>OX460367.1:22637800-23837800 GCA_949786405.1 Onychomys arenicola
TCATCCACTTGCTTTACTGTGGGGTCTTGCCTGAATCAATTACTCGGACTGGCTTTGTTTGTTGGTTGATTGGTTTATAGCTAGATAGAATCTCTTACTCTAAAATCCCATGATGGGATGGGGCGGGGATAGGGGGAGGCTGGAGATATAACACATTGGTTAAGAGCACTGGCTGCTCTTCCAGAGGATCCAGATTCAATTCCCAGCACCCACATGGCAGCTCATAACTGCCTGTAAACTCTAGTTTCAGGGTATCCTGAACATACATTATTTAGACATACAGGGAAAACATGAGTGTACATGAAATAAAAATAAATAAATTGTATTTAAAAGAATCATGACAGTGTGGAGCTCATTATGCAGCTCAGGCTTGCTTCAAACTCATGGTGATCCTCCTGTCTCAGCCTCCTGAGTACTGGGATTCCAGGGATGAACTTCTATGTCTGGCCGATTGATTACCTTTAATAGTTTGCTCACTTTTTTTTTTTTTTTTTCCAGAGCTGAGGACTGAACCCAGGGCCTTGCACTTGCTAGGCAGGCGCTCTACCACTGAGCTAAATCCCCAAACCTGAGACAGGGTTTCTCTGTGAAACCGTCCTGGCTATCCTGGAACTCACTCTGTAGACCAGGCTGGCCTTGAACTCACAGAGATCTGCCTGGCTCTGCCTCCTGAGTGCTGGGATTAAAGGCATGCGCCACCACCCAGCTCATTTCTTTGTTTCTTTATTTGTGTGTATGTGTGTATTTGCACAGATGAAGGTGTGTTGAGGGTGTGTGTGTGTATGTATGTGAAGACCAGAGAACAACCTTGGACATTGTTCCTCAGGTATTATTCCTCTTTTGACTCAGGATCTCTCACTGGCCTGAAAGTTTATTAGTCTGGCCAGCCAGAGAGCCCCAGCAATCTCCCTGTGTCCCAGTGTTGAAATTGCAACCACTTGCCACCATATCCATTTAGAAAAAAAAAAAGGAAGAGGAAGAGGAGGAGGAGGGGGAGGAGGAGGAGGAGAAGGAGAAAGAAGAAGAAGGAGGAGGAGAAGGAGAAGAAGAAGAAGAAGAAGAAGAAGAAGAAGAAGAAGAAGAAGAAGAAGAAGAAGAAGAAGAAGAAAAAGAAGAAGGGGTTCGGAAGATTGGAACTCAGGTCTTGAATCAGGCTGGTTCTCTTCTGCTATGTGGGTTCCAGGGATCAAACTCAAGCCTCCAGGTTTGGGAGCAAATGCTCTCACCTACTGAGCCAACTTGACCTTCTAGTTCTTTCTCTTGAGCACCTTCTATTAAACCTATAATAAAACTCATGTCTGAAGACATCCTGTTGTATGTGAATTTCATTCTTTGAATTCATGAAAAAAGAACTTGGCTGCTACTGACTCAGTGGAAATTTTGTGTGGCCATGTAAGTCCATCATCATCCTAACTCCTGATTTAACGAGCACCTGGGGCTAGGAAGCCTCTGTTAAACTCAAGGACATCCCACTTTAGCAATTCATTAAGATATGAAGAACCCTACTGTACAATAACTGAACTTGCTCAAAGTTAGAGAAGGGAGCAGGAGAGCAGTGGGGATGATGCTAGGAATGATGTGTTCTCCATCCCCACAGGTAGGAGAGGGATAAATTCCAGAACTCTATGGGGGAGGGAAACAGCTGGATGAGGTGCAGGATGAATCTGGAGTTTGAACAGGTGGTCATGTCCTTTGAAAACCCCATCTGTGTCCTTAGCCCAGATGCTGGGGGGTGTTTGTGTTGAGAGTCAGTCACAGCCCCTGTAGAGCTGTTGCATTCCAGACAGAGTGAAGGGTACTCTGGCATATGTCTAGGAGGTCCTTGAAATGGCAAAGAAACCCAAAGTGGCTTCTAAGGATTTCATGTATACTTTGGAATGGCTGAAATTGGCTTCTCCCCCACCCTCCCCACTTCTCTCTGGAGACTCCATTGTTGACCTGAGATAGCTCAGAACAAAAAAGGGTCACATTTTCTACCATGAATGTGAAGGGTGTGAGCAATGAGGTGTGTGGGAGGGGTCTTTAATGAACTCTAAGATTATTGCAACTTTCTCAGAAGCTTTTTTAGTTTTAAAATTAGACTCAATTAATTTTATGTGTTTTTCCTGCATGTATGTGTGGGCACTACATGCATGCTTGGTACTTGAAGAGGTCAGAAGAGGGTATGGGATCCTCTGGAACGGGAGTTGCAGATGGTAATGAACTACCACATGGGTGCTGTGAATGGGAAGTTGGTCTCCTACAAGAGCAACAAGGGCTCTTAACTGTGGAGTCGCCTTTCTAGTCCCCTTCTTTATCATATTTTTAAAAAGTTTTTCATCATATTTATTCTCTCTCTTTCTTCCCTCTCTTTCTATTTCTGTGTGTGTGTGTGTGTGTGTGTGTGTGTGTGTGTGTGTGTGTGTGTGTGTATGCATACACAAGAGAGTGTATGTGGGAGTGTGCACATACTTCAGGACATGTATGGAGGTCAGAGAACAACCTGTTATAGTCAACTCTTTCCTTCCACTGTGAGGGTTTTGGGGACAAAACTCATCTCATGTCTTCGGATCGGGTAGGCTTGGACTCTCTCTCTCTCTCTCTCTCTCTCTCTCTCTCTCTCTCTCTCTCAGACATGGTCTCTGTGTAGCCCTGTCTGTCTGTCTTAGAACTCTTACCCTCTCCCCCTAGACATGTATTCCAGGCTGGCCTTGAACTCACTGTGTAGCCAAAGATGACTTAGAAGTCTTGATTCTCCTGCCTCTACTCTCCAATTGCTAGAATGAAAGGCATGCATCCTGACCTCTTCCTATTCTTCTTCCTCACTTATATATTTACTTATTTATCCTTACCCCTTTCTCTTAGACATTTATTCTAGGCTGGCCTTGAACTCACTGTGTAGCCAAGGATGACCTAGAACTGTTTCTCCTACTCTCTAATTGCTGGGATGCTTAAAAGGCATGTGCCACCACACTAGGTTCTGTAGGGTGCTGAGGATTAAAGCCAGGGCTCTCTGCACATGAAACAGTACCAGTTGAGGTACATCCTCAGCTTCCCACTTTTACACAAAGTTTCTTCTCCAGGTCCTGTTTCCCAACAATCTGCTAGGCTGGGATCTTTTTAATTTTTACAAAATGGGGGATTGAATCCAGGACTTCACACATGCCAGGCATGTGTCATTCTAGCTAAGCTGTGTCTCTAGCCCATTTTTAAAATAATTTTTTGAGAACTTTGTACATAAACACTCTAGCTACATCATTTCTACCTGTCCCTCCCCCTAAACACCTTTCATATTCTCTCCCAAATACACGGTCTTTTCTTTAATTATTATTGATTTGTATATAAATATGCAGTTAGAATATACATAACACACATATAATATATTACATATAAATAAACCTACTAAGTTTATTTAGCATTGTTTGTATGTATATGTGTCCATGGCTGTCCACTTGGGATTGGACATCCTGTTTGGGAGCTCATCCCTTTAGAAAATGGATTCTTCCTCTCTCAGCAGCCATTGGCCACTTGTAGCTCTTCATCTTGCAGTGGGGCCCTGTAGAATTTCCTTTGTCCATATTGGCATGTCAACTGATGTCATTATACTTGTCCTGTTCAGGCAGCCATCAAGCTGGAACTGACCTGGAAGGACTGGCTCACATAGCATCTGGAGGTGCTATGTAAGGTGGCAAGGCAGAGGAACAATTGACAGACATACACAGCTGTAAAGGCTATGAAACAGAACAATGACTGGATTGGTGAGAGATATCTTGGTAAGTTTGAGGCCAGCCTGGGTTACATGAGACTCAATCATAAAAAGAAAGAAACAGGTGTTGGGTGGGTGAGGTGGAAGATGGAGAGAGAGAATACACATAACAGCACACACACACACATGCAAACAAACTGTTTAAGATAACTTGTATCAAGTTTTATTTTTGTTTGCTGGTGTTTTGAGACAGGGTTTCATGTTTCCCCAGACTAGCCTCTAACTCATTATGTAGCTAAGGATGATTCTGGTTCTGCCATGCCAGCATCCAGAAGGCAATGAAAGGAGGGTCAGGAGTTTAAGGTGGGATACCAGCCTGGGCTACAGAAAACCTTATCCCAGAAACAAAATGAGGGCAGGGTAGACAAGGCGACTTGGCAGGTTACGGCATTGGCTGACAAGCTTGATTTTCTGAGTTTGATTCCTGGAACCTACATGCTATAAAGAGAGAAGAAATTCCTATAAATTGTCCTCTGATCTCTGATCAAGGCATGTGTGTGTCCTGCTCCTATTAAATAAATGTAGAAACAAAACCCAACCACAATTCTAAACATTAAAGAAACAAACTAAAATTAAACAACAAAACAATCAAACCCAAACATATACAAACTAAAATACCTCCAAGTCAGGACACTGGTCACCTGGGGAATGAGGGGCCTGCTGAGTTTGGGATAACATCATGGAAGTTGTTCTGTGGAACTAGCAATGTGATGTTTTTTTGTAGGGGATATGGCAATAATGACAGTTGCTTTACAGCTAGATTTCTTAGCCCAATATGGTGTGTAAGAGGCTTCCTTTTGGGTTTTCAACCAGCTCCCAAATCATTACATGGAGACTCTTTTTTAAATTAAATTTTCTCATTTATTTTATATCCCAACCAATATTTCCCTTTGCTCCCTTCCTCCCATTCCCTCCCCACTCTTCCTCTGTTTCTGTAGAAAGAGGCAGGCCTCCCATGGCCGTCAACAAAGCATGGCATAGCAAGTTGAGGTCAGACTAAGTTCTTGACATGGAGACTTCTTATTAGTTATGAATGCCTGGCCTTATTTTATGCTTGTCCCACTAGCTCTTATAACAAGTTAATCTGTTTCTCTTCATGTACATTTTGCCTTGGGGCTTTTCACCTTTCTTTCATTCTGTATGTCCTACTCTGTATCTGACCGGTGGCTGTCTGACTGGCTGGCCCCGGGCATCTCCCCTTTCTCTTTTCCTTTTTCTCTTCTCATTCTCTCTCTCTATCTCTCACCTAGATTCCTCCTCCTACATTTTCTCTCTGCCCTCCAGCTCTGCCTATCCTGATACTGCCTAGCTATTGGCTGTTCAGTTTTTTTATTAGACCAATCAGGTGTCTTAGGCAAGCAAGGTAAAACACACCTTTAACATAATAAATAAATGCAGCATAAACAAATGTGACACACTTTTACATAGTCCATAAAATAAACAAATATAACACATATTTATATAGTTAAAATAATATTCCACAACAATGGTGGCACATGTCTTCAATCCCAGCACTTGGGAGGCAGAGGTAGGCTTCTATGAATTTGAGGCAAGTCTGGTCTATATAGCAATTTCTAGGACAGCCAGGGCTGTATTGTAAAACCCTGTTTCAAAACAAACAAAAAACCAAACAACTCCCTGGCCAAACATATAGCTTGCTTGCTTGCTTTCTTTCTTTCTTTCTTTCTTTCTTCCTTTCTTTCTTTCTTTCTTTCTTCCTTCCTTCCTTCTTTCCTTCCTTCCTTCCTTCCTTCCTTCCTTCCTTCCTTCCTTCCTTCCTCCCTCCCTCCCTCCCTTCCTTCCTTCCTTTTAAAAAAGATTTATTTATTTATTATGTATGTATGACTGCAGGCCAGAAGAAGGTCATTACAAGATCTCATTACAGATGGTTGTGAGCCACCATGTGGTTGCTGGGAATTGAACTCAGGACCTCTGGAAGAGCAGTCAGTGCTCTTAACTTCTAAGCCATCTCTCCAGCTTGCTATGTTTCTTTCATAACAAAAAACAAACACAAAACTGTGGTGGGAGGGCAGAGAGACAGCAAATGTCTTCTTCATTGGTCTCCAACTTATTTTTTGAGACAGCATCTCTCATTGAACCAGGAGCCTGCTGATTTGGCTAAACTTGTTTCCAGGAATCCTCTTGTTTTTTTCTCCCCAGTATTTGGATTATACATGTGTCTTGCCCAATGCCTGATGTGGGGATCCAGGTTCAGGACCTTGTGCTTGCACAACAATCAGTTTTTCCACAGAGCCATCTCCCCAGCCCCCACAGCTAGATTTCTAATGATCAGCATGGTTCCAGTTCTGGCTAGTTTATTTTTGGTTGTGGGAGAGCTGCCTTGTGCAATGTAGAATGCCTTTCTGCATCTCTGTGTTCTACTTACTAAATGGCCAAAATACACTGTGGTAGTTTGAATGAGAATGGCCCTCATAGGCTTATATATTTGTGTGCTTAGTCCCCACTTGGTGAACTTTCTGGGAAGGATTATGGGGTGTGGCCTTGTCAGAGATGTATCACTAGGTAAGGAGGTGAACTTTGAGGTTTCAAAAGCCCTGACTAGTCCCAGTGTCTCTCTTTCTCTTTCTGTTGCCTGTGGACCAGTATATAAAACTCTCCGCTACTGTTCCAGTGCCATGCATGTCTGTTTCCCACCATCATGGACTAACCCTCTGAAACTGTAAGCAAGCCTCCAATTAAATGCTTTTTTTAAAAAAATAGGAATTGCTTTGGGTGTGGTGTCCCTTTACAGCAATAGAACAGTGATAGGACATACACTCTTCTCCAAGTCACCACAATTAAAGTGGGCCCTCCCAAGCCTTAGGCAGGGGCATCATCACACATTTTAAGTCATCCTGTGCTACATAGTGAGACCGTGTGTCTCTAAAACAACCACACACACACACACACACACACACACACACACACACACACACACACACAAAAGTGCTTCTTGGACTTAGTGTTCTACCATCCACCGTTGAGGGAAATAAAAGTCTTTAATATTTCAAAGTGTTCCTAAGTAGCAAAATAGCCCTTGTTGAGAAGTTAGGAGCCTGGTTGAAAAGTTAAAACCTTTTTACTTACACATTTGTCTTACTGATCTATCTCTCTGTCTCTGTCTCTCTCTTGTACAATGTTTTGTTTTGTTTTTGCTTTTGTTTTTTCGAGACAGGGTTTCTCTTGTGTAGCTTTGATGCCTTTCATGGAACTTACTCTGTAGCCCAGGCTGGCCTCGAACTTAAAGAGATCCACCAGCCTCTGCCTCCCAAATGCTGGGATAAGGCATGCACCACCACCACTCAGCGCATCATTTCATTTTTCAGTTAAACATTTTTTGGTTTTGATTTTGGAGACTGAACCAGGCTTTGTACATGTTAGACACATGATCTACTTATTATGCAATAGAAGTATTTTTACAGCTCCAGAATTTCCATGGCAAACTGGGCATATTTCTTCAGCTGATCAACCAATGAAAATAAATCAAGCTTTTTGTAAATGGTAAGAATCAGGGTTTGGGAATATAGCCAGGTATAGCAGCATGTGGCTGTAACACCAGCTTTAGGGTAAAAAATAGGATGACAGAGACAGGTAGGTTCCTGAAGATCATTAACCAGTCAGGCTAGCCAAACAGGCTAGCCAGACCCTATCTCAAAAACATAAAAATGGAGAGCCCTCAAGGTAAAAGACCTGCCAGTGTCCACATGGACTATTATGTACATATTCACACTACACACATACAAAGCAACACACACACACATACACACACTATTGTGTAAATATATTACTGTACTATCTGACTGTAGCACTGTTACAGCTTCTATAATTAAAACAAAGAAACTGGGAAAGATTGAAGAATCATGTAGCCCAGGCTGCCTTTGAACCCCTCCTGTCTCCAGTCTCCTAAGCGCTGGGATTACAGGTTTGTACCACCATAGACACAGCTGGCACTGCTAGGTTAAGTCTTTCAAACTGTACTGAGACCTCATTTCAAAAGTTGGGAAGTGGAAGTGGAAGGAGTAGAAGTTCAAGGTCATTCCTGAAAACAAGTCAAAGCCCAAAACAAAACAAAAACCCAGAAAAGTACAACAACAACAACAACAACAACAACAAACTGAAATAAACAAACCCAAACCCTTGCCCAAAACCTGGAGCAAACAAAAACCCTTGTTCTCCCTCCAACTCACTTCTTGCTGATATACCCAGTTCAAGGTCCCTAAGGGGAGCTTTATACTTCTTATCCTTGCCTGGATCCTCCTTTAAGGGTCCTCCTTTAAGGGTCACCTTGAAAGCTGCCCTTCAGATCCTCTCCCCTAAACCCTGAATTCTCCATTCACTGTAGTTAAAGGCCTTGAATCTCTTTTTCTCTTCCATAGAGTACCCATTACCCCATTCTCATGAACCATGGTTTGAAAGGCACAAGACAGCAGAGATCCTGCCCCCTAAGAGACTCACTAGCCTGGCACACAATTAGTCAACACTACGTTAACAGGAAACAAAAATCTATAGTAGCTTTCAATCATAACATACTCCAAATAGGTTAGAATTAAATGTACTTTAAAAACGTTTTATTAATTTACTGTGTGTATGGATGCGTGTGGATAGATGCATGGTGCAATTTAAATGTCTGAAGACAACTTGTGGGAGTTGATTCTCTCCATTACTTGGTCCCAGGGATTGAATTCAGATAGTCAGGTTTGGCAGCAAGCACCTTTTTTTTGATTGTTTGTTTTTGTTTTGTTCTTTTGTTTCCTCTGTGTAGCTTTGGAGCCTGTCCTGGAACTCACTCTCTAGCCCAGGCTGGCCTTGAACTCACAGAGATCCACCTGGCTCTCTCTGCCTCCCAAGTGCTGGGATTAAAGGCGTGTGCCACCACCGCCTGGCTGCAGCAAGCACCTTTACATGCTGAGCCATCTCACAGCCTTAAATATAGTTTTAAATCATTGCTGTGACATTTTTAATCTATCTATCTATCTACCTACCTACCTATCAATCATGTATCTATAGGTATTTAATAAATGTCTGCTCTGCTGGGAATGTATAATCCAGTGGTAAAACACTTGTCTAGCATGTGGTAGAGCACTTGTCTAGCATGAATACATACTAGATTAAATACTCATTATCACAGAAGGTAGGCAGAGATAGATAGATAGATAGATAGGTAGATACATAGATTTACAGGTACATATAGATTGAGCCCCTGGAAGTAGGGAAAAGTATCACATGGAGAGAATATTTCTGGGAAGTGCACAATATGTGCAAAGGGCCTGCGGAGGGCAAGATCCAGGGTTTTAGGACTTCAACTAGATCCTAGGAATTAAACTCACATAAATCCCACTGGAATAGTTTGCTTAGATTCCTCCTGTACCACCCCTAGTGTCCCGTGAATGAAACACCACCTTCTTAAGTCCTGGACCAGGCAGGATTCAGCTGTGGCTGGAGAAGCTTGAAACTCCACAGCTATCTTCTCTTCAGATCGCTACTGTAGGCCCCGCCCTGGGCTCGTCCCCAACCCATCCCCGCCCACTCAACCTTACTATTGGATAGTTCAGTCAGATTCGAGTTCTGGTTGGCTGAAATGACCATCAGTTAGGGGTAAAAGCCTTGAGGACCGGTCCCGAGCTCTGAGGGTGCGGGCTCGGGTGGAGTGCTGGCGCGGCCGGGGCTTCGCATTCAGGTAAAGTCCAAACTTGCTCGGACACTCAGGGGGATCCTAGGGGAAGCTGAGGACACAAGTGTCCGGGAGGGGTACGGTTCATTCAGCCCCTTCTATGGGCTCTGTGCGCTGCGACGAGGTGGACACACTATCCTGTAATAGTGACTCTTCGGACACTGGGAGCCCCAGGTGGCTTAGCCAAGCCAAGAGGGGAGCGCTAGATTGAGCAGATCTCCGCCATATGGCCATCCAGGACCCAACGGGGGAGATTCTGCGCACCGTAATCTCCCAGATGCCTACTGGACCCTTCCTTTCCCAGAGTTGGCTTGGGGACCTGGGACTGGCTCTTTCGGGATGGGCTTCTTGCAGGGGGGTGGAGGGGGCGGGTGATACGGAAACAGTGTTGGAGGGAGGGACGGATGGCCCCCCGGACCCATAGACAATAGTAACGGATGGAACCGCCCAGTGGCTTTTCCTGTAGGAAACAGCCCTGTCTTTTCGAAGCTGACCTGGTTGTGTATGTTCGGGTAGATGTGTGTGTGTGTGTGTGTGTGTGTGTGTGTGTGTGTGTGTGTGTGTGTGTGTGTGTGTGTGTGTGTGTGTGATGAACCAAGGACCCCCAGTCCTTCCATCATCTAACCCTCCAACACGTCATGAATTTGAGAATCCCGTCCCAACGTTAAGGGGTGCCACCATCTAGAGCCTTAGGTCAGGAAGATATACCCTTTTCAGGACCTCGGGTGTGCACTGAATGCTTTGTCCCCCATCCTTCAGGTTTCCGGATACAGCTCTGTGTCCCGAAATAGTCCAGGGGCGGGTGTGGGGGCGTGTGGCTTCAGTTCTGACAGCCTAATGAGGGGTCTCAGGCGGGAAATCTGGATTTAGCTTTGATAGCCAAGCAGTGTGGGAGAGAAGAGGACAGCTACACGCCCCACTTTAGGAGACATTGGCTTGTGGAGCAGTCTGGGTGTGGGCTTGCTGCACCACACTCCCTACTCTCCAGTCGAGGACCCAGGCTCGGCCGACTGATGCTCGCTGGGAGGCTGAGTGATAAGTGGCCCAGGTTCTCTTCAATTTCTGGGGAGGGGAAGGGAATCTTTCCAAATGCGCCTATAATCCCAGTTACAGGAGAGGTCGAGATAGGAGGATTGAAAGTTGAAGGCCTGCATGGGAGCTACAGAGTGAGTTCAAGGCCTGCATGGGCAACTTAGTAAAGGGGTTTAGGGACCAGCAAGATGGATTGTTCAGTACAGGTGCTTGATGCCATCCCTGACATTCCTGAGTTGGATCCCTGGGAGAAGGACAGAAGTGACTCCACGAGTTGCCCTCTGACCTCTACTCTCACCCCGTGGCATGTTCGGACCCACCCACCTCCCACATAAAGTAAATAGAATATAATTAAGGCAAAAAGGGCTAGTGGTGTAGCTCACTGGTAGAGAACTCACTTAATATGTTTGAAGCTCCAGTTTCATCCTCAGCACAGGGAGGAGGGATTGGAGGGGTTAGGGGCCAGGAGGGAATGAGAACGGGGAAAAAAAGGGCATTCCTTTGGGTGTGGCGGTGCATACCTGAAATCCCGGCATGTGGGAGGCTGAAGCAAGAAAAGTTGGAGTCGTAATAAATACATACATACATACATACACACACACATACATACATACATACATACATACATACATACATACATGCCTCCAGAGTGGTGGTGATGCATGCTTGAAATCCCCAGCACTCCAGAAACACAGGCAGGAGACTCTGTTTGAGGCCATCCTGGTTTACATAGCAAGTTCCAGGTCAGCTAGTACTGCATAGTAAGACCCTGTCTTAAATAAATACATAAAATAAAAAGCAAACAGGGCAGTACTCAGAAGGGACAGGACAAGCTCTGTGAGTTCAAGGCCAGCCTGGTCTAGTACATAGTGAGACCTTGTCTTAAACAAACAAAATAGAACAAAAAAGTCCAAAATCCCTAGTAACCATAAAAACCAAAAACTTCCAAATCAAACAAACAAAACCTGGAAAGAAATGAAATGGTTGGTGAGATGACACTTGCCAGGAAGTCTGAGTTAGTCCTCGGGACCCACATGGTCAAGAGAGCTGACTCGTAGAGTTGCTTTCCAGCCTTCATATGTGTGTTGAGGCATGCATGTGACCCCATGTCCTCTGAAAAACCAGTGTAAAAATAAATAAATAAAACAAGAAAGTCAAGCATAGTGGCCAATACAGGGATCTGAGCAAGCTACATGCATTCAACCCTGCTTCTGCCTATGCATATCTTTTAGGATATAGCTTAATTGCTCTCTGAGCCTCTGCTTTTCCATCTGTACAGTGGGTAGGGGTTAGTGATAAAATGAAGACCAACTGTAGAAGGCTCAAGCTGATGTGCACAAACTACTTACTTAGAAGCTGAGGGAAAAAAGGAAAGAAATGAGGCTGTGGCTGTGGCTCAGTTATGAGAGTGTTTGCTTAGCATGCATGGAGTCTTGTGTTCCATCTCCAGGATTGCACAACCCAGGTGTAGTAAAGCACATCCCAGCACTTAGGAGGTAGAGGCAGGAGGGTCACCCTCAACTACCTAGGGAGTTGAAGCCTCGGCTTCCTGAGATCCTGTCTCAAAAACCAAACCAAACAAAAAACTAGTGGGTTGGAGAGATGGCTGGACACAGAAAGGTATATAAGGCATGAGGACACAGGAACTAGAGGCTTTTTAGGTTTTTAAGCTTTTGGGCTTTTAGCAGCAGTTCAGCAGAGATCCATTCGGATGAGGACTCAGAGGTTTCCAGTTTGAGGAAACAAGATCAGCTGAGAAGTTGGCAAGGTGAGGTTGGCTGTGGCTTGTTGTGTTTCTCTGATCTTTCAGCGTTCACCCCAATACCTGGCACCGGGTTTGTTTTTATTAATAAGATCCTTTAAGATTCATGCTACAACCCTCAGTACAGCCTCTGGGCCTGGCTGTTCTAGCTGGTCTGGGTCTTAGAAATGACCTGCAGCTGTTTTCTCTGTCCCATAGCTTTGGATTTTGATCTGGTCAGGTAACTGGCGGAGGGGCAGACTGTACTGTACAGAATCACACTCCAGCTGTGTGAAAGGCAGTTCCAGACCCTGGAGCCCTGATCAGGCTTTTCCCAAAACCAAGTTCTTCCCTGGCAGTTTCCTGAAAACAAGCTGTGAGAGGCACTGGCTGTCCTCCATGGTGACCTGCCGGCCTGCCCCTTGCAGCCAGTGTTAGGGGACAGGAAACAGCTGCTTGGGATGGGGAGGGAGACTTCAGAGCCTCACGTTGGATGAGGAGGACGGGGAGAGGGGACTCAGAGAACAGAAAGGAATCCTTGAAGCGGTGGAGAGGGGGATGTGTTAGGTGTGCTGATGGGTGCTGAATAGCCAGTAATGTCTGGCACTCAGTGACTCTTCAGAATGGTAGAAGCTGGAAAGAGTGGCTGGGTTCTTAGTTGTTTGGAGCAAAAGGGTGGTAAGCCAGAAGGTGGGTTGGGTCTGCCTGGTGAAAATCTTGACTGGGAACTACAAGCAAGGGGTCCCCAGAAGGTGGACAGAGCCTTAAGGTTTTCCCATTGGCATTGGACTTAATTGCTCTGTAAAATGTCTTCTTGCCTTTTGTTTGTTTGTTTGTTTGCAAAGACAGGGTTTCTTTCTTTCTTTTTTTTTTTTTAAGACAGGGTTTCTTGTGTGGCCTTGGCTGTCCTGAACTAGCTCTGTATACTAGGCTGGCCTGGAACTCAAAGAGACCCACTCAGCTGCTCTGGAAAATGTGAACAATAATTTATGTTGCAGAATTCTATGGGGGTTTATCAGGGAGTGTATTTAGTAGGCACTTCAATTTGAGCCACTTTCTGGCTCTCTGGAGGCTTTTCATGTGTGTTCCCTGAAGTCCCATCACCCCATCATTTCCTTGTCCATTTGTGTGTGTGTGTGTGTGTGTGTGTGTGTGTGTGTGTGTGTGTGTGTCTGTGTGTGTGTGTGCTAGGCATTGAGGATTGAGCCCAGGTCCTTATGTATTTGAGGCTAGTGCAGTGCCTTGCAGCCACACCCTGTCTCCATCCTAAACTGTGTGCTGCCCCCCCCCCCCCCCAAAGTATCTCTCTAAGTAGCTCTGGTTATTCTAGAACTCACAGATATCTTCCTGCTTCTGCTTCTGGGTTCTGGGATTAAAGTTCTGGATTTAATGTTTGATCTTATTAACTATCTGGAGCCATCTTTTTTTTTTTTTTTTTTTGAGACAGGGTTTCTCTGTGTAGCCCATGCTAGCCTCGAACTTACAGAGATCTGCCTGTCTCTGCCTCCTGAGTACTAGAATTAAAGGTGTACACAACCACTGCCCGGCTTTCGTCATTCTGATGTAGTTTTTCAGTATATAGATTAGGCTGGCCTCAGCCTTGCTTGTAGCCCAGACTGATTTCACGGTCTTGTTATTTACCCTCCCAAGTGGAAGGATTCCAGTGTGTACCACCATGCATGGCTTTCTTTCCTTTTCTTCTTTGTTGCCCCCTTCCTCAAAATTTTATTTTATGTGTATGAGTGTTTGCCTATATTTATGTGTGTTGCCCACATGTGTGCCTGATGCCTGAGGAGGCTAGAAGAGGGCATTGGATCCACTGGAACTGGATTTATAGGAAATTGTGAGCTACCATGTGAGTGTTGGGAACCAAACTTAGGTCCTCTGGAAGAGTAACAATCATTTTTAACTCTTCAGCCCCTTTCTTCCTTTAAACAGTTTTTGTTATATGTGTAAGTACCTGAGTGTTCCTATGTGGACCAAGAGTATTCAAGTGTCCTCAGTGGCCAGAAGACTGTTGGATCCCCTGGAACTGGAATTACAGGAGGTTGCAAGCTCTCCAGTGCTGGGAACTGAACCTGGGTCAGTTGCAAGAATAGCAAGTGCTCTGAACTGCTGAGCTATCTCTCTAACCCACTTTTCTGAGATAGGGTCTCATGTATTTCAGACTGTCCTCAAGCTCTATGAGGCTGTAACGGAGGATGACCTGAACTCCTGATCCTCCTGCGTCTACCTCCTAAGTGTTGTTGTGACAGGTTTACATCACTAGTCAGTAGCCCAGGGTTTCATTTATGCTAAATAAGTTTTCTATCCAGAGAACTACATCTTCAGCCCAGGATTCATTCACTCATTCGTTCATTTGTTCATTCATTTATTTTATTGGTGCTGCTCCAATCAAATTCATGTCCTTGTGTATGCTAGGCAAGTGCCACAGAGCCACATCTTTGCTTCCAGACCCCTTAGCTACTTAGCCCCCATTGTGTCATCTGAAGATTCACAGTTCTTGAACTCATGGATAATCATATCTTTGTTTCCTTAGATGCTTGCATTTCTATTATAAAGCCCCACAAGCCAAGAATGGAGCCTTGTAGCATCGTACTAGAGAGACAGGCTTTCCTCAGTTGCATCTCTGAGCTATCTAGACTTATACTTTCCGTCTATCATTTATAGAAGGGTTTTGCAAGTAACCTTGCTTAAATTTCCAATGCCCATTTAAATCTTACCATTTCTCTAAGAAAAATGCAAGAACCTGGAGAATGCTAAGCGAGCATTTGGCCACTGAACGATATCCTCAGCTCTGTTTTCACTTTTTGAGACAGGATCTGTCTAGACAGACAACATCTGTCTAGGATGTTGTCTAGGCTAACCTTGTACCCCCTCCTGCCCCCTTAAAGACAGGGTCACACTATGTAGCTCTGGCTGTCCTAGAACTCACTTTGTAGATCCTAGGCTGGCTTCAAAGTGCTGGGATTAAAGGCTTGTACCATTTTATACTTGGCTTGTGCTTGGGATCCTCTAGTCTCAGCTTCCTAAGGTACTGAGATTTTAAGTCTGAAATACTTCCACTTTCTTATTTGTCTCTGCTTGATGTCTGTCTTGCTTCCTCTTCCCAGGTTTGCAATGTGGGTGTTCCTACTTCATTCACTTCAAATTTCAGCTAAATATGGTGGCACACAGTTGTCATCCCAGAACTTGAGGCAGTATTATGATTTTTTTTTTTTTCTTTTCGAGATAAAGTTTCTCTGTGTAGCTTTGCACCTTTCTTGGAACTCAATTTGGAGACCAGGCTGGCCTCGAACTCACAGAGATCCGCCTGCCTCTGCCTCCCAAGTGCTGGGATTAAAGGCGTGCACCACCACCGCCCAGCCAGTATTATGATTTTGAGGCTAGCCTTAGCTACATAGCAAGACCTTGTCTCAAAGCAAAAGTGGTAAGAGTACTTATGTAGCATGAAAATAGTCTTGGGTCCCATCTGTAATATTAGCATTATCAAGGTTCCTGAAGGGAGGAGGAGAGAGTCTGGGGATAGGTGAGGTGGAAAAACTCTCTTGGGTCTGTTTGCTCAAAGTTTCAATGGTGGTGGAGCAAACATCAGGTTCAAACCAAGGGACAGGACTGGATTTTCACACTTACTTCTCTGGGGGCCTTTTTCAGGCTGTCTGGTGGCTACTCGAGGAAACATGGCCAAGTTCGTCCTGAATCAGAACCTGCCTGGTGAGTGTACAAAATGAGGTATATGTGTTTACACAGATCCACAGTGGGTGATTGTGTGTATATATGGATATAGCTCAGCAGTTCTTTTTTATTTTTATTAACACAGTGGCCATATGGCCTTTCCTGAAAGCCTATTAATCAATGTTATGGCTTTATTTAAAACCTATTCATGACACCCCCACCCCCATAAATAATGTCTACTCCCCATGATGGCCAGAGGATCCCCACAGTGTGCCCTCTGCCTATCCTTTAGTTCTTCTCTCCCTCCCTCCTTTTACCATCCTGGAGACACCTGACTTCTATTGGACTGTCACTCTTACAGACTCTTCCAGTGTCTTCCATGGGCGTTTTTTCTTCTTGGAACCTTCTGCCCTTGCAGCTGCTTTCCCTTTGTTATGAAGGGCTCAATCCCTTTTAAGTTCCCACCACAGGAAATCTTTCCTGACACGAGAGCCAAAGTTGGCTCCTGCAGTGGCTCTGTATTTCACCATGTATTATTGTCTTAAAAGTCATTTGAAATTATTGTGTCTATTTATGGCTAACAGGAGGGCTCAGATATTGTTTTCCTATAATGTCCCAAGTTTGTAAGTGTTTGGCACTTAGTGGGTGCTCAAGAAACATGATTGCATGGCCATCCGTGTGCAGATATTGCTCATGACCAGTGACAACGGTACAGGTGCACAACAGGGGCAAAGGGGCGGGGAACACATTTGTTCATTCTCTTTCGGTGCTTCTTGGTTTGACACCATCTTTTCTCTCCACGTCCTTGTAACACTACAGACCTGGGCGGCCCTCGCCTCTACCCAGGCTCCACTGGGAGTGCCCGCAGCCCTAGCTCTCCCTACTCGGTGGAGACGCCCTATGGCTTCCACCTGGACCTGGACTTCCTCAAGTATGTGGAGGAACTCGAGCGCGGTCCTGCCTCCCGCCGAGCCCCAGGACCTTCTCACACACGCCGCCCGCGGGCGCCCGGAACGGGCCTTGCCGGGGTGCGGAGCCCAGGGGTCTGGACTTCCAGCGAATCCCTGGCCAGTGACGACGGAGGAGCGTCTGGCGCACTCTCTCCCGGGGCGTTCCCGGGACCCTTGCTACCTCCGCTGTCGCCGCGTTCCTTTTCGCGCAATCCGCGCGTGGAGCACACGCTCCTGGAGACCAGCCGACGACTAGAGCAGGCTCAGGCGCACGCCGGGGAGCGCGCGCTCAGCCCAGTTCGTGCGGTCACGCGTAGCCCGCGCGGGTCGGGCCGCAGCAGCCCTGCCCCCAATCCCGCCTTTGCTTCACCCGGCCCTGCCCAGCTGCAGCTGGTGAGGGAGCAGATGGCCGCGGCGCTGCGGCGCCTGCGCGAACTCGAGGACCAGGCGCGCGCTCTGCCCGAGCTGCAAGAGCAGGTGCGCGCGCTTCGCGCGGAGAAAGCGCGGCTACTGGCGGGGCGCGTACAGCCGGAGCAAGAAGTGGAGGCCTTTGAAGCGCGCCCAGACAAACTCTCCCAGCTTCGCCGACTCACCGAACGTCTGGCCACCTCCGATCGCGGAGTCCGCTCCAGGGCCAGCCCCCGGGCTGACGATCTTGACGGGTTGGCTGCCAGGCGTAGCGAAGGCGCGCTGCAGGTCCTCGACCCGGCGTCTGGGACACCCGATGGGGAATCCCAGACTCGGGAGGCGGGCACCGAAGTCGTGCCCGAGACCCGAGAGGCAGATGCCCAGGCAGTACCTGATACTAGGGAGGCTGGAGTGGAGGTGGCCCCTCACACCGTTGAGGTGGACACGTGGGTGACCGAGGCGCTGCTGGGGTTGCCCAAGGCTGCAGAGCGTGAGCTGGAGCTGCTCCACACAAGCTTGGAGCATCAGCGCGGGGTGAGCGAACTCCTGCGGAGCCGGTTGAGGGAGCTGAAGGAGACCCACGAGGCTGCAGTGGCCAGGCCTCAATCTTGTGAGGTGGCCACCCAGACCGAATTGGGTTGCACTGAGAAGACAACGCAGACCGAGCTCCTAGTGGAGGACCAGCCCAGACTCATGGCTGGAGACAAGGAGGTAGCCCCTGCTGGTGAGTTTCCACTCCTGGTTGAACCCTGGCCTGCCAGGTGGCTGAAGTCAAAACTCAGTGCCCTTATGTGATTCCCTGCCAGGCATCCTCAAATCCATCATGAAGAAAAAAGACGGTACTCCAGGTGCCCAATCCAGTCAGGGACCCAAGAGCCTGCAGTTCGTTGGGGTCCTCAACGGAGAGTGAGCACAAACCCTTTCCCGACAGCAGCCACAGGGACACACAGGCTATTAATCCCAGCTCTGCCCCTCTGCTCATAGTTTGGCTTTGCAGTCCAGTTTACTTTTTAAAATGCCATTCTCACCTCACAACCCTCTTGAATGAGCCCACAGGGGAGGCTCAGCAGACACCTCCCATCCTGTTCCCAGGTATGAGAGCTCCTCCAGCGAGGATGCCAGCGATAGTGACAATGAAGATGGTGTTGCTGAACTCCCCAGGAGTAACTCTTCTGGGTCAGGAGATGATAGTGGGGGATCTGATGCTGGAACTCCTAGCCTCACCAACGACCAAGACGCTGGGGACTCTGAATGTGAGGCACAGCTAGAGCTGAAGGCAGAGACAGAAGAGAGGTGAGCGTTCTCCAAAGGTCTGCAGTGCAGAAACCTTCTTTCCTGGTCACCGTTGCCCAGGATCCCGAGTATAGATTGGCCTCCCTGGCAGGTGTGAACTGAGCCCGCGTTTGAGGGAAGCATGCATTGCTCTGAATCGGCAGCTGATCAGGCCTCGTGGAGTTGCCAGAGACAGTGTGAGTGTGGGTCCTATGTCTCCTCCCTTACATCCTCTTAGTTAAGAAAGCAGGGTTTCCTAGAGCAGGAGTACCAAGTTTGGTTTTCCCTTACTAGAGACCTTCCTTGATCCTAAGCTCTAAAGAGACACTAGCCCCTAGGATAGAGCTCTGACCTTTTCTTGGCCTGCCCACCCACAGCCCCAAGTAAATATCAGAGCCACAGGCCCATTCCATGATACTGAAAGAACAAGTGGGTACTCACTGCCACACTCACTCTTGGTCCTCTATTTTCCCATAATGTAGTCGTAGTTTTTGAGCCGAGGAACCTGACTGTACTTCCTTTTTTAAGCTCTCTCTACTTAGAAATTGGCCTTGCTTGCTTGCCAGGATCACCAAAGGGGGCTTCCATACACATAATTTTGGTCCCTCTCATTTTGTATTTGCATTGATGCCTTCTTTGCCCGTCCTGCCAGAGTGCTGCACGCCTTGTGGCCCAGGAATGGTTTCGAGTGTCCAGCCAAAAGCGCTCACTGGCTGAGCCTGTGGCAGAGGTGCTTCGAGGGGTGAAGAGCCTGGGGCCTGAGCTGCTGGTTCATGTGGTGAACCTGGCAGATGGCAATGGAAACACGGCCCTGCATTACAGCGTGTCTCATGGAAATCTGGCCATTTCCAGCCTGCTGCTGGATACAGGTCAGGGAATTTGGTTGTGAAGAAGAGGGCCATGTTGGGTGAAGGCTGGGGTTTTTGAGGGGCACAGAAAAATGCTGAGTGGCAGAGGGTGGGTGGATTGCTGTTTACTTGGCCAGAAATCAACACTGAGTGTTTCCCGCTATGTCTCCCTACTTTGTTTTCTGAAACAACTTCCCATTGAAGCTGTGTGGCCAGCAAGTCACACCTGTTTCCATCTCCCCAGCCTTGGGGGTTACAGACATGTGCCATGGTGCTCAACTTTATGAGGGTGCTAGGGATCAGGTCCCCAGGCTGGCAATTAGTGCTTTAACCCCTCTGAGCATCTAGACTTAAGGCCTTACTAGGTAGCCCTTGCCTGGACTCAAATTTGTGACCTTCTTGCCCGTCTCCCAGGGGTGCAAAGACCTTTTGGCCTCACTGTATCTTCAGCTGTCCTGAATCAACTCCCACTAACACCCAGCTTTGAGATCAGGGACCTCAATTTAGCAACCCCCTCCCTGGGTATATTGTATTCCTCAATCTCCTGGCCTGGCATCCCCCCCCCCCCCCCCCCCGAGACAGGTAGCTCTGGCTGGCCTGGAACTCACAAAAGATCCACTTGTTTCTGCTGGGATTAAAGGCATGTGTCACCATGCCTGACTGCTTCCTGAGTTCTTGGGTTCCACTGTCTATCCTCAAGGGGGGTTTACTCACTGCTTAGGTTTCTCACTACCATCAAGTTGTTGAACTATTTGTTCACTTGCCTTCTGCTTGTTCAACCCTGCCTCATCTTACCCCTCACTGAAGCAAATACACACACCTGGATATGCATAACCTTATCAAATCTAGTGGGTACTGGCACAGCCCTAGAGTGAACACTCAAGGCAACAATTTCATTGCCTATGAAACAACAGAGAGGACAGTGAGCCATAGACTAACCACTATCCTGTTACTAACTTCATTATTTTCTTTGTTGGGACCTTCAATCCTGATTGCTCAGTTGCTAGTCCCATTTCACCTTCACATCAGCATGACACACAGTAAAAAAAAAATTTTTTTTTTTTTTGGTTTGAGGCAAGGTCTCACTGTAGAGTTCTGGCTATTCTGGAACTTGCTCTGTAGACCAGGCTGGCCTAAAACTCAAGAGATCTGCCTGCCTCTGCTTTGTGAGTGCTGGGATTAAAGTTGTGCATGCCATCACCACCTGGCCAACAATTTTTTTTTAAATTCTTGTTTTTTGAGACAAGGCTCACTGTGTAGGCCTGGAACTATGTTGCTCAGGCTGGCTTTGAACTTGTGGTCATCCTCCTATCTTTTTGTTTGTTTTTTGAAAGAGAGTTTCTGTATATAGCTTTTGGAGCCTATCCTGGAACTCACTCTGTAGACCAGGCTGGCCTTGAACTCAGAGATTCGCCTGCCTCTGCTTTCCAAGTGCTGGGATTAAAGGCATGCACCACCCCTGCCTGGCTCCTGTCTTTTAAGTGCTGTGATCACACACCCAGCAAATTCTCCAGTTTAAGTCTGTGTCCTTACTCTTGTAAAGCATTTGTGAGTGAACAGCTATTGAGTGCATCTGAGCAGAGACAAATAAAAACAAGAGGGACACAGACACGGGAAAGACACACTCTGCATTGCAAGAGTACAGGAGTTCGGATATCCAGCACCCATGTAAGCTGCTGCTTATATCTGTGTCTCTGGGGCTGTGGGTGGTTGACAGACTGCAAGGTCTTACTGTCTGCCAATCACCCAAGTGCACATACGAAATTGGCTGAGGAAACAGGCAGCACTACAGGTTCATGGCCCATCCTTGTCTGTGGCCAACCTAGGCTGTATGAGATGTCTCAAAAGATGCTCCCCCCAACCAATCAGCATTTGAGGCTTGAAGTGATCTCTTTTTTCTTCCCAGGGGTCTGTGATGTCAATCATCAGAATAGAGCCGGCTATTCTGCACTCATGTTGGCTGCACTCACTTCTGTAGGGCAGGAGGAGGAAGACATGGCTGTGGTCAAGAGACTTTTTGGCACTGGTGATGTCAATGCCAAGGCTAGCCAGGTGCATAGTACACTACCACTCACAATGGGTGGGTAAGGTGGTGTCGTTTTCTACTTTCAAACCCTCAGACCTCTTGTTCCAGACTGGACAGACAGCCCTCATGCTGGCCATCAGCCACGGCCATCAGGACATGGTAGCTGCCCTGCTGGAATGTGGGGCTGATGTTAATGTACAGGATGCTGATGGGGCTACAGCACTGATGTGTGCCAGCGAGTACGGACGCCTTGATACAGTTCAGTTGCTGTTGGCCCAACCAGGCTGTGACCTAACCATCTTAGACAATGTGAGCTACTCACTAAGGGCCTAGAGTACTGGTGTTGTGTTCCACTGTAGCCCAGGGACCTAATGACCTATTATTTCTCAGGAGGGAACAAGTGCCCTGGCCATTGCGCTGGAGGCTGAACAGGATGAGGTGGCCGCACTGCTCCATGCTCACCTGACATCAAACCACCATAGCTTCCAGGTAAGTATGGTTCCCAAGAAACAGACGGATGCTAACAACCTTTAGAAGCCGCTTTTCCTGAAGAACAAAGATTGGAGAACTTCTGCCTGAATTCTACTGTAAAGCATTTGATGCTTAACTACCAAAAGCAGTGGTAAACACAACTTTAGGTTAGAATCACACACATGAAAGGCATACCCTAGCTACCTGTTGTAAGAAGGTTTTCCTGTTAAGGGAGCCCTTTGCTGTAGGAAGAGCTAGAGGCTTGGTAAAAGTCTGCCCCAGCAGGGAAGTGTGCCTGGGAGAATACACCCTATGGGTAGAGCATTGGACAGCAAGTACTGGATTTATTCTTGTGACTAATTTACCCAACTAGGTCTATTGATCCCACACTTACCCTGGTGTAAAGTAGGAATGGAGGTCTAAACGGAATCATTTCAGGCAGCCCGGCTCTACAGGAATGGAATGTTAACTACTTCCACATCCTTATTCCCTCCTTCATGGTTGCCTCAAACTCTACCTTCTGTCTACAAAACCCCTTTCTTTGTTCTAGGGCCAGCCATCCCCAAGGTCTCCCACAGTCACACCCAGCGAAGGGATGCAGTGACAAATGAAGGGACTTGGACCGTCCTTTGTGAGCTGGTACCTACATCTGGACTGTAGGAGACACTTTCCTTTCATGCCTGAACTTCCCAATCATAGCCGGGTGCCTTGTGCTGGTACTCCCAACCCATTCACTTCATAAAACACCTTTCCTAATAAAGCATTTTTACTGAACTTGTATTCGGTGTGGGTGCCAGTGATAGGGACTCATGCACTCTATCCCATGTGCAAGATATACCTATGGAAGGGTTTTCAGAGTGCACAAAGAGTGAAACGATCACTGGAGCTATAAGGACACTACCCTGAGAAACCTTATTAGAAGGATTCCAAGTTCTATACCAGCCTAGGCTACAAGAGGGAAAAAAAAAACCCAAAGCCCTAACCAGACGAGTTAAAACAATACAAATGCTTTATTTAATAGTTGCAGGTCATCATGGGCCAAGTGTTGGATATCCAGGACCCTGTGAACAGACCCAAGCATGAAATGAAAATCTTTTCTCACTCCCACCAAGTGGCAGTTCTTCCCAAGGGCTGCCATATATACCCACCAGCAGCAAGTTCAGCGCAACCTCCGAGCCTCTCTTTCTGACTCCAACAGGGTGAGCACATCACCCTCTCGAACGGGGCCTTTGACGTTTCGGATGATAGAGCGGCTGGTGTCATCCATAAATTCCACACGCACCTATGGAACCATTAGAAGAATTAGGTGCTGCTACTTACTAGTGGGGTGGAAAGGTGATAAGGATCTAGAGATACAGCTTGGGGTAGGGGCTGGTGAGATGGCTCAGCAGAAATGAGCTTTTTTGATTTTTCAGAGAATCTAGCTTCATTTCCCAGTAACACACAGCTGGCTAAGGGCCTGTTAAGTCCAGCTCCAGGGGAAATATCTGATCCCCCTCTTCTAATCTCTGGACACTATCGTAGACATATAAAGTGGAAACAAATACCCCACTACCAAGAACCTGGGACAATTAAAGGGCTTACATCAGAAAAAAAAAAAAAAAAAAAAAAAAAAAAAAAAAAAAAAAAAAAAGCTGTATAACTAGATTGCTGGAAGGTCTGAGATCCTGGGTAACCCAGAGCACAAAAGGAGTCTTTTTCCTTCTCCAAAGGCCTCTCGTATCTCAAAATGGCTCCAACACCTGCATCTACCTCAACTGCTACGATGACAGGTGAGCAATAGCACACCTGATTTTTTTCCCCAAGACAGTTTCTCTGTAGTTTTGGTGCCTGTCCTGGATCTCCCTGTGTAGACCAGGCTGGCCTCGAACTCACAGATATCTGCCTGGCTCTGCCTCCTGAGTGCTGGGACTAAAGGCCTGGCGAATTTTTTTTTAAGTCAGGGTCTCATTTTGTAGCCCAGCCCTAACCTTGAATTCCCGATCCTTCTGGAATCACCTCCCCCCCCCCCCCCCCCAATATACCTCTTCCCTACCTCCAGTGTTTAGGCTATCTTTGGGCCTCCCGCTTAAGACTAGTCCAGGCTGGCCCACAAATAGGGAATTCTCCTACCTCAGTCTTTTCAGTAACCTATGATATTTTCCCCCCAGGAAGAGTAGTCAAGGCATCTCTAGCCCAGGCTGGTCTCCTAAGAAGATATAAGGCATACCCCATCATTTTTGCTTTATGTGGTGCAAGGGACCCAAAGTCCTGCATGCTAGGCAAATGTCAGCTTTCTTCAGGACTAGATCTCACTCATTCTGTAGCCTAAGCCTGCCTGAACCTCCTAGGGACCTTCCTTCCTGTCTTAGGTTCCTTCAATTACTGGCGTGGGCTACCACCTGAGATTTTAGTACGAGTGCAGTATCCATATCCAGTCTCTGGGTTCTGCGTATGCCAAGCAAGTCTACTACTGACACACAGCTCCAGCCCACTCGACCTTTTTAAAAATAAAACGTTCAAACTGTCTCAAGGTATTCAGGTTGGCTAAGTCCTATCCTCAGTAAGCCTAGTAGTTAGGATAAGGCCACCAAATCCAGAAGTAAACTGAATATTTAGGAGGGCTCAGATCACGGGAAGTAGTCGGGGTATCCCCTCCCGCTCACCTGCGTGCACTGTCCCTGCGAGCCGGTTCTGCCCAGCACTTTGGTTACCTGCAGGAAAGAAGGGACAGTTAGATCAGAAAGACCCAGCTTTCTTCTTTCTCCCCAGGCTTCTAAACACCCGCAGTCACCTCACCCTAGCCAGCTTAATGGGTTGCACGCGACTCGTGTCCATGATGGCGGCGATCTGGCGGAGAGGAATCACGTGAGCACGGAAGCGCTTTTATAACACGCTCGTGATCACGCTCTACTCCCGCTCTCGCGAGAGCGCTCGCGAGGGCGCTCGCGCTACCCAGCAGTCCACGGGGGCAGAGTCGTCATCCCGGTTCTTCGGAGCGGAAGAAACATGGCGTCCGCTACTCGCACTATCCAGAAGCTGCGGAACTGGGCGTCTGGGGTGAGTGTTCCGGTCCGATTGCGGTCGGGATGGATTTAGGTTCTGTGCTCCTCCGAATCTTCTTCCGCTTCACATCTCCTTAGTTCAGTGGAGAGTCCAGGATCCCTCAATTTGTGACTCCATTAGTCCGGGACTCAAGGTCCTAAATGTTATCTGGTTCGGTTTCCGGGATTCCCTGGTCCCCATACTTCGGCCTTAGATTAGATTGCCTAACTTTAGCTTCTTCCTGCCCCTCCTCTCCCGCCTCACTTGTCTCTCACGTCCCATTCAGTCTCGGAGTTCCCGAGTCCCCGTATCGTAGCTTTGAATCTTGTGGCCGTAGTTTTCTCTTGTTTTGACTAAAAGGTCAGGGAAGTTGTAGATTTTGGCAGCTCCTGGTTGGAGATGTACGAGAGGAAGAGAATTAGCCATGCCATTTATGTTTGAGTCTAAGAAAAGCATATTCAGCATAGCAGGTCAGCAAGCAAATGTTCAGGTGTGTGGATCTTAAGAGAAATTGAGAATTTCCATAATGTTAGGACAAACTTGTTTAGTATATTGACCCAGATCTAAAGAAAATAAGGGGAGAAGGAAAAGAGGGAGGCTTTTAAAGTTAGATCTTGGAAAGGCTCAAAAACTTGGTAAAGTTCTGTAAGCCACTGCCCCAGATTTCCTCTTCATTTGCAGGGCCTATATCCATATCTTGACTGGTCACACCTGTTCACTAACTCAATCCTGGGGTTCCCAACAGTCTGACGTCTTCTCTCCTCCTCCTACAGCAAGACCTGCAGGCGAAGCTGCAGCTGCGCTATCAGGAGATCGCCAAGCGGTGAGCAGGCCTTGCTTGCTGCCAACCCCACCCCACTCATCCTGTCGTTCTTCCACCAACCCTAAATCTGAGGCTGGTCATAGTGGTACAACCTTTAATCTCAGCACTCAAGAGACAGAAGCGGACTGATTACTGTGAATTCAAGGCCTACTTGATTTATGTGGTGAGTTCCAGGCCAGCCAGGGCTACATAAACTGTAGAGACTGTCTGAAAAACAACCCCTTGTTTTTTGCTGGGTTTAGAATGAGCTCCTCTGTGAAAACTCAGCAGAAGCCAAGGGGAGCTTCTGAAACAGCACCCAACCTGGTCTCAAATTTGTCATGTAGCCCAGTGTATGCCCTCACACTCATGATCCTGCTTCTGTTTCAAGTGCGGGGATTTCCAGGAGTGTACCACCATACCAGATTAATGTGCTGCTGGGGACAGCTTCATGAATGTTAATCACTTAAATTAAACTATGCCTTAAATTCTTACACTCATCTATTTTTTTTTTCTTAAAAATATTTTTAGATCTATTTTTACATGTGTAAGTGTTGTGCCTGCATGAGTTTATGTGTATCATATGTGTGCCTGGTGCCTGTGGAGTTCAGAAGATAGCATGAGATCTGGAGCTAGAGTTAACACAGATGGTTGTGAGCTACCATGTGGGAATCAAATCCTGGTTCTCTGCAAGAGCAACAGTGAGCCATCTCAACAGCTTTCTATCCTTATTTCTTATGTGGATGTTGTCTAGGAGGGAGAAACATTGCAAAGAAATAAATATAGCATGTACCTATTTATTTATATTTTATTGAGACAGGTCTTTATATGTTATCCTGAGCTGGTCTCTCACTCTGATCTGTCTGCCATGTGCTGGGTTGACTGGGCATGTGTTACTACACCTGTCCAGAGGCAGAGTCTTACATTGTATTCCTGATTGGGCTTGGATCACAATTACATAGCTCAGGTTGCCCTTGAACTCAATGAGATCCTCTAGGGGAAATGGTTCAGCAGATTGCACTGAGGTACTGGGCTTATAGGCCAAGAACTAGCAGTCTCCTTAGGATGAGGGCGCCCTCTAGTGACTCATGTGGGTCTTGGCATTAGTGGTTCTTTTTTACTTTGCTGTATACAGATGATGAAAGCAGATGATGAAAGCTTAGCATATGTGTTTTTCAGGCAAATTCTAAGTTTCACATAATTGTTTGTCCTTTTAGAACTTTGTAATTGTCATTTTTCTTTTTAAAATTACTGCATTTGTGTGTGTGTGTGCGTGTGTGTATGTATGTTGTGTGTGTTTGTGTGTAGGTCAGAGGAAAACTTGTGGGAGTAGCTCTTCTTTCTCTGCCATTTGAGTCCTGGAGATTGAATTTAAGTAGTCAGGATTGGTGGCAAGCACTTTTGCCCAATGAGCCATGTTGCTGCCATTACTTCGTTATTGATTGATTGATTGATTGATTGGTTTTTCGAGACAGGGTTTCTCTGTGTAGCTTTGGAGCCCTTCCTGGAACTCACTCTGTAGTCCAGGCTGGCTTCAAACTCACAGAGATCCACCTGCCTCTGCCTCTTGAGTGTTGGGATTAAAGGCGTGTGCTACCACTGCCTGGCTTGTTTTCCTTTTAAAAAAAAAAAATTATTATTTTGTGTGTGTTTTGTGTATATGTATGGCTGTGCACCACATACATACAATATCCTGGAGGCTAGAAGGCGTTGGATCCCTTGGAATTAGAGTTTCAAATGGTTGTTAGCCACTATATGAGTATTGGGTCTTCTGCATGAACAAGTACTAACCATTGTACCATCTTTCAGCCCCCGTTGTTTTCTTCAAAAGACAGGTTATTGCTATGTAGCTTATGCTGTCCTGGAACTTACTGCCTTTTGAGTACTGAGACTATAGTGGTGTACCCAGTGTCCAGCTATGTTTCTCATTTTATCCTATCTTTTATACTTTTTTAATTTTAAGATTTTTTGGGTGGGGTGGTGCATGCCTTTAATTCAGCACTCAGGAGGCAGAGGCAGGTAGATCTTTGAGTTCAAGGCCACCCTGGTTTACATAGTGAGTTCCAGGACAGCTAGGACTGTTACACAGAGAAACCTTATCTTGAAAAACAAACAAAAAAAGGTCCCCCCCCCCCCCCTTTGAGACAGGGTTGCTCTGTATAGCCCTGGCTATCCTGCAACTTGCTTTGTAGACTAGTATGGTCTTGAACTTAAAGATCTGCCCTCCTCTGCCTCCTAAGTACTGGGATAAAAGGCGTGTGCCACCACTCCAGGCTAATCTTAGGAAATTTAAAGCTAGGCATAGTGGTGCATGCCTTTAATCCTAGGGCTGGGACACAGAGGCAGGTGGATCAGAATTTGAGGCCAGCAGTCTTGGTCTACATAGAATTTCAGGACAGCCAGAAACCCTATCTTAAGAAAAAAAACAAACATAAAATGTAAAAAAGATTTTATTTATTTGTGTGTCTATGTGTCTGGGCATGTAAATGGAGATGTGCCTGTGTGCATGCAGAGGCCAGGAGAGGCTCTGCTTGTTATGTGTGTGCTGGGTCTGCACTCTGTTCTTTCTGATTGCATAGCAGTCACTCTTAACAGCTGAGCCATTCTCTAGTTCTTGTTTTTTTTGTATTTTTGAGACAGTCTCATGTAGCCTTTGCTGACTTGGAATTCATGTTGCTTAGCATGACCTTGTTTCCACCTCTCAAGTACACTGACATTTTTTATTTAAGAAATAAAATGGCTTTCAAATTTTTGAGAACTTAAAATTGCCAGGGGAAATGTTGTTTGACAGTGGGCCAAAAAACAAATACAGCCCCAAACTTTTTACTGTCATCCACTCTGTCCCATCAATTCCTCTTTTGTTTGAAGCTCAGTGTTTCCTTTCATGGCTTTAGATTTCTTGGTAAATCCTGAGTTTAATCCAAGACTGGACTGAGCTTTGTTCCACATAACCCTTCCACTTTCCTCTACAAGGAATTTTGGCAGCAGACCATACAGTAGCAGGAAGTACAGAGACTTGGACAGGTTCCCAGGGCAAGGTGTTCTTTGAGTAGTAAGCCTTTATTCCAGCAGGGCTCTTCAAAGGGTTCCTGAGATAATAGGGAACTCACAAGTTCCATAACCTGGCCTTTCTGGGGTGGGAGCTGGGGGAAGCCACTTCAGTCTGGTAATCTGGGGCAGTGGCTCAGTGTTATGGACTGTAATTGTTGGATAAGGGGTGGTCACAGATTGGCACTCTGGCCTAATTTCCCGAAATAAGCTTAGCTTTGGGTTGGGGATAGGAGCATGTCTAGGTTTCTCCTTGTCTTGGGAACTTCAGGAAGGGTCCTTTGTAGTGACTTAGGGTAATTGGGCTAGAGCATACTTCCTCAGCCTGGCTTTGAAGACTTTTTAAATATAGGTAAGTGTGTACTACTTGCTTTCTGGTCCCAGACCTAGGCATATAGTGTGATAGTGTACTAAGGCATGCTTCTGGCCTACAGCCCTCTTTGTAGTTCCTGATCCTTAGTATTATAAATTAGTTGTGGCAGTGAGAGCTTCTGTAGATTTGTTTCAATACCAACATCTTTTTCCTCAGGACCCAGCCACCTCCTAAGCTCCCTGTGGGGCCCAGTCACAAGCTGTCCAACAATTACTACTGCATGCGTGATGGCCGCCGGGAAGTTGTGCCTCCTTCAATCATCATGTCTTCACAGAAGGCCCTGGTGTCGGGCAAGACAGTTGAGAGGTGAGGACCCTAAATATTTCCTGCCCAGAACTCTGCAACAGTCGGCCTTTCCTTCCCTGCAGGTGGAAAGGTGCTTTCCACAATCCCATTTTAACAGCTAGATGTGGTCGGACAGGCCTGTGATCCCTGTACTCAGGAGGCTGGGGCAAGAGAATCAAGAGTTCAGGCCAGGACTGAGAATATAGCTCACTTAGTAAGCACAGAGACCTGAGTTTGATCCCCAGAACTCACATTTAAAAAAGCCAGGCCTGGTAGTACATTTATAATTCTAGTGATGGGAAGGTGAAGATAGGCTGAGGCAGGAAGCTTGCAAGTTCCAGGTGATTATAGTTAGGTGCAGTCTTAAAACAAGTTGGGGCAGGTAAGATGGCTAAGTGGGTAAGGTACTTGCTGCCAAACTTGATGACCTGAGATTGATCCCCTGGATCCATGTGCTGGAAGCAGAGCTTCGGTGCCTGCAAATTGTCTTCTGACTTACACATATGTGCTATGACATGCCCTTAGCCCCAATAAATTGATCCAAAAATAATGATGATGCTAAAAGAACCCCAAAGGAACCCAAGAGAAAAAACTGTATTTGTTCCTGTCCTCAGGTGCCTTTTATTAAATGAGGATGACGGTAGTATTAAAACGAGGTTCATAGTAGGCCATAGTCTGGGATAAGTGTCTGTACTAGATCCAGCAGACCAAGACAGAACAGCCACTTATGTGAAGCTTAGTTGTTTATCCAGCCTTCTGAGAAACCAGGTGAAAGATCACAGTCAGTTCCCTGGCAAACCAGTTTTAGTTGGCATGATAAAGAAGTCCGCTCTAGTTTAGCTTTTGTCAGGAAGGTAACTTTGAACTGACCAATCTTTTTGTTTGGCTTCTGTTTCCTTCAGCCCTTTTGTGTCCATGAAGCCAACCTCTTCTGCTCTGTTTATCAATTTTTGTTTTGTTTTATAGAATGAGGTGTAAGGGTTGGCGATATTGCAGCATTTAAGAGCACTTGTTGATCTTGCAGAGGACATGGGTAGGGTTCCCATGGCAGCTCATAACTTTCCTAAACTCTAGTTTCAGGGGATCTGATGCCTTTTCTGGCTCTGCAGGTATCAAACATGCAAGTGGTGTACACACACACACACACACACACACACACACACACAAGCAAATTACCCACACACATAAACATACACATACACATAGAAAAAAAATAGAATGAGATGCTGAGGTCAGATGCAGTGGCACACATCTTGCATCCCAGTACTCAAAAGGCAGAGCTGGAGAATGTCTACAAGTTGGAGGCCAGCCTGGTGTACATAGTAAGGACTACATAGTAAGACCCTGTCTCAAACAAACAAGCAAGTAAGCAAGCAAACAAACCAACAGACCTAGTAAAAAAGGGCTGGAGAGATGGCTCAGTGGTTAAGATTATGTAATGCTCTTGCAGAAGAACAGAGTTCTGTTCTCAGACACCTATTTAGATGGTCTTACAACCTGTAACTCCAGCTCCAAGGGATTCAGTGCCCTCTACTGGATCCCACAAGTGTTATGTACTCACGTACAGCACCCCTCTCCACACACCTTACATGTTATTTTTTTACAAAACAGCTGAGGTGATGGCTCAGTTGGTGAAGTTCTTGCAGAACCTGGTTTTGATCCCCAGAATCTATGGGGAAAAAAGGCTGATTAAAAGATGTATATTTGTAATCTCAGCATTGTGGTGGCAGAGATAGGTAGATCCCTGGGCCTGTTGGCTACCGAGCCTAGGAGAATTTCAGACCAAACAGAGTTCCTGGCTCAAGGAAAGGGTGGATGTAATGAGCTGATGAATAGAGTTCATACCATACTTGATTCCTGATGACTCTTGCAGAACAGAATTGATGCCCAGAGAGGTCAATAGCCTAGGCCATAACAGCCAATTCACTGTGAGGTCCTAGGGTACTCCGCAGCCTTTTCTCTTTATTCAAGTTTTTTTTTTTTTTTTTTTTTTTTTAAACTGGTTATGGTGGCACATGCCTTTAATCCCAACACTTGAGAGGCAGAGATAGGCGATCTCTTGAGTTTGAGGCCAGCCTGGTCTAGAGGGCAAATTCCAGAACAGCCAGGCCTACACAGAGAAATCCTGTCTGGAAAAACAAAAAAAATTAAGATTACTTAAAAAAAATTACTTTTATTTTATGTATATGGATGTTTTGTCTGCAAATAGGTCTTTGCATTACATACATACCTGGCAACTGCAGAGGCCAAAAGAGAGCATCTGGTCTCCTGGAACTGGAATGGAATTACAGTCAGTTGTGAGCTGCCATGTGAGTGCTGAAAACTGAACCTGGGTCTTGTGGAAGAACAGCCCATGCTGAGCCATCTCTCCTGTCCCAAGATTTAATTTTTATTATTTTTAATTACATGTGTATGGCTTACAACCATCTGTAACGAGATCTGGTGCCTTCTTCTGTATATATAATAAATCTTTAAAAAAAAAAAAGAAGGAAAAGAAAAAAGAAAGGCCAAGTAACTGCAGCCCTTAAGGTTGAAAGAGCCAGTGGACATGAAGGACATCAAGGAAACAGTGCTTTACAGACACAGCAGGACTGACATATATATGACCTCACAGAGACTGGCAGCATGCATAAGGCCTGCACAGGTTCAAGCCAGATGGGGTCCAGGCACTGAGAGGGGAAGTGTACACGAGCCCCCATTCTTTTTTTTTTTTTGAATGCTGAAAGCCGTTTATTGAAGGAGGGAGGAGGTCTTAAATACAAGCTTACAGCACAGTGGGAGAACCCTGGAGAGCAGAAGTTCGCTTCAGATGTTTTTCAATCTTGCATCTAAGCTGGTAATGCCCAATATGTAGGACACACAGACAAGGAACTTTCCTTAAGCATTCAGGAGGGTGGAATCTCGTAGGGAATTAGCATAGGGAGGATATCAAGGTCAAGGTCAGCAAGCAAGGCAACAGTTACTCAAAACAGAGGCTAGGGCCCTACAGGTCCCCCCCTTTTACTAAAAAATGAGCTTCTGTCTTGGGTTGCGTTGTCTTAGGTGGTTGGTGAGCATCCCCCAGGCATTACCCGTCTCTGAATACTCATCATACAGGCTCAGTCTTGTGAGAGCTGCAGAGTTAACTATTGCCAAAGATCTCTTAAGTGGCGCTGGGTTTGCAATCTGTGTGTTCAACAGAAAAGACCTACAGAAGTCTTAACCCACCCATAGCCAGTAGGCTAAAGGCAACTGAGCCATTCCCTTCCTTAATGAACCTTACTGCAAATTGGGGTCCTTGTAAGATGGTATCCTGAGAGCAAATGGAACTTGAGTTTGTAAATTTATAACTTTCAAAGCCAATCGAAATGTATATAACTATTGATTTAAATTTGTCATGCCCAATAGAATGAAAAATTAACTGTGGTAGCTACTTTTGCTGCCAGGGTCTCTACTGTGCTAGCTAGCTATAGTAACCAATTATGAAATGGCAATACCAGAAACAGTAGTAGCAGTGGTCGACACTGTTATAATAGCAACAACAGCAGCAGCGATGTCAAATTCTCTTCTGGAGCATGTGGGCATCCACTGGCATGGACACAATTCCAGGAACACGAACTGCCGAGGTCCATTTTTCTTTATCCCAGCACGACTTCAGCTGGCAGCTCTGCAAAAGAACAACTAAGAACCATAAAGAAAAAACAGGCAGTTCACAAGGAGCAGAACTAATGGTCTCATAATGGCTACATTCAGGCTAACAAATTTTAAGGTATCTTCAAAGGTGGCTAAATGAATTTCAGAAGGCCAAAAAATGTTGCACAGAGCCACTCCTGAGAAGTAGGTACTACTCCAGCTTGAATAGGATTGTGAGAATGAAAATGCTTAGCTGGCATGCTACTGTTACTAAATGAAGGTCAGTGATCTTCAGTGTTATCCTTAACCTCCTAGGTGTCTGGGTGACACGTTCTCAAACATACTTGAAAAAGCAGTTACCATACATTACCCTCTGGAGAATCCAACCACATGGCTACTGTTCTAGGCTTACGTTAATGCTTGCCAAAGCTGGCCATATTGGAGCCCCCATTCTTAACCCAGAACTTATTTCCAGGTGACAACTGCTTGCAAAGGAAAAATAAGTTTTCTCCTGTGGAGTCTCACTGGGTATAAGAACTACACTTAGGGCAATCCGCATGCATAGTAATAGATGGCCAACACAAAACAAACAGTGGTACTTTTGGAGATTTTGTCTCATAATGCTTTGTTTGGGTATTTTGTAACCTTACAGGTCTTTTGTTTATGTATTATGGTTTCCGATTTTGTGTTTTATGTATGCTATTGTGTGTGTGTCTGTGTGTACATGTGTTTTTTTTTTTTGTTTGTTTTGGTTTGGTTTTATTGTTTTTCTTTATTTGCCAGCTTGTTTTATAAAGAGAGGGAAGGCATGAAATTGGATTGGTTGGGGAGGTGGAGAGATTCTGGGAGGACATGAGAGAGGAAACTGATCAGAATATATTGTATTAAAAAATTATTTTCAATAAAAATTAAAACAACAAATGTACAGAAAGATCCTTCTCCAGTGTTGTTTGCACACCCGCTCTAAGTGGAGTTTGTCTTTTTCTTGCAGCTCAGCTGTGGCAGTCACAGAGAAGAAGGCAGTGACGCCTGCTCCTCCAATAAAGAGATGGGAGCTGTCCAAGGACCAGCCATACCTGTGACACTGCCCCAGGCTACTTTGCCGGGTCCCCAGGGCCACCTGACTACTTTTCCTCCTTGGATTTCCTCTGGGAAGAACATGACCTGATTTATAACAAATACATAGAGCTCACATTACTTCTATTCTGTCTTGTCTTAGTATTTATTGATTTGATTTGATCTGTTATTGTCTGTGTAGGGTATGTGAATACATGCTGCAGCATGTATGGAGGTGAGAGGGCAATTTCGGGAATTGGTTTTCTCCTTCCACCTTGCTAAGGCAAGTTCTTTTGATTTTGCCATGCTGTGTACTTCAGGCTAGCTGGCCAAGAGTTTCTGGGTGATGCTGCTGTCTGTTCCTCCAATCCTGCTATAGTAGTGATAAGGTTACAGAATTGAGCCACTGCATTTTGAGTTCTGAGGATGGAACTCCAGTGTGAGCCTTTTAAGCTCATACTTATACTTGTGAGCCATCTTTCCAGCCCACCTTTTTTCTTTTTTTAGATGATGTCTTGGTGGGTATTGTTGGTCTATGCCTATAGTCTTTGCACTTACTAAGCTAGTGGGTGAATATCATTGCTGTCCTGTGGATCAGCTGTAACCTTTAAGTAGGTCTGTGGATCCTGAAGGTAGAACCATGGAAAACATGTGAATAAAACACTGAATTGAGTGTGGTGGTACATGACTCTAACCCCAGTACTTAGGAGACTGAGGCAGGAGGATTGCCTGTTTGAGGCCAGCTTGGGTTATAGATTGAGAACTTATTTCAGACTAACAAACAGAACACTGCCACCACAAGAAAGGGTGCTGAGTGTTGGTACTGGAGCCCTTTGGAAGCTGAGAGCAAGGGGAGAAAGGTCACAATCCTGACCAGGTGTCAGTGCCCCAGAATGAGTTACAGATGCTACAGCTGCTGGCTTCATTGAGGATGTTGGACTTAGTTTGGGGAGAGGGACAAGCTAGATTCAGAAAGAAGGTCAAAAGGGAAAGGAACAGTGGTCACTGTCAGACGCCACTGGGAAGGCAATCAGAGGCCTCCTAGAAGCCCCAGGCAATATGTGGCATTGAAAATTTCTGTGTAATTTTAATGACTGACAAAATTTCGTGTAGAGTTGTGAGGGAAAGAGGTCTGGTTTCTTTCTGGGGCTAGAAACTGTCTTGAATGATTTATACTCATTCCTGAACCAGGGGCAGTTTATACTTTGTGTGTGTGTGTGTGTGTGTGTGTGTGTGTGTGTGTGTGTGTGTGTGTGTGTGTGTGTGTGTTTTCTATTTTTTTCAGGACAGTTTCTCTGTGTAGCTCTGGAACTCACTCTATAGACTGAACTGGTCTCGGTTGGTCTGTCTGTCTGTCTGTCTCTCTGAAACATGGTTTCTCTTTGTAGTTTTGGTACCTGACCTGGGCCTCACTCTGTAGACCAGGCTGGCCTCGAACTCACAGAGATCCGCCTGGTTCTGCCTCCCAAGTGCTGGGATTAAAGGTGTACGTCACAACTGCCCGGTGTTGCATCATCTCTTTTATCTGTGATTTGGCTGGTCCTTGAGTAGTTCTGGGAGGTCATCTTGGAGTGACTAAGCACTCTCTTAGGCTCATTGAGAACTGGCTGTGAACTCTAGGCAATTCGCAAGTACATTGCATTGCTCTGTGCAAATCCAGGGTCTGCCCAATACCCTAGATACCTCCTCCACCAAGATCCTGATCCTCCTCTCCCTTTCCTGGGCTGTCCTATTTATCTTGTTTGCATCTCTGCATCTGAACACCATTGCATTTTGTTTCCCTTTCTGGAAATTGGTGAGACAGTACACACCAAAAGCAGTTATAACCTCCAACATTTTATAGTGGTGAGATACCATCCATCTGCAAGTAGAACCTTTGTATGAAAGTCTGGACTTGAAGGCTACATTTTGTAAACTTGCCCACTGAAGGACAGTGACTTGTCCCCAGCCCTACTGAGAGCTAGTGCCATAGAATCTGAAGGTAGAACTTTGGGAAACAATGTGAAGAAGAAAACAAACTGGTTGGTACATGACTGTATCCTTAATACTTAGGCCATAGCAAGAGGATCAGTTTCCGGCCCGCTTGCTTTATGCATTGAGAAACTATCTCTGACCAACAGAACACTACCACCACAAATCACTAGTCATACTAGATAGCAGTTAAAGTATACAAGTGGGATGAGAAAACCCAAAGGCCTCCAATCCTGTATCTATCCCCACTGCCCAAGGAGGAGGATGTCAGAATAAAGTGTCTCTCAAGTCTGTGAGAACTAGAGGTAATGAGATTGGCATGGAATCCAAGTGGATGGGACAGCTCAGGTTGGAAGCCAGTAACTACCTTCATTCATTTGTTTATTCCATCATTTCTTCACGGCATGTGCCAGACATCAAGGACACACCAGTCAGCAACCCAACAACCTGACCCACCTGCAGCTGGCATTCTAGTGGGTAATTAGACAATAAGGTAAAATAAATAAATCATAAAATGTGTGGGTGGCACCAGAGCTGCTTGTTGAGGGACCTGCTGGGGAGTGTTCACAGGGTGTGGCTGCCATATTCATTGGGATCACTGGGCAGTTATGTTTGCAATAGTTTGCATGTGAAGTTTAGGTCAAAATTGGTAAGTTCATTTATAGACCTGCAAGTTTATTATTTCAAGTTGATGAGATTATTTTCTTAGTCCTGGAAATTAAACCTAGAGCCTTCCTGATTACTTAGGCAAGTGCTCTACCTCAATTATTCCCTTGGTTCCTGACCTGTTTTGGGTGACTTTTAAATTGCTTAAGTTGGCCTTGATCTTGTGATCCTCTTCCTTAAGAGGAAGAGTAGCTTCCTGTATAATTGTTGGGAGTACAGGCCCAGGTTACCAAACCAATCAGACTGCTGTTGGGAAAAAGCCGGAAAAAGACGTAAGTTCTTGGTTCCCTTGTATTCTGGTACTTACGGTCCAGGCTCACAGGTGCCCCTCCCACTGCCTTTATGTGCGCGTGCGCGAGAGTCAGGCCGGCTCTCAGACTGTATCCAGGGCTGGAACGCAGTACGGCTAGCGGTTGGATGGCGCGGGGTGGAGCGGGGAGGGCAGTGGCCCTGGGCCTGGCGCTGCGGCTGCTGCTTTTGCTTGGACTAGGCCTAGAAGTTGCTCCCGCACCGGCCCTGGCCCCGACCCAAGTCCCGGTCTCTGGTGAGTGACTCCGCCCCCCACCCCGTCCCTACTCCGCTTTCATCCTGCCCCTGTGCCTCACTATTGGCTGTGTCACCCATCTTTCTCAGACACTCCTCCAGCACGCGGGGTTGGATTTAGCGTGAGTAGAGCCACCCCTGATGTCTGCTGCAGGGACCTCCACGTGGGTGTCTGCTGTCTTCTGCTGCCCCGTGCCCAGCTGCCTCCTTCTCCCAGTTCTGTCCCCATGTCACCTCCAAGTTGTCCTTCAGCCCAGCGTGGGCTGGAAGACTTACGTTTCTGATTTTGTTTGACCTCTTACCACGCAGGGCTGGTCACCTGGTACCTTCCTGCAGCAAGTATGCCTTCGTGAAACCCTCGGCCCTGAGCCTGAAGTTCTGTGGCTGTTCTTTGAGAATCCAGAGTTTCTCTTGAATTCAAGGAATTCTCCTTGAATTCCTGCCTCACACAATGGAAGGAAGAGCCCTGAAATGTATTTCACAAATGGAGTATATTTCACTTGGTAAACCCCAGGCAGCTGCCCTGGGCAGGAACAGGATGTTCATTCTATATAGGAAGGTCCACTCTATAGGAAAATAGGCCTTACTGCTTTGAGGTTTTTTTTTTTTTTTTTTTTTTTTTTTATTTCCGGTTTTTATTATGTTGTTTTGAGTTTTTTTGAGACAGGGTCTCACATTGTAGCCCCGGCTGACCTGGGACTTGCCATGTAGACCAGGCTGGACTTTAACTCCTAGAGATCAGAATGCTGGGATAAAGTCAGGCACTGGCTCTTGTTTTTGAGACAGGGTAGCATAGGCTGGGCTGTAGCTTGTGCCTCTTGCCTTAGTCTCCCCAGCACAAGGGTTATAGGTATGGGCCACTTCATCTGATAGGAGTTTTATGGGTCTGTAGAGTACCACCCCTCCCACTTTTGGCTAGTCTGAAGCTACAAATAGTTCTGTTGTCCCAGCTTCCGAGGAGCAGGGGTTACAGATGAACATCATTATGCTTGGCTCTATTATTCCTCTTTTACAGATGAGGAAACAGGCTAGGAGGAGAAATCATGAATCATCCTGACTCCTGTCTGATAATTGTCAATGAGGCAGGGTCTGCCCTGCTCTGGGCCCACTCAAAGAAAATCCAGAAAGTCAGGGAGAGGTCAGGATTGTGAGTTGTTAGGTATGGAGAGGAGGCTATGCCTGAGGCAGGAAAGGAAGGTGGCCAAGGTTTATTCTTCAGTTCTCCAACTCCACAGGGTGTGTGGTATACAAGTATAATTGCATTTGACTCCACAGAGAGGGAGGGAGGGGTCTTGGAAGCTCTGGCCCTGTGTGTGAGGTGGGAAGCTCTAAAGCTCCCCCCTCTCCTTCCTGCTGGTTCAAGTACCAGGTCCTTTCACTGCCTGCCCCTCTAGATCAGCAAACAGCCCTAGCCTCCCTGTTCAGAGTTCAGGAAAGGCTTATATTTCATTTGGACTCAATGTGGACCCTTATATGACCTCTTGTCCACACACTGTCAGTCATTGACCTGGACAGGATCAGAGGCCATGTCAATAGGAAGATGGATGTTAGTAGTTAGGGGCTGTTATTTGTGGGAAGCAGAGTTTCCTGGAGTGCATGAGACACTGCCCAAGGTGTAAGTTGAGATCTGAAGGCTGCAGAAGAATCTCAGATGTAGAGTGGAAGGATCAGGTGGTGAGTAGCTGGGCTATAGCTCAGTGGTAGAATGTTTGCCTAGCATGCAAAAGGGTCTAGATATTCTCCCACCCTCCCCAGAATACAGAGTGGTAGAAGGGGAGGGAAGGGCCTTTAGGCTGAGGGAGGCACATGCAAAGGCCTTGTGGGGAAAATAAGCCAGGTCTCTTAGATGAACTGAGGAGGCAAGGGTAGAGGGAGAGGGAGTATGTTGAAGAAGGAAGGGATTTAGATTTGGTTGTGGGAAGGCCTGGGTGCCAGGGGATAGTGGGTGATAAAATTGGGTACTTGAGAGGACTCTGATGCTCTGTCCTGGTGGAGATGAGGTACTAGGGGTCCAGTTAAGAAGTGACACATTTAGGTCATATAGAGTATTTTAACATGTGAAGAACTTAGGAGATGAGGCAACAGGGCTTGATGACTAGGCGTGTTGCCGTGTTTTAAAGGCAGGGTTTTCCTGTGTAGCCCTTACTGGCCTGGAACTTAGAATCCTCTTTTTTTTTTTTTTTTTTTCCCTGAGACAGGGTTTCTCTGGCTTTGGAGCCTGTCCTGCTCTGTAGACCAGGCTGGTCTCGAACTCACAGAGATCCACCTGCCTCTGCCTCCCGAGTGCTGGGATTACAGGTGTGTGCCACCACTGCCCGGCAATCCTCTTGAGTGCTGAGATTATAGGCATATACTACCATGCCTAGCTTTTGAGCAGGTGTTGTACCCAGGGTCTCAGTCTCCCTTTTGCTAAACAGGTGGATTAGAACAAGTCCTACTGACCTTGATCCTGAGCCTCTTGTAGAGCATGTTGGGGGAACAGCTCCTCCCCTAGCCTGTTTAACCATGAACTTGGAGGTCTCCTGTGTAAACTGTCCATTTGGAGCCTAGTAGAGTCTCAAGGGTCAGTGAGACCTGGATTTGAGTCCCAATTTGTCACCAGCTCTGTGTGGTCATAGAGTTTTGATAGATTGTAGCAGTGTCTACCTAGCAGCATGCATGAACTTCTGAGGCCCAAATAACACATACACAGTACTCTGGAGGATAACTGCCAATGTAGTTTCTGCACCCTGGGACGTGGCTTGTCTCCAACAGATTGCAGCTCATAACCATTGTCTTGGAGTATGTTATAGATTTGGACACCCCCTCCACCAGGCCTCATTTATCTTTGTCTCTCAGGCCCCCGAGCTGGCTCGTGCCCGACAGACAACTTCCAGTGTATTACCAGTGGCTACTGTGTGCCCCTCTCCTGGCACTGTGATGGGGACCCAGACTGCTCTGATGGCAGTGATGAGGAGGAGTGTAGTAAGTGGCCATCCCTGGAAGTTTGGACTGGTGCCATTTATGGGGGTGGGATTATGAAAAGGCTGTGGTTACAGTGCTGGGTGAGTGGCAATGGCAAAGTAGGACAAGGTGGAGTCTATGGGACTAGACTATTGGGCTTGCCTTTAATCCCAGCACTCTGGAGGTAGAAGCAGGTAGGTATCTTGAAGTTTGAGGCCAATTGTTGTACGGAGTTCCAGGCCAGCCAGAGCTACATAGTGAGACCTTGTCTGAAATAAAAATAAAATCAAAAACAAAAAACAAAAGAGTTGGAATCTAAGGCAGGCAGATAGGGAGGTTGAGCAAATTAGTGAGGGAACTGTAGGAAGACTAGATATCGAAAGGTGAGATTGACAAGAGCAGCAGGTAGAAACTTAACATAAGGCAAGCCTTTATACACAGTCAGCTGTTTTTAATTTTATTTAGTGTGTATCTGTTTGGGTACATGTGTGTGCAGGTATATTTGCCAGCATGTTGTGTGTGCATGGAGGCCAGAGGTTGACACTGGGTGTCTTCCTCTGTTGCTCTCTACTTTACTTTTTGAGATCATCTTTCACTAAAATTGGGGTTTCCAGTTTCAGCTAGACTGGCTGGCCCAAGATCTGTCAGGATCCCACCTGTTTCTCTGCACTCTTAGCATTGTGATTAGGTAGGTGAGTTGTTGTACCTGGCATTTACATGGGTACTGGGGATCAAACTCAGTCCATCCACATGCTTGTTCAGCAAGTATTTATCCATTGAGTTATCTACTCAGCCCTGGGGAAACTTTTTTCAAATTTTATTTTATATATCCCTGGCTCAAACTCTTTTTTTTTTTTTTTTTTTTGTGGAGCTGAGGACCGAACCCAGGGCCTTGTGCTTGCTAGGCAAGCGCTCTACCACTGAGCTAAATCCCCAACCCTTTGCTTCAAAGTCACAGAGATCGATCCACCTGCTCTGCCTCCCAGTTGCTGGGATTAAAATAGTGAGACACCACTCCCAGCTCAGCTGCTTCTAGAAGCTAAGATTTAGAGGGAATTGGGCAGCTGATGAAGTATTGGGCTTTTTTTTTTTTTTTTTTTCTTTTCCTTTTTTTGTGACAGGTTTCCCTGGTTCTCCTAGAACTCACTATGTAGACTAGACTCAAACTCAGAGATCCACCCTCCTCTGCTTCCTGAGTTCTGGGATTAAAGGTGTGTGCCACCATGCCTATAATACTGGGCTTTCTTGCATGGATGTTTGGAACCTGATTGACTGTATGTTTCAGGGATTGAGCCATGTGCTCAGAAAGGGCAATGCCAACCACTGGCTACCCTTCCTTGCTCCTGTGACAATATCAGTGGTTGTCCTGCTGGCTCTGTCAAGAACCTTCTCAACTGCAGCCGCCAGCCCTGTCAGGAGGGTGAGCTGCGTTGCATGTTGGACGATGTCTGTATCCCACATACATGGCGCTGTGATGGTCACCCAGACTGTCCCGACTCCAGTGATGAGCTCAGCTGTGGTATGTGCCCTGGGATCTTGGTATCCTGTGTGGGTGGGGAGGGCTGGCAGTTACTTAAGGACATTTGTTATCTTCCCATGTGTGACTAGATTGAGGATGTGAACACATGCATCCTCCCAGAACTTCATCCCTGTGGTAGAGGATAAGATATCATTAGGAGTAGTGATTTCCCACCAGTTCCACTCAATCTTAGATCAGGATGAGTTCTAAGAGTTGGCACCTCGAGCCTTTATGCACCCCACGCTAAGCCTCTCAACTACTGATGCCTGGGCTTATTGCAGACACCAACATAGAAACTGACAAGATCTTCCAGGAGGAGAATGCCACAACTACAAGGACTCCTATGACCCTGGAGAATGAGACCTCTCTAAGGAATGCAACAGTTGCCTCTGCTGGGAACCCTTCCCGAAACACAAATGCCTATGGGGTTATTGCAGCTGCTGGTAAGATAGGCCTTCCCTTGTGAGGAGCTTGGGATGATTGGAGAGGACACATAGTAGACTGCCTACATATTAGTGTTGATAGCTTGCTACCCTCCTTGCCCTACTCCTCTGATCATCTGTCTGTCCCCCACAGGGGTGTTGAGTGCCATCCTGGTTTGTGTCACCATCCTCATATTGTTACGACTCCGAGGTCAGGGTTACCTGTCCCCACCAGGGCTGTTGGTGGCTGTGAAGGAGTCTCTGCTGCTGTCAGAAAGGAAAACCTCACTGATCTAAGGATACGTGGTCACCACCTGGCCCTGAGTGCAGTCAGACCGGGGCAAAGCCACAGTGGGACATGCAGGCAGCTGCTGGCTTCTCGAGACCTGGGCTCTTGGCCACAGAGAACATTGATTTTAAGCTTCTACAGATGTGGTCCTAGAGACCGGGGGTCCTCAGATATTCCCCTTATATGTGGGGAGCTTGGATGGAGAACTGCTATAGCCAGGACTGAGGGGCTGGCCCCAGGTTGCTCCCAAGAAATGGGGCCACCCTGGCTTAGACACTCCTGCTGCTCATCTTGATGGGTGGTGATTAAAGTTTCTTTACCTCCTCTGCCTGCCTCTAGTCTCTGTTTCCCTTGGCCTGGGCAGCCTGGGGTCTCTTCTGGATCCCCTTTCACCCGCTAAGGGAGCCTTCAGCCAAGAGAACATGGGACTGTGTTCTGGACATGTCCTCTGCTACTTGGCCTTCTGCAGTAAGTCAGATGGGGTGTTGAGTCCATCTGTGTTAACAGTGGGCTTAACAGAAGAGGAGGAGAGCTGAGGTGGCATCTCCTCATTGGAGAGTCCTCTGTCATGGCTTCTTCTTCTGTGACATGGAAGCTGAGCAATCCTGATTTGAATTTGGCTATTCCCTGTTGTTGCAAGGCCATAATCACAGCACTTGGGAAGGCGAGGTAGAAGAATTAGAAGTAATAGGCTTGATGGTACATACCTGTAATCCTAGCTCCTGGGGAGGTTAAGGCGTGAAGATCTGGAGTTCAAGGAATGTCCAGGCTATTCAGGGCGACCTTGTTTCCTCTCTTACCCAGTTGTGGTTGGTTGATGTTTTGTGAAATAGTTCTAGGCTAGCAGGTTTACTGTCTAGCGGTGATTTAGCCCTGGGAGGGGAGGGGCTGTCCCCAGGTGATAACTGAGGTCCCAGATACCTGAGCATGAATAATACAGAAAACAAAAAAAAAATGCAGTTAATGTACAACTTGACTTCTGAGTAACAAGGCAAAGCTCTTCGCAGACTCTTAGCCCATAAATTCGTAAGTAAAATGGTGGGGACTGTTGGAGTCCCCCCGACTGGCAGAGGAGATACCTCTTGGCATCTTTGGTGGCGCCTATTAACCTGGGGTCTCATAATGAGTATCAGAATTCTGAGGCTGTGCGAGCAAGAGGACCTGAGTTCAGATCCCCAATACCCATGTAGAAAGCTGGATTTGCCTGTAATTTTTTTGCTGAGGGTGGGTGTGAAAACAGGAGGATGCCAGAGACTTGCTGGCCAGATAGCCTGAGAGCTTGAGATTCAAGGAGAAACCTTGTCTCAAAAACTGGGGATATGTTTCAGTGTTTAAAGCACTTGTTGCACAAGCATGGAAACATAGTTTGGATCCCCAAAACCCATGTAAATATGGGGTGGGTGTGTTGGCCTGCCTGGTACTTTTAGCCTTGAGGCTGGGATAAGATCCCCAGAGCAAGCTAGCTAGTGAGATCCTGCCTCATTGAATATGATGGAAGAATAATCCAGGATGATTCCTGTCAGCAGTGTCAGGTGTCCACATATACATGCATGCGTAGACATACATGTGGACTCTAATATGAGCCCACACATAGGCATATATGCGCGCACACACACACACACACCCATACACTCACATTTTTTAACCTTGGGCTTCAATATACATGTATATACATATATATTTGCACATATACACCTGCACATACAACTGTACACACACTCCTATGAGCTCTCCCCCACCCCCCCCAAAGGAATTCCTGGAGCTCTGATGCCTGGTTCCTGGTAGGCAGTGATTGGCTACTGATAGAGATGCTGAATGCAGAGGGAGGGAGTGTGTACCAGGAGGGCTTCCTGAAGGTGGGAACTGCTTTGGCTCTGGAACCCTGCTTTCCCAGTCCCTTACAGGGGAAAGTGGATGAAGCAGAATCTGGATTTGGGCAGTGTGTTGGGGCTTGGTTTTTCAAATAGCAGTTGATGCTTCAGCCAGAATGGGGGTGTATTAACTTATGGTAGAGCCTCTTGGAGGTAGGGAACAAGGCATCTTGGCCCTTTAGACTGACACTTGGGTTCCCAGTTTGACCAACAAAATGTTGCTGAGAGAGCCACAATAGACCATTTCCATCTGTGCTTCTGTACACTTCAGCTTTTAGACAGGAATATTTTGAGCTACAGGCTAGTTTGGACCACATAGTGAGATTCTATCTATCATCCATCTGGCTGTCTATCTCTAGCTATCTGAAATTAGGAAGATGATTTTTGGTTGTAGTTTAGTTAAGGGAGAAAGGTGTCCTTTTACTTTTAGCTATGCACTACACCTGTCATTCACAGGCCACAGTTAGCCAGGATGGTGTTGGGTCCGTGCTGGGCTATAAATTTACATGTTACCTGTGCAGACATTTGAGATCTGGAGTTATTTGAGTATTTGGGTTCTCGTTGGAGCAAACTACCTGATACTTGGTGGTTCCAAACAACCTGCTATGCTGTTCATATATTTCATTTGAACAGAATGTCACTCTGTAGTAGAGGCTAGCCTCAAACTCCTGACTGATCTGGCTCAGTTTTCCCAATGTTGGGGTTATTGCTATGTTCCACCACATCTGGCTTGCCATGGTGTTCTGTCTGTTTCACTGTGGTTCTGCAGTGTGTGGTTGGCCCAGGTAGTTCAGCTACCCTCTGGGGGTAGGGCTGGCTTTGTATCAACATGTGTGGATATCTTTTGTCTATATGTGAGAATTGGGCTCCTTTATGTGCCTACTGGATTTAAGTGGCTGTTAAGTGGTGTAAAGCAGAGGTTACCCACTTAGGATCTCTTACTTGGAAATAGGGTTTCATGTAACTCATGGTAGTCTTGAACTCCCCATATAGCTGAGGATGACAACTCTTGTTTCTGCTTGCCTTCCTCTCCCCAGTGCCAGGATTATAGGCATGTACTACCATGCCTGGCTTTTGTGGAGAGCTAGGGATGGAACTCAAGGCTTTGTGTATGCCAGGTGTCTGCCTACAGCCAGATGTGGTTGCTCTTTTTTGTAATCCCAAGTATTGCAAGTGGTGAGATTACAAGAGTGAGTTGAGGCAGGGGGATTACCTCAGGTTCCAATACAGATTACACTTTATGTAGACACTGTACTAACTGAACTACGACATCTTTTTTCTCCTTTACCCTTACTGTTTTACTTAGGGGAAAGGGTGGTCCTACTTTGGCAAACAGTAAGGATTCCTAGGCAGCTGGAGTGCCATTCCCACCCCAGTCATGGACTTGGACATGGGTAAGGACCTTTAGGGATGCTATATAGCCCATGTAGAGACTTAGGTTGTCTGTGTGGGCACAGGTTTGGGCATATGGTCAGTGAAGGCTCAGTACATTCTAAGTGGTATCAAGGTAGCTAGGAAGGGGTGTGCCAGGGCCTTGTGTGTGAAGATGGGGAGGGCAAAGAGGGGTTTTGAATATCCCTGTCCAATTCTGACCATTTTTTCCTTCTCTTTGTTGAAGAGGAAAATTCACATAACTTAAAAATAACCATTAACTATCTCAAAGCTCACAGTTCAGTGGCATTTGGCATATTCACAATGTTGGGTGGTCTAGTTTTGAGAGACTTACATCATCTCAAAGAAACTCCAATCCCAATGGACTTGGTGGTGCACTCCTGCAGTCCCAGCACTGGGGAAGAAGAGGCTGGATAATCACAAGTTTGTGTTTAGCCTGGGCTATATATACCCTGTCTCCTCAACAACAGCCACCACTACCAAAATGTAAGTTAAGAAATCCTGTTCCCGTTAGCATTTACTCTCCCATTTTTCCTTCCCTCCCCCCAGCAACAGCTAATCACTTTCTGTCCCTGTGGATCTCCCTGATCTGGAGTTTTCACACAAATAGATGCACAAGTCACCACCCACTCCCATGTGTTTCTCTGCATGCATTTTTTGTATTTATTTGTGTAGTTTGTGTGTGGGAATGTGTTTGCTTGCATGCATGGTGGCTGTGTGGAGATCAAAGGACTACTTGCAAGAATTGGTCCTCCTTTTTTACTATTTGGTTCCCCAGAGTCAAATTCAGGTTGCCAGGCTTGGAGGCAAGCACCTTTACCTGATGAAACGTATTTCTGGATCTTTTTTTTGGGCAGGATTTTATATGACAGGGTGGCTTTGAATTACAGTTTTCCTGAGAGTTACTTAAATTCCTGATCCCTCTTGGCGTCTGTCTCCTGAATGCTAGGTTTGAAGGCATGCAGAACCACACTTGAAGTGACTTTTTTTTTTTTTTTTTTGCTTTTACTTTAGATGTAGTCACACATTGTATCACCAAGTGGTTTGGATTCACTGTAATCTGTTCTTGGAACCTGGAGTAGTAGTCCTCCTGCCTCAGCTTCCCAAGTGCTGGGAGTACCAGAGTGGGGGGCCACACAGCACTGTATATTTGATATTTGTGGTTGACCTCTTCGTGAACATAGTGTTTTCCAAGGTCATTAAACTGTAGTGTGTGCCACTGCTTTGTTCTGTTTTATAGCTCAGCAATAACCCATTGTGTAGGTTAAACACCTCTTTTTATTTATTTTTCAGTTGCTAGGCAGTAGGGCTATTCCCATTGGCTGTGTTCATTTTTTCAGGTGGCAGAAATTAAGCTACATGGACCACATAATATCTGAGCTGAGATTTATATATCTGTATCTAGATTTCGCTCTTTTGATTCAGGGTATCATTCCATCATGCCTGTATGGACCTAGAATTCACTGTTTAGCCTATGCTGGTCTTGAACTTTCAACAGTCTTCTTTACCTTCTCAAGTTCTGGTATTCTATGCATGTCACGAGTTTTAGCTAGTTTGTGTGTTTGATGGATGTTTGTGCATGTATGTGTGGAGGCCAGAGGACAACTTTGGGCGTGGTGTCATTCCTCAGGTGCATTCTACCTTATATTTGAGATAGAGGCCTGAACTCAAGTTTCTGTAATTACAAGTATGCTATCATGCCTGGCTTTTTTTTTTAATGTGAGTTCTGGGGATGGAACTCAGGTCTACAGGCTTATAAGATAAATACTTTCAACTGAGGCATCTTCCAGCCCTTCTTTAGAAACATGTATATTTGTGTTTTGTCTGCATGTATGTCTGTGCACCATATGTATGACTGGTGCTCATGGAGGCCAGAAGATAGCAACAGATCTCCTGGGACAGGAGTTGCAAATGGTTATGAGCTGCCAGGTAGATAATAGGAGTCAAACTTGGATGTTTTGGAAGAGCAGCTAGTGCTCTTAACTTCTGAGCCATCCCTCCAGCTCCAGGCCTTTTTATTTTGCTATAACCTGCACTGGCCTGGAAATTGTGATCCTCCTGCCTCAGCCTCCTAAGTGAAAGGATTTCAGGCATTTGCTATCTTACCCACCTGTAAACTAGGGTTTGAAACTGAGTAGCCCACTCATGGCAATTTGGATAATTGTACCCTTATGAGACTGGGTGGAGCCCTCAAAACCCACAGTAGACATGGCTAACTCCACAGCCCTTATGTCTCATGTAGTGGCCAGGTTGAGACAGGATGTTCTTCTGATCTTGTTGATGCAAAGTCTTATAGCAGAATATAACCTTGAACTTCTGATCCTCCTGTCTCTACTTGTCCAGTGCTGAGATTGCAGGGTACACCACCACACTTGGTTTATATGGTGCTGGGGATGGAGCTTAGGACTTTGTGCATTTTTGGGCAAATGCTCTACTAACAGAGCTACACCCTAGCTTGCTTTGTTTAGTTTAAAATTTTTAATTTATTTTTTGGTTTAATACTTCTAATTAGCATAGTTTCATTATGACATTTCAAAGAAAATTTCTTTTCACCTTTCTTCTCTCATTGTCCTAAGCCCTGAATGTGCCCTCTTATCCTTGTAAGTAAACTGCAAAAACTCTGGGTTTGGTGACCCGGGTTTTGGCACCAAATGTAAGTAAACAAACTGCAAATACTCTGGTTTTGGTGTCCTGGGTTTCGGCACCAAAATGTTAGTCAGTTAGGAGACAGTTCAGCCCTAGAGGGTGAGGTATCTCAGACACCTTGAGCTACTCAGAACAAGAGCTCTGCTGTGATGGCTGGGACTGCAAAGAAATAGCCCAACCTTGGAAAAGAAGGTTTCCTGACTTCTTGGGAGAGTCAGGCCTGGAATTGCTTCAGCAAGGAAGGGTATCCTGACTCTTTGGGGAAGTCAGGGTATACCTGGTGTGATGGGGGATGGTTTCCCTGCAGGACACAGCAGCCACAATCTCTGGCTCAGTGTTACCAGCTCTTTCTTGCTCAGTCCACTATGGGACATCCCAGCAGGGTTCTTCTGCTCACCAGTCAACGAAGGTCTTCACCCATTACTCTTTTGAGAAAGAGGTTTATTTGGGAAGGAGGAGTCCAGGAGAGTAGCTGCCTCTACCAGGGTGGAGAGAACAGCTCACAACTGACCCAGCAGGACAGTCTAGGGGGTGGAGTCAACTGTGATTGGTTAGTTTATTTTCTGTCCAGGGATTGGCCAGTTTTGTGAGCAAGGGGCAGAGATGGCCCTGACTTCAGTGCCAAACTGTGTTTCTTTCACTGGCTTTTCTTGGCTTTTTGACACTACCCCTAAGGCCAGGGCACATTTATTTCACTGACTCTGATTCTAGAGGCCAAGAGTGTTATTTTGGTACAAGTTTCAGAGTCAGCATATTTCTTGGGTTGTGGGTTTGGGGATAAAGTGTTCATTTCTCTGGCTCAGGTCACAAACACAGGCTGTGTTTCTTTCCCTGGTCCTGGGCTCTAGGGCCAGGATTCTACTGTCCTGCTCTGTGATTGGTTGACTTCACAAGTCAGTTGGACAGGGGCAGAGATGGCTCTGATCTGAGCTAAACTGTGTTTCTCTAACTGGCCTTAGCTTTCTGACACTACCTCTAAGGCCAGGGCACATTTCATTCACTGACTCTGATTCTAGGGGTCAAGAGTGTTTCTTTGGTACTGGTTTCAGAGTCAGGGCATGTTTCCTTGGTTCATTTCTCTGGCTCAGGTCCCAAACACAGGCTGTGTTTCTTTCCCTGGTCCTGGGCCCTGGGGCCAGGATTCTGCTGTCCTGCTCTGTGATTGGTTGATTTCACAAGTCAGATGGACAGGAGCAGAGATGGCTCTGATCTGAACTAAACTGTGTTTCTCTCACTGGCTTCATCTGAGCCATCCTTCCCTAATTCTGAGCTCCAGGGTCAGGGTGGGTTTCTCTAGATAGCCCCTTTTCCCTACAATCCTCACAGCCATCTTTCTGATGTCATGTCACAGGTGGCCTGTTGCCCTTCCTGATGCCTCAATGCTTCTTTCTCCCTGTTGTGATCTCTTTTCTTGTTTCATAGCCTCTGTGCATGCTAAGCCTCACTAATGTGCACATGTGTAAGTTTGGTTTTATGCATGAGATAGGTGAATTTTGTTTTTCTGAGTTTGAATTACTTTGCTTAATTTTGTCTAGCGCAATAATGAGTCTTATGCACATTTCATGATTTCCTTTTTCTTTTCAGCTGAGTAAAATCCATTTGTGTATTTTATACTGCTGATTTATTTTTCTATTATTTACTTATTTGTTTATTTTCCCTTTTGATGCAGCGTTTCACTATATAGCCCTGGTTGTTGTGGAACTTGCTATGTAGACCAGAGTGGCCTTGAACTCACGGAGATCTGCTTGCTTCAGCTAGAATTAAGGGCTTTTGCCACCATACTCCACATAATTTTTAGTATCCTTTCCTTGTGATGGACATCTACACTGGTTCCATTTCCTTACAGTTGTGAATCATGTCACTTTGTTAAGGTTTTTTTTGTTTTGTTTTTTTCGAGACAGGGTTTCTCTGTGTAGCTTTGGGGCTTTTCCTGGAATTCACTCTGTAGCCCAGGCTGGCCTCAAACACCTGCCTCTGCCTCCTGAGTACTGGGATTAAAGGCATGCACCAACACCACCAGGCACTTTGTTAAGTTTTAAGCATGGCTTATATTGCACTGTGTGAATTTCACACTTGAAATTCAAATGTGAGGGATGGAAGTTGAATCTTCACATTTGGGTGCTGGTGGCAACCATCTGGAAGAGAATTATTGTTTTTTCTTGCCTACGTAAGGATGGTGGAAGCTGGAGGAGAAGGCTTAGTTTTGCTTGGATAGAAGGACATCCTTGAGACTGTGGACATATTGCTTTGTTTTAAATGTTAATTTAAGCTCAAAGTATAGGTATCTATCAGCATATGAATGGATAATCAAGAGGAGGGGGTATTGGGTATGCATATACAATGGAATTTTATTCATGTGTAAAGAAAATGGAATTATGAGAATTTCTGCAACTGTCACTAAAAGTCCAACTAGCATGACCCATAGTTGAGGAATAATTGGTTTCCATAGTAGCAGGAGGATAGGTTACCCCTCTTTAAGAATACTGTGGAATACAGCAAGACAAAGCTAGATGGCACTCTTTCTCCTTGACTGACTCCTTTAGGGTGTCAGTTGCCTTTCGATTCAGTTTGTCCACTTGGCCTATTTGGCCACCCCTCTCCCCCAGCTGTATGTATTTGTTGATTTAATCCCTTTTCACCTGTTTCTGACAAGATTTTTTCAGCTTTGTGCTTTTTTTTAATTGTAGAATAGACATATACATAAGTATTATGCAGTAATGTACTATATAGAGACATTGTTTTCAGTGTGTGACTGTGTAGGTGTGGGATAACATAAGTGTAATGGGGCTGAGGATGTGGCTCAATTGATAGAGTGCTTGCCTAGGATGCTGAAACCTTGGATTCAGTTCTTAGCACTTCATAAAACCATGACCGTTAGCACACATTTATGATCCCAACACTGGGGAGATGGAGGCAGGAGGATCAGGAGGTCAGGATCATTCTAGGGTATGTAACAAGTTTGAGGCCAGTGTAGGATATAGGGACCTTTGTTTCCTAAACAAAACAAATCAACCAACCAAAAAAAAAAAAAAGCCCCCAAAAAACACAAACAAAAAACCCAACAAAAATGAAAACAAAAACCAACCATACAAACTGGTAGAAAATTACAACATGTCCACACGGTTGGGCTTGCCTGGTGGACTGCCTAATTATTTCTGGTTCAAAATAGCCATTTCCAGGTCAGAACATCTCGTGTGGCTAGTACTCTGTGGCTTTACATGGTTGCTTAAAGCGCGCACGGCCATGTAATCTACGTGCATGCGTGGAGTAGCCACATGTGGTCCTGTACGCATGCGTAGCCCAGTCTTTAAAAAGCCGGCGCCATTTTGCACAGGTTTCTTCTCTCCTCTCCTCACTCACGTGTGTGCTTCACACAGGCCTGTCACCTCTATCCTCTATCCTATATTAATAAACAGCTATTCTGTGGATTTGTCATGTTCGGGACGTGTTCCTCGCCGGGTAAGAGCATCACTAAATAAACAACTAACACAAACAAAAACCAAGTAAAAAAGAGGATATGGTAGAAGGTATATCAGTCAGTGTTCTCTAGAGAAACAGGACTGGGAGAATGTAATTATAAGGGGTTTATTAGGTTGTCTTACAGGATGTGGTCTGAGTAGTCCAACAACCCAGTAGTTGCTCAGTCCATGAGGCTGGATGTTTTAGTAGTCTCTACCCGGCACTGAAAGCCAGTCTACTTTGGAATCCAAAGACATTGGTTCTAATATGTTCAAGTAATGCTTTAGCAACAGGATAAATGGACTTGACAATAAGACTGAGGGGAAGCAGGTAAAAAGCAGTTTCCTTTTTCCATGTCCTTTTGTCTGGGCTGGCATCAGAAAGTGCCACTCAGATTTAGGGTAGGTATTTCTGCTTCAAATAATATAATCAAGAAAATTCCTCACTGGAGTGCTTAGCAGCTTGTATTCCAGCTTGATTGCAATCAAGCTGACAACCGAGATTAGCCCTCAAAAGGGTTAGCTGGTGATTCAGTCACAGAACAATTACAGTGACCAGCAGGAGGCCTGAGTACCATCCCTAGCACTGAAAGAGTTTTCTGTTGCCTAGTGACACCAGAGATTCCATCAGATCACAATGCAGCATTTACATACTTGTGATTCCAGGGTAGGCCTCCTGATGGAGAAGCTGAGTTGTTTTTCTGTCTGGCAGATTCACACCCAGGTGTCCTAGTCTCAGCTTTTTTCATTATTTATTTATTTTTTATTTACATGTATGTGTGAATGCATGCCATGTATGTGCTCATGTCCTTGGAGGCCAGAAGGTATTGGGTCCCCTTAGCTAGAGTTACAGGAGGTTGTAAGCCACCTGATGTGAATTCTGGGAACCAAACTTGGTCCTGTAGAAGAACAGGAAGTACTCTTTACTCCTTGACTCATCTCTGCAGCCCATTAGGTGTAGCTTTGTAGCCCCATTCTTGGTAGTTACCCTGCTGAGGACTTCATCCAGTATTTGTTTTTCTATAGCAGATGGTTCGCTTCAAGGGGTACACTAGTCATGGAGACAGCTGCTGATGAGTCTAGTGGGGCTCTGTGGTGGCTTCTGCAATTTTTGTGGCTTACATGAGAATGACTCATACAGGCTCATGCATTTGAATGCTTGGTGCCCAGTTGGAACTGTTTGGGAAGAATTAGGTGTGGGCTTGCTGGAGGAAGTGTGTCACTGGGGGCAGGCTTTGAGGCTTCAAAAGACTTGAGTTAGTTTCTCTATGCCTTCTACTTGCTGTTTGGAGATGTGAGCTGTCATGCCTTCGCTCTACCATCATGAGCTCTAACCCTCTGGGATCATACCCACTGGAACCATAAGCCCAGATTCTTTTCTCTTATAAGTTTACTTGGTTGTCTTGTTTTATCACAGAATTAAAAAAGTAATTAATACAACAGTTAAGGTGGGGATGGGTAGTGGTAAATATAGTTCCAGCTACAGCTGTGAACTGGTTGTGGCTGGGCATCAGTGAGTGGCTGTGATGGATGCAGAGGGGCTGTAGGAGACAGGGAATTTATTTTGAGGCAGAAATTCCCTTACATTGCAGCTTTTGTAGGTATTAGATAGAGAGGAGCCACCAAGTTGGACTGAAGATTGCCTGTACCAGCCAGCATGCTCAAACTGGCTTCTGTTGCTGAGGCTGCAGCAGTGGGTACAGGTTCATAATTTCATTTTTCTTTACAGCTGAATAAAATTCCATTGTGAACCATATTTTCATGATCTGTTCATCTGCCAGTGAACATTGAGACTGTTGTGAGTAGAGCAGCAATGAAAACACAGTTGTGCAAGTTTCACTGTTCAGAGCCCTTTCATAGGGAAAGTATAGCTGGATCATATGATAGCTTTCTTTAATTTTCTTGAGAAAACTCCATACTGAATAATGGCTGTACTAGTTTACACTTGCCAAAATTTATTTTCACTTGTTTTCTCTACCCCTTCCCCCCTGGAAATCACTATGTTGACCAGGCTGGCCTCTGCCTCCCAAATGCTGAGATTAAAGGTGTGCACACTTACACGTGGCTCCCCTACTGGTTTTATCTTTGCTTTATTAATTTACTGTTTTTGTTAATTATTCTTTGACAGTTTTGTACATGTATTTAACATATTTTGGTCCCCTTTACCTCCTATACTATCTCTTATTCCCTCATACTTCCATTGAATCCCTTTCTTTCTTCCTGATAACAAGTCATCTTTCTTACTTTCACTTATCTTTTAAACAAGATTACATTTAATTGATGTATTTTGTGAAGTGTATGCATATGTGTGGATATGAATGCCACAGCACTTGTATGAAGGTCAAAGGACAACTTGCTGGTATCAGTTCTCTTTTCCAATGTGGGTAACAGGGATTGAACTCAGGTTGTTAAGGCATTGGCAATGAGTACCTTTACTAAATGAACCATTTCATCATCCTGTCTTTGTGTGTGTGTGTGACCCATTTATCCCTGGCTGTTCTGGAACTCAGTATGTAGGCCAGGTTGGCCTTAATCTCAGCGATCCACCTGCCCCCTGCTTCCCAAGTGCTTAGATTAAAGGTATGTATCACTACCACCAACTATAATGGCCCTTAGTTTAATTATAATTGTTTGCATGAGCATGAGTGTGGGTTGGTTTACTTAAGTGGTGGCAATTAACAGTGCTGGGCTTTTTTCCCTTTTCTTACTTTTGTAATCTTACTTGCACTCTTACTTCATGGCTGGCTCCTGGCATCCTCCTCTCCTTGTTTTCTTTCTCCTTTTCCCCCAGATTTTTCTTTCTAGATATTCTGTCTGCCAGTCCTGCCTATCCTTTCTCCTGCCTTGCTATTAGCTGTTCATTTCTTTACTAGACCATCAGTTGTTTTAGACAGGCAAATAACTACAGCTTTACAGAGTTAAATAAATGCAGCATGAACAAAAGTAACACACCTTAAAATAATATTCTACAACAGGTTATTTTATGTATGTGAGTGTTTATCTGCATGTATATATATGTGCCATGTGCATTAAGTGCCCCCAGAGGCCAGAAGAAGGCATTTAATTTCCTGGAACTGGAATCATAGATGATTGTAAGCTGCCACATGGGTTCTGCAAATTTAACCTAGGTCTTATACAAGAGCAGCCAGTGCTCTTAACCACTGAATCATCTTTGTAGTCCCCAGGAGAAAGCATTTTATATCAGCCATTCATATCTTCTGGCTATTGTATACTTCCCACCTCCTTTCCCATGATGTCTTTAGAGCCCTTAGAAAGGTTAATACAGATTTCTCACTTAGACTGAGCACTCAACAGTCACTTATTTTCATCACACCAAACAGCCATGAATCTTTGCTCTCACATCCAAAAGAAGCTTTTCTGACGAAGATTGAGAGCAGCATAAATCTGGACATAAATGTAAATATTTAGAAACTTTGACACTATGTTTATTTAGCAAATAAAACAAAAACCCTCCATAATAATATGACCTTCCAAGTTGTGGGGTTAAAAAAACATAAATTTTTTGTTTGTTTGTTTGCAGACTGGCTCTATGCCACTATGTAGCCCTTGGTGGTCCTGAGCTCACAATGTAGATTAGGCTGGCCTTGAACTCAAAGAGATCTGCCTACCTATGCCTTCCAAGTGTTGGGTTTAAAGACATTCACCATGCTTGACTATTTGTTTTGTGTTAATTATGTGTATGTCTGTGTATTTGTGCACAGGTTTGTATGAAGGTATATGAAGGTTGGAATTTTAGGCAGTTGTGAGCTGCCTGATGTTGCTGGGAACTGAGCTTGGATAGTTGTTCTTTCTTCTTCTTCCTTCTTTTCTTATATCTTCTTTCCTTCTTCTTCCTCCTTTCTTCTTTTTTTATTCTTTTCTTCTGTCTCACTATGTAACCCTGGGCTACTTCTGAATGCTAGGATTAAAGTTGTGTGCCATAACCTCCAGCTGAATTTGAGTCCTTTGTAAGAACAATATGTAATCTGAACCACTGAGCCAGCGCTCAGCTCTTTCCAACCACCCAGGGATGGGCTTTTCACCAGGTTACAGAATTCCTTCTGAGGAGCAGGAGGAAATCAGAAAGCAGTTGGTTACCCCATTGCAGTCATGCCATTATTGCACTTGTGGGCACATCTTTCCTGGAAGGTGGGTTGTATATATGGTTCACAGGGTTCATAGCTTTGTAGACTATGGATGACTTTCTCCCTCAGTAGCCTTTGTAACACCATATAAAAGACATCCAGCTTCAGTTCCAGCTTGATTTCTTCTTTTTATTGAAAATAGATTTTTTTTCTCACCTAAAATATCCTGATTACAGTTCCCCTCACTCTACAGCTCCTAATTCCTCCTAACTTCTCTTCTTATTTGATACGCTCTCTTTCTGTCTCTCATTAGAAAGCAAACAGGCTCCCAAGGGATGATAATAAAATAAAATATAGTAAGATAAAACAAAAGCTAACATGTCAGAATTAGACAAAACAGAAAGGAGCCCAAGAGAAGGCATGAGAATCAGAGACCTACTTGTTCACACACTCAGGAATCCTATAAAAACACTAAACTGGAACTCATAATAATTACATGTAGAGGATATGGTACCAACCTGTGCAGACCCTGTGCATGCTGCTTCAGTCTCTGAGTTTATATGAGCTTTGCTCATGTTGATTTAGAGGGCCTTGTTTACTCGAAGTCCTCCACCACTCTGGCTCTTACACTCTTTGTGCTGCTACTTTTATGGGGTTCCCTGAGACCTGAGTAGAGGGATTTCATAGAGACATCCCAATTAGGGTTGAGTGTTCTAAGGTCTCCTACTATTTGCATGATGTCTTGGTGTGAGTCTCTCTCTCTCTCTCTCTCTCTCTCTCTCTCTCTCTCTCTCTTTTTCATTTGCTACTGGAGGAAGCTTCTCTGAAGATGGCAGAGCAAGGCACTAATATCTGAGTATAGCAGAATGTCATTAGGAATCATTTTATTGATATATATATATATATTTTTAAGACTAGTAGTATTTGGTTTTACCCTAGGTCGGTGGGCTAACTAGTTTCAGGTTCTTGGTCACTCAAGTTACAACTTGTGGAGTGGGCCTTAAATCAGACATTGGTTGGTTACTACTATAAGTTTTGTGCCACCATTACACTACCATATCTTGGAAGGCAGGACAGCATTGTAGATCAAAGGGTTTGTGGCTGGCTTGGTGTTTATGCTTCTCTTTTGGTAGAGTGCAGAGTGTAACAAAGATGCTAGAATATAGGTGTAAAGGCTCTATTCTCCAAGTTCAATGAATAGTATAGGTGTTGTCTTCAGCAATGAGGCCTTTATGGAGATGGTCTTAGCATCGGCTTATCTTCTTGGCAACACTGTGGGGGATTCCCATAGGACCCCTTTGGCTGACAGCTCAATTAGATGTAACCCAATCTCGGTACTGGAACCTTCATTTGGTGACAAGAAATGGCCATTTAGGACTTTGGTGATTTCATTTAGATTGCCTTCACATATGTATATATTTTAGGAAGCTTCTACTATATTAGGTTGCTATACTACCTCTCAAATGGCCCTTAATTTTAGCTGTCTCTCCTCATATTTTCTCTCTTTCTCTCTCCCCCCTTCCCCTACTTGATCCTTGTAAGCACCAGCACTTACTGAGCTATGGTTCCCTAATATGGCTGATGAGAAATAAATCTTACCCAGGTCACGTTGGAGGGATCACAGCAAGACTGAGTCTGTGGCAAGTTTATTACAGGCAGACTTTTTATACCTTTACCAGAAACCAAATACATTGGAAGTTTCCAGAATCAATACAATTGTCATTGTGAGGATATAATTACACTTGCAAGCTATACAGGGGATACAAGATTAATGTCTAAGACCAATTATCCAGCCAAACTTCTATATGCTTCTCTGACTTCTAAGGAACATAGAGAAACATAGGCGGCCTGAATGTTTTGCTGCCTGATGTGGTGATATATTTGTAATCTAAGAATAAAGCTTCCCTGAAGATCAGAGGACAGAGCCAGCAACGGAGATAGCCACAGGGGTTATGCCCCTTTAATCCTAGCACTCAGGAGGCAGAGGCAGTTAAGATTAATCCAGTCTAAAAAAAAAAAAAAAAAAAAAAAAAAGAACAGAGTCAAGCAATGGTGGCACACACCTTTAATCCTAGCACTAGGAAGATTGATGTGGCTGGGAAGAGAAAGGAATTCACTGTGTTGCAGAGGCTTTGTCAGGCTGCGGAGTTGGTGAGGTAGGCGGTGGTAGTTGTGGCTTGCTCTGCTTCTCTGATCTTTCAGCTTTCACCCTGATATCTGGCTCTGGGTTTTTAATTATAAGACCATTTAGGATTTGTGCAACAGCCTGAGGGAGTGCCTCAGGTTCTCAGGAACTGAAAGACACACAGTGCCCCAGGAGCATGGTCTCTAACCTGAAAAACCTGACACATGCATCTCAAGGCAGCTCGACCAGGTCAACTCCATGGTTCCTAGCAGTTTCTCCCCCCAACCCTTATTTGGTTTTGTATTTTTCCTTCCTCTTCTCTCATACAATACATCCTTCTCAAAGGCCCCCTTTCCTTCTCTCTCCCAATCCCCTCCCCTCTCCTCCAAATCCACCGCTCTTGTGTTTCCCTTAAAAAAAAAAAAAAAAAAGAGCAGGCTTTCCAGGGATATCAACTGAACATGGTATAACAAGATGCCATAAGACTAGGCATAATCCCTCATATCAAGGCTGGAGGAAGCAACCCAGTAGCAAGGAAAGGGTTCCAAGAGCAGGCAGAAGAGTGAGAGACACCTCCACTTGCACTCTTAGGAGTCCCACTAAAACACCAAGCTAAACAACCACAACCACATGTATGTAGAGGACTTAGCACAGGTCCATGCAGGCTCTGTGATTGTCACTTCAGTCTCTGTGAGCCCCTATAAACCCTGCTTAGTTGATTCTGTATGCTGTGTTCTTGTGGTGTCCTCAACTCCTCTGGCTCCTATAATCCTTCCTCCCCACCTTCCAAAGGGTTCCCTGAGCTCCACCTAATGTTTGGTTTTGGGTCTCTGCACCTGCTTTCACCAGCTGCTGGATGAAGCCTCTCTGATGATGGTTGTGCTAGGCACCTATAATTGAGTATATCAGAATATCATTTGGAATCATTTTATTGACTTTTTTTGTGTGTGTTGTCCATATAGTCAGTCACAGGAGCATGGTCAAATTTAGGGAAAGCAAGTCTTTCCCCACCCCAACCACGGCTATCTATTGTGGAGAGCTACACGTCAGCATCCTTATCACAGTTTTTAAGAGTTCTCTTTGATGGCTTTCTGCGTAGGTTGTTCTTTTTTCTTCTATGTCACTCCCAACTGTGAGTCTGTAGTCATTGATACCACTTCCTTGCTCTTTACAGTCAGGAGGAACATAGATCATGGACTTCTACATGGTATCTGGTATCGTCATGGACCATGGATATCCACATGTCAGCTCCTGCCATAGGCTTCAGCATGGTCTCTGGTGGTAGCACAAGCCATGGACACCAACATGGTCCCCATTGGCAGCCTGGCCCATGGACATCAACATGGCATCAGGTGGTAGCACAGACCATGGACATCAACTTGGCCCCAGGCTGAAGCAGGACTACAGACCACAATATGCCCTAGGTGGCAGCACAGGTTACTTACATCTGCATGACCCTCTTCAGCATTACGGTGTCATGGCCCTTGGACATCAATATGGCTTCAGATAGCAGCACAGACCATGGATATTCCAATGTCTTTCAGTGGTTACATGGCCCCAAGCGGCAGCATGAGCCATAGATAGTAACAGGGCCTCTGGCAGTAGCCCAGGCATTGGATATCAACATGGTTCAGCCTTTCTCCAAAGTGTATGGACTGCTCTGTTCCTCCATCCTTCCCACTCCTCCATTGAAAATTCATTTGTCCATTCTTCAGTTGACGGGTATCTAGGTTGTTTCCAGGTTCTGGCTATTACGAATAGTGCTGCTAGTAGTAGTCCAAGGTGGGGTCATCCTTATGGATTCCTGAGAGCTTCCCCAGCACCCTGCTTCTTCCTATTCCCATGATGTCCTCATTTATCATGGTATCTCTTTCCTTGCTCTCTCATTCTGTCGCTGTTCCAGCTCGACCCTCCCATTTAAGTTCTCATCCCCCATTCTTTGCCCTCTATTACCCACCCCTAACTCCCATTTGCTCATGTAGATCTCATCTATTTCTCCTTTGCTGGGCCATCTATGTGTCTCTCTTAGGGTCCCTCATTAGCTAGCTTCTCTGGAGCTGTGGGTTGTAGTCTGGTTATCCTTTGCCTTACATCTAGTATTCACTTATGCTTGAGTACATACTATTTTTGAACTTCTGAGTCTGGGTTATCTCACTCAGGATGATATTTTCTAGTTCCATTCATTTGCCTGCAAATTTCATGATTTCATTTTTTTTTTCTTCTTTTTTTACTGCTGAGTACTACTCCATTGTGTATATGTGCCACATTTTCTTTGTCCATTCTTCAGTTGAGGGGTATCTAGGTTGTTTCCAGGTTCTGGCTATTACAAATGGTGCTGCTATGAACATAGTTGAGCATGTGTCCTTGTGGTAAGATTGAGCATTCCTTGGGTACATGCCCAAGAATGGTATAGCTGGGTCTTGATGAAGATTTATCCCCAATTTTCTGAGCAACCGCCATACTAATTTCCCAAGTGGCTATACAAGTTTGCACTACCACCAACAGTGGAGGAGTGTTCCCCTTGCTTCACATCCTCTCCAACATAAGCTGTCTTCAGTGTTTATGGTCTTAGCCATTCTGACAGGTATCTCAGAGTCATTTTGATTTGCATTTCCCTGATGACTAAGGGTGTTGAACAATTCCTTAAATGTCATTTGGCCATTTGAGATTCTTCTGTTGAGAATTCTCTGTTAAGCTCTGTAGCCCATTTTTAAATTGGATTATTCAGTATTTTGAAGTCTAGCTTTTTGAGTTCTTTATATATTTTGGAGATCAGCCGTCAGATATGGGGTTGGTGAAGATCTTTTCCCATTCTGTAGGCTGTCGTTTTGTCTTATTGACCATGTCCTTTGCTGTACAAAAGCTTCTCAGTTCCAGGAGGTCCCATTTATTAATTGTTGCTCTCAGTGTCTGTGCTACTGGTGTTATATTTAGGAAGTAGTCTCCTGTGCCCCAATGCCTTCAAGAATACTTCCTACTTTCTCTTCTATCAAGTTCAGTATAACTGGACTTATGTTGAGGTCTTTAATGCACTTGGACTTGAGTTTTGTGCATGGTGACAGATATGGATCTATTTGCAGTCTTCTGCATGTTGATATCCAGTTATGCCAGCACTATTTGTTGAAAATACTTTCTTTTTTTCCATTGTACAGTTTTGGATTCTTTGTTGAAAATCAGATGTTCATAGGTGTGTGGATAAATGTCAGGTCTTCAATTTGGTCCACGTATCAGTTTTTATGCCAGTACCAGGCTGTTTTTATTACTATAGCTCTATAGTAGAGCTTGAGGTCAGGGATAGTGATGCCTCCAGAGGTTGCTTTATCATATAGGATTCTTTTAGCTATCCTGGGTCTTTTGTTTTTCCATATGAAGTTGAGTATTGTTCTTTCCAAGTCTGTGAAGAATTGTGTTGGTATTTTGATGGGGATTGCATTGAATCTGTAGATTGCTTTTGGTAAGATTGCTATTTTTACTATGTTAATCCTACCTATCCATGAGCATGGGATAGCCTTCCATTTTCTGATATCTTCTTCAAATTCTTTCTTTAGAGATTTAAAGTTTTTATCAAAAAGGACCTTCACTTGTTTGGTTAGTGTTATCCCAAGGTATTTTATATTACTTGTGGCTATTGTAAAGGGTAATATTTCTCTGACTTCTTTCTCAGCCCTTTTATCATTTGTGTATAGGAGGGCTACTGATTTTTTTGAGTTGATCTTATATCCTGCCACTTTACTGAAGGAGTTTATCAGCTGTAGGAGTTCCCTGGTAGAGTTTTAAGGGTCACTTATGTATACTGTCATATAATCTGCAAATAGTGAAAGTTTGACTTCTTCCTTTCCAATTTGTATCCCTTTGATCTCTTTTTGTTGTCTTATTGCTCTAGCTAGAACTTCTAGTACTATATTGAATAAATATGGGGAGAGTGGACAGCCTTGTCTTGTTCCTGATTTTAGTGGTATCGGTTTGAGTTTCTCTCCATTTAATTTGATAGTGGCTGCTGGCTTGCTATAAATTGCCTTTATTATGTTTAGGAATGTTCCTTGTATTCCTGATCTCTTTAAGACCTTTATCATGAAGGGGTGTTGGATTTTGTCAAAGGCTTTTTCAGAATCTAATGAGACGATCATGTGTTTTTTTCTTTCAGTTTGTTTATATGGTGTATTACATTGACAGATTTTCTTATGTTGAACCATCCTTGCATCCCTGGGATGAAACCTACTTGGTCATGATGGATAATTATTTGGATGTATTCTTGGATTCGGTTTGCCAATATATTGTTGAGTATTTTTACATCAATGTTCATGAGGGAGATTGGTCTGTAATTCCTGCTGTATTGGAAACGCTGGAAAGCAGGAGCATTCTTCTTGCTCTAAGGCAGAGTGAGTTTCACGTATGAGAACTCTGGTGTGAATTTCTCTTCAGAAAGAGAGTTAAATCCCAGGATCTGTATCTTCCTACAAGCAACAGTTCCTTTCTGGTAAACATAGTCACTCTTGTCTCAAATAAAGATATTCAGTGCACGAAGCTAACACATTTCTCACCAGCAACTGCAGAGTAATGGATGTTAGAGGACCTGTGGTTTGTATCAGTTTCATAAGCAGAGTTGAACTAGGTATGGTCCATATGTGTTGGAAACACAGTTCTTTTTTTTTTTTTTTTTTAGCATGGTAACGTTTCCTGCTCTATTGGAAACACTGGAAAGCAGGAGCATGCTTATTGCGCTAATGCAGAGTGAGATTTGTGTATGAGAAATTTGCACTTGAATTTCCATTCAGAAACGAAGTTAAATCCTGGCCTCGGTGTCTTTCGAAAAGCAACAGTTCCTTTCTGGTAAACATAGTCACTCTTGTCTCAAATAAAGATATTCAGTGTACGAAGCTCACACGTTTCTCACCAGCAACTGCAGAGTAATGGATGTTAGAGGACCTGTGGTTTGTATCAGTTTCTTAAGCAGAGTTGAACTAGATATGTTCTGTATGTGTAGGAAACACAGTTCTTTTGTTCTGAGCACACTCACGTTTCCTGCTGTATTGGACATGCTGAAAGGCAGGAGTGTGCTTCTTGCTCTAAAGCAGAGTGAGTTTCATGCATTAGAACTTTGCTGTTGAATTTACCTTAAGAAACGAAGTTAAATTCTGGGCTGTGTGTCTTTCTACAAGCAACAGCTCATTTCTGGTAAACCCAGTCACTCTTGTGCTCAAATGAAGATTCTCAGGACACGAGGCTCACACGTTTCTAACCGACAAGTGCAGTCCCTTGGAAGTAAGAGGAGCTGTGGTTTGAATCAGTTTCATAAGCAGAGTTGATCTAGATATGGCTCGTATATGTTGGAAACACAGTTCTTTTGTTTTGAGTTTGCTCATGTTTCCTGCTGTATTGGAAATGCTAGAAAGCAGGAGCGTTCTTCTTGCTCTAAGGCAGAGTGAGTTTCACGTATGAGAACTCTGGTGTGAATTTCTCTTCAGAAAGGGAGTTAAATCCCAGGCTCTGTATCATCCTAAAGCAACAGCTCATTTCTATGAAACCCAGTCACTATTGCGCTCAAATGAAGATACACAGTGCACGAAGCTCACACGTTTCTCACCAGTAACTGCAGAGTAATGGATGTTAGAGGAGCTGGGGTATGTATCAGTTTCATGGACAGAGTAGAACTAAATATGGTCCGTATGTGTTGGAAACACAGTTCTTTTGTTTTGAGCACACTCCCGTTTCTTGCTCTATTGGAAACACTGGAAAGCAAGAGCGTGCTTCTTGCTCTAAAGCAGAGTGAGTTTCATGGATGAGAACTCTGGTCTGAATTTCCCTTCAGAAAGGGAGTGAAATCCCCGGCTCTGTGTCTTCCTACAACCAACAGTTCATTTCTGGTAAACCCAGTCACTCTTGCGTACAAATGAAGAAACACAGTGCAGGAAGCTCACACGTTTCTAACAAGCAATTGCAGCACTTTGAATGTAAGAGGAGCTGTGGTTTGTATCAGTTTCATAAGCAGAGTTGATCTAGATATGGTTGTATGTGTAGGAAACACAGTTCTTTTGTTTTGAGTTTGCTCATGTTTCCTGCTGTATTGGAAACGCAGGAAAGCAGCAGCGTGCTTCTTGCTCTAAAACAGAGTGAGTTTCATGGATTAGAACTCTGGTCTGAATTTTCCTTTATTAATGGAGTGAAATCCCGGGCTCTGTGTCTTCCTACAATCAAAAGTTCATTTCTGGTAAACCCAGTCACTCGTCGGCTGAAATGAAGATATTCAGTGAACGAAGCTCACATGGTTCTCACCAGCAAGTCAAGAGCATTGGACATAAAAGGACCTGTGCTTTCTTTCAGTTACATAATGAGAGTTGAACTAGATATGGTTCTTATGTGTAGGAAACACAGTTCTTTTGTTTTGAGGTTTCTCACGTTTCCTGCTGTATTGGAAAGGATGGAAAGCAGGAGCGTGCTTCTTGCTCTAAATCAGAGTGTTTTTCATGGATGAGAACTGTGCTGTGTATTTCCCTTCAGAAATGGAGATCAATCCCAGGCTCTGTGTCTTCCTACAAGCAAGAGTTCATTTCAGGTAAACGCAGTCACATTTCAGCTCAAATGAAGATACATCGTTCACAAAGCTCACACGTTTCTAACTTTGAACTAAAACGTATTGGATGTAAGAGGAGCTGTGGTTTCTATCAGTTTCCTAAGCAGAGTTGAACTAGATATGGTCCGTATATAGGAAACAGTTCTTTTGTTCTGAGCACACTCATATTTCCTGCTATATTAGACATCCGGGAAAGCAGAAGCGTGCTTCTTACTCTAAATCAGAATGTTTTTCATGGATGTGAAATAGGCTGTATTTTTGCGTTAAGAAATGGAGTTCAATCCCAGGGTCTGTGTCTTCCTACAAGCAAGAGTTCATTTCAGGTAAACGCAGTCATTTTCAGCTCAAATGAAGGTTCAATGTTCACAAAGCTCACATGTTTCTCACTTTGAATTAAAACGTATTGGATGTAAGAGGAGCTGTAGTTTCTATCAGTTTTATAAGAAGATTTGAACTAGATATGGTCTGTATCTTTAGGAAACACAGTTCTTTTGTTCTGAGCACACTCACGTTTCCTGCTGTATTATATACTCTGGAAAGCAGGAGCGTGCTTCTTACTCTAAATCAGAGTGTTTTTCATAGATGCGAACTGTGCTGTGTATTTGCCTTCAGAAATGGAGTTCAATCCCATGCTCTGTGTCTTCCTTCAAGCAAGAGTTCATTTCAGTTAAACGCAGTCACTTTTCAATAAAATGAAGTAACAGCGTTCACGAAGCTCACACATTTCTCACTTTTAACTAAAACGTATTGGATCTAAGAAGAGCTGTAGTTTCTATCAGTTTCATAAGCAGAGTTGAACTAGCTATGGTCCCTATGTGTAGGAAACACAGTTCTTTTGTTCTGAGCACACTCACGTTTCCTGGTGTATTAGAGACTCTGGAAAGCAGGAGCATGCTTCCTACTCTAAATAAGAGTGTTTTTCATGGGTGCGAACTGTGCTGTGTATTTCCAATCAGAAATGGCGTTCAATCCCTGTCTCTGTGTCTTCCGAAAAGCAAGAGTTCATTTCAGTTAAACGCAATCGCATTTCAGTTCAAATGAAGATACATCGTTCACGAAGCTCACACGTTTCTCACTTTGAACTAAAACATATTGGATGTAAGAGAAGCTGTAGTTTCTATCAGTTTCTTAAGCAGAGTTGACTTTGACATGGTCCGTATAGTAGGAAACACAGTTCTTTTGTTCTGAGCACGCTCACGTTTCTTGCTGTATTAGAGACTCTGGAAAGCAGGAGCGTGCTTCTTACTCTAAATCAGAGTGGTTTTCAAGGATGAGAACTCTACTGTGTATCTCCCTTCAGAAATGGAGTTCAAGCTCAGGTTCTGTGTCTTCCTACAAGCAAGCGTTCATTTCAGTTAAATGCAATCACATTTCAGCTCAAATGAAGATACATCATTCGCGAAGCTCACACGTTTCTCACTTTTTACTAACATGTATTGGAAGTAAGAGGAGCTATAGTTTCTATCAGTTTCCTAAGCAGAGTTGAACTAGATATGGTCCGTATGTGTAGGAAACACAGTTCTTTTGTTCTGAGCACACTCACGTTTCTTGCTGTATTAGAGACTCGGGAAAGCAGGAGGGTGCTTCTTACTCTAAATCAGAGTGTTTTTCATGGATGCGAACTGGGCTGTTTATTTGCCTTCAGAAATGGAGTTCAATCCCAGGCTCAGTGTCTTCCTACATGCAAGAGTTCATTTCAGGTAAACGCAGTCATTTTCAGCTCAAATGAAGATACAACGTTCACAAAGCTCACACGTTCCTCACTTTTAACTAAAACGTATTGGAAGTAAGAGGAGCTGTAGTTTCTATCAGTTTCATAAGCAGAGTTGAACTAGATATGGTCCGTATATAGGAAACAGTTCTTTTGTTCTGAGCACACTCATATTTCCTGCTATATTAGAGACCCGGGAAAGCAGAAGCGTGCTTCTTACTCTAAATCAGAATGTTTTTCATGGATGTGAAATAGGCTGTATTTTTGCATTAAGAAATGGAGTTCAATCCCAGCGTCTGTGTCTTCCTACATGCAAGAGTTCATTTCAGGTAAACGCAGTCATTTTCAGCTCAAATGAAGGTTCAATGTTCACAAAGCTCACACGTTTCTCACTTTGAACTAAAACGTATTGGATGTAAGAGGAACTGTAGTTTCTATCAGTTTTATAAGAAGATTTGAACTAGATATGGTCTGTATCTTTAGGAAACACAGTTCTTTTGTTCTGAGCACACTCACGTTTCCTGCTGTATTAGAGACTCTGGAAAGCAGGAGCGTGCTTCTTACTCTAAATCAGAGTGTTTTTCATGGATGCGAACTGTGCTGTGTATTTCCCTTCAGAAATGGAGTTCAATTCCATGCTCTGTGTCTTCCTTCAAGCAAGAGTTCATTTCAGGTAAACACAGTCACTTTTCAACTCAAATGAAGAAACATCATTCACAAAGCTCACACATTTCTCACTTTTAACGAAAACGTATTGGATGTAAGAGGAGCTGTAGTTTCTATCAGTTTCCTAAGCAGAGTTCAACTAGATATGGTCTGTATGTGTAGCAAACTGAGATCCTTTGTTCTGAGCACACTCACGTTTCCTGCTGTATTAGAGACTCGGGAAAGCAGGAGCGTGCTTCTTACTCTAAATCAGAGTGTTTTTCATGGATGCGAACTGGGCTTTGTATTTGCCTTCAGAAATTGAGTTCAATCCCAGGATCTGTGTCTTCCGAGAAGCAAGAGTTCATTTCAGGTAAATGGAGTCATTTTCAGCTCAAATGAAGGTTCAATGTTCACAAAGCTCACACGTTTCTTACTTTGAACTAAAACGTATTGGATGTAAGAGGAGCTGTATTTTCTATCAGTTTTATAAGAAGAGTTGAACTAGATATGGTCCGCATGTGTAGGAAACACAGATCTTTTGTTCTGAGCACACTCACGTTTCCTGCTGTATTAGAGACTCTGGAAAGCAGGAGCGTGCTTCTTACTCTAAATCAGAGTGTTTTTCATGGATGCGGACTGTGCTGTGTATTTCCCTTCAGAAATGGAGTTCAATCCCATGTTCTGTGTCTTCCTTCAAGCAAGAGTTCATTTCAGGTAAACGCTGTCACTTTTCAGCTCAAATGAAGAAACATCGTTCACGAAGCTCACACGTTCTTCACTTTGAACTAAAACGTATTGAATGTAAGAGCAGCTGTAGTTTCTATCAGTTTCCTAAGCAGAGTTGAACTAGGTATGGTCTGTATGTGTAGGAAACACAGATCTTTTGTTCTGAGGACACTCCCATTTCCTGCTGTATTACATACTCGGGAAAGCATGAGCTTGCTTCTTACTCTAAATCAGAGTGTTTTTCATGGTTGGGAACTGGGCTGTGTATTTGTCTTCAGAAATGGAGTTCAATCCCAGGCTCTGTGTCTTCTTACAAGCAAGAGTTCATTTCAGGAAAACGCAGTCACTTTTCAATAAAATGAAGTAACAGCGTTCACGAAGCTCACACGTTTCTCACTTTTAACTAAAACGTATTGGATCTAAGAAGAGCTGTAGTTTCTATCAGTTTCATAAGCAGAGTAGAACTAGCTATGGTCCCTATGTGTAGGAAACACAGTTCTTTTGTTCTGAGCACACTCACGTTTCCTGGTGTATTAGAGACTCTGGAAAGCAGGAGCATGCTTCTTACTCTAAATAAGAGTGTTTTTCATGGATGCGAACTGTGCTGTGTATTTCCAATCAGAAATGGTGTTCAATCCCAGTCTCTGTGTCTTCCGAAAAGCAAGAGTTCATTTCAGTTAAACACAATCGCATTTCAGCTCAAATGAAGATACATCGTTCTCGAAGCTCACACGTTTCTCACGTGGAACTAAAACGTATTGGATGTAAGAGAAGCTGTAGTTTCTATCAGTTTCTTAAGCGGAGTTGAACTAGATATGTTCCGTATTGTAGGAAACACAGTTCTTTTGTTCTGAGCACGCTCACATTTCTTGCTGTATTAGAGACTCTGGAAAGAAGGAGCGTGCTTCTTACTCTAAATCAGAGTGGTTTTCAAGGTTGAGAACTGTACTGTGTATTTCCCTTCAGAAATGGAGTTCAAGCCCAGGCTCTATGACTTCCTATAAGCAAGCGTTCATTTCAGTTAAACGCAATCACATTTCAGCTCAAATGAAGATACATCATTCGCAAAGCTCACACGTTTCTCAGTTTGAACTAAAACGTATTGGATGTAAGAGGAGCTGTAGTTTCTATCAGTTTCATAAGCAGAGTAGAACTAGCTATGGTCCGTATGTGTCGGAAAGAGTTATTTTTTTCTGGTCCTGCTCACGTTTCCTGCTGTATTAGAGGCTCTGGAAAGCAGGAGCGTGCTTCTTACTCTAAATCAGAGTGTTTTTCATGGATGAGAACTGTGCTGTGTATTTCTCTTCAGAAATGGAGTTCAATCCCAGGCTCTGTGTCTTCCTACAAGCAAGAGTTCATTTCAGGTAAACGCAGTCACTTTTCAACTCAAATGAAGCTACATCGTTCACGAAGCTCACACGTTTCTCACTTTGAACTAAAACGTATTGGATGTAAGAGGAGTTGTAATTTCTATCAGTTTCATAACAGAGTTGAGCTAGATAAGGTCTGTATGGGTAAGAAACACAGTTCTTTTGTTCTGAGCACTGTCACATTTCTTGCTGTATTAGAGACTCTGGAAAGCAGGAGCATGCTTCTTACTCTAAATCAAAGTGTTTTTCATGGATGAGAACTGTGCTGTGTATTTCCCTTCAGAAATGGAGTGAAATCCCAGGCTCTGTGTCCTCCTACAAGCGAGAGTTCATTTCAGTTAAACGCAATCACATTTCAGCTCAAATGAAGAAACTTCGTTCAGGAAGCTCACACGTTTCTCACTTTTAACTGAAACGTATTGGATGTAAGAAGAGCTGGAGTTTCTATCAGTTTCCTAAGCTGTGTTGACCTAGATATGGTCCGTATGTGTAGGAAACACAGATCTTTTGTTCTAAGCACACTCATGTTTCCTGCTATATGAGAGACTCGGGAAAGCAGGAGCGTACTTCTTACTCTAAATCAGGGTGTTTTTCATGGATGTGAACTGGGCTGTGTATTTGCCTAAAGAAATGTAGTTAAATACCAGGCTCTGTGTCTTCCCACAAGCAAGACTTCATTGCTGGTTAACGCAATCACTTTTCCGCTGAAAAGAAGCTACATCGCTAGCGAATCTCACACGTTTCTCTCTCTTAACTCAAAAGCGTTGGATGTTAGAGGTCCTGTGGTTTGTATCAGTTTCCTAAGCAGAGTTGAACTAGATATGGTCTGTATGTGTAGGAAACACAGTTCTTTTATTCTGAGCACACTCATATTTCCTGCTGTATTAGAGACTCTAGAAAGCAAGAGCGTGCTTCTTGCTCTAAAGCAGAGTGTGTTTCATGGATGAGAACTCTGCTGTGTATTTCCGTTCAGTAGTGGAATTAAATGCCAGGCTCTGTGTCTTCCTACAAGCAAGAGTGCATTTCAGGTAAACGCAGTCATTTTCAGCTCAAATGAAGATACAATGTTCACAAAGCTCACACATTTCTCACTTTGAACTAAAACGTATTGGATGTAAGAGGAGCTGTAGTTTCTATCAGTTTTATAAGCAGAGTAGAACTAGCTATGGTCCCTATGTGTAGGAAACACAGTTCTTTTGTTCTGAGCACACTCACGTTTCCTGGTGTATTAGAGAATCTGGAAAGCAGGAGCATGCTTCTTACTCTAAATCAGAGTGTTTTTCATGGATGCGAACTGTGCTGTGTATTTCCAATCAGAAATGGAGTTCAATCCCAGGCTCTGTGTCTTCCTACAAGCAAGAGTTCATTTCAGTTAAACACAATCGCATTTCAGTTCAAATGAAGATACATCGTTCACGAAGCTCACACGTTTCTCACTTTGTTCTAAAACATATTGGATGTAAGAGAAGCTGTAGTTTCTTTCAGTTTCTTAAGCAGAGTTGACTTTGACATGGTCCGTATAGTAGGAAACACAGTTCTTTTGTTCTGAGCACGCTCACGTTTCTTGCTGTATTAGAGACTCTGGAAAGCAGGAGCGTGCTTCCTACTCTAAGTCAGAGTGGTTTTCAAGGATGAGAACTGTACTGTGTATTTCCCTTCAGAAATGGTGTTCAAGCCCAGGCTCTGTGTCTTCCTACAAGCAAGCGTTCATTTCAGTTAAATGCAATCACATTTCAGCTCAAATGAAGATACATCATTCGCGAAGCTAACACGTTTCTTACTTTCAACTAAAACGTATTGGAAGTAAGAGGACCTGTAGTTTCTATCAGTTTCCTAAGCAGAGTTGAACTTGATATGGTCCGTATGTGTTGGAAACACAGATCTTTTGTTCTGAGCACACTCACGTTTCTTGCTGTATTAGAGACTCGGGAAAGCAGGAGGGTGCTTCTTACTCTAAATCGGAGTGTTTTCCATGGATGCGAACTGGGCTGTTTATTTGCCTTCAGAAATGGAGTGGAATCCCAGGATCTGTGTCTTCCTACATGCAAGAGTTCATTTCAGTTAACGCAATCACCTTTCAGCTCAAATGAAGACACATCGTTTACGAAGCTCACACGTTTCTCACTTTTAACTAAAACGTATTAGATGTAAGAGGAGCTGTAGTTTCTATCAGTTTCATAAGCAGAGTTGAATTGATATGTTCCGTATGCGTAGGAAACATTTCTTTTGTTCTGAGTCTGCTCACGTTTCCTGCTGTATTAGAGGCTCTGGAAAGCAGGAGCGTGCTTCTTACTTTAAATCAGAATGTTTTTCATGGATGTGAACTGGGTTGTGTATTTGCCTTCAGAAATGGAGTTCAATCCCAGGCTCTGTGTCTTCCTACATGCAAGAGTTCATTTCAGGTAAACGCAGTCATTTTCAACTCAAATGAAGATACAACGGTCACAAATTTCACACGTTTCTCACTTTTAACTAAAACGTATTGGAAGTAAGAGGAGCTGTAGTTTCTATCAGTTTCATAAGGAGCGTTGAACCACCTATGGTGCGTAAGTGTAGGAAACACAGTTCTTTTGTTCTGAGAACACTCACGTCCTGATTTATTAGAGACTCTGGAAAGCAGGAGCGTGCTTCTCACTCTAAATCAGAGTGTTTTTCATGGATGCGGACTGTGCTGTGTATTTCCCTTCAGAAATGGAGTTCAATCCCATGTTCTGTGTCTTCCTTCAAGCAAGAGTTCATTTCAGGTAAACGCAGTCACTTTTCAACTCAAATGAAGAAACATCGTTCACGAAGCTCACACGTTTCTCACTTTGAACTAAAACGTATTGAATGTAAGAGCAGCTGTAGTTTCTATCAGTTTCCTAAGCAGAGTTGAACTAGATATGGTCCATATGTGTAGGAAACACAGATCTTTTGTTCTGAGCACACTCACGTTTCTTGCTGTATTAGAGACTCGGGAAAGCAGGAGGGTGCTTCTTACTCCACATCAGAGTGTTTTTCATGGATGCGAACTGGGCTGTGTATTTGCCTTCAGAAATGGAGTTCAATCCCAGGGTCTGTGTCTTCCTACATGCAAGAGTTCATTTCAGGTAAACGCAGTCATTTTCAGGTCAAATGAAGATGCAATGTTCACAAAGCTCACACGTTTCTCACTTTTAACTAAAACGTATTGGAAGTAAGAGGAGCTGTAGTTTCTATCGGTGTCATAAGCAGAGTTCAGCTAGATAAGGAACGTATTTGTCATAAACACAGATCTTTTGTTCTGATCACACTCACGTTTCCTGCTATATTAGAGACTCGGGAAAGCAGGAGCCTGCTTCTTACTCTATATCAGAGTGTTTTTCATGGATGAGAACTGTGCTGTGTGTTTCCAATCAGAAATGGAGTTAAATCCCTGGCTCTGTGTCTTCCTACAAGCAAGACTTCGTTTCAGGTAAACGCAGTCACTTTCCAACTCAAACGAAGCTACCTCGTTCACGAAGCTCACACGTTTCTCGCTCTTAACTGAAAAGTTTTGGATGTTAGTGGACCTGTGGGTTGTATCAGTTTCCTAAGCAGAGTTGAACTAGATATGGTCCGTATGTGTAGGAAAAATAGTTCTTTTGTTCTGAGCACACTCACGTTTCTTGCTGTGTTAGAGACTCTAGAATGCAAAGCATGCTTCTTGCTCCAAAGCAGAGTATTTTTCATGGATGAGAACTGTGCTGTGTATTTCCCTTCAGAAATGGAGTTAAATCCCAGGCTCGTTGTCTTCCTACAAGCAAGACTTCTTTTCAAGTAAACACAGTCACTAATCAGCTCAAACAAACCTAATTGTTCACTAAGCTCACACGTTTCTCGCTCTCAACACAAAAGTGTTGGATGTTAGAGGACCTGTGGTTTGTATCAGTTTCCTAAGCAGAGTTGAACTAGATATGGTCCGTATGTGTAAGAAACACAGTTCTTTTATTCTGAGCACACTCACGTTACCTGTTTCTGGTAGAGACTCAAGAAAGCAAGAGCATGCTTCTTTCTCTAATGCAGAGTGTGTTTCATGGATGAGAACTGTGCTGTGAGTTTCCCTTCAGAAATGGAGTTAAAGCCCAGGTTCTGTGTCTTCCTACAAGCAAGACTTCATTTCAGGTAAACACAGTCACTTTTGAGCTGAAAGGAAGCTATATCGTTCACGAAGCTCACACGTTTCTCGCTCTTAACTCAAAAGCGTTGGATGTTAGAGGACCTTTGGTTTGTATCAGTTTCCTAAGCAGAGTTGAACTAGATATGGTCCGTATGTGTAGGAAACACAGTTCTTTTGTTTTGAGCACACTTACGTTTCCTGCTGTATTAGAGACTCTAGAAAGCAAGAGCGTGCTTCTTGTTCTTAAGCACAGTGTGTTTCATGGATGAGAACTGTGCTGTTTGTTTCCCTTCAGAAATGGAGTTGAATCCCAGCCTCTGTGTCTTGCTATAAGCAAGACTTCGTTATTGGTAAACGCAGTCACTTTTCAGCTCAAAGGAAGGTACATACTTTACGAAGCTCACACGTTTCTCGCTCTTATTTGTAAAGAGTTGGATGTTAGAGGACCTCTGGTTCATATCAGTTTCCTGAGCTGAGTTGAACTAGATATGGTCAGTATGTGTAGGAAACACAGTTCTTTTGTTCTGAGCACACTCACATTTCCTGGGTTGTTAGAGACTCTAGAAAGCAAGAGTGTGCTTCTTGCTCTAAAGCAGAGTGTGTTTCATGGATGAGAACTGTGCTGCGTGTTTCCATTCAGAAATGGAGTTAAATCCCAGGCTCTGTGTCTTCCTACAAGCAAGACTTCGTTTCACATAAATGCAGTCACTTTTCAGCTCAAAGGAAGCTACATTGTTCACGATGATCACATGTTTCTCACTCTTAACTGAAAAGCGTTGGATCTGAGACGGCCTGTGCTTTGTATCACTTTCCTAAGCAGAGTTGAACTAGATATGTTCCGTATGTGTAGGAAACACAGTTCTTTTGTTCTGAGCACACTCACGTTTCTTGCGGTATTAGAGACTCTAGAAAGCAAGAGCGTGCTTCTTTCTCTAAAGCAGAGTGTGTTTCAGGCATGAGAACTGTACTCTGTGTTTCACTTCAGAAATGGAGTTAAATCCCATGCTCTGTGTCTTCCCTCAAGCAAGACTTCGTTTCAGGTATACGCAGTCACTTTTCAGCTCAAATGAAGCTACATTGTTCAGAAGATCACACGTTTCTCGCTCTTAACTGAAAAGCGTTGGATCTGAGATGGCCTGTGGTTTGTATCAGTTTCCTAAGCAGAGTTGAACTAGATATGTTCCGTATGTGTAGGAAACACAGTTCTTTTGTTCTGAGCACACTCACTTTTCTTGCTGTATTAGACACTCTAGAAAACAAGAGCGTGCTTCTTTCTCTAAAGCAGAGTGTGTTTCATGGATGAGTACTGTGCTGTGTGTTTCCCTTCAGAAATGGAGTTAAATCGCAGGCTCTGTGTCTTCCTACAAGCAAGACTTCTTTTCAGGTGCACGCAGTCACTTTTCAGCTCAAACGAACCTACATTGTTCACAATGATCACACGTTTCTCGCTCTTAACTGAAAAGCGTTGGATCTGAGACGGCCTGTGGTTTGTATCAGTTTCCTAAGCAGAGTTGAACTAGATATGTTCCATATATGTAGGAAACACAGTTCTTTTGTTCTGAGCACACTCATGTTTTTGCTATATTAGAGACTCTAGAAAGCAAGAGCGTGCTTCTTGCTCTAAAGCAGAGTGTGTTTCATGAATGAGTACTGTGCTGTGTGTTTCCCTTCAGAAATGGAGTTAAATCGCAGGCTCTGTGTCTTCCTACAAGCAAGACTTCGTTTCAGGTTCACGCAGTCACTTTTCAGCTCAAACGAACCTACATTGTTCACAATGATCACACGTTTCTCGCTCTTAACTGAAAAGCATTGGATCTGAGACGGCCTGTGGTTTGTATCAGTTTCCTAAGCAGAGTTGAACTAGATATGTTCCGTATGTGTAGGAAACACAGTTCTTTTGTTCTGAGCACACTCACGTTTCTTGCTGTATTAGACACTCTAGAAAACAAGAGCGTGCTTCTTTCTCTAAAGCAGAGTGTGTTTCATGGATGAGACTGTGCTCTGTGTTTCACTTCAGAAATGGAGTTAAATCCCAGGCTCTGTGTCTTCCTACAAGCAAGACTTCGTTTCTGGTAAACGCAGTCACTTTTCAGCTCAAAAGAAGCTACATCGTTTATGAAGCTTACACATTTCTCGCTCTTAACTGAAAAGAGTTGGATGTTAGAGCACCTGTGGTGTGTATAAGTTTCCAAAGCAGGTTTGATCTAGATATGGTCCATATGTGTAGGAAACACAGTTCTTTTGTTCTGTGCACACTCACGTTTCCTGCTGTGTTAGTCTCTAGAAAGCAAGAGCGTGCATCTTGCTATAAAGCAGAGTGTGTTTCATGGATGACAACTGTGCTGTGTGTTCCCATTCAGAAATGGAGTTAAATCCCTGGATCTCTGTCTTCCTACAAGCAAGACTTCGTTTCAGTTAAACGCAGTCACTTTTCAGCTCAAATGAAGGTACCTCATCCACGAAGCTCAGAGGTTTCTCGCTCTTAACTGAAAAGCGTTGGATGTTAGAGGACCTGTGGTTTGTAGCTGTTTCCTTAGCAGAGTTGAACAAGATATGGTCCGTATTTGTAGGAAAAACAGTTCTTTTGTTTTGAACACACTCACGTTCCGTGCTGTGTTAGAGTCTCTAGAAAGCAAGAGCGTGCATCTAGCTCTAAGCAGAGTGTGTTTCATGGAAGAGAACTGTGCTGTGTGTTTCCATTCAGAAATGGAGTTATATCCCCGGCTCTGTGTCTTCCTACAAGCAAGACTTCGTCTCAGGTAAACGCAGTCACTTTCCAGCTCAAATGAAGATACCTCATTCACGAAGCTCACATGATTCTCGCTCTAAATTGAAAAGCATTGGAGGTAGAGGACCTGTGGTTTGTATCACTTTCCTAAGCAGAGTTGAAGTAGATATGGTCCGTATGTGTAGGAAACACAGTTCTTTTGTTCTGAGCACACTCACATTTCCTGCTGTGTTAGAGACTCTAGAAAGCAAGAACGTGCATCTTGCTCTAAAGCAGAGTGTGTTTCATGGATGAGAACTGTGCTGTGTTTTTCCCTTCAAAATTGGAGTGAAATCCCTGGCTCTGTGTCTTCTTACAAGCAAGACTTCGTTTCAGGTAAACACAGTCCCTTTTCAGGTCAAACGAAGCTACGTCATTTACGGAGCTCACACGTTCCTCGCTCTTAACTGAAAAGCGTTGGATGTTAGAGGACCTGAGGTTTGTATCGGTTTCCCAAGCAGAGTTGAACTAGATATGGTCCGTATGTGTAGGAAACACAGTTCTTTTTTTCTGAGCACACTCACGTCTCCTGCTGTATTAGAGACTCTAGAATGCAAGAGCGTGCGTCTTGCTCTAAAGCAGAGTGTGTTTCATGGATCAGAACTGTGCTGTGTGTTTCCCTTCAGAAATGGAGTTAAATCCCAGGTTCTGTGTCTTCTTACAAGCAAGATTTCGTTTCAGGTAAACGCAGTCACTGTTGGGCTCAAAGGATCCTACATCGTTTACGAAGCTCCCACGTTTCACGCTCTTAACTAGAAAGCGTTTGATGTTAGAGGGCCTGTCGTTTGTATCAGTTTCCGAAGCAGAATTGAAGTAGATATGGTCCGTATGTGTAGGAAACACAGTTCTTTTATTCTGAGTACTCTCACATTTCCTGCTGTGTTAGAGACTCTAGAAGCAAGAGCATGGTTCTTGCCCTAAAGCTGAGTGTGTTTCATGGATGAGAACTGTGCTGTGTGTTTCCCTTCAGAAATGGAGTTAAATCCCAGGCTCTGTGTCTTCCTACAAGCAAGACTTCGTTTCAGGTAAACGCAGTCACTGTTGGGCTCAAAGGATCCTACATCGTTTACGAAGCTCCCACGTTTCTCGCTCTTAACTAGAAAGCGTTTGATGTTAAAGGACCTGTGGTTTGTATCAGTTTCCTAAGCAGAATTGAAGTAGATATGGTCCGTATGTGTAGGAAACACAGTTCTTTTATTCTGAGCACTCTCACATTTCCTGCTTTGTTAGAGACTCAAGAAAGCAAGAGCATGCTTCTTGCCCTAAAGCAGATTGTGTTTCATGGATGAGAACTGTGCTGTGTGTTTCCCTTCAGAAATGGAGTTAAATCCCAGGCTCTGTGTCTTCCTACAAGCAAGACTTCGTTTCAGGTAAACGCTGTACTTTTCAGCTCAAACAAAGCTACATTGTTCACGAAGCTCACACGTTTCTCACTCTTAACTCAAAAGCGTTGGATGTTAGAGGCACTGTGGATCGTATCAGTTTCCTAGGCAGAGTTGAATTAGGTATGGTCCGTATATGTAGGAAACACAGTTCTTTTATTCTGAGCACACTCAGGTTTCCTGATGTGTTAGAGACTCTAGAAAGCAAGAGGGTGCATCTTGTTCTAAAGCAGAGTGTGTTTCATGGATGAGAACTGTGGTGTGCATTTCCATTCACAAATGGAGTTAATTCCCAGGCTCTGTGTCTTCCTACAAGCAAGACTTCGTTTCAGGTACACACAGTCACTTTTAAGCTCAAACAAAGCTACATTGTTCATGAAGCTCACACGTTTCTCGCTCTTAACTCAAAAGCGTTGGATGTTAGAGCCCCTGTGGATCGTATCAGTTTCCTAAGCAGAGTTGAATTAGGTATGGTCGGTATATGTAGGAAACACAGTTCTTTTATTCTGAGCACACTCAGGTTTCCTGATGTGTTAGAGACTCTAGAATGCAAGAGGGTGCATCTTGTTCTAAAGCAGAGTGTGTTTCATGGATGAGAACTGTGCTGTGCGTTTCCATTCACAAATGGAGTTAAATCCAAGGCTCTCTGTCTTCTTACAAGCAAGACTTTGTTTCAGGTAAACGCAGTCACTTTCCAGCTCAAATGAAGCTACATCGTTCAAGAAGGTCACAGGTTTCTTGTGCTTAACTGAAAATTGTTGGATGTAGAGCCCTGTGGTTTGTATCAGTTTCCTAAGCAGTTTAACTCGACATGGTCCATATGTGGAGGAAACACAGTTGTTTTGTTCTGAGCACACTCACGTTTCCTGCTGTGTTTGAGAATCTAGTAAGCAAGAGCGTGCATCTTGCTCTAGGGCAGAGTTTGCTTCATGGATGAGAACTGTGCTGTGTGTTTCCATTCAGAAATGAGTTAAATCCCAGGCTCTAGTCTTCCTACAAGCAAGACCTCATTTCAGGTAAACGCAGTCACTTGTCAACTCAAAGGAACCTACATCGTTTATGAAGCTCACACATTTCTCGCTCTTAACTGAAAAGAGTTGGATGTTAGAGCACCTGTGGTGTGTATAAGTTTCCTAAGCAGGTTTGATCTAGATATGGTCCGTATGTGTAGGAAACACAGTTCTTTGTTCTGAGCACACTCACGCTTGCAGCTGTGTTAGAGACTCTAGAAAGCAAGAGCGTGCACCTTGCTCTAAAGCAGAGTGTGTTTCATGGATGAGAACTGTGCTGTGTGTTTCCTTTTAGAAATGGAGTTAAATCCCAGCCTCTGTGTCTTCCTACAAGCAAGACTTCGTTCCAGGTAAACACCGTCAGTTTTCAGCTCAAACGAAGGTACATCGTTCACCAAGCTCACACGTTTCTCGCTGTAAACTGAAATGCGTTGGATGTTAGAGGACCTGTAGTTTGTATCAGTTTCCTTAGCAGAGTGTAACTAGATATGGTCCGTATGTGTAGGAAACACAGTTCTTTTGTTCTGAGCACACTCACGTTTCCTTCTGTGTTAGAGTCTCTAGAAAGCAAGAGCGTGCATCTAGCTCTAAGGAGAGTGTGTTTCATTGAAGAGAACTGTGCTGTGTGTTTCCATTCAGAAATGGAGTTATATCCCCGGCTCTGTGTCTTCCTACAAGCAAGACTTCGTCTCAGGTAAATGCAGTCACTTTCCAGCTCAAATGAAGATACCTCATTCACGAAGCTCACATGATTCTCTCTCTAAATTGAAAAGCGTTGGAGGTTAGAGAACCTGTGGTTTGTATCACTTTCCTAAGCAGAGTTGAAGTAGATATAGTCCGTATGTGTAGGAAACACATTTCTTTTGTTCTGAGCACACTCACATTTCCTGCTGTGTTAGAGACTCTAGAAAGCAAGAACGTGCATCTTGCTCTAAAGCAGAGTGTGTTTCATGGATGAGAACTGTGCTGTGTGTTTCCCTTCAAAATTGGAGTTAAATCCCCGGCTCTGTGTCTTCTTACAAGCAAGACTTCGTTTCAGGTAAACGCAGTCCCTTTTCAGGTCAAACGAAGCTACGTCATTCACGGAGCTCACACGTTCCTCGCTCTTAACTGAAAAGGTTTGGATGTTAGAGGACCTGAGGTTTGTATCAGTTTCCTAAGCAGAGTTGAACTAGATATGGTCCGTATGTGTATGAAACACAGTTCTTTTTTTCTGAGCACACTCACGTCTCCTGCTGTATTAGAGACTCTAGAAATCAAGAGTGTGCTTCTTGCTCTAAAGCAGAGTGTGTTTCATGGATGAGAACTGTGCTGTGTCTTTCCCTTCAGAAATGGAGTTAAATCCCAGGTTCTGTGTCTTCCTACAAGCAAGACTTCGTTTCAGTTAAACACAGTCCCTTTTAAGGTCAAACGAAGCTACATCATTCACGAAGCTCACAGGTTTCTGGTTCTTAACTGAAAAGCGTTGGATGTCAGAGGCCTGTGGTTTGTATCAGTTTCCTAAGCAGAGTTGAAGTAGATATGGTCTGTATGTGTAGGAAACACAGTTCTTTCGTACTTAGTACACTCATGTTTCCTGCTGTTTTAGAGATTCTAGAAAGCAAGAGCGTGTATCTTGCTCTAAAGCAGAGTGTGTTTCATGGATGAGAACTGTGCTGTGTGTTTCCCTTCAGAAATGGAGTTAAATCCCAGGTTCTTGGTCTTCCTGCAAGCAAGAATTCATTTCAGGTACACACAGTCACTTTTCAGCTCAAAGGATGCCATATCGTTCACAAAGCTCACACATTTCTCACTCTTAATTCAAAAGCATTAGATGTTAGGGGACCTGTGGTTTGTATCAGTTTCCTATGCAGAGTTGAACTAGATATGGTCCGTATGTGTAGGAAACACAGTTCTTTTATTCTGAGCACACCCACATTTCCTGCTGTGTTAGAGACTCTAGAAAGCACGAGTGTGCTTCTTGCTCTAAAAGAGAGTGTGTTTCATGGATGAGAACTGTGCTGTGTGTTTCCCTTCAGAAATGGAGTTCAATCCCAGTCTCTGAGTCTTCCTACAAGCAAGACTCGTTTCAGGTACACACAGTCACTTTTCAGCTCAAACGAAGCAACATTATTCACTAAGCTTACAAGTTATTCGCTCTTAACACAAAAGCATTTTCTGTTAGAAGACCTGTGGTTTTTATCAATTTCCTAAGCAGAGTTGAACTAGATATGGTCTGTATGTGTACGAAACACAGTTCTTTTGTTCTGAGCACACCCACGTTTCCTGCTGTGTTAGAGACTCTAGAAACAAGAGCATGCATCTGGCTCTAAAGCAGAGTGTGTTTCATGGATGAGAACTGTGCTGTGTGTTTCCCTTCAGAAATGGAGTTAAATCTCAGGCTCTGTGTCTTCCTACAAGGAAGACTTCGTTTCAATTAAACGCAGTCACTCTTGGGCTCAAAGGATCCTACATCGTTTACGAATCTCCCATGTTTCTTGCTATAAAGCTTTTGATGTTAGAGGACCTGTGGTTTGTATCAGTTTCCTAAGCAGAATTGAAGTAGATATGGTCAGTATGTGTAGGAAACACAGTTCTTTTATTCTGAGCACTCTCACATTTCCTGCTGTGTTAGAGACTCTAGAAAACAAGAGCATGGTTCTTGCCCTAAAGCAGAGTGTGTTTCATGGATGAGAACTGTGCTGTGTGTTTCCCTTCAGAAATGGAGTTAAATCCCAGGCTCTGTGTCTTCCTACAAGCAGGACTTCGTTTCAGGTACACACAGTCACTTTTAAGCTCAAACAAAGCTACATTGTTCATGAAGCTCACACGTTTCTCGCTCTTAACTCAAAAGCGTTGGATGTTAGAGGCCCTGTGGTGTGTATCAGTTTCCTAAGCAGTTTAACTCGACATGGTCCGTATGTGTAGGAAACACAGTTCTTTGTTCTGAGCACACTCATGCTTGCAGCTGTGTTAGAGACTCTAGAAAGGAAGAGCGTGCACCTTGCTCTAAAGCAGAGTGTGTTTCATGGATGAGAACTGTGCTGTGTGTTTCCATTTAGAAATGGAGTTAAATCCCAGCCTCTGTGTCTTCCTACAAGCAAGACTTCGTTCCAGGTAAACACCGTCAGTTTTCAGCTCAAACGATGCTACATCGTTCACCAAGCTCACACGTTTCTCGCTGTAAACTGAAATGCGTTGGATGTTAGAGGACCTGTAGTTTGTATCAGTTTCCTTAGCAGAGTGTAACTAGATATGGTCCGTATGTGTAGGAAACACAGTTCTTTTGTTATGAGCACACTCACGTTTCCTGCTGTGTTAGAGTCTCTAGAAAGCAAGAGCGTGCATCTAGCTCTAAGCAGAGTGTGTTTCATTGAAGAGAACTGTGCTGTGTGTTTCCATTCAGAAATGGAGTTATATCCCCGGCTCTGTGTCTTCCTACAAGCAAGACTTCGTCTCAGGTAAACGCAGTCACTTTCCAGCTCAAATGAAGATAACTCATTCACGAAGCTCACATGATTCTCTCTCTAAATTGAAAAGCGTTGGAGGTTAGAGGACCTGTGGTTTGTATCACTTTCCTAAGCAGATTTGAAGGAGATATGGTCCGTATGTGTAGGAAACACAGTTCTTTTGTTCTGAGCACACTCACATTTCCTGCTGTGTTAGAGACTCTAGAAAGCAAGAACGTGCATCTTGCTCTAAAGCAGAGTGTGTTTCATGGATGAGAACTGTGCTGTGTGTTTCCCTTCAAAATTGGAGTTAAATCCCCGGCTCTGTGTCTTCTTACAAGCAAGACTTCGTTTCAGGTAAACGCAGTCCCTTTTCAGGTCAAACGAAGCTACATCATTCACGGAGCTCACATGTTCCTCGCTCTTAACTGAAAAGGGTTGGATGTTAGAGGACCTGAGGTTTGTATCAGTTTCCTAAGCAGAGTTGAACTAGATATGGTCCGTATGTGTAGGAAACACAGTTCTTTTGTTCTGAGTACACTCACATTTCTTGCTGTATTAGAGAATCTAGAAAGCAAGAGTGTGATTCTTTCTCTAAAGCAGAGTGTGTTTCATGGATCAGAACTGTGCTGTGTCTTTCCCTTCAGAAATGGAGTTAAATCCCAGGTTCTGTGTCTTCCTACAAGCAAGACTTCGTTTCAGTTAAACACAGTCCCTTTTAAGGTCAAACGAAGCTACATCATTCACGAAGCTCTCAGGTTTCTGGTTCTTAACTGAAAATCGTTGGAAGTCAGAGGCCTGTGGTTTGTATCAGTTTCCTAAGCAGAGTTGAAGTAGATATGGTCTGTATGTGTAGGAAACACAGTTCTTTCGTACTTAGTACACTCATGTTTCCTGCTGTTTTAGAGATTCTAGAAAGCAAGAGCGTGTATCTTGCTCTAAAGCAGAGTGTGTTTCATGGATGAGAACTGTGCTGTGTGTTTCCCTTCAGAAATGGAGTTAAATCCCAGGTTCTTGGTCTTCCTGCAAGCAAGACTTCATTTCAGGTACACACAGTCACTTTTCAGCTCAAAGGATGCCATATCGTTCACAAAGCTCACACATTTCTCACTCTTAATTCAAAAGCATTAGATGTTAGAGGACCTGTGGTTTGTATCAGTTTCCTATGCAGAGTTGAACTAGATATGGTCCGTATGTGTAGGAAACACAGTTCTTTTATTCTGAGCACACCCACATTTCCTGCTGTGTTAGAGACTCTAGAAAGCACGAGTGTGCTTCTTGCTCTAAAAGAGAGTGTGTTTCATGGATGAGACCTGTGCTGTGTGTTTCCCTTCAGAAATGGAGTTCAATCCCAGTCTCTGAGTCTTCCTACAAGCAAGACTCGTTTCAGGTACACACAGTCACTTTTCAGCTCAAACGAAGCAACATTATTCACTAAGCTCACAAGTTATTCGCTCTTAACACAAAAGCATTTTCTGTTAGAAGACCTGTGGTTTCTATCAATTTCCTAAGCAGAGTTGAACTAGATATGGTCTGTATGTGTATGAAACACAGTTCTTTTGTTCTGAGCACACCCACGTTTCCTGCTGTGTTAGAGACTCTAGAAACAAGAGCATGCATCTGGCTCTAAAGCAGAGTGTGTTTCATCGATGAGAACTGTGCTGTGTGTTTCCCTTCAGAAATAGAGTTAAATCTCAGGCTCTGTGTCTTCCTACAAGGAAGACTTCGTTTCAATTAAACGCAGTCACTCTTGGGCTCAAAGGATCCTACATCGTTTACGAATCTCCCATGTTTCTTGCTCTTAACTATAAAGCTTTTGATGTTAGAGGACCTGTGGTTTGTATCAGTTTCCTAAGCAGAGTTGAAGTAGATATGGTCTGTATGTGTAGGAAACACAGTTCTTTCGTACTTAGTACACTCATGTTTCCTGCTGTTTTAGAGATTCTAGAAAGCAAGAGCGTGTATCTTGCTCTAAAGCAGAGTGTGTTTCATGGATGAGAACTGTGCTGTGTGTTTCCCTTCAGAAATGGAGTTAAATCCCAGGCTCTGTGTCTTCCTACAAGCAAGACTTCGTTTCAGGTAAACGCTGTCACTTTTCAGCTCAAACAAAGCTACATTGTTCACAAAGCTCACAGGTTTCTCGCTCTTAACTCAAAAGCGTTGGATGTTAGAGGCCCTGTGGATCGTATCAGTTTCCTAAGCAGAGTTGAATTAGGTATGGTCAGTATGTGTAGGAAACACAGTTCTTTTTTTCTGAGCACACTCACGTTTCCTGATGTGTTAGAGATTCTAGAAAGCAAGAGGGTGCATCTTGTTCTAAAGCAGAGTGTGTTTCATGGATGAGAACTGTGCTGTGCGTTTCCATTCACAAATGGAGTTAAATCCCAGGCTCTCTGTCTTCTTACAAGCAAGACATCGTTTCAGGTAAACACAGTCACTTTCCAGCTCAAATGAAGCTACATCGTTCAAGAAGGTCACAGGTTTCTTGCGCTTAACCGAAAAGCGTTGGATGTTAGAGCCCTGTGGTTTGTATCAGTTTCCTAAGCAGTTTAACTCAACATGGTCCGTATGTGGAGGAAACACAGTAGTTTTGTTCTGAGCACACTCATGTTTCCTGCTGTGTTAGAGAATCTAGTAAGCAAGAGCGTGCATCTTGCTCTAGGACAGAGTTTGCTTCATGGATGAGAACTGTGCTGTGTGTTTCCATTCAGAAATGTGTTAATTCCCAGCCTCTGTGTCTGCGTATAAGCAAGACTTCTTTTCAGGTAATCGCAGTCACATTTCAGCTCAAATGAAGGTACCTAATCCACGAAGCTCACAGGTTTCTCGCTCTTAACTGATAAGCTTTGGATGTTAGAGGACCTGTGGTTTGTAGCTGTTTCCTTAGCAGAGTTGAACAAGATATGGTCCGTATTTGTAGGAAAAACTGTTCTTTTGTTTTGAACACACTCACGTTCCTTGCTGTGTTAGAGTCTCTAGAAAGCAAGAGCGTGCATCTAGCTCTAAGCAGACTGTGTTTCATGGAAGAGAACTGTGCTGTGTGTTTCCATTAAGAAATGGAGTTATATCCCTGGCTCTGTGTCTTCCTACAAGCAAGACTTCGTCTCAGGTAAACGCAGTCACTTTCCAGCACAAAAGATCTTCCTCGTTCACGAAGGTCACAGGTTTCTGGCTCTTAACTAAAAAGCATTGGATGTCAGAGGCCTGTGGTTTGTATCAGTTTCCTAAGGAGAGTTGAAGTAGATATGGTCCGTATGTGTAGGAAACACAGTTCTTTCGTACTTAGTACACTCATGTTTCCTGCTGTGTTAGAGATTCCAGAAAGCAAGAACGTGTATCTTGCTCTAAAGCAGAGTGTGTTTCATGGATGAGAACTGTGCTGTGTGTTTCCCTTCAGAAATGGAGTTAAATCCCAGGTTCTTGGTCTTCCTGCAAGCAAGATTTCGTGTCAGGTACACACAGTCACTTTTCAGCTCAAAGGATGCCATATCGTTCACAAAGCTCACACGTTTCTCATTCTTAATTCAAAAGCATTAGATGTTAGAGGACCTGTTGTTTGTATCAGTTTCCTATGCAGAGTTGAACTAGATATGGTCCGTATGTGTAGGAAACACAGTTCTTTTATGCTGAGCACACCCACATTTCCTGCTGTTTTAGAGACTCTAGAAAGCAAGAGTGTGCTTCTTGCTCTAAAGGAGAGTGTGTTTCTTGGATGAGAACTGTGCTGTGTGTTTCCCTTCAGAAAGTGAGTACAATCCCAGTCTCTGAGTCCTCCTGCAAGCAAGACTCGTTTCAGGTACACACAGTCACTTTTCAGCTCAAACGAAGCAACATTATTCACTAAGCTCACAAGTTTCTCGCTCTTAAATCAAAAGCATTGGATGTTAGAGGACCTGTGGTTTGTATCACTTTCCTAAGCAGAGTTGAACTAGATATGGTCTGTATGTGTACGAAACACAGTTCTTTTGTTCTGAGCACACACATGTTTCCTGCTGTGTTAGAGACTCTAGAAACAAGAGCATGCATCTGGCTCTAAACCATAGTGTGTTTCATGGATGAGAACTGTGCTGTGTGTTTCCCTTCAGAAATGGAGTTCAATCCCAGTCTCTGAGTCTTCCTACAAGCAAGACTCGTTTCAGGTACACACAGTCACTTTTCAGCTCAAACAAAGCAACATTATTCACTAAGCTCACAAGTTTCTCGCTCTTAACACAAAAACATTGGATGTTAGAGGACCTGTGGTTTGTATCACTTTCCTAAGCAGAGTTGAACTAGATATGGTCCTTATGTGTAGGAAACACAGGTCTTTTATTGTGAGCACAGTCACATTTCCTGCTGTGTTATAGACTCTAGAAAGGAAGAGCATGCTTCTTGCTCTAAAGCAGAGTGTGTTTCATGGATCAGAACTGTGCTGTGAGTTTCCATTCAGAAATGGAATACAATCCCAGGCTCTGTGTGTTTCTACAAACAAGACCTCGTTTGAGGTAAATGCAGTCACTTTTCAGCTCAAACGAAGCTACATCCTTCATGAAGCTCACACGTTTCTCGCTCTTAACTCAAAAGCGTTGGATGTTAGAGGCCCTTTGGATCGTATCAGTTTCCTAAGCAGAGTTGAATTAGGTATGGTCCGTATATGTAGGAAACCCAGTTCTTTTTTTCTGAGCACACTCAGGTTTCCTGATGTGTTAGAGACTCTAGAAAGCAAGAGGGTGCATCTTGTTCTAAAGCAGAGTGTGTTTCATGGATGAGAACTGTGCTGTGTGTTTCCATTCAGAAAAGGAGTTAAATCCCTGGCTCTCTGTCTTCCTACAAACAAGACTTCGTTTCAGTTAAACGCAGTCACTTTTCAGCTCAAATGAAGCTACATCGTTCACGAAGATCACACGTTTCTTTCTCTTAACTGAAAAGCGTTGGATGTTAGAGGACCTGTGGTTTGTAGCTGTTTCCTTAGCAGCGTTGAACTAGATATGGTCCGTATTTGTAGGAAAAACAGTTCTTTTGATTTGAACACACTCATGTTCCTTGCTGTGTTAGAGTCTCTAGAAAGCAAGAGCATGCATATAGCTCTAAGCAGAGTGTGTTTCATGGAAGAGAACTGTGCTGTGTGTTTCCATTCAGAAATGGAGTTATATCCCCGGCTCTGTGTCTTCCTACAAGCAAGACTTCGTCTCAGGAAAACGCAGTCACTTTCCAGCTCAAATGAAGATACCTCATTCACGAAGCTCACATGATTCTTGCTCTAAATTGAAAAGCGTTGGAGGTTAGAGGACCTGTGGTTTGTATCACTTTCCTAAGCAGAGTTGAAGTAGATATGGTCCGTATGTGTAGGAAACACAGTTCTTTTGTTCTGAGCACACTCACATTTCCTGCTGTGTTAGAGACTCTAGAAAGCAAGAAGGTGCATCTTGCTCTAAAGCAGAGTGTGTTTCATGGATGAGAACTGTGCTGTGTGTTTCCCTTCAAAATTGGAGTTAAATCCCCGGCTCTGTGTCTTCTTACAAGCAAGACTTCGTTTCAGGTAAACGCAGTCCCTTTTCAGGTCAAACGAAGCTACATCATTCACGGAGCTCACATGTTCCTCGCTCTTAACTGAAAAGGGTTGGATGTTAGAGGACCTGAGGTTTGTATCAGTTTCCTAAGCAGAGTTGAACTAGATATGGTCCGTATGTGTAGGAAACACAGTTCTTTTGTTCTGAGTACACTCACATTTCTTGCTGTATTAGAGAATCTAGAAAGCAAGAGTGTGATTCTTTCTCTAAAGCAGAGTGTGTTTCATGGATCAGAACTGTGCTGTGTCTTTCCCTTCAGAAATGGAGTTAAATCCCAGGTTCTGTGTCTTCCTACAAGCAAGACTTCGTTTCAGTTAAACACAGTCCCTTTTAAGGTCAAACGAAGCTACATCATTCACGAAGCTCTCAGGTTTCTGGTTCTTAACTGAAAATCGTTGGAAGTCAGAGGCCTGTGGTTTGTATCAGTTTCCTAAGCAGAGTTGAAGTAGATATGGTCCGTATGTGTAGGAAACACAGTTCTTTTGTTCTGAGTACACTCACATTTCTTGCTGTATTAGAGAATCTAGAAAGCAAGAGTGTGTTTCTTTCTCTAAAGCAGAGTGTGTTTCATGGATCAGAACTGTGCTGTGTCTTTCCCTTCAGAAATGGAGTTAAATCCCAGGTTCTGTGTCTTCCTACAAGCAAGACTTCGTTTCAGTTAAACACAGTCCCTTTTAAGGTCAAACGAAGCTACATCATTCACGAAGCTCTCAGGTTTCTGGTTCTTAACTGAAAATCGTTGGAAGTCAGAGGCCTGTGGTTTGTATCAGTTTCCTAAGCAGAGTTGAAGTAGATATGGTCTGTATGTGTAGGAAACACAGTTCTTTCGTACTTAGTACACTCATGTTTCCTGCTGTTTTAGAGATTCTAGAAAGCAAGAGCGTGTATCTTGCTCTAAAGCAGAGTGTGTTTCATGGATGAGAACTGTGCTGTGTGTTTCCCTTCAGAAATGGAGTTAAATCCCAGGTTCTTGGTCTTCCTGCAAGCAAGACTTCATTTCAGGTACACACAGTCACTTTTCAGCTCAAAGGATGCCATATCGTTCACAAAGCTCACACATTTCTCACTCTTAATTCAAAAGCATTAGATGTTAGAGGACCTGTGGTTTGTATCAGTTTCCTATGCAGAGTTGAACTAGATATGGTCCGTATGTGTAGGAAACACAGTTCTTTTATTCTGAGCACACCCACATTTCCTGCTGTGTTAGAGACTCTAGAAAGCACGAGTGTGCTTCTTGCTCTAAAAGAGAGTGTGTTTCATGGATGAGACCTGTGCTGTGTGTTTCCCTTCAGAAATGGAGTTCAATCCCAGTCTCTGAGTCTTCCTACAAGCAAGACTCGTTTCAGGTACACACAGTCACTTTTCAGCTCAAACGAAGCAACATTATTCACTAAGCTCACAAGTTATTCGCTCTTAACACAAAAGCATTTTCTGTTAGAAGACCTGTGGTTTCTATCAATTTCCTAAGCAGAGTTGAACTAGATATGGTCTGTATGTGTATGAAACACAGTTCTTTTGTTCTGAGCACACCCACGTTTCCTGCTGTGTTAGAGACTCTAGAAACAAGAGCATGCATCTGGCTCTAAAGCAGAGTGTGTTTCATCGATGAGAACTGTGCTGTGTGTTTCCCTTCAGAAATAGAGTTAAATCTCAGGCTCTGTGTCTTCCTACAAGGAAGACTTCGTTTCAATTAAACGCAGTCACTCTTGGGCTCAAAGGATCCTACATCGTTTACGAATCTCCCATGTTTCTTGCTCTTAACTATAAAGCTTTTGATGTTAGAGGACCTGTGGTTTGTATCAGTTTCCTAAGCAGAGTTGAAGTAGATATGGTCTGTATGTGTAGGAAACACAGTTCTTTCGTACTTAGTACACTCATGTTTCCTGCTGTTTTAGAGATTCTAGAAAGCAAGAGCGTGTATCTTGCTCTAAAGCAGAGTGTGTTTCATGGATGAGAACTGTGCTGTGTGTTTCCCTTCAGAAATGGAGTTAAATCCCAGGCTCTGTGTCTTCCTACAAGCAAGACTTCGTTTCAGGTAAACGCTGTCACTTTTCAGCTCAAACAAAGCTACATTGTTCACAAAGCTCACAGGTTTCTCGCTCTTAACTCAAAAGCGTTGGATGTTAGAGGCCCTGTGGATCGTATCAGTTTCCTAAGCAGAGTTGAATTAGGTATGGTCAGTATGTGTAGGAAACACAGTTCTTTTTTTCTGAGCACACTCACGTTTCCTGATGTGTTAGAGATTCTAGAAAGCAAGAGGGTGCATCTTGTTCTAAAGCAGAGTGTGTTTCATGGATGAGAACTGTGCTGTGCGTTTCCATTCACAAATGGAGTTAAATCCCAGGCTCTCTGTCTTCTTACAAGCAAGACATCGTTTCAGGTAAACACAGTCACTTTCCAGCTCAAATGAAGCTACATCGTTCAAGAAGGTCACAGGTTTCTTGCGCTTAACCGAAAAGCGTTGGATGTTAGAGCCCTGTGGTTTGTATCAGTTTCCTAAGCAGTTTAACTCAACATGGTCCGTATGTGGAGGAAACACAGTAGTTTTGTTCTGAGCACACTCATGTTTCCTGCTGTGTTAGAGAATCTAGTAAGCAAGAGCGTGCATCTTGCTCTAGGACAGAGTTTGCTTCATGGATGAGAACTGTGCTGTGTGTTTCCATTCAGAAATGTGTTAATTCCCAGCCTCTGTGTCTGCGTATAAGCAAGACTTCTTTTCAGGTAATCGCAGTCACATTTCAGCTCAAATGAAGGTACCTAATCCACGAAGCTCACAGGTTTCTCGCTCTTAACTGATAAGCTTTGGATGTTAGAGGACCTGTGGTTTGTAGCTGTTTCCTTAGCAGAGTTGAACAAGATATGGTCCGTATTTGTAGGAAAAACTGTTCTTTTGTTTTGAACACACTCACGTTCCTTGCTGTGTTAGAGTCTCTAGAAAGCAAGAGCGTGCATCTAGCTCTAAGCACAGTGTGTTTCATGGAAGAGAACTGTGCTGTGTGTTTCCATTAAGAAATGGAGTTATATCCCTGGCTCTGTGTCTTCCTACAAGCAAGACTTCGTCTCAGGTAAATGCAGTCACTTTCCAGCACAAAAGATCTTCCTCGTTCACGAAGGTCACAGGTTTCTGGCTCTTAACTAAAAAGCATTGGATGTCAGAGGCCTGTGGTTTGTATCAGTTTCCTAAGGAGAGTTGAAGTAGATATGGTCCGTATGTGTAGGAAACACAGTTCTTTCGTACTTAGTACACTCATGTTTCCTGCTGTGTTAGAGATTCCAGAAAGCAAGAACGTGTATCTTGCTCTAAAGCAGAGTGTGTTTCATGGATGAGAACTGTGCTGTGTGTTTCCCTTCAGAAATGGAGTTAAATCCCAGGTTCTTGGTCTTCCTGCAAGCAAGATTTCGTGTCAGGTACACACAGTCACTTTTCAGCTCAAAGGATGCCATATCGTTCACAAAGCTCACACGTTTCTCATTCTTAATTCAAAAGCATTAGATGTTAGAGGACCTGTGGTTTGTATCAGTTTCCTATGCAGAGTTGAACTAGATATGGTCCGTATGTGTAGGAAACACAGTTCTTTTATGCTGAGCACACCCACATTTCCTGCTGTTTTAGAGACTCTAGAAAGCAAGAGTGTGCTTCTTGCTCTAAAAGAGAGTGTGTTTCATGGATGAGACCTGTGCTGTGTGTTTCCCTTCAGAAATGGAGTTCAATCCCAGTCTCTGAGTCTTCCTACAAGCAAGACTCGTTTCAGGTACACACAGTCACTTTTCAGCTCAAACGAAGCAACATTATTCACTAAGCTCACAAGTTATTCGCTCTTAACACAAAAGCATTTTCTGTTAGAAGACCTGTGGTTTCTATCAATTTCCTAAGCAGAGTTGAACTAGATATGGTCTGTATGTGTATGAAACACAGTTCTTTTGTTCTGAGCACACCCACGTTTCCTGCTGTGTTAGAGACTCTAGAAACAAGAGCATGCATCTGGCTCTAAAGCAGAGTGTGTTTCATCGATGAGAACTGTGCTGTGTGTTTCCCTTCAGAAATAGAGTTAAATCTCAGGCTCTGTGTCTTCCTACAAGGAAGACTTCGTTTCAATTAAACGCAGTCACTCTTGGGCTCAAAGGATCCTACATCGTTTACGAATCTCCCATGTTTCTTGCTCTTAACTATAAAGCTTTTGATGTTAGAGGACCTGTGGTTTGTATCAGTTTCCTAAGCAGAGTTGAAGTAGATATGGTCTGTATGTGTAGGAAACACAGTTCTTTCGTACTTAGTACACTCATGTTTCCTGCTGTTTTAGAGATTCTAGAAAGCAAGAGCGTGTATCTTGCTCTAAAGCAGAGTGTGTTTCATGGATGAGAACTGTGCTGTGTGTTTCCCTTCAGAAATGGAGTTAAATCCCAGGCTCTGTGTCTTCCTACAAGCAAGACTTCGTTTCAGGTAAACGCTGTCACTTTTCAGCTCAAACAAAGCTACATTGTTCACAAAGCTCACAGGTTTCTCGCTCTTAACTCAAAAGCGTTGGATGTTAGAGGCCCTGTGGATCGTATCAGTTTCCTAAGCAGAGTTGAATTAGGTATGGTCAGTATGTGTAGGAAACACAGTTCTTTTTTTCTGAGCACACTCACGTTTCCTGATGTGTTAGAGATTCTAGAAAGCAAGAGGGTGCATCTTGTTCTAAAGCAGAGTGTGTTTCATGGATGAGAACTGTGCTGTGCGTTTCCATTCACAAATGGAGTTAAATCCCAGGCTCTCTGTCTTCTTACAAGCAAGACATCGTTTCAGGTAAACACAGTCACTTTCCAGCTCAAATGAAGCTACATCGTTCAAGAAGGTCACAGGTTTCTTGCGCTTAACCGAAAAGCGTTGGATGTTAGAGCCCTGTGGTTTGTATCAGTTTCCTAAGCAGTTTAACTCAACATGGTCCGTATGTGGAGGAAACACAGTAGTTTTGTTCTGAGCACACTCATGTTTCCTGCTGTGTTAGAGAATCTAGTAAGCAAGAGCGTGCATCTTGCTCTAGGACAGAGTTTGCTTCATGGATGAGAACTGTGCTGTGTGTTTCCATTCAGAAATGTGTTAATTCCCAGCCTCTGTGTCTGCGTATAAGCAAGACTTCTTTTCAGGTAATCGCAGTCACATTTCAGCTCAAATGAAGGTACCTAATCCACGAAGCTCACAGGTTTCTCGCTCTTAACTGATAAGCTTTGGATGTTAGAGGACCTGTGGTTTGTAGCTGTTTCCTTAGCAGAGTTGAACAAGATATGGTCCGTATTTGTAGGAAAAACTGTTCTTTTGTTTTGAACACACTCACGTTCCTTGCTGTGTTAGAGTCTCTAGAAAGCAAGAGCGTGCATCTAGCTCTAAGCACAGTGTGTTTCATGGAAGAGAACTGTGCTGTGTGTTTCCATTAAGAAATGGAGTTATATCCCTGGCTCTGTGTCTTCCTACAAGCAAGACTTCGTCTCAGGTAAACGCAGTCACTTTCCAGCACAAAAGATCTTCCTCGTTCACGAAGGTCACAGGTTTCTGGCTCTTAACTAAAAAGCATTGGATGTCAGAGGCCTGTGGTTTGTATCAGTTTCCTAAGGAGAGTTGAAGTAGATATGGTCCGTATGTGTAGGAAACACAGTTCTTTCGTACTTAGTACACTCATGTTTCCTGCTGTGTTAGAGATTCCAGAAAGCAAGAACGTGTATCTTGCTCTAAAGCAGAGTGTGTTTCATGGATGAGAACTGTGCTGTGTGTTTCCCTTCAGAAATGGAGTTAAATCCCAGGTTCTTGGTCTTCCTGCAAGCAAGATTTCGTGTCAGGTACACACAGTCACTTTTCAGCTCAAAGGATGCCATATCGTTCACAAAGCTCACACGTTTCTCATTCTTAATTCAAAAGCATTAGATGTTAGAGGACCTGTGGTTTGTATCAGTTTCCTATGCAGAGTTGAACTAGATATGGTCCGTATGTGTAGGAAACACAGTTCTTTTATGCTGAGCACACCCACATTTCCTGCTGTTTTAGAGACTCTAGAAAGCAAGAGTGTGCTTCTTGCTCTAAAAGAGAGTGTGTTTCATGGATGAGACCTGTGCTGTGTGTTTCCCTTCAGAAATGGAGTTCAATCCCAGTCTCTGAGTCTTCCTACAAGCAAGACTCGTTTCAGGTACACACAGTCACTTTTCAGCTCAAACGAAGCAACATTATTCACTAAGCTCACAAGTTATTCGCTCTTAACACAAAAGCATTTTCTGTTAGAAGACCTGTGGTTTCTATCAATTTCCTAAGCAGAGTTGAACTAGATATGGTCTGTATGTGTATGAAACACAGTTCTTTTGTTCTGAGCACACCCACGTTTCCTGCTGTGTTAGAGACTCTAGAAACAAGAGCATGCATCTGGCTCTAAAGCAGAGTGTGTTTCATCGATGAGAACTGTGCTGTGTGTTTCCCTTCAGAAATAGAGTTAAATCTCAGGCTCTGTGTCTTCCTACAAGGAAGACTTCGTTTCAATTAAACGCAGTCACTCTTGGGCTCAAAGGATCCTACATCGTTTACGAATCTCCCATGTTTCTTGCTCTTAACTATAAAGCTTTTGATGTTAGAGGACCTGTGGTTTGTATCAGTTTCCTAAGCAGAGTTGAAGTAGATATGGTCTGTATGTGTAGGAAACACAGTTCTTTCGTACTTAGTACACTCATGTTTCCTGCTGTTTTAGAGATTCTAGAAAGCAAGAGCGTGTATCTTGCTCTAAAGCAGAGTGTGTTTCATGGATGAGAACTGTGCTGTGTGTTTCCCTTCAGAAATGGAGTTAAATCCCAGGCTCTGTGTCTTCCTACAAGCAAGACTTCGTTTCAGGTAAACGCTGTCACTTTTCAGCTCAAACAAAGCTACATTGTTCACAAAGCTCACAGGTTTCTCGCTCTTAACTCAAAAGCGTTGGATGTTAGAGGCCCTGTGGATCGTATCAGTTTCCTAAGCAGAGTTGAATTAGGTATGGTCAGTATGTGTAGGAAACACAGTTCTTTTTTTCTGAGCACACTCACGTTTCCTGATGTGTTAGAGATTCTAGAAAGCAAGAGGGTGCATCTTGTTCTAAAGCAGAGTGTGTTTCATGGATGAGAACTGTGCTGTGCGTTTCCATTCACAAATGGAGTTAAATCCCAGGCTCTCTGTCTTCTTACAAGCAAGACATCGTTTCAGGTAAACACAGTCACTTTCCAGCTCAAATGAAGCTACATCGTTCAAGAAGGTCACAGGTTTCTTGCGCTTAACCGAAAAGCGTTGGATGTTAGAGCCCTGTGGTTTGTATCAGTTTCCTAAGCAGTTTAACTCAACATGGTCCGTATGTGGAGGAAACACAGTAGTTTTGTTCTGAGCACACTCATGTTTCCTGCTGTGTTAGAGAATCTAGTAAGCAAGAGCGTGCATCTTGCTCTAGGACAGAGTTTGCTTCATGGATGAGAACTGTGCTGTGTGTTTCCATTCAGAAATGTGTTAATTCCCAGCCTCTGTGTCTGCGTATAAGCAAGACTTCTTTTCAGGTAATCGCAGTCACATTTCAGCTCAAATGAAGGTACCTAATCCACGAAGCTCACAGGTTTCTCGCTCTTAACTGATAAGCTTTGGATGTTAGAGGACCTGTGGTTTGTAGCTGTTTCCTTAGCAGAGTTGAACAAGATATGGTCCGTATTTGTAGGAAAAACTGTTCTTTTGTTTTGAACACACTCACGTTCCTTGCTGTGTTAGAGTCTCTAGAAAGCAAGAGCGTGCATCTAGCTCTAAGCAGACTGTGTTTCATGGAAGAGAACTGTGCTGTGTGTTTCCATTAAGAAATGGAGTTATATCCCTGGCTCTGTGTCTTCCTACAAGCAAGACTTCGTCTCAGGTAAACGCAGTCACTTTCCAGCACAAAAGATCTTCCTCGTTCACGAAGGTCACAGGTTTCTGGCTCTTAACTAAAAAGCATTGGATGTCAGAGGCCTGTGGTTTGTATCAGTTTCCTAAGGAGAGTTGAAGTAGATATGGTCCGTATGTGTAGGAAACACAGTTCTTTCGTACTTAGTACACTCATGTTTCCTGCTGTGTTAGAGATTCCAGAAAGCAAGAACGTGTATCTTGCTCTAAAGCAGAGTGTGTTTCATGGATGAGAACTGTGCTGTGTGTTTCCCTTCAGAAATGGAGTTAAATCCCAGGTTCTTGGTCTTCCTGCAAGCAAGATTTCGTGTCAGGTACACACAGTCACTTTTCAGCTCAAAGGATGCCATATCGTTCACAAAGCTCACACGTTTCTCATTCTTAATTCAAAAGCATTAGATGTTAGAGGACCTGTGGTTTGTATCAGTTTCCTATGCAGAGTTGAACTAGATATGGTCCGTATGTATAGGAAACACAGTTCTTTTATGCTGAGCACACCCACATTTCCTGCTGTTTTAGAGACTCTAGAAAGCAAGAGTGTGCTTCTTGCTCTAAAGGAGAGTGTGTTTCTTGGATGAGAACTGTGCTGTGTGTTTCCCTTCAGAAAGTGAGTACAATCCCAGTCTCTGAGTCCTCCTGCAAGCAAGACTCGTTTCAGGTACACACAGTCACTTTTCAGCTCAAACGAAGCAACATTATTCACTAAGCTCACAAGTTTCTCGCTCTTAAATCAAAAGCATTGGATGTTAGAGGACCTGTGGTTTGTATCACTTTCCTAAGCAGAGTTGAACTAGATATGGTCTGTATGTGTACGAAACACAGTTCTTTTGTTCTGAGCACACACATGTTTCCTGCTGTGTTAGAGACTCTAGAAACAAGAGCATGCATCTGGCTCTAAACCATAGTGTGTTTCATGGATGAGAACTGTGCTGTGTGTTTCCCTTCAGAAATGGAGTTCAATCCCAGTCTCTGAGTCTTCCTACAAGCAAGACTCGTTTCAGGTACACACAGTCACTTTTCAGCTCAAACAAAGCAACATTATTCACTAAGCTCACAAGTTTCTCGCTCTTAACACAAAAACATTGGATGTTAGAGGACCTGTGGTTTGTATCACTTTCCTAAGCAGAGTTGAACTAGATATGGTCCATATGTGTAGGAAACACAGGTCTTTTATTGTGAGCACAGTCACATTTCCTGCTGTGTTATAGACTCTAGAAAGGAAGAGCATGCTTCTTGCTCTAAAGCAGAGTGTGTTTCATGGATCAGAACTGTGCTGTGAGTTTCCATTCAGAAATGGAATACAATCCCAGGCTCTGTGTGTTTCTACAAACAAGACCTCGTTTGAGGTAAATGCAGTCACTTTTCAGCTCAAACGAAGCTACATCCTTCATGAAGCTCACACGTTTCTCGCTCTTAACTCAAAAGCGTTGGATGTTAGAGGCCCTTTGGATCGTATCAGTTTCCTAAGCAGAGTTGAATTAGGTATGGTCCGTATATGTAGGAAACCCAGTTCTTTTTTTCTGAGCACACTCAGGTTTCCTGATGTGTTAGAGACTCTAGAAAGCAAGAGGGTGCATCTTGTTCTAAAGCAGAGTGTGTTTCATGGATGAGAACTGTGCTGTGTGTTTCCATTCAGAAAAGGAGTTAAATCCCTGGCTCTCTGTCTTCCTACAAACAAGACTTCGTTTCAGTTAAACGCAGTCACTTTTCAGCTCAAATGAAGCTACATCGTTCACGAAGATCACACGTTTCTTTCTCTTAACTGAAAAGCGTTGGATGTTAGAGGACCTGTGGTTTGTAGCTGTTTCCTTAGCAGCGTTGAACTAGATATGGTCCGTATTTGTAGGAAAAACAGTTCTTTTGATTTGAACACACTCATGTTCCTTGCTGTGTTAGAGTCTCTAGAAAGCAAGAGCATGCATATAGCTCTAAGCAGAGTGTGTTTCATGGAAGAGAACTGTGCTGTGTGTTTCCATTCAGAAATGGAGTTATATCCCGGGCTCTGTGTCTTCCTACAAGCAAGACTTCGTCTCAGGAAAACGCAGTCACTTTCCAGCTCAAATGAAGATACCTCATTCACGAAGCTCACATGATTCTTGCTCTAAATTGAAAAGCGTTGGAGGTTAGAGGACCTGTGGTTTGTATCACTTTCCTAAGCAGAGTTGAAGTAGATATGGTCCGTATGTGTAGGAAACACAGTTCTTTTGTTCTGAGCACACTCACATTTCCTGCTGTGTTAGAGACTCTAGAAAGCAAGAACGTGCATCTTGCTCTAAAGCAGAGTGTGTTTCATGGATGAGAACTGTGCTGTGTGTTTCCCTTCAAAATTGGAGTTAAATCCCCGGCTCTGTGTTTTCTTACAAGCAAGACTTCGTTTCAGGTAAACGCAGTCCCTTTTCAGGTCAAACGAAGCTACATCATTCACGGAGCTCACATGTTCCTCGCTCTTAACTGAAAAGGGTTGGATGTTAGAGGACCTGAGGTTTGTATCAGTTTCCTAAGCAGAGTTGAACTAGATATGGTCCGTATGTGTAGGAAACACAGTTCTTTTGTTCTGAGTACACTCACATTTCTTGCTGTATTAGAGAATCTAGAAAGCAAGAGTGTGATTCTTTCTCTAAAGCAGAGTGTGTTTCATGGATCAGAACTGTGCTGTGTCTTTCCCTTCAGAAATGGAGTTAAATCCCAGGTTCTGTGTCTTCCTACAAGCAAGACTTCGTTTCAGTTAAACACAGTCCCTTTTAAGGTCAAACGAAGCTACATCATTCACGAAGCTCTCAGGTTTCTGGTTCTTAACTGAAAATCGTTGGAAGTCAGAGGCCTGTGGTTTGTATCAGTTTCCTAAGCAGAGTTGAAGTAGATATGGTCTGTATGTGTAGGAAACACAGTTCTTTCGTACTTAGTACACTCATGTTTCCTGCTGTTTTAGAGATTCTAGAAAGCAAGAGCGTGTATCTTGCTCTAAAGCAGAGTGTGTTTCATGGATGAGAACTGTGCTGTGTGTTTCCCTTCAGAAATGGAGTTAAATCCCAGGTTCTTGGTCTTCCTGCAAGCAAGACTTCATTTCAGGTACACACAGTCACTTTTCAGCTCAAAGGATGCCATATCGTTCACAAAGCTCACACATTTCTCACTCTTAATTCAAAAGCATTAGATGTTAGAGGACCTGTGGTTTGTATCAGTTTCCTATGCAGAGTTGAAGTAGATATGGTCTGTATGTGTAGGAAACACAGTTCTTTTATTCTGAGCACACCCACATTTCCTGCTGTGTTAGAGACTCTAGAAAGCACGAGTGTGCTTCTTGCTCTAAAAGAGAGTGTGTTTCATGGATGAGACCTGTGCTGTGTGTTTCCCTTCAGAAATGGAGTTCAATCCCAGTCTCTGAGTCTTCCTACAAGCAAGACTCGTTTCAGGTACACACAGTCACTTTTCAGCTCAAACGAAGCAACATTATTCACTAAGCTCACAAGTTATTCGCTCTTAACACAAAAGCATTTTCTGTTAGAAGACCTGTGGTTTCTATCAATTTCCTAAGCAGAGTTGAACTAGATATGGTCTGTATGTGTACGAAACACAGTTCTTTTGTTCTGAGCACACCCACGTTTCCTGCTGTGTTAGAGACTCTAGAAACAAGAGCATGCATCTGGCTCTAAAGCAGAGTGTGTTTCATGGATGAGAACTGTGCTGTGTGTTTCCCTTCAGAAATAGAGTTAAATCTCAGGCTCTGTGTCTTCCTCCAAGGAAGACTTCGTTTCAATTAAACGCAGTCACTCTTGGGCTCAAAGGATCCTACATCGTTTACGAATCTCCCATGTTTCTTGCTCTTAACTATAAAGCTTTTGATGTTAGAGGACCTGTGGTTTGTATCAGTTTCCTAAGCAGAATTGAAGTAGATATGGTCCGTATGTGTAGGAAACACAGTTCTTTTATTCTGAGCACTCTCACATTTCCTGCTGTGTTAGAGACTCTAGAAAGCAAGAGCATGGTTCTTGCCCTAAAGCAGAGTGTGTTTCATGGATGAGAACTGTGCTGTGTGTTTCCCTTCAGAAATGGAGTTAAATCCCAGGCTCTGTGTCTTCCTACAAGCAAGACTTCCTTTCAGGTAAACGCTGTCACTTTTCAGCTCAAACAAAGCTACATTGTTCACAAAGCTCACAGGTTTCTCGCTCTTAACTCAAAAGCGTTGGATGTTAGAGGCCCTGTGGATCGTATCAGTTTCCTAAGCAGAGTTGAATTAGGTATGGTCAGTATATGTAGGAAACACAGTTCTTTTTTTCTGAGCACACTCACGTTTCCTGATGTGTTAGAGATTCTAGAAAGCAAGAGGGTGCATCTTGTTCTAAAGCAGAGTGTGTTTCATGGATGAGAACTGTGCTGTGTGTTTCCATTCACAAATGAAGTTAAATCCCAGGCTCTGTGTCTTCCTACAAACAAGACTTCGTTCCAGGTAAACACCGTCAGTTTTCAGCTCCAATGAAGCTACATCGTTCACCAAGCTCACACGTTTCTCGCTGTAAATTTAAATGCGTTGGATGTTAGAGGACCTGTAGTTTGTATCATTTTCCTTAGCAGAGTTGTACTAGATATGATCCGTATGTGTAGGAAACACAGTTCTTTTGTTCTGAGCACACTCACGTTTCCTGCTGTATTAGAGTCTCTAGAAAGCAAGAGCATGCGTCTTGCTATAAAGCAGAGTGTGTTTCATGGATGACAACTGTGCTGTGTTTTCCCATTCAGAAAAGGAGTTAAATCCCTGGCTCTCTGTCTTCCTACAAACAAGACTTCATTTCAGGTAAACGCAGTCACTTTTCAGCTCAAACGAAGCTACATCGTTCACGAAGATCACACGTTTCTTGCTCTTAACTTAAAAGCGTTGGATGTTAGAGGACCTGTGGTTTGTAGCTGTTTCCTTAGCAGAGTTGAACTAGATATGGTCCGTATTTGTAGGAAAAACAGTTCTTTTGATTTGAACACACTCATGTTCCTTGCTGTGTTAGAGTCTCTAGAAAGCAAGAGCATGCATCTAGCTCTAAGCAGAGTGTGTTTCATGGAAGAGAACTGTGCTGTGTGTTTCCATTCAGAAATGGAGTTATATCCCCGGCTCTGTGTCTTCCTACAAGCAAGACTTCGTCTCAGGAAAACGCAGTCACTTTCCAGCTCAAATGAAGATACCTCATTCACGAAGCTCACATGATTCTCGCTCTAAATTGAAAAGCGTTGGAGGTTAGAGGACCTGTGGTTTGTATCACTTTCCTAAGCAGAGTTGAAGTAGATATGGTCCGTATGTGTAGGAAACACAGTTCTTTTGTTCTGAGCACACTCATATTTCCTGCTGTGTAGAGACTCTAGAAAGCAAGAACGTGCATCTTGCTCTAAAGCAGAGTGTGTTTCATGGATGAGAACTGTGCTGTGTGTTTCGCTTCAAAATTGGAGTTAAATCCCCAGCTCTGTGTCTTCTTACAAGCAAGACTTCGTTTCATGTAAATGCAGTCCCTTTTCAGGTCAAACGAAGCTACATCATTCACGGAGCACACACGTTCCTCGCTCTTAACTGAAAAGCGTTGGATGTTAGAGGACCTGTGGTTTGTATCAGTTTCCTAAGCAGAGTTGAACTAGATATGGTCCGTATGTGTAGGAAACACAGTTCTTTCGTACATAGTACACTCATGTTTCCTGCTGTGTTAGAGACTCTAGAAAGCAAGAGCGTTTATCTTGCTCTAAAGCAGAGTATGTTTCATGGATGAGAACTGTGCTGTGTGTTTCCCTTCACAAATGGAGTTAAATCCCAGGCTCTCTGTCTTCTTACAAGCAAGACTTCGTTTCAGGTAAACACAGTCACTTTCCAGCTCATATGAAGCTACATCGTTCAAGAAGGTCACAGGTTTCTTGCGCTTAACCGAAAAGCGTTGGATGTTAGAGCCCTGTGGTTTGTATCAGTTTCCTAAGCAGTTTAACTCAACATGGTCCGTATGTGGAGGAAACACAGTAGTTTTGTTCTGAGCACACTCACGTTTCCTGCTGTGTTAGAGAATCTAGTAAGCAAGAGCGTGCATCTTGCTCTAGGGCAGAGTTTGCTTCATGGATGAGAACTGTGCTGTGTGTTTCCCTTCAGAAATGGAGTTCAATCCCAGGTTCTTGGTCTTCCTGCAAGCAAGACTTCGTTTCAGGTACACACAGTCACTTTTCAGCTCAAAGGATGCCATATCGTTCACAAATCTCACACGTTTCTCACTCTTAATTCAAAAGCATTGGATGTTAGAGGACCTGTGGTTTGTATCAGTATCCTATGCAGAGTTGAACTAGATATGGTCCGTATGTGTAGGAAAAACAGTTCTTTTATGCTTTGCACACCCACATTTCCTGCTGTGTTAGAGACTCTAGAAAGCAAGAGTGTGCTTCTTGCTCTAAAGGAGAGTGTGTTTCATGGATGAGAACTGTGCTGTGTGTTTCCCTTCAGAAATGGAGTTCAATCCCAGTCTCTGAGTCTTCCTACAAGCAAGACTCGTTTCAGGTACACACAGTCACTTTTCAGCTCAAACGAAGCAACATTATTCACTAAGCTCACAAGTTTCTCGCTCTTAACACAAAAGCATTAGATGTTAGAGGACCTGTGGTTTGTATCACTTTCCTAAGCAGAGTTGAACTAGATATGGTCTGTATGTGTACGAAACATAGTTCTTTTGTTCTGAGCACACACATGTTTCCTGCTGTGTTAGATACTCTAGAAACAAGAGCATGCATCTGGCTCTAAACCATTGTGTGTTTCATGGATGAGAACTGTGCTGTGTGTTTCCCTTCAGAAATGGAGTTAAATCTCAGGCTCTGTGTCTTCCTACAAGGAAGACTTCGTTTCAATTAAATGCAGTCACTGTTAGGCTCAAAGGAAGCTACATCGTTTATGAAGCTCCCACGTTTCTCGCTCTTAACTATAAAGTGTTTGAAGTTAGAGGACCGGTGCTTTGTATCAGTTTCCTACGCAGAATTGAAGTAGATATGGGCCGTATGTGTAGGAAACACAGTTCTTTTATTCTGTGCACGCTCACATTTCCTGCTGTGTTAGAGACTCTAGAAAGCAAGAGCATGCTTCTTGCCCTAAAGCAGAGTGTGTTTCCTGGAAGAGAACTGTGCTTTCTGTTTCCCTTCAGAAATGGAGTTAAATACCAGCCTCTGTGTCTTCCTACAAGCAAGACTTAGTTTCAGGTAAACGCTGTCACTTTTCAGCTCAAACAAAGCTACATTGTTCATGAAGCTCACAGGTTTTTCGCTCTTAACTCAAAACGTTGGATGTTAGAGGACCTGTGGTTTGTAGCTGTTTCCTTAGCAGAGTTGAACTAGATATGGTCCGTATTTGTAGGAAAAACAGTTCTATGTTTTGAACACACTCACGGTCCTTGCTGTGTTAGAGTCTCTAGAAAGCAAGAGTGTGCATCTAGCTCTAAGCACAGTGTGTTTCATGGAAGAGAACTGTGCTGTGTGTTTCCATTCAGAAATGGAGTTATATCCCCGGCTCTGTGTCTTCCTACAAGCAAGACTTCGTCTCAGGTAAAAGCAGTCACTTTCCAGCTCAAATGAAGATACCTCATTCACGAAGCTCACATGATTCTCGCTCTAAATTGAAAAGCATTGGAGGTTAGAGGACCTGTGGTTTGTATCACTTTCCTAAGTAGAGTTGAAGTAGATATGGTCCGTATGTGTAGGAAACACAGTTCTTTTGTTCTGAAAACACTCACATTTCCTGCTGTGTTAGAGACTCTAGAAAGCAGGAACGTGCATCTTGCTCTAAAGCAGAGTGTGTTTCATGGATGAGAATGTGCTGTGTGTTTCGCTTCAAAATTGGAGTTAAATCCCCAGCTCTGTGTCTTCTTACAAGCAAGACTTCGTTTCATGTAATCGCACTCCCTTTTCAGGTCAAACGAAGCTACATCATTCACGGAGCTCACACGTTCCTCGCTCTTAACTGAAAAGCGTTGGATGTTAGAGGACCTGTGGTTTGTATCAGTTTCCTAAGCAGAGTTGAACTAGATATGGTCCGTATGTGTAGGAAACACAGTTCTTTTTTTCTGAGCACACTCACGTCTCCTGCTGTATTAGAGACTCTAGAATGCAAGAGCGTGTGTCTTGCTCTAAAGCAGAGTGTGTTTCATGGATGAGAACTGTGCTGTGTGTTTCCCTTCAGAAATGGAGTTAAATGCCAGGTTCTGTGTCTTCCTACAAGCAAGACTTCCTTTCAGGTAAACGCAGTCCCTTTTAAGGTCAAATGAAGCTACATCATTCACGGAGCTCACACGTTCCTCGCTCTTAACTGAAAAGCGTTGGATGTTAGAGGACCTGTGGTTTGTATCACTTTCCTAAGAAGAGTTGAACTAGATATGGTCCATATGTGTAGGAAACACAGGTCTTTTATTGTGATCACAGTCACATTTCCTGCTGTGTTAGAGACTCTAGAAAGGAAGAGCGTGCTTCTTGCTCTAAAGCAGAGTGTGTTTCATGGATCAGAACTGTGCCGTGTGTTTCCAATCAGAAATGGAATACAATCCCAGTTTCTGTGTCTTCCTACAAGCCAGACATCGTTTCAGGTAAATGCATTCACTTTTCAGCTCAAACGAAGCTACATCATTCATGAAGCTCACACGTTTCTCGCTCTTAACTCAAAAGCGTTGGATGTTAGAGGCCCTGTGGATCGTATCAGTTTCCTAAGCAGAGTTGAATTAGGTATGGTCCGTATATGTAGGAAACACAGTTCTTTTGTTCTGAGCACACTCAGGTTTCCTGATGTGTTAGAGACTCTAGAAAGCAAGAGGGTGCATCTTGCACTAAAGCAGAGTGTGTTTCATGGATGAGAACTGTGCTGTGCGTTTCCATTTACAAATGGAGTTAAATCCCAGGCTCTCTGTCTTCTTACAAGCAAGACTTCGTTTCAGGAAAACGCAGTCACTTTCCAGCTCAAATGAAGCTACATCGTTCAAGAAGGTCACAGGTTTCTTGCGCTTAACTGAAAAGCGTTGGATGTTAGAGCCCTGTGGTTTGTATCAGTTTCCTAAGCAGTTTAACTCGACATGGTCCGTATGTGGAGGAAACACAGTTGTTTTGTTCTGAGCACACTCACGTTTCCTGCTGTGTTAGAGAATCTAGTAAGCAAGAGCGTGCATCTTGCTCTAGGGCAGAGTGTGCTTCATGGATGAGAACTGTGCTGTGTGTTTCCATTCAGAAATGAGTTAAATCCCAGGCTCTAGTCTTCCTACAAGCAAGACCTCATTTCAGGTAAACGCAGTTACTTTTCAACTCAAAGGAACCTACATCGTTTATGAAGCTCACACGTTTCTCGCTCTTAACTGAAAAGTGTTGGATATTAGAGCACCTGTGGTGTGTATAAGTTTCCTAAGCAGGTTTGATCTAGATATGGTCCGTATGTGTAGGAAACACAGTTCTTTGTTCTGAGCACAGTCACGCTTGCAGCTGTGTTAGAGACTCTAGAAAGGAAGAGCGTGCATCTTGCTCTAAAGCAGAGTGTGTTTCATGGATGAGAAATGTGCTGTGCGTTTCCATTCACAAATGGAGTTAAATCCCAGGCTCTCTGTCTTCTTACAACCAAGACTTCGTTTCAGGTAAACACAGTCACTTTCCAGCTCAGATGAAGCTACATAGTTCAAGAAAGTCACAGGTTTCTTGCGCTTAACTGAAAAGCGTTGGATGTTAGAGCCCTGTGGTTTGTATCTGTTTCCTAAGCAGTTTAACTCGACATGGTCCGTATGTGGAGGAAACACAGTTGTTTTGTTCTGAGCACACTCACGTTTCCTGCTGTGTTAGAGAATCTGGTAAACAAGAGCGTGCATCTTGCTATAAAGCAGAGTGTGTTTCATGGATGACAACTGTGCTGTGTGTTCCCATTCAGAAATGGAGTTAAATCCCTGGCTGTCTGTGTTCCTACAAGCAAGACTTCGTTTCAGGTGCACGCAGTCACTTTTCAGCTCAAATGAAGGTACCACATCCATGAAGCTCACAGGTTTCTCGCTCTTAACTGAAAAGCGGTGGATGTTAGAAGACCTGTGGTTTGTAGCTGTTTCCTAAGGAGAGTTGAACTAGATATGGTCTGTATTTGTAGGAAAAACAGTTCTTTTGTTTTGAACACACTCACGTTCCTTGCTGTATTAGAGTCTCTAGAAAGCAAGAGCGTGCATATTGCTCTAACGCAGAGTGTGTTTCATGGAAGAGAACTGTGCTGTGTGTTTCCATTCAGAAATGGAGTTATATCCCCGGGTCTGTGTCTTCCCACAAGCAAGACTTCGTCTCAGTAAACGCATTCATTTTCCAGCTCAAACGAAGAAACATCATTCAGGAAGCTCACACGTTTCTCCCTCTTAACTCAAAGGCGGTGGATATTAGAGGACTTTTGGTTGGTATCAGTTTCTTAAGTAAGTTGAACTAGATATGGTGCATATGTGTAGGACACACAGTTCTTTTGTTTTGAGCACACTTACGTATCCTGCTGTGTTAGAGACTCTAGAATGCATGAGCGTGCTTCTTGCTCTAAAGGAGAGTGTGTTTCATGGATGGGAACTGTGCTGTGTGTTTCTCTTCAGAAACGGAGTTAAATCCCAGGCTCTGTGTCTTCCTTCAAGCAAGACTTCGTTGCAGGTAAATGCAGTCATATTTCAGCTCAAACATAGCTACTTCGTTCACGAAGCTCACACGTTTCTCGCTCTTAACAGAAAAGCGTTGGATGTTAGAGGACCTGTAGTTTGTATCAGTTTCCTAAGCAGAGTTGAACTGGATATGGTCCGTATGTGTAGGAAACACAGTTCTTTTGTTCTAAGCACACTCACGATTCCTGCTGTGTTAGAGACTCTAGAAAGCAAAAGCGTGCTTCTTGCTCTAAAGTAGAGTGTGTTTCATGGATGAGAACTGTGCTGTGTGTTAACCTTCAGAAATCGAGTTAAATCCCAGGTTCTGTGTCTTCCTGCAAGCAAGACTTCGTTTTATGTACACACAGTCACTTTAAAGCTCAAAGGACGGCATATCGTTCACGAAGCTCACAAGTTCCATGCTCTTAACTTTAAAGCATTGGATGTTAGAGGACCTGTGGTTTGCTTTAGTTTCCTAAGCAGAGTTGTACTAGATATGGTCCTTATGTGTAGGAAACACAGTTCTTTTTTTTTGAGCACACTCACGTGTTCTGCTGTATTAGAGACCATTGGAAGCAAGAGCGTGCTTTTTGTTATTAAGCAGAGTGTGTTTCATGGATGAGAACTGTGCTGTATGTTTCCCTTCAGAATTGGTGTTAAATCCCAGGCTCTGTTTCTTACTACAAGCAAGACTTCGTTTCAGGTAAACGCATTCACTTTCCAGCTGAAACGAAGCTACATCGTTCACGAAGCTCACACGTTTCTCCCTCTTAACTCAAAGCGGTGGATATTAGAGGACTTTTGGTTTGTATCAGTTTCATAAGTAAGTTGAACTAGATACGGTCTGTATGTTTAGGAAACACAGTTCTGTTATTCTAAGCACACCCATGTTTCTTGCTGTGTTAGAGACTCTAGAACAAGAGCCTGCATCTGGCTCTAAAGCAGAGTGTGTTTCATGGATGAGAACTGTGCTGTGTGTTTCCCTTCATAATTGGAGTTCAATCCCAGGCTCTGTGTCTTCCTACAAGCAAGACTTCGTTTCATGTAAACGCAGTCACTTTTCAGATCAAAGGAAGCTACATCGTTCATGAAGCTCACACGTTTCTCGCTCTTAACAGAAAAGCTTTGGATGTTAGAAGACCTTTGGTTTGTATCAGTTTGCTAAGCAGAGTTGAACTAGATATGGTCCCTATGTGTAGGAAACACAGTTCTTTTATTCTGAGCACACTCACATTTCCTGCTGTGTTAGAGACTCTAGAAAGCAAGAGCGTGCATCTTGCTCTAGGGCAGAGTGTGTTTCATGGATGAGAACTGTGCTTTGTGTTTCGAATCAGAAATGGAGTTAAATCCCGGGCTCTGTTTCTTCCTACAAGCAAGACTTCGTTTCAGGTAAACGCAATCAATTTTCAGCTCAAAGGAAGCTACATTGTTCACAAAGCTCACACATTTCTCTCTCTTACCTGAAAAGCGTTGGATGTTAGAGGACCTGTGGTTTGTATCAGATTCCTATGGAGAGTTGAACTGGATAGGAAACACAGATCTTTTGTTCTGAACACACTCACGTTTCCTGCTGTGTTAGAGACTCTACAAAGGAAGAGCCTGCATCTTTCTCTAGGGCATAGTGCGCTTCATCCATGAGAACTGTGCTGTGTGTTACCCTTCAGAAATGGAGTTAAATCCCAGGCTCTGTGTCTTCCTACAAGCAAGACTTCATTTCAGGTAAACGCAGTCACTTTCCAGCTGAAACGAAGGTACGTCTTTCACGAAGCTCACACGTTTGTCCCTCTTAACTCAAAAGCGTTGGATGTTAGAGGACTTTTTGTTTGTATCAGTTTAATAAGCAAGTTGAACTAGATATGATCTGTATGTGTAGTAAATACGGTTCTTTTTTTCTGAGCACACTCACGTATCCTGTCTTGTTAGAGACTCTAGAAAGAAAGTGCATGCTTCTTGCTCTAAAGCAGAGTGTGTTTCATGGATGAGAACTGTGCAGTGTGTTTCCCTTCAGAATTGAAGTTAAATCCGAGGCTCTGTGTCTTGCTACAAGCAAGACTTCATTTCAGGTAAACACAGTCACTTTCCACCTCTAACGAAGCTATATCGTTCACGAAGCTCACACGTTTCGCACTCTTAACTCAAAGGCGTTGGATGTTAGAGGACTTTTGGTTCGTATCAGTTTCATAAGGAAGTTGATCTAGATATGGTCTGTATGTGTGGGAAATACAGTTCGTTTATTCTGATCACACTCACGTTTCCTGTCTTGTTAGTGACTCTAGAAACAGAGTGCTTGCTTCTTTCTTTAAAGCAGAGTGTGTTTCATGGATGAGAACTGTGCTGCGTGATTCCCTTCAGAAATGGAGTTAAATCCCAGGCTCTGTGTCTTCCTACAAGCAACACATTGTTTCAGGTAGACACAGTCACTGTTTATCTCAAAGAAGCTGCATCGTTCACAATCTCACACATTTCTCGCTCTTAACAGAAAAGCATTGGATGTTAGAAGACCTGTGGTTTGCATCAGTTTCCAAGTCAGAGGTGAAGTAGATACCATCCGTATGTGTAGGAAACACAGTTCTTTTTTTCTGAGCACACTCACGTCTCCTGCTGTATTAGAGACTCTAGAATGCAAGAGCGTGTGTCTTGCTCTAAAGCAGAGTGTGTTTCATGGATGAGAACTGTGCTGTGTGTTTCCCTTCAGAAATGGAGTTAAATGCCAGGTTCTGTGTCTTCCTACAAGCAAGACTTCCTTTCAGGTAAACGCAGTCCCTTTTAAGGTCAAATGAAGCTACATCATTCACGGAGCTCACACGTTCCTCGCTCTTAACTGAAAAGCGTTGGATGTTAGAGGACCTGTGGTTTGTATCACTTTCCTAAGAAGAGTTGAACTAGATATGGTCCATATGTGTAGGAAACACAGGTCTTTTATTGTGATCACAGTCACATTTCCTGCTGTGTTAGAGACTCTAGAAAGGAAGAGCGTGCTTCTTGCTCTAAAGCAGAGTGTGTTTCATGGATCAGAACTGTGCCGTGTGTTTCCAATCAGAAATGGAATACAATCCCAGTTTCTGTGTCTTCCTACAAGCCAGACATCGTTTCAGGTAAATGCATTCACTTTTCAGCTCAAACGAAGCTACATCATTCATGAAGCTCACACGTTTCTCGCTCTTAACTCAAAAGCGTTGGATGTTAGAGGCCCTGTGGATCGTATCAGTTTCCTAAGCAGAGTTGAATTAGGTATGGTCCGTATATGTAGGAAACACAGTTCTTTTGTTCTGAGCACACTCAGGTTTCCTGATGTGTTAGAGACTCTAGAAAGCAAGAGGGTGCATCTTGCACTAAAGCAGAGTGTGTTTCATGGATGAGAACTGTGCTGTGCGTTTCCATTTACAAATGGAGTTAAATCCCAGGCTCTCTGTCTTCTTACAAGCAAGACTTCGTTTCAGGAAAACGCAGTCACTTTCCAGCTCAAATGAAGCTACATCGTTCAAGAAGGTCACAGGTTTCTTGCGCTTAACTGAAAAGCGTTGGATGTTAGAGCCCTGTGGTTTGTATCAGTTTCCTAAGCAGTTTAACTCGACATGGTCCGTATGTGGAGGAAACACAGTTGTTTTGTTCTGAGCACACTCACGTTTCCTGCTGTGTTAGAGAATCTAGTAAGCAAGAGCGTGCATCTTGCTCTAGGGCAGAGTGTGCTTCATGGATGAGAACTGTGCTGTGTGTTTCCATTCAGAAATGAGTTAAATCCCAGGCTCTAGTCTTCCTACAAGCAAGACCTCATTTCAGGTAAACGCAGTTACTTTTCAACTCAAAGGAACCTACATCGTTTATGAAGCTCACACGTTTCTCGCTCTTAACTGAAAAGTGTTGGATATTAGAGCACCTGTGGTGTGTATAAGTTTCCTAAGCAGGTTTGATCTAGATATGGTCCGTATGTGTAGGAAACACAGTTCTTTGTTCTGAGCACAGTCACGCTTGCAGCTGTGTTAGAGACTCTAGAAAGGAAGAGCGTGCATCTTGCTCTAAAGCAGAGTGTGTTTCATGGATGAGAAATGTGCTGTGCGTTTCCATTCACAAATGGAGTTAAATCCCAGGCTCTCTGTCTTCTTACAACCAAGACTTCGTTTCAGGTAAACACAGTCACTTTCCAGCTCAGATGAAGCTACATAGTTCAAGAAAGTCACAGGTTTCTTGCGCTTAACTGAAAAGCGTTGGATGTTAGAGCCCTGTGGTTTGTATCTGTTTCCTAAGCAGTTTAACTCGACATGGTCCGTATGTGGAGGAAACACAGTTGTTTTGTTCTGAGCACACTCACGTTTCCTGCTGTGTTAGAGAATCTGGTAAACAAGAGCGTGCATCTTGCTATAAAGCAGAGTGTGTTTCATGGATGACAACTGTGCTGTGTGTTCCCATTCAGAAATGGAGTTAAATCCCTGGCTGTCTGTGTTCCTACAAGCAAGACTTCGTTTCAGGTGCACGCAGTCACTTTTCAGCTCAAATGAAGGTACCACATCCACGAAGCTCACAGGTTTCTCGCTCTTAACTGAAAAGCGGTGGATGTTAGAAGACCTGTGGTTTGTAGCTGTTTCCTAAGGAGAGTTGAACTAGATATGGTCTGTATTTGTAGGAAAAACAGTTCTTTTGTTTTGAACACACTCACGTTCCTTGCTGTATTAGAGTCTCTAGAAAGCAAGAGCGTGCATATTGCTCTAACGCAGAGTGTGTTTCATGGAAGAGAACTGTGCTGTGTGTTTCCATTCAGAAATGGAGTTATATCCCCGGGTCTGTGTCTTCCCACAAGCAAGACTTCGTCTCAGTAAACGCATTCATTTTCCAGCTCAAACGAAGAAACATCATTCAGGAAGCTCACACGTTTCTCCCTCTTAACTCAAAGGCGGTGGATATTAGAGGACTTTTGGTTGGTATCAGTTTCTTAAGTAAGTTGAACTAGATATGGTGCATATGTGTAGGACACACAGTTCTTTTGTTTTGAGCACACTTACGTATCCTGCTGTGTTAGAGACTCTAGAATGCATGAGCGTGCTTCTTGCTCTAAAGGAGAGTGTGTTTCATGGATGGGAACTGTGCTGTGTGTTTCTCTTCAGAAACGGAGTTAAATCCCAGGCTCTGTGTCTTCCTTCAAGCAAGACTTCGTTGCAGGTAAATGCAGTCATATTTCAGCTCAAACATAGCTACTTCGTTCACGAAGCTCACACGTTTCTCGCTCTTAACAGAAAAGCGTTGGATGTTAGAGGACCTGTAGTTTGTATCAGTTTCCTAAGCAGAGTTGAACTGGATATGGTCCGTATGTGTAGGAAACACAGTTCTTTTGTTCTAAGCACACTCACGATTCCTGCTGTGTTAGAGACTCTAGAAAGCAAAAGCGTGCTTCTTGCTCTAAAGTAGAGTGTGTTTCATGGATGAGAACTGTGCTGTGTGTTAACCTTCAGAAATCGAGTTAAATCCCAGGTTCTGTGTCTTCCTGCAAGCAAGACTTCGTTTTATGTACACACAGTCACTTTAAAGCTCAAAGGACGGCATATCGTTCACGAAGCTCACAAGTTCCATGCTCTTAACTTTAAAGCATTGGATGTTAGAGGACCTGTGGTTTGCTTTAGTTTCCTAAGCAGAGTTGTACTAGATATGGTCCTTATGTGTAGGAAACACAGTTCTTTTTTTTTGAGCACACTCACGTGTTCTGCTGTATTAGAGACCATTGGAAGCAAGAGCGTGCTTTTTGTTATTAAGCAGAGTGTGTTTCATGGATGAGAACTGTGCTGTATGTTTCCCTTCAGAATTGGTGTTAAATCCCAGGCTCTGTTTCTTACTACAAGCAAGACTTCGTTTCAGGTAAACGCATTCACTTTCCAGCTGAAACGAAGCTACATCGTTCACGAAGCTCACACGTTTCTCCCTCTTAACTCAAAGCGGTGGATATTAGAGGACTTTTGGTTTGTATCAGTTTCATAAGTAAGTTGAACTAGATACGGTCTGTATGTTTAGGAAACACAGTTCTGTTATTCTAAGCACACCCATGTTTCTTGCTGTGTTAGAGACTCTAGAACAAGAGCCTGCATCTGGCTCTAAAGCAGAGTGTGTTTCATGGATGAGAACTGTGCTGTGTGTTTCCCTTCATAATTGGAGTTCAATCCCAGGCTCTGTGTCTTCCTACAAGCAAGACTTCGTTTCATGTAAACGCAGTCACTTTTCAGATCAAAGGAAGCTACATCGTTCATGAAGCTCACACGTTTCTCGCTCTTAACAGAAAAGCTTTGGATGTTAGAAGACCTTTGGTTTGTATCAGTTTGCTAAGCAGAGTTGAACTAGATATGGTCCCTATGTGTAGGAAACACAGTTCTTTTATTCTGAGCACACTCACATTTCCTGCTGTGTTAGAGACTCTAGAAAGCAAGAGCGTGCATCTTGCTCTAGGGCAGAGTGTGTTTCATGGATGAGAACTGTGCTTTGTGTTTCGAATCAGAAATGGAGTTAAATCCCGGGCTCTGTTTCTTCCTACAAGCAAGACTTCGTTTCAGGTAAACGCAATCAATTTTCAGCTCAAAGGAAGCTACATTGTTCACAAAGCTCACACATTTCTCTCTCTTACCTGAAAAGCGTTGGATGTTAGAGGACCTGTGGTTTGTATCAGATTCCTATGGAGAGTTGAACTGGATAGGAAACACAGATCTTTTGTTCTGAACACACTCACGTTTCCTGCTGTGTTAGAGACTCTACAAAGGAAGAGCCTGCATCTTTCTCTAGGGCATAGTGCGCTTCATCCATGAGAACTGTGCTGTGTGTTACCCTTCAGAAATGGAGTTAAATCCCAGGCTCTGTGTCTTCCTACAAGCAAGACTTCATTTCAGGTAAACGCAGTCACTTTCCAGCTGAAACGAAGGTACGTCTTTCACGAAGCTCACACGTTTGTCCCTCTTAACTCAAAAGCGTTGGATGTTAGAGGACTTTTTGTTTGTATCAGTTTAATAAGCAAGTTGAACTAGATATGATCTGTATGTGTAGTAAATACGGTTCTTTTTTTCTGAGCACACTCACGTATCCTGTCTTGTTAGAGACTCTAGAAAGAAAGTGCATGCTTCTTGCTCTAAAGCAGAGTGTGTTTCATGGATGAGAACTGTGCAGTGTGTTTCCCTTCAGAATTGAAGTTAAATCCGAGGCTCTGTGTCTTGCTACAAGCAAGACTTCATTTCAGGTAAACACAGTCACTTTCCACCTCTAACGAAGCTATATCGTTCACGAAGCTCACACGTTTCGCACTCTTAACTCAAAGGCGTTGGATGTTAGAGGACTTTTGGTTCGTATCAGTTTCATAAGGAAGTTGATCTAGATATGGTCTGTATGTGTGGGAAATACAGTTCGTTTATTCTGATCACACTCACGTTTCCTGTCTTGTTAGTGACTCTAGAAACAGAGTGCTTGCTTCTTTCTTTAAAGCAGAGTGTGTTTCATGGATGAGAACTGTGCTGCGTGATTCCCTTCAGAAATGGAGTTAAATCCCAGGCTCTGTGTCTTCCTACAAGCAACACATTGTTTCAGGTAGACACAGTCACTGTTTATCTCAAAGAAGCTGCATCGTTCACAATCTCACACATTTCTCGCTCTTAACAGAAAAGCATTGGATGTTAGAAGACCTGTGGTTTGCATCAGTTTCCAAGTCAGAGGTGAAGTAGATACCATCCGTATGTGTAGGAAACACAGTTCTTTTGTTCTGAGCACACACACGTTTCTTGATGTATTAGAGAGTCTAGAAGCAAGAGCTTGCTTCTTTCTCTAAAGCAGAGTGTGTTTCATGGATTAGAACTGTGCTGTGTGTTTCCATTCATAAATGGAGTAAAATCCCAGGCTCTGTGTCTTCCTACAAGCAAGAGTTCGTTTCAGGTAAACACAGGCACTTTTCATCTCAAACGAATCTACATCGTTCAAGAAGCTCCCACGTTTCTCGCTCTTAACTGAATAGTGGTGGATGATAGACGACCTGTGGGTTGTATCAGTCTCCTAAGCAGAGTTGAACTAGATATGTTCCGTATGTGTAGGAAACACAGTTCTTTTGTTCTGAGCACACTCACGTTTCTTGCTGTATTAGACACTCTAGAAAACAAGAGCGTGCTTCTTGCTCTAAAGCAGAGTGTGTTTCATGGATGAGAACTGTGCTGTGTGTTTCCCTTCAGAAATGGAGTTAAATAGCAGGCTCTGTGTCTTCCTACAAGCAAGACTTCGTTTCACGTGAACGGAGTCACTTTTCAGCTCAAACGAAGCTACATTGTTCACGATGATCACACGTTTCTCGCTCTTAACTGAAAAGCGTTGGATCTGAGACGGCCTGTGGTTTGTATCAGTTTCCTACGCAGAGTTGAACTAGATATGTTCCGTATGTGTAGGAAACACAGTTCTATTGTTCTGAGCACACTCACGTTTCTTGCTGTATTAGACACTCTAGAAAACAAAAGCGTGCTTCTTGCTCTAAAGCAGAGTGTGTTTCATGGATTAGAACTGTGCTGTGTGTTTCCATTCATAAATGGAGTAAAATCCCAGGCTCTGTGTCTTCCTACAAGCAAGAGTTCCTTTCAGGTAAACACAGGCACTTTTCATCTCAAACGAATCTACATCGTTCAAGAAGCTCACACGTTTCTCGCTCTTAACTGAAAAGTGGTGGATGATAGAGGACCTGTGGGTTGTATCAGTCTCCTAAGCAGAGTTGAACTAGATATGTTCCGTATGTGTAGGAAACACAGTTCTTTTGTTCTGAGCACACTCACGTTTCTTGCTGTATTAGACACTCTAGAAAACAAGAGCGTGCTTCTTTCTCTAAAGCAGAGTGTGTTTCATGGATGAGAACTGTCCTGTGTGTTTCCCTTCAGAAATGGAGTTAAATCGCAGGCTCTGTGTCTTCCTACAAGCAAGACTTCGTTTCAGGTAAACGCAGTCACTTTTGAGCTCTAAGGATGCTAAATCGTTCATGATGATCACACGTTTCTCGCTCTTAACTGAAAAGCGATGGATGTTAGATGGCCTGTGGTTTGTGTCAGTTTCCTAAGCAGAGTAAAACTAGATATGTTCCGTATGTGTAGGAAACACAGTTCTTTTGTTCTAGGCACACTCACGTTTCTTGCTGTATTAGAGACTCTAGAAAGCAAGAGCGTGCTTCTTTCTCTAAAGCAGATTGTGTTTCATGAATGAGAACTCTGCTGTGTGTTTCCCTTCAGAAATGGAGTTAAATGGCAGGCTCTGTGTCTTCCTACAAGCAAGAGTTCGTTTCAGGTGAACGCAGTCACTTTTCAGCTCAAAGGAAGCTACATCGTTCACGATGATCACACGTTTCTCGCTCTTAACTGAAAAGCGTTGGATCTGAGACAGCCTGTGTTTTGTATCAGTTTCCTAAGCAGAGTTGAACTAGATATGTTCCGTATGTGTAGGAAACACAGTTCTATTGTTCTGAGCACACTCACGTTTCTTGCTGTATTAGACACTCTAGAAAACAAGAGCGTGCTTCTTGCTCTAAAGCAGAGTGTGTTTCATGGATGAGAACTGTGCTGTGTGTTTCCCTTCAGAAATGGAGTTAAATCGCAGGCTCTGTGTCTTCCTACAAGCAAGACTTCGTTTCAGGTGAACGCAGTCACTTTTCAGCTCAAACGAAGCTACATTGTTCACGATGATCACACGTTTCTCGCACTTAACTGAAAAGCGATGGATGTTAGATGGCCTGTGGTTTGTGTCAGTTTCCTAAGCAGAGTAAAACTAGATATGTTCCATATGTGTAGGAAACACAGTTCTTTTGTTCTGAGCACACTCACGTTTCCTGCTGTGTTAGAGACTCTAGAAAGTAAGAGCGTGCATCTTGCTCTAAAGCAGAGTGTGTTTCATGGATGAGAACTGTGCTGTGTTTTTCCATTCAGAAATGGAGTTAAATGCCAGGATCTGTGTCTTCCTACAAGCAAGATTTCATTTCAGGTAAACGCAGTCACTTTTCAGCTCAAACGAAGCTACACGTTCATGAGCTCAAACGTTTTCCCTCTTAACTGAAAAGCATTGCATTTTAGAGGACCTGTGGTTTGTATCAGTTTCCTAGGCAGAATTGAAGGAGATATGGTCCCTATGTGTAGGAAACACAGTACTTTTATTCTGAGCACACTCACATTTCCTACTTGGTTAGAGACTCTAGAAAGCAGCAGCTTGCTTCTTGCTCTAAAGCAGAGTGTGTTTCATGGATGAGAACTGGGCCGCTTGTTTCCCTTCAGAAATATACTTAAATCCCAGGCTCTGTGTCTTCCTACACAAAAGACTTGGTTTCAGGTAAACACAGTCAATTTCCAGCTCTAATGAACCTACCTCTTTCACGAAGCTCACAGGTTTCTCAGTCTTAAGTGAAAAGCGTTGGATGTTAAGTTACCTGTGGTTTGTTTCAGTTTCCGAAGCAGAGTTGATCTAGATATGTTCCCTATGTGTAGGAAATACATTTCTTTTGTTCTGAGCACACTCACTTTTCCTGCTGTGTTAGAGACTCTAGAAAGTAAGTGTGTGCATCTTGCTCTAAAGCAGAGTGTGTTTCATGGATGAGAACTGTGCTGTGTGTTTCCATTCAGAAATGGAGTTAAATCTCAGGGTCTTTGTCTTACTACAAGCAAGATTCCATTTCAGGTAAACACAGTCACTTTTCTGCTCAAACGAAGCTACACCTTCACGAGCTCAAACGTTTCTTGCTCTTAACTGAAAAGCGTTGGATTTTAGAGGACCTGTGGTTTGTATCAGTTTCCTCAGCAGAATTGAACGAGATATGGTCTGTATGTGTAGGAAACACAGTTCTTTTATTCTGAGCACACTCACATTTCCTGCTTGGTTAGAGACTCTAGATAGCAGGAGCAAGCTTCTTGCTCTAAAGCAGAGTGTGTTTCATGGATGAGAACTTTGCTGAGTGTTTCCATTCATAAATGCCGTTAAATCCCAGGCTCTGTGTCTTCCTATAAGCAAGACTTCGTTTTTGGTAAACACGGTCACTTTTCTGCTCAAATGAAGCTACATCCTTCACGATACTCACAGGTTTCTTGCTCTTAACTGAAAAGTTTGGATGTTAGAGGACCTGTGGTTTGTATCGATTTCCTCAGCAGAATTGAACTAGATATTATCCGTATGTGTACTAAACACAGTTATTGTTCTGAGCACACTCACGTTTCCTGCTGTGTTAGAGACTCTAGAAAGTAAGAGTGTGCATCTTGCTCTGAAGCAGAGCGTGTTTCATGGAGGAGAACTGTGCTGTGTGTTTCCTATCAGAAATGGTGTTAAAGCCCAGGCTCTGTGTCTTCCTACAAGCAAGACTTCGTTTCAGGTAAACGCAGTCACTTTTCAGTCCAAATGAAGCTACCTCTTTCAGAAAGAACACATGTTTCTCGGTCTTAACTGAAAAGCGTTGGATGTTAGAGGACCTGTGGTTTATATCAGTTTCCTAAGCAGAGTTGATCTAGATATGGTCCGTATGTGTAGGAAATACATTTCTTTTGTTCTGAGCACACTCACGTTTCCTGCTGTGTTAGAGACTCTAGAAAGTAAGAGTGTGCATCGTGCTCTAAAGCAGAGCGTGTTTCATGGAGGAGAACTGTGCTGTGTGTTTCCCTTCAGAAATGGAGTTAAATCCCAGGCTCTGTGTCTTCCTACAAGCAAGACTTGGTTTCATGTAAACGCTGTCAATTTCCAGTCCAAATGAAGCTACCTCTTTCAGGAAGCTCACATGTTTCTCGGTCTTAACTGAAAAGCGTTGCATATTAGAGGACCTGTGGTTTATATCAGTTTTCCTAAGCAGAGTTGATCTATAAATGATCCGTATGTGTCGGAAACACAGTTCTTTTGTTCTGAGCACACTCACGTTTCCTACTGTGTTAGAGAGTGTAGAAAGTAAGAGCGTGCATCTTGCTCTAAAGCAGAGTGTGTTTCATGGATGCGAACTGTGCTGTGTGTTTCCCTTCAGAAATGGAGTTCAATCCCAGGGTCTGTGTCTTCGTACATACTCGACATCGTTTCAGGTAAATGCAGTCACTTTTCAGCTCAAACGAAGGTTCATCGTTCACGAAGCTCATAGGTTTATCGCTCTTACCTGAAAAGCAATGGATTTTTAGAGGACTTGTGGTTTGTATCAGTTTCCTATGGAGAGGTGAACTAGATATGGTCCATATGTGTAGGAAACACATTTCTTTTGTTGTGAGCACACTCACGTTTCCTGCTGTGTTAGAGACTCTAGAAACTAAGAGCGTGCATCTTGCAATATAGCAGAGTGTGTTTCATGGAGGAGAACTGTGCTGTGTGTTTTCATTCAGAAATGAAGTTAAATCCTAGTCTCTGTGTCTTCCTACAAGCAAGACGTCGTTTCAGGAAAACACAGTCACTTTTCAGCTCAAAGGAAGCTACATAGCTCACGAAGCTCACACGTATCTCGGTCTTAATTCAAAGGCATTGGATGTTAGAGGACCTGGGGTTTGTATCAGTTTCCTAAGCAGAATTGAACGAGATATGTTCCGTATGTGTAGGAAACACAGTACTTTTATTCTGAGCACACTCACATTTCCTGCTTGGTTAGTACTCTAGAAAGCAGGAGCGTGCTTCTTGCTCTAAAGCAGAGTGTGTTTCACGGATGAGAACTGTGCTGTGTGTTTCCCTTCGGCAATGGAGTTAAATCCCAGGCTCTCTGTCTTCCTACAAGCAAGACTTCATTTCAGGTAAACGCGGTCACTTTTCAGCTCAAATGAAGCTACATCCTTCACGATGCTCACAGGTTTCTCGCTCTTAACTGAAAAGCTTTGGATATTAGAGGACCTCTGGTTTGTATCGGTTTCCTCAGCAGAATTCAACTAGTTATGATCTGTATGTGTACTAAACACAGTTTTTATTCTGAGCACACTCACATTTCCTGCTGTGTTAGAGACTCTAGAAAGCAGGAGCGTGCTTCTTGCTCTAAAGCAGAGTGTGTTTCATGGATGAGAACTGTGCTGAGTGTTTCCATTCATAAATGGCTTTAAATCCCAGGCTCTGTGTCTTCCTACAAGCAAGACTTCGCTTCAGGTAAACGCAGTCACTTTCCAGCTCAAATGAAGCTACCTCTTTCACGAAGCTCACAGGTTTCTCAGTCTTAAGTGAAAAGCGTTGGATGTTAGAGGACCTGTGGTTTGTATCACTTTCCTAATCAGAGTTGATCTAGATATGGTCCGTATGTGTAGGAAACACAGTTCTTTTGTTCTGAGCACACTCACGTTTCCTGTTGTGTTAGAGACTCTAGAAAGTAAGAGTGTGCATCTTGCTCTGAAGCAGAGCGTGTTTCATGGAGGAGAACTGTGCTGTGTGTTTCCTATCAGAAATGGTGTTAAAGCCCAGGCTCTGTGTCTTCCTACAAGCAAGACTTCGTTTCAGGTAAACGTAGTCACTTTGCAGCTCAAATGAAGCTACCTCTTTCAGAAAGAACACATGTTTCTCGGTCTTAACTGAAAAGCGTTGGATGTTAGAGGACCTGTGGTTTATATCAGTTTCCTAAGCAGAGTTGATCTAGATATGGTCCGTATGTGTAGGAAATACATTTCTTTTGTTCTGAGCACACTCACGTTTCCTGCTGTGTTAGAGACTCTAGAAAGTAAGAGTGTGCATCGTGCTCTAAAGCAGAGCGTGTTTCATGGAGGAGAACTGTGCTGTGTGTTTCCCTTCAGAAATGGAGTTAAATCCCAGGCTCTGTGTCTTCCTACAAGCAAGACGTGGTTTCATGTAAACGCTGTCAATTTCCAGTCCAAATGAAGCTACCTCTTTCAGGAAGCTCACATGTTTCTCGGTCTTAACTGAAAAGCATTGCATATTAGAGGACCTGTGGTTTGTATCAGTTTTCCTAAGCAGAGTTGATCTATAAATGATCCGTATGTGTCGGAAACACAGTTCTTTTGTTCTGAGCACACTCACGTTTCCTACTGTGTTAGAGACTGTAGAAAGTAAGAGCGTGCATCTTGCTCTAAAGCAGAGTGTGTTTCATGGATGCGAACTGTGCTGTGTGTTTCCCTTCAGAAATGGAGTTCAATCCCAGGGTCTGTGTCTTCGTACATACTCGACATCGTTTCAGGTAAATGCAGTCACTTTTCAGCTCAAACGAAGGTTCATCGTTCACAAAGCTCATAGGTTTATCGCTCTTACCTGAAAAGCAATGGATTTTTAGAGGACTTGTGGTTTGTATCAGTTTCCTATGGAGAGGTGAACTAGATATGGTCCATATGTGTAGGAAACACATTTCTTTTGTTGTGAGCACACTCACGTTTCCTGCTGTGTTAGAGACTCTAGAAAGTAAGAGTGTGCATCGTGCTCTAAAGCAGAGCGTGTTTCATGGAGGAGAACTGTGCTGTGTGTTTCCTATCAGAAATGGTGTTAAAGCCCAGGCTCTGTGTCTTCCTACAAGCAAGACTTCGTTTCAGGTAAACGCAGTCACTTTTCAGTCCAAATGAAGCTACCTCTTTCAGAAAGAACACATGTTTCTCGGTCTTAACTGAAAAGCGTTGGATGTTAGAGGACCTGTGGTTTATATCAGTTTCCTAAGCAGAGTTGATCTATAAATGATCCGTATGTGTCGGAAACACAGTTCTTTTGTTCTGAGCACACTCACCTTTCCTACTGTGTTAGAGAATGTAGAAAGTAAGAGCGTGCATCTTGCTCTAAAGCAGAGTGTGTTTCATGGATGAGAAATGTGCTGTGTGTTTCCATTCAGAAATGGAGTTAAATGCCAAGATCTGTATCTACCTACAAGGAAGACTTCGTTTCAGGTAAACGCAGTCACTTTTCAGCTCAAACGAAGCTATATCCTTCACGAAGCTCAAACGTTTTTGCTCTTAACTGAAAAGCGTTGGATTTTAGAGGACCTGTGGTTTGTATCAGTTTCCTAAGTAGAATTGAACAACATATGGTCCGTATGTGTAGGAAACACAGTACTTTTATTCTGAGCACACTCATATTTCCTGCTTGGTTAGAGACTCTAGAAAGCAGGAGCGTGGTTCTTGCTCTAAAGCAGAGTGTGTTTCATGGATAAGAACTGTGCTGAGTGTATCCATTCATAAATGCCGTTAAATCCCAGGCTCTGTGTCTTCCTACAAGCAAGACTTCGTTTATGGTAAACGCGGTCACTTTTCTGCTCAAATGAATCTACATCCTTCACGATGCTCACAGGTTTCTTGCACTTAACTGAAAAGCTTTGGATGTTAAAGGACCTGTGGTTTGTATCGATTTCCTCAGCAGAATTGAACTAGATATTATCCGTATGTGTACTAAACACAGTTTTTATTGTGAGCACACTCACATTTCCTGCTGTGTTAGAGACTCTAGAAAGGGAGAGCATGCTTCTTGCTCTAAAGCAGAGTGTGTTTCCTGGATGAGAACTGTGCTGAGTGTTTCCTATCAGAAATGGTGTTAAATCCCAGGCTCTGTGTCTTCCTACAAGCAAGACTTCGCTTCAGGTAAACGTAGTCACTTTGCAGCTCAAATGAAGCTACCTCTTTCACGAAGCTCACAGGTTTCTTAGTCTTAAGTGAAAAGCATTGAATGTTAGAGGACCTGTGGTTTGTATCAGTTTCCTAAGCAGAGTTGATCTAGATATGGTCCGTATGTGTAGGAAATACATTTCTTTTGTTCTGAGCACACTCACGTTTCCTGCTGTGTTAGAGACTCTAGAAAGTAAGAGTGTGCATCGTGCTCTAAAGCAGAGCGTGTTTCATGGAGGAGAACTGTGCTGTGTGTTTCCCTTCAGAAATGGAGTTAAATCCCAGTCTCTGTGTCTTCCTACAAGCAAGACTTGGTTTCATGTAAACGCTGTCAATTTCCAGTCCAAATGAAGCTACCTCTTTCAGGAAGCTCACATGTTTCTCGGTCTTAACTGAAAAGTGTTGCATATTAGAGGACCTGTGGTTTATATCAGTTTCCGAAGCAGAGTTGATCTAGATATGTTCCCTATGTGTAGGAAATACATTTCTTTTGTTCTGAGCACACTCACTTTTCCTGCTGTGTTAGAGACTCTAGAAAGTAAGTGTGTGCATCTTGCTCTAAAGCAGAGTGTGTTTCATGGATGAGAACTGTGCTGTGTGTTTCCATTCAGAAATGGAGTTAAATCTCAGGGTCTTTGTCTTACTACAAGCAAGATTCCATTTCAGGTAAACACAGTCACTTTTCTGCTCAAACGAAGCTACACCTTCACGAGCTCAAACGTTTCTTGCTCTTAACTGAAAAGCGTTGGATTTTAGAGGACCTGTGGTTTGTATCAGTTTCCTCAGCAGAATTGAACGAGATATGGTCTGTATGTGTAGGAAACACAGTTCTTTTATTCTGAGCACACTCACATTTCCTGCTTGGTTAGAGACTCTAGATAGCAGGAGCAAGCTTCTTGCTCTAAAGCAGAGTGTGTTTCATGGATGAGAACTTTGCTGAGTGTTTCCATTCATAAATGCCGTTAAATCCCAGGCTCTGTGTCTTCCTATAAGCAAGACTTCGTTTTTGGTAAACACGGTCACTTTTCTGCTCAAATGAAGCTACATCCTTCACGATACTCACAGGTTTCTTGCTCTTAACTGAAAAGTTTGGATGTTAGAGGACCTGTGGTTTGTATCGATTTCCTCAGCAGAATTGAACTAGATATTATCCGTATGTGTACTAAACACAGTTATTGTTCTGAGCACACTCACGTTTCCTGCTGTGTTAGAGACTCTAGAAAGTAAGAGTGTGCATCTTGCTCTGAAGCAGAGCGTGTTTCATGGAGGAGAACTGTGCTGTGTGTTTCCTATCAGAAATGGTGTTAAAGCCCAGGCTCTGTGTCTTCCTACAAGCAAGACTTCGTTTCAGGTAAACGCAGTCACTTTTCAGTCCAAATGAAGCTACCTCTTTCAGAAAGAACACATGTTTCTCGGTCTTAACTGAAAAGCGTTGGATGTTAGAGGACCTGTGGTTTATATCAGTTTCCTAAGCAGAGTTGATCTAGATATGGTCCGTATGTGTAGGAAATACATTTCTTTTGTTCTGAGCACACTCACGTTTCCTGCTGTGTTAGAGACTCTAGAAAGTAAGAGTGTGCATCGTGCTCTAAAGCAGAGCGTGTTTCATGGAGGAGAACTGTGCTGTGTGTTTCCCTTCAGAAATGGAGTTAAATCCCAGGCTCTGTGTCTTCCTACAAGCAAGACTTGGTTTCATGTAAACGCTGTCAATTTCCAGTCCAAATGAAGCTACCTCTTTCAGGAAGCTCACATGTTTCTCGGTCTTAACTGAAAAGCGTTGCATATTAGAGGACCTGTGGTTTATATCAGTTTTCCTAAGCAGAGTTGATCTATAAATGATCCGTATGTGTCGGAAACACAGTTCTTTTGTTCTGAGCACACTCACGTTTCCTACTGTGTTAGAGAGTGTAGAAAGTAAGAGCGTGCATCTTGCTCTAAAGCAGAGTGTGTTTCATGGATGCGAACTGTGCTGTGTGTTTCCCTTCAGAAATGGAGTTCAATCCCAGGGTCTGTGTCTTCGTACATACTCGACATCGTTTCAGGTAAATGCAGTCACTTTTCAGCTCAAACGAAGGTTCATCGTTCACGAAGCTCATAGGTTTATCGCTCTTACCTGAAAAGCAATGGATTTTTAGAGGACTTGTGGTTTGTATCAGTTTCCTATGGAGAGGTGAACTAGATATGGTCCATATGTGTAGGAAACACATTTCTTTTGTTGTGAGCACACTCACGTTTCCTGCTGTGTTAGAGACTCTAGAAACTAAGAGCGTGCATCTTGCAATATAGCAGAGTGTGTTTCATGGAGGAGAACTGTGCTGTGTGTTTTCATTCAGAAATGAAGTTAAATCCTAGTCTCTGTGTCTTCCTACAAGCAAGACTTCGTTTCAGGAAAACACAGTCACTTTTCAGCTCAAAGGAAGCTACATAGCTCACGAAGCTCACACGTATCTCGGTCTTAATTCAAAGGCATTGGATGTTAGAGGACCTGGGGTTTGTATCAGTTTCCTAAGCAGAATTGAACGAGATATGTTCCGTATGTGTAGGAAACACAGTACTTTTATTCTGAGCACACTCACATTTCCTGCTTGGTTAGTACTCTAGAAAGCAGGAGCGTGCTTCTTGCTCTAAAGCAGAGTGTGTTTCACGGATGAGAACTGTGCTGTGTGTTTCCCTTCGGCAATGGAGTTAAATCCCAGGCTCTCTGTCTTCCTACAAGCAAGACTTCATTTCAGGTAAACGCGGTCACTTTTCAGCTCAAATGAAGCTACATCCTTCACGATGCTCACAGGTTTCTCGCTCTTAACTGAAAAGCTTTGGATATTAGAGGACCTCTGGTTTGTATCGGTTTCCTCAGCAGAATTCAACTAGTTATTATCTGTATGTGTACTAAACACAGTTTTTATTCTGAGCACACTCACATTTCCTGCTGTGTTAGAGACTCTAGAAAGCAGGAGCGTGCTTCTTGCTCTAAAGCAGAGTGTGTTTCATGGATGAGAACTGTGCTGAGTGTTTCCATTCATAAATGGCTTTAAATCCCAGGCTCTGTGTCTTCCTACAAGCAAGACTTCGTTTCAGGTAAACGCAGTCACTTTCCAGCTCAAATGAAGCTACCTCTTTCACGAAGCTCACAGGTTTCTCAGTCTTAAGTGAAAAGCGTTGGATGTTAGAGGACCTGTGGTTTGTATCACTTTCCTAATCAGAGTTGATCTAGATATGGTCCGTATGTGTAGGAAACACAGTTCTTTTGTTCTGAGCACACTCACGTTTCCTGCTGTGTTAGAGACTCTAGAAAGTAAGAGCGTGCATCTTGCTCTAAAGCAGAGTGTGTTTCATGGAGGAGAACTGTGCTGTGTTTTTGCATTCAGAAATGGAGTTAAATGCCAGGATCTGTGTCTTCCTACAAGCAAGACTTCATTTCAGGTAAACGCAGTCACTTTTCAGCTCAAACGAAGCTACACGTTCATGAGCTCAAACGTTTTCCCTCTTTACTGAAAAGCATTGCATTTTAGAGGACCTGTGGTTTGTATCAGTTTCCTAGGCAGAATTGAATGAGATATGGTCCCTATGTGTAGGAAACACAGTACTTTTATTCTGAGCACACTCACATTTCCTACTTGGTTAGAGACTCTAGAAAGCAGCAGCTTGCTTCTTGCTCTAAAGCAGAGTGTGTTTCATGGATGAGAACTATGCTGTGTGTTTCCATTCAGAAATGGAGTTAAATCTCAGGGTCTTTGTCTTACTACAAGCAAGATTCCATTTCAGGTAAACACAGTCCCTTTTTGCTCAAACGAAGCTACACCTTCACGAGCTCAAACGTTTCTTGCTCTTAACTGAAAAGCGTTGGATTTTAGAGGACCTGTGGTTTGTATCAGTTTCCTCAGCAGAATTGAACGAGATATGGTCTGTATGTGTAGGAAACCCAGTTCTTTTATTCTGAGCACACTCACATTTCCTGCTTGGTTAGGGACTCTAGATAGCAGGAGCAAGCTTCTTGCTCTAAAGCAGAGTGTGTTTCATGGATGAGAACTGTGCTGAGTGTTTCCATTCATAAATGCCGTTAAATCCCAGGCTCTGTGTCTTCCTATAAGCAAGACTTCGTTTTTGGTAAACACGGTCACTTTTCTGCTCAAATGAAGCTACATCCTTCACGATACTCACAGGTTTCTTGCTCTTAACTGAAAAGTTTGGATGTTAGAGGACCTGTGGTTTGTATCGATTTCCTCAGCAGAATTGAACTAGATATTATCCGTATGTGTACTAAACACAGTTTTTGTTCTGAGCACACTCACGTTTCCTGCTGTGTTAGAGACTCTAGAAAGTAAGAGTGTGCATCTTGCTCTGAAGCAGAGCGTGTTTCATGGAGGAGAACTGTGCTGTGTGTTTCCTATCAGAAATGGTGTTAAAGCCCAGGCTCTGTGTCTTCCTACAAGCAAGACTTCGTTTCAGGTAAACGCAGTCACTTTTCAGCTCAAATGAAGCTACCTCTTTCAGAAAGAACACATGTTTCTCGGTCTTAACTGAAAAGCGTTGGATGTTAGAGGACCTGTGGTTTATATCAGTTTCCTAAGCAGAGTTGATCTAGATATGGTCCGTATGTGTAGGAAATACATTTCTTTTGTTCTGAGCACACTCACGTTTCCTGCTGTGTTAGAGACTCTAGAAAGTAAGAGTGTGCATCGTGCTCTAAAGCAGAGCGTGTTTCATGGAGGAGAACTGTGCTGTGTGTTTCCCTTCAGAAATGGAGTTAAATCCCAGGCTCTGTGTCTTCCTACAAGCAAGACGTGGTTTCATGTAAACGCTGTCAATTTCCAGTCCAAATGAAGCTACCTCTTTCAGGAAGCTCACATGTTTCTCGGTCTTAACTGAAAAGCGTTGCATATTAGAGGACCTGTGGTTTGTATCAGTTTTCCTAAGCAGAGTTGATCTATAAATGATCCGTATGTGTCGGAAACACAGTTCTTTTGTTCTGAGCACACTCACGTTTCCTGCTGTGTTAGAGACTCTAGAAAGTAAGAGTGTGCATCGTGCTCTAAAGCAGAGCGTGTTTCATGGAGGAGAACTGTGCTGTGTGTTTCCTATCAGAAATGGTGTTAAAGCCCAGGCTCTGTGTCTTCCTACAAGCAAGACTTCGTTTCAGGTAAACGCAGTCACTTTTCAGTCCAAATGAAGCTACCTCTTTCAGAAAGAACACATGTTTCTCGGTCTTAACTGAAAAGCGTTGGATGTTAGAGGACCTGTGGTTTATATCAGTTTCCTAAGCAGAGTTGATCTATAAATGATCCGTATGTGTCGGAAACACAGTTCTTTTGTTCTGAGCACACTCACCTTTCCTACTGTGTTAGAGAATGTAGAAAGTAAGAGCGTGCATCTTGCTCTAAAGCAGAGTGTGTTTCATGGATGAGAAATGTGCTGTGTGTTTCCATTCAGAAATGGAGTTAAATGCCAAGATCTGTGTCTACCTACAAGGAAGACTTCGTTTCAGGTAAACGCAGTCACTTTTCAGCTCAAACGAAGCTACATCCTTCACGAAGGTCAAACGTTTTTGCTCTTAACTGAAAAGCGTTGGATTTTAGAGGACCTGTGGTTTGTATCAGTTTCCTAAGTAGAATTGAACAACATATGGTCCGTATGTGTAGGAAACACAGTACTTTTATTCTGAGCACACTCATATTTCCTGCTTGGTTAGAGACTCTAGAAAGCAGGAGCGTGGTTCTTGCTCTAAAGCAGAGTGTGTTTCATGGATAAGAACTGTGCTGAGTGTATCCATTCATAAATGCCGTTAAATCCCAGGCTCTGTGTCTTCCTACAAGCAAGACTTCGTTTATGGTAAACGCGGTCACTTTTCTGCTCAAATGAATCTACATCCTTCACGATGCTCACAGGTTTCTTGCTCTTAACTGAAAAGCTTTGGATGTTAGAGGACCTGTGGTTTGTATCGATTTCCTCAGCAGAATTGAACTAGATATTATCCGTATGTGTACTAAACACAGTTTTTATTGTGAGCACACTCACATTTCCTGCTGTGTTAGAGACTCTAGAAAGGGAGAGCATGCTTCTTGCTCTAAAGCAGAGTGTGTTTCCTGGATGAGAACTGTGCTGAGTGTTTCCTTTCATAAATGGCATTAAATCCCAGGCTCTGTGTCTTCCTACAAGCAAGACTTCGTTTCAGGTAAACGCAGTCACTTTCCAGCTCAAATGAAGCTACCTCTTTCACGAAGCTCACAGGTTTCTCAGTCTTAAGTGAAAAGCGTTGGATGTTAGAGGACCTGTGGTTTGTATCACTTTCCTAATCAGAGTTGATCTAGATATGGTCCGTATGTGTAGGAAACACAGTTCTTTTGTTCTGAGCACACTCACGTTTCTTGCTGTGTTAGAGACTCTAGAAAGTAAGAGCGTGCATCTTGCTCTAAAGCAGAGTGTGTTTCATGGATGAGAACTGTGCTGTGTTTTTCCATTCAGAAATGGAGTTAAATGCCAGGATCTGTGTCTTCCTACAAGCAAGACTTCATTTCAGGTAAACGCAGTCACTTTTCAGCTCAAACAAAGCTACACGTTCATGAGCTCAAACGTTTTCCCTCTTAACTGAAAAGCATTGCATTTTTAGGACCTGTGGTTTGTATCAGTTTCCTAGGCAGAATTGAAGGAGATATGGTCCCTATGTGTAGGAAACACAGTACTTTTATTCTGAGCACACTCACATTTCCTACTTGGTTAGAGACTCTAGAAAGCAGCAGCTTGCTTCTTGCTCTAAAGCAGAGTGTGTTTCATGGATGAGAACTGGGCCGCTTGTTTCCCTTCAGAAATATACTTAAATCCCAGGCTCTGTGTCTTCCTACACAAAAGACTTGGTTTCAGATAAACACAGTCAATTTCCAGCTCAAATGAACCTACCTCTTTCACGAAGCTCACAGGTTTCTCAGTCTTAAGTGAAAAGTGTTGGATGTTAGAGGCCCTGTGGTTTGTATTGGTTTCCTCAGCAGAATTGAACTAGATATTATCCGTACCTATACTAAACACAGTTTTTATTCTGAGCACACTCACATTTCCTGCTGTGTTACAGACTGTAGAAAGCAGGAGCGTGCTTCTTGCTCTAAAGCAGAGTGTGTTTCATGGATGAGAACTGTGCTGTGTGTTTCCCTTCAGAAATGGAGTTCAATCCCAGGGTCTGTGTCTTCGTACATACTCGACATCGTTTCAGGTAAATGCAGTCACTTTTCAGCTCAAACGAAGCTACATAGCTCACGAAGCTCACACGTATCTCGGTCTTAATTCAAAAGCATTGGATGTTAGAGGACCTGGGGTTTGTATCAGTTTCCTAAGCATAATTGAAGGAGATATGTTCCGTATGTGTAGGAAACACAGTTCTTTTTTCTGAGCACACTCACGTTTCTTGCTGTATTAAAGACTCTAGAAAGCAAGAGCCTGCTTCTTTCTCTAAAGCAGAGTGTGTTTCATCGATGAGAACTGTGCTGTGTGTTTCCCTTCAGAAATGGAGTTAAATCCCAGGCTCTGTGTCTTCCTACAAGCAAGAGTTCGTTTAAGTTAAAGCAGTCACTTTTCAGCTCAAACGAAGCTACATTGTTCACGAAGATCACACGTTTCTTGCTCTTAAATGAAAAGCGTTGGATCTGAGACGGCCTGTGGTTTGTGTCAGTTTCCTACGCATAGTTGAACTAGATATGTTCTGTATGTGTAGGAAACACAGTTCTTTTGTGCTGAGCACACACACGTTTCTTGCTGTATCAGAGAATCTAGAAAGCAAGAGTGTGCTTCTTTCTCTAAAGCAGCGTGTGTTTCATGGATGAGAACTGTGCTGTGTGTTTCCCTTCAGAAATGGAGTTAAATCCCAGGCTCTGTGTCTTCCTACAAGCAAGACTTCGTTTCAGGTTTACGCAGTCACTTTTCCGCTCAAACGAAGCTACATTGTTCACGAAGATCACACGTTTCTCGCTCTTAAATGAAAAGCGTTGGATCTGAGACGGCCTGTGGTTTGTATCAGTTTCCTAAGCAGAGTTGAACTAGATATGTTCCTTATGTGTAGGAAACACAGTTCTTTTGTTCTGAGCACACTCACGTTTCTTGCTGTATTAAAGACTCTAGAAAGCAAGAGCCTGCTTCTTTCTCAAAACCAGCGTGTGTTTCATGGATGAGAACTGTGCCGTGTGTTTCCCTTCATAAATGTAGTTAAATCCCAGGCTCTGTGTCTTCCTACAAGCAAGACTTTGTTTCAGGTAAACGCAGTCACTTTTCAGCTCTAACGAAGCTACATTGTTCTCGAAGATCACAAGTTTCTCACTCTTAACTGAAAAGCGTTGGATCTGAAACGGCCTGTGGTTTGTATCAGTTTCCTAAGCAGAGTTGAACTAGATATGTTCCGGATGTGTAGGAAACACAGTTCTTTTGTTCTGAGCACACTCACGTTTCTTGCTGTATTTGAGACTGTAGAAAGCAAGAGCGTGCTTCTTTCTCTAAAGCAGAGTGTGTTTCATGGATGAGAGCTGTGCTGTGTGTTTCCCTTCAGAAATGGAGTTAAATCCCAGGCTCTGTGTCTTCCTACAAGCAAGACTTCGTTTCAGGTAAACGCAGTCACTATTCAGCTCAAAGGAAGCTACATTGTACATGAAGATCACACGTTTCTCACTCTTAAATGAAAAGCATTGGATGTTAGACGGCCTGTGGTTTGTATCAGTTTCCTAAGCAGAATTGAATGAGATATGTTCCGTATGTGTAGGAAACACAGTTCTTTTGTTCTGAGCACACTCACGTTTCTTGCTGTATTAAAGACTCTAGAAAGCAAGAGCCTGCTTCTGTCTCTAAAGCAGCCTGTGTTTCATGGATGAGAACTGTGCTGTGTGTTTCCCTTCATAAATGGAGTTAAATTCCAGGCTCTGTGTCTTCCTACAAGCAAGACTTCGTTTCAGGTAAACGCAGTCACTTTTCAGCTCAAACGAAGCTACATTGTTCACGAAGATCACACGTTTCTTGCTCTTAAATGAAAAGCGTTGGATCTGAGACGGCCTGTGGTTTTTTTCAGTTTCCTAAGCATAGTTGAACTAGATATGTTCCGTATGTGTAGGAAACACAGTTCTTTTGTGCTGAGCACACACACGTTTCTTGCTGTATCAGAGAATCTAGAAAGCAAGAGCCTGCTTCTTTCTCTAAAGCAGCCTGTGTTTCATGGATGAGAACTGTGCTGTGTGTTTCCCTTCAGAAATGGAGTTAAATTCCAGGCTCTGTGTCTTCCTTCAAGCAAGACTGCGTTTCAGGTAAACGCAGTCACTTTTCATCTCAAATGAACCTACAATGTTCACGAAGATCACACGTTTCTCGCTCTTAACTGAAAAGCATTGGATCTGAGACGGCCAGTGGTTTGTATCAGTGTCCTAAGCAGAGTGGAACGAGATATGTTCTGTATGTGTAGGAAACACAGTTCTTTTGTTCTGACCACACTCACGATTCTCGCTGTATTAGAGACTCTAGAAAGCAAGATTGTGCTTCTTTCTCTAAAGCATTGTGTGTTTCATAGATAAGAATCGTGCTGTGTATTTCCCTTCAGAAATGGAGTTAAATCCCAGGCTCTGTGTCTTCCTACAAGCAAGACTTCGTTTCAGGTAAACGCAGTCACTTTTCAGCTCTAACGAAGCTACATTGTTCACGAAGATCACATGTTTCTCACTCTTAACTGAAAAGCGTTGGATCTGAGACGGCCTGTGGTTTGTATCAGTTTCCTAAGCAGAGTTGAACTAGATATGTTCCCTATGTGTAGGAAACACAGTTCTTTTGTTCTGAGCTCACTCACGTTTCTTGCTGTATTAGAGACTGTAGAAAGCAAGAGCCTGCTTCTTTCTATAAAGCAGAGTGTGTTTCATGGATGAGAACTGTGCTGTGTGTTTCCCTTCAGAAATGGAGTTAAATCCCAGGCTCTGTGTCTTCCTACAAGCAAGACTTCCTTTCAGGTAAACTCAGTCACTTTTCAGCTCAAACGAAGCTACATCGTTCACGAACATCACACGTTTCTCACTCTTAAATGAAAAGCATTGGATTTTAGACGGCCTGTGGTTTGTATCAGTTTCCTAAGCAGAGTGGAACCAGATATGTTCCGTATGTGTACGAAACACAGTTCTTTTGTTCTGAGCACACTCACGTTTCTTGCTGTATTAGAGACTCTAGAAAGCAAGAGCCTGCTTCTTTCTCTAAAGCAGCGTGTGTTTCATGGAGAGAACTGTGCTGTGTGATTACCTTCAGAAATGGAGTTAAATCCCAGGCTCTGTGTCTTCCTTCAAGCAAGACTTCTTTTCAGGTAAACACAGTCACTTTTCAGCTCTAACGAAGCTACAATGTTCACGAAGATCACACGTTTCTCGCTCTTAACTGAAAAGCATTGGATCTGAGACGGCCTGTGGTTTGTATCAGTTTCCTAAGCAGAGTTGAACTAGATATGTTCCCTATGTGTAGGAAACACAGTTCTTTTGTTCTGAGCACACTCACATTTCTTGCTGTATTAGAGACTGTAGAAAGCAAGAGCCAGTTTCTTTCTCTAAAGCAGAGTGTGTTTCATGGATGAGAACTGTGCTGTGTGTTTCCCTTCAGAAATGGAGTAAATTCCAGGCTCTGTGTCTTCCAACAAGCAAGACTTCCTTTCAGGTAAACTCAGTCACGTTTCAGCTCAAAGGAAGCTACATCGTTCACGAACATCACACGTTTCTCACTCTTAACTGAAAAGCATTGGATGTTAGACGGCCTGTGGTTTGTATCAGTTTCCTAAGCAGAGTGGAACCAGATATGTTCCGTATGTGGAGGAAACACAGTTCTTTTGTTCTGAGCACACACACGTTTCTTGCTGTATCAGAGAATCTAGAAAGCAAGAGCGTGCTTCTTTCTATAAAGAAGCGTGTGTTTCATGGATGAGAACTGTCCTGTGTGTTTCCCTTCAGAAATGGAGTTATATCCCAGGCTCTGTCTCTTCCTACAAGCAAGACTTCGTTTCGGGTAACCGCAGTCACTTTTCAGCTCAAACGAAGCTACATTGTTCACGAAGATCACACGTTTCTCGCTCTTAACAGAAAAGCGTTGGATGTGAGACGGCCTCTGGTTTGTATCAGTTTCCTAAGCAGAGTTGAACTAGATATGTTCCGTATGTGTGGGAAACACAGTTCTTTTGTTCTGAGCACACACACGTTTCTTGCTGTATCAGAGAATTTAGAAAGCAAGAGCGTGCTTCATTCTCTAAAGCAGAGTGTGTTTCATGGATGAGAACTGTGCTGTGTGTTTCCCTTCAGAAATGGAGTTAAATCCCAGGCTCTGTGTCTTCCTACAAGCAAGACTTCATTTCAGGTAAACGCAGTCACTTTTCAGCTCAAAGGAAGCTACATCGTACATGAAGATCACACGTTTCTCACTCTTTAATGGAAAGCATTGGATGTTAGACGGCCTGTGGTTTGTATCAGTTTCCTAAGCAGAGTGGAACCGGATATGTTCTGTATGTGTAGGAAACACAGTTCTTTTCTTCTGAGCACACTCACATTTCTTGCTGTATTAGAGACTCTAGAAAGCAAGAGCCTGCTTCTTTCTCTAAAGCAGCGTGTGGTTAATGGAATAGAACCGTGCTGTGTATTTCCCTTCAGAAATGGAGTTAAATCCCAGGCTCTGTGTCTTCCTACAGCAAGACTTCGTTTCAGGTAAACGCAGTCACTTTTCAGCTCTAATGAAGCTACATTGTTCTCGAAGATCACACGTTTCTCACTCTTAATTGAAAAGCGTTGGATCTGAGACGGCCTGTGGTTTGTATCAGTTTCCAAAGCAGAGTTGAACTAGATATGTTCCGTATGTGTAGGAAACACAGTTCTTTTGTTCTGAGCACACTCACGTTTCTTGCTGGATTAGAGACTGTAGAAAGCAAGAGCCTGCTTCTTTCTCTAAAGCAAAGTGTGTTTCATGGATGAGAACTGTGCTGTGTGTTTCCCTTCAGAAATGGAGTTAAATCCCAGGCTCTGTGTCTTCCTACAAGCAAGACTTCATTTCAGGTAAACACAGACACTTTTCTGGTCAAACGAAGCTAAACCTTCATGAGCTCAAACGTTTTCCCTCTTAACTGAAAAGCATTGGATTTTAGAGGACCTGTGGTTTGTATTGGTTTCCTTAGCAGAATTGAACTAGATATTATCAGTACGTGTATTAAACACAGTTTTTATTCTGAGCACACTCACATTTCCTGCTGTGTTAGAGACTCTAGAAAGCAGGAGCGTGCTTCTTGCTCTAAAGCAAAGTGTGTTTCATGTATGAGAACTGTGCTGTGTGTTTCCCTTCAGAAATGGAGTTCAATCCCAGGGTCTGTGTCTTCGTACATACTCGACATTGTTTCAGGTAAATGCAGTCACTTTTCAGCTCAAACGAAGCTACATAGCTCACGAAGCTCACACGTATCTCGGTCTTAATTCAAAAGCATTAGGTGTTAGAGGACCTGGGGTTTGTATCAGTTTCCTAAGCAGAGTTGATCTAGATATGTTCCGTATGTGTAGGAAACACAGTTCTTTTGTTCGGAGCACACTCACGTTTCGTGCTGTATTTGAGACTGTAGAAAGCAAGAGCGTGGTTCTTTCTCTAAAGCAGAGTGTGTTTCATGGATGAGAACTGTGCTGTGTGTTTCCCTTCAGAAATGGAGTTAATTTCCAGGCTCTGTGTCTTCCTACAAGCAAGACTTCGTTTCAGGTAAACTCAGTCACGTTTCAGCTCAAACGAAGCTACATTGTACATGAAGAGCACACGTTTCTCACTCTTAAATGAAAAGCATTGGATGTTAGACTGCCTGTGGTTTGTATCAGTTTCCTAAGCAGAGTGGAACCAGATATGTTCCGTATGTGGAGGAAACACAGTTCTTTTGTTCTGAGCACACTCACATTTCTTGCTCTATTAGAGACTCTAGAAAGCAAGAGCCTGCTTCTTTCACTAAAGCAGCGTGTGGTTCATGGAATAGAACCGTGCTGTGTATTTCCCTTCAGAAATGGAGTTAAATCCCAGGCTCTGTGTCTTCCTACAAGCAAGACTCTGTTTCAGGTAAACGCAGTCACTTTTCAGCTCTAATGAAGCTACATTGTTCTCGAAGATCACACGTTTCTCACTCTTAATTGAAAAGCGTTGGATCTGAGACGGCCTGTGATTTTTATCAGTTTCCAAAGCAGAGTTGAACTAGATATGTTCCGTATGTGTAGGAAACACAGTTCTTTTGTTCTGAGCACACTCACGTTTCTTGCTGTATTAGAGACTCTAGAAAGCAAGAGCGTGCTTCTTTCTCTAAAGCAGAGTGTGTTTCATGGATGAGAACTGTGCTGTGTGTTTCCCTTCAGAAATGGAGTTAAATCCCAGGCTCTGTGTCTTCCTACAAGCAAGACTTGGTCCCGGGAAACGCAGTCACTTTTCAGCTCAAACAAAGCTACATCGTTCACTAAGGTCACACGCTTCTCGCTCTTAAATGAAAAGCATTGGATGTTAGACTGCCTGTGGTTTGTATCAGTTTCCTAAGCGGAGTTGAACTAGGTATGTTCCGTATGTGTAGGAAACACAGTTCTTTTGTTCTGAGTACACTCTCGTTTCTTGCTGTATTAGAGAATCTAGAAAGCAGGAGCGTGCTTCTTGCTCTAAAGCAAAGTGTGTTTCATGTATGAGAACTGTGCTGTGTGTTTCCCTTCAGAAATGGAGTTCAATTCCAGGGTCTGTGTCTTCGTACATACTCAACATTGTTTCAGGTAAATGCAGTCACTTTTCAGCTCAAACGAAGCTACATAGCTCACGAAGCTAACACGTATCTCGGTCTTAATTCAAAAGCATTGGGTGTTAGAGGACCTGGGGTTTGTATCAGTTTCCTAAGCAGAATTGAAGGAGATATGTTCCGTATGTGTAGGAAACACAGTTCTTTTGTTCTGAGCACACTCACGTTTCTTGCTGTATTTGAGACTGTAGAAAGCAAGAGCGTGGTTCTTTCTCTAAAGCAGAGTGTGTTTCATGGATGAGAACTGTGCTGTGTGTTTCCCTTCAGAAATGGAGTTAAATTCCAGGCTCTGTGTCTTCCTACAAGCAAGACCTCGTTTCAGGTAAACTCAGTCACGTTTCAGCTCAAACGAAGCTACATCGTACATGAAGATCACAAGTTTCTCACTCTTAAAGGAAAAGCATTGGATGTTAGACTGCCTGTGGTTTGTATCAGTTTCCTAAGCAGAGTGGAACCAGATATGTTCCGTATGGGTAGGAAACACAGTTCTTTTGTTCTGAGCACACACACGTTTCTTGCTGTATCAGAGAATCTAGAAAGCAAGAGCGTGCTTCTTTCTCTAAAGAAGCGTGTGTTTCATGGATGAGACCTGTGCTGTGTGTTTCCCTTCAGAAATGGAGTTAAATTCCAGGCTCTGTGTCTTCCTACAAGCAAGACTTCGTTTCAGGTAAACTCAGTCACGTTTCAGCTCAAACGAAGCTACATCGTACATGAAGATCACAAGTTTCTCACTCTTAAATGAAAAGCATTGGATGTTAGACTGCCTGTGGTTTGTATCAGTTTCCTAAGCGGAGTTGAACTAGATATGTTCCGTATGTGTAGGAAACACAGTTCTTTTGTTCTGAGCACACTCATGTTTCCTGCTATGTTAGAGACTCTAGAAAGGGAGAGCATGCTTCTTGCTCTAAAGCAGAGTGTGTTTCATGGATGAAAACTGTGCTGAGTGTTTCCATTCATAAATTCCATTAAATCCCAATCTCTGTGTCTTCCTACAAGCAAGACTTCGCTTCAGGTAAACGCAGTCACTTTCCAGCTCAAATGAAGCTACCTCTTTCACGAAGCTCACAGGTTTCTCAGTCTTAAGTGAAAAGCATGGAATGTTAGAGGACCTGTGGTTTGTATCAGTTTCCTAAGCAGAGTTGATCTAGATATGGTCCGTATGTGTAGGAAATACATTTCTTTTGTTCTGAGCACACTCACGTTTCCTGCTGTGTTAGAGACTCTAGAAAGTAAGAGTGTGCATCTTGCTCTAAAGCAGAGCGTGTTTCATGGAGGAGAACTGTGCTGTGTGTTTCCTATCAGAAATGGTGTTAAACCCCAGGCTCTGTGTCTTTCTACAAGCAAGACTTTGTTTCAGGTAAACGCAGTCACTTTCCAGTCCAAATGAAGCTACCTCTTTCAGAAATCTCACATGTTTCTCGGTCTTAACTGAAAAGCGTTGGATGTTAGAGGACCTGTGGTTTATATCAGTTTCCTAAGCAGAGTTGATCTAGATATGGTCCGTATGTGTAGGAAACACAGTTCTTTTGTTCTGAGCACACTAATGTTTCCTGCTGTGTTAGAGACTGTAGAAAGTATGAGTGTGCATCTTGCTCTAAATGAGAGCATGTTTCATGGATGAGAACTGTGCTGTGTGTTTCCATTTAGAAATGGAGTTAAATCCCAGGCTCTGTGTCTTCCTACAAGCAAGACTTCATTTCAGGTAAACACAGACACTTTTCTGGTCAAACGAAGCTACACCTTCATGAGCTCAAACGTTTTCCCTCTTTATTGAAAAGCATTGGATTTTAGAGGACCTGTGGTTTGTATCGGTTTCCTCAGTAGAATTGAACTAGATATTATCCGTACGTGTACTAAACACAGTTTTTATTCTGAGCACACTCACATTTCCTGCTGTGTTAGAGACTCTAGAAAGCAGGAGCGTGCTTCTTGTTCTAAAGCAGAGTGTGTTTCATGGATGAGAACTGTGCTGTGTGTTTCCCTTCAGAAATGGAGTTCAATCCCAGGCTCTGTGTCTTCGTACATACTCGACATCGTTTCAGGTAAATGCAGTCACTTTTCAGCTCAAACGAAGCTACATAGCTCACGAAGCTCACACGTATCTCGGTCTTAATTCAAAAGCATTGGATGTTAGAGGACCTGGGGTTTGTATCAGTTTCCTAAGCATAATTGAAGGAGATATGTTCCGTATGTGTAGGAAACACAGTTCTTTTGTTCTGAGCACACTCACGTTTCTTGCTGTATTTGAGACTGTAGAAAGCAAGAGCGTGGTTCTTTCTCTAAAGCAGAGTGTGTTTCATGGATGAGAACTGTGCTGTGTGTTTCCCTTCAGAAATGGAGTTAAATTCCAGGCTCTGTGTCTTCCTACAAGCAAGACTTCGTTTCAGGTAAACTCAGTCACGTTTCAGCTCAAACGAAGCTACATCGTACATGAAGATCACAAGTTTCTCACTCTTAAAGGAAAAGCATTGGATGTTAGACTGCCTGTGGTTTGTATCAGTTTCCTAAGCAGAGTGGAACCAGATATGTTCCGTATGGGTAGGAAACACAGTTCTTTTGTTCTGAGCACACACACGTTTCTTGCTGTATCAGAGAATCTAGAAAGCAAGAGCGTGCTTCTTTCTCTAAAGAAGCGTGTGTTTCATGGATGAGAACTGTGCTGTGTGTTTCCCTTCAGAAATGGAGTTATATCCCAGGCTCTGTCTCTTCCTACAAGCAAGACTTCGTTTCAGGTAAACTCAGTCACGTTTCAGCTCAAACGAAGCTACATTGTTCACGAAGATCACACGTTTCTCGCTCTTAACAGAAAAGCGTTGGATGTGAGACGGCCTGTGGTTTGTATCAGTTTCCTAAGCAGAGTTGAACTAGATATGTTCCATATGTGTAGCAAACACAGTTCTTTTGTTCTGAGCACACACACGTTTCTTGCCTTATCAGAGAATTTAGAAAGCAAGAGCGTGCTTCATTCTCTAAAGCAGAGTGTGTTTCATGGATGAGAACTGTGCTGTGTGTTTCCCTTCAGAAATGGAGTTAAATCCCAGGCTCTGTGTCTTCCTACAAGCAAGACTTCATTTCAGGTAAACGCAGTCACTTTTCAGCTCAAAGGAAGCTACATCGTACATGAAGATCACACGTTTCTCACTCTTTAATGAAAAGCATTGGATGTTAGACGGCCTGTGGTTTGTATCAGTTTCCTAAGCAGAGTGGAACCAGATATGTTCCGTATGTGTAGGAAACACAGTTCTTTTCTTCTGAGCACACTCACATTTCTTGCTGTATTAGAGACTCTAGAAAGCAAGAGCCTGCTTCTTTCTCTAAAGCAGCGTGTGGTTAATGGAATAGAACCGTGCTGTGTATTTCCCTTCAGAAATGGAGTTAAATCCCAGGCTTGTGTCTTCCTACAAGCAAGACTTCGTTTCAGGTAAACGCAGTCACTTTTCAGCTCTAATGAAGCTACATTGTTCTCGAAGATCACACGTTTCTCACTCTTAATTGAAAAGCGTTGGATCTGAGACAGCCTGTGGTTTGTATCAGTTTCCAAAGCAGAGTTGAACTAGATATGTTCCGTATGTGTAGGAAACACAGTTCTTTTGTTCTGAGCACACTCACGTTTCTTGCTGGATTAGATACTGTAGAAAGCAAGAGCCTGCTTCTTTCTCTAAAGCAGAGTGTGTTTCATGGATGAGAACTGTGCTGTGTGTTTCCCTTCAGAAATGGAGTTAAATCCCAGGCTCTGTGTCTTCCTACAGCAAGACTTCATTTCAGGTAAACACAGACACTTTTCTGGTCAAACGAAGCTACACCTTCATGAGCTCAAACGTTTTCCCTCTTTATTGAAAAGCATTGGATTTTAGAGGACCTGTGGTGTGTATCGGTTTCCTCAGCAGAATTGAACTAGATATTATCCGTACGTGTACTAAACACAGTTTTTATTCTGAGCACAATCACATTTCCTGCTGTGTTAGAGACTCTAGAAAGCAGGAGCGTGCTTCTTGCTCTAAAGCAGAGTGTGTTTCATGGATGAGAACTGTGCTGTGTGTTTCCCTTCAGAAATGGAGTTCAATCCCAGGGTCTGTGTCTTCGTACATACTCGACATCGTTTCAGGTAAATGTAGTCACTTTTCAGCTCAAACAAAGCTACATAGCTCACGAAGCTCACACGTATCTTGGTCTTAATTCAGAAGCATTGGATGTTAGAGGACCTGGGGTTTGTATCAGTTTCCTAAGCATAATTGAAGGAGATATGTTCCGTATGTGTAGGAAACACAGTTCTTTTGTTCTGAGCACACTAACATTTCTTGCTGTATTTGAGACTGTAGAAAGCAAGAGCGTGGTTCTTTCTCTAAAGCAGAGTATGTTTCATGGATGAGAACTGTGCTGTGTGTTTCCCTTCAGAAATGGAGTTAAATTCCAGGCTCTGTGTCTTCCTACAAGCAAGACTTCGTTTCAGGTAAACTCAGTCACGTTTCAGCTCAAACGAAGCTACATCGTACATGAAGATCACAAGTTTCTCACTCTTAAAGGAAAAGCATTGGATGTTAGACTGCCTGTGGTTTGTATCAGTTTCCTAAGCAGAGTGGAACCAGATATGTTCCGTATGTGGAGGAATCACAGTTCTTTTGTTCTGAGCACACACACGTTTCTTGCTGTATCAGAGAATCTAGAAAGCAAGAGCGTGCTTCTTTCTCTAAAGAAGCGTGTGTTTCATGGATGAGAACTGTGCTGTGTGTTTCCCTTCAGAAATGGAGTTATATCCCAGGCTCTCTCTCTTCCTACAAGCAAGACTTCGTTTCGGGTAACCGCAGTCACTTTTCAGCTCAAACGAAGCTACATTGTTCACGAAGATCACACGTTTCTCGCTCTTAACAGAAAAGCGTTGGATGTGAGACGGCCTGTGGTTTGTATCAGTTTCCTAAGCAGAGTTGAACTAGATATGTTCCGTATGTGTAGGAAACACAGTTCTTTTGTTCTGAGCACACACACGTTTCTTGCTGTATCAGAGAATTTAGAAAGCAAGAGCGTGCTTCATTCTCTAAAGCACAGTGTGTTTCATGGATGAGAACTGTGCTGTGTGTTTCCCTTCAGAAATGGAGTTAAATCCCAGGCTCTGTGTCTTCCTACAAGCAAGACTTCATTTCAGGTAAACGCAGTCACTTTTCAGCTCAAAGGAAGCTACATCGTACATGAAGATCACACGTTTCTCACTCTTTAATGGAAAGCATTGGATGTTAGACGGCCTGTGGTTTGTATCAGTTTCCTAAGCAGAGTGGAACCGGATATGTTCTGTATGTGTAGGAAACACAGTTCTTTTCTTCTGAGCACACTCACATTTCTTGCTGTATTAGAGACTCTAGAAAGCAAGAGCCTGCTTCTTTCTCTAAAGCAGCGTGTGGTTAATGGAATAGAACCGTGCTGTGTATTTCCCTTCAGAAATGGAGTTAAATCCCAGGCTCTGTGTCTTCCTACAAGCAAGACTTCGTTTCAGGTAAATGCAGTCACTTTTCAGCTCTAATGAAGCTACATTTTTCTCGAAGATCACACGTTTCTCACTCTTAATTGAAAAGCGTTGGATCTGAGACGGCCTGTGGTTTGTATCAGTTTCCAAAGCAGAGTTGAACTAGATATGTTCCGTATGTGTAGGAAACACAGTTCTTTTGTTCTGAGCACACTCACGTTTCTTGCTGGAATAGAGACTGTAGAAAGCAAGAGCCTGCTTCTTTCTCTAAAGCAGAGTGTGTTTCATGGATGAGAACTGTGCTGTGTGTTTCCCTTCAGAAATGGAGTTAAATCCCAGGCTCTGTGTCTTCCTACAAGCAAGACTTCGTTTCAGGTAAACGCAGTCACTTTTCAGCTCTAATGAAGCTACATTGTTCTCGAAGATCACACGTTTCTCACTCTTAATTGAAAAGCGTTGGATCTGAGACGGCCTGTGGTTTGTATCAGTATCCAAAGCAGAGTTGAACTAGATATGTTCCGTATGTGTAGGAAACACAGTTCTTTTGTTCTGAGCACACTCACGTTTCTTGCTGGATTAGAGACTGTAGAAAGCAAGAGCCTGCTTCTTTCTCTAAAGCAGAGTGTGTTTCATGGATGAGAACTGTGCTGTGTGTTTCCCTTCAGAAATGGAGTTAAATCCCAGGCTCTGTGTCTTCCTACAAGCAAGACTTCATTTCAGGTAAACACAGACACTTTTCTGGTCAAACGAAGCTAAACCTTCATGAGCTCAAACGTTTTCCCTCTTAACTGAAAAGCATTGGATTTTAGAGGACCTGTGGTTTGTATTGGTTTCCTTAGCAGAATTGAACTAGATATTATCAGTACGTGTATTAAACACAGTTTTTATTCTGAGCACACTCACATTTCCTGCTGTGTTAGAGACTCTAGAAAGCAGGAGCGTGCTTCTTGCTCTAAAGCAGAGTGTGTTTCATGGATGAGAACTGTGCTGTGTGTTTCCCTTCAGAAATGGAGTTCAATCCCAGGGTCTGTGTCTTCGTACATACTCGACATTGTTTCAGGTAAATGCAGTCACTTTTCAGCTCAAACGAAGCTACATAGCTCACGAAGCTCACACGTATCTCGGTCTTAATTCAAAAGCATTGGGTGTTAGAGGACCTGGGGTTTGTATCAGTTTCCTAAGCAGAATTGAATGAGATATGTTCCGTATGTGTAGGAAACACAGTTCTTTTGTTCTGAGCACACTCACGTTTCTTGCTGCATTTGAGACTGTAGAAAGCAAGAGCGTGGTTCTTTCTCTAAAGCAGAGTGTGTTTCATGGATGAGAACTGTGCTGTGTGTTTCCCTTCAGAAATGGAGTTAAATTCCAGGCTCTGTGTCTTCCTACAAGCAAGACTTCGTTTCAGGTAAACTCAGTCACGTTTCAGCTCAAACGAAGCTACATTGTACATGAAGATCACACGTTTCTCACTCTTAAATGAAAAGCATTGGATGTTAGACTGCCTGTGGTTTGTATCAGTTTCCTAAGCAGAGTGGAACCAGATATGTTCCGTATGTGGAGGAAACACAGTTCTTTTCTTCTGAGCACACTCACATTTCTTGCTCTACTAGAGACTCTAGAAAGCAAGAGCCTGCTTCTTTCTCTAAAGCAGCGTGTGGTTCATGGAATAGAACCGTGCTGTGTATTTCCCTTCAGAAATGGAGTTAAATCCCAGGCTCTGTGTCTTCCTACAAGCAAGACTCTGTTTCAGGTAAACGCAGTCACTTTTCAGCTCTAATGAAGCTACATTGTTCTCGAAGATCACACGTTTCTCACTCTTAATTGAAAAGCGTTGGATCTGAGACGGCCTGTGATTTTTATCAGTTTCCAAAGCAGAGTTGAACTAGATATGTTCCGTATGTGTAGGAAACACAGTTCTTTTGTTCTGAGCACACTCACGTTTCTTGCTGTATTAGAGACTCTAGAAAGCAAGAGCGTGCTTCTTTCTCTAAAGCAGAGTGTGTTTCATGGATGAGAACTGTGCTGTGTGTTTCCCTTCAGAAATGGAGTTAAATCCCAGGCTCTGTGTCTTCCTACAAGCAAGACTTGGTCCCGGGAAACGCAGTCACTTTTCAGCTCAAACAAAGCTACATCGTTCACTAAGGTCACACGCTTCTCGCTCTTAAATGAAAAGCATTGGATGTTAGACTGCCTGTGGTTTGTATCAGTTTCCTAAGCGGAGTTGAACTAGGTATGTTCCGTATGTGTAGGAAACACAGTTCTTTTGTTCTGAGTACACTCTCGTTTCTTGCTGTATTAGAGAATCTAGAAAGCAGGAGCGTGCTTCTTGCTCTAAAGCAAAGTGTGTTTCATGTATGAGAACTGTGCTGTGTGTTTCCCTTCAGAAATGGAGTTCAATTCCAGGGTCTTTGTCTTCGTACATACTCGACATTGTTTCAGGTAAATGCAGTCACTTTTCAGCTCAAACGAAGCTACATAGCTCACGAAGCTAACACGTATCTCGGTCTTAATTCAAAAGCATTGGGTGTTAGAGGACCTGGGGTTTGTATCAGTTTCCTAAGCAGAATTGAAGGAGATATGTTCCGTATGTGTAGGAAACACAGTTCTTTTGTTCTGAGCACACTCACGTTTCTTGCTGTATTTGAGACTGTAGAAAGCAAGAGCGTGGTTCTTTCTCTAAAGCAGAGTTTGTTTCATGGATGAGAACTGTGCTGTGTGTTTCCCTTCAGAAATGGAGTTAAATTCCAGGCTCTGTGTCTTCCTACAAGCAAGACTTCCTTTCAGGTAAACTCAGTCATGTTTCAGCTCAAACGAAGCTACATCGTACATGAAGATCACAAGTTTCTCACTCTTAAATGAAAAGCATTGGATGTTAGACTGCCTGTGGTTTGTATCAGTTTCCTAAGCGGAGTTGAACTAGATATGTTCCGTATGTGTAGGAAACACAGTTCTTTTGTTCTGAGCACACTCATGTTTCCTGCTGTGTTAGAGACTCTAGAAAGGGAGAGCATGCTTCTTGCTCTAAAGCAGAGTGTGTTTCATGGATGAAAACTGTGCTGAGTGTTTCCATTCATAAATTCCATTAAATCCCAATCTCTGTGTCTTCCTACAAGCAAGACTTCGCTTCAGGTAAACGCAGTCACTTTCCAGCTCAAATGAAGCTACCTCTTTCACGAAGCTCACAGGTTTCTCAGTCTTAAGTGAAAAGCATGGAATGTTAGAGGACCTGTGGTTTGCATCAGTTTCCTAAGCAGAGTTGATCTAGATATGGTCCGTATGTGTAGGAAATACATTTCTTTTGTTCTGAGCACACTCACGTTTCCTGCTGTGTTAGAGACTCTAGAAAGTAAGAGTGTGCATCTTGCTCTAAAGCAGAGCGTGTTTCATGGAGGAGAACTGTGCTGTGTGTTTCCTATCAGAAATGGTGTTAAACCCCAGGCTCTGTGTCTTTCTACAATCAAGACTTTGTTTCAGGTAAACGCAGTCACTTTCCAGTCCAAATGAAGCTACCTCTTTCAGAAATCTCACATGTTTCTCGGTCTTAACTGAAAAGCGTTGGATGTTAGAGGACCTGTGGTTTATATCAGTTTCCTAAGCAGAGTTGATCTAGATATGATCCGTATGTGTAGGAAACACAGTTCTTTTGTTCTGAGCACACTCATGTTTCCTGCTGTGTTAGAGACTGTAGAAAGTATGAGTGTGCATCTTGCTCTAAATGAGAGCATGTTTCATGGATGAGAACTGTGCTGTGTGTTTCCATTTAGAAATGGAGTTAAATCCCAGGCTCTGTGTCTTCCTACAAGCAAGACTTCATTTCAGGTAAACACAGACACTTTTCTGGTCAAACGAAGCTACACCTTCATGAGCTCAAACGTTTTCCCTCTTTATTGAAAAGCATTGGATTTTAGAGGACCTGTGGTTTGTATCGGTTTCCTCAGTAGAATTGAACTAGATATTATCCGTACGTGTACTAAACACAGTTTTTATTCTGAGCACACTCACATTTCCTGCTGTGTTAGAGACTCTAGAAAGCAGGAGCGTGCTTCTTGCTCTAAAGCAGAGTGTGTTTCATGGATGAGAACTGTGCTGTGTGTTTCCCTTCAGAAATGGAGTTCAATCCCAGGGTCTGTGTCTTCGTACATACTCGACATCGTTTCAGGTAAATGCAGTCACTTTTCAGCTCAAACGAAGCTACATAGCTCACGAAGCTCACACGTATCTCGGTCTTAATTCAAAAGCATTGGATGTTAGAGGACCTGGGGTTTGTATCAGTTTCCTAAGCATAATTGAAGGAGATATGTTCCGTATGTGTAGGAAACACAGTTCTTTTGTTCTGAGCACACTCACGTTTCTTGCTGTATTTGAGACTGTAGAAAGCAAGAGCGTGGTTCTTTCTCTAAAGCAGAGTGTGTTTCATGGATGAGAACTGTGCTGTGTGTTTCCCTTCAGAAATGGAGTTAAATTCCAGGCTCTGTGTCTTCCTACAAGCAAGACTTCGTTTCAGGTAAACTCAGTCACGTTTCAGCTCAAACGAAGCTACATCGTACATGAAGATCACAAGTTTCTCACTCTTAAAGGAAAAGCATTGGATGTTAGACTGCCTGTGGTTTGTATCAGTTTCCTAAGCAGAGTGGAACCAGATATGTTCCATATGGGTAGGAAACACAGTTCTTTTGTTCTGAGCACACACACGTTTCTTGCTGTATCAGAGAATCTAGAAAGCAAGAGCGTGCTTCTTTCTCTAAAGAAGCGTGTGTTTCATGGATGAGAACTGTGCTGTGTGTTTCCCTTCAGAAATGGAGTTATATCCCAGGCTCTGTCTCTTCCTACAAGCAAGACTTCGTTTCGGGTAACCGCAGTCACTTTTCAGCTCAAACGAAGCTACATTGTTCACGAAGATCACACGTTTCTCGCTCTTAACAGAAAAGCGTTGGATGTGAGTCGGCCTGTGGTTTGTATCAGTTTCCTAAGCAGAGTTGAACTAGATATGTTCCGTATGTGTAGCAAACACAGTTCTTTTGTTCTGAGCACACACACGTTTCTTGCCTTATCAGAGAATTTAGAAAGCAAGAGCGTGCTTCATTCTCTAAAGCAGAGTGTGTTTCATGGATGAGAACTGTGCTGTGTGTTTCCCTTCAGAAATGGAGTTAAATCCCAGGCTCTGTGTCTTCCTACAAGCAAGACTTCATTTCAGGTAAACGCAGTCACTTTTCAGCTCAAAGGAAGCTACATCGTATATGAAGATCACACGTTTCTCACTCTTTAATGAAAAGCATTGGATGTTAGACGGCCTGTGGTTTGTATCAGTTTCCTAAGCAGAGTGGAACCAGATATGTTCCGTATGTGTAGGAAACACAGTTCTTTTCTTCTGAGCACACTCACATTTCTTGCTGTATTAGAGACTCTAGAAAGCAAGAGCCTGCTTCTTTCTCTAAAGCAGCGTGTGGTTAATGGAATAGAACCGTGCTGTGTATTTCCCTTCAGAAATGGAGTTAAATCCCAGGCTCTGTGTCTTCCTACAAGCAAGACTTCGTTTCAGGTAAACGCAGTCACTTTTCAGCTCTAATGAAGCTACATTGTTCTCGAAGATCACACGTTTCTCACTCTTAATTGAAAAGCGTTGGATCTGAGACAGCCTGTGGTTTGTATCAGTTTCCAAAGCAGAGTTGAACTAGATATGTTCCGTATGTGTAGGAAACACAGTTCTTTTGTTCTGAGCACACTCACGTTTCTTGCTGGATTAGAGACTGTAGAAAGCAAGAGCGTGCTTCTTTCTCTAAAGCAGAGTGTGTTTCATGGATGAGAACTGTGCTGTGTGTTTCCCTTCAGAAATGGAGTTAAATCCCGGGCTCTGTGTCTTCCTACATGCAAGACTTCATTTCAGGTAAACACAGACACTTTTCTGGTCAAACGAAGCTACACCTTCATGAGCTCAAACGTTTTCCCTCTTTATTGAAAAGCATTGGATTTTAGAGGACCTGTGGTTTGTATCATTTTCCTCAGCAGAATTGAACTAGATATTTTCCGTACGTGTACTAAACACAGTTTTTATTCTGAGCACACTCACATTTCCTGCTGTGTTAGAGACGCTAGAAAGCAGGAGCGTGCTTCTTGCTCTAAAGCAGAGTGTGTTTCATGGATGAGAACTGTGCTGTGTGTTTTCCTTCAGAAATGGAGTTAAATCCCAGGCTCTGTGTCTTCCTACAAGCAAGAATTGGTTCCGGGAAACGCAGTCACTTTTCAGCTCAAAAGAAGCTACATAGTTCCCGAAGGTCACAAGGTTCTCGCTCTTAACTGAAAAGCATTGGATGTTAGACTGCCTGTGGTTTGTATCAGTTTCCTAAGCGGAGTTGAAATAGGTATGTTCGGTATGTGTAGGAAACACACTTATTTTGTTCTGAGTAAACTCACGTTTCTTGCTGTATTAGAGACTCTAGAAAGCAAGAGCGTGCTTCTTTCTCTAAAGTAGAGTGTGTTTCATGGATGAGAACTGTGCTGTGTGTTTCCCTTCATAAATGGAGTTAAATCCCAGGCTCTGTTTCTTCCTACAAGAAGACTTTGTTACAGGTAAACGCAGTTACTTTTCAGCTCAAATGAAGCTACATCGTTCACGAAGGTCACACGGTTCTCGCTCTTAACTGAAAAGCATTGGATGTTAGAATGCCTGTGGTTTATATCAGTTTCCTAAGCGGAGTTGAACTAGGTATGTTCCGTATGTGTAGGAAACAGAGTTCTTTTGTTCTGAGTACACTCACGTTTCTTGCTGTATTAGAGACTCTAGAAAGCAAGGGCGTGCTTCTTTCTCTAAAGCAGAGTTTGTTTCATGGATGAGAACTGTGCTGTGTGTTTCCCTTCAGAAATGGAGTTAAATCCCAAGCTCTGTATCTTCCTACAAGCAACACTTTGTTTCATGTAAACGCAGTCACCTTTCAGCTCAAAGGAAGCTACATCGTTCACGAAGATCACACGTTTCTCGCTCTTAACTGAAAAGTGTTGGATGTTAGACGGCCTGTGGTTTGTATCAGTTTCCTAAGCGGAGTTGAACCAGATATGTTCCCTATGTGTAGGAAACACAGTTCTTTTGTACTGAGTACACTCACATTTCTTGCTGTATTAGAGAATCTAGAAAGCAAGAGTGTGATTCTTTCTCTAAAGCAGAGTGTGTTTCATGGATGAGAACTGTGCTGTGTGTTTCCCTTCAGAAATGGAGTTAAATCCCAGGCTCTGTTTCTTCCTACAAGCAAGACTTGGTTCCGGGAAACGCAGTCACTTTTCAGCTCAAACAAAGCTACATAGTTCCCGAAGATCACACGGTTCTCGCTCTTAACTGAAAAGCATTGGATGTTAGACTGCCTGTGGTTTGTATCAGTTTCCTAAGCGGAGTTGAACTAGGTATGTTCCGTATGTGTAGGAAACACAGTTCTTTTGTTCTGAGTACACTCTCGTTTCTTGCTGTATTAGAGAATCTAGAAAGCAGGAGCGTGCTTCTTGCTCTAAAGCAAAGTGTGTTTCATGTATGAGAACTGTGCTGTGTGTTTCCCTTCAGAAATGGAGTTCAATTCCAGGGTCTGTGTCTTCGTACATACTCGACATTGTTTCAGGTAAATGCAGTCACTTTTCAGCTCAAACGAAGCTACATAGCTCACGAAGCTAACACGTATCTCGGTCTTAATTCAAAAGCATTGGGTGTTAGAGGACCTGGGGTTTGTATCAGTTTCCTAAGCAGAATTGAAGGAGATATGTTCCGTATGTGTAGGAAACACAGTTCTTTTGTTCTGAGCACACTCACGTTTCTTGCTGTATTTGAGACTGTAGAAAGCAAGAGCGTGGTTCTTTCTCTAAAGCAGAGTGTGTTTCATGGATGAGAACTGTGCTGTGTGTTTCCCTTCAGAAATGGAGTTAAATTCCAGGCTCTGTGTCTTCCTAGAAGCAAGACTTCGTTTCAGGTAAACTCAGTCACGTTTCAGCTCAAACGAAGCTACATCGTACATGAAGATCACAAGTTTCTCACTCTTAAATGAAAAGCATTGGATGTTAGACTGCCTGTGGTTTGTATCAGTTTCCTAAGCAGAGTGGAACCAGATATGTTCCGTATGGGTAGGAAACACAGTTCTTTTGTTCTGAGCACACACACGTTTCTTGCTGTATCAGAGACTCTAGAAAGCAAGAGCGTGCTTCTTTCTCTAAAGAAGCGTGTGTTTCATGGATGAGAAATGTGCTGTGTGTTTCCCTTCAGAAATGGAGTTAAATTCCAGGCTCTGTGTCTTCCTACAAGCAAGACTTGGTTTCAGGTAAACTCAGTCACGTTTCAGCTCAAACGAAGCTACATCGTACATGAAGATCACAAGTTTCTCACTCTTAAATGAAAAGCATTGGATGTTAGACTGCCTGTGGTTTGTATCAGTTTCCTAAACGGAGTTGAACTAGATATGTTCCGTATGTGTAGGAAACACAGTTCTTTTGTTCTGAGCACACTCATGTTTCCTGCTGTGTTAGAGACTCTAGAAAGGGAGAGCATGCTTCTTGCTCTAAAGCAGAGTGTGTTTCATGGATGAAAACTGTGCTGAGTGTTTCCATTCATAAATTCCATTAAATCCCAATCTCTGTGTCTTCCTACAAGCAAGACTTCGCTTCAGGTAAACGCAGTCACTTTCCAGCTCAAATGAAGCTACCTCTTTCACGAAGCTCACAGGTTTCTCAGTCTTAAGTGAAAAGCATGGAATGTTAGAGGACCTGTGGTTTGTATCAGTTTCCTAAGCAGAGTTGATCTAGATATGGTCCGTATGCGTAGGAAACACAGTTCTTTTGTTCTGAGTACACTCTCGTTTCTTGCTGTATTAGAGAATCTAGAAAGCAGGAGCGTGCTTCTTGCTCTAAAGCAAAGTGTGTTTCATGTATGAGAACTGTGCTGTGTGTTTCCCTTCAGAAATGGAGTTCAATTCCAGGGTCTGTGTCTTCGTACATACTCGACATTGTTTCAGGTAAATGCAGTCACTTTTCAGCTCAAACGAAGCTACATAGCTCACGAAGCTAACACGTATCTCGGTCTTAATTCAAAAGCATTGGGTGTTAGAGGACCTGGGGTTTGTATCAGTTTCCTAAGCAGAATTGAAGGAGATATGTTCCGTATGTGTAGGAAACACAGTTCTTTTGTTCTGAGCACACTCACGTTTCTTGCTGTATTTGAGACTGTAGAAAGCAAGAGCGTGGTTCTTTCTCTAAAGCAGAGTTTGTTTCATGGATGAGAACTGTGCTGTGTGTTTCCCTTCAGAAATGGAGTTAAATTCCAGGCTCTGTGTCTTCCTACAAGCAAGACTTCCTTACAGGTAAACGCAGTTACTTTTCAGCTCGAATGAAGCTACATCGTTCACGAAGGTCACACGGTTCTCGCTCTTAACTGAAAAGCATTGGATGTTAGAATGCCTGTGGTTTGTATCAGTTTCCTAAGCGGAGTTGAACTAGATATGTTCCGTATGTGTAGGAAACACAGTTCTTTTGTTCTGAGCACACTCATGTTTCCTGCTGTGTTAGAGACTCTAGAAAGGGAGAGCATGCTTCTTGCTCTAAAGCAGAGTGTGTTTCATGGATGAAAACTGTGCTGAGTGTCTCCCTTCAGAAATGGAGTTAAATCCCAAGCTCTGTATCTTCCTACAAGCAACACTTTGTTTCATGTAAACGCAGTCACCTTTCAGCTCAAAGGAAGCTACATCGTTCACGAAGATCACACGTTTCTCGCTCTTAACTGAAAAGTGTTGGATGTTAGACGGCCTGTGGTTTGTATCAGTTTCCTAAGCGGAGTTGAACCAGATATGTTCCCTATGTGTAGGAAACACAGTTCTTTTGTACTGAGTACACTCACATTTCTTGCTGTATTAGAGAATCTAGAAAGCAAGAGTGTGATTCTTTCTCTAAAGCAGAGTGTGTTTCATGGATGAGAACTGTGCTGTGTGTTTCCCTTCAGAAATGGAGTTAAATCCCAGGCTCTGTTTCTTCCTACAAGCAAGACTTGGTTCCGGGAAACGCAGTCACTTTTCAGCTCAAACAAAGCTACATAGTTCCCGAAGATCACACGGTTCTCGCTCTTAACTGAAAAGCATTGGATGTTAGACTGCCTGTGGTTTGTATCAGTTTCCTAAGCGGAGTTGAACTAGGTATGTTCCGTATGTGTAGGAAACACAGTTCTTTTGTTCTGAGTACACTCTCGTTTCTTGCTGTATTAGAGAATCTAGAAAGCAGGAGCGTGCTTCTTGCTCTAAAGCAAAGTGTGTTTCATGTATGAGAACTGTGCTGTGTGTTTCCCTTCAGAAATGGAGTTCAATTCCAGGGTCTGTGTCTTCGTACATACTCGACATTGTTTCAGGTAAATGCAGTCACTTTTCAGCTCAAACGAAGCTACATAGCTCACGAAGCTAACACGTATCTCGGTCTTAATTCAAAAGCATTGGGTGTTAGAGGACCTGGGGTTTGTATCAGTTTCCTAAGCAGAATTGAAGGAGATATGTTCCGTATGTGTAGGAAACACAGTTCTTTTGTTCTGAGCACACTCACGTTTCTTGCTGTATTTGAGACTGTAGAAAGCAAGAGCGTGGTTCTTTCTCTAAAGCAGAGTGTGTTTCATGGATGAGAACTGTGCTGTGTGTTTCCCTTCAGAAATGGAGTTAAATTCCAGGCTCTGTGTCTTCCTAGAAGCAAGACTTCGTTTCAGGTAAACTCAGTCACGTTTCAGCTCAAACGAAGCTACATCGTACATGAAGATCACAAGTTTCTCACTCTTAAATGAAAAGCATTGGATGTTAGACTGCCTGTGGTTTGTATCAGTTTCCTATGCAGAGTGGAACCAGATATGTTCCGTATGGGTAGGAAACACAGTTCTTTTGTTCTGAGCACACACACGTTTCTTGCTGTATCAGAGACTCTAGAAAGCAAGAGCGTGCTTCTTTCTCTAAAGAAGCGTGTGTTTCATGGATGAGAAATGTGCTGTGTGTTTCCCTTCAGAAATGGAGTTAAATTCCAGGCTCTGTGTCTTCCTACAAGCAAGACTTGGTTTCAGGTAAACTCAGTCACGTTTCAGCTCAAACGAAGCTACATCGTACATGAAGATCACAAGTTTCTCACTCTTAAATGAAAAGCATTGGATGTTAGACTGCCTGTGGTTTGTATCAGTTTCCTAAACGGAGTTGAACTAGATATGTTCCGTATGTGTAGGAAACACAGTTCTTTTGTTCTGAGCACACTCATGTTTCCTGCTGTGTTAGAGACTCTAGAAAGGGAGAGCATGCTTCTTGCTCTAAAGCAGAGTGTGTTTCATGGATGAAAACTGTGCTGAGTGTTTCCATTCATAAATTCCATTAAATCCCAATCTCTGTGTCTTCCTACAAGCAAGACTTCGCTTCAGGTAAACGCAGTCACTTTCCAGCTCAAATGAAGCTACCTCTTTCACGAAGCTCACAGGTTTCTCAGTCTTAAGTGAAAAGCATGGAATGTTAGAGGACCTGTGGTTTGTATCAGTTTCCTAAGCAGAGTTGAACTAGATATGGTCCGTATGTGTAGGAAACACAGTTCTTTTGTTCTGAGTACACTCTCGTTTCTTGCTGTATTAGAGAATCTAGAAAGCAGGAGCGTGCTTCTTGCTCTAAAGCAAAGTGTGTTTCATGTATGAGAACTGTGCTGTGTGTTTCCCTTCAGAAATGGAGTTCAATTCCAGGGTCTGTGTCTTCGTACATACTCGACATTGTTTCAGGTAAATGCAGTCACTTTCCAGCTCAAATGAAGCTACCTCTTTCACGAAGCTCACAGGTTTCTCAGTCTTAAGTGAAAAGCATGGAATGTTAGAGGACCTGTGGTTTGTATCAGTTTCCTAAGCAGAGTTGATCTAGATATGGTCCGTATGTGTAGGAAATACATTTCTTTTGTTCTGAGCACACTCACGTTTCCTGCTGTGTTAGAGACTCTAGAAAGTAAGAGTGTGCATCTTGCTCTAAAGCAGAGCGTGTTTCATGGAGGAGAACTGTGCTGTGTGTTTCCTATCAGAAATGGTGTTAAACCCCAGGCTCTGTGTCTTTCTACAATCAAGACTTTGTTTCAGGTAAACGCAGTCACTTTCCAGTCCAAATGAAGCTACCTCTTTCAGAAATCTCACATGTTTCTCGGTCTTAACTGAAAAGCGTTGGATGTTAGAGGACCTGTGGTTTATATCAGTTTCCTAAGCAGAGTTGATCTAGATATGATCCGTATGTGTAGGAAACACAGTTCTTTTGTTCTGAGCACACTCATGTTTCCTGCTGTGTTAGAGACTGTAGAAAGTATGAGTGTGCATCTTGCTCTAAATGAGAGCATGTTTCATGGATGAGAACTGTGCTGTGTGTTTCCATTTAGAAATGGAGTTAAATCCCAGGCTCTGTGTCTTCCTACAAGCAAGACTTCATTTCAGGTAAACACAGACACTTTTCTGGTCAAACGAAGCTACACCTTCATGAGCTCAAACGTTTTCCCTCTTTATTGAAAAGCATTGGATTTTAGAGGACCTGTGGTTTGTATCGGTTTCCTCAGTAGAATTGAACTAGATATTATCCGTACGTGTACTAAACACAGTTTTTATTCTGAGCACACTCACATTTCCTGCTGTGTTAGAGACTCTAGAAAGCAGGAGCGTGCTTCTTGCTCTAAAGCAGAGTGTGTTTCATGGATGAGAACTGTGCTGTGTGTTTCCCTTCAGAAATGGAGTTCAATCCCAGGGTCTGTGTCTTCGTACATACTCGACATCGTTTCAGGTAAATGCAGTCACTTTTCAGCTCAAACGAAGCTACATAGCTCACGAAGCTAACACGTATCTCGGTCTTAATTCAAAAGCATTGGATGTTAGAGGACCTGGGGTTTGTATCAGTTTCCTAAGCATAATTGAAGGAGATATGTTCCGTATGTGTAGGAAACACAGTTCTTTTGTTCTGAGCACACTCACGTTTCTTGCTGTATTTGAGACTGTAGAAAGCAAGAGCGTGGTTCTTTCTCTAAAGCAGAGTGTGTTTCATGGATGAGAACTGTGCTGTGTGTTTCCCTTCAGAAATGGAGTTAAATTCCAGGCTCTGTGTCTTCCTACAAGCAAGACTTCGTTTCAGGTAAACTCAGTCACGTTTCAGCTCAAACGAAGCTACATCGTACATGAAGATCACAAGTTTCTCACTCTTAAAGGAAAAGCATTGGATGTTAGACTGCCTGTGGTTTGTATCAGTTTCCTAAGCAGAGTGGAACCAGATATGTTCCATATGGGTAGGAAACACAGTTCTTTTGTTCTGAGCACACACACGTTTCTTGCTGTATCAGAGAATCTAGAAAGCAAGAGCGTGCTTCTTTCTCTAAAGAAGTGTGTGTTTCATGGATGAGAACTGTGCTGTGTGTTTCCCTTCAGAAATGGAGTTATATCCCAGGCTCTGTCTCTTCCTACAAGCAAGACTTCGTTTCGGGTAACCGCAGTCACTTTTCAGCTCAAACGAAGCTACATTGTTCACGAAGATCACACGTTTCTCGCTCTTAACAGAAAAGCGTTGGATGTGAGTCGGCCTGTGGTTTGTATCAGTTTCCTAAGCAGAGTTGAACTAGATATGTTCCGTATGTGTAGCAAACACAGTTCTTTTGTTCTGAGCACACACACGTTTCTTGCCTTATCAGAGAATTTAGAAAGCAAGAGCGTGCTTCATTCTCTAAAGCAGAGTGTGTTTCATGGATGAGAACTGTGCTGTGTGTTTCCCTTCAGAAATGGAGTTAAATCCCAGGCTCTGTGTCTTCCTACAAGCAAGACTTCATTTCAGGTAAACGCAGTCACTTTTCAGCTCAAAGGAAGCTACATCGTATATGAAGATCACACGTTTCTCACTCTTTAATGAAAAGCATTGGATGTTAGACGGCCTGTGGTTTGTATCAGTTTCCTAAGCAGAGTGGAACCAGATATGTTCCGTATGTGTAGGAAACACAGTTCTTTTCTTCTGAGCACACTCACATTTCTTGCTGTATTAGAGACTCTAGAAAGCAAGAGCCTGCTTCTTTCTCTAAAGCAGCGTGTGGTTAATGGAATAGAACCGTGCTGTGTATTTCCCTTCAGAAATGGAGTTAAATCCCAGGCTCTGTGTCTTCCTACAAGCAAGACTTCGTTTCAGGTAAACGCAGTCACTTTTCAGCTCTAATGAAGCTACATTGTTCTCGAAGATCACACGTTTCTCACTCTTAATTGAAAAGCGTTGGATCTGAGACAGCCTGTGGTTTGTATCAGTTTCCAAAGCAGAGTTGAACTAGATATGTTCCGTATGTGTAGGAAACACAGTTCTTTTGTTCTGAGCACACTCACGTTTCTTGCTGGATTAGAGACTGTAGAAAGCAAGAGCCTGCTTCTTTCTCTAAAGCAGAGTGTGTTTCATGGATGAGAACTGTGCTGTGTGTTTCCCTTCAGAAATGGAGTTAAATCCCGGGCTCTGTGTCTTCCTACATGCAAGACTTCATTTCAGGTAAACACAGACACTTTTCTGGTCAAACGAAGCTACACCTTCATGAGCTCAAACGTTTTCCCTCTTTATTGAAAAGCATTGGATTTTAGAGGACCTGTGGTTTGTATCATTTTCCTCAGCAGAATTGAACTAGATATTTTCCGTACGTGTACTAAACACAGTTTTTATTCTGAGCACACTCACATTTCCTGCTGTGTTAGAGACGCTAGAAAGCAGGAGCGTGCTTCTTGCTCTAAAGCAGAGTGTGTTTCATGGATGAGAACTGTGCTGTGTGTTTTCCTTCAGAAATGGAGTTAAATCCCAGGCTCTGTGTCTTCCTACAAGCAAGAATTGGTTCCGGGAAACGCAGTCACTTTTCAGCTCAAAAGAAGCTACATAGTTCCCGAAGGTCACAAGGTTCTCGCTCTTAACTGAAAAGCATTGGATGTTAGACTGCCTGTGGTTTGTATCAGTTTCCTAAGCGGAGTTGAAATAGGTATGTTCGGTATGTGTAGGAAACACACTTATTTTGTTCTGAGTAAACTCACGTTTCTTGCTGTATTAGAGACTCTAGAAAGCAAGAGCGTGCTTCTTTCTCTAAAGTAGAGTGTGTTTCATGGATGAGAACTGTGCTGTGTGTTTCCCTTCATAAATGGAGTTAAATCCCAGGCTCTGTTTCTTCCTACAAGAAGACTTTGTTACAGGTAAACGCAGTTACTTTTCAGCTCAAATGAAGCTACATCGTTCACGAAGGTCACACGGTTCTCGCTCTTAACTGAAAAGCATTGGATGTTAGAATGCCTGTGGTTTATATCAGTTTCCTAAGCGGAGTTGAACTAGGTATGTTCCGTATGTGTAGGAAACAGAGTTCTTTTGTTCTGAGTACACTCACGTTTCTTGCTGTATTAGAGACTCTAGAAAGCAAGGGCGTGCTTCTTTCTCTAAAGCAGAGTTTGTTTCATGGATGAGAACTGTGCTGTGTGTTTCCCTTCAGAAATGGAGTTAAATCCCAAGCTCTGTATCTTCCTACAAGCAACACTTTGTTTCATGTAAACGCAGTCACCTTTCAGCTCAAAGGAAGCTACATCGTTCACGAAGATCACACGTTTCTCGCTCTTAACTGAAAAGTGTTGGATGTTAGACGGCCTGTGGTTTGTATCAGTTTCCTAAGCGGAGTTGAACCAGATATGTTCCCTATGTGTAGGAAACACAGTTCTTTTGTACTGAGTACACTCACATTTCTTGCTGTATTAGAGAATCTAGAAAGCAAGAGTGTGATTCTTTCTCTAAAGCAGAGTGTGTTTCATGGATGAGAACTGTGCTGTGTGTTTCCCTTCAGAAATGGAGTTAAATCCCAGGCTCTGTTTCTTCCTACAAGCAAGACTTGGTTCCGGGAAACGCAGTCACTTTTCAGCTCAAACAAAGCTACATAGTTCCCGAAGATCACACGGTTCTCGCTCTTAACTGAAAAGCATTGGATGTTAGACTGCCTGTGGTTTGTATCAGTTTCCTAAGCGGAGTTGAACTAGGTATGTTCCGTATGTGTAGGAAACACAGTTCTTTTGTTCTGAGTACACTCTCGTTTCTTGCTGTATTAGAGAATCTAGAAAGCAGGAGCGTGCTTCTTGCTCTAAAGCAAAGTGTGTTTCATGTATGAGAACTGTGCTGTGTGTTTCCCTTCAGAAATGGAGTTCAATTCCAGGGTCTGTGTCTTCGTACATACTCGACATTGTTTCAGGTAAATGCAGTCACTTTTCAGCTCAAACGAAGCTACATAGCTCACGAAGCTAACACGTATCTCGGTCTTAATTCAAAAGCATTGGGTGTTAGAGGACCTGGGGTTTGTATCAGTTTCCTAAGCAGAATTGAAGGAGATATGTTCCGTATGTGTAGGAAACACAGTTCTTTTGTTCTGAGCACACTCACGTTTCTTGCTGTATTTGAGACTGTAGAAAGCAAGAGCGTGGTTCTTTCTCTAAAGCAGAGTGTGTTTCATGGATGAGAACTGTGCTGTGTGTTTCCCTTCAGAAATGGAGTTAAATTCCAGGCTCTGTGTCTTCCTAGAAGCAAGACTTCGTTTCAGGTAAACTCAGTCACGTTTCAGCTCAAACGAAGCTACATCGTACATGAAGATCACAAGTTTCTCACTCTTAAATGAAAAGCATTGGATGTTAGACTGCCTGTGGTTTGTATCAGTTTCCTAAGCAGAGTGGAACCAGATATGTTCCGTATGGGTAGGAAACACAGTTCTTTTGTTCTGAGCACACACACGTTTCTTGCTGTATCAGAGACTCTAGAAAGCAAGAGCGTGCTTCTTTCTCTAAAGAAGCGTGTGTTTCATGGATGAGAAATGTGCTGTGTGTTTCCCTTCAGAAATGGAGTTAAATTCCAGGCTCTGTGTCTTCCTACAAGCAAGACTTGGTTTCAGGTAAACTCAGTCACGTTTCAGCTCAAACGAAGCACATCGTACATGAAGATCACAAGTTTCTCACTCTTAAATGAAAAGCATTGGATGTTAGACTGCCTGTGGTTTGTATCAGTTTCCTAAACGGAGTTGAACTAGATATGTTCCGTATGTGTAGGAAACACAGTTCTTTTGTTCTGAGCACACTCATGTTTCCTGCTGTGTTAGAGACTCTAGAAAGGGAGAGCATGCTTCTTGCTCTAAAGCAGAGTGTGTTTCATGGATGAAAACTGTGCTGAGTGTTTCCATTCATAAATTCCATTAAATCCCAATCTCTGTGTCTTCCTACAAGCAAGACTTCGCTTCAGGTAAACGCAGTCACTTTCCAGCTCAAATGAAGCTACCTCTTTCACGAAGCTCACAGGTTTCTCAGTCTTAAGTGAAAAGCATGGAATGTTAGAGGACCTGTGGTTTGTATCAGTTTCCTAAGCAGAGTTGATCTAGATATGGTCCGTATGTGTAGGAAATACATTTCTTTTGTTCTGAGCACACTCACGTTTCCTGCTGTGTTAGAGACTCTAGAAAGTAAGAGTGTGCATCTTGCTCTAAAGCAGAGCGTGTTTCATGGAGGAGAACTGTGCTGTGTGTTTCCTATCAGAAATGGTGTTAAACCCCAGGCTCTGTGTCTTTCTACAATCAAGACTTTGTTTCAGGTAAACGCAGTCACTTTCCAGTCCAAATGAAGCTACCTCTTTCAGAAATCTCACATGTTTCTCGGTCTTAACTGAAAAGCGTTGGATGTTAGAGGACCTGTGGTTTATATCAGTTTCCTAAGCAGAGTTGATCTAGATATGATCCGTATGTGTAGGATACACAGTTCTTTTGTTCTGAGCACACTCATGTTTCCTGCTGTGTTAGAGACTGTAGAAAGTATGAGTGTGCATCTTGCTCTAAATGAGAGCATGTTTCATGGATGAGAACTGTGCTGTGTGTTTCCATTTAGAAATGGAGTTAAATCCCAGGCTCTGTGTCTTCCTACAAGCAAGACTTCATTTCAGGTAAACACAGACACTTTTCTGGTCAAACGAAGCTACACCTTCATGAGCTCAAACGTTTTCCCTCTTTATTGAAAAGCATTGGATTTTAGAGGACCTGTGGTTTGTATCGGTTTCCTCAGTAGAATTGAACTAGATATTATCCGTACGTGTACTAAACACAGTTTTTATTCTGAGCACACTCACATTTCCTGCTGTGTTAGAGACTCTAGAAAGCAGGAGCGTGCTTCTTGCTCTAAAGCAGAGTGTGTTTCATGGATGAGAACTGTGCTGTGTGTTTCCCTTCAGAAATGGAGTTCAATCCCAGGGTCTGTGTCTTCGTACATACTCGACATCGTTTCAGGTAAATGCAGTCACTTTTCAGCTCAAACGAAGCTACATAGCTCACGAAGCTCACACGTATCTCGGTCTTAATTCAAAAGCATTGGATGTTAGAGGACCTGGGGTTTGTATCAGTTTCCTAAGCATAATTGAAGGAGATATGTTCCGTATGTGTAGGAAACACAGTTCTTTTGTTCTGAGCACACTCACGTTTCTTGCTGTATTTGAGACTGTAGAAAGCAAGAGCGTGGTTCTTTCTCTAAAGCAGAGTGTGTTTCATGGATGAGAACTGTGCTGTGTGTTTCCCTTCAGAAATGGAGTTAAATTCCAGGCTCTGTGTCTTCCTACAAGCAAGACTACGTTTCAGGTAAACTCAGTCACGTTTCAGCTCAAACGAAGCTACATCGTACATGAAGATCACAAGTTTCTCACTCTTAAAGGAAAAGCATTGGATGTTAGACTGCCTGTGGTTTGTATCAGTTTCCTAAGCAGAGTGGAACCAGATATGTTCCGTATGTGGAGGAAACACAGTTCTTTTGTTCTGAGCACACACACGTTTCTTGCTGTATCAGAGAATCTAGAAAGCAAGAGCGTGCTTCTTTCTCTAAAGAAGCGTGTGTTTCATGGATGAGAACTGTGCTGTGTGTTTCCCTTCAGAAATGGAGTTATATCCCAGGCTCTGTCTCTTCCTACAAGCAAGACTTCGTTTCGGGTAACCGCAGTCACTTTTCAGCTCAAACGAAGCTACATTGTTCACGAAGATCACACGTTTCTCGCTCTTAACAGAAAAGCGTTGGATGTGAGACGGCCTGTGGTTTGTATCAGTTTCCTAAGCAGAGTTGAACTAGATATGTTCCGTATGTGTAGGAAACACAGTTCTTTTGTTCTGAGCACACACACGTTTCTTGCTGTATCAGAGAATTTAGAAAGCAAGAGCGTGCTTCATTCTCTAAAGCAGAGTGTGTTTCATGGATGAGAACTGTGCTGTGTGTTTCCCTTCAGAAATGGAGTTAAATCCCAGGCTCTGTGTCTTCCTACAAGCAAGACTTCATTTCAGGTAAACGCAGTCACTTTTCAGCTCAAAGGAAGCTACATCGTACATGAAGATCACACGTTTCTCACTCTTTAATGGAAAGCATTAGATGTTAGACGGCCTGTGGTTTGTATCAGTTTCCTAAGCAGAGTGGAACCGGATATGTTCTGTATGTGTAGGAAACACAGTTCTTTTCTTCTGAGCACACTCACATTTCTTGCTGTATTAGAGACTCTAGAAAGCAAGAGCCTGCTTCTTTCTCTAAAGCAGCGTGTGGTTAATGGAATAGAACCGTGCTGTGTATTTCCCTTCAGAAATGGAGTTAAATCCCAGGCTCTGTGTCTTCCTACAAGCAAGACTTCGTTTCAGGTAAATGCAGTCACTTTTCAGCTCTAATGAAGCTACATTTTTCTCGAAGATCACACGTTTCTCACTCTTAATTGAAAAGCTTTGGATCTGAGACGGCCTGTGGTTTGTATCAGTTTCCAAAGCAGAGTTGAACTAGATGTGTTCCGTATGTGTAGGAAACACAGTTCTTTTGTTCTGAGCACACTCACGTTTCTTGCTGTATTAGAGACTCTAGAAAGCAAGAGCGTGCTTCTTTCTCTAAAGCAGAGTGTGTTTCATGGATGAGAACTGTGCTGTGTGTTTCCCTTCAGAAATGGAGTTAAATCCCAGGCTCTGTGTCTTCCTACAAGCAAGACTTGGTCCCGGGAAACGCAGTCACTTTTCAGCTCAAACAAAGCTACATCGTTCACTAAGGTCACACGGTTCTCGCTCTTAAATGAAAAGCATTGGATGTTAGACTGCCTGTGGTTTGTATCAGTTTCCTAAGCGGAGTTGAACTAGGTATGTTCCGTATGTGTAGGAAACACAGTTCTTTTGTTCTGAGTACACTCTCGTTTCTTGCTGTATTAGAGAATCTAGAAAGCAGGAGCGTGCTTCTTGCTCTAAAGCAAAGTGTGTTTCATGTATGAGAACTGTGCTGTGTGTTTCCCTTCAGAAATGGAGTTCAATTCCAGGGTCTGTGTCTTCGTACATACTCGACATTGTTTCAGGTAAATGCAGTCACTTTTCAGCTCAAACGAAGCTACATAGCTCACGAAGCTAACACGTATCTCGGTCTTAATTCAAAAGCATTGGGTGTTAGAGGACCTGGGGTTTGTATCAGTTTCCTAAGCAGAATTGAAGGAGATATGTTCCGTATGTGTAGGAAACACAGTTCTTTTGTTCTGAGCACACTCACGTTTCTTGCTGTATTTGAGACTGTAGAAAGCAAGAGCGTGGTTCTTTCTCTAAAGCAGAGTTTGTTTCATGGATGAGAACTGTGCTGTGTGTTTCCCTTCAGAAATGGAGTTAAATTCCAGGCTCTGTGTCTTCCTACAAGCAAGACTTCCTTTCAGGTAAACTCAGTCATGTTTCAGCTCAAACGAAGCTACATCGTACATGAAGATCACAAGTTTCTCACTCTTAAATGAAAAGCATTGGATGTTAGACTGCCTGTGGTTTGTATCAGTTTCTTAAGCGGAGTTGAACTAGATATGTTCCGTATGTGTAGGAAACACAGTTCTTTTGTTCTGAGCACACTCATGTTTCCTGCTGTGTTAGAGACTCTAGAAAGGGAGAGCATGCTTCTTGCTCTAAAGCAGAGTGTGTTTCATGGATGAAAACTGTGCTGAGTGTTTCCATTCATAAATTCCATTAAATCCCAATCTCTGTGTCTTCCTACAAGCAAGACTTCGCTTCAGGTAAACGCAGTCACTTTCCAGCTCAAATGAAGCTACCTCTTTCACGAAGCTCACAGGTTTCTCAGTCTTAAGTGAAAAGCATGGAATGTTAGAGGACCTGTGGTTTGCATCAGTTTCCTAAGCAGAGTTGATCTAGATATGGTCCGTATGTGTAGGAAATACATTTCTTTTGTTCTGAGCACACTCACGTTTCCTGCTGTGTTAGAGACTCTAGAAAGTAAGAGTGTGCATCTTGCTCTAAAGCAGAGCGTGTTTCATGGAGGAGAACTGTGCTGTGTGTTTCCTATCAGAAATGGTGTTAAACCCCAGGCTCTGTGTCTTTCTACAATCAAGACTTTGTTTCAGGTAAACGCAGTCACTTTCCAGTCCAAATGAAGCTACCTCTTTCAGAAATCTCACATGTTTCTCGGTCTTAACTGAAAAGCGTTGGATGTTAGAGGACCTGTGGTTTATATCAGTTTCCTAAGCAGAGTTGATCTAGATATGATCCGTATGTGTAGGAAACACAGTTCTTTTGTTCTGAGCACACTCATGTTTCCTGCTGTGTTAGAGACTGTAGAAAGTATGAGTGTGCATCTTGCTCTAAATGAGAGCATGTTTCATGGATGAGAACTGTGCTGTGTGTTTCCATTTAGAAATGGAGTTAAATCCCAGGCTCTGTGTCTTCCTACAAGCAAGACTTCATTTCAGGTAAACACAGACACTTTTCTGGTCAAACGAAGCTACACCTTCATGAGCTCAAACGTTTTCCCTCTTTATTGAAAAGCATTGGATTTTAGAGGACCTGTGGTTTGTATCGGTTTCCTCAGTAGAATTGAACTAGATATTATCCGTACGTGTACTAAACACAGTTTTTATTCTGAGCACACTCACATTTCCTGCTGTGTTAGAGACTCTAGAAAGCAGGAGCGTGCTTCTTGCTCTAAAGCAGAGTGTGTTTCATGGATGAGAACTGTGCTGTGTGTTTCCCTTCAGAAATGGAGTTCAATCCCAGGGTCTGTGTCTTCGTACATACTCGACATCGTTTCAGGTAAATGCAGTCACTTTTCAGCTCAAACGAAGCTACATAGCTCACGAAGCTCACACGTATCTCGGTCTTAATTCAAAAGCATTGGATGTTAGAGGACCTGGGGTTTGTATCAGTTTCCTAAGCATAATTGAAGGAGATATGTTCCGTATGTGTAGGAAACACAGTTCTTTTGTTCTGAGCACACTCACGTTTCTTGCTGTATTTGAGACTGTAGAAAGCAAGAGCGTGGTTCTTTCTCTAAAGCAGAGTGTGTTTCATGGATGAGAACTGTGCTGTGTGTTTCCCTTCAGAAATGGAGTTAAATTCCAGGCTCTGTGTCTTCCTACAAGCAAGACTTCGTTTCAGGTAAACTCAGTCACGTTTCAGCTCAAACGAAGCTACATCGTACATGAAGATCACAAGTTTCTCACTCTTAAAGGAAAAGCATTGGATGTTAGACTGCCTGTGGTTTGTATCAGTTTCCTAAGCAGAGTGGAACCAGATATGTTCCATATGGGTAGGAAACACAGTTCTTTTGTTCTGAGCACACACACGTTTCTTGCTGTATCAGAGAATCTAGAAAGCAAGAGCGTGCTTCTTTCTCTAAAGAAGCGTGTGTTTCATGGATGAGAACTGTGCTGTGTGTTTCCCTTCAGAAATGGAGTTATATCCCAGGCTCTGTCTCTTCCTACAAGCAAGACTTCGTTTCGGGTAACCGCAGTCACTTTTCAGCTCAAACGAAGCTACATTGTTCACGAAGATCACACGTTTCTCGCTCTTAACAGAAAAGCGTTGGATGTGAGTCGGCCTGTGGTTTGTATCAGTTTCCTAAGCAGAGTTGAACTAGATATGTTCCGTATGTGTAGCAAACACAGTTCTTTTGTTCTGAGCACACACACGTTTCTTGCCTTATCAGAGAATTTAGAAAGCAAGAGCGTGCTTCATTCTCTAAAGCAGAGTGTGTTTCATGGATGAGAACTGTGCTGTGTGTTTCCCTTCAGAAATGGAGTTAAATCCCAGGCTCTGTGTCTTCCTACAAGCAAGACTTGGTTCCGGGAAACGCAGTCACTTTTCAGCTCAAACAAAGCTACACAGTTCCCGAAGGTCACACGGTTCTCGCTCTTAACTGAAAAGCATTGGATGTTAGACTGCCTGTGGTTTGTATCAGTTTCCTAAGCGGAGTTGAACTAGGTATGTTCGGTATGTGTAGGAAACACAGTTCTTTTGTTCTGAGTAAACTCACGTTTCTTGCTGTATTAGAGACTCTAGAAAGCAAGAGCGTGCTTCTTTCTCTAAAGCAGAGTGTGTTTCATGGATGAGAACTGTGCTGTGTGTTTCCCTTCAGAAATGGAGTTAAATCCCAGGCTCTGTGTCTTCCTACAAGCAAGACTTGGTTCCGGGAAACGCAGTCAATTTTCAGCTCAAAGGAAGCTAAATCGTTCACGAAGATCACACGTTTCTCGCTCTTAACTGAAAAGTGTTGGATGTTAGACGGCCTGTGGTTTGTATCAGTTTCCTAAGCGGAGTTGAACTAGATATGTTCCCTATGTGTAGGAAACACAGTTCTTTTGTTCTGAGTACACTCTCGTTTCTTGCTGTATTAGAGACTCTAGAAAGCAAGAGCGTGCTTCTTTCTCTAAAGCAGAGTGTGTTTCATGGATGAGAACTGTGCTGTGTGTTTCCCTTCAGAAATGGAGTTAAATCCCAGGCTCTGTGTCTTCCTACAAGCAAGACTTGGTTCCGGGAAACGCAGTCACTTTTCAGGTCAAACAAAGCTACATAGTTCCCGAAGGTCACACGGTTCTCGCTCTTAACTGAAAAGCGTTGGATGTTAGACGGCCTGTGGTTTGTATCAGTTTCCTACGCGAAGTTGAACTAGATATGTTCCCTATGTGTAGGAAACACAGTTCTTTTGTTCTGAGTACACTCACATTTCTTGCTGTATTAGATAATCTAGAAAGGAAGAGTGTGATTCTTTCTCTAAAGCAGAGTGTGTTTCATGGATGAGAACTGTGCTGTGTGTTTCCCTTCAGAAGTGGAGTTATATCCCAGGCTCTGTGTCTTCCTACAAGCAAGACTTGGTGACGGGAAACGCAGTCACTTTTCAGCTCAAAGGAAGCTAAATCGTTCACGAAGATCACACGTTTCTCGCTCTTAACTGAAAAGCGTTGGATATTAGAGGGCCTGTGGTTTGTATCAGTTTTCTTAGCGGAGATGAACTAGATATGTTCCGTATGTGTAGGAAACACAGTTCTTTTGTTCTGAGTAAACTCACGTTTCTTGCTGTATTAGAGACTCTAGAAAGCAAGAGCGTGCTTCTTTCTCTAAAGCAGAGTGTGTTTCATGGATGAGAACTGTGCTGTGTGTTTCCCTTCAGAAAAGGAGTTAAATCCCAGGCTCTGGGTCTTCCTACAAGCAAGACTTTGTTACAGGTAAAGGCAGTCACTTTTCAGCTCAAACGAAGCTACATCGTTCAAGAAGATCACACGTTTCTCGCTCTTAACTGAAAAGTGTTGGATGTTAGACGGCCTGTGGTTTGTATCAGTTTCCTACGCGGAGTAGAACTAGATATGTTCAGTAAGTGTAGGAAACAGAGTTCTTTTGTTCTGAGCACACTCACGTTTCTTGCTGTATTAGAGACTCTAGAAAGCAAGAGCGTGCTTCTTTCTCTAAAGCAGAGTGTGCTTCATGAATGAGAACTGTGCTGTGTGTTTCCCTTCATAAATGGAGTTAAATCCCAGGCTCTGTGTCTTCCTACAAGCAAGACTTCGTTTCAGGTAAACGCAGTCACTTTTCAGCTCTAATGAAGCTACATTGTTCTCGAAGATCACACGTTTCTCACTCTTAATTGAAAAGCGTTGGATCTGAGACAGCCTGTGGTTTGTATCAGTTTCCAAAGCAGAGTTGAACTAGATATGTTCCGTATGTGTAGGAAACACAGTTCTTTTGTTCTGAGCACACTCACGTTTCTTGCTGGATTAGAGACTGTAGAAAGCAAGAGCCTGCTTCTTTCTCTAAAGCAGAGTGTGTTTCATGGATGAGAACTGTGCTGTGTGTTTCCCTTCAGAAATGGAGTTAAATCCCGGGCTCTGTGTCTTCCTACATGCAAGACTTCATTTCAGGTAAACACAGACACTTTTCTGGTCAAACGAAGCTACACCTTCATGAGCTCAAACGTTTTCCCTCTTTATTGAAAAGCATTGGATTTTAGAGGACCTGTGGTTTGTATCATTTTCCTCAGCAGAATTGAACTAGATATTTTCCGTACGTGTACTAAACACAGTTTTTATTCTGAGCACACTCACATTTCCTGCTGTGTTAGAGACGCTAGAAAGCAGGAGCGTGCTTCTTGCTCTAAAGCAGAGTGTGTTTCATGGATGAGAACTGTGCTGTGTGTTTTCCTTCAGAAATGGAGTTAAATCCCAGGCTCTGTGTCTTCCTACAAGCAAGAATTGGTTCCGGGAAACGCAGTCACTTTTCAGCTCAAAAGAAGCTACATAGTTCCCGAAGGTCACAAGGTTCTCGCTCTTAACTGAAAAGCATTGGATGTTAGACTGCCTGTGGTTTGTATCAGTTTCCTAAGCGGAGTTGAAATAGGTATGTTCGGTATGTGTAGGAAACACACTTATTTTGTTCTGAGTAAACTCACGTTTCTTGCTGTATTAGAGACTCTAGAAAGCAAGAGCGTGCTTCTTTCTCTAAAGTAGAGTGTGTTTCATGGATGAGAACTGTGCTGTGTGTTTCCCTTCATAAATGGAGTTAAATCCCAGGCTCTGTTTCTTCCTACAAGAAGACTTTGTTACAGGTAAACGCAGTTACTTTTCAGCTCAAATGAAGCTACATCGTTCACGAAGGTCACACGGTTCTCGCTCTTAACTGAAAAGCATTGGATGTTAGAATGCCTGTGGTTTATATCAGTTTCCTAAGCGGAGTTGAACTAGGTATGTTCCGTATGTGTAGGAAACAGAGTTCTTTTGTTCTGAGTACACTCACGTTTCTTGCTGTATTAGAGACTCTAGAAAGCAAGGGCGTGCTTCTTTCTCTAAAGCAGAGTTTGTTTCATGGATGAGAACTGTGCTGTGTGTTTCCCTTCAGAAATGGAGTTAAATCCCAAGCTCTGTATCTTCCTACAAGCAACACTTTGTTTCATGTAAACGCAGTCACCTTTCAGCTCAAAGGAAGCTACATCGTTCACGAAGATCACACGTTTCTCGCTCTTAACTGAAAAGTGTTGGATGTTAGACGGCCTGTGGTTTGTATCAGTTTCCTAAGCGGAGTTGAACCAGATATGTTCCCTATGTGTAGGAAACACAGTTCTTTTGTACTGAGTACACTCACATTTCTTGCTGTATTAGAGAATCTAGAAAGCAAGAGTGTGATTCTTTCTCTAAAGCAGAGTGTGTTTCATGGATGAGAACTGTGCTGTGTGTTTCCCTTCAGAAATGGAGTTAAATCCCAGGCTCTGTTTCTTCCTACAAGCAAGACTTGGTTCCGGGAAACGCAGTCACTTTTCAGCTCAAACAAAGCTACATAGTTCCCGAAGATCACACGGTTCTCGCTCTTAACTGAAAAGCATTGGATGTTAGACTGCCTGTGGTTTGTATCAGTTTCCTAAGCGGAGTTGAACTAGGTATGTTCCGTATGTGTAGGAAACACAGTTCTTTTGTTCTGAGTACACTCTCGTTTCTTGCTGTATTAGAGAATCTAGAAAGCAGGAGCGTGCTTCTTGCTCTAAAGCAAAGTGTGTTTCATGTATGAGAACTGTGCTGTGTGTTTCCCTTCAGAAATGGAGTTCAATTCCAGGGTCTGTGTCTTCGTACATACTCGACATTGTTTCAGGTAAATGCAGTCACTTTTCAGCTCAAACGAAGCTACATAGCTCACGAAGCTAACACGTATCTCGGTCTTAATTCAAAAGCATTGGGTGTTAGAGGACCTGGGGTTTGTATCAGTTTCCTAAGCAGAATTGAAGGAGATATGTTCCGTATGTGTAGGAAACACAGTTCTTTTGTTCTGAGCACACTCACGTTTCTTGCTGTATTTGAGACTGTAGAAAGCAAGAGCGTGGTTCTTTCTCTAAAGCAGAGTGTGTTTCATGGATGAGAACTGTGCTGTGTGTTTCCCTTCAGAAATGGAGTTAAATTCCAGGCTCTGTGTCTTCCTAGAAGCAAGACTTCGTTTCAGGTAAACTCAGTCACGTTTCAGCTCAAACGAAGCTACATCGTACATGAAGATCACAAGTTTCTCACTCTTAAATGAAAAGCATTGGATGTTAGACTGCCTGTGGTTTGTATCAGTTTCCTAAGCAGAGTGGAACCAGATATGTTCCGTATGGGTAGGAAACACAGTTCTTTTGTTCTGAGCACACACACGTTTCTTGCTGTATCAGAGACTCTAGAAAGCAAGAGCGTGCTTCTTTCTCTAAAGAAGCGTGTGTTTCATGGATGAGAAATGTGCTGTGTGTTTCCCTTCAGAAATGGAGTTAAATTCCAGGCTCTGTGTCTTCCTACAAGCAAGACTTGGTTTCAGGTAAACTCAGTCACGTTTCAGCTCAAACGAAGCTACATCGTACATGAAGATCACAAGTTTCTCACTCTTAAATGAAAAGCATTGGATGTTAGACTGCCTGTGGTTTGTATCAGTTTCCTAAACGGAGTTGAACTAGATATGTTCCGTATGTGTAGGAAACACAGTTCTTTTGTTCTGAGCACACTCATGTTTCCTGCTGTGTTAGAGACTCTAGAAAGGGAGAGCATGCTTCTTGCTCTAAAGCAGAGTGTGTTTCATGGATGAAAACTGTGCTGAGTGTTTCCATTCATAAATTCCATTAAATCCCAATCTCTGTGTCTTCCTACAAGCAAGACTTCGCTTCAGGTAAACGCAGTCACTTTCCAGCTCAAATGAAGCTACCTCTTTCACGAAGCTCACAGGTTTCTCAGTCTTAAGTGAAAAGCATGGAATGTTAGAGGACCTGTGGTTTGTATCAGTTTCCTAAGCAGAGTTGATCTAGATATGGTCCGTATGTGTAGGAAATACATTTCTTTTGTTCTGAGCACACTCACGTTTCCTGCTGTGTTAGAGACTCTAGAAAGTAAGAGTGTGCATCTTGCTCTAAAGCAGAGCGTGTTTCATGGAGGAGAACTGTGCTGTGTGTTTCCTATCAGAAATGGTGTTAAACCCCAGGCTCTGTGTCTTTCTACAATCAAGACTTTGTTTCAGGTAAACGCAGTCACTTTCCAGTCCAAATGAAGCTACCTCTTTCAGAAATCTCACATGTTTCTCGGTCTTAACTGAAAAGCGTTGGATGTTAGAGGACCTGTGGTTTATATCAGTTTCCTAAGCAGAGTTGATCTAGATATGATCCGTATGTGTAGGATACACAGTTCTTTTGTTCTGAGCACACTCATGTTTCCTGCTGTGTTAGAGACTGTAGAAAGTATGAGTGTGCATCTTGCTCTAAATGAGAGCATGTTTCATGGATGAGAACTGTGCTGTGTGTTTCCATTTAGAAATGGAGTTAAATCCCAGGCTCTGTGTCTTCCTACAAGCAAGACTTCATTTCAGGTAAACACAGACACTTTTCTGGTCAAACGAAGCTACACCTTCATGAGCTCAAACGTTTTCCCTCTTTATTGAAAAGCATTGGATTTTAGAGGACCTGTGGTTTGTATCGGTTTCCTCAGTAGAATTGAACTAGATATTATCCGTACGTGTACTAAACACAGTTTTTATTCTGAGCACACTCACATTTCCTGCTGTGTTAGAGACTCTAGAAAGCAGGAGCGTGCTTCTTGCTCTAAAGCAGAGTGTGTTTCATGGATGAGAACTGTGCTGTGTGTTTCCCTTCAGAAATGGAGTTCAATCCCAGGGTCTGTGTCTTCGTACATACTCGACATCGTTTCAGGTAAATGCAGTCACTTTTCAGCTCAAACGAAGCTACATAGCTCACGAAGCTCACACGTATCTCGGTCTTAATTCAAAAGCATTGGATGTTAGAGGACCTGGGGTTTGTATCAGTTTCCTAAGCATAATTGAAGGAGATATGTTCCGTATGTGTAGGAAACACAGTTCTTTTGTTCTGAGCACACTCACGTTTCTTGCTGTATTTGAGACTGTAGAAAGCAAGAGCGTGGTTCTTTCTCTAAAGCAGAGTGTGTTTCATGGATGAGAACTGTGCTGTGTGTTTCCCTTCAGAAATGGAGTTAAATTCCAGGCTCTGTGTCTTCCTACAAGCAAGACTACGTTTCAGGTAAACTCAGTCACGTTTCAGCTCAAACGAAGCTACATCGTACATGAAGATCACAAGTTTCTCACTCTTAAAGGAAAAGCATTGGATGTTAGACTGCCTGTGGTTTGTATCAGTTTCCTAAGCAGAGTGGAACCAGATATGTTCCGTATGTGGAGGAAACACAGTTCTTTTGTTCTGAGCACACACACGTTTCTTGCTGTATCAGAGAATCTAGAAAGCAAGAGCGTGCTTCTTTCTCTAAAGAAGCGTGTGTTTCATGGATGAGAACTGTGCTGTGTGTTTCCCTTCAGAAATGGAGTTATATCCCAGGCTCTGTCTCTTCCTACAAGCAAGACTTCGTTTCGGGTAACCGCAGTCACTTTTCAGCTCAAACGAAGCTACATTGTTCACGAAGATCACACGTTTCTCGCTCTTAACAGAAAAGCGTTGGATGTGAGACGGCCTGTGGTTTGTATCAGTTTCCTAAGCAGAGTTGAACTAGATATGTTCCGTATGTGTAGGAAACACAGTTCTTTTGTTCTGAGCACACACACGTTTCTTGCTGTATCAGAGAATTTAGAAAGCAAGAGCGTGCTTCATTCTCTAAAGCAGAGTGTGTTTCATGGATGAGAACTGTGCTGTGTGTTTCCCTTCAGAAATGGAGTTAAATCCCAGGCTCTGTGTCTTCCTACAAGCAAGACTTCATTTCAGGTAAACGCAGTCACTTTTCAGCTCAAAGGAAGCTACATCGTACATGAAGATCACACGTTTCTCACTCTTTAATGGAAAGCATTGGATGTTAGACGGCCTGTGGTTTGTATCAGTTTCCTAAGCAGAGTGGAACCGGATATGTTCTGTATGTGTAGGAAACACAGTTCTTTTCTTCTGAGCACACTCACATTTCTTGCTGTATTAGAGACTCTAGAAAGCAAGAGCCTGCTTCTTTCTCTAAAGCAGCGTGTGGTTAATGGAATAGAACCGTGCTGTGTATTTCCCTTCAGAAATGGAGTTAAATCCCAGGCTCTGTGTCTTCCTACAAGCAAGACTTCGTTTCAGGTAAATGCAGTCACTTTTCAGCTCTAATGAAGCTACATTTTTCTCGAAGATCACACGTTTCTCACTCTTAATTGAAAAGCGTTGGATCTGAGACGGCCTGTGGTTTGTATCAGTTTCCAAAGCAGAGTTGAACTAGATGTGTTCCGTATGTGTAGGAAACACAGTTCTTTTGTTCTGAGCACACTCACGTTTCTTGCTGTATTAGAGACTCTAGAAAGCAAGAGCGTGCTTCTTTCTCTAAAGCAGAGTGTGTTTCATGGATGAGAACTGTGCTGTGTGTTTCCCTTCAGAAATGGAGTTAAATCCCAGGCTCTGTGTCTTCCTACAAGCAAGACTTGGTCCCGGGAAACGCAGTCACTTTTCAGCTCAAACAAAGCTACATCGTTCACTAAGGTCACACGGTTCTCGCTCTTAAATGAAAAGCATTGGATGTTAGACTGCCTGTGGTTTGTATCAGTTTCCTAAGCGGAGTTGAACTAGGTATGTTCCGTATGTGTAGGAAACACAGTTCTTTTGTTCTGAGTACACTCTCGTTTCTTGCTGTATTAGAGAATCTAGAAAGCAGGAGCGTGCTTCTTGCTCTAAAGCAAAGTGTGTTTCATGTATGAGAACTGTGCTGTGTGTTTCCCTTCAGAAATGGAGTTCAATTCCAGGGTCTGTGTCTTCGTACATACTCGACATTGTTTCAGGTAAATGCAGTCACTTTTCAGCTCAAACGAAGCTACATAGCTCACGAAGCTAACACGTATCTCGGTCTTAATTCAAAAGCATTGGGTGTTAGAGGACCTGGGGTTTGTATCAGTTTCCTAAGCAGAATTGAAGGAGATATGTTCCGTATGTGTAGGAAACACAGTTCTTTTGTTCTGAGCACACTCACGTTTCTTGCTGTATTTGAGACTGTAGAAAGCAAGAGCGTGGTTCTTTCTCTAAAGCAGAGTTTGTTTCATGGATGAGAACTGTGCTGTGTGTTTCCCTTCAGAAATGGAGTTAAATTCCAGGCTCTGTGTCTTCCTACAAGCAAGACTTCCTTTCAGGTAAACTCAGTCATGTTTCAGCTCAAACGAAGCTACATCGTACATGAAGATCACAAGTTTCTCACTCTTAAATGAAAAGCATTGGATGTTAGACTGCCTGTGGTTTGTATCAGTTTCTTAAGCGGAGTTGAACTAGATATGTTCCGTATGTGTAGGAAACACAGTTCTTTTGTTCTGAGCACACTCATGTTTCCTGCTGTGTTAGAGACTCTAGAAAGGGAGAGCATGCTTCTTGCTCTAAAGCAGAGTGTGTTTCATGGATGAAAACTGTGCTGAGTGTTTCCATTCATAAATTCCATTAAATCCCAATCTCTGTGTCTTCCTACAAGCAAGACTTCGCTTCAGGTAAACGCAGTCACTTTCCAGCTCAAATGAAGCTACCTCTTTCACGAAGCTCACAGGTTTCTCAGTCTTAAGTGAAAAGCATGGAATGTTAGAGGACCTGTGGTTTGCATCAGTTTCCTAAGCAGAGTTGATCTAGATATGGTCCGTATGTGTAGGAAATACATTTCTTTTGTTCTGAGCACACTCACGTTTCCTGCTGTGTTAGAGACTCTAGAAAGTAAGAGTGTGCATCTTGCTCTAAAGCAGAGCGTGTTTCATGGAGGAGAACTGTGCTGTGTGTTTCCTATCAGAAATGGTGTTAAACCCCAGGCTCTGTGTCTTTCTACAATCAAGACTTTGTTTCAGGTAAACGCAGTCACTTTCCAGTCCAAATGAAGCTACCTCTTTCAGAAATCTCACATGTTTCTCGGTCTTAACTGAAAAGCGTTGGATGTTAGAGGACCTGTGGTTTATATCAGTTTCCTAAGCAGAGTTGATCTAGATATGATCCGTATGTGTAGGAAACACAGTTCTTTTGTTCTGAGCACACTCATGTTTCCTGCTGTGTTAGAGACTGTAGAAAGTATGAGTGTGCATCTTGCTCTAAATGAGAGCATGTTTCATGGATGAGAACTGTGCTGTGTGTTTCCATTTAGAAATGGAGTTAAATCCCAGGCTCTGTGTCTTCCTACAAGCAAGACTTCATTTCAGGTAAACACAGACACTTTTCTGGTCAAACGAAGCTACACCTTCATGAGCTCAAACGTTTTCCCTCTTTATTGAAAAGCATTGGATTTTAGAGGACCTGTGGTTTGTATCGGTTTCCTCAGTAGAATTGAACTAGATATTATCCGTACGTGTACTAAACACAGTTTTTATTCTGAGCACACTCACATTTCCTGCTGTGTTAGAGACTCTAGAAAGCAGGAGCGTGCTTCTTGCTCTAAAGCAGAGTGTGTTTCATGGATGAGAACTGTGCTGTGTGTTTCCCTTCAGAAATGGAGTTCAATCCCAGGGTCTGTGTCTTCGTACATACTCGACATCGTTTCAGGTAAATGCAGTCACTTTTCAGCTCAAACGAAGCTACATAGCTCACGAAGCTCACACGTATCTCGGTCTTAATTCAAAAGCATTGGATGTTAGAGGACCTGGGGTTTGTATCAGTTTCCTAAGCATAATTGAAGGAGATATGTTCCGTATGTGTAGGAAACACAGTTCTTTTGTTCTGAGCACACTCACGTTTCTTGCTGTATTTGAGACTGTAGAAAGCAAGAGCGTGGTTCTTTCTCTAAAGCAGAGTGTGTTTCATGGATGAGAACTGTGCTGTGTGTTTCCCTTCAGAAATGGAGTTAAATTCCAGGCTCTGTGTCTTCCTACAAGCAAGACTTCGTTTCAGGTAAACTCAGTCACGTTTCAGCTCAAACGAAGCTACATCGTACATGAAGATCACAAGTTTCTCACTCTTAAAGGAAAAGCATTGGATGTTAGACTGCCTGTGGTTTGTATCAGTTTCCTAAGCAGAGTGGAACCAGATATGTTCCATATGGGTAGGAAACACAGTTCTTTTGTTCTGAGCACACACACGTTTCTTGCTGTATCAGAGAATCTAGAAAGCAAGAGCGTGCTTCTTTCTCTAAAGAAGCGTGTGTTTCATGGATGAGAACTGTGCTGTGTGTTTCCCTTCAGAAATGGAGTTATATCCCAGGCTCTGTCTCTTCCTACAAGCAAGACTTCGTTTCGGGTAACCGCAGTCACTTTTCAGCTCAAACGAAGCTACATTGTTCACGAAGATCACACGTTTCTCGCTCTTAACAGAAAAGCGTTGGATGTGAGTCGGCCTGTGGTTTGTATCAGTTTCCTAAGCAGAGTTGAACTAGATATGTTCCGTATGTGTAGCAAACACAGTTCTTTTGTTCTGAGCACACACACGTTTCTTGCCTTATCAGAGAATTTAGAAAGCAAGAGCGTGCTTCATTCTCTAAAGCAGAGTGTGTTTCATGGATGAGAACTGTGCTGTGTGTTTCCCTTCAGAAATGGAGTTAAATCCCAGGCTCTGTGTCTTCCTACAAGCAAGACTTGGTTCCGGGAAACGCAGTCACTTTTCAGCTCAAACAAAGCTACACAGTTCCCGAAGGTCACACGGTTCTCGCTCTTAACTGAAAAGCATTGGATGTTAGACTGCCTGTGGTTTGTATCAGTTTCCTAAGCGGAGTTGAACTAGGTATGTTCGGTATGTGTAGGAAACACAGTTCTTTTGTTCTGAGTAAACTCACGTTTCTTGCTGTATTAGAGACTCTAGAAAGCAAGAGCGTGCTTCTTTCTCTAAAGCAGAGTGTGTTTCATGGATGAGAACTGTGCTGTGTGTTTCCCTTCAGAAATGGAGTTAAATCCCAGGCTCTGTGTCTTCCTACAAGCAAGACTTGGTTCCGGGAAACGCAGTCAATTTTCAGCTCAAAGGAAGCTAAATCGTTCACGAAGATCACACGTTTCTCGCTCTTAACTGAAAAGTGTTGGATGTTAGACGGCCTGTGGTTTGTATCAGTTTCCTAAGCGGAGTTGAACTAGATATGTTCCCTATGTGTAGGAAACACAGTTCTTTTGTTCTGAGTACACTCTCGTTTCTTGCTGTATTAGAGACTCTAGAAAGCAAGAGCGTGCTTCTTTCTCTAAAGCAGAGTGTGTTTCATGGATGAGAACTGTGCTGTGTGTTTCCCTTCAGAAATGGAGTTAAATCCCAGGCTCTGTGTCTTCCTACAAGCAAGACTTGGTTCCGGGAAACGCAGTCACTTTTCAGGTCAAACAAAGCTACATAGTTCCCGAAGGTCACACGGTTCTCGCTCTTAACTGAAAAGCGTTGGATGTTAGACGGCCTGTGGTTTGTATCAGTTTCCTACGCGAAGTTGAACTAGATATGTTCCCTATGTGTAGGAAACACAGTTCTTTTGTTCTGAGTACACTCACATTTCTTGCTGTATTAGATAATCTAGAAAGGAAGAGTGTGATTCTTTCTCTAAAGCAGAGTGTGTTTCATGGATGAGAACTGTGCTGTGTGTTTCCCTTCAGAAGTGGAGTTATATCCCAGGCTCTGTGTCTTCCTACAAGCAAGACTTGGTGACGGGAAACGCAGTCACTTTTCAGCTCAAAGGAAGCTAAATCGTTCACGAAGATCACACGTTTCTCGCTCTTAACTGAAAAGCGTTGGATATTAGAGGGCCTGTGGTTTGTATCAGTTTTCTTAGCGGAGATGAACTAGATATGTTCCGTATGTGTAGGAAACACAGTTCTTTTGTTCGAGTAAACTCACGTTTCTTGCTGTATTAGAGACTCTAGAAAGCAAGAGCGTGCTTCTTTCTCTAAAGCAGAGTGTGTTTCATGGATGAGAACTGTGCTGTGTGTTTCCCTTCAGAAAAGGAGTTAAATCCCAGGCTCTGGGTCTTCCTACAAGCAAGACTTTGTTACAGGTAAAGGCAGTCACTTTTCAGCTCAAACGAAGCTACATCGTTCAAGAAGATCACACGTTTCTCGCTCTTAACTGAAAAGTGTTGGATGTTAGACGGCCTGTGGTTTGTATCAGTTTCCTACGCGGAGTAGAACTAGATATGTTCAGTAAGTGTAGGAAACAGAGTTCTTTTGTTCTGAGCACACTCACGTTTCTTGCTGTATTAGAGACTCTAGAAAGCAAGAGCGTGCTTCTTTCTCTAAAGCAGAGTGTGCTTCATGAATGAGAACTGTGCTGTGTGTTTCCCTTCATAAATGGAGTTAAATCCCAGGCTCTGTGTCTTCCTACAAGCAAGACTTTGTTACAGGTAAACGCAGTCACTTTTCAGCTCAAATGAAGCTACATCATTCACGAAGGTCACACGGTTCTCGCTCTTAACTGAAAAGCATTGGATGTTAGACGGCCTGTGGTTTGTATCAGTTTCCTAAGCGGATTTGAACTAGATATGTTCCGTTAGTGTAGGAAACACAGTTCTTTTGTTCTGAGTACACTCACGTTTCTTGCTGTATTAGAGACTCTAGAAAGCAAGAGCGTGCTTCTTTCTCTAAAGCAGAGTGTGTTTCATGGATGAGAACTGTGCTGTGTGTTTCCCTTCAGAAATGGAGTTAAATTCCAGGCTCTGTGTCTTCCTACAAGCAAGACTTCGTTTCAGGTAAACTCAGTCACTTTTCAGCTCAATCGAAGCTACATCGTTCACGAATATCACACGTTTTTTGCTCGTAACTGAAAAGCGTTGGATGTTAGACCGCCTGTGGTTTGTATCAGTTTCCTAAGCGGAGTTGAACTAGATATGTTCCCTATGTGTAGGAAACACAGTTCATTTGTTCTGAGTACACTCACGTTTCTTGCTGTATTAGAGAAGCTAGAAAGCAAGAGCCTGCTTCTTTCTCTAAAGCAGTGTGTGTTTCATGGATGAGAACTGTGCTGTGTGTTTCCCTTCAGAAATGGAGTTAAATCCCAGGCTCTGTGTCTTCCTACAAGCAAGACTTGGTTCCGGGAAACGCAGTCACTTTTCAGGTCAAACAAAGCTACATAGTTCCCGAAGATCACACGGTTCTCGCTCTTAAATGAAAAGCGTTGGATGTTAGACGGCCTGTGGTTTGTATCAGTTTCCTAAGCGAAGTTGAACTAGATATGTTCCGTATGTGTAGGAAACACAGTTCTTTTGTTCTGAGTACACTCACATTTCTTGCTGTATTAGATAATCTAGAATGGAAGAGTGTGATTCTTTCTCTAAAGCAGAGTGTGTTTCATGGATGAGAACTGTGCTGTGTGTTTCCCTTCAGAAGTGGAGTTATATCCCAGGCTCTGTGTCTTCCTACAAGCAAGACTTGGTGACGGGAAACGCAGTCACTTTTCAGTTCAAAGGAAGCTAAATCGTTCACGAAGATCACACGTTTCTCGCTCTTAACTGAAAAGCGTTGGATATTAGAGGGCCTGTGGTTTGTATCAGTTTTCTTAGCGGAGATGAACTAGATATGTTCCGTATGTGTAGGAAACACAGTTCTTTTGTTCTGAGTAAACTCACGTTTCTTGCTGTATTAGAGACTCTAGAAAGCAAGAGCGTGCTTCTTTCTCTAAAGCAGAGTGTGTTTCATGGATGAGAACTGTGCTGTGTGTTTCCCTTCAGAAAAGGAGTTAAATCCCAGGCTCTGGGTCTTCCTACAAGCAAGACTTTGTTACAGGTAAAGGCAGTCACTTTTCAGCTCAAACGAAGCTACATCGTTCACGAAGATCACACGTTTCTCGCTCTTAACTGAAAAGTGTTGGATGTTAGACGGCCTGTGGTTTGTATCAGTTTCCTAAGCGGAGTTGAACTAGATATGTTACCTATGTGTAGGAAACAGAGTTCTTTTTTTCTGAGCACACTCACGTTTCTTGCTGTATTAGACACTCTAGAAAGCAAGAGCGTGCTTCTTTCTCTAAAGCAGAGTGTGCTTCATGAATGAGAACTGTGCTGTGTGTTTCCCTTCATAAATGGAGTTAAATCCCAGGCTCTGTGTCTTCCTACAAGCAAGACTTTGTTACAGGTAAACGCAGTCACTTTTCAGCTCAAATGAAGCTACATCATTCACGAAAGTCACACGGTTCTCGCTCTTAACTGAAAAGCATTGGATGTTAGACGGCCTGTGGTTTGTATCAGTTTCCTAAGCGGAGTTGAACTAGATATGTTCCGTTAGTGTAGGAAACACAGTTCTTTTGTTCTGAGTACACTCACGTTTCTTGCTGTATTAGAGACTCTTGAAAGCAAGAGCGTGCTTCTTTCTCTAAAGCAGAGTGTGTTTCATGGATGAGAACTGTGCTGTGTGTTTCCCTTCAGAAATGGAGTTAAATTCCAGGCTCTGTGTCTTCCTACAAGCAAGACTTCGTTTCAGGTAAACTCAGTCACTTTTCAGCTCAATCGAAGCTACATCGTTCACGAATATCACACGTTTTTTGCTCGTAACTGAAAAGCGTTGGATGTTAGACCGCCTGTGGTTTGTATCAGTTTCCTAAGCGGAGTTGAACTAGATATGTTCCCTATGTGTAGGAAACACAGTTCATTTGTTCTGAGTACACTCACGTTTCTTGCTGTATTAGAGAAGCTAGAAAGCAAGAGCCTGCTTCTTTCTCTAAAGCAGTGTGTGTTTCATGGATGAGAACTGTGCTGTGTGTTTCCCTTCATAAATGGAGTTAAATCCCAGGCTCTGTGTCTTCCTACAAGCAAGACTTGGTGACGGGAAACGCAGTCACTTTTCAGCTCAAAGGAAGCTAAATCGTTCACGAAGATCACACGTTTCTCGCTCTTAACTGAAAAGCGTTGGATATTAGAGGGCCTGTGGTTTGTATCAGTTTTCTTAGCGGAGATGAACTAGATATGTTCCGTATGTGTAGGAAACACAGTTCTTTTGTTCTGAGTAAACTCACGTTTCTTGCTGTATTAGAGACTCTAGAAAGCAAGAGCGTGCTTCTTTCTCTAAAGCAGAGTGTGTTTCATGGATGAGAACTGTGCTGTGTGTTTCCCTTCAGAAAAGGAGTTAAATCCCAGGCTCTGGGTCTTCCTACAAGCAAGACTTTGTTACAGGTAAAGGCAGTCACTTTTCAGCTCAAACGAAGCTACATCGTTCACGAAGATCACACGTTTCTCGCTCTTAACTGAAAAGTGTTGGATGTTAGACGGCCTGTGGTTTGTATCAGTTTCCTAAGCGGAGTTGAACTAGATATGTTACCTATGTGTAGGAAACAGAGTTCTTTTTTTCTGAGCACACTCACGTTTCTTGCTGTATTAGACACTCTAGAAAGCAAGAGCGTGCTTCTTTCTCTAAAGCAGAGTGTGCTTCATGAATGAGAACTGTGCTGTGTGTTTCCCTTCATAAATGGAGTTAAATCCCAGGCTCTGTGTCTTCCTACAAGCAAGACTTTGTTACAGGTAAACGCAGTCACTTTTCAGCTCAAATGAAGCTACATCATTCACGAAAGTCACACGGTTCTCGCTCTTAACTGAAAAGCATTGGATGTTAGACGGCCTGTGGTTTGTATCAGTTTCCTAAGCGGAGTTGAACTAGATATGTTCCGTTAGTGTAGGAAACACAGTTCTTTTGTTCTGAGTACACTCACGTTTCTTGCTGTATTAGAGACTCTTGAAAGCAAGAGCGTGCTTCTTTCTCTAAAGCAGAGTGTGTTTCATGGATGAGAACTGTGCTGTGTGTTTCCCTTCAGAAATGGAGTTAAATTCCAGGCTCTGTGTCTTCCTACAAGCAAGACTTCGTTTCAGGTAAACTCAGTCACTTTTCAGCTCAATCGAAGCTACATCGTTCACGAATATCACACGTTTTTTGCTCGTAACTGAAAAGCGTTGGATGTTAGACCGCCTGTGGTTTGTATCAGTTTCCTAAGCGGAGTTGAACTAGATATGTTCCCTATGTGTAGGAAACACAGTTCATTTGTTCTGAGTACACTCACGTTTCTTGCTGTATTAGAGAAGCTAGAAAGCAAGAGCCTGCTTCTTTCTCTAAAGCAGTGTGTGTTTCATGGATGAGAACTGTGCTGTGTGTTTCCCTTCATAAATGGAGTTAAATCCCAGGCTCTGTGTCTTCCTACAAGCAAGACTTGCTTCCGAGAAACGCAGTCACTTTTCAGCTCAAAGGAAGCTAAATCGTTCACGAAGATCACACGTTTCTCGCTCTTAACTGAAAAGCATTGGATGTTAGACGGCCTGTGGTTTGTATCAGTTTCCTAAGCGGAGTTGAACTAGATATGTTCCCCTTGTGTAGGAAACACACTTCTTTTGTTCTGAGTACACTCACGTTATTTGCTGTATTAGAGACTCTAGAAAGCAAGAGCGTGCTTCTTAATCTAAAGCAGAGTGTGTTTCATGGATGAGAACTGTGCTGTGTGTTTCCCTTCAGAAATGGAGTTAAATCCCAGGCTCTGTGTCTTCCTACAAGCAAAACTTTGTTCCGGGAAACGCAGTCACTTTTCAGCTCAAATAAAGCTACATAGTTTCCGAAGGTCACATGGTTCTCGCTCTTAACTGAAAAGCATTGGATGTTAGACTGCCTGTGGTTTGTATCAGTTTCCTAAGCGGAGTTGAACTAGGTATGTTCGGTATGTGTAGGAAACACAGTTCTTTTGTTCTGAGTAAACTCACGTTTCTTGCTGTATTAGAGACTCTAGAAAGCAAGAGCGTGCTTCTTTCTCTAAAGCAGAGTGTGTTTCATGGATGAGAACTGTGCTGTGTGTTTCCCTTCATAAATGGAGTTAAATCCCAGGCTCTGTTTCTTCCTACAAGAAGACTTTGTTACAGGTAAACGCAGTCACTTTTCAGCTCAAATGAAGCTACATCGTTCACGAAGGTCACACGGTTCTCGCTCTTAACTGAAAAGCATTGGATGTTAGAATGCCTGTGGTTTATATCAGTTTCCTAAGTGGAGTTGAACTAGGTATGTTCCGTATGTGTAGGAAACAGAGTTCTTTTGTTCTGAGTACACTCACGTTTCTTGCTGTATTAGAGACTCTAGAAAGCAATGGCGTGCTTCTTTCTCTAAAGCAGAGTGTGTTTCATGGATGAGAACTGTGCTGTGTGTTTCCCTTCAGAAATGGAGTTAAACCCCAAGCTCTGTATCTTCCTACAAGCAACACTTTGTTTCAGGTAAACGCAGTCACTTTTCAGCTCAAAGGAAGCTACGTCGTTCACGAAGATCACACATTTCTCGCTCTTAACTGAAAAGCGTTGGATGTTAGACGGCCTGTGGTTTGTATCAGTTTCCTAAGCGGAGTTGAACCAGATATGTTGCCTATGTGTAGGAAACACAGTTCTTTTGTACTGAGTACACTCATATTTCTTGCTGTATTAGAGAATCTAGAAAGCAAGAGTGTGATTTTTTCTCTAAAGCAGAGTGTGTTTCATGGATGAGAACTGTGCTGTGTGTTTCCCTTCAGAAATGGAGTTAAATCCCAGGCTCTGTGTCTTTCTACAAGCAAGACTTGGTTCCGGGAAACGCAGTCAATTTTCAGCTCAAAGGAAGCTAAATCGTTCACGAAGATCACACTTTTCTTGCTCTTAACTGAAAAGTGTTGGATGTTAGACGGCCTGTGGTTTGTATCAGTTTCCTAAGCGGAGTTGAACTAGATATGTTCCCTATGTGTAGGAAACACAGTTCTTTTGTTCTGAGTACACTCACGTTTCTTGCTGTATTAGAGACTCTCGAAAGCAAGAGCGTGCTTCTTTCTCTAAAGCAGAGTGTGTTTCATGGATGAGAACTGTGCTGTGTGTTTCCCTTCAGAAGTGGAGTTATATCCCAGGCTCTGTGTCTTCCTACAAGGAAGACTTGGTGACAGGAAACGCAGTCACTTTTCAGCTCAAAGGAAGCTAAATCGTTCACGAAGATCACATGTTTCTCGCTCTTAACTGAAAAGCGTTGGATATTAGAGGGCCTGTGGTTTGTATCAGTTTTCTTAGCGGAGTTGAACTAGATATGTTCCGTATGTGTTGGAAACACAGTTCTTTTGTTCTGAGTAAACTCACGTTTCTTGCTGTATTAGAGACTCTAGAAAGCAAGAGCGTGCTTCTTTCTCTAAAGCAGAGTGTGTTTCATGGATGAGAACTGTGCTGTGTGTTTCCCTTCATAAATGGAGTTAAATCCCAGGCTCTGTGTCTTCCTACAAGCAAGACTTCGTTTCAGGTAAACGCAGTCACTTTTCAGCTCAAAGGAAGCTACATCATTCACGAATATCACATGTTTATTGCTCTTAACTGAAAAGCGTTGGATGTTAGACGGCCTGTGGTTTGTATCAGTTTCCTACGCTGAGTTGAACTAGATATGTTCCCTATGTGTAGGAAACACAGTTCTTTTGTTCTGAGTACACTCACATTTCTTGCTGTATTAGAGAATCTAGAAAGCAAGAGTGTGATTCTTTCTCTAAAGCAGAGTGTGTTTCATGGATGAGAAATGTGCTGTGTGTTTCCCTTCAGAAATGGAGTTAAATCACAGGCTCTGTGTCTTCCTACAAGCAAGAATTTGTTACAGGTAAAGGCAGTCACTTTTCAGCTCAAAGGAAGCTACATCGTTCACGAAGATCACACGATTCTCGCTCTTAACTGAAAAGCGTTGGATGTTAGACGGCCTGTGGTTTGTATCACTTTCCTATGCGGAGTTGAACTAGATATGTTCCCTATGTGTAGGAAACACAGTTCTTTTGTTCTGAGAACACTCACATTTCTTGCTGTATTAGAGAATCTAGAAAGCAAGAGTGTGATTCTTTCTCTAAAGCAGAGTGAGTTTCATGGATGAGAACTGTGCTGTGTGTTTCCCTTCAGAAACGGAGTTAAATCCCAGGCTCTGTGTCTTCCTACAAGCAAGACTTCGTTTCAGGTAAACGCAGTCACTTTTCAGCACAAACGAAGCTACATCGTTTACGAAGATCACAAATTTCTCGCTCTGAACTGAAAAGCGTTGGATGTTAGACGGCCTGTGGTTTGTATCAGTTTTCTAAGCGGAGTTGAACTAGATATGTTCCGTATCTGTAGGAAACACAGTTCTTTTGTTCTGAGTAAACTCACGTTTCTTGCTGTATTAGAGACTCTAGAAAGCAAGAGCGTGCTTCTTTCTCTAAAGCAGAGTGTGTTTCATGGATGAGAACTGTGCTGTGTGTTTCCCTTCATAAATGGAGATAAATCCCACGCTCTGTGTCTTCCTACAAGCAAGTCTTCGTTTCAGGTAAACGCAGTCACTTTTCAGCTCAACCCAAGCTACATCATTCATGAAGATCACACATTTCTCGCTCTTAACTGAAAAGCATTGGATGTTAGACGGCCTGTGGTTTGTATCAGTTTCCTAAGCGGAGTTGAACTAGATATGTTCCGTATGTGTAGGAAACAGAGTTCTTTTGTTCTGAGTACACTCACGTTTCTTGCTGTATTAGAGACTCTAGAAAGCAAGAGCGTGCTTCTTTCTCTAAAGCAGAGTGTGTTTCATGGATGAGAACTGTGCTGTGTGTTTCCCTTCAGAAATGGTGTTAAATCCCAAGCTCTGTATCTTCCTACAAGCAACACTTTGTTTCAGGTAAACGCAGTCACTTTTCAGCTCAAAGGAAGCTACGTCGTTCACGAAGATCACACGTTTCTCGCTCTTAACTGAAAAGCGTTGGATGTTAGACGGCCTGTGGTTTGTATCAGTTTCCTAAGCGGAGTTGAACCAGATAGGTTGCGTATGTGTAGGAAACACAGTTCTTTTGTACTGAGTACACTCACATTTCTTGCTGTATTAGAGAATCTAGAAAGCAAGAGTGTGATTTTTTCTCTAAAGCAGAGTGTGTTTCATGGATGAGAACTGTGCTGTGTGTTTCCCTTCAGAAATGGAGTTAAATCCCAGGCTCTGTGTCTTTCTACAAGCAAGACTTGGTTCCGGGAAACGCAGTCAATTTTCAGCTCAAAGGAAGCTAAATCGTTCACGAAGATCACACGTTTCTCGCTCTTAACTGAAAAGTGTTGGATGTTAGACGGCCTGTGGTTTGTATCAGTTTCCTAAGCGGAGTTGAACTAGATATGTTCCCTATGTGTAGGAAACACAGTTCTTTTGTTCTGAGTACACTCACGTTTCTTGCTGTATTAGAGACTCTGGAAAGCAAGAGCGTGGTTCTTTCTCTAAAGCAGAGTGTGTTTCATGGATGAGAACTGTGCTGTGTGTTTCCCTTCAGAAATGGAATTAAATCCCAGGCTCTGTGTCTTCCTACAACCAAGACTTGGTTCCGGGAAACGCAGTCACTTTTCAGGTCAAACAAAGCTACACATTTCCCGAAGGTCACACGGTTCTCGCTCTTAACTGAAAAGCGTTGGATGTTAGACGGCCTGTGGTTTGTATCAGTTTCCTACGCGAAGTTGAACTAGATATGTTCCCTATGTGTAGGAAACACAGTTCTTTTGTTCTGAGTACACTCACATTTCTTGCTGTATTAGAGAATCTAGAAAGCAAGAGTGTGATTCTTTCTCTAAAGCAGAGTGTGTTTCATGGATGAGAACTGTGCTATGTGTTTCCCTTCAGAAGTGGAGTTATATCCCAGGCTCTGTGTCTTCCTACAAGGAAGACTTGGTGACAGGAAACGCAGTCACTTTTCAGCTCAAAGGAAGCTAAATCGTTCACGAAGATCATACGTTTCTCGCTCTTAACTGAAAAGCGTTGGATATTAGAGGGCCTGTGGTTTGTATCAGTTTTCTTAGCGGAGTTGAACTAGATATGTTCCGTATGTGTTGGAAACACAGTTCTTTTGTTCTGAGTAAACTCACGTTTCTTGCTGTATTAGAGACTCTAGAAAGCAAGAGCGTGCTTCTTTCTCTAAAGCAGAGTGTGTTTCATGGATGAGAACTGTGCTGTGTGTTTCCCTTCATAAATGGAGTTAAATCCCAGGCTCTGTGTCTTCCTACAAGCAAGACTTCGTTTCAGGTAAACGCAGTCACTTTTCAGCTCAAAGGAAGCTACATCATTCACGAATATCACATGTTTATTGCTCTTAACTGAAAAGCGTTGGATGTTAGACGGCCTGTGGTTTGTATCAGTTTCCTACGCTGAGTTGAACTAGATATGTTCCCTATGTGTAGGAAACACAGTTCTTTTGTTCTGAGTACACTCACATTTCTTGCTGTATTAGAGAATCTAGAAAGCAAGAGTGTGATTCTTTCTCTAAAGCAGAGTGTGTTTCATGGATGAGAAATGTGCTGTGTGTTTCCCTTCAGAAATGGAGTTAAATCACAGGCTCTGTGTCTTCCTACAAGCAAGAATTTGTTACAGGTAAAGGCAGTCACTTTTCAGCTCAAAGGAAGCTACATCGTTCACGAAGATCACACGATTCTCGCTCTTAACTGAAAAGCGTTGGATGTTAGACGGCCTGTGGTTTGTATCACTTTCCTACGCGGAGTTGAACTAGATATGTTCCCTATGTGTAGGAAACACAGTTCTTTTGTTCTGAGAACACTCACATTTCTTGCTGTATTAGAGAATCTAGAAAGCAAGAGTGTGATTCTTTCTCTAAAGCAGAGTGAGTTTCATGGATGAGAACTGTGCTGTGTGTTTCCCTTCAGAAACGGAGTTAAATCCCAGGCTCTGTGTCTTCCTACAAGCAAGACTTCGTTTCAGGTAAACGCAGTCACTTTTCAGCACAAACGAAGCTACATCGTTTACGAAGATCACAAATTTCTCGCTCTGAACTGAAAAGCGTTGGATGTTAGACGGCCTGTGGTTTGTATCAGTTTTCTAAGCGGAGTTGAACTAGATATGTTCCGTATCTGTAGGAAACACAGTTCTTTTGTTCTGAGTAAACTCACGTTTCTTGCTGTATTAGAGACTCTAGAAAGCAAGAGCGTGCTTCTTTCTCTAAAGCAGAGTGTGTTTCATGGATGAGAACTGTGCTGTGTGTTTCCCTTCATAAATGGAGATAAATCCCACGCTCTGTGTCTTCCTACAAGCAAGTCTTCGTTTCAGGTAAACGCAGTCACTTTTCAGCTCAACCCAAGCTACATCATTCATGAAGATCACACATTTCTCGCTCTTAACTGAAAAGCATTGGATGTTAGACGGCCTGTGGTTTGTATCAGTTTCCTAAGCGGAGTTGAACTAGATATGTTCCGTATGTGTAGGAAACAGAGTTCTTTTGTTCTGAGTACACTCACGTTTCTTGCTGTATTAGAGACTCTAGAAAGCAAGAGCGTGCTTCTTTCTCTAAAGCAGAGTGTGTTTCATGGATGAGAACTGTGCTGTGTGTTTCCCTTCAGAAATGGTGTTAAATCCCAAGCTCTGTATCTTCCTACAAGCAACACTTTGTTTCAGGTAAACGCAGTCACTTTTCAGCTCAAAGGAAGCTACGTCGTTCACGAAGATCACACGTTTCTCGCTCTTAACTGAAAAGCGTTGGATGTTAGACGGCCTGTGGTTTGTATCAGTTTCCTAAGCGGAGTTGAACCAGATAGGTTGCGTATGTGTAGGAAACACAGTTCTTTTGTACTGAGTACACTCACATTTCTTGCTGTATTAGAGAATCTAGAAAGCAAGAGTGTGATTTTTTCTCTAAAGCAGAGTGTGTTTCATGGATGAGAACTGTGCTGTGTGTTTCCCTTCAGAAATGGAGTTAAATCCCAGGCTCTGTGTCTTTCTACAAGCAAGACTTGGTTCCGGGAAACGCAGTCAATTTTCAGCTCAAAGGAAGCTAAATCGTTCACGAAGATCACACGTTTCTCGCTCTTAACTGAAAAGTGTTGGATGTTAGACGGCCTGTGGTTTGTATCAGTTTCCTAAGCGGAGTTGAACTAGATATGTTCCCTATGTGTAGGAAACACAGTTCTTTTGTTCTGAGTACACTCACGTTTCTTGCTGTATTAGAGACTCTGGAAAGCAAGAGCGTGGTTCTTTCTCTAAAGCAGAGTGTGTTTCATGGATGAGAACTGTGCTGTGTGTTTCCCTTCAGAAATGGAATTAAATCCCAGGCTCTGTGTCTTCCTACAACCAAGACTTGGTTCCGGGAAACGCAGTCACTTTTCAGGTCAAACAAAGCTACACATTTCCCGAAGGTCACACGGTTCTCGCTCTTAACTGAAAAGCGTTGGATGTTAGACGGCCTGTGGTTTGTATCAGTTTCCTACGCGAAGTTGAACTAGATATGTTCCCTATGTGTAGGAAACACAGTTCTTTTGTTCTGAGTACACTCACATTTCTTGCTGTATTAGAGAATCTAGAAAGCAAGAGTGTGATTCTTTCTCTAAAGCAGAGTGTGTTTCATGGATGAGAACTGTGCTATGTGTTTCCCTTCAGAAGTGGAGTTATATCCCAGGCTCTGTGTCTTCCTACAAGGAAGACTTGGTGACAGGAAACGCAGTCACTTTTCAGCTCAAAGGAAGCTAAATCGTTCACGAAGATCATACGTTTCTCGCTCTTAACTGAAAAGCGTTGGATATTAGAGGGCCTGTGGTTTGTATCAGTTTTCTAAGCGGAGTTGAACTAGATATGTTCCGTATGTGTAGGAAACACAGTTCTTTTTTTCTGAGTAAACTCACGTTTCTTGCTGTATTAGAGACTCTAGAAAGCAAGAGCGTGCTTCTTTCTCTAAAGCAGAGTGTGTTTCATGGATGAGAACTGTGCTGTGTGTTTCCCTTCATAAATGGAGTTAAATCCCAGGCTCTGTGTCTTCCTACAAGCAAGACTTCGTTTCAGGTAAACGCAGTCACTTTTCAGCTCAAAGGAAGCTACATCATTCACGAATATCACACGTTTCTTGCTCTTAACTGAAAAGCGTTGGATGTTAGACGGCCTGTGGTTTGTATCAGTTTCCTACGCTGAGTTGAACTAGATATGTTCCCTATGTGTAGGAAACACAGTTCTTTTGTTCTGAGTACACTCACATTTCTTGCTGTATTAGAGAATCTAGAAAGCAAGAGTGTGATTCTTTCTCTAAAGCAGAGTGTGTTTCATGGATGAGAAATGTGCTGTGTGTTTCCCTTCAGAAATGGAGTTAAATCACAGGCTCTGTGTCTTCCTACAAGCAAGACTTTGTTACAGGTAAAGGCAGTCACTTTTCACCTCAAAGGAAGCTACATCGTTCACGAAGATCACATGTTTCTCGCTCTTAACTGAAAAGCGTTGGATGTTAGACGGCCTGTGGTTTGTATCAGTTTCCTACACGGAGTTGAACTAGATATGTTCCCTATGTGTAGGAGACACAGTTCTTTTGTTCTGAGAACACTCACATTTCTTGCTGTATTAGAGAATCTAGAAAGCAAGAGTGTGATTCTTTCTCTAAAGCAGAGTGTGTTTCATGGATGAGAACTGTGCTGTGTGTTTCCCTTCAGAAACGGAGTTAAATCCCAGGCTCTGTGTCTTCCTACAAGCAAGACTTCGTTTCAGGTAAACGCAGTCACTTTTCAGCACAAACGAAGCTACATCGTTTACGAAGATCACAAATTTCTCGCTCTGAACTGAAAAGCGTTGGATGTTAGACGGCCTGTGGTTTGTATCAGTTTTCTAAGCGGAGTTGAACTAGATATGTTCCGTATGTGTAGGAAACACAGTTCTTTTGTTCTGAGTAAACTCACGTTTCTTGCTGTATTAGAGACTCTAGAAAGCAAGAGCGTGCTATTTTCTCTAAAGCAGAGTGTGTTTCATGGATGAGAACTGTGCTGTGTGTTTCCCTTCATAAATGGAGATAAATCCCACGCTCTGTGTCTTCCTACAAGCAAGTCTTCGTTTCAGGTAAACGCAGTCACTTTTCAGCACAAACGAAGCTACATCGTTTACGAAGATCACAAATTTCTCGCTCTGAACTGAAAAGCGTTGGATGTTAGACGGCCTGTGGTTTGTATCAGTTTTCTAAGCGGAGTTGAACTAGATATGTTCCGTATCTGTAGGAAACACAGTTCTTTTGTTCTGAGTAAACTCACGTTTCTTGCTGTATTAGAGACTCTAGAAAGCAAGAGCGTGCTTCTTTCTCTAAAGCAGAGTGTGTTTCATGGATGAGAACTGTGCTGTGTGTTTCCCTTCATAAATGGAGATAAATCCCACGCTCTGTGTCTTCCTACAAGCAAGTCTTCGTTTCAGGTAAACGCAGTCACTTTTCAGCTCAACCCAAGCTACATCATTCATGAAGATCACACATTTCTCGCTGTTAACTGAAAAGCATTGGATGTTAGACGGCCTGTGGTTTGTATCAGTTTCCTAAGCGGAGTTGAACTAGATATGTTCCGTATGTGTAGGAAACAGAGTTCTTTTGTTCTGAGTACACTCACGTTTCTTGCTGTATTAGAGACTCTAGAAAGCAAGAGCGTGCTTCTTTCTCTAAAGCAGAGTGTGTTTCATGGATGAGAACTGTGCTGTGTGTTTCCCTTCAGAAATGGTGTTAAATCCCAAGCTCTGTATCTTCCTACAAGCAACACTTTGTTTCAGGTAAACGCAGTCACTTTTCAGCTCAAAGGAAGCTACGTCGTTCACGAAGATCACACGTTTCTCGCTCTTAACTGAAAAGCGTTGGATGTTAGACGGCCTGTGGTTTGTATCAGTTTCCTAAGCGGAGTTGAACCAGATAGGTTGCGTATGTGTAGGAAACACAGTTCTTTTGTACTGAGTACACTCACATTTCTTGCTGTATTAGAGAATCTAGAAAGCAAGAGTGTGATTTTTTCTCTAAAGCAGAGTGTGTTTCATGGATGAGAACTGTGCTGTGTGTTTCCCTTCAGAAATGGAGTTAAATCCCAGGCTCTGTGTCTTTCTACAAGCAAGACTTGGTTCCGGGAAACGCAGTCAATTTTCAGCTCAAAGGAAGCTAAATCGTTCACGAAGATCACACGTTTCTCGCTCTTAACTGAAAAGTGTTGGATGTTAGACGGCCTGTGGTTTGTATCAGTTTCCTAAGCGGAGTTGAACTAGATATGTTCCCTATGTGTAGGAAACACAGTTCTTTTGTTCTGAGTACACTCACGTTTCTTGCTGTATTAGAGACTCTGGAAAGCAAGAGCGTGGTTCTTTCTCTAAAGCAGAGTGTGTTTCATGGATGAGAACTGTGCTGTGTGTTTCCCTTCAGAAATGGAATTAAATCCCAGGCTCTGTGTCTTCCTACAACCAAGACTTGGTTCCGGGAAACGCAGTCACTTTTCAGGTCAAACAAAGCTACACATTTCCCGAAGGTCACACGGTTCTCGCTCTTAACTGAAAAGCGTTGGATGTTAGACGGCCTGTGGTTTGTATCAGTTTCCTACGCGAAGTTGAACTAGATATGTTCCCTATGTGTAGGAAACACAGTTCTTTTGTTCTGAGTACACTCACATTTCTTGCTGTATTAGAGAATCTAGAAAGCAAGAGTGTGATTCTTTCTCTAAAGCAGAGTGTGTTTCATGGATGAGAACTGTGCTATGTGTTTCCCTTCAGAAGTGGAGTTATATCCCAGGCTCTGTGTCTTCCTACAAGGAAGACTTGGTGACAGGAAACGCAGTCACTTTTCAGCTCAAAGGAAGCTAAATCGTTCACGAAGATCATACGTTTCTCGCTCTTAACTGAAAAGCGTTGGATATTAGAGGGCCTGTGGTTTGTATCAGTTTTCTTAGCGGAGTTGAACTAGATATGTTCCGTATGTGTTGGAAACACAGTTCTTTTGTTCTGAGTAAACTCACGTTTCTTGCTGTATTAGAGACTCTAGAAAGCAAGAGCGTGCTTCTTTCTCTAAAGCAGAGTGTGTTTCATGGATGAGAACTGTGCTGTGTGTTTCCCTTCATAAATGGAGTTAAATCCCAGGCTCTGTGTCTTCCTACAAGCAAGACTTCGTTTCAGGTAAACGCAGTCACTTTTCAGCTCAAAGGAAGCTACATCATTCACGAATATCACATGTTTATTGCTCTTAACTGAAAAGCGTTGGATGTTAGACGGCCTGTGGTTTGTATCAGTTTCCTACGCTGAGTTGAACTAGATATGTTCCCTATGTGTAGGAAACACAGTTCTTTTGTTCTGAGTACACTCACATTTCTTGCTGTATTAGAGAATCTAGAAAGCAAGAGTGTGATTCTTTCTCTAAAGCAGAGTGTGTTTCATGGATGAGAAATGTGCTGTGTGTTTCCCTTCAGAAATGGAGTTAAATCACAGGCTCTGTGTCTTCCTACAAGCAAGAATTTGTTACAGGTAAAGGCAGTCACTTTTCAGCTCAAAGGAAGCTACATCGTTCACGAAGATCACACGATTCTCGCTCTTAACTGAAAAGCGTTGGATGTTAGACGGCCTGTGGTTTGTATCACTTTCCTACGCGGAGTTGAACTAGATATGTTCCCTATGTGTAGGAAACACAGTTCTTTTGTTCTGAGAACACTCACATTTCTTGCTGTATTAGAGAATCTAGAAAGCAAGAGTGTGATTCTTTCTCTAAAGCAGAGTGAGTTTCATGGATGAGAACTGTGCTGTGTGTTTCCCTTCAGAAACGGAGTTAAATCCCAGGCTCTGTGTCTTCCTACAAGCAAGACTTCGTTTCAGGTAAACGCAGTCACTTTTCAGCACAAACGAAGCTACATCGTTTACGAAGATCACAAATTTCTCGCTCTGAACTGAAAAGCGTTGGATGTTAGACGGCCTGTGGTTTGTATCAGTTTTCTAAGCGGAGTTGAACTAGATATGTTCCGTATCTGTAGGAAACACAGTTCTTTTGTTCTGAGTAAACTCACGTTTCTTGCTGTATTAGAGACTCTAGAAAGCAAGAGCGTGCTTCTTTCTCTAAAGCAGAGTGTGTTTCATGGATGAGAACTGTGCTGTGTGTTTCCCTTCATAAATGGAGATAAATCCCACGCTCTGTGTCTTCCTACAAGCAAGTCTTCGTTTCAGGTAAACGCAGTCACTTTTCAGCTCAACCCAAGCTACATCATTCATGAAGATCACACATTTCTCGCTCTTAACTGAAAAGCATTGGATGTTAGACGGCCTGTGGTTTGTATCAGTTTCCTAAGCGGAGTTGAACTAGATATGTTCCGTATGTGTAGGAAACAGAGTTCTTTTGTTCTGAGTACACTCACGTTTCTTGCTGTATTAGAGACTCTAGAAAGCAAGAGCGTGCTTCTTTCTCTAAAGCAGAGTGTGTTTCATGGATGAGAACTGTGCTGTGTGTTTCCCTTCAGAAATGGTGTTAAATCCCAAGCTCTGTATCTTCCTACAAGCAACACTTTGTTTCAGGTAAACGCAGTCACTTTTCAGCTCAAAGGAAGCTACGTCGTTCACGAAGATCACACGTTTCTCGCTCTTAACTGAAAAGCGTTGGATGTTAGACGGCCTGTGGTTTGTATCAGTTTCCTAAGCGGAGTTGAACCAGATAGGTTGCGTATGTGTAGGAAACACAGTTCTTTTGTACTGAGTACACTCACATTTCTTGCTGTATTAGAGAATCTAGAAAGCAAGAGTGTGATTTTTTCTCTAAAGCAGAGTGTGTTTCATGGATGAGAACTGTGCTGTGTGTTTCCCTTCAGAAATGGAGTTAAATCCCAGGCTCTGTGTCTTTCTACAAGCAAGACTTGGTTCCGGGAAACGCAGTCAATTTTCAGCTCAAAGGAAGCTAAATCGTTCACGAAGATCACACGTTTCTCGCTCTTAACTGAAAAGTGTTGGATGTTAGACGGCCTGTGGTTTGTATCAGTTTCCTAAGCGGAGTTGAACTAGATATGTTCCCTATGTGTAGGAAACACAGTTCTTTTGTTCTGAGTACACTCACGTTTCTTGCTGTATTAGAGACTCTGGAAAGCAAGAGCGTGGTTCTTTCTCTAAAGCAGAGTGTGTTTCATGGATGAGAACTGTGCTGTGTGTTTCCCTTCAGAAATGGAATTAAATCCCAGGCTCTGTGTCTTCCTACAACCAAGACTTGGTTCCGGGAAACGCAGTCACTTTTCAGGTCAAACAAAGCTACACATTTCCCGAAGGTCACACGGTTCTCGCTCTTAACTGAAAAGCGTTGGATGTTAGACGGCCTGTGGTTTGTATCAGTTTCCTACGCGAAGTTGAACTAGATATGTTCCCTATGTGTAGGAAACACAGTTCTTTTGTTCTGAGTACACTCACATTTCTTGCTGTATTAGAGAATCTAGAAAGCAAGAGTGTGATTCTTTCTCTAAAGCAGAGTGTGTTTCATGGATGAGAACTGTGCTATGTGTTTCCCTTCAGAAGTGGAGTTATATCCCAGGCTCTGTGTCTTCCTACAAGGAAGACTTGGTGACAGGAAACGCAGTCACTTTTCAGCTCAAAGGAAGCTAAATCGTTCACGAAGATCATACGTTTCTCGCTCTTAACTGAAAAGCGTTGGATATTAGAGGGCCTGTGGTTTGTATCAGTTTTCTAAGCGGAGTTGAACTAGATATGTTCCGTATGTGTAGGAAACACAGTTCTTTTTTTCTGAGTAAACTCACGTTTCTTGCTGTATTAGAGACTCTAGAAAGCAAGAGCGTGCTTCTTTCTCTAAAGCAGAGTGTGTTTCATGGATGAGAACTGTGCTGTGTGTTTCCCTTCATAAATGGAGTTAAATCCCAGGCTCTGTGTCTTCCTACAAGCAAGACTTCGTTTCAGGTAAACGCAGTCACTTTTCAGCTCAAAGGAAGCTACATCATTCACGAATATCACACGTTTCTTGCTCTTAACTGAAAAGCGTTGGATGTTAGACGGCCTGTGGTTTGTATCAGTTTCCTACGCTGAGTTGAACTAGATATGTTCCCTATGTGTAGGAAACACAGTTCTTTTGTTCTGAGTACACTCACATTTCTTGCTGTATTAGAGAATCTAGAAAGCAAGAGTGTGATTCTTTCTCTAAAGCAGAGTGTGTTTCATGGATGAGAAATGTGCTGTGTGTTTCCCTTCAGAAATGGAGTTAAATCACAGGCTCTGTGTCTTCCTACAAGCAAGACTTTGTTACAGGTAAAGGCAGTCACTTTTCACCTCAAAGGAAGCTACATCGTTCACGAAGATCACATGTTTCTCGCTCTTAACTGAAAAGCGTTGGATGTTAGACGGCCTGTGGTTTGTATCAGTTTCCTACGCGGAGTTGAACTAGATATGTTCCCTATGTGTAGGAGACACAGTTCTTTTGTTCTGAGAACACTCACATTTCTTGCTGTATTAGAGAATCTAGAAAGCAAGAGTGTGATTCTTTCTCTAAAGCAGAGTGTGTTTCATGGATGAGAACTGTGCTGTGTGTTTCCCTTCAGAAACGGAGTTAAATCCCAGGCTCTGTGTCTTCCTACAAGCAAGACTTCGTTTCAGGTAAACGCAGTCACTTTTCAGCACAAACGAAGCTACATCGTTTACGAAGATCACAAATTTCTCGCTCTGAACTGAAAAGCGTTGGATGTTAGACGGCCTGTGGTTTGTATCAGTTTTCTAAGCGGAGTTGAACTAGATATGTTCCGTATGTGTAGGAAACACAGTTCTTTTGTTCTGAGTAAACTCACGTTTCTTGCTGTATTAGAGACTCTAGAAAGCAAGAGCGTGCTATTTTCTCTAAAGCAGAGTGTGTTTCATGGATGAGAACTGTGCTGTGTGTTTCCCTTCATAAATGGAGATAAATCCCACGCTCTGTGTCTTCCTACAAGCAAGTCTTCGTTTCAGGTAAACGCAGTCACTTTTCAGGTCAAACCAAGCTACATCATTCATGAAGATCACACATTTCTCGCTCTTAACTGAAAAGCATTGGATGTTAGACGGCCTGTGGTTTGTATCAGTTTCCTAAGCGGAGTTGAACTAGATATGTTCCGTATGTGTAGGAAACAGAGTTCTTTTGTTCTGAGTACACTCACGTTTCTTGCTGTATTAGAGACTCTAGAAAGCAAGAGCGTGCTTCTTTCTCTAAAGCAGAGTGTGTTTCATGGATGAGAACTGTGCTGTGTGTTTCCCTTCAGATATGGAGTTAAATTCCAGGCTCTGTGTCTTCCTACAAGCAAGACTTCGTTTCAGGTAAACGCAGTCACTTTTCAGCACAAACGAAGCTACATCGTTTATGAAGATCACAAATTTCTCGCTCTGAACTGAAAAGCGTTGGATGTTAGACGGCCTGTGGTTTGTATCAGTTTTCTAAGCGGAGTTGAACTAGATATGTTCCGTATGTGTAGGAAACACAGTTCTTTTGTTCTGAGCACACTCACATTTCTTGCTGTATTAGAGACTCTAGAAAGCAAGAGCGTGCTTCTTTCTCTAAAGCAGAGTGTGTTTCATGGATGAGAACTGTGCTGTGTGTTTCCCTTCATAAATGGAGTTAAATCCCAGGCTCTGTGTCTTCCTACAAGCAAGACTTGGTTCCGGGAAACGCAGTCACTTTTCAGCTCAAAGGAAGTTAAATCGTTCACGAAGATCCCACGATTCTCGCTCTTAATTGAAAAGCGTTGGATGTTAGAAGGCCTGTGGTTTGTATCAGTTTCCTAAGCGAAGTTGAACTAGATATGTTCCCTATGTGTAGGAAACACAGTTCTTTTGTTCTGAGTATACTCACATTTCTTGCTGTATTAGAGAATCTAGAAAGCAAGAGTGTGATTCTTTCTCTAAAGCAGAGTGTGTTTCATGGATGAGAACTGTGCTATGTGTTTCCCTTCAGAAGTGGAGTTATATCCCAGGCTCTGTGTCTTCCTACAAGGAAGACTTGGTGACAGGAAACGCAGTCACTTTTCAGCTCAAAGGAAGCTAAATCGTTCACGAAGATCATACGTTTCTCGCTCTTAACTGAAAAGCGTTGGATATTAGAGGGCCTGTGGTTTGTATCAGTTTTCTAAGCGGAGTTGAACTAGATATGTTCCGTATGTGTAGGAAACACAGTTCTTTTTTTCTGAGTAAACTCACGTTTCTTGCTGTATTAGAGACTCTAGAAAGCAAGAGCGTGCTTCTTTCTCTAAAGCAGAGTGTGTTTCATGGATGAGAACTGTGCTGTGTGTTTCCCTTCATAAATGGAGTTAAATCCCAGGCTCTGTGTCTTCCTACAAGCAAGACTTCGTTTCAGGTAAACGCAGTCACTTTTCAGCTCAAAGGAAGCTACATCATTCACGAATATCACACGTTTCTTGCTCTTAACTGAAAAGCGTTGGATGTTAGACGGCCTGTGGTTTGTATCAGTTTCCTACGCTGAGTTGAACTAGATATGTTCCCTATGTGTAGGAAACACAGTTCTTTTGTTCTGAGTACACTCACATTTCTTGCTGTATTAGAGAATCTAGAAAGCAAGAGTGTGATTCTTTCTCTAAAGCAGAGTGTGTTTCATGGATGAGAAATGTGCTGTGTGTTTCCCTTCAGAAATGGAGTTAAATCACAGGCTCTGTGTCTTCCTACAAGCAAGACTTTGTTACAGGTAAAGGCAGTCACTTTTCACCTCAAAGGAAGCTACATCGTTCACGAAGATCACACGTTTCTCGCTCTTAACTGAAAAGCGTTGGATGTTAGACGGCCTGTGGTTTGTATCAGTTTCCTACGCGGAGTTGAACTAGATATGTTCCCTATGTGTAGGAGACACAGTTCTTTTGTTCTGAGAACACTCACATTTCTTGCTGTATTAGAGAATCTAGAAAGCAAGAGTGTGATTCTTTCTCTAAAGCAGAGTGTGTTTCATGGATGAGAACTGTGCTGTGTGTTTCCCTTCAGAAACGGAGTTAAATCCCAGGCTCTGTGTCTTCCTACAAGCAAGACTTCGTTTCAGGTAAACGCAGTCACTTTTCAGCACAAACGAAGCTACATCGTTTACGAAGATCACAAATTTCTCGCTCTGAACTGAAAAGCGTTGGATGTTAGACGGCCTGTGGTTTGTATCAGTTTTCTAAGCGGAGTTGAACTAGATATGTTCCGTATGTGTAGGAAACACAGTTCTTTTGTTGTGAGTAAACTCACGTTTCTTGCTGTATTAGAGACTCTAGAAAGCAAGAGCGTGCTTCTTTCTCTAAAGCAGAGTGTGTTTCATGGATGAGAACTGTGCTGTGTGTTTCCCTTCATAAATGGAGATAAATCCCACGCTCTGTGTCTTCCTACAAGCAAGTCTTCGTTTCAGGTAAACGCAGTCACTTTTCAGGTCAAACCAAGCTACATCATTCATGAAGATCACACATTTCTCTCTCTTAACTGAAAAGCATTGGATGTTAGACGGCCTGTGGTTTGTATCAGTTTCCTAAGCGGAGTTGAACTAGATATGTTCCGTATGTGTAGGAAACAGAGTTCTTTTGTTCTGAGCACACTCACGTTTCTTGCTGTATTAGAGACTCTAGAAAGCAAGAGTGTGCTTCTTTCTCTAAACAGAGTGTGTTTCATGGATGAGAACTGTGCTGTGTGTTTCCATTCATAAATGGAGTTAAATCCCAGGCTCTGTGTCTTCCTACAAGCAAGACTTTGTTACAGGTAAACGCAGTCACTTTTCAGCTCAAACGAAGCTACATCGTTCACGAAGTTCACACGGTTCTCGCTCTTAACTGAAAAGCATTGGATGTTAGGCTGCCTGTGGTTTGTATCAGTTTCCTAAGCGGAGTTGAACTAGGTATGTTCCGTATGTGTAGGAAACAGAGTTCTTTTGTTCTGAGTACACTCACGTTTCTTGCTGTATTAGAGACTCTAGAAAGCAAGAGCGTGCTACTTTCTCTAAAGCAGAGTGTGTTTCATGGATGAGACCTGTGCTGTGTGTTTCCCTTCAGAAATGGAGTTAAATTCCAGGCTCTGTGTCTTCCTACAAGCAAGACTTCGTTTCAGGTAAACTCAGTCACTTTTCAGCTCAAACGAAGCTACATCGTTCACGAAGATCACACGTTTTTTGCTCTTAACTGAAAACCGTTGGATGTTAGACGGCCTGTGGTTTGTATCAGTTTCCTAAGAGGAGTTGAACTAGATATGTTCCGTAAGTGTAGGAAACACAGTTGTTTTGTTCTGAGCACACTCACATTTCTTGCTGTATTAGAGACTCTAGAAAGCAAGAGCGTGCTTCTTTCTCTAAAGCAGAGTGTGTTTCATGGATGAGAACTGTGCTGTGTGTTTCCCTTCATAAATGGAGTTAAATCCCAGGCTCTGTGTCTTCCTACAAGCAAGACTTGGTTCCGGGAAACGCAGTCACTTTTCAGCTCAAAGGAAGTTAAATCGTTCACGAAGATCCCACGATTCTCGCTCTTAATTGAAAAGCGTTGGATGTTAGAAGGCCTGTGGTTTGTATCAGTTTCCTAAGCGGAGTTGAACTAGATATGTTCCCTATGTGTAGGAAACACAGTTCTTTTGTTCTGAGTACACTCACATTTCTTGCTGTATTAGAGTCTCTAGAAAGCAAGAGCCTGCTTCTTTCTCTAAAGCAGCATGTGTTTCATGGATGAGAACTGTGCTGGTGTTTCCCTTCAGAAATGGAGTTAAATCCCAGGCTCTGTGTCTTCCTACAAGCAAGACTTCGTTTCAGGTAAACGCAGTCACTTTTCAGCTCAAACGAAGCTACATCGTTCACGAAGATCACACATTTCTCGCTGTGAACTGAAAAGCGTTGGATGTTAGACGGCCTGTGGTTTGTATCAGTTTTCTAAGCGGAGTTGAACTAGATATGTTCCATAAGTGTAGGAAACACAGTTCTTTTGTTCTGAGCACACTCTCATTTCGTGCTGTATTAGAGAATCTAGAAAGCAAGAGTGTGCTTCTTTCTCTAAAGCAGAGTGTGTTTCATGGATGAGAACTGTTCTGTGTGTTTCCCTTCAGGAATGGAGTTAAATCCCAGGCTCTGTGTCTTCCTACAAGCAAGACTTGGTTCCGGGAAACGCAGTCACTTTTCAGCTCAAAGGAAGCTAAATCGTTCACGAAGATCCCACGATTCTCGCTCTTAACTGAAAAGCGTTGGATTTTAGACGGCCTGTTGTTTGTATCAGTTTCCTACGCGGAGTTGAACTAGATATGTTCCCTATGTGTAGGAAACAGAGTTCTTTTGTTCTGAGTACACTCACGTTTCTTGCTGTATTAGAGACTCTAGAAAGCAAGAGCGTGCTTCTTTCTCTAAAGCAGAGTGTGTTTCATGGATGAGAACTGTGCTGTGTGTTTCCCTTCAGAAATGGAGTTAAATCGCAGGCTCTGTGTCTTCCTACAAGCAAGACTTTGTTACAGGTAAAGGCAGTCACTTTTCAGCTCAAACGATGCTACATCGTTCACGAAGATCTCACGTTTCTTGCTCTTAACTGAAAAGCGTTGGATGTTAGACGGCCTGTGGTTTGTATCAGTTTCCTACGCGGCGTTGAACTAGATATGTTCCCTATGTGTAGGAAACACAGTTCTTTTGTTCTGAGTACACTCACATTTCTTGCTGTATTAGAGAATCTAGAAAGCAAGAGTGTGATTCTTTCTCTAAAGCAGAGTGTGTTTCATGGATGAGAACTGTGCTGTGTGTTTCCCTTCATAAATGGAGATAAATCCCAGGCTCTGTGTCTTCCTACAAGCAAGTCTTCGTTTCAGGTAAACGCAGTCACTTTTCAGCTCAAACCAAGCTACATCATTCATGAAGATCACACATTTCTCGCTCTTAACTGAAAAGCATTGGATGTTAGACGGCCTGTGGTTTGTATCAGTTTCCTACGCGGAGTAGAACTAGATATGTTCAGTAAGTGTAGGAAACAGAGTTCTTTTGTTCTGAGCACACTCACGTTTCTTGCTGTATTAGAGACTCTAGAAAGCAAGAGCGTGCTTCTTTCTCTAAAGCAGAGTGTGCTTCATGAATGAGAACTGTGCTGTGTGTTTCCCTTCATAAATGGAGTTAAATCCCAGGCTCTGTGTCTTCCTACAAGCAAGACTTTGTTACAGGTAAACGCAGTCACTTTTCAGCTCAAATGAAGCTACATCATTCACGAAGGTCACACGGTTCTCGCTCTTAACTGAAAAGCATTGGATGTTAGACGGCCTGTGGTTTGTATCAGTTTCCTAAGCGGATTTGAACTAGATATGTTCCGTTAGTGTAGGAAACACAGTTCTTTTGTTCTGAGTACACTCACGTTTCTTGCTGTATTAGAGACTCTAGAAAGCAAGAGCGTGCTTCTTTCTCTAAAGCAGAGTGTGTTTCATGGATGAGAACTGTGCTGTGTGTTTCCCTTCAGAAATGGAGTTAAATTCCAGGCTCTGTGTCTTCCTACAAGCAAGACTTCGTTTCAGGTAAACTCAGTCACTTTTCAGCTCAATCGAAGCTACATCGTTCACGAATATCACACGTTTTTTGCTCGTAACTGAAAAGCGTTGGATGTTAGACCGCCTGTGGTTTGTATCAGTTTCCTAAGCGGAGTTGAACTAGATATGTTCCCTATGTGTAGGAAACACAGTTCATTTGTTCTGAGTACACTCACGTTTCTTGCTGTATTAGAGAAGCTAGAAAGCAAGAGCCTGCTTCTTTCTCTAAAGCAGTGTGTGTTTCATGGATGAGAACTGTGCTGTGTGTTTCCCTTCAGAAATGGAGTTAAATCCCAGGCTCTGTGTCTTCCTACAAGCAAGACTTGGTTCCGGGAAACGCAGTCACTTTTCAGGTCAAACAAAGCTACATAGTTCCCGAAGATCACACGGTTCTCGCTCTTAAATGAAAAGCGTTGGATGTTAGACGGCCTGTGGTTTGTATCAGTTTCCTAAGCGAAGTTGAACTAGATATGTTCCGTATGTGTAGGAAACACAGTTCTTTTGTTCTGAGTACACTCACATTTCTTGCTGTATTAGATAATCTAGAATGGAAGAGTGTGATTCTTTCTCTAAAGCAGAGTGTGTTTCATGGATGAGAACTGTGCTGTGTGTTTCCCTTCAGAAGTGGAGTTATATCCCAGGCTCTGTGTCTTCCTACAAGCAAGACTTTGTTACAGGTAAACGCAGTCACTTTTCAGCTCAAATGAAGCTACATCATTCACGAAAGTCACACGGTTCTCGCTCTTAACTGAAAAGCATTGGATGTTAGACGGCCTGTGGTTTGTATCAGTTTCCTAAGCGGAGTTGAACTAGATATGTTCCGTTAGTGTAGGAAACACAGTTCTTTTGTTCTGAGTACACTCACGTTTCTTGCTGTATTAGAGACTCTTGAAAGCAAGAGCGTGCTTCTTTCTCTAAAGCAGAGTGTGTTTCATGGATGAGAACTGTGCTGTGTGTTTCCCTTCAGAAATGGAGTTAAATTCCAGGCTCTGTGTCTTCCTACAAGCAAGACTTCGTTTCAGGTAAACTCAGTCACTTTTCAGCTCAATCGAAGCTACATCGTTCACGAATATCACACGTTTTTTGCTCGTAACTGAAAAGCGTTGGATGTTAGACCGCCTGTGGTTTGTATCAGTTTCCTAAGCGGAGTTGAACTAGATATGTTCCCTATGTGTAGGAAACACAGTTCATTTGTTCTGAGTACACTCACGTTTCTTGCTGTATTAGAGAAGCTAGAAAGCAAGAGCCTGCTTCTTTCTCTAAAGCAGTGTGTGTTTCATGGATGAGAACTGTGCTGTGTGTTTCCCTTCATAAATGGAGTTAAATCCCAGGCTCTGTGTCTTCCTACAAGCAAGACTTGCTTCCGAGAAACGCAGTCACTTTTCAGCTCAAAGGAAGCTAAATCGTTCACGAAGATCACACGTTTCTCGCTCTTAACTGAAAAGCATTGGATGTTAGACGGCCTGTGGTTTGTATCAGTTTCCTAAGCGGAGTTGAACTAGATATGTTCCCCTTGTGTAGGAAACACACTTCTTTTGTTCTGAGTACACTCACGTTATTTGCTGTATTAGAGACTCTAGAAAGCAAGAGCGTGCTTCTTAATCTAAAGCAGAGTGTGTTTCATGGATGAGAACTGTGCTGTGTGTTTCCCTTCAGAAATGGAGTTAAATCCCAGGCTCTGTGTCTTCCTACAAGCAAGACTTTGTTCCGTGAAACGCAGTCACTTTTCAGCTCAAATAAAGCTACATAGTTTCCGAAGGTCACATGGTTCTCGCTCTTAACTGAAAAGCATTGGATGTTAGACTGCCTGTGGTTTGTATCAGTTTCCTAAGCGGAGTTGAACTAGGTATGTTCGGTATGTGTAGGAAACACAGTTCTTTTGTTCTGAGTAAACTCACGTTTCTTGCTGTATTAGAGACTCTAGAAAGCAAGAGCGTGCTTCTTTCTCTAAAGCAGAGTGTGTTTCATGGATGAGAACTGTGCTGTGTGTTTCCCTTCATAAATGGAGTTAAATCCCAGGCTCTGTTTCTTCCTACAAGAAGACTTTGTTACAGGTAAACGCAGTCACTTTTCAGCTCAAATGAAGCTACATCGTTCACGAAGGTCACACGGTTCTCGCTCTTAACTGAAAAGCATTGGATGTTAGAATGCCTGTGGTTTATATCAGTTTCCTAAGTGGAGTTGAACTAGGTATGTTCCGTATGTGTAGGAAACAGAGTTCTTTTGTTCTGAGTACACTCACGTTTCTTGCTGTATTAGAGACTCTAGAAAGCAATGGCGTGCTTCTTTCTCTAAAGCAGAGTGTGTTTCATGGATGAGAACTGTGCTGTGTGTTTCCCTTCAGAAATGGAGTTAAACCCCAAGCTCTGTATCTTCCTACAAGCAACACTTTGTTTCAGGTAAACGCAGTCACTTTTCAGCTCAAAGGAAGCTACGTCGTTCACGAAGATCACACATTTCTCGCTCTTAACTGAAAAGCGTTGGATGTTAGACGGCCTGTGGTTTGTATCAGTTTCCTAAGCGGAGTTGAACCAGATATGTTGCCTATGTGTAGGAAACACAGTTCTTTTGTACTGAGTACACTCATATTTCTTGCTGTATTAGAGAATCTAGAAAGCAAGAGTGTGATTTTTTCTCTAAAGCAGAGTGTGTTTCATGGATGAGAACTGTGCTGTGTGTTTCCCTTCAGAAATGGAGTTAAATCCCAGGCTCTGTGTCTTTCTACAAGCAAGACTTGGTTCCGGGAAACGCAGTCAATTTTCAGCTCAAAGGAAGCTAAATCGTTCACGAAGATCACACTTTTCTTGCTCTTAACTGAAAAGTGTTGGATGTTAGACGGCCTGTGGTTTGTATCAGTTTCCTAAGCGGAGTTGAACTAGATATGTTCCCTATGTGTAGGAAACACAGTTCTTTTGTTCTGAGTACACTCACGTTTCTTGCTGTATTAGAGACTCTCGAAAGCAAGAGCGTGCTTCTTTCTCTAAAGCAGAGTGTGTTTCATGGATGAGAACTGTGCTGTGTGTTTCCCTTCAGAAGTGGAGTTATATCCCAGGCTCTGTGTCTTCCTACAAGGAAGACTTGGTGACAGGAAACGCAGTCACTTTTCAGCTCAAAGGAAGCTAAATCGTTCACGAAGATCACATGTTTCTCGCTCTTAACTGAAAAGCGTTGGATATTAGAGGGCCTGTGGTTTGTATCAGTTTTCTTAGCGGAGTTGAACTAGATATGTTCCGTATGTGTTGGAAACACAGTTCTTTTGTTCTGAGTAAACTCACGTTTCTTGCTGTATTAGAGACTCTAGAAAGCAAGAGCGTGCTTCTTTCTCTAAAGCAGAGTGTGTTTCATGGATGAGAACTGTGCTGTGTGTTTCCCTTCATAAATGGAGTTAAATCCCAGGCTCTGTGTCTTCCTATAAGCAAGACTTCGTTTCAGGTAAACGCAGTCACTTTTCAGCTCAAAGGAAGCTACATCATTCACGAATATCACATGTTTATTGCTCTTAACTGAAAAGCGTTGGATGTTAGACGGCCTGTGGTTTGTATCAGTTTCCTACGCTGAGTTGAACTAGATATGTTCCCTATGTGTAGGAAACACAGTTCTTTTGTTCTGAGTACACTCACATTTCTTGCTGTATTAGAGAATCTAGAAAGCAAGAGTGTGATTCTTTCTCTAAAGCAGAGTGTGTTTCATGGATGAGAAATGTGCTGTGTGTTTCCCTTCAGAAATGGAGTTAAATCACAGGCTCTGTGTCTTCCTACAAGCAAGAATTTGTTACAGGTAAAGGCAGTCACTTTTCAGCTCAAAGGAAGCTACATCGTTCACGAAGATCACACGATTCTCGCTCTTAACTGAAAAGCGTTGGATGTTAGATGGCCTGTGGTTTGTATCACTTTCCTACGCGGAGTTGAACTAGATATGTTCCCTATGTGTAGGAAACACAGTTCTTTTGTTCTGAGAACACTCACATTTCTTGCTGTATTAGAGAATCTAGAAAGCAAGAGTGTGATTCTTTCTCTAAAGCAGAGTGAGTTTCATGGATGAGAACTGTGCTGTGTGTTTCCCTTCAGAAACGGAGTTAAATCCCAGGCTCTGTGTCTTCCTACAAGCAAGACTTCGTTTCAGGTAAACGCAGTCACTTTTCAGCACAAACGAAGCTACATCGTTTACGAAGATCACAAATTTCTCGCTCTGAACTGAAAAGCGTTGGATGTTAGACGGCCTGTGGTTTGTATCAGTTTTCTAAGCGGAGTTGAACTAGATATGTTCCGTATCTGTAGGAAACACAGTTCTTTTGTTCTGAGTAAACTCACGTTTCTTGCTGTATTAGAGACTCTAGAAAGCAAGAGCGTGCTTCTTTCTCTAAAGCAGAGTGTGTTTCATGGATGAGAACTGTGCTGTGTGTTTCCCTTCATAAATGGAGATAAATCCCACGCTCTGTGTCTTCCTACAAGCAAGTCTTCGTTTCAGGTAAACGCAGTCACTTTTCAGCTCAACCCAAGCTACATCATTCATGAAGATCACACATTTCTCGCTCTTAACTGAAAAGCATTGGATGTTAGACGGCCTGTGGTTTGTATCAGTTTCCTAAGCGGAGTTGAACTAGATATGTTCCGTATGTGTAGGAAACAGAGTTCTTTTGTTCTGAGTACACTCACGTTTCTTGCTGTATTAGAGACTCTAGAAAGCAAGAGCGTGCTTCTTTCTCTAAAGCAGAGTGTGTTTCATGGATGAGAACTGTGCTGTGTGTTTCCCTTCAGAAATGGTGTTAAATCCCAAGCTCTGTATCTTCCTACAAGCAACACTTTGTTTCAGGTAAACGCAGTCACTTTTCAGCTCAAAGGAAGCTACGTCGTTCACGAAGATCACACGTTTCTCGCTCTTAACTGAAAAGCGTTGGATGTTAGACGGCCTGTGGTTTGTATCAGTTTCCTAAGCGGAGTTGAACCAGATAGGTTGCGTATGTGTAGGAAACACAGTTCTTTTGTACTGAGTACACTCACATTTCTTGCTGTATTAGAGAATCTAGAAAGCAAGAGTGTGATTTTTTCTCTAAAGCAGAGTGTGTTTCATGGATGAGAACTGTGCTGTGTGTTTCCCTTCAGAAATGGAGTTAAATCCCAGGCTCTGTGTCTTTCTACAAGCAAGACTTGGTTCCGGGAAACGCAGTCAATTTTCAGCTCAAAGGAAGCTAAATCGTTCACGAAGATCACACGTTTCTCGCTCTTAACTGAAAAGTGTTGGATGTTAGACGGCCTGTGGTTTGTATCAGTTTCCTAAGCGGAGTTGAACTAGATATGTTCCCTATGTGTAGGAAACACAGTTCTTTTGTTCTGAGTACACTCACGTTTCTTGCTGTATTAGAGACTCTGGAAAGCAAGAGCGTGGTTCTTTCTCTAAAGCAGAGTGTGTTTCATGGATGAGAACTGTGCTGTGTGTTTCCCTTCAGAAATGGAATTAAATCCCAGGCTCTGTGTCTTCCTACAACCAAGACTTGGTTCCGGGAAACGCAGTCACTTTTCAGGTCAAACAAAGCTACACATTTCCCGAAGGTCACACGGTTCTCGCTCTTAACTGAAAAGCGTTGGATGTTAGACGGCCTGTGGTTTGTATCAGTTTCCTACGCGAAGTTGAACTAGATATGTTCCCTATGTGTAGGAAACACAGTTCTTTTGTTCTGAGTACACTCACATTTCTTGCTGTATTAGAGAATCTAGAAAGCAAGAGTGTGATTCTTTCTCTAAAGCAGAGTGTGTTTCATGGATGAGAACTGTGCTATGTGTTTCCCTTCAGAAGTGGAGTTATATCCCAGGCTCTGTGTCTTCCTACAAGGAAGACTTGGTGACAGGAAACGCAGTCACTTTTCAGCTCAAAGGAAGCTAAATCGTTCATGAAGATCATACGTTTCTCGCTCTTAACTGAAAAGCGTTGGATATTAGAGGGCCTGTGGTTTGTATCAGTTTTCTTAGCGGAGTTGAACTAGATATGTTCCGTATGTGTTGGAAACACAGTTCTTTTGTTCTGAGTAAACTCACGTTTCTTGCTGTATTAGAGACTCTAGAAAGCAAGAGCGTGCTTCTTTCTCTAAAGCAGAGTGTGTTTCATGGATGAGAACTGTGCTGTGTGTTTCCCTTCATAAATGGAGTTAAATCCCAGGCTCTGTGTCTTCCTACAAGCAAGACTTCGTTTCAGGTAAACGCAGTCACTTTTCAGCTCAAAGGAAGCTACATCATTCACGAATATCACATGTTTATTGCTCTTAACTGAAAAGCGTTGGATGTTAGACGGCCTGTGGTTTGTATCAGTTTCCTACGCTGAGTTGAACTAGATATGTTCCCTATGTGTAGGAAACACAGTTCTTTTGTTCTGAGTACACTCACATTTCTTGCTGTATTAGAGAATCTAGAAAGCAAGAGTGTGATTCTTTCTCTAAAGCAGAGTGTGTTTCATGGATGAGAAATGTGCTGTGTGTTTCCCTTCAGAAATGGAGTTAAATCACAGGCTCTGTGTCTTCCTACAAGCAAGAATTTGTTACAGGTAAAGGCAGTCACTTTTCAGCTCAAAGGAAGCTACATCGTTCACGAAGATCACACGATTCTCGCTCTTAACTGAAAAGCGTTGGATGTTAGACGGCCTGTGGTTTGTATCACTTTCCTACGCCGAGTTGAACTAGATATGTTCCCTATGTGTAGGAAACACAGTTCTTTTGTTCTGAGAACACTCACATTTCTTGCTGTATTAGAGAATCTAGAAAGCAAGAGTGTGATTCTTTCTCTAAAGCAGAGTGAGTTTCATGGATGAGAACTGTGCTGTGTGTTTCCCTTCAGAAACGGAGTTAAATCCCAGGCTCTGTGTCTTCCTACAAGCAAGACTTCGTTTCAGGTAAACGCAGTCACTTTTCAGCACAAACGAAGCTACATCGTTTACGAAGATCACAAATTTCTCGCTCTGAACTGAAAAGCGTTGGATGTTAGACGGCCTGTGGTTTGTATCAGTTTTCTAAGCGGAGTTGAACTAGATATGTTCCGTATCTGTAGGAAACACAGTTCTTTTGTTCTGAGTAAACTCACGTTTCTTGCTGTATTAGAGACTCTAGAAAGCAAGAGCGTGCTTCTTTCTCTAAAGCAGAGTGTGTTTCATGGATGAGAACTGTGCTGTGTGTTTCCCTTCATAAATGGAGATAAATCCCACGCTCTGTGTCTTCCTACAAGCAAGTCTTCGTTTCAGGTAAACGCAGTCACTTTTCAGCTCAACCCAAGCTACATCATTCATGAAGATCACACATTTCTCGCTCTTAACTGAAAAGCATTGGATGTTAGACGGCCTGTGGTTTGTATCAGTTTCCTAAGCGGAGTTGAACTAGATATGTTCCGTATGTGTAGGAAACAGAGTTCTTTTGTTCTGAGTACACTCACGTTTCTTGCTGTATTAGAGACTCTAGAAAGCAAGAGCGTGCTTCTTTCTCTAAAGCAGAGTGTGTTTCATGGATGAGAACTGTGCTGTGTGTTTCCCTTCAGAAATGGTGTTAAATCCCAAGCTCTGTATCTTCCTACAAGCAACACTTTGTTTCAGGTAAACGCAGTCACTTTTCAGCTCAAAGGAAGCTACGTCGTTCACGAAGATCACACGTTTCTCGCTCTTAACTGAAAAGCGTTGGATGTTAGACGGCCTGTGGTTTGTATCAGTTTCCTAAGCGGAGTTGAACCAGATAGGTTGCGTATGTGTAGGAAACACAGTTCTTTTGTACTGAGTACACTCACATTTCTTGCTGTATTAGAGAATCTAGAAAGCAAGAGTGTGATTTTTTCTCTAAAGCAGAGTGTGTTTCATGGATGAGAACTGTGCTGTGTGTTTCCCTTCAGAAATGGAGTTAAATCCCAGGCTCTGTGTCTTTCTACAAGCAAGACTTGGTTCCGGGAAACGCAGTCAATTTTCAGCTCAAAGGAAGCTAAATCGTTCACGAAGATCACACGTTTCTCGCTCTTAACTGAAAAGTGTTGGATGTTAGACGGCCTGTGGTTTGTATCAGTTTCCTAAGCGGAGTTGAACTAGATATGTTCCCTATGTGTAGGAAACACAGTTCTTTTGTTCTGAGTACACTCACGTTTCTTGCTGTATTAGAGACTCTGGAAAGCAAGAGCGTGGTTCTTTCTCTAAAGCAGAGTGTGTTTCATGGATGAGAACTGTGCTGTGTGTTTCCCTTCAGAAATGGAATTAAATCCCAGGCTCTGTGTCTTCCTACAACCAAGACTTGGTTCCGGGAAACGCAGTCACTTTTCAGGTCAAACAAAGCTACACATTTCCCGAAGGTCACACGGTTCTCGCTCTTAACTGAAAAGCGTTGGATGTTAGACGGCCTGTGGTTTGTATCAGTTTCCTACGCGAAGTTGAACTAGATATGTTCCCTATGTGTAGGAAACACAGTTCTTTTATTCTGAGTACACTCACATTTCTTGCTGTATTAGAGAATCTAGAAAGCAAGAGTGTGATTCTTTCTCTAAAGCAGAGTGTGTTTCATGGATGAGAACTGTGCTATGTGTTTCCCTTCAGAAGTGGAGTTATATCCCAGGCTCTGTGTCTTCCTACAAGGAAGACTTGGTGACAGGAAACGCAGTCACTTTTCAGCTCAAAGGAAGCTAAATCGTTCACGAAGATCATACGTTTCTCGCTCTTAACTGAAAAGCGTTGGATATTAGAGGGCCTGTGGTTTGTATCAGTTTTCTAAGCGGAGTTGAACTAGATATGTTCCGTATGTGTAGGAAACACAGTTCTTTTTTTCTGAGTAAACTCACGTTTCTTGCTGTATTAGAGACTCTAGAAAGCAAGAGCGTGCTTCTTTCTCTAAAGCAGAGTGTGTTTCATGGATGAGAACTGTGCTGTGTGTTTCCCTTCATAAATGGAGTTAAATCCCAGGCTCTGTGTCTTCCTACAAGCAAGACTTCGTTTCAGGTAAACGCAGTCACTTTTCAGCTCAAAGGAAGCTACATCATTCACGAATATCACACGTTTCTTGCTCTTAACTGAAAAGCGTTGGATGTTAGACGGCCTGTGGTTTGTATCAGTTTCCTACGCTGAGTTGAACTAGATATGTTCCCTATGTGTAGGAAACACAGTTCTTTTGTTCTGAGTACACTCACATTTCTTGCTGTATTAGAGAATCTAGAAAGCAAGAGTGTGATTCTTTCTCTAAAGCAGAGTGTGTTTCATGGATGAGAAATGTGCTGTGTGTTTCCCTTCAGAAATGGAGTTAAATCACAGGCTCTGTGTCTTCCTACAAGCAAGACTTTGTTACAGGTAAAGGCAGTCACTTTTCACCTCAAAGGAAGCTACATCGTTCACGAAGATCACATGTTTCTCGCTCTTAACTGAAAAGCGTTGGATGTTAGACGGCCTGTGGTTTGTATCAGTTTCCTACGCGGAGTTGAACTAGATATGTTCCCTATGTGTAGGAGACACAGTTCTTTTGTTCTGAGAACACTCACATTTCTTGCTGTATTAGAGAATCTAGAAAGCAAGAGTGTGATTCTTTCTCTAAAGCAGAGTGTGTTTCATGGATGAGAACTGTGCTGTGTGTTTCCCTTCAGAAACGGAGTTAAATCCCAGGCTCTGTGTCTTCCTACAAGCAAGACTTCGTTTCAGGTAAACGCAGTCACTTTTCAGCACAAACGAAGCTACATCGTTTACGAAGATCACAAATTTCTCGCTCTGAACTGAAAAGCGTTGGATGTTAGACGGCCTGTGGTTTGTATCAGTTTTCTAAGCGGAGTTGAACTAGATATGTTCCGTATGTGTAGGAAACACAGTTCTTTTGTTCTGAGTAAACTCACGTTTCTTGCTGTATTAGAGACTCTAGAAAGCAAGAGCGTGCTATTTTCTCTAAAGCAGAGTGTGTTTCATGGATGAGAACTGTGCTGTGTGTTTCCCTTCATAAATGGAGATAAATCCCACGCTCTGTGTCTTCCTACAAGCAAGTCTTCGTTTCAGGTAAACGCAGTCACTTTTCAGGTCAAACCAAGCTACATCATTCATGAAGATCACACATTTCTCGCTCTTAACTGAAAAGCATTGGATGTTAGACGGCCTGTGGTTTGTATCAGTTTCCTAAGCGGAGTTGAACTAGATATGTTCCGTATGTGTAGGAAACAGAGTTCTTTTGTTCTGAGTACACTCACGTTTCTTGCTGTATTAGAGACTCTAGAAAGCAAGAGCGTGCTTCTTTCTCTAAAGCAGAGTGTGTTTCATGGATGAGAACTGTGCTGTGTGTTTCCCTTCAGATATGGAGTTAAATTCCAGGCTCTGTGTCTTCCTACAAGCAAGACTTCGTTTCAGGTAAACGCAGTCACTTTTCAGCACAAACGAAGCTACATCGTTTACGAAGATCACAAATTTCTCGCTCTGAACTGAAAAGCGTTGGATGTTAGACGGCCTGTGGTTTGTATCAGTTTTCTAAGCGGAGTTGAACTAGATATGTTCCGTATGTGTAGGAAACACAGTTCTTTTGTTCTGAGCACACTCACATTTCTTGCTGTATTAGAGACTCTAGAAAGCAAGAGCGTGCTTCTTTCTCTAAAGCAGAGTGTGTTTCATGGATGAGAACTGTGCTGTGTGTTTCCCTTCATAAATGGAGTTAAATCCCAGGCTCTGTGTCTTCCTACAAGCAAGACTTGGTTCCGGGAAACGCAGTCACTTTTCAGCTCAAAGGAAGTTAAATCGTTCACGAAGATCCCACGATTCTCGCTCTTAATTGAAAAGCGTTGGATGTTAGAAGGCCTGTGGTTTGTATCAGTTTCCTAAGCGAAGTTGAACTAGATATGTTCCCTATGTGTAGGAAACACAGTTCTTTTGTTCTGAGTATACTCACATTTCTTGCTGTATTAGAGAATCTAGAAAGCAAGAGTGTGATTCTTTCTCTAAAGCAGAGTGTGTTTCATGGATGAGAACTGTGCTATGTGTTTCCCTTCAGAAGTGGAGTTATATCCCAGGCTCTGTGTCTTCCTACAAGGAAGACTTGGTGACAGGAAACGCAGTCACTTTTCAGCTCAAAGGAAGCTAAATCGTTCACGAAGATCATACGTTTCTCGCTCTTAACTGAAAAGCGTTGGATATTAGAGGGCCTGTGGTTTGTATCAGTTTTCTAAGCGGAGTTGAACTAGATATGTTCCGTATGTGTAGGAAACACAGTTCTTTTTTTCTGAGTAAACTCACGTTTCTTGCTGTATTAGAGACTCTAGAAAGCAAGAGCGTGCTTCTTTCTCTAAAGCAGAGTGTGTTTCATGGATGAGAACTGTGCTGTGTGTTTCCCTTCATAAATGGAGTTAAATCCCAGGCTCTGTGTCTTCCTACAAGCAAGACTTCGTTTCAGGTAAACGCAGTCACTTTTCAGCTCAAAGGAAGCTACATCATTCACGAATATCACACGTTTCTTGCTCTTAACTGAAAAGCGTTGGATGTTAGACGGCCTGTGGTTTGTATCAGTTTCCTACGCTGAGTTGAACTAGATATGTTCCCTATGTGTAGGAAACACAGTTCTTTTGTTCTGAGTACACTCACATTTCTTGCTGTATTAGAGAATCTAGAAAGCAAGAGTGTGATTCTTTCTCTAAAGCAGAGTGTGTTTCATGGATGAGAAATGTGCTGTGTGTTTCCCTTCAGAAATGGAGTTAAATCACAGGCTCTGTGTCTTCCTACAAGCAAGACTTTGTTACAGGTAAAGGCAGTCACTTTTCACCTCAAAGGAAGCTACATCGTTCACGAAGATCACATGTTTCTCGCTCTTAACTGAAAAGCGTTGGATGTTAGACGGCCTGTGGTTTGTATCAGTTTCCTACGCGGAGTTGAACTAGATATGTTCCCTATGTGTAGGAGACACAGTTCTTTTGTTCTGAGAACACTCACATTTCTTGCTGTATTAGAGAATCTAGAAAGCAAGAGTGTGATTCTTTCTCTAAAGCAGAGTGTGTTTCATGGATGAGAACTGTGCTGTGTGTTTCCCTTCAGAAACGGAGTTAAATCCCAGGCTCTGTGTCTTCCTACAAGCAAGACTTCGTTTCAGGTAAACGCAGTCACTTTTCAGCACAAACGAAGCTACATCGTTTACGAAGATCACAAATTTCTCGCTCTGAACTGAAAAGCGTTGGATGTTAGACGGCCTGTGGTTTGTATCAGTTTTCTAAGCGGAGTTGAACTAGATATGTTCCGTATGTGTAGGAAACACAGTTCTTTTGTTGTGAGTAAACTCACGTTTCTTGCTGTATTAGAGACTCTAGAAAGCAAGAGCGTGCTTCTTTCTCTAAAGCAGAGTGTGTTTCATGGATGAGAACTGTGCTGTGTGTTTCCCTTCATAAATGGAGATAAATCCCACGCTCTGTGTCTTCCTACAAGCAAGTCTTCGTTTCAGGTAAACGCAGTCACTTTTCAGGTCAAACCAAGCTACATCATTCATGAAGATCACACATTTCTCTCTCTTAACTGAAAAGCATTGGATGTTAGACGGCCTGTGGTTTGTATCAGTTTCCTAAGCGGAGTTGAACTAGATATGTTCCGTATGTGTAGGAAACAGAGTTCTTTTGTTCTGAGTACACTCACGTTTCTTGCTGTATTAGAGACTCTAGAAAGCAAGAGCGTGCTTCTTTCTCTAAAGCAGAGTGTGTTTCATGGATGAGAACTGTGCTGTGTGTTTCCCTTCAGATATGGAGTTAAATTCCAGGCTCTGTGTCTTCCTACAAGCAAGACTTTGTTTCAGGTATACTCAGTCACTTTTCAGCTCAAACGAAGCTACATCGTTCACGAAGATCACACGTTTTTTGCTCTTAACTGAAAACCGTTGGATGTTAGATGGCCTGTGGTTTGTACCAGTTTCCTAAGAGGAGTTGAACTAGATATGTTCCGTAAGTGTAGGAAACAGAGTTCTTTTGTTCTGAGCACACTCACGTTTCTTGCTGTATTAGAGACTCTAGAAAGCAAGAGTGTGCTTCTTTCTCTAAACAGAGTGTGTTTCATGGATGAGAACTGTGCTGTGTGTTTCCATTCATAAATGGAGTTAAATCCCAGGCTCTGTGTCTTCCTACAAGCAAGACTTTGTTACAGGTAAACGCAGTCACTTTTCAGCTCAAACGAAGCTACATCGTTCACGAAGTTCACACGGTTCTCGCTCTTAACTGAAAAGCATTGGATGTTAGGCTGCCTGTGGTTTGTATCAGTTTCCTAAGCGGAGTTGAACTAGGTATGTTCCGTATGTGTAGGAAACAGAGTTCTTTTGTTCTGAGTACACTCACGTTTCTTGCTGTATTAGAGACTCTAGAAAGCAAGAGCGTGCTACTTTCTCTAAAGCAGAGTGTGTTTCATGGATGAGACCTGTGCTGTGTGTTTCCCTTCAGAAATGGAGTTAAATTCCAGGCTCTGTGTCTTCCTACAAGCAAGACTTCGTTTCAGGTAAACTCAGTCACTTTTCAGCTCAAACGAAGCTACATCGTTCACGAAGATCACACGTTTTTTGCTCTTAACTGAAAACCGTTGGATGTTAGACGGCCTGTGGTTTGTATCAGTTTCCTAAGAGGAGTTGAACTAGATATGTTCCGTAAGTGTAGGAAACACAGTTGTTTTGTTCTGAGCACACTCACATTTCTTGCTGTATTAGAGACTCTAGAAAGCAAGAGCGTGCTTCTTTCTCTAAAGCAGAGTGTGTTTCATGGATGAGAACTGTGCTGTGTGTTTCCCTTCATAAATGGAGTTAAATCCCAGGCTCTGTGTCTTCCTACAAGCAAGACTTGGTTCCGGGAAACGCAGTCACTTTTCAGCTCAAAGGAAGTTAAATCGTTCACGAAGATCCCACGATTCTCGCTCTTAATTGAAAAGCGTTGGATGTTAGAAGGCCTGTGGTTTGTATCAGTTTCCTAAGCGGAGTTGAACTAGATATGTTCCCTATGTGTAGGAAACACAGTTCTTTTGTTCTGAGTACACTCACATTTCTTGCTGTATTAGAGTCTCTAGAAAGCAAGAGCCTGCTTCTTTCTCTAAAGCAGCATGTGTTTCATGGATGAGAACTGTGCTGGTGTTTCCCTTCAGAAATGGAGTTAAATCCCAGGCTCTGTGTCTTCCTACAAGCAAGACTTCGTTTCAGGTAAACGCAGTCACTTTTCAGCTCAAACGAAGCTACATCGTTCACGAAGATCACACATTTCTCGCTGTGAACTGAAAAGCGTTGGATGTTAGACGGCCTGTGGTTTGTATCAGTTTTCTAAGCGGAGTTGAACTAGATATGTTCCATAAGTGTAGGAAACACAGTTCTTTTGTTCTGAGCACACTCTCATTTCGTGCTGTATTAGAGAATCTAGAAAGCAAGAGTGTGCTTCTTTCTCTAAAGCAGAGTGTGTTTCATGGATGAGAACTGTTCTGTGTGTTTCCCTTCAGGAATGGAGTTAAATCCCAGGCTCTGTGTCTTCCTACAAGCAAGACTTGGTTCCGGGAAACGCAGTCACTTTTCAGCTCAAAGGAAGCTAAATCGTTCACGAAGATCCCACGATTCTCGCTCTTAACTGAAAAGCGTTGGATTTTAGACGGCCTGTTGTTTGTATCAGTTTCCTACGCGGAGTTGAACTAGATATGTTCCCTATGTGTAGGAAACAGAGTTCTTTTGTTCTGAGTACACTCACGTTTCTTGCTGTATTAGAGACTCTAGAAAGCAAGAGCGTGCTTCTTTCTCTAAAGCAGAGTGTGTTTCATGGATGAGAACTGTGCTGTGTGTTTCCCTTCAGAAATGGAGTTAAATCGCAGGCTCTGTGTCTTCCTACAAGCAAGACTTTGTTACAGGTAAAGGCAGTCACTTTTCAGCTCAAACGATGCTACATCGTTCATGAAGATCTCACGTTTCTTGCTCTTAACTGAAAAGCGTTGGATGTTAGACGGCCTGTGGTTTGTATTAGTTTCCTACGCGGCGTTGAACTAGATATGTTCCCTATGTGTAGGAAACACAGTTCTTTTGTTCTGAGTACACTCACATTTCTTGCTGTATTAGAGAATCTAGAAAGCAAGAGTGTGATTCTTTCTCTAAAGCAGAGTGTGTTTCATGGATGAGAACTGTGCTGTGTGTTTCCCTTCATAAATGGAGATAAATCCCAGGCTCTGTGTCTTCCTACAAGCAAGTCTTCGTTTCAGGTAAACGCAGTCACTTTTCAGCTCAAACCAAGCTACATCATTCATGAAGATCACACATTTCTCGCTCTTAACTGAAAAGCATTGGATGTTAGACGGCCTGTGGTTTGTATCAGTCTCCTAAGCGGAGTTGAACTAGATATGTTCCGTATGTGTAGGAAACAGAGTTCTTTTGTTCTGAGTACACTCACGTTTCTTGCTGTATTAGAGACTCTAGAAAGCAAGAGCGTGCTTCTTTCTCTAAAGCAGAGTGTGTTTCATGGATGAGAACTGTGCTGTGTGTTTCCCTTCAGATATGGAGTTAAATTCCAGGCTCTGTGTCTTCCTACAAGCAAGACTTCGTTTCAGGTAAACCAGTCACTTTTCAGCTCAAACGAAGCTACATAGTTCACGAAGATCACACGTTTTTTGTTCTTAACTGAAAACCGTTGGATGTTAGACAGCCTGTGGTTTGTATCAGTTTCCTAAGCGGAGTTGAACTAGATATGTTCCCTATGTGTAGGAAACACAGTTCTTTTGTTCTGAGTACACGCACAATTCTTGCTGTATTAGAGAATCTAGAAAGCAAGAGTGTGATTCTTTCTCTAAACCAGAGTGTGTTTCATGGATGAGAACTGTGCTTTGTGTTTCCCTTCAGAAATGGAGTTAAATCCCAGGCTCTGTGTCTTCCTACAAGCAAGACTTGGTTCCGGGAAAGCAGTCACTTTTCAGCTCAAAGGAAGCTACATCGTTCACGAAGATCACACGTTTCTCGCTCTTAACTGAAAAGCGTTGGATGTTAGACGGCTTGTGGTTTGTAACAGTTTCCTAAGCGGAGTTGAACTAGATATGTTCCCTATGTGTAGGAAACACAGTTCTTTTGTTCTGAGTACACTCACATTTCTTGCTGTATTAGAGACTCTAGAAAGCAAGAGCCTGCTTCTTTCTCTAAAGCAGCGTGTGTTTCATGGATGAGAACTGTGCTGGTGTTTCCCTTCAGAAATGGAGTTAAATTCCAGGCTCTGTGTCTTCCTACAAGGAAGACTTTGTTACAGGTAAACGCCGTCACTTCTCAGTTCAAATGAAGCTACATCGTTCACGAAGGTCACACGGTTCTCGCTCTTAACTGAAAAGCATTGGATGTTAGACTGCCTGTGGTTTGTATCAGTATCCTAAGCGGAGTTGAACTAGGTATGTTCCGTATGTGTAGGAAACAGAGTTCTTTTGTTCTGAGTACACTCACGTTTCTTGCTGTATTAGAGACTCTAGAAAGCAAGAGCGTGCTACTTCCTCTAAAGCAGAGTGTGTTTCATGGATCAGACCTGTGCTGTGTGTTTCCTTTCAGAAATGGAGTTAAATTCCAGGCTCTGTGTCTTCCTAGAAGCAAGACTTCGTTTCAGGTAAACTCAGTCACTTTTCGGCTCAAACGAAGCTACATCGTTCACGAAGATCACACGTTTTTTGCTCTTAACTGAAAACCGTTGGATGTTAGACGGCCTGTGGTTTGTATCAGTTTCCTAAGAGGAGTTGAACTAGATATGTTCCGTAAGTGTAGGAAACACAGTTCTTTTGTTCTGAGCACACTCATGTTACTTGCTGTATTAGAGACTCTAGAAAGCAAGAGCGTGCTTCTTTCTCTAAAGCAGAGTGTGTTTCATGGATGAGAACTGTGCTGTGTGTTTCCCTTCAGAAATGGAGATAAATCCCAGGCTCTGTGTCTTCCTACAAGCAAGACTTGGTTCCGGGAATCGCAGTCACTTTTCAGCTCAAAGGAAGCTACATCATTCAAGAAGATCACACGTTTCTCGCTCTTAACTGAAAAGCATTGAATGTTAGACGGCCTGTGGTTTGTATCAGTTTCCTAAGAGGAGTTGAACTAGATATGTTCCCTAAGTGTAGGAAACACAGTTCTTTTGTTCTGAGCACACTCACGTTTCTTGCTGTATTAGAGACTCTAGAAAGCAAGAGCGTGCTTCTTTCTCTAAAGCAGAGTGTGTTTCATGGATGAGAACTGTGCTGTGTGTTTCCCTTCAGAAATGGAGTTAAATCCCAGGCTCTGTGTCTTCCTACAAGCAAGACTTGGTTCCGGGAAACGCAGTCACTTTTCAGCTCAAAAAAGGTACATAGTTCCCGAATGTCACACGGTTCTCGCTCTTAACTGAAAAGCATTGGATGTTAGACTGCCTGTGGGTTGTATCAGTTTCCTAAGCGGAGTTGAACTAGGTATGTTCCCTATGTGTAGGAAACACAGTTCTTTTGTTCTGAGAACACTCACATTTCTTGCTGTATTAGAGAATCTAGAAAGCAAGAGTGTGATTCTTTCTCTAAAGCAGAGTGTGTTTCATGGATGAGAACTGTGCTGTGTGTTTCCCTTCAGAAACGGAGTTAAATCCCAGGCTCTGTGTCTTCCTACAAGCAAGACTTCGTTTCAGGTAAACGCAGTCACTTTTCAGCACAAACGAAGCTACATCGTTTACGAAGATCACAAATTTCTCGCTCTGAACTGAAAAGCGTTGGATGTTAGACGGCCTGTGGTTTGTATCAGTTTTCTAAGCGGAGTTGAACTAGATATGTTCCGTATGTGTAGGAAACACAGTTCTTTTGTTGTGAGTAAACTCACGTTTCTTGCTGTATTAGAGACTCTAGAAAGCAAGAGCGTGCTTCTTTCTCTAAAGCAGAGTGTGTTTCATGGATGAGAACTGTGCTGTGTGTTTCCCTTCATAAATGGAGATAAATCCCACGCTCTGTGTCTTCCTACAAGCAAGTCTTCGTTTCAGGTAAACGCAGTCACTTTTCAGGTCAAACCAAGCTACATCATTCATGAAGATCACACATTTCTCTCTCTTAACTGAAAAGCATTGGATGTTAGACGGCCTGTGGTTTGTATCAGTTTCCTAAGCGGAGTTGAACTAGATATGTTCCGTATGTGTAGGAAACAGAGTTCTTTTGTTCTGAGTACACTCACGTTTCTTGCTGTATTAGAGACTCTAGAAAGCAAGAGCGTGCTTCTTTCTCTAAAGCAGAGTGTGTTTCATGGATGAGAACTGTGCTGTGTGTTTCCCTTCAGATATGGAGTTAAATTCCAGGCTCTGTGTCTTCCTACAAGCAAGACTTTGTTTCAGGTATACTCAGTCACTTTTCAGCTCAAACGAAGCTACATCGTTCACGAAGATCACACGTTTTTTGCTCTTAACTGAAAACCGTTGGATGTTAGATGGCCTGTGGTTTGTACCAGTTTCCTAAGAGGAGTTGAACTAGATATGTTCCGTAAGTGTAGGAAACAGAGTTCTTTTGTTCTGAGCACACTCACGTTTCTTGCTGTATTAGAGACTCTAGAAAGCAAGAGTGTGCTTCTTTCTCTAAACAGAGTGTGTTTCATGGATGAGAACTGTGCTGTGTGTTTCCATTCATAAATGGAGTTAAATCCCAGGCTCTGTGTCTTCCTACAAGCAAGACTTTGTTACAGGTAAACGCAGTCACTTTTCAGCTCAAACGAAGCTACATCGTTCACGAAGTTCACACGGTTCTCGCTCTTAACTGAAAAGCATTGGATGTTAGGCTGCCTGTGGTTTGTATCAGTTTCCTAAGCGGAGTTGAACTAGGTATGTTCCGTATGTGTAGGAAACAGAGTTCTTTTGTTCTGAGTACACTCACGTTTCTTGCTGTATTAGAGACTCTAGAAAGCAAGAGCGTGCTACTTTCTCTAAAGCAGAGTGTGTTTCATGGATGAGACCTGTGCTGTGTGTTTCCCTTCAGAAATGGAGTTAAATTCCAGGCTCTGTGTCTTCCTACAAGCAAGACTTCGTTTCAGGTAAACTCAGTCACTTTTCAGCTCAAACGAAGCTACATCGTTCACGAAGATCACACGTTTTTTGCTCTTAACTGAAAACCGTTGGATGTTAGACGGCCTGTGGTTTGTATCAGTTTCCTAAGAGGAGTTGAACTAGATATGTTCCGTAAGTGTAGGAAACACAGTTGTTTTGTTCTGAGCACACTCACATTTCTTGCTGTATTAGAGACTCTAGAAAGCAAGAGCGTGCTTCTTTCTCTAAAGCAGAGTGTGTTTCATGGATGAGAACTGTGCTGTGTGTTTCCCTTCATAAATGGAGTTAAATCCCAGGCTCTGTGTCTTCCTACAAGCAAGACTTGGTTCCGGGAAACGCAGTCACTTTTCAGCTCAAAGGAAGTTAAATCGTTCACGAAGATCCCACGATTCTCGCTCTTAATTGAAAAGCGTTGGATGTTAGAAGGCCTGTGGTTTGTATCAGTTTCCTAAGCGGAGTTGAACTAGATATGTTCCCTATGTGTAGGAAACACAGTTCTTTTGTTCTGAGTACACTCACATTTCTTGCTGTATTAGAGTCTCTAGAAAGCAAGAGCCTGCTTCTTTCTCTAAAGCAGCATGTGTTTCATGGATGAGAACTGTGCTGGTGTTTCCCTTCAGAAATGGAGTTAAATCCCAGGCTCTGTGTCTTCCTACAAGCAAGACTTCGTTTCAGGTAAACGCAGTCACTTTTCAGCTCAAACGAAGCTACATCGTTCACGAAGATCACACATTTCTCGCTGTGAACTGAAAAGCGTTGGATGTTAGACGGCCTGTGGTTTGTATCAGTTTCCTAAGAGGAGTTGAACTAGATATGTTCCGTAAGTGTAGGAAACACAGTTCTTTTGTTCTGAGCACACTCATGTTACTTGCTGTATTAGAGACTCTAGAAAGCAAGAGCGTGCTTCTTTCTCTAAAGCAGAGTGTGTTTCATGGATGAGAACTGTGCTGTGTGTTTCCCTTCAGAAATGGAGATAAATCCCAGGCTCTGTGTCTTCCTACAAGCAAGACTTGGTTCCGGGAATCGCAGTCACTTTTCAGCTCAAAGGAAGCTACATCATTCAAGAAGATCACACGTTTCTCGCTCTTAACTGAAAAGCATTGAATGTTAGACGGCCTGTGGTTTGTATCAGTTTCCTAAGAGGAGTTGAACTAGATATGTTCCCTAAGTGTAGGAAACACAGTTCTTTTGTTCTGAGCACACTCACGTTTCTTGCTGTATTAGAGACTCTAGAAAGCAAGAGCGTGCTTCTTTCTCTAAAGCAGAGTGTGTTTCATGGATGAGAACTGTGCTGTGTGTTTCCCTTCAGAAATGGAGTTAAATCCCAGGCTCTGTGTCTTCCTACAAGCAAGACTTGGTTCCGGGAAACGCAGTCACTTTTCAGCTCAAAAAAGGTACATAGTTCCCGAATGTCACACGGTTCTCGCTCTTAACTGAAAAGCATTGGATGTTAGACTGCCTGTGGGTTGTATCAGTTTCCTAAGCGGAGTTGAACTAGGTATGTTCCCTATGTGTAGGAAACACAGTTCTTTTGTTCTGAGAACACTCACATTTCTTGCTGTATTAGAGAATCTAGAAAGCAAGAGTGTGATTCTTTCTCTAAAGCAGAGTGTGTTTCATGGATGAGAACTGTGCTGTGTGTTTCCCTTCAGAAACGGAGTTAAATCCCAGGCTCTGTGTCTTCCTACAAGCAAGACTTCGTTTCAGGTAAACGCAGTCACTTTTCAGCACAAACGAAGCTACATCGTTTACGAAGATCACAAATTTCTCGCTCTGAACTGAAAAGCGTTGGATGTTAGACGGCCTGTGGTTTGTATCAGTTTTCTAAGCGGAGTTGAACTAGATATGTTCCGTATGTGTAGGAAACACAGTTCTTTTGTTGTGAGTAAACTCACGTTTCTTGCTGTATTAGAGACTCTAGAAAGCAAGAGCGTGCTTCTTTCTCTAAAGCAGAGTGTGTTTCATGGATGAGAACTGTGCTGTGTGTTTCCCTTCATAAATGGAGATAAATCCCACGCTCTGTGTCTTCCTACAAGCAAGTCTTCGTTTCAGGTAAACGCAGTCACTTTTCAGGTCAAACCAAGCTACATCATTCATGAAGATCACACATTTCTCTCTCTTAACTGAAAAGCATTGGATGTTAGACGGCCTGTGGTTTGTATCAGTTTCCTAAGCGGAGTTGAACTAGATATGTTCCGTATGTGTAGGAAACAGAGTTCTTTTGTTCTGAGTACACTCACGTTTCTTGCTGTATTAGAGACTCTAGAAAGCAAGAGCGTGCTTCTTTCTCTAAAGCAGAGTGTGTTTCATGGATGAGAACTGTGCTGTGTGTTTCCCTTCAGATATGGAGTTAAATTCCAGGCTCTGTGTCTTCCTACAAGCAAGACTTTGTTTCAGGTATACTCAGTCACTTTTCAGCTCAAACGAAGCTACATCGTTCACGAAGATCACACGTTTTTTGCTCTTAACTGAAAACCGTTGGATGTTAGATGGCCTGTGGTTTGTACCAGTTTCCTAAGAGGAGTTGAACTAGATATGTTCCGTAAGTGTAGGAAACAGAGTTCTTTTGTTCTGAGCACACTCACGTTTCTTGCTGTATTAGAGACTCTAGAAAGCAAGAGTGTGCTTCTTTCTCTAAACAGAGTGTGTTTCATGGATGAGAACTGTGCTGTGTGTTTCCATTCATAAATGGAGTTAAATCCCAGGCTCTGTGTCTTCCTACAAGCAAGACTTTGTTACAGGTAAACGCAGTCACTTTTCAGCTCAAACGAAGCTACATCGTTCACGAAGTTCACACGGTTCTCGCTCTTAACTGAAAAGCATTGGATGTTAGGCTGCCTGTGGTTTGTATCAGTTTCCTAAGCGGAGTTGAACTAGGTATGTTCCGTATGTGTAGGAAACAGAGTTCTTTTGTTCTGAGTACACTCACGTTTCTTGCTGTATTAGAGACTCTAGAAAGCAAGAGCGTGCTACTTTCTCTAAAGCAGAGTGTGTTTCATGGATGAGACCTGTGCTGTGTGTTTCCCTTCAGAAATGGAGTTAAATTCCAGGCTCTGTGTCTTCCTACAAGCAAGACTTCGTTTCAGGTAAACTCAGTCACTTTTCAGCTCAAACGAAGCTACATCGTTCACGAAGATCACACGTTTTTTGCTCTTAACTGAAAACCGTTGGATGTTAGACGGCCTGTGGTTTGTATCAGTTTCCTAAGAGGAGTTGAACTAGATATGTTCCGTAAGTGTAGGAAACACAGTTGTTTTGTTCTGAGCACACTCACATTTCTTGCTGTATTAGAGACTCTAGAAAGCAAGAGCGTGCTTCTTTCTCTAAAGCAGAGTGTGTTTCATGGATGAGAACTGTGCTGTGTGTTTCCCTTCATAAATGGAGTTAAATCCCAGGCTCTGTGTCTTCCTACAAGCAAGACTTGGTTCCGGGAAACGCAGTCACTTTTCAGCTCAAAGGAAGTTAAATCGTTCACGAAGATCCCACGATTCTCGCTCTTAATTGAAAAGCGTTGGATGTTAGAAGGCCTGTGGTTTGTATCAGTTTCCTAAGCGGAGTTGAACTAGATATGTTCCCTATGTGTAGGAAACACAGTTCTTTTGTTCTGAGTACACTCACATTTCTTGCTGTATTAGAGTCTCTAGAAAGCAAGAGCCTGCTTCTTTCTCTAAAGCAGCATGTGTTTCATGGATGAGAACTGTGCTGGTGTTTCCCTTCAGAAATGGAGTTAAATCCCAGGCTCTGTGTCTTCCTACAAGCAAGACTTCGTTTCAGGTAAACGCAGTCACTTTTCAGCTCAAACGAAGCTACATCGTTCACGAAGATCACACATTTCTCGCTGTGAACTGAAAAGCGTTGGATGTTAGACGGCCTGTGGTTTGTATCAGTTTTCTAAGCGGAGTTGAACTAGATATGTTCCATAAGTGTAGGAAACACAGTTCTTTTGTTCTGAGCACACTCTCATTTCGTGCTGTATTAGAGAATCTAGAAAGCAAGAGTGTGCTTCTTTCTCTAAAGCAGAGTGTGTTTCATGGATGAGAACTGTTCTGTGTGTTTCCCTTCAGGAATGGAGTTAAATCCCAGGCTCTGTGTCTTCCTACAAGCAAGACTTGGTTCCGGGAAACGCAGTCACTTTTCAGCTCAAAGGAAGCTAAATCGTTCACGAAGATCCCACGATTCTCGCTCTTAACTGAAAACCGTTGGATTTTAGACGGCCTGTTGTTTGTATCAGTTTCCTACGCGGAGTTGAACTAGATATGTTCCCTATGTGTAGGAAACAGAGTTCTTTTGTTCTGAGTACACTCACGTTTCTTGCTGTATTAGAGACTCTAGAAAGCAAGAGCGTGCTTCTTTCTCTAAAGCAGAGTGTGTTTCATGGATGAGAACTGTGCTGTGTGTTTCCCTTCAGAAATGGAGTTAAATCCCAGGCTCTGTGTCTTCCTACAAGCAAGACTTTGTTACAGGTAAAGGCAGTCACTTTTCAGCTCAAACGATGCTACATCGTTCACGAAGATCTCACGTTTCTTGCTCTTAACTGAAAAGCGTTGGATGTTAGACGGCCTGTGGTTTGTATTAGTTTCCTACGCGGCGTTGAACTAGATATGTTCCCTATGTGTAGGAAACACAGTTCTTTTGTTCTGAGTACACTCACATTTCTTGCTGTATTAGAGAATCTAGAAAGCAAGAGTGTGATTCTTTCTCTAAAGCAGAGTGTGTTTCATGGATGAGAACTGTGCTGTGTGTTTCCCTTCATAAATGGAGATAAATCCCAGGCTCTGTGTCTTCCTACAAGCAAGTCTTCGTTTCAGGTAAACGCAGTCACTTTTCAGCTCAAACCAAGCTACATCATTCATGAAGATCACACATTTCTCGCTCTTAACTGAAAAGCATTGGATGTTAGACGGCCTGTGGTTTGTATCAGTCTCCTAAGCGGAGTTGAACTAGATATGTTCCGTATGTGTAGGAAACAGAGTTCTTTTGTTCTGAGTACACTCACGTTTCTTGCTGTATTAGAGACTCTAGAAAGCAAGAGCGTGCTTCTTTCTCTAAAGCAGAGTGTGTTTCATGGATGAGAACTGTGCTGTGTGTTTCCCTTCAGATATGGAGTTAAATTCCAGGCTCTGTGTCTTCCTACAAGCAAGACTTCGTTTCAGGTAAACCAGTCACTTTTCAGCTCAAACGAAGCTACATAGTTCACGAAGATCACACGTTTTTTGTTCTTAACTGAAAACCGTTGGATGTTAGACAGCCTGTGGTTTGTATCAGTTTCCTAAGCGGAGTTGAACTAGATATGTTCCCTATGTGTAGGAAACACAGTTCTTTTGTTCTGAGTACACGCACAATTCTTGCTGTATTAGAGAATCTAGAAAGCAAGAGTGTGATTCTTTCTCTAAACCAGAGTGTGTTTCATGGATGAGAACTGTGCTTTGTGTTTCCCTTCAGAAATGGAGTTAAATCCCAGGCTCTGTGTCTTCCTACAAGCAAGACTTGGTTCCGGGAAAGCAGTCACTTTTCAGCTCAAAGGAAGCTACATCGTTCACGAAGATCACACGTTTCTCGCTCTTAACTGAAAAGCGTTGGATGTTAGACGGCTTGTGGTTTGTAACAGTTTCCTAAGCGGAGTTGAACTAGATATGTTCCCTATGTGTAGGAAACACAGTTCTTTTGTTCTGAGTACACTCACATTTCTTGCTGTATTAGAGACTCTAGAAAGCAAGAGCCTGCTTCTTTCTCTAAAGCAGCGTGTGTTTCATGGATGAGAACTGTGCTGGTGTTTCCCTTCAGAAATGGAGTTAAATTCCAGGCTCTGTGTCTTCCTACAAGGAAGACTTTGTTACAGGTAAACGCCGTCACTTCTCAGTTCAAATGAAGCTACATCGTTCACGAAGGTCACACGGTTCTCGCTCTTAACTGAAAAGCATTGGATGTTAGACTGCCTGTGGTTTGTATCAGTATCCTAAGCGGAGTTGAACTAGGTATGTTCCGTATGTGTAGGAAACAGAGTTCTTTTGTTCTGAGTACACTCACGTTTCTTGCTGTATTAGAGACTCTAGAAAGCAAGAGCGTGCTACTTCCTCTAAAGCAGAGTGTGTTTCATGGATCAGACCTGTGCTGTGTGTTTCCTTTCAGAAATGGAGTTAAATTCCAGGCTCTGTGTCTTCCTAGAAGCAAGACTTCGTTTCAGGTAAACTCAGTCACTTTTCGGCTCAAACGAAGCTACATCGTTCACGAAGATCACACGTTTTTTGCTCTTAACTGAAAACCGTTGGATGTTAGACGGCCTGTGGTTTGTATCAGTTTCCTAAGAGGAGTTGAACTAGATATGTTCCGTAAGTGTAGGAAACACAGTTCTTTTGTTCTGAGCACACTCATGTTACTTGCTGTATTAGAGACTCTAGAAAGCAAGAGCGTGCTTCTTTCTCTAAAGCAGAGTGTGTTTCATGGATGAGAACTGTGCTGTGTGTTTCCCTTCAGAAATGGAGATAAATCCCAGGCTCTGTGTCTTCCTACAAGCAAGACTTGGTTCCGGGAATCGCAGTCACTTTTCAGCTCAAAGGAAGCTACATCATTCAAGAAGATCACACGTTTCTCGCTCTTAACTGAAAAGCATTGAATGTTAGACGGCCTGTGGTTTGTATCAGTTTCCTAAGAGGAGTTGAACTAGATATGTTCCCTAAGTGTAGGAAACACAGTTCTTTTGTTCTGAGCACACTCACGTTTCTTGCTGTATTAGAGACTCTAGAAAGCAAGAGCGTGCTTCTTTCTCTAAAGCAGAGTGTGTTTCATGGATGAGAACTGTGCTGTGTGTTTCCCTTCAGAAATGGAGTTAAATCCCAGGCTCTGTGTCTTCCTACAAGCAAGACTTGGTTCCGGGAAACGCAGTCACTTTTCAGCTCAAAAAAGGTACATAGTTCCCGAATGTCACACGGTTCTCGCTCTTAACTGAAAAGCATTGGATGTTAGACTGCCTGTGGGTTGTATCAGTTTCCTAAGCGGAGTTGAACTAGGTATGTTCCCTATGTGTAGGAAACACAGTTCTTTTGTTCTGAGTACACTCACATTTCTTGCTGTATTAGAGAATCTAGAAAGCAAGAGTGTGATTCTTTCTCTAAAGCAGAGTGTGTTTCATGGATGAGAACTGTGCTGTGTGTTTCCCTTCAGAAGTGGAGTTATATCCCAGGCTCTGTGTCTTCCTACAAGGAAGACTTGGTGACAGGAAACGCAGTCACTTTTCAGCTCAAAGGATGCTAAATCGTTCACGAAGATCATACGTTTCTCGCTCTTAACTGAAAAGCGTTGGATATTAGAGGGCCTGTGGTTTGTATCAGTTTTCTAAGCGGAGTTGAACTAGATATGTTCCCTATGTGTAGGAAACACAGTTCTTTTGTTCTGAGTAAACTCACGTTTCTTGCTGTATTGGAGACTCTAGAAAGCAAGAGCGTGCTTCTTTCTCTAAAGCAGAGTGTGTTTCATGGATGAGAACTGTGCTGTGTGTTTCCCTTCATAAATTGAGTTAAATCCCAGGCTCTGTGTCTTCCTACAAGCAAGACTTCGTTTCAGGTAAACGCAGTCACTTTTCAGCTCAAAGGAAGCTACATCATTCACGAATATCACACGTTTCTTGCTCTTAACTGAAAAGCGTTGGATGTTAGACGGCCTGTGGTTTGTATCAGTTTCCTACGCTGAGTTGAACTAGATATGTTCCCTATGTGTAGGAAACACAGTTCTTTTGTTCTGAGTACACTCACATTTCTTGCTGTATTAGAGACTCTAGAAAGCAAGAGCGTGCTACTTTCTCTAAAGCAGAGTGTGTTTCATGGATGAGACCTGTGCTGTGTGTTTCCCTTCAGAAATGGAGTTAAATTCCAGGCTCTGTGTCTTCCTACAAGCAAGACTTCGTTTCAGGTAAACTCAGTCACTTTTCAGCTCAAACGAAGCTACATCGTTCACGAAGATCACACGTTTTTTGCTCTTAACTTAAAACCGTTGGATGTTAGACGGCCTGTGGTTTGTATCAGTTTCCTAAGAGGAGTAGAACTAGATATGTTCCGTAAGTGTAGGAAACACAGTTCTTTTGTTCTGAGCACACTCACATTTCTTGCTGTATTAGAGACTCTAGAAAGCAAGAGCGTGCTTCTTTCTCTAAAGCAGAGTGTGTTTCATGGAAGAGAACTGTGCTGTGTGTTTCCCTTCATAAATGGAGTTAAATCCCAGGCTCTGTGTCTTCCTACAAGCAAGACTTGGTTCCGGGAAACGCAGTCACTTTTCAGCTCAAAGGAAGTTAAATCGTTCACGAAGATCCCACGATTCTCGATCTTAATTGAAAAGCGTTGGATGTTAGAAGGCCTGTGGTTTGTATCAGTTTCCTAAGCGGAGTTGAACTAGATATGTTCCCTATGTGTAGGAAACACAGTTCTTTTGTTCTGAGTACACTCACATTTCTTGCTGTATTAGAGTCTCTAGAAAGCAAGAGCCTGCTTCTTTCTCTAAAGCAGCATGTGTTTCATGGATGAGAACTGTGCTGGTGTTTCCCTTCAGAAATGGAGTTAAATCCCAGGCTCTGTGTCTTCCTACAAGCAATACTTTGTTTCAGGTAACCGCAGTCACTTTTCAGCTCAAACGAAGCTACGTCGTTCACGAAGATCACACATTTCTTGCTCTTAACTGAAAAGCGTTGGATATTAGAGGGCCTGTGGTTTGTATCAGTTTCCTAAGCGGAGTTGAACTAGATATGTCCCCATATGTGTAGGAAATACAGTTCTTTTGTTCTGAGTACACGCACAATTCTTGCTGTATTAGAGAATCTAGAAAGCAAGAGTGTGATTCTTTCTCTAAACCAGAGTGTGTTTCATGGATGAGAACTGTGCTTTGTGTTTCCCTTCAGAAATGGAGTTAAATCCCAGGCTCTGTGTCTTCCTACAAGCAAGACTTGGTTCCGGGAAAGCAGTCACTTTTCAGCTCAAAGGAAGCTACATCGTTCACGAAGATCACACGTTTCTCGCTCTTAACTGAAAAGCGTTGGATGTTAGACGGCTTGTGGTTTGTAACAGTTTCCTAAGCGGAGTTGAACTAGATATGTTCCCTATGTGTAGGAAACACAGTTCTTTTGTTCTGAGTACACTCACATTTCTTGCTGTATTAGAGACTCTAGAAAGCAAGAGCCTGCTTCTTTCTCTAAAGCAGCGTGTGTTTCATGGATGAGAACTGTGCTGGTGTTTCCCTTCAGAAATGGAGTTAAATCCCAGGCTCTGTGTCTTCCTACAAGGAAGACTTTGTTACAGGTAAACGCCGTCACTTTTCATTTCAAATGAAGCTACATCGTTCACGAAGGTCACACGGTTCTCGCTCTTAACTGAAAAGCATTGGATGTTAGACGGCCTGTGGTTTGTATCAGTATCCTAAGCGGAGTTGAACTAGGTATGTTCCGTATGTGTAGGAAACAGAGTTCTTTTGTTCTGAGTACACTCACGTTTCTTGCTGTATTAGAGACTCTAGAAAGCAAGAGCGTGCTTCTTTCTCTAAAGCAGAGTGTGTTTCATGGATGAGAACTGTGCTGTGTGTTTCCCTTCAGAAATGGAGTTAAATCCCAGGCTCTGTGTCTTCCTACAAGCAAGACTTGGTTCCGGGAAACGCAGTCACTTTTCAGCTCAAAAAAGGTACATAGTTCCCGAATGTCACACGGTTCTCGCTCTTAACTGAAAAGCATTGGATGTTAGACTGCCTGTGGGTTGTATCAGTTTCCTAAGCGGAGTTGAACTAGGTATGTTCCCTATGTGTAGGAAACACAGTTCTTTTGTTCTGAGTACACTCACATTTCTTGCTGTATTAGAGAATCTAGAAAGCAAGAGTGTGATTCTTTCTCTAAAGCAGAGTGTGTTTCATGGATGAGAACTGTGCTGTGTGTTTCCCTTCAGAAGTGGAGTTATATCCCAGGCTCTGTGTCTTCCTACAAGGAAGACTTGGTGACAGGAAACGCAGTCACTTTTCAGCTCAAAGGATGCTAAATCGTTCACGAAGATCATACGTTTCTCGCTCTTAACTGAAAAGCGTTGGATATTAGAGGGCCTGTGGTTTGTATCAGTTTTCTAAGCGGAGTTGAACTAGATATGTTCCCTATGTGTAGGAAACACAGTTCTTTTGTTCTGAGTAAACTCACGTTTCTTGCTGTATTGGAGACTCTAGAAAGCAAGAGCGTGCTTCTTTCTCTAAAGCAGAGTGTGTTTCATGGATGAGAACTGTGCTGTGTGTTTCCCTTCATAAATTGAGTTAAATCCCAGGCTCTGTGTCTTCCTACAAGCAAGACTTCGTTTCAGGTAAACGCAGTCACTTTTCAGCTCAAAGGAAGCTACATCATTCACGAATATCACACGTTTCTTGCTCTTAACTGAAAAGCGTTGGATGTTAGACGGCCTGTGGTTTGTATCAGTTTCCTACGCTGAGTTGAACTAGATATGTTCCCTATGTGTAGGAAACACAGTTCTTTTGTTCTGAGTACACTCACATTTCTTGCTGTATTAGAGACTCTAGAAAGCAAGAGCGTGCTACTTTCTCTAAAGCAGAGTGTGTTTCATGGATGAGACCTGTGCTGTGTGTTTCCCTTCAGAAATGGAGTTAAATTCCAGGCTCTGTGTCTTCCTACAAGCAAGACTTCGTTTCAGGTAAACTCAGTCACTTTTCAGCTCAAACGAAGCTACATCGTTCACGAAGATCACACGTTTTTTGCTCTTAACTTAAAACCGTTGGATGTTAGACGGCCTGTGGTTTGTATCAGTTTCCTAAGAGGAGTAGAACTAGATATGTTCCGTAAGTGTAGGAAACACAGTTCTTTTGTTCTGAGCACACTCACATTTCTTGCTGTATTAGAGACTCTAGAAAGCAAGAGCGTGCTTCTTTCTCTAAAGCAGAGTGTGTTTCATGGAAGAGAACTGTGCTGTGTGTTTCCCTTCATAAATGGAGTTAAATCCCAGGCTCTGTGTCTTCCTACAAGCAAGACTTGGTTCCGGGAAACGCAGTCACTTTTCAGCTCAAAGGAAGTTAAATCGTTCACGAAGATCCCACGATTCTCGATCTTAATTGAAAAGCGTTGGATGTTAGAAGGCCTGTGGTTTGTATCAGTTTCCTAAGCGGAGTTGAACTAGATATGTTCCCTATGTGTAGGAAACACAGTTCTTTTGTTCTGAGTACACTCACATTTCTTGCTGTATTAGAGTCTCTAGAAAGCAAGAGCCTGCTTCTTTCTCTAAAGCAGCATGTGTTTCATGGATGAGAACTGTGCTGGTGTTTCCCTTCAGAAATGGAGTTAAATCCCAGGCTCTGTGTCTTCCTACAAGCAATACTTTGTTTCAGGTAACCGCAGTCACTTTTCAGCTCAAACGAAGCTACGTCGTTCACGAAGATCACACATTTCTTGCTCTTAACTGAAAAGCGTTGGATATTAGAGGGCCTGTGGTTTGTATCAGTTTCCTAAGCGGAGTTGAACTAGATATGTCCCCATATGTGTAGGAAATACAGTTCTTTTGTTCTGAGTACACGCACAATTCTTGCTGTATTAGAGAATCTAGAAAGCAAGAGTGTGATTCTTTCTCTAAACCAGAGTGTGTTTCATGGATGAGAACTGTGCTTTGTGTTTCCCTTCAGAAATGGAGTTAAATCCCAGGCTCTGTGTCTTCCTACAAGCAAGACTTGGTTCCGGGAAAGCAGTCACTTTTCAGCTCAAAGGAAGCTACATCGTTCACGAAGATCACACGTTTCTCGCTCTTAACTGAAAAGCGTTGGATGTTAGACGGCCTGTGGTTTGTAACAGTTTCCTAAGCGGAGTTGAACTAGATATGTTCCCTATGTGTAGGAAACACAGTTCTTTTGTTCTGAGTACACTCACATTTCTTGCTGTATTAGAGACTCTAGAAAGCAAGAGCCTGCTTCTTTCTCTAAAGCAGCGTGTGTTTCATGGATGAGAACTGTGCTGGTGTTTCCCTTCAGAAATGGAGTTAAATCCCAGGCTCTGTGTCTTCCTACAAGGAAGACTTTGTTACAGGTAAACGCCGTCACTTTTCATTTCAAATGAAGCTACATCGTTCACGAAGGTCACACGGTTCTCGCTCTTAACTGAAAAGCATTGGATGTTAGACGGCCTGTGGTTTGTATCAGTATCCTAAGCGGAGTTGAACTAGGTATGTTCCGTATGTGTAGGAAACAGAGTTCTTTTGTTCTGAGTACACTCACGTTTCTTGCTGTATTAGAGACTCTAGAAAGCAAGAGCGTGCTACTTCCTCTAAAGCAGAGTGTGTTTCATGGATGAGACCTGTGCTGTGTGTTTCCTTTCAATAATGGAGTTAAATTCCAGGCTCTGTGTCTTCCTACAAGCAAGACTTCGTTTCAGGTAAACTCAGTCACTTTTCGGCTCAAACGAAGCTACATCGTTCACGAAGATCACACGTTTTTTGCTCTTAACTGAAAACCGTTGGATGTTAGACGGCCTGTGGTTTGTATCAGTTTCCTAAGAGGAGTTGAACTAGATATGTTCCGTAAGTGTAGGAAACACAGTTCTTTTGTTCTGAGCACACTCATGTTACTTGCTGTATTAGAGACTCTAGAAAGCAAGAGCGTGCTTCTTTCTCTAAAGCAGAGTGTGTTTCATGGATGAGAACTGTGCTGTGTGTTTCCCTTCAGAAATGGAGATAAATCCCAGGCTCTGTGTCTTCCTACAAGCAAGACTTGGTTCCGGGAATCGCAGTCACTTTTCAGCTCAAAGGAAGCTACATCATTCAAGAAGATCACACGTTTCTCGCTCTTAACTGAAAAGCATTGAATGTTAGACGGCCTGTGGTTTGTATCAGTTTCCTAAGAGGAGTTGAACTAGATATGTTCCCTAAGTGTAGGAAACACAGTTCTTTTGTTCTGAGCACACTCACGTTTCTTGCTGTATTAGAGACTCTAGAAAGCAAGAGCGTGCTTCTTTATCTAAAGCAGAGTGTGTTTCATGGATGAGAACTGTGCTGTGTGTTTCCCTTCAGAAATGGAGTTAAATCCCAGGCTCTGTGTCTTCCTACAAGCAAGACTTGGTTCCGGGAAACGCAGTCACTTTTCAGCTCAAAAAAGGTACATAGTTCTCGAATGTCACACGGTTCTCGATCTTAACTGAAAAGCATTGGATGTTAGACTGCCTGTGGGTTGTATCAGTTTCCTAAGCGGAGTTGAACTAGGTATGTTGCGTATGTGTAGGAAACACAGTTCTTTTGTTCTGAGTAAACTCACGTTTCTTGTTGTATTAGAGACTCTAGAAAGCAAGAGCGTGCTTCTTTCTCTAAAGCAGAGTGTGTTTCATGGATGAGAACTGTGCTGTGTGTTTCCCTTCATAAATGGAGTTAAATCCCAGGCTCTGTTTCTTCCTACAAGAAGACTTTGTTACAGGTAAACGCAGTCACTTTTCAGCTCAAACCAAGCTACATCATTCACGAAGGTCACACGGTTCTTGCTCTTAACTGAAAAGCATTGGATGTTAGAATGCCTGTGGTTTATATCAGTTTCCTAAGCGGAGTTGAACTAGGTATGTTCCGTATGTGTAGGAAACAGAGTTCTTTTGTTCTGAGTACACTCACGTTTCTTGCTGTATTAGAGACTCTAGAAAGCAAGGGCGTGCTTCTTTCTCTAAAGCAGAGTGTGTTTCATGGATGAGAACTGTGCTTTGTGTTTCCCTTCAGAAATGGAGTTAAATCCCAGGCTCTGTATCTTCCTACAAGCAACACTTTGTTTCAGGTAAACGCAGTCACTTTTCAGCTCAAAGGAAGGTACATCGTTCACGAAGATCACACGTTTCTCGCTCTTAACTGAAAAGCGTTGGATGTTAGACGGCCTGTGGTTTGTATCAGTTTCCTAAGCGGAGTTGAACCAGATATGTTCCCTATGTGTAGGAAACACAGTTCTTTTGTTCTGAGTACACTCACATTTCTTGCTGTATTAGAGAATCTAGAAAGCAAGAGTGTGATTCTTTCTCTAAAGCAGAGTGTGTTTCATGGATGAGAACTGTGCTGTGTGTTTCCCTTCAGAAATGGAGTTAAATCCCAGGCTCTGTGTCTTCCTACAAGCAAGACTTGGTTCCGGGAAACGCAGTCACTTTTCAGGTCAAACAAAGCTACATAGTTCCCGAAGGTCACACGGTTCTCGCTCTTAACTGAAAAGCATTGGATGTTAGACTGCCTGTGGTTTGTATCAGTTTCTTAAGCGGAGTTGAACTAGGTATGTTCCGTATGTGTAGGAAACACAGTTCTTTTGTTCTGAGTACACTCACGTTTCTTGCTGTATTAGAGAATCTAGAAAGCAAGAGTGTGCTTCTTTCTCTAAAGCAGAGTGTGTTTCATGGATGAGAACTGTGCTGTGTGTTTCCCTTCAGAAATGGAGATAAATCCCAGGCTCTGTGTCTTCCTACAAGCAAGACTTGGTTCCGGGAATCGCAGTCACTTTTCAGCTCAAAGGAAGCTACATCATTCACGAAGATCACACGTTTCTCGCTCTTAACTGAAAAGCATTGGATGTTAGACGGCCTGTGGTTTGTATCAGTTTCCTAAGCGGAGTTGAACTAGATATGTTCCCTATGTGTAGGAAATACAGTTCTTTTGTTCTGAGTACACTCACATTTCTTGCTGTATTAGAGAGCCTAGAAAGCAAGAGCGTGCTTCTTTCTCTAAAGCAGCGGGTGTTTCATGGATGAGAACTGTGCTGTGTGTTTTCCTTCAGAAATGGAGTTAAATTCCAGGCTCTGTGTCTTCCTACAAGCAAGACTTCGTTTCAGGTAAACTCAGTGAGTTTTCAGTTCAAACGAAGCTACATCGTTCACGAAGATCACACGTTTTTTGCTCTTAACTGAAAACCGTTGGATGTTAGACGGCCTGTGGTTTGTATCAGTTTCCTAAGAGGAGTTGAACTACATATGTTCCGTAGGTGTAGGAAACACAGTTCTTTTGTTCTGAGCACACTCACGTTTCTTGCTGTATTACGGACTCTAGAAAGCAAGAGCGTGCTTCTTTCTCTAAAGCAGAGTGTGTTTCATAGATGAGAACTGTGCTGTGTGTTTCCCTTCAGAAATGGAGTTAAATCCCAGGCTCTGTGTCTTCCTACAAGCAAGACATCGTTTCAGGTAAACGCAGTCACTTTTCAGCTCAAACGAAGCTACATCGTTCACGAAGATCACACCTTTCTCGCTCATAACTGAAAAGCGTTGGATGTTAGACGGCCTGTGGTTTGTATCAGTTTCCTAAGCGGAGTTGAACTAGATATGTTCCCTATGTGTAGGAAACACAGTTCTTTTGTTCTGAGTACACTTACATTTCTTGCTGTATTAGAGAATCTAGAAAGCAAGAGTGTGATTCTTTCTCTAAAGCAGAGTGTGTTTCATGGATGAGAACTGTGCTGTGTGTTTCCCTTCAGAAATGGAGTTAAATCCCAGGCTCTGTGTCTTCCTACAAGCAAGACTTGGTTCCGGGAAACGCAGTCACTTTTCAGCTCAAAGGAAGCTAAATCGTTCACGAAGATCACACGTTTCTCGCTCTTAACTGAAAAGCGTTGGATGTTAGACGGCCTGTGGTTTGTATCAGTTTCCTAAGAGGAGTTGAACTAGATATGTTCCCTATGTGTAGCAAACACAGTTCTTTTGTTCTGAGTACACTCACGTTTCTTGCTGTATTAGAGACTCTAGAAAACAAGAGTGTGCTTCTTTCTCTAAACAGAGTGTGTTTCATGGATGAGAACTGTGCTGTGTGTTTCCATTCAGAAATGGAGTTAAATCACAGGCTCTGTGTCTTCCTACAAGCAAGACTTTGTTACAGGTAAACGCAGTCACTTTTCAGCTCAAACGAAGCTACATCGTTCACGAAGGTCACACGGTTCTCGCTCTTAACTGAAAAGCATTGGATGTTAGGATGCCTGTGGTTTGTATCAGTTTCCTAAGCGGAGTTGAACTAGGTATGTTCCGTATGTGTAGGAAACACAGTTCTTTTGTTCTGAGTACACGCACGTTTCTTGCTGTATTAGAGACTCTAGAAAGCAAGAGCGTGCTACTTTCTCTAAAGCAGAGTGTGTTTCATGGATGAGAACTGTGCTGTGTGTTTCCCTTCAGAAGTGGAGTTAAATTCCAGGCTCTGTGTCTTACTACAAGCAAGACTTTGTTACAGGTAAAGGCAGTCACTTTTCAGCTCAAACGAAGCTACATCGTTCACGAAGATCACACGTTTCTCGCTCTTAACTGAAAAGCGTTGGATGTTAGAAGGCCTGTGGTTTGTATCAGTCTCGTAAGCGGAGTTGAACTAGATATGTTCCCTATGTGTCGGAAACACAGTTCTTTTGTTCTGAGTACACTCACATTTCTTGCTGTATTAGAGAATCTAGAAAGCAAGAGTGTGATTCTTTCTCTAAAGCAGAGTGTGTTTCATGGATGAGACCTGTGCTGTGTGTTTCCCTTCAGTAATGGAGTTAAATCCCAGGCTCTGTGTCTTCCTACAAGCAAGACTTGGTTCCGGGAAATGCAGTCACTTTTCAGCTCAAAGGAAGCTAAATCGTTCACGAAGATCACACGTTTCTCGCTCTTAACTGAAAAGCGTTGGATGTTAGACAGCCTGTGGTTTGTATCAGTTTCCTATGCGGAGTTGAACTAGATATGTTACCTATGTGTAGGAAACACAGTTCTTTTGTTCTGAGTACACTCACGTTTCTTGCTGTATTAGAGACTCTAGAAAGCAATAGCGTGCTTCTTTCTCTAAAGCAGAGTGTGTTTCATGGATGAGAACTGTGCTGTGTGTTTCCCTTCAGAAATGGAGTTAAATCCCAGGCTCTGTGTCTTCCTACAAGCAATACTTTGTTTCAGGTAACCGCAGTCACTTTTCAGCTCAAACAAAGCTACGTCGTTCACGAAGATCACACATTTCTCGCTCATAACTGAAAAGTGTTGGATATTAGAGGGCCTGTGGTTTGTATCAGTTTCCTAAGCGGAGTTGAACTAGATATGTCCCCTATGTGTAGGAAATACAGTTCTTTTGTTCTGAGTACACGCACATTTCTTGCTGTATTAGATAATCTAGAAAGCAAGAGTGTGATTCTTTCTCTAAAGCAGAGTGTGTTTCATGGATGAGAACTGTGCTGTGTGTTTCCCTTCAGAAGTGGAGTTAAATCCCAGGCTCTGTGTCTTCCTACAAGCAAGACTTGGTTCCGGGAAAGCAGTCACTTTTCAGCTGAAAGGAAGCTACATCGTTCACGAAGATCACACGTTTCTCGCTCTTAACTGAAAAGCATTGGATGTTAGACGGCCTGTGGTTTTTAACAGTTTCCTAAGCGGAGTTGAACTAGATATGTTCCCTATGTGTCGGAAACACAGTTCTTTTTTTCTGAGTACACTCACATTTCTTGCTGTATTAGAGACTCTAGAAAGCAAGAGCCTGCTTCTTTCTCTAAAGCAGCATGTGTTTCATGGATGAGAACTGTGCTGGTGTTTCCCTTCAGAAATGGAGTTAAATCCCAGGCTCTGTGTCTTCCTACAAGGAAGACTTTGTTACAGGTAAACGCCGTCACTTTTCAGCTCAAACGAAGCTACATCGTTCATGAAGGTCACACGGTTCTCGCTCATAACTGAAAAGCATTGGATGTTAGACTGCCTGTGGTTTGTATCAGTATCATAAGCGGAGTTGAACTAGGTATGTTCCGTATGTGTAGGAAACAGAGTTCTTTTGTTCTGAGTACACTCACGTTTCTTGCTGTATTAGAGACTCTAGAAAGCAAGAGCGTGCTACTTTCTCTAAAGCAGAGTGTGTTTCATGGATGAGACCTGTGCTGTGTGTTTCCCTTCAGAAATGGAGTTAAATTCCAGGCTCTGTGTCTTCCTACAAGCAAGATTTCGTTTCAGGTAAACTCAGTCACTTTTCAGCTCAAACGAAGCTACATCGTTCACGAAGATCACACGTTTTTTGCTCTTAACTGAAAACCGTTGGATGTTAGACGGCCTGTGGTTTGTATCAGTTTCCTAAGAGGAGTTGAACTAGATATGTTCCGTGAGTGTAGGAAACACAGTTCTTTTGTTCTGAGTACACTCACGTTTCTTGCTGTATTAGAGACTCTAGAAAGCAAGAGCGTGCTTCTTTCTCTAAAGCAGAGTGTGTTTCATGGATGAGAACTGTGCTGTGTGTTTTCCTTCAGAAATGGAGTTAAATTCCAGGCTCTGTGTCTTCCTACAAGCAAGACTTCGTTTCAGGTAAACTCAGTCACTTTTCAGCTCAAACGAAGCTACATCGTTCAGGAAGATCACACGTTTTTTGCTCTTAACTGAACACCGTTGGATGTTAGACGGCCTGTGGTTTGTATCAGTTTCCTAAGAGGAGTTGAACTACATGTGTTCCGTAGGTGTAGGAAACACAGTTCTTTTGTTCTGAGCACACTCACGTTTCTTGCTGTATTAGAGACTCTAGAAAGCAAAAGCGTGCTTCTTTCTCTAAAGCAGAGTGTGTTTCATGGATGAGAACTGTGCTGTGTGTTTCCCTTCAGAAATGGAGTTAAATCCCAGGCTCTGTGTCTTCCTACAAGCAAGATTTCGTTTCAGGTAAACGCAGTCACTTTTCAGCTCAAAGGAAGCTACATCGTTCACGAAGATCACACCTTTCTCGCTCATAACTGAAAAGCGTTGGATGTTAGACGGCCTGTGGTTTTATCAGTTTCCTAAGCGGAGTTGAACTAGATATGTTCCCTATGTGTAGGAAACACAGTTCTTTTGTTCTGAGTACACTTACATTTCTTGCTGTATTAGAGAATCTAGAAAGCAAGAGTGTGATTCTTTCTCTAAAGCAGAGTGTGTTTCATGGATGAGAACTGTGCTGTGTGTTTCCCTTCAGAAATGGAGTTAAATCCCAGGCTCTGTGTCTTCCTACAAGCAAGACTTGGTTCCGGGAAACACAGTCACTTTTCGCTCAAAGGAAGCTAAATCGTTCACGAAGATCACACGTTTCTCGCTCTTAACTGAAAAGTGTTGGATGTTAGAAGGCCTGTGGTTTGTATCAGTTTCCTAAGAGGAGTTGAACTAGATATGTTCCCTATGTGTAGGAAACACAGTTCTTTTGTTCTGAGTACACTCACGTTTCTTGCTGTATTAGAGACTCTAGAAAGCAAGAGTGTGCTTCTTTCTCTAAACAGAGTGTGTCATGGATGAGAACTGTGCTGTGTGTTTCCATTCAGAAATGGAGTTAAATCCCAGGCTCTGTGTCTTCCTACAAGCAAGACTTTGTTACAGGTAAACGCAGTCACTTTTCAGCTCAAACGAAGCTACATCGTTCACGAAGGTCACACGGTTCTCGCTCTTAACTGAAAAGCATTGGATGTTAGGCTGCCTGTGGTTTGTATCAGATTCCTAAGCGGAGTTGAACTAGGTATGTTCCGTATGTCTAGGAAACAGAGTTCTTTTGTTCTGAGTACACTCAGGTTTCTTGCTGTATTAGAGACTCTAGAAAGCAAGAGCGTGCTACTTTCTCTAAAGCAGAGTGTGTTTCATGGATGAGACCTGTGCTGTGTGTTTCCCTTCAGAAATGGAGTTAAATCCCGGGCTCTGTGTCTTCCTACAAGCAAGACTTCGTTTCAGGTAAACTCAGTCACTTTTCAGCTCAAACGAAGCTACATCGTTCACGAAGATCACACGTTTTTTGCTATTAACTGAAAACCGTTGGATGTTAGACGGCCTGTGGTTTGTATCAGTTTCCTAAGAGGAGTTGAACTAGATATGTTCCGTGAGTGTACGAAACACAGTTCTTTTGTTCTGAGCACACTCACGTTTCTTGCTGTATTAGAGACTCTAGAAAGCAAGAGCGTGCTTCTTTCTCTAAAGCAGAGTGTGTTTCATGGATGAGAACTGTGCTGTGTGTTTCCCTTCATAAATGGAGTTAAATCCCAGGCTCTGTGTCTTCCTACAAGCAAGACTTGGTTCCGGGAATCGTAGTCACTTTTCAGCTCAAAGGAAGCTACATCATTCACGAAGATCACACGTTTCTTGCTCTTAACTGAAAAGCATTGGATGTTAGACGGCCTGTGGTTTGTATCAGTTTCCTAAGCGGAGTTGAACTAGATATGTTCCCTATGTGTAGGAAATACAGTTCTTTTTTTCTGAGTACACTCACATTTCTTGCTGTATTAGAGACTCTAGAAAGCAAGAGCGTGCTTCTTTCTCTAAAGCAGCGGGTGTTTCATGGATGAGAACTGTGCTGTGTGTTTTCCTTCAGAAATGGAGTTAAATTCCAGGCTCTGTGTCTTCCTACAAGCAAGACTTCGTTTCAGGTAAACTCAGTCACTTTTCAGCTCAAACGAAGCTACATCGTTCACGAAGATCACACGTTTTTTGCTCTTAACTGAAAACCGTTGGATGTTAGACGGCCTGTGGTTTGTATCAGTTTCCTAAGCGGAGTTGAACTAGATATGTTCCCTTTGTGTAGGAAACACAGTTCTTTTGTTCTGAGCACACTCACGTTTCTTGCTGTATTAGAGACTCTAGAAAGCAAGAGCGTGCTTCTTTCTCTAAAGCAGAGTGTGTTTCATGGATGAGAACTGTGCTGTGTGTTTCCCTTCATAAATGGAGTTAAATCCCAGGCTCTGTGTCTTCCTACAAGCAAGACTTGGTTCCGGGAATCGCAGTCACTTTTCAGCTCAAAGGAAGCTACATCATTCACGAAGATCACACGTTTCTCGCTCTTAACTGAAAAGCATTGGATGTTAGACGGCCTGTGGTTTGTATCAGTTTCCTAAGCGGAGTTGAACTAGATATGTTCCCTATGTGTAGGAAATACAGTTCTTTTGTTCTGAGTACACTCACATTTCTTGCTGTATTAGAGACTCTAGAAAGCAAGAGCGTGCTTCTTTCTCTAAAGCAGCGGGTGTTTCATGGATGAGAACTGTGCTGTGTGTTTTCCTTCAGAAATGGAGTTAAATTCCAGGCTCTGTGTCTTCCTACAAGCAAGACTTCGTTTCAGGTAAACTCAGTCACTTTTCAGCTCAAACGAAGCTACATCGTTCAGGAAGATCACACGTTTTTTGCTCTTAACTGAACACCGTTGGATGTTAGACGGCCTGTGGTTTGTATCAGTTTCCTAAGAGGAGTTGAACTACATGTGTTCCGTAGGTGTAGGAAACACAGTTCTTTTGTTCTGAGCACACTCACGTTTCTTGCTGTATTAGAGACTCTAGAAAGCAAGAGCGTGCTTCTTTCTCTAAAGCAGAGTGTGTTTCATGGATGAGAACTGTGCTGTGTGTTTCCCTTCAGAAATGGAGTTAAATCCCAGGCTCTGTGTCTTCCTACAAGCAAGATTTCGTTTCAGGTAAACGCAGTCACTTTTCAGCTCAAACGAAGCTACATCGTTCACGAAGATCACACCTTTCTCGCTCATAACTGAAAAGCGTTGGATGTTAGAAGGCCTGTGGTTTTATCAGTTTCCTAAGCGGAGTTGAACTAGATATGTTCCCTATGTGTAGGAAACACAGTTCTTTTGTTCTGAGTACACTTACATTTCTTGCTGTATTAGAGAATCTAGAAAGCAAGAGTGTGATTCTTTCTCTAAAGCAGAGTGTGTTTCATGGATGAGAACTGTGCTGTGTGTTTCCCTTCAGAAATGGAGTTAAATCCCAGGCTCTGTGTCTTCCTACAAGCAAGACTTGGTTCCGGGAAACACAGTCACTTTTCGCTCAAAGGAAGCTAAATCGTTCACGAAGATCACACGTTTCTCGCTCTTAACTGAAAAGTGTTGGATGTTAGACGGCCTGTGGTTTGTATCAGTTTCCTAAGAGGAGTTGAACTAGATATGTTCCCTATTTGTAGGAAACACAGTTCTTTTGTTCTGAGTACACTCACGTTTCTTGCTGTATTAGAGACTCTAGAAAGCAAGAGTGTGCTTCTTTCTCTAAACAGAGAGTGTTTCATGGATGAGAACTGTGCTGTGTGTTTCCATTCAGAAATGGAGTTAAATCCCAGGCTCTGTGTCTTCCTACAAGCAAGACTTTGTTACAGGTAAACGCAGTCACTTTTCAGCTCAAAGGAAGCTACATCGTTCACGAAGGTCACACGGTTCTCGCTCTTAACTGAAAAGCATTGGATGTTAGGCTGCCTGTGGTTTGTATCAGATTCCTAAGCGGAGTTGAACTAGGTATGTTCCGTATGTCTAGGAAACAGAGTTCTTTTGTTCTGAGTACACTCAGGTTTCTTGCTGTATTAGAGACTCTAGAAAGCAAGAGCGTGCTACTTTCTCTAAAGCAGAGTGTGTTTCATGGATGAGACCTGTGCTGTGTGTTTCCCTTCAGAAATGGAGTTAAATTCCAGGCTCTGTGTCTTCCTACAAGCAAGACTTCGTTTCAGGTAAACTCAGTCACTTTTCAGCTCAAACGAAGCTACATCGTTCACGAAGATCATACGTTTTTTGCTCTTAACTGAAAACCGTTGGATGTTAGACGGCCTGTGGTTTGTATCAGTTTCCTAAGAGGAGTTGAACTAGATATGTTCCGTAAGTGTAGGAAACACAGTTCTTTTGTTCTGAGCACACTCACGTTTCTTGCTGTATTAGAGACTCTAGAAAGCAAGAGCGTGCTTCTTTCTCTAAAGCAGAGTCTGTTTCATGGATGAGAACTGTGCTGTGTGTTTCCCTTCATAAATGGAGTTAAATCCCAGGCTCTGTGTCTTCCTACAAGCAAGACTTGGTTCCGGGAATCGCAGTCACTTTTCAGCTCAAAGGAAGCTACATCATTCACGAAGATCACACGTTTCTCGCTCTTAACTGAAAAGCATTGGATGTTAGACGGCCTGTGGTTTGTATCAGTTTCCTAAGCGGAGTTGAACTAGATATGTTCCCTATGTGTAGGAAATACAGTTCTTTTGTTCTGAGTACACTCACATTTCTTGCTGTATTAGAGACTCTAGAAAGCAAGAGCGTGCTTCTTTCTCTAAAGCAGCGGGTGTTTCATGGATGAGAACTGTGCTGTGTGTTTTCCTTAAGAAATGGAGTTAAATTCCAGGCTCTGTGTCTTCCTACAAGCAAGACTTCGTTTCAGGTAAACTCAGTCACTTTTCAGCTCAAACGAAGCTACATCGTTCAGGAAGATCACACGTTTTTTGCTCTTAACTGAACACCGTTGGATGTTAGACGGCCTGTGGTTTGTATCAGTTTCCTAAGAGGAGTTGAACTACATGTGTTCCGTAGGTGTAGGAAACACAGTTCTTTTGTTCTGAGCACACTCACGTTTCTTGCTGTATTAGAGACTCTAGAAAGCAAGAGCGTGCTTCTTTCTCTAAAGCAGAGTGTGTTTCATGGATGAGAACTGTGCTGTGTGTTTCCCTTCAGAAATGGAGTTAAATCCCAGGCTCTGTGTCTTCCTACAAGCAAGATTTCGTTTCAGGTAAACGCAGTCACTTTTCAGCTCAAACGAAGCTACATCGTTCACGAAGATCACACCTTTCTCGCTCATAACTGAAAAGCGTTGGATGTTAGAAGGCCTGTGGTTTTATCAGTTTCCTAAGCGGAGTTGAACTAGATATGTTCCCTATGTGTAGGAAACACAGTTCTTTTGTTCTGAGTACACTTACATTTCTTGCTGTATTAGAGAATCTAGAAAGCAAGAGTGTGATTCTTTCTCTAAAGCAGAGTGTGTTTCATGGATGAGAACTGTGCTGTGTGTTTCCCTTCATAAATGGAGTTAAATCCCAGGCTCTGTGTCTTCCTACAAGCAAGACTTGGTTCCGGGAAACACAGTCACTTTTCGCTCAAAGGAAGCTAAATCGTTCACGAAGATCACACGTTTCTCGCTCTTAACTGAAAAGTGTTGGATGTTAGACGGCCTGTGGTTTGTATCAGTTTCCTAAGAGGAGTTGAACTAGATATGTTCCCTATGTGTAGGAAACACAGTTCTTTTGTTCTGAGTACACTCACGTTTCTTGCTGTATTAGAGACTCTAGAAAGCAAGAGTGTGCTTCTTTCTCTAAACACAGAGTGTTTCATGGATGAGAACTGTGCTGTGTGTTTCCATTCAGAAATGGAGTTAAATCCCAGGCTCTGTGTCTTCCTACAAGCAAGACTTTGTTACAGGTAAACGCAGTCACTTTTCAGCTCAAACGAAGCTACATCGTTCACGAAGGTCACACGGTTCTCGCTTAACTGAAAAGCATTGGATGTTAGGCTGCCTGTGGTTTGTATCAGATTCCTAAGCGGAGTTGAACTAGGTATGTTCCGTATGTGTAGGAAACAGAGTTCTTTTGTTCTGAGTACACTCAGGTTTCTTGCTGTATTAGAGACTGTAGAAAGCAAGAGTGTGCTTCTTTCTCTAAACAGAGAGTGTTTCATGGATGAGACCTGTGCTGTGTGTTTCCCTTCAGAAATGGAGTTAAATTCCAGGCTCTGTCTCTTCCTACAAGCAAGACTTCGTTTCAGGTAAACTTAGTCACTTTTCAGCTCAAACGAAGCTACATCGTTCACGAAGATCACACGTTTTTTGCTCTTAACTGAAAACCGTTGGATGTTAGACGGCCTGTGGTTTGTATCAGTTTCCTAAGCGGAGTTGAACTAGATATGTTCCCTATGTGTAGGAAATACAGTTCTTTTGTTCTGAGTACACTCACATTTCTTGCTGTATTAGAGACTCTAGAAAGCAAGAGCGTGCTTCTTTCTCTAAAGCAGCGGGTGTTTCATGGATGAGAACTGTGCTGTGTGTTTTCCTTCAGAAATGGAGTTAAATTCCAGGCTCTGTGTCTTCCTACAAGCAAGACTTCGTTTCAGGTAAACTCAGTCACTTTTCAGCTCAAACGAAGCTACATCGTTCACGAAGATCACACGTTTTTTGCTCTTAACTGAAAACCGTTGGATGTTAGACGGCCTGTGGTTTGTATCAGTTTCCTAAGCGGAGTTGAACTAGATATGTTCCCTTTGTGTAGGAAACACAGTTCTTTTGTTCTGAGCACACTCACGTTTCTTGCTGTATTAGAGACTCTAGAAAGCAAGAGCGTGCTTCTTTCTCTAAAGCAGAGTGTGTTTCATGGATGAGAACTGTGCTGTGTGTTTCCCTTCATAAATGGAGTTAAATCCCAGGCTCTGTGTCTTCCTACAAGCAAGACTTGGTTCCGGGAATCGCAGTCACTTTTCATCTCAAAGGAAGCTACATCATTCACGAAGATCACACGTTTCTCGCTCTTAACTGAAAAGCATTGGATGTTAGACGGCCTGTGGTTTGTATCAGTTTCCTAAGCGGAGTTGAACTAGATATGTTCCCTATGTGTAAGAAATACAGTTCTTTTGTTCTGAGTACACTCACATTTCTTGCTGTATTAGAGACTCTAGAAAGCAAGAGCGTGCTTCTTTCTCTAAAGCAGCGGGTGTTTCATGGATGAGAACTGTGCTGTGTGTTTTCCTTCAGAAATGGAGTTAAATTCCAGGCTCTGTGTCTTCCTACAAGCAAGACTTCGTTTCAGGTAAACTCAGTCACTTTTCAGCTCAAACGAAGCTACATCGTTCAGGAAGATCACACGTTTTTTGCTCTTAACTGAACACCGTTGGATGTTAGACGGCCTGTGGTTTGTATCAGTTTCCTAAGAGGAGTTGAACTACATGTGTTCCGTAGGTGTAGGAAACACAGTTCTTTTGTTCTGAGCACACTCACGTTTCTTGCTGTATTAGAGACTCTAGAAAGCAAGAGCGTGCTTCTTTCTCTAAAGCAGAGTGTGTTTCATGGATGAGAACTGTGCTGTGTGTTTCCCTTCAGAAATGGAGTTAAATCCCAGGCTCTGTGTCTTCCTACAAGCAAGATTTCGTTTCAGGTAAACGCAGTCACTTTTCAGCTCAAACGAAGCTACATCATTCACGAAGATCACACCTTTCTCGCTCATAACTGAAAAGCGTTGGATGTTAGAAGGCCTGTGGTTTTATCAGTTTCCTAAGCGGAGTTGAACTAGATATGTTCCCTATGTGTAGGAAACACAGTTCTTTTGTTCTGAGTACACTTACATTTCTTGCTGTATTAGAGAATCTAGAAAGCAAGAGTGTGATTCTTTCTCTAAAGCAGAGTGTGTTTCATGGATGAGAACTGTGCTGTGTGTTTCCCTTCAGAAATGGAGTTAAATCCCAGGCTCTGTGTCTTCCTACAAGCAAGACTTGGTTCCGGGAAACACAGTCACTTTTCGCTCAAAGGAAGCTAAATCGTTCACGAAGATCACACGTTTCTCGCTCTTAACTGAAAAGTGTTGGATGTTAGACGGCCTGTGGTTTGTATCAGTTTCCTAAGAGGAGTTGAACTAGATATGTTCCCTATATGTAGGAAACACAGTTCTTTTGTTCTGAGTACACTCACGTTTCTTGCTGTATTAGAGACTCTAGAAAGCAAGAGTGTGCTTCTTTCTCTAAACAGAGAGTGTTTCATGGATGAGAACTGTGCTGTGTGTTTCCATTCAGAAATGGAGTTAAATCCCAGGCTCTGTGTCTTCCTACAAGCAAGACTTTGTTACAGGTAAACGCAGTCACTTTTCAGCTCAAACGAAGCTACATCGTTCACGAAGGTCACACGGTTCTCGCTCTTAACTGAAAAGCATTGGATGTTAGGCTGCCTGTGGTTTGTATCAGATTCCTAAGCGGAGTTGAACTAGGTATGTTCCGTATGTCTAGGAAACAGAGTTCTTTTGTTCTGAGTACACTCAGGTTTCTTGCTGTATTAGAGACTCTAGAAAGCAAGAGCGTGCTACTTTCTCTAAAGCAGAGTGTGTTTCATGGATGAGACCTGTGCTGTGTGTTTCCCTTCAGAAATGGAGTTAAATTCCAGGCTCTGTGTCTTCCTACAAGCAAGACTTCGTTTCAGGTAAACTCAGTCACTTTTCAGCTCAAACGAAGCTACATCGTTCACGAAGATGATACGTTTTTTGCTCTTAACTGAAAACCGTTGGATGTTAGACGGCCTGTGGTTTGTATCAGTTTCCTAAGAGGAGTTGAACTAGATATGTTCCGTAAGTGTAGGAAACACAGTTCTTTTGTTCTGAGCACACTCACGTTTCTTGCTGTATTAGAGACTCTAGAAAGCAAGAGCGTGCTTCTTTCTCTAAAGCAGAGTGTGTTTCATGGATGAGAACTGTGCTGTGTGTTTCCCTTCATAAATGGAGTTAAATCCCAGGCTCTGTGTCTTCCTACAAGCAAGACTTCGTTTCAGGTAAATGCAGTCACTTTTCAGCTCAAAGGAAGCTACATCGTTCACGAAGATCACACGTTTCTCACTCTTAACTGAAAAGCATTGGATGTTAGACGGCCTGTGGTTTGTATCAGTTTTCTAAGCGGAGTTGAACTAGATATGTTCCCTATGTGTAGGAAACACAGTTCTTTTTTTCTGAGTACACTCACATTTCTTGCTGTATTAGAGACTCTAGAAAGCAAGAGCCTGCTTCTTTCTCTAAAGCAGCATGTGTTTCATGGATGAGAACTGTGCTGGTGTTTCCCTTCAGAAATGGAGTTAAATCCCAGGCTCTGTGTCTTCCTACAAGGAAGACTTTGTTACAGGTAAACGCCGTCACTTTTCAGCTCAAACGAAGCTACATCGTTCATGAAGGTCACACGGTTCTCGCTCATAACTGAAAAGCATTGGATGTTAGACTGCCTGTGGTTTGTATCAGTATCCTAAGCGGAGTTGAACTAGGTATGTTCCGTATGTGTAGGAAACAGAGTTCTTTTGTTCTGAGTACACTCACGTTTCTTGCTGTATTAGAGACTCTAGAAAGCAAGAGCGTGCTACTTTCTCTAAAGCAGAGTGTGTTTCATGGATGAGACCTGTGCTGTGTGTTTCCCTTCAGAAATGGAGTTAAATTCCAGGCTCTGTCTCTTCCTACAAGCAAGACTTCGTTTCAGGTAAACTCAGTCACTTTTCAGCTCAAACGAAGCTACATCGTTCACGAAGATCACACGTTTTTTGCTCTTAACTGAAAACCGTTGGATGTTAGACGGCCTGTGGTTTGTATCAGTTTCCTAAGCGGAGTTGAACTAGATATGTTCCCTATGTGTAGGAAATACAGTTCTTTTGTTCTGAGTACACTCACATTTCTTGCTGTATTAGAGACTCTAGAAAGCAAGAGCGTGCTTCTTTCTCTAAAGCAGCGGGTGTTTCATGGATGAGAACTGTGCTGTGTGTTTTCCTTCAGAAATGGAGTGAAATTCCAGGCTCTGTGTCTTCCTACAAGCAAGACTTCGTTTCAGGTAAACTCAGTCACTTTTCAGCTCAAACGAAGCTACATCGTTCACGAAGATCACACGTTTTTTGCTCTTAACTGAAAACCGTTGGATGTTAGACGGCCTGTGGTTTGTATCAGTTTCCTAAGCGGAGTTGAACTAGATATGTTCCCTTTGTGTAGGAAACACAGTTCTTTTGTTCTGAGCACACTCACGTTTCTTGCTGTATTAGAGACTCTAGAAAGCAAGAGCGTGCTTCTTTCTCTAAAGCAGAGTGTGTTTCATGGATGAGAACTGTGCTGTGTGTTTCCCTTCATAAATGGAGTTAAATCCCAGGCTCTGTGTCTTCCTACAAGCAAGACTTGGTTCCGGGAATCGCAGTCACTTTTCATCTCAAAGGAAGCTACATCATTCACGAAGATCACACGTTTCTCGCTCTTAACTGAAAAGCATTGGATGTTAGACGGCCTGTGGTTTGTATCAGTTTCCTAAGCGGAGTTGAACTAGATATGTTCCCTATGTGTAAGAAATACAGTTCTTTTGTTCTGAGTACACTCACATTTCTTGCTGTATTAGAGACTCTAGAAAGCAAGAGCGTGCTTCTTTCTCTAAAGCAGCGGGTGTTTCATGGATGAGAACTGTGCTGTGTGTTTTCCTTCAGAAATGGAGTTAAATTCCAGGCTCTGTGTCTTCCTACAAGCAAGACTTCGTTTCAGGTAAACTCAGTCACTTTTCAGCTCAAACGAAGCTACATCGTTCAGGAAGATCACACGTTTTTTGCTCTTAACTGAACACCGTTGGATGTTAGACGGCCTGTGGTTTGTATCAGTTTCCTAAGAGGAGTTGAACTACATGTGTTCCGTAGGTGTAGGAAACACAGTTCTTTTGTTCTGAGCACACTCACGTTTCTTGCTGTATTAGAGACTCTAGAAAGCAAGAGCGTGCTTCTTTCTCTAAAGCAGAGTGTGTTTCATGGATGAGAACTGTGCTGTGTGTTTCCCTTCAGAAATGGAGTTAAATCCCAGGCTCTGTGTCTTCCTACAAGCAAGATTTCGTTTCAGGTAAACGCAGTCACTTTTCAGCTCAAACGAAGCTACATCGTTCACGAAGATCACACCTTTCTTGCTCTTAACTGAAAAGCATTGGATGTTAGACGGCCTGTGGTTTGTATCAGTTTCCTAAGCGGAGTTGAACTAGATATGTTCCCTATGTGTAGGAAATACAGTTCTTTTTTTCTGAGTACACTCACATTTCTTGCTGTATTAGAGACTCTAGAAAGCAAGAGCGTGCTTCTTTCTCTAAAGCAGCGGGTGTTTCATGGATGAGAACTGTGCTGTGTGTTTTCCTTCAGAAATGGAGTTAAATTCCAGGCTCTGTGTCTTCCTACAAGCAAGACTTCGTTTCAGGTAAACTCAGTCACTTTTCAGCTCAAACGAAGCTACATCGTTCACGAAGATCACACGTTTTTTGCTCTTAACTGAAAACCGTTGGATGTTAGACGGCCTGTGGTTTGTATCAGTTTCCTAAGCGGAGTTGAACTAGATATGTTCCCTTTGTGTAGGAAACACAGTTCTTTTGTTCTGAGCACACTCACGTTTCTTGCTGTATTAGAGACTCTAGAAAGCAAGAGCGTGCTTCTTTCTCTAAAGCAGAGTGTGTTTCATGGATGAGAACTGTGCTGTGTGTTTCCCTTCATAAATGGAGTTAAATCCCAGGCTCTGTGTCTTCCTACAAGCAAGACTTGGTTCCGGGAATCGCAGTCACTTTTCAGCTCAAAGGAAGCTACATCATTCACGAAGATCACACGTTTCTCGCTCTTAACTGAAAAGCATTGGATGTTAGACGGCCTGTGGTTTGTATCAGTTTCCTAAGCGGAGTTGAACTAGATATGTTCCCTATGTGTAGGAAATACAGTTCTTTTGTTCTGAGTACACTCACATTTCTTGCTGTATTAGAGACTCTAGAAAGCAAGAGCGTGCTTCTTTCTCTAAAGCAGCGGGTGTTTCATGGATGAGAACTGTGCTGTGTGTTTTCCTTCAGAAATGGAGTTAAATTCCAGGCTCTGTGTCTTCCTACAAGCAAGACTTCGTTTCAGGTAAACTCAGTCACTTTTCAGCTCAAACGAAGCTACATCGTTCAGGAAGATCACACGTTTTTTGCTCTTAACTGAACACCGTTGGATGTTAGACGGCCTGTGGTTTGTATCAGTTTCCTAAGAGGAGTTGAACTACATGTGTTCCGTAGGTGTAGGAAACACAGTTCTTTTGTTCTGAGCACACTCACGTTTCTTGCTGTATTAGAGACTCTAGAAAGCAAGAGCGTGCTTCTTTCTCTAAAGCAGAGTGTGTTTCATGGATGAGAACTGTGCTGTGTGTTTCCCTTCAGAAATGGAGTTAAATCCCAGGCTCTGTGTCTTCCTACAAGCAAGATTTCGTTTCAGGTAAACGCAGTCACTTTTCAGCTCAAACGAAGCTACATCGTTCACGAAGATCACACCTTTCTCGCTCATAACTGAAAAGCGTTGGATGTTAGAAGGCCTGTGGTTTTATCAGTTTCCTAAGCGGAGTTGAACTAGATATGTTCCCTATGTGTAGGAAACACAGTTCTTTTGTTCTGAGTACACTTACATTTCTTGCTGTATTAGAGAATCTAGAAAGCAAGAGTGTGATTCTTTCTCTAAAGCAGAGTGTGTTTCATGGATGAGAACTGTGCTGTGTGTTTCCCTTCAGAAATGGAGTTAAATCCCAGGCTCTGTGTCTTCCTACAAGCAAGACTTGGTTCCGGGAAACACAGTCACTTTTCGCTCAAAGGAAGCTAAATCGTTCACGAAGATCACACGTTTCTCGCTCTTAACTGAAAAGTGTTGGATGTTAGACGGCCTGTGGTTTGTATCAGTTTCCTAAGAGGAGTTGAACTAGATATGTTCCCTATTTGTAGGAAACACAGTTCTTTTGTTCTGAGTACACTCACGTTTCTTGCTGTATTAGAGACTCTAGAAAGCAAGAGTGTGCTTCTTTCTCTAAACAGAGAGTGTTTCATGGATGAGAACTGTGCTGTGTGTTTCCATTCAGAAATGGAGTTAAATCCCAGGCTCTGTGTCTTCCTACAAGCAAGACTTTGTTACAGGTAAACGCAGTCACTTTTCAGCTCAAACGAAGCTACATCGTTCACGAAGGTCACACGGTTCTCGCTCTTAACTGAAAAGCATTGGATGTTAGGCTGCCTGTGGTTTGTATCAGATTCCTAAGCGGAGTTGAACTAGGTATGTTCCGTATGTCTAGGAAACAGAGTTCTTTTGTTCTGAGTACACTCAGGTTTCTTGCTGTATTAGAGACTCTAGAAAGCAAGAGCGTGCTACTTTCTCTAAAGCAGAGTGTGTTTCATGGATGAGACCTGTGCTGTGTGTTTCCCTTCAGAAATGGAGTTAAATTCCAGGCTCTGTGTCTTCCTACAAGCAAGACTTCGTTTCAGGTAAACTCAGTCACTTTTCAGCTCAAACGAAGCTACATCGTTCACGAAGATCATACGTTTTTTGCTCTTAACTGAAAACCGTTGGATGTTAGACGGCCTGTGGTTTGTATCAGTTTCCTAAGAGGAGTTGAACTAGATATGTTCCGTAAGTGTAGGAAACACAGTTCTTTTGTTCTGAGCACACTCACGTTTCTTGCTGTATTAGAGACTCTAGAAAGCAAGAGCGTGCTTCTTTCTCTAAAGCAGAGTCTGTTTCATGGATGAGAACTGTGCTGTGTGTTTCCCTTCATAAATGGAGTTAAATCCCAGGCTCTGTGTCTTCCTACAAGCAAGACTTGGTTCCGGGAATCGCAGTCACTTTTCAGCTCAAAGGAAGCTACATCATTCACGAAGATCACACGTTTCTCGCTCTTAACTGAAAAGCATTGGATGTTAGACGGCCTGTGGTTTGTATCAGTTTCCTAAGCGGAGTTGAACTAGATATGTTCCCTATGTGTAGGAAATACAGTTCTTTTGTTCTGAGTACACTCACATTTCTTGCTGTATTAGAGACTCTAGAAAGCAAGAGCGTGCTTCTTTCTCTAAAGCAGCGGGTGTTTCATGGATGAGAACTGTGCTGTGTGTTTTCCTTCAGAAATGGAGTTAAATTCCAGGCTCTGTGTCTTCCTACAAGCAAGACTTCGTTTCAGGTAAACTCAGTCACTTTTCAGCTCAAACGAAGCTACATCGTTCAGGAAGATCACACGTTTTTTGCTCTTAACTGAACACCGTTGGATGTTAGACGGCCTGTGGTTTGTATCAGTTTCCTAAGAGGAGTTGAACTACATGTGTTCCGTAGGTGTAGGAAACACAGTTCTTTTGTTCTGAGCACACTCACGTTTCTTGCTGTATTAGAGACTCTAGAAAGCAAGAGCGTGCTTCTTTCTCTAAAGCAGAGTGTGTTTCATGGATGAGAACTGTGCTGTGTGTTTCCCTTCAGAAATGGAGTTAAATCCCAGGCTCTGTGTCTTCCTACAAGCAAGATTTCGTTTCAGGTAAACGCAGTCACTTTTCAGCTCAAACGAAGCTACATCGTTCACGAAGATCACACCTTTCTCGCTCATAACTGAAAAGCGTTGGATGTTAGAAGGCCTGTGGTTTTATCAGTTTCCTAAGCGGAGTTGAACTAGATATGTTCCCTATGTGTAGGAAACACAGTTCTTTTGTTCTGAGTACACTTACATTTCTTGCTGTATTAGAGAATCTAGAAAGCAAGAGTGTGATTCTTTCTCTAAAGCAGAGTGTGTTTCATGGATGAGAACTGTGCTGTGTGTTTCCCTTCAGAAATGGAGTTAAATCCCAGGCTCTGTGTCTTCCTACAAGCAAGACTTGGTTCCGGGAAACACAGTCACTTTTCGCTCAAAGGAAGCTAAATCGTTCACGAAGATCACACGTTTCTCGCTCTTAACTGAAAAGTGTTGGATGTTAGACGGCCTGTGGTTTGTATCAGTTTCCTAAGAGGAGTTGAACTAGATATGTTCCCTATGTGTAGGAAACACAGTTCTTTTGTTCTGAGTACACTCACGTTTCTTGCTGTATTAGAGACTCTAGAAAGCAAGAGTGTGCTTCTTTCTCTAAACACAGAGTGTTTCATGGATGAGAACTGTGCTGTGTGTTTCCATTCAGAAATGGAGTTAAATCCCAGGCTCTGTGTCTTCCTACAAGCAAGACTTTGTTACAGGTAAACGCAGTCACTTTTCAGCTCAAACGAAGCTACATCGTTCACGAAGGTCACACGGTTCTCGCTTAACTGAAAAGCATTGGATGTTAGGCTGCCTGTGGTTTGTATCAGATTCCTAAGCGGAGTTGAACTAGGTATGTTCCGTATGTGTAGGAAACAGAGTTCTTTTGTTCTGAGTACACTCAGGTTTCTTGCTGTATTAGAGACTGTAGAAAGCAAGAGTGTGCTTCTTTCTCTAAACAGAGAGTGTTTCATGGATGAGACCTGTGCTGTGTGTTTCCCTTCAGAAATGGAGTTAAATTCCAGGCTCTGTCTCTTCCTACAAGCAAGACTTCGTTTCAGGTAAACTTAGTCACTTTTCAGCTCAAACGAAGCTACATCGTTCACGAAGATCACACGTTTTTTGCTCTTAACTGAAAACCGTTGGATGTTAGACGGCCTGTGGTTTGTATCAGTTTCCTAAGCGGAGTTGAACTAGATATGTTCCCTATGTGTAGGAAATACAGTTCTTTTGTTCTGAGTACACTCACATTTCTTGCTGTATTAGAGACTCTAGAAAGCAAGAGCGTGCTTCTTTCTCTAAAGCAGCGGGTGTTTCATGGATGAGAACTGTGCTGTGTGTTTTCCTTCAGAAATGGAGTTAAATTCCAGGCTCTGTGTCTTCCTACAAGCAAGACTTCGTTTCAGGTAAACTCAGTCACTTTTCAGCTCAAACGAAGCTACATCGTTCACGAAGATCACACGTTTTTTGCTCTTAACTGAAAACCGTTGGATGTTAGACGGCCTGTGGTTTGTATCAGTTTCCTAAGCGGAGTTGAACTAGATATGTTCCCTTTGTGTAGGAAACACAGTTCTTTTGTTCTGAGCACACTCACGTTTCTTGCTGTATTAGAGACTCTAGAAAGCAAGAGCGTGCTTCTTTCTCTAAACACAGAGTGTTTCATGGATGAGAACTGTGCTGTGTGTTTCCATTCAGAAATGGAGTTAAATCCCAGGCTCTGTGTCTTCCTACAAGCAAGACTTTGTTACAGGTAAACGCAGTCACTTTTCAGCTCAAACGAAGCTACATCGTTCACGAAGGTCACACGGTTCTCGCTTAACTGAAAAGCATTGGATGTTAGGCTGCCTGTGGTTTGTATCAGATTCCTAAGCGGAGTTGAACTAGGTATGTTCCGTATGTGTAGGAAACAGAGTTCTTTTGTTCTGAGTACACTCAGGTTTCTTGCTGTATTAGAGACTGTAGAAAGCAAGAGTGTGCTTCTTTCTCTAAACAGAGAGTGTTTCATGGATGAGACCTGTGCTGTGTGTTTCCCTTCAGAAATGGAGTTAAATTCCAGGCTCTGTCTCTTCCTACAAGCAAGACTTCGTTTCAGGTAAACTTAGTCACTTTTCAGCTCAAACGAAGCTACATCGTTCACGAAGATCACACGTTTTTTGCTCTTAACTGAAAACCGTTGGATGTTAGACGGCCTGTGGTTTGTATCAGTTTCCTAAGCGGAGTTGAACTAGATATGTTCCCTATGTGTAGGAAATACAGTTCTTTTGTTCTGAGTACACTCACATTTCTTGCTGTATTAGAGACTCTAGAAAGCAAGAGCGTGCTTCTTTCTCTAAAGCAGCGGGTGTTTCATGGATGAGAACTGTGCTGTGTGTTTTCCTTCAGAAATGGAGTTAAATTCCAGGCTCTGTGTCTTCCTACAAGCAAGACTTCGTTTCAGGTAAACTCAGTCACTTTTCAGCTCAAACGAAGCTACATCGTTCACGAAGATCACACGTTTTTTGCTCTTAACTGAAAACCGTTGGATGTTAGACGGCCTGTGGTTTGTATCAGTTTCCTAAGCGGAGTTGAACTAGATATGTTCCCTTTGTGTAGGAAACACAGTTCTTTTGTTCTGAGCACACTCACGTTTCTTGCTGTATTAGAGACTCTAGAAAGCAAGAGCGTGCTTCTTTCTCTAAAGCAGAGTGTGTTTCATGGATGAGAACTGTGCTGTGTGTTTCCCTTCATAAATGGAGTTAAATCCCAGGCTCTGTGTCTTCCTACAAGCAAGACTTGGTTCCGGGAATCGCAGTCACTTTTCATCTCAAAGGAAGCTACATCATTCACGAAGATCACACGTTTCTCGCTCTTAACTGAAAAGCATTGGATGTTAGACGGCCTGTGGTTTGTATCAGTTTCCTAAGCGGAGTTGAACTAGATATGTTCCCTATGTGTAAGAAATACAGTTCTTTTGTTCTGAGTACACTCACATTTCTTGCTGTATTAGAGACTCTAGAAAGCAAGAGCGTGCTTCTTTCTCTAAAGCAGCGGGTGTTTCATGGATGAGAACTGTGCTGTGTGTTTTCCTTCAGAAATGGAGTTAAATTCCAGGCTCTGTGTCTTCCTACAAGCAAGACTTCGTTTCAGGTAAACTCAGTCACTTTTCAGCTCAAACGAAGCTACATCGTTCAGGAAGATCACACGTTTTTTGCTCTTAACTGAACACCGTTGGATGTTAGACGGCCTGTGGTTTGTATCAGTTTCCTAAGAGGAGTTGAACTACATGTGTTCCGTAGGTGTAGGAAACACAGTTCTTTTGTTCTGAGCACACTCACGTTTCTTGCTGTATTAGAGACTCTAGAAAGCAAGAGCGTGCTTCTTTCTCTAAAGCAGAGTGTGTTTCATGGATGAGAACTGTGCTGTGTGTTTCCCTTCAGAAATGGAGTTAAATCCCAGGCTCTGTGTCTTCCTACAAGCAAGATTTCGTTTCAGGTAAACGCAGTCACTTTTCAGCTCAAACGAAGCTACATCATTCACGAAGATCACACCTTTCTCGCTCATAACTGAAAAGCGTTGGATGTTAGAAGGCCTGTGGTTTTATCAGTTTCCTAAGCGGAGTTGAACTAGATATGTTCCCTATGTGTAGGAAACACAGTTCTTTTGTTCTGAGTACACTTACATTTCTTGCTGTATTAGAGAATCTAGAAAGCAAGAGTGTGATTCTTTCTCTAAAGCAGAGTGTGTTTCATGGATGAGAACTGTGCTGTGTGTTTCCCTTCAGAAATGGAGTTAAATCCCAGGCTCTGTGTCTTCCTACAAGCAAGACTTGGTTCCGGGAAACACAGTCACTTTTCGCTCAAAGGAAGCTAAATCGTTCACGAAGATCACACGTTTCTCGCTCTTAACTGAAAAGTGTTGGATGTTAGACGGCCTGTGGTTTGTATCAGTTTCCTAAGAGGAGTTGAACTAGATATGTTCCCTATATGTAGGAAACAGAGTTCTTTTGTTCTGAGTACACTCACGTTTCTTGCTGTATTAGAGACTCTAGAAAGCAAGAGTGTGCTTCTTTCTCTAAACAGAGAGTGTTTCATGGATGAGAACTGTGCTGTGTGTTTCCATTCAGAAATGGAGTTAAATCCCAGGCTCTGTGTCTTCCTACAAGCAAGACTTTGTTACAGGTAAACGCAGTCACTTTTCAGCTCAAACGAAGCTACATCGTTCACGAAGGTCACACGGTTCTCGCTCTTAACTGAAAAGCATTGGATGTTAGGCTGCCTGTGGTTTGTATCAGATTCCTAAGCGGAGTTGAACTAGGTATGTTCCGTATGTCTAGGAAACAGAGTTCTTTTGTTCTGAGTACACTCAGGTTTCTTGCTGTATTAGAGACTCTAGAAAGCAAGAGCGTGCTACTTTCTCTAAAGCAGAGTGTGTTTCATGGATGAGACCTGTGCTGTGTGTTTCCCTTCAGAAATGGAGTTAAATTCCAGGCTCTGTGTCTTCCTACAAGCAAGACTTCGTTTCAGGTAAACTCAGTCACTTTTCAGCTCAAACGAAGCTACATCGTTCACGAAGATCATACGTTTTTTGCTCTTAACTGAAAACCGTTGGATGTTAGACGGCCTGTGGTTTGTATCAGTTTCCTAAGAGGAGTTGAACTAGATATGTTCCGTAAGTGTAGGAAACACAGTTCTTTTGTTCTGAGCACACTCACGTTTCTTGCTGTATTAGAGACTCTAGAAAGCAAGAGCGTGCTTCTTTCTCTAAAGCAGAGTGTGTTTCATGGATGAGAACTGTGCTGTGTGTTTCCCTTCATAAATGGAGTTAAATCCCAGGCTCTGTGTCTTCCTACAAGCAAGACTTCGTTTCAGGTAAATGCAGTCACTTTTCAGCTCAAAGGAAGCTACATCGTTCACGAAGATCACACGTTTCTCACTCTTAACTGAAAAGCATTGGATGTTAGACGGCCTGTGGTTTGTATCAGTTTTCTAAGCGGAGTTGAACTAGATATGTTCCCTATGTGTAGGAAACACAGTTCTTTTTTTCTGAGTACACTCACATTTCTTGCTGTATTAGAGACTCTAGAAAGCAAGAGCCTGCTTCTTTCTCTAAAGCAGCATGTGTTTCATGGATGAGAACTGTGCTGGTGTTTCCCTTCAGAAATGGAGTTAAATCCCAGGCTCTGTGTCTTCCTACAAGGAAGACTTTGTTACAGGTAAACGCCGTCACTTTTCAGCTCAAACGAAGCTACATCGTTCATGAAGGTCACACGGTTCTCGCTCATAACTGAAAAGCATTGGATGTTAGACTGCCTGTGGTTTGTATCAGTATCCTAAGCGGAGTTGAACTAGGTATGTTCCGTATGTGTAGGAAACAGAGTTCTTTTGTTCTGAGTACACTCACGTTTCTTGCTGTATTAGAGACTCTAGAAAGCAAGAGCGTGCTACTTTCTCTAAAGCAGAGTGTGTTTCATGGATGAGACCTGTGCTGTGTGTTTCCCTTCAGAAATGGAGTTAAATTCCAGGCTCTGTCTCTTCCTACAAGCAAGACTTGGTTCCGGGAATCGCAGTCACTTTTCAGCTCAAAGGAAGCTACATCATTCACGAAGATCACACGTTTCTCGCTCTTAACTGAAAAGCATTGGATGTTAGACGGCCTGTGGTTTGTATCAGTTTCCTAAGCGGAGTTGAACTAGATATGTTCCCTATGTGTAGGAAATACAGTTCTTTTGTTCTGAGTACACTCACATTTCTTGCTGTATTAGAGACTCTAGAAAGCAAGAGCGTGCTTCTTTCTCTAAAGCAGCGGGTGTTTCATGGATGAGAACTGTGCTGTGTGTTTTCCTTCAGAAATGGAGTTAAATTCCAGGCTCTGTGTCTTCCTACAAGCAAGACTTCGTTTCAGGTAAACTCAGTCACTTTTCAGCTCAAACGAAGCTACATCGTTCAGGAAGATCACACGTTTTTTGCTCTTAACTGAACACCGTTGGATGTTAGACGGCCTGTGGTTTGTATCAGTTTCCTAAGAGGAGTTGAACTACATGTGTTCCGTAGGTGTAGGAAACACAGTTCTTTTGTTCTGAGCACACTCACGTTTCTTGCTGTATTAGAGACTCTAGAAAGCAAGAGCGTGCTTCTTTCTCTAAAGCAGAGTGTGTTTCATGGATGAGAACTGTGCTGTGTGTTTCCCTTCAGAAATGGAGTTAAATCCCAGGCTCTGTGTCTTCCTACAAGCAAGATTTCGTTTCAGGTAAACGCAGTCACTTTTCAGCTCAAACGAAGCTACATCGTTCACGAAGATCACACCTTTCTCGCTCATAACTGAAAAGCGTTGGATGTTAGAAGGCCTGTGGTTTTATCAGTTTCCTAAGCGGAGTTGAACTAGATATGTTCCCTATGTGTAGGAAACACAGTTCTTTTGTTCTGAGTACACTTACATTTCTTGCTGTATTAGAGAATCTAGAAAGCAAGAGTGTGATTCTTTCTCTAAAGCAGAGTGTGTTTCATGGATGAGAACTGTGCTGTGTGTTTCCCTTCAGAAATGGAGTTAAATCCCAGGCTCTGTGTCTTCCTACAAGCAAGACTTGGTTCCGGGAAACACAGTCACTTTTCGCTCAAAGGAAGCTAAATCGTTCACGAAGATCACACGTTTCTCGCTCTTAACTGAAAAGTGTTGGATGTTAGACGGCCTGTGGTTTGTATCAGTTTCCTAAGAGGAGTTGAACTAGATATGTTCCCTATGTGTAGGAAACACAGTTCTTTTGTTCTGAGTACACTCACGTTTCTTGCTGTATTAGAGACTCTAGAAAGCAAGAGTGTTCTTCTTTCTCTAAACAGAGAGTGTTTCATGGATGAGAACTGTGCTGTGTGTTTCCATTCAGAAATGGAGTTAAATCCCAGGCTCTGTGTCTTCCTACAAGCAAGACTTTGTTACAGGTAAACGCAGTCACTTTTCAGCTCAAACGAAGCTACATCGTTCACGAAGGTCACACGGTTCTCGCTCTTAACTGAAAAGCATTGGATGTTAGGCTGCCTGTGGTTTGTATCAGATTCCTAAGCGGAGTTGAACTAGGTATGTTCCCTATGTCTAGGAAACAGAGTTCTTTTGTTCTGAGTACACTCAGGTTTCTTGCTGTATTAGAGACTCTAGAAAGCAAGAGCGTGCTACTTTCTCTAAAGCAGAGTGTGTTTCATGGATGAGACCTGTGCTGTGTGTTTCCCTTCAGAAATGGAGTTAAATTCCAGGCTCTGTGTCTTCCTACAAGCAAGACTTCGTTTCAGGTAAACTCAGTCACTTTTCAGCTCAAACGAAGCTACATCGTTCACGAAGATCATACGTTTTTTGCTCTTAACTGAAAACCGTTGGATGTTAGACGGCCTGTGGTTTGTATCAGTTTCCTAAGAGGAGTTGAACTAGATATGTTCCGTAAGTGTAGGAAACACAGTTCTTTTGTTCTGAGCACACTCACGTTTCTTGCTGTATTAGAGACTCTAGAAAGCAAGAGCGTGCTTCTTTCTCTAAAGCAGAGTCTGTTTCATGGATGAGAACTGTGCTGTGTGTTTCCCTTCATAAATGGAGTTAAATCCCAGGCTCTGTGTCTTCCTACAAGCAAGACTTCGTTTCAGGTAAATGCAGTCACTTTTCAGCTCAAAGGAAGCTACATCGTTCACGAAGATCACACGTTTCTCACTCTTAACTGAAAAGCATTGGATGTTAGACGGCCTGTGGTTTGTATCAGTTTTCTAAGCGGAGTTGAACTAGATATGTTCCCTATGTGTAGGAAACACAGTTCTTTTTTTCTGAGTACACTCACATTTCTTGCTGTATTAGAGACTCTAGAAAGCAAGAGCCTGCTTCTTTCTCTAAAGCAGCATGTGTTTCATGGATGAGAACTGTGCTGGTGTTTCCCTTCAGAAATGGAGTTAAATCCCAGGCTCTGTGTCTTCCTACAAGGAAGACTTTGTTACAGGTAAACGCCGTCACTTTTCAGCTCAAACGAAGCTACATCGTTCATGAAGGTCACACGGTTCTCGCTCATAACTGAAAAGCATTGGATGTTAGACTGCCTGTGGTTTGTATCAGTATCCTAAGCGGAGTTGAACTAGGTATGTTCCGTATGTGTAGGAAACAGAGTTCTTTTGTTCTGAGTACACTCACGTTTCTTGCTGTATTAGAGACTCTAGAAAGCAAGAGCGTGCTACTTTCTCTAAAGCAGAGTGTGTTTCATGGATGAGACCTGTGCCGTGTGTTTCCCTTCAGAAATGGAGTTAAATTCCAGGCTCTGTGTCTTCCTACAAGCAAGATTTCGTTTCAGGTAAACTCAGTCACTTTTCAGCTCAAACGAAGCTACATCGTTCACGAAGATCACACGTTTTTTGCTCTTAACTGAAAACCGTTGGATGTTAGACGGCCTGTGGTTTGTATCAGTTTCCTAAGAGGAGTTGAACTAGATATGTTCCGTGAGTGTAGGAAACACAGTTCTTTTGTTCTGAGTACACTCACGTTTCTTGCTGTATTAGAGACTCTAGAAAGCAAGAGCGTGCTTCTTTCTCTAAAGCAGAGTGTGTTTCATGGATGAGACCTGTGCTGTGTGTTTCCCTTCATAAATGGAGTTAAATCCCAGGCTCTGTGTCTTCCTACAAGCAAGACTTGGTTCCGGGAATCGCAGTCACTTTTCAGCTCAAAGGAAGCTACATCATTCACGAAGATCACACGTTTCGTGCTCTTAACTGAAAAGCATTGGATGTTAGACGGCCTGTGGTTTGTATCAGTTTCCTAAGCGGAGTTGAACTAGATATGTTCCCTATGTGTAGGAAATACAGTTCTTTTGTTCTGAGTACACTCACATTTCTTGCTGTATTAGAGACTCTAGAAAGCAAGAGCGTGCTTCTTTCTCTAAAGCAGCGGGTGTTTCATGGATGAGAACTGTGCTGTGTGTTTTCCTTCAGAAATGGAGTTAAATTCCAGGCTCTGTGTCTTCCTACAAGCAAGACTTCGTTTCAGGTAAACTCAGTCACTTTTCAGCTCAAACGAAGCTACATCGTTCACGAAGATCACACGTTTTTTGCTCTTAACTGAAAACCGTTGGATGTTAGGCTGCCTGTGGTTTGTATCAGTTTCCTAAGAGGAGTTGAACTACATATGTTCCGTAGGTGTAGGAAACACAGTTCTTTTGTTCTGAGCACACTCACGATTCTTGCTGTATTAGAGACTCTAGAAAGCAAGAGTGTGATTCTTTCTCTAAAGCAGAGTGTGTTTCAAGGATGAGACCTGTGCTGTGTGTTTCCCTTCAGAAATGGAGTTAAATTCCGGGCTCTGTGTCTTCCTACAAGCAAGACTTCGTTTCAGGTAAACTCAGTCACTTTTCAGCTCAAACGAAGCTACATCGTTCACGAAGATCACACGTTTTTTGCTCTTAACTGAAAACCGTTGGATGTTAGACGGCCTGTGGTTTGTATCAGTTTCCTAAGAGGAGTTGAACTAGATATGTTCCGTAAGTGTAGGAAACACAGTTCTTTTGTTCTGAGCACACTCACATTTCTTGCTGTATTAGAGACTCTAGAAAGCAAGAGCGTGCTTCTTTCTCTAAAGCAGAGTGTGTTTCATGGATGAGAACTGTGCTGTGTGTTTCCCTTCATAAATGGAGTTAAATCCCAGGCTCTGTGTCTTCCTACAAGCAAGACTTGGTTCCGGGAATCGCAGTCACTTTTCAGCTCAAAGGAAGCTACATCATTCACGAAGATCACACGTTTCTCGCTCTTAACTGAAAAGCATTGGATGTTAGACGGCCTGTGGTTTGTATCAGTTTCCTAAGCGGAGTTGAACTAGATATGTTCCGTATGTGTAGGAAACACAGTTCTTTTGTTCTGAGTACACTCACATTTCTTGCTGTATTAGAGACTCTAGAAAGCAAGAGCGTGCTTCTTTCTCTAAAGCAGCGGGTGTTTCATGGATGAGAACTGTGCTGTGTGTTTTCCTTCAGAAATGGAGTTAAATTCCAGGCTCTGTGTCTTCCTACAAGCAAGACTTCGTTTCAGGTAAACTCAGTCACTTTTCAGCTCAAACGAAGCTACATCGTTCACGAAGATCACACGTTTTTTGCTCTTAACTGAAAACCGTTGGATGTTAGACGGCCTGTGGTTTGTATCAGTTTCCTAAGAGGAGTTGAACTACATGTGTTCCGTAGGTGTAGGAAACACAGTTCTTTTGTTCTGAGCACACTCACGTTTCTTGCTGTATTAGAGACTCTAGAAAGCAAGAGCGTGCTTCTTTCTCTAAAGCAGAGTGTGTTTCATGGATGAGAACTGTGCTGTGTGTTTCCCTTCAGAAATGGAGTTAAATCCCAGGCTCTGTGTCTTCCTACAAGCAAGAAGTCGTTTCAGGTAAATGCAGTCACTTTTCAGCTCAAAGGAAGCTACATCGTTCACGAAGATCACACGTTTCTCGCTCTTAACTGAAAAGCATTGGATGTGAGACGGCCTGTGGTTTGTATCAGTTTTCTAAGCGGAGTTGAACTAGATATGTTCCCTATGTGTAGGAAACACAGTTCTTTTGTTCTGAGTACACTTACATTTCTTGCTGTATTAGAGAATCTGGAAAGCAAGAGTGTGATTCTTTCTCTAAAGCAGAGTGTGTTTCATGGATGAGAACTGTGCTGTGTGTTTCCCTTCAGAAATGGAGTTAAATCCCAGGCTCTGTGTCTTCCTACAAGCAAGACTTGGTTCCGGGAAACGCAGTCACTTTTCGCTCAAAGGAAGCTAAATCGTTCACGAAGATCACACGTTTCTCGCTCTTAACTGAAAAGTGTTGGATGTTAGACGGTCTGTGGTTTGTATCAGTTTCCTAAGCGGAGTTGAACTAGATATGTTCCCTATGTGTAGGAAACACAGTTCTTTTGTTCTGAGTACACTCACGTTTCTTGCTGTATTAGAGACTCTAGAAAGCTAGAGTGTGCTTCCTTCTCTAAACAGAGTGTGTTTCATGGATGAGAACTGTGCTGTGTGTTTCCATTCAGAAATGGAGTTAAATCCCAGGCTCTGTGTCTTCCTACAAGCAAGACTTTGTTACAGGTAAACGCAGTCACTTTTCAGCTCAAAGGAAGCTACATCGTTCACGAAGGTCACACGGTTCTCGCTCTTTACTGAAAAGCATTGGATGTTAGACTGCCTGTGGTTTGTATCAGTTTCCTAAGCGGAGTTGAACTAGGTATGTTCCGTATGTGTAGGAAACACAGTTCTTTTGTTCTAAGTACATGCACGTTTCTTGCTGTATTAGAGACTCTAGAAAGCAAGAGCGTGCTACTTTCTCTAAAGCAGAGTGTGTTTCATGGATGAGAACTGTGCTGTGTGTTTCCCTTCAGAAGTGGAGTTAAATCCCAGGCTCTGTGTCTTACTACAAGCAAGACTTTGTTACAGGTAAAGGCAGTCACTTTTCAGCTCAAACGAAGCTACATCGTTCACGAAGATCACACGTTTCTCGCTCTTAACTGAAAAGCGTTGGATGTTAGAAGGCCTGTGGTTTGTATCAGTTTCCTAAGCGGAGTTGAACTAGATATGTTCCCTATGTGTAGGAAACACAGTTCTTTTGTTCTGAGTACACTCACATTTCTTGCTGTATTAGAGAATCTAGAAAGCAAGAGTGTGATTCTTTCTCTAAAGCAGAGTGTGTTTCATGGATGAGACCTGTGCTGTGTGTTTCCCTTTAGAAATGGAGTTAAATCCCAGGCTCTGTGTCTTCCTACAAGCAAGACTTGGTTCCGGGAATCGCAGTCACTTTTCATCTCAAAGGAAGCTACATCATTCACGAAGATCACACGTTTCTCGCTCTTAAATGAAAAGCATTGGATGTTAGACGGCCTGTGGTTTGTATCAGTTTCCTAAGCGGAGTTGAACTAGATATGTTCCCTATGTGTAAGAAATACAGTTCTTTTGTTCTGAGTACACTCACATTTCTTGCTGTATTAGAGACTCTAGAAAGCAAGAGCGTGCTTCTTTCTCTAAAGCAGCGGGTGTTTCATGGATGAGAACTGTGCTGTGTGTTTTCCTTCAGAAATGGAGTTAAATTCCAGGCTCTGTGTCTTCCTACAAGCAAGACTTCGTTTCAGGTAAACTCAGTCACTTTTCAGCTCAAACGAAGCTACATCGTTCAGGAAGATCACACGTTTTTTGCTCTTAACTGAACACCGTTGGATGTTAGACGGCCTGTGGTTTGTATCAGTTTCCTAAGAGGAGTTGAACTACATGTGTTCCGTAGGTGTAGGAAACACAGTTCTTTTGTTCTGAGCACACTCACGTTTCTTGCTGTATTAGAGACTCTAGAAAGCAAGAGCGTGCTTCTTTCTCTAAAGCAGAGTGTGTTTCATGGATGAGAACTGTGCTGTGTGTTTCCCTTCAGAAATGGAGTTAAATCCCAGGCTCTGTGTCTTCCTACAAGCAAGATTTCGTTTCAGGTAAACGCAGTCACTTTTCAGCTCAAACGAAGCTACATCTTTCACGAAGATCACACCTTTCTCGCTCATAACTGAAAAGCGTTGGATGTTAGAAGGCCTGTGGTTTTATCAGTTTCCTAAGCGGAGTTGAACTAGATATGTTCCCTATGTGTAGGAAACACAGTTCTTTTGTTCTGAGTACACTTACATTTCTTGCTGTATTAGAGAATCTAGAAAGCAAGAGTGTGATTCTTTCTCTAAAGCAGAGTGTGTTTCATGGATGAGAACTGTGCTGTGTGTTTCCCTTCAGAAATGGAGTTAAATCCCAGGCTCTGTGTCTTCCTACAAGCAAGACTTGGTTCCGGGAAACACAGTCACTTTTCGCTCAAAGGAAGCTAAATCGTTCACGAAGATCACACGTTTCTCGCTCTTAACTGAAAAGTGTTGGATGTTAGACGGCCTGTGGTTTGTATCAGTTTCCTAAGAGGAGTTGAACTAGATATGTTCCCTATATGTAGGAAACACAGTTCTTTTGTTCTGAGTACACTCACGTTTCTTGCTGTATTAGAGACTCTAGAAAGCAAGAGTGTGCTTCTTTCTCTAAACAGAGAGTGTTTCATGGATGAGAACTGTGCTGTGTGTTTCCATTCAGAAATGGAGTTAAATCCCAGGCTCTGTGTCTTCCTACAAGCAAGACTTTGTTACAGGTAAACGCAGTCACTTTTCAGCTCAAACGAAGCTACATCGTTCACGAAGGTCACACGGTTCTCGCTCTTAACTGAAAAGCATTGGATGTTAGGCTGCCTGTGGTTTGTATCAGATTCCTAAGCGGAGTTGAACTAGGTATGTTCCGTATGTCTAGGAAACAGAGTTCTTTTGTTCTGAGTACACTCAGGTTTCTTGCTGTATTAGAGACTCTAGAAAGCAAGAGCGTGCTACTTTCTCTAAAGCAGAGTGTGTTTCATGGATGAGACCTGTGCTGTGTGTTTCCCTTCAGAAATGGAGTTAAATTCCAGGCTCTGTGTCTTCCTACAAGCAAGACTTCGTTTCAGGTAAACTCAGTCACTTTTCAGCTCAAACGAAGCTACATCGTTCACGAAGATCATACGTTTTTTGCTCTTAACTGAAAACCGTTGGATGTTAGACGGCCTGTGGTTTGTATCAGTTTCCTAAGAGGAGTTGAACTAGATATGTTCTGTAAGTGTAGGAAACACAGTTCTTTTGTTCTGAGCACACTCACGTTTCTTGCTGTATTAGAGACTCTAGAAAGCAAGAGCGTGCTTCTTTCTCTAAAGCAGAGTGTGTTTCATGGATGAGAACTGTGCTGTGTGTTTCCCTTCATAAATGGAGTTAAATCCCAGGCTCTGTGTCTTCCTACAAGCAAGACTTCGTTTCAGGTAAATGCAGTCACTTTTCAGCTCAAAGGAAGCTACATCGTTCACGAAGATCACACGTTTCTCACTCTTAACTGAAAAGCATTGGATGTTAGACGGCCTGTGGTTTGTATCAGTTTTCTAAGCGGAGTTGAACTAGATATGTTCCCTATGTGTAGGAAACACAGTTCTTTTTTTCTGAGTACACTCACATTTCTTGCTGTATTAGAGACTCTAGAAAGCAAGAGCCTGCTTCTTTCTCTAAAGCAGCATGTGTTTCATGGATGAGAACTGTGCTGGTGTTTCCCTTCAGAAATGGAGTTAAATCCCAGGCTCTGTGTCTTCCTACAAGGAAGACTTTGTTACAGGTAAACGCCGTCACTTTTCAGCTCAAACGAAGCTACATCGTTCATGAAGGTCACACGGTTCTCGCTCATAACTGAAAAGCATTGGATGTTAGACTGCCTGTGGTTTGTATCAGTATCCTAAGCGGAGTTGAACTAGGTATGTTCCGTATGTGTAGGAAACAGAGTTCTTTTGTTCTGAGTACACTCACGTTTCTTGCTGTATTAGAGACTCTAGAAAGCAAGAGCGTGCTACTTTCTCTAAAGCAGAGTGTGTTTCATGGATGAGACCTGTGCTGTGTGTTTCCCTTCAGAAATGGAGTTAAATTCCAGGCTCTGTCTCTTCCTACAAGCAAGACTTGGTTCCGGGAATCGCAGTCACTTTTCAGCTCAAAGGAAGCTACATCATTCACGAAGATCACACGTTTCTCGCTCTTAACTGAAAAGCATTGGATGTTAGACGGCCTGTGGTTTGTATCAGTTTCCTAAGCGGAGTTGAACTAGATATGTTCCCTATGTGTAGGAAATACAGTTCTTTTGTTCTGAGTACACTCACATTTCTTGCTGTATTAGAGACTCTAGAAAGCAAGAGCGTGCTTCTTTCTCTAAAGCAGCGGGTGTTTCATGGATGAGAACTGTGCTGTGTGTTTTCCTTCAGAAATGGAGTTAAATTCCAGGCTCTGTGTCTTCCTACAAGCAAGACTTCGTTTCAGGTAAACTCAGTCACTTTTCAGCTCAAACGAAGCTACATCGTTCAGGAAGATCACACGTTTTTTGCTCTTAACTGAACACCGTTGGATGTTAGACGGCCTGTGGTTTGTATCAGTTTCCTAAGAGGAGTTGAACTACATGTGTTCCGTAGGTGTAGGAAACACAGTTCTTTTGTTCTGAGCACACTCACGTTTCTTGCTGTATTAGAGACTCTAGAAAGCAAGAGCGTGCTTCTTTCTCTAAAGCAGAGTGTGTTTCATGGATGAGAACTGTGCTGTGTGTTTCCCTTCAGAAATGGAGTTAAATCCCAGGCTCTGTGTCTTCCTACAAGCAAGATTTCGTTTCAGGTAAACGCAGTCACTTTTCAGCTCAAACGAAGCTACATCGTTCACGAAGATCACACCTTTCTCGCTCATAACTGAAAAGCGTTGGATGTTAGAAGGCCTGTGGTTTTATCAGTTTCCTAAGCGGAGTTGAACTAGATATGTTCCCTATGTGTAGGAAACACAGTTCTTTTGTTCTGAGTACACTTACATTTCTTGCTGTATTAGAGAATCTAGAAAGCAAGAGTGTGATTCTTTCTCTAAAGCAGAGTGTGTTTCATGGATGAGAACTGTGCTGTGTGTTTCCCTTCAGAAATGGAGTTAAATCCCAGGCTCTGTGTCTTCCTACAAGCAAGACTTGGTTCCGGGAAACACAGTCACTTTTCGCTCAAAGGAAGCTAAATCGTTCACGAAGATCACACGTTTCTCGCTCTTAACTGAAAAGTGTTGGATGTTAGACGGCCTGTGGTTTGTATCAGTTTCCTAAGAGGAGTTGAACTAGATATGTTCCCTATGTGTAGGAAACACAGTTCTTTTGTTCTGAGTACACTCACGTTTCTTGCTGTATTAGAGACTCTAGAAAGCAAGAGTGTTCTTCTTTCTCTAAACAGAGAGTGTTTCATGGATGAGAACTGTGCTGTGTGTTTCCATTCAGAAATGGAGTTAAATCCCAGGCTCTGTGTCTTCCTACAAGCAAGACTTTGTTACAGGTAAACGCAGTCACTTTTCAGCTCAAACGAAGCTACATCGTTCACGAAGGTCACACGGTTCTCGCTCTTAACTGAAAAGCATTGGATGTTAGGCTGCCTGTGGTTTGTATCAGATTCCTAAGCGGAGTTGAACTAGGTATGTTCCCTATGTCTAGGAAACAGAGTTCTTTTGTTCTGAGTACACTCAGGTTTCTTGCTGTATTAGAGACTCTAGAAAGCAAGAGCGTGCTACTTTCTCTAAAGCAGAGTGTGTTTCATGGATGAGACCTGTGCTGTGTGTTTCCCTTCAGAAATGGAGTTAAATTCCAGGCTCTGTGTCTTCCTACAAGCAAGACTTCGTTTCAGGTAAACTCAGTCACTTTTCAGCTCAAACGAAGCTACATCGTTCACGAAGATCATACGTTTTTTGCTCTTAACTGAAAACCGTTGGATGTTAGACGGCCTGTGGTTTGTATCAGTTTCCTAAGAGGAGTTGAACTAGATATGTTCCGTAAGTGTAGGAAACACAGTTCTTTTGTTCTGAGCACACTCACGTTTCTTGCTGTATTAGAGACTCTAGAAAGCAAGAGCGTGCTTCTTTCTCTAAAGCAGAGTGTGTTTCATGGATGAGAACTGTGCTGTGTGTTTCCCTTCATAAATGGAGTTAAATCCCAGGCTCTGTGTCTTCCTACAAGCAAGACTTCGTTTCAGGTAAATGCAGTCACTTTTCAGCTCAAAGGAAGCTACATCGTTCACGAAGATCACACGTTTCTCACTCTTAACTGAAAAGCATTGGATGTTAGACGGCCTGTGGTTTGTATCAGTTTTCTAAGCGGAGTTGAACTAGATATGTTCCCTATGTGTAGGAAACACAGTTCTTTTTTTCTGAGTACACTCACATTTCTTGCTGTATTAGAGACTCTAGAAAGCAAGAGCCTGCTTCTTTCTCTAAAGCAGCATGTGTTTCATGGATGAGAACTGTGCTGGTGTTTCCCTTCAGAAATGGAGTTAAATCCCAGGCTCTGTGTCTTCCTACAAGGAAGACTTTGTTACAGGTAAACGCCGTCACTTTTCAGCTCAAACGAAGCTACATCGTTCATGAAGGTCACACGGTTCTCGCTCATAACTGAAAAGCATTGGATGTTAGACTGCCTGTGGTTTGTATCAGTATCCTAAGCGGAGTTGAACTAGGTATGTTCCGTATGTGTAGGAAACAGAGTTCTTTTGTTCTGAGTACACTCACGTTTCTTGCTGTATTAGAGACTCTAGAAAGCAAGAGCGTGCTACTTTCTCTAAAGCAGAGTGTGTTTCATGGATGAGACCTGTGCCGTGTGTTTCCCTTCAGAAATGGAGTTAAATTCCAGGCTCTGTGTCTTCCTACAAGCAAGATTTCGTTTCAGGTAAACTCAGTCACTTTTCAGCTCAAACGAAGCTACATCGTTCACGAAGATCACACGTTTTTTGCTCTTAACTGAAAACCGTTGGATGTTAGACGGCCTGTGGTTTGTATCAGTTTCCTAAGAGGAGTTGAACTAGATATGTTCCGTGAGTGTAGGAAACACAGTTCTTTTGTTCTGAGTACACTCACGTTTCTTGCTGTATTAGAGACTCTAGAAAGCAAGAGCGTGCTTCTTTCTCTAAAGCAGAGTGTGTTTCATGGATGAGAACTGTGCTGTGTGTTTCCCTTCATAAATGGAGTTAAATCCCAGGCTCTGTGTCTTCCTACAAGCAAGACTTGGTTCCGGGAATCGCAGTCACTTTTCAGCTCAAAGGAAGCTACATCATTCACGAAGATCACACGTTTCGTGCTCTTAACTGAAAAGCATTGGATGTTAGACGGCCTGTGGTTTGTATCAGTTTCCTAAGCGGAGTTGAACTAGATATGTTCCCTATGTGTAGGAAATACAGTTCTTTTGTTCTGAGTACACTCACATTTCTTGCTGTATTAGAGACTCTAGAAAGCAAGAGCGTGCTTCTTTCTCTAAAGCAGCGGGTGTTTCATGGATGAGAACTGTGCTGTGTGTTTTCCTTCAGAAATGGAGTTAAATTCCAGGCTCTGTGTCTTCCTACAAGCAAGACTTCGTTTCAGGTAAACTCAGTCACTTTTCAGCTCAAACGAAGCTACATCGTTCACGAAGATCACACGTTTTTTGCTCTTAACTGAAAACCGTTGGATGTTAGGCTGCCTGTGGTTTGTATCAGTTTCCTAAGAGGAGTTGAACTACATATGTTCCGTAGGTGTAGGAAACACAGTTCTTTTGTTCTGAGCACACTCACGATTCTTGCTGTATTAGAGACTCTAGAAAGCAAGAGTGTGATTCTTTCTCTAAAGCAGAGTGTGTTTCAAGGATGAGACCTGTGCTGTGTGTTTCCCTTCAGAAATGGAGTTAAATTCCGGGCTCTGTGTCTTCCTACAAGCAAGACTTCGTTTCAGGTAAACTCAGTCACTTTTCAGCTCAAACGAAGCTACATCGTTCACGAAGATCACACGTTTTTTGCTCTTAACTGAAAACCGTTGGATGTTAGACGGCCTGTGGTTTGTATCAGTTTCCTAAGAGGAGTTGAACTAGATATGTTCCGTAAGTGTAGGAAACACAGTTCTTTTGTTCTGAGCACACTCACATTTCTTGCTGTATTAGAGACTCTAGAAAGCAAGAGCGTGCTTCTTTCTCTAAAGCAGAGTGTGTTTCATGGATGAGAACTGTGCTGTGTGTTTCCCTTCATAAATGGAGTTAAATCCCAGGCTCTGTGTCTTCCTACAAGCAAGACTTGGTTCCGGGAATCGCAGTCACTTTTCAGCTCAAAGGAAGCTACATCATTCACGAAGATCACACGTTTCTCGCTCTTAACTGAAAAGCATTGGATGTTAGACGGCCTGTGGTTTGTATCAGTTTCCTAAGCGGAGTTGAACTAGATATGTTCCGTATGTGTAGGAAACACAGTTCTTTTGTTCTGAGTACACTCACATTTCTTGCTGTATTAGAGACTCTAGAAAGCAAGAGCGTGCTTCTTTCTCTAAAGCAGCGGGTGTTTCATGGATGAGAACTGTGCTGTGTGTTTTCCTTCAGAAATGGAGTTAAATTCCAGGCTCTGTGTCTTCCTACAAGCAAGACTTCGTTTCAGGTAAACTCAGTCACTTTTCAGCTCAAACGAAGCTACATCGTTCACGAAGATCACACGTTTTTTGCTCTTAACTGAAAACCGTTGGATGTTAGACGGCCTGTGGTTTGTATCAGTTTCCTAAGAGGAGTTGAACTACATGTGTTCCGTAGGTGTAGGAAACACAGTTCTTTTGTTCTGAGCACACTCACGTTTCTTGCTGTATTAGAGACTCTAGAAAGCAAGAGCGTGCTTCTTTCTCTAAAGCAGAGTGTGTTTCATGGATGAGAACTGTGCTGTGTGTTTCCCTTCAGAAATGGAGTTAAATCCCAGGCTCTGTGTCTTCCTACAAGCAAGACTTCGTTTCAGGTAAATGCAGTCACTTTTCAGCTCAAAGGAAGCTACATCGTTCACGAAGATCACACGTTTCTCGCTCTTAACTGAAAAGCATTGGATGTGAGACGGCCTGTGGTTTGTATCAGTTTTCTAAGCGGAGTTGAACTAGATATGTTCCCTATGTGTAGGAAACACAGTTCTTTTGTTCTGAGTACACTTACATTTCTTGCTGTATTAGAGAATCTGGAAAGCAAGAGTGTGATTCTTTCTCTAAAGCAGAGTGTGTTTCATGGATGAGAACTGTGCTGTGTGTTTCCCTTCAGAAATGGAGTTAAATCCCAGGCTCTGTGTCTTCCTACAAGCAAGACTTGGTTCCGGGAAACGCAGTCACTTTTCGCTCAAAGGAAGCTAAATCGTTCACGAAGATCACACGTTTCTCGCTCTTAACTGAAAAGTGTTGGATGTTAGACGGTCTGTGGTTTGTATCAGTTTCCTAAGCGGAGTTGAACTAGATATGTTCCCTATGTGTAGGAAACACAGTTCTTTTGTTCTGAGTACACTCACGTTTCTTGCTGTATTAGAGACTCTAGAAAGCTAGAGTGTGCTTCCTTCTCTAAACAGAGTGTGTTTCATGGATGAGAACTGTGCTGTGTGTTTCCATTCAGAAATGGAGTTAAATCCCAGGCTCTGTGTCTTCCTACAAGCAAGACTTTGTTACAGGTAAACGCAGTCACTTTTCAGCTCAAAGGAAGCTACATCGTTCACGAAGGTCACACGGTTCTCGCTCTTTACTGAAAAGCATTGGATGTTAGACTGCCTGTGGTTTGTATCAGTTTCCTAAGCGGAGTTGAACTAGGTATGTTCCGTATGTGTAGGAAACACAGTTCTTTTGTTCTAAGTACATGCACGTTTCTTGCTGTATTAGAGACTCTAGAAAGCAAGAGCGTGCTACTTTCTCTAAAGCAGAGTGTGTTTCATGGATGAGAACTGTGCTGTGTGTTTCCCTTCAGAAGTGGAGTTAAATCCCAGGCTCTGTGTCTTACTACAAGCAAGACTTTGTTACAGGTAAAGGCAGTCACTTTTCAGCTCAAACGAAGCTACATCGTTCACGAAGATCACACGTTTCTCGCTCTTAACTGAAAAGCGTTGGATGTTAGAAGGCCTGTGGTTTGTATCAGTTTCCTAAGCGGAGTTGAACTAGATATGTTCCCTATGTGTAGGAAACACAGTTCTTTTGTTCTGAGTACACTCACATTTCTTGCTGTATTAGAGAATCTAGAAAGCAAGAGTGTGATTCTTTCTCTAAAGCAGAGTGTGTTTCATGGATGAGACCTGTGCTGTGTGTTTCCCTTTAGAAATGGAGTTAAATCCCAGGCTCTGTGTCTTCCTACAAGCAAGACTTGGTTCCGGGAAACGCAGTCACTTTTCAGCTCAAAGGAAGCTAAATCGTTCACGAAGATCACACGTTTCTCGCTCTTAACTGAAAAGCGTTGGATGTTAGACAGCCTGTGGTTTGTATCAGTTTCCTAAGCGGAGTTGAACTGGATATGTTACCTATGTGTAGGAAACACAGTTCTTTTGTTCTGAGTACACTCACGTTTCTTGCTGTATTAGAGACTCTAGAAAGCAATAGCGTGCTTCTTTCTCTAAAGCAGAGCGTGTTTCATGGATGAGAACTGTGCTGTGTGTTTCCCTTCAGAAATGGAGTTAAATCCCAGGCTCTGTGTCTTCCTACAAGCAATACTTTGTTTCAGGTAACCACAGTCACTTTTCAGCTCAAACGAAGCTACGTCGTTCACGAAGATCACACATTTCTCGCTCTTAACTGAAAAGCATTGGATATTAGAGGGCCTGTGGTTTGTATCAGTTTCCTAAGCGGAGTTGAACTAGATATGTCCCCTATGTGTAGGAAATACAGTTCTTTTGTTCTGAGTACACGCACATTTCTTGCTGTATTAGATAATCTAGAAAGCAAGAGTGGGATTCTTCCTCTAAAGCAGAGTGTGTTTCATGGATGAGAACTGTGCTGTGTGTTTCCCTTCAGAAATGCAGTTAAATCCCAGGCTCTGTGTCTTCCTACAAGGAAGACTTGGTTCCGGGAAAGCAGTCACTTTTCAGCTGAAAGGAAGCTACATCGTTCACGAAGATCACACGTTTCTCGCTCTTAACTGAAAAGCATTGGATGTTAGATGGCCTGTGGTTTGTATCAGTTTCCTAAGCGGAGTTGAACTAGATATGTTCCCTATGTGTAGGAAATACAGTTCTTTTGTTCTGAGTACACTCACATTTCTTGCTGTATTAGAGACTCTAGAAAGCAAGAGCGTGCTTCTTTCTCTAAAGCAGCGGGTGTTTCATGGATGAGAACTGTGCTGTGTGTTTTCCTTCAGAAATGGAGTTAAATTCCAGGCTCTTTGTCTTCCTACAAGCAAGACTTCGTTTCAGGTAAACTCAGTCACTTTTCAGCTCAAACGAGGCTACATCGTTCACGAAGATCACACGTTTTTTGCTCTTAACTGAAAACCGTTGGATGTTAGACGGCCTGTGGTTTGTATCAGTTTCCTAAGAGGAGTTGAACTACATATGTTCCGTAGGTGTAGGAAACACAGTTCTTTTGTTCTGAGCACACTCACGTTTCTTGCTGTATTAGAGACTCTAGAAAGCAAGAGCGTGCTTCTTTCTCTAAAGCAGAGTGTGTTTCATGGATGAGAACTGTGCTGTGTGTTTCCCTTCAGAAATGGAGTTAAATCCCAGGCTCTGTGTCTTCCTACAAGCAAGACTTCGTTTCAGGTAAACGCAGTCACTTTTCAGCTCAAACGAAGCTACATCGTTCACGAAGATCACACCTTTCTCGCTCATAACTGAAAAGCGTTGGATGTTAGACGGCCTGTGGTTTGTATCAGTTTCCTAAGCGGAGTTGAACTAGATATGTTCCCTATGTGTAGGAAACACAGTTCTTTTGTTCTGAGTACACTTACATTTCTTGCTGTGTTAGAGAATCTAGAAAGCAAGAGTGTGATTCTTTCTCTAAAGCAGAGTGTGTTTCATGGATGAGAACTGTGCTGTGTGTTTCCCTTCAGAAATGGAGTTAAATCCCAGGCTCTGTGTCTTCCTACAAGCAAGACTTGGTTCTGGGAAACGCAGTCACTTTTCGCTCAAAGGAAGCTAAATCGTTCACGAAGATCACACGTTTCTCGCTCTTAACTGAATAGCGTTGGATGTTAGACGGCCTGTGGTTTTTAACAGTTTCCTAAGCGGAGTTGAACTAGATATGTTCCCTATGTGTAGGAAACACAGTTCTTTTGTTCTGAGTACACTCACATTTCTTGCTGTATTATAGTCTCTAGAAAGCAAGAGCCTGCTTCTTTCTCTAAAGCAGCATGTGTTTCATGGATGAGAACTGTGCTGGTGTTTCCATTCAGAAATGGAGTTAAATCCCAGGCTCTGTGTCTTCCTACAAGGAAGACTTTGTTACAGGTAAACGCCGTCACTTTTGAGCTCAAACAAAGCTACATCGTTCACGAAGGTCACACGGTTCTCGCTCTTAACTGAAAAGCATTGGATGTTAGACTGCCTGTGGTTTGTATAAGTATCCTAAGCGGAGTTGAACTAGGTATGTTCCGTATGTGTATGAAACAGAGTTCTTTTGTTCTGAGTACACTCACGTTTCTTGCTGTATTAGAGACTCTAGAAAGCAAGAGCGTGCTACTTTCTCTAAAGCAGAGTGTGTTTCATGGATGAGAACTGTGCTGTGTGTTTCCCTTCAGAAATGGAGTTAAATTCCAGGCTCTGTGTGTTCCCAGAAGCAAGACTTCGTTTCAGGTAAACTCAGTCACTTTTCAGCTCAAACGAAGCTACATCGTTCACGAAGATCACACGTTTTCTGCTCTTAACTGAAAACCGTTGGATGTTAGACGGCCTGTGGTTTGTATCAGTTTCCTAAGAGGAGTTGAACTAGATATGTTCCGTAAGTGTAGGAAACACAGTTCTTTTGTTCTGAGCACACTCACGTTTCTTGCTGTATTAGAGACTCTAGAAAGCAAGAGCGTGCTTCTTTCTCTAAAGCAGAGTGTGTTTCATAGATGAGAACTGTGCTGTGTGTTTCCCTTCATAAATGGAGTTAAATCCCAGGCTCTGTGTCTTCCTACAAGCAAGACTTGGTTCCGGGAAACGCAGTCACTTTTCAGCTCAAAGGAAGTTAAATCGTTCACGAAGATCCCACGATTCTCGCTCTTAACTGAAAAGTGTTGGATGTTAGACGGACTGTGGTTTGTATCAGTTTCCTAAGCGGAGTTGAACTAGATATGTTCCCTATGTGTAGGAAACACAGTTCTTTTGTTCTGAGTACAATCACGTTTCTTGCTGTATTAGAACTCTAGAAAGCAAGAGCGTGCTTCTTTCTCTAAAGCAGAGTGTGTTTCATGGATGAGAACTGTGCTGTGTGTTTCCCTTCAGAAATGGAGTTAAATCGCAGGCTCTGTGTCTTCCTACAAGCAAGACTTTGTTACAGGTAAAGGCAGTCACTTTTCAGCTCAAACGAAGCTACATCGTTCACGAAGATCACACGTTTCTCGCTCTTAACTGAAAAGCGTTGGATGTTAGAAGGCCTGTGGTTTGTATCAGTTTCCTAAGCGGAGTTGAACTAGATATGTTCCCTATGTGTAGGAAACACAGTTCTTTTGTTCTGAGTACACTCAAATTTCTTGCTGTATTAGAGAATCTAGAAAGCAAGAGTGTGATTCTTTCTCTAAAGCAGAGTGTGTTTCATGGATGAGAACTGTGCTGTGTGTTTCCCTTCAGAAACGGAGTTAAATCCCAGGCTCTGTGTCTTCCTAAAGCAAGACTTCGTTTCAGGTAAACGCAGTCACTTTTCAGCTCAAACGAAGCTACATCGTTCACGAAGATCACACATTTCTCGCTCTGAACTGAAAAGCGTTGGATGTTAGACCGCCTGTGGTTTGTATCAGTTTTCTAAGCGGAGTTGAACTAGATATGTTCCGTATCTGTAGGAAACACAGTTCTTTTGTTCTGAGTACACTCACGTTTCTCGCTGTATTAGAGACTCTAGAAAGCAAGAGCGTGCTTCTTTCTCTAAAGCAGAGTGTGTTCATGGATGAGAACTGTGCTGTGTGTTTCCCTTCATAAATGAAGATAAATCCCAGGCTCTGTGTCTTCCTACAAGCAAGTCTTCGTTTCAGGTAAATGCAGTCACTTTTCAGCTCAAACCAAGCTACATCATTCATGAAGATCACACATTTCTCGCTCTTAACTGAAAAGCATTGGATGTTAGACGGCCTGTGGTTTGTATCAGTTTCCTAAGCGGAGTTGAACTAGATATGTTCCGTATGTGTAGAAAACAGAGTTCTTTTGTTCTGAGTACACTCACCTTTCTTGATGTATTAGAGACTCTAGAAAGCAAGAGCGTGCTTCTTTCTCTAAAGCAGAGTGTGTTTCATGGATGAGAACTGTGCTGTGTGTTTTCCTTCAGAAATGGAGTTAAATCCCAGGCTCTGTGTCTTCCTACAAGCAAGACTTGGTTCCGGGAAGGCAGTCACTTTTCCGCTCAAAGGAAGCTACATCGTTCACGAAGATCACACGTTTCTCGCTCTTAACTGAAAAGCGTTGGATGTTAGACGGCCTGTGGTTTTTAACAGTTTCCTAAGCGGAGTTGAACTAGATATGTTCCCTATGTGTAGGAAACACAGTTCTTTTGTTCTGAGTACACTCACATTTCTTGCTGTATTAGAGTCTCTAGAAAGCAAGAGCCTGCTTCTTTCTCTAAAGCAGCATGTGTTTCATGGATGAGAACTGTGCTGGTGTTTCCCTTCAGAAATGGAGTTAAATCCCAGGCTCTGTGTCTTCCTACAAGGAAGACTTTGTTACAGGTAAACGTCGTCACTCTTCAGCTCAAACGAAGCTACATCGTTCACGAAGGTCACACGGTTCTCGCTCTTAACTGAAAAGCATTGGATGTTAGACTGCCTGTGGTTTGTATCAGTATCCTAAGCGGAGTTGAACTAGGTATGTTCCGTATGTGTAGGAAACAGAGTTCTTTTGTTCTGAGTACACTCACGTTTCTTGCTGTATTAGAGACTCTAGAAAGCAAGAGCGTGCTACTTTCTCTAAAGCAGAGTGTGTTTCATGGATGAGACCTGTGCTGTGTGTTTCCCTTCAGAAATGGAGTTAAATTCCAGGCTCTGTGTCTTCCTACAAGCAAGACTTTGTTTCAGGTAAACTCAGTCACTTTTCAGCTCAAACGAAGCTACATCGTTCACGAAGATCACACGTTTTTTGCTCTTAACTGAAAACCGTTGGATGTTAGACGGCCTGTGGTTTGTATCAGTTTCCTAAGAGGAGTTGAACTAGATATGTTCCGTAAGTGTAGGAAACACAGTTCTTTTGTTCTGAGCACACTCACGTTTCTTGCTGTATTAGAGACTCTAGAAAGCAAGAGCGTGCTTCTTTCTCTAAAGCAGAGTGTGTTTCATGGATGAGAACTGTGCTGTGTGTTTCCCTTCAGAAATGGAGTTAAATCCCAGGCTCTGTGTCTTCCTACAAGCAAGAGTTGGTTCCGGGAAAGCAGTCACTTTTCAGCTCAAAGGAAGCTACATCGTTCACGAAGATCACATGTTTCTCGCTCTTAACTGAAAAGCATTGGATGTTAGACGGCCTGTGGTTTGTAACAGTTTCCTAAGCGGAGTTGAACTAGATATGTTCCCTATGTGTAGGAAACACAGTTCTTTTTTTCTGAGTACACTCACATTTTTTGCTGTATTAGAGACTCTAGAAAGCAAGAGCCTGCTTCTTTCTCTAAAGCAGTGTGTGTTTCATGGATGAGAACTGTGCTGGTGTTTCCCTTCAGAAATGGAGTTAAATCGCAGGCTCTGTGTCTTCCTACAAGCAAGACTTTGTTACAGGTAAAGCCAGTCACTTTTCAGCTCAAACGATGCTACATCGTTCACGAAGATCTCACGTTTTTCGCTCTTAACTGAAAAGCGTTGGATGTTAGACGGCCTGTGGTTTGTATCAGTTTCCTACGCGGCGTTGAACTAGATATGTTCCCTATGTGTAGGAAACACAGTTCTTTTGTTCTGAGTACACTCACATTTCTTGCTGTATTAGAGAATCTAGAAAGCAAGAGTGTGATTCTTTCTCTAAAGCAGAGTGTGTTTCATGGATGAGAACTGTGCTGTGTGTTTCCCTTCAGAAACGGAGTTAAATCCCAGGCTCTGTGTCTTCCTACAAGCAAGACTTCGTTTCAGGTAAACGCAGTCACTTTCCACTCAAACGAAGCTACATCGTTCACGAAGATCACTCATTTCTCGCTCTGAACTGAAAAGCGTTGGATGTTAGACGGCCTGTGGTTTGTATCAGTTTTCTAAGCGGAGTTGAACTAGATATGTTCCGTATCTGTAGGAAACAGAGTTCTTTTGTTCTGAGTACACTCACGTTTCTTGCTGTATTAGAGACTCTAGAAAGCAAGAGCGTGCTTCTTTCTCTAAAGCAGAGTGTGTTTCATGGATGAGAACTGTGCTGTGTGTTTCCCTTCATAAATGGAGATAAATCCCAGGCTCTGTGTCTTCCTACAAGCAAGTCTTCGTTTCAGGTAAACGCAGTCACTTTTCAGCTCAAACGAAGCTACATCATTCATGAAGATCACACATTTCTCGCTCTTAACTGAAAAGCATTGGATGTTAGACGGCCTGTGGCTTGTATCAGTTTCCTAAGCGGAGTTGAACTAGATATGTTCCCTATGTGTAGGAAACAGAGTTCGTTTGTTCTGAGTACACTCACGTTTCTTGCTGTATTAGAGACTCTAGAAAGCAAGAGCGTGCTTCTTTCTCTAAAGCAGAGTGTGTTTTCTTGATTGAGAACTGTGCTGTGTGTTTCCCTTCAGATATGGAGTTAAATTCCAGGCTCTGTGTCTTCCTACAAGCAAGACTTCGTTTCAGGTAAACTCAGTCACTTTTCAGCTCAAACGAAGCTACATAGTTCACGAAGATCACACGTTTTTTGCTCTTAACTGAAAACCGTTGGATGTTAGGCGGCCTGTGGTTTGTATCAGTTTCCTAAGCGGAGTTGAACTAGATATGTTCCCTATGTGTAGGAAACACAGTTCTTTTGTTCTGAGTACACTCACGTTTCTTGCTGTATTAGAGACTCTAGAAAGCAATAGCGTCCTTCTTTCTCTAAAGCAGAGCGTGTTTCATGGATGAGAACTGTGCTGTGTGTTTCTCTTCAGAAATGGAGTTAAATCCCAGGCTCTGTGTCTTCCTACAAGCAATACTTTGTTTCAGGTAACCGCAGTCACTTTTCAGCTCAAACGAAGCTACGTCGTTCACGAAGATCACACATTTCTCGCTCTTAACTGAAAAGCGTTGGATATTAGAGGGCCTGTGGTTTGTATCAGTTTCCTAAGCGGAGTTGAACTAGATATGTCCCCATATGTGTAGGAAATACAGTTCTTTTGTTCTGAGTACACGCACATTTCTTGCTGTATTAGAGAATCTAGAAAGCAAGAGTGTGATTCTTTCTCTAAAGCAGAGTGTGTTTCATGGATGAGAACTGTGCTGTGTGTTTCCCTTCAGAAATGGAGTTAAATCCCAGGCTCTGTGTCTTCCTACAAGCAAGACTTGGTTCCGGGAAAGCAGTCACTTTTCAGCTCAAAGGAAGCTACATCGTTCACGAAGATCACACGTGTCTCGCTCTTAACTGAAAAGCGTTGGATGTTAGACGGCCTGTGGTTTGTAACAGTTTCCTAAGCGGAGTTGAACTAGATATGTTCCCTATGTGTAGGAAACACAGTTCTTTTTTTCTGAGTACACTCACATTTCTTGCTGTATTAGAGACTCTAGAAAGCAAGAGCCTGCTTCTTTCTCTAAAGCAGCGTGTGTTTCATGGATGAGAACTGTGCTGGTGTTTCCCTTCAGAAATGGAGTTAAATCCCAGGCTCTGTGTCTTCCTACAAGGAAGACTTTGTTACAGGTAAACGCCGTCACTTTTCAGTTCAAATGAAGCTACATCGTTCACGAAGGTCACACGGTTCTCGCTCTTAACTGAAAAGCATTGGATGTTAGACTGCCTGTGGTTTGTATCAGTATCCTAAGCGGAGTTGAACTAGGTATGTTCCGTATGTGTAGGAAACAGAGTTCTTTTGTTCTGAGTACACTCACGTTTCTTGCTGTATTAGAGACTCTAGAAAGCAAGAGCGTGCTACTTTCTCTAAAGCAGAGTGTGTTTCATGGATGAGACCTGTGCTGTGTGTTTCCTTTCAGAAATGGAGTTAAATTCCAGGCTCTGTGTCTTCCTACAAGCAAGACTTTGTTTCAGGTAAACTCAGTCACTTTTCAGCTCAAACGAAGCTACATCGTTCACGAAGATCACACGTTTTTTGCTCTTATCTGAAAACCGTTGGATGTTAGACGGCCTGTGGTTTGTATCAGTTTCCTAAGAGGAGTTGAACTAGATATGTTCCGTAAGTGTAGGAAACACAGTTCTTTTGTTCTGAGCACACTCATGTTTCTTGCTGTATTAGAGACTCTAGAAAGCAAGAGCGTGCTTCTTTCTCTAAAGCAGAGTGTGTTTCATGGATGAGAACTGTGCTGTGTGTTTCCATTCAGAAATGGAGTTAAATCCCAGGCTCTGTGTCTTCCTACAAGCAAGACTTTGTTACAGGTAAAGGCAGTCACTTTTCAGCTCAAACGAAGCTACATCATTCACGAAGATCACACGTTTCTCGCTCTTAACTGAAAAGCGTTGGATGTTAGACGGCCTGTGGTTTGTATCAGTTTTCTAAGCGGAGTTGAACTAGATATGTTCCGTATCTGTAGGAAACACTGTTCTTTTGTTCTGAGTAAACTCACGTTTCTTGCTGTATTAGAGACTCTAGAAAGCAAGAGCGTGCTTCTTTCTCTAAAGCAGAGTGTGTTTCATGGATGAGAACTGTGCTGTGTGTTTCCCTTCAGAAATGGAGATAAATCCCAGGCTCTGTGTCTTCCTACAAGCAAGTCTTCGTTTCAGGTAAACGCAGTCACTTTTCAGCTCAAACCAAGCTACATCATTCATGAAGATCACACATTTCTCGCTCTTAACTGAAAAGCATTGGATGTTAGACGGCCTGTGGTTTGTATCAGTCTCCTAAGCGGAGTTGAACTAGATATGTTCCGTATGTGTAGGAAACAGAGTTCTTTTGTTCTGAGTACACTCACGTTTCTTGCTGTATTAGAGACTCTAGAAAGCAAGAGCGTGCTTCTTAATCTAAAGCAGAGTGTGTTTCATGGATGAGAACTGTGCTGTGTGTTTCCCTTCAGATATGGAGTTAAATTCCAGGCTCTGTGTCTTCCTACAAGCAAGACTTCGTTTCAGGTAAACTCAGTCACTTTTCAGCTCAAACGAAGCTAGAAGTTCACGAAGATCACACGTTTTTTGCTCTTAACTGAAAACCGTTGGATGTTAGGCGGCCTGTGGTTTGTATCAGTTTCCTAAGCAGAGTTGAACTAGATATGTTCCCTATGTGTAGGAAACACAGTTCTTTTTTTCTGAGTACACTCACATTTTTTGCTGTATTAGAGACTCTAGAAAGCAAGAGCCTGCTTCTTTCTCTAAAGCAGTGTGTGTTTCATGGATGAGAACTGTGCTGGTGTTTCCCTTCAGAAATGGAGTTAAATCGCAGGCTCTGTGTCTTCCTAAAAGCAAGACTTTGTTACAGGTAAAGCCAGTCACTTTTCAGCTCAAACGATGCTACATCGGTCACGAAGATCTCACGTTTTTCGCTCTTAACTGAAAACTGTTGGATGTTAGACGGCCTGTGGTTTGTATCAGTTTCCTACGCGGCGTTGAACTAGATATGTTCCCTATGTGTAGGAAACACAGTTCTTTTGTTCTGAGTACACTCACATTTCTTGCTGTATTAGAGAATCTAGAAAGCAAGAGTGTGATTCTTTCTCTAAAGCAGAGTGTGTTTCATGGATGAGAACTGTGCTGTGTGTTTCCCTTCAGAAACGGAGTTAAATCCCAGGCTCTGTGTCTTCCTACAAGCAAGAGTTGGTTCCGGGAAAGCAGTCACTTTTCAGCTCAAAGGAAGCTACATCGTTCACGAAGATCACATGTTTCTCGCTCTTAACTGAAAAGCATTGGATGTTAGACGGCCTGTGGTTTGTAACAGTTTCCTAAGCGGAGTTGAACTAGATATGTTCCCTATGTGTAGGAAACACAGTTCTTTTTTTCTGAGTACACTCACATTTTTTGCTGTATTAGAGACTCTAGAAAGCAAGAGCCTGCTTCTTTCTCTAAAGCAGTGTGTGTTTCATGGATGAGAACTGTGCTGGTGTTTCCCTTCAGAAATGGAGTTAAATCGCAGGCTCTGTGTCTTCCTACAAGCAAGACTTTGTTACAGGTAAAGCCAGTCACTTTTCAGCTCAAACGATGCTACATCGTTCACGAAGATCTCACGTTTTTCGCTCTTAACTGAAAAGCGTTGGATGTTAGACGGCCTGTGGTTTGTATCAGTTTCCTACGCGGCGTTGAACTAGATATGTTCCCTATGTGTAGGAAACACAGTTCTTTTGTTCTGAGTACACTCACATTTCTTGCTGTATTAGAGAATCTAGAAAGCAAGAGTGTGATTCTTTCTCTAAAGCAGAGTGTGTTTCATGGATGAGAACTGTGCTGTGTGTTTCCCTTCAGAAACGGAGTTAAATCCCAGGCTCTGTGTCTTCCTACAAGCAAGACTTCGTTTCAGGTAAACGCAGTCACTTTCCACTCAAACGAAGCTACATCGTTCACGAAGATCACTCATTTCTCGCTCTGAACTGAAAAGCGTTGGATGTTAGACGGCCTGTGGTTTGTATCAGTTTTCTAAGCGGAGTTGAACTAGATATGTTCCGTATCTGTAGGAAACAGAGTTCTTTTGTTCTGAGTACACTCACGTTTCTTGCTGTATTAGAGACTCTAGAAAGCAAGAGCGTGCTTCTTTCTCTAAAGCAGAGTGTGTTTCATGGATGAGAACTGTGCTGTGTGTTTCCCTTCATAAATGGAGATAAATCCCAGGCTCTGTGTCTTCCTACAAGCAAGTCTTCGTTTCAGGTAAACGCAGTCACTTTTCAGCTCAAACGAAGCTACATCATTCATGAAGATCACACATTTCTCGCTCTTAACTGAAAAGCATTGGATGTTAGACGGCCTGTGGCTTGTATCAGTTTCCTAAGCGGAGTTGAACTAGATATGTTCCCTATGTGTAGGAAACAGAGTTCGTTTGTTCTGAGTACACTCACGTTTCTTGCTGTATTAGAGACTCTAGAAAGCAAGAGCGTGCTTCTTTCTCTAAAGCAGAGTGTGTTTTCTTGATTGAGAACTGTGCTGTGTGTTTCCCTTCAGATATGGAGTTAAATTCCAGGCTCTGTGTCTTCCTACAAGCAAGACTTCGTTTCAGGTAAACTCAGTCACTTTTCAGCTCAAACGAAGCTACATAGTTCACGAAGATCACACGTTTTTTGCTCTTAACTGAAAACCGTTGGATGTTAGGCGGCCTGTGGTTTGTATCAGTTTCCTAAGCGGAGTTGAACTAGATATGTTCCCTATGTGTAGGAAACACAGTTCTTTTGTTCTGAGTACACTCACGTTTCTTGCTGTATTAGAGACTCTAGAAAGCAATAGCGTCCTTCTTTCTCTAAAGCAGAGCGTGTTTCATGGATGAGAACTGTGCTGTGTGTTTCTCTTCAGAAATGGAGTTAAATCCCAGGCTCTGTGTCTTCCTACAAGCAATACTTTGTTTCAGGTAACCGCAGTCACTTTTCAGCTCAAACGAAGCTACGTCGTTCACGAAGATCACACATTTCTCGCTCTTAACTGAAAAGCGTTGGATATTAGAGGGCCTGTGGTTTGTATCAGTTTCCTAAGCGGAGTTAAACTAGATATGTCCCCATATGTGTAGGAAATACAGTTCTTTTGTTCTGAGTACACGCACATTTCTTGCTGTATTAGAGAATCTAGAAAGCAAGAGTGTGATTCTTTCTCTAAAGCAGAGTGTGTTTCATGGATGAGAACTGTGCTGTGTGTTTCCCTTCAGAAATGGAGTTAAATCCCAGGCTCTGTGTCTTCCTACAAGCAAGACTTGGTTCCGGGAAAGCAGTCACTTTTCAGCTCAAAGGAAGCTACATCGTTCACGAAGATCACACGTGTCTCGCTCTTAACTGAAAAGCGTTGGATGTTAGACGGCCTGTGGTTTGTAACAGTTTCCTAAGCGGAGTTGAACTAGATATGTTCCCTATGTGTAGGAAACACAGTTCTTTTTTTCTGAGTACACTCACATTTCTTGCTGTATTAGAGACTCTAGAAAGCAAGAGCCTGCTTCTTTCTCTAAAGCAGCGTGTGTTTCATGGATGAGAACTGTGCTGGTGTTTCCCTTCAGAAATGGAGTTAAATCCCAGGCTCTGTGTCTTCCTACAAGGAAGACTTTGTTACAGGTAAACGCCGTCACTTTTCAGTTCAAATGAAGCTACATCGTTCACGAAGGTCACACGGTTCTCGCTCTTAACTGAAAAGCATTGGATGTTAGACTGCCTGTGGTTTGTATCAGTATCCTAAGCGGAGTTGAACTAGGTATGTTCCGTATGTGTAGGAAACAGAGTTCTTTTGTTCTGAGTACACTCACGTTTCTTGCTGTATTAGAGACTCTAGAAAGCAAGAGCGTGCTACTTTCTCTAAAGCAGAGTGTGTTTCATGGATGAGACCTGTGCTGTGTGTTTCCTTTCAGAAATGGAGTTAAATTCCAGGCTCTGTGTCTTCCTACAAGCAAGACTTTGTTTCAGGTAAACTCAGTCACTTTTCAGCTCAAACGAAGCTACATCGTTCACGAAGATCACACGTTTTTTGCTCTTATCTGAAAACCGTTGGATGTTAGACGGCCTGTGGTTTGTATCAGTTTCCTAAGAGGAGTTGAACTAGATATGTTCCGTAAGTGTAGGAAACACAGTTCTTTTGTTCTGAGCACACTCATGTTTCTTGCTGTATTAGAGACTCTAGAAAGCAAGAGCGTGCTTCTTTCTCTAAAGCAGAGTGTGTTTCATGGATGAGAACTGTGCTGTGTGTTTCCATTCAGAAATGGAGTTAAATCCCAGGCTCTGTGTCTTCCTACAAGCAAGACTTTGTTACAGGTAAAGGCAGTCACTTTTCAGCTCAAACGAAGCTACATCATTCACGAAGATCACACGTTTCTCGCTCTTAACTGAAAAGCGTTGGATGTTAGACGGCCTGTGGTTTGTATCAGTTTTCTAAGCGGAGTTGAACTAGATATGTTCCGTATCTGTAGGAAACACTGTTCTTTTGTTCTGAGTAAACTCACGTTTCTTGCTGTATTAGAGACTCTAGAAAGCAAGAGCGTGCTTCTTTCTCTAAAGCAGAGTGTGTTTCATGGATGAGAACTGTGCTGTGTGTTTCCCTTCAGAAATGGAGATAAATCCCAGGCTCTGTGTCTTCCTACAAGCAAGTCTTCGTTTCAGGTAAACGCAGTCACTTTTCAGCTCAAACCAAGCTACATCATTCATGAAGATCACACATTTCTCGCTCTTAACTGAAAAGCATTGGATGTTAGACGGCCTGTGGTTTGTATCAGTCTCCTAAGCGGAGTTGAACTAGATATGTTCCGTATGTGTAGGAAACAGAGTTCTTTTGTTCTGAGTACACTCACGTTTCTTGCTGTATTAGAGACTCTAGAAAGCAAGAGCGTGCTTCTTAATCTAAAGCAGAGTGTGTTTCATGGATGAGAACTGTGCTGTGTGTTTCCCTTCAGATATGGAGTTAAATTCCAGGCTCTGTGTCTTCCTACAAGCAAGACTTCGTTTCAGGTAAACTCAGTCACTTTTCAGCTCAAACGAAGCTAGAAGTTCACGAAGATCACACGTTTTTTGCTCTTAACTGAAAACCGTTGGATGTTAGGCGGCCTGTGGTTTGTATCAGTTTCCTAAGCAGAGTTGAACTAGATATGTTCCCTATGTGTAGGAAACACAGTTCTTTTTTTCTGAGTACACTCACATTTTTTGCTGTATTAGAGACTCTAGAAAGCAAGAGCCTGCTTCTTTCTCTAAAGCAGTGTGTGTTTCATGGATGAGAACTGTGCTGGTGTTTCCCTTCAGAAATGGAGTTAAATCGCAGGCTCTGTGTCTTCCTAAAAGCAAGACTTTGTTACAGGTAAAGCCAGTCACTTTTCAGCTCAAACGATGCTACATCGGTCACGAAGATCTCACGTTTTTCGCTCTTAACTGAAAACTGTTGGATGTTAGACGGCCTGTGGTTTGTATCAGTTTCCTACGCGGCGTTGAACTAGATATGTTCCCTATGTGTAGGAAACACAGTTCTTTTGTTCTGAGTACACTCACATTTCTTGCTGTATTAGAGAATCTAGAAAGCAAGAGTGTGATTCTTTCTCTAAAGCAGAGTGTGTTTCATGGATGATAACTGTGCTGTGTGTTTCCCTTCAGAAACGGAGTTAAATCCCAGGCTCTGTGTCTTCCTACAAGCAAGACTTCGTTTCAGGTAAACGCAGTCACTTTTCAGCTCAAACGAAGCTACATCGTTCACGAAGATCACTCATTTCTCGCTCTGAACTTAAAAGCGTTGGATGTTAGACGGCCTGTGGTTTGTATCAGTTTTCTAAGCGGAGTTGAACTAGATATGTTCTGTATCTGTAGGAAACAGAGTTCTTTTGTTCTGAGTACACTCACGTTTCTTGCTGTATTAGAGACTCTAGAAAGCAAGAGCGTGCTTCTTTCTCTAAAGCAGAGTGTGTTTCATGGATGAGAACTGTGCTGTGTGTTTCCCTTCATAAATGGAGATAAATCCCAGGCTCTGTGTCTTCCTACAAGCAAGTCTTCGTTTCAGGTAAACGCAGTCACTTTTCAGCTCAAACGAAGCTACATCATTCATGAAGATCACACATTTCTCGCTCTTAACTGAAAAGCATTGGATGTTAGACGGCCTGTGGCTTGTATCAGTTTCCTAAGCGGAGTTGAACTAGATATGTTCCGTATGTGTAGGAAACAGAGTTCTTTTGTTCTGAGTACACTCACGTTTCTTGCTGTATTAGAGACTCTAGAAAGCAAGAGCGTGCTTCTTTCTCTAAAGCAGAGTGTGTTTTCTTGATTGAGAACTGTGCTGTGTGTTTCCCTTCAGATATGGAGTTAAATTCCAGGCTCTGTGTCTTCCTACAAGCAAGACTTCGTTTCAGGTAAACTCAGTCACTTTTCAGCTCAAACGAAGCTACATAGTTCACGAAGATCACACGTTTTTTGCTCTTAACTGAAAACCGTTGGATGTTAGGCGGCCTGTGGTTTGTATCAGTTTCCTAAGCGGAGTTGAACTAGATATGTTCCCTATGTGTAGGAAACACAGTTCTTTTGTTCTGAGTACACTCACGTTTCTTGCTGTATTAGAGACTCTAGAAAGCAATAGCGTCCTTCTTTCTCTAAAGCAGAGCGTGTTTCATGGATGAGAACTGTGCTGTGTGTTTCTCTTCAGAAATGGAGTTAAATCCCAGGCTCTGTGTCTTCCTACAAGCAATACTTTGTTTCAGGTAACCGCAGTCACTTTTCAGCTCAAACGAAGCTACGTCGTTCACGAAGATCACACATTTCTCGCTCTTAACTGAAAAGCGTTGGATATTAGAGGGCCTGTGGTTTGTATCAGTGTCCTAAGCGGAGTTGAACTAGATATGTCCCCATATGTGTAGGAAATACAGTTCTTTTGTTCTGAGTACACGCACATTTCTTGCTGTATTAGAGAATCTAGAAAGCAAGAGTGTGATTCTTTCTCTAAAGCAGAGTGTGTTTCATGGATGAGAACTGTGCTGTGTGTTTCCCTTCAGAAATGGAGTTAAATCCCAGGCTCTGTGTCTTCCTACAAGCAAGACTTGGTTCCGGGAAAGCAGTCACTTTTCAGCTCAAAGGAAGCTACATCGTTCACGAAGATCACACGTTTCTCGCTCTTAACTGAAAAGCGTTGGATGTTAGACGGCCTGTGGTTTGTAACAGTTTCCTAAGCGGAGTTGAACTAGATATGTTCCCTATGTGTAGGAAACACAGTTCTTTTTTTCTGAGTACACTCACATTTCTTGCTGTATTAGAGACTCTAGAAAGCAAGAGCCTGCTTCTTTCTCTAAAGCAGCGTGTGTTTCATGGATGAGAACTGTGCTGGTGTTTCCCTTCAGAAATGGAGTTAAATCCCAGGCTCTGTGTCTTCCTACAAGGAAGACTTTGTTACAGGTAAACGCCGTCACTTTTCAGTTCAAATGAAGCTACATCGTTCACGAAGGTCACACGGTTCTCGCTCTTAACTGAAAAGCATTGGATGTTAGACTGCCTGTGGTTTGTATCAGTATCCTAAGCGGAGTTGAACTAGGTATGTTCCGTATGTGTAGGAAACAGAGTTCTTTTGTTCTGAGTACACTCACGTTTCTTGCTGTATTAGAGACTCTAGAAAGCAAGAGCGTGCTACTTTCTCTAAAGCAGAGTGTGTTTCATGGATGAGACCTGTGCTGTGTGTTTCCTTTCAGAAATGGAGTTAAATTCCAGGCTCTGTGTCTTCCTACAAGCAAGACTTTGTTTCAGGTAAACTCAGTCACTTTTCAGCTCAAACGAAGCTACATCGTTCACGAAGATCACACGTTTTTTGCTCTTAACTGAAAAGCGTTGGATGTTAGGCGGCCTGTGGTTTGTATCAGTTTCCTAAGCAGAGTTGAACTAGATATGTTCCCTATGTGTAGGAAACACAGTTCTTTTGTTCTGAGTACACTCACGTTTCTTGCTGTATTAGAGACTCTAGAAAGCAATAGCGTCCTTCTTTTCTAAAGCAGAGCGTGTTTCATGGATGAGAACTGTGCTGTGTGTTTTTCTTCAGAAATGGAGTTAAATCCCAGGCTCTGTGTCTTCCTACAAGCAATACTTTGTTTCAGGTAACCGCAGTCACTTTTCAGCTCAAACGAAGCTACGTCGTTCACGAAGATCACACATTTCTCGCTCTTAACTGAAAAGCTTTGGATATTAGAGGGCCTGTGGTTTGTATCAGTTTCCTAAGCGGAGTTGAACTAGATATGTCCCCATATGTGTAGGAAATACAGTTCTTTTGTTCTGAGTACACGCACATTTCTTGCTGTATTAGAGAATCTAGAAAGCAAGAGTGTGATTCTTTCTCTAAAGCAGAGTGTGTTTCATGGATGAGAACTGTGCTGTGTGTTTCCCTTCAGAAATGGAGTTAAATCCCAGGCTCTGTGTCTTCCTACAAGCAAGACTTTGTTTCAGGTAAACTCAGTCACTTTTCAGCTCAAACGAAGCTACATCGTTCACGAAGATCACACGTTTTTTGCTCTTAACTGAAAACTGTTGGATGTTAGACGGCCTGTGGTTTGTATCAGTTTCCTAAGAGGAGTTGAACTAGATATGTTCCGTGAGTGTACGAAACACAGTTCTTTTGTTCTGAGCACACTCACGTTTCTTGCTGTATTAGAGACTCTAGAAAGCAAGAGCGTGCTTCTTTCTCTAAAGTAGAGTGTGTTTCATGGATGAGAACTGTGCTGTGTGTGTCCCTTCATAAATGGAGTTAAATCCCAGGCTCTGTGTCTTCCTACAAGCAAGACTTGGTTCCGGGAATCGCAGTCACTTTTCAGCTAAAGGAAGCTACATCATTCACGAAGATCACACGTTTCTCGCTCTTAACTGAAAAGCGTTGGATGTTAGACGGCCTGTGGTTTGTATCAGTTTCCTAAGCGGAGTTGAACTAGATATGTTCCCTATGTGTAGGAAATACAGTTCTTTTGTTCTGAGTACACTCACATTTCTTTGTATTAGAGACTCTAGAAAGCAAGAGCGTGCTTCTTTCTCTAAAGCAGAGTGTGTTTCATGGATGAGAACTGTGCTGTGTGTTTCCCTTCAGAAATGGAGTTAAATCCCAGGCTCTGTGTCTTCCTACAAGCAAGACTTTGTTACAGGTAAAGGCCATCACTTTTCAGCTCACACGAAGGTACATCGTTCACGAAGATCACACGTTTCTCGTTCTTAACTGAAAAGCATTGGATGTTAGACGGCCTGTGGTTTGTATCAGTTTCCTAGGCGGAGTTGAACTAGATATGTTCCGTAAGTGTAGGAAACAGAGTTCTTTTGTTCTGAGCACACTCACGTTTCTTGCTGTATTAGAGACTCTAGAAAGCAAGAGTGTGCTTCTTTCTCTAAAGCAGAGTGTGTTTCATGGATGAGAACTGTGCTGTGTGTTTCCCTTCAGAAATGGAGTTAAATCCCAGGCTCTGTGTCTTCCTACAAGCAAGACTTGGTTCCGGGAATCGCAGTCACTTTTCAGCTAAAGGAAGCTACATCATTCACGAAGATCACACGTTTCTCGCTCTTAACTGAAAAGCGTTGGATGTTAGACGGCCTGTGGTTTGTATCAGTTTCCTAAGCGGAGTTGAACTAGATATGTTCCCTATGTGTAGGAAATACAGTTCTTTTGTTCTGAGTACACTCACATTTCTTGCTGTATTAGAGACTCTAGAAAGCAAGAGCGTGCTTCTTTCTCTAAAGCAGAGTGTGTTTCATGGATGAGAACTGTGCTGTGTGTTTCCCTTCAGAAATGGAGTTAAATTCCAGGATCTGTGTCTTCCTACAAGCAAGACTTCGTTTCAGGTAAACTCAGTCACTTTTCAGCTCAAAAGAAACTACATCATTAACGAAGATCACACGTTTTTTGCTCTTAAGTGAAAACCATTGGATGTTAGACGGCCTGTGGTTTGTATCAATTTCCTAAGAGGAGTTGAACTAGATATGTTCCGTAAGTGTAGGAAACACAGTTCTTTTGTTCTGACCACACTAACGTTTCTTGCTGTATTAGAGACTCTAGAAAGCAAGAGCGTGGTTCTTTCTCTAAAGCAGAGTGTGTTTCATGGATGAGAACTGTGCTGTGTGTTTCCCTTCAGAAATGGAGTTAAATCCCAGGCTCAGTGTCTTCCTACAAGCAAGACTTTGTTACAGGTAAAGGCCATCACTTTTCAGCTCACACGAAGCTACATCGTTCACGAAGATCACACGTTTCTCGCTCTTAACTGAAAAGCGTTGGATGTTAGACGGCCTGTGGTTTGTATCAGTTTCCTAGGCGGAGTTGAACTAGATATGTTCCGTAAGTGTAGGAAACAGAGTTCTTTTGTTCTGAGCACACTCACGTTTCTTGCTGTATTAGAGACTCTAGAAAGCAAGAGCGTGCTTCTTTCTCTAAAGCAGAGTGTGTTTCATGGATGAGAACTGTGCTGTGTGTTTCCCTTCATAAATGGAGTTAAATCCCAGGCTCTGTGTCTTCCTACAAGCAAGACTTTGTTACAGGTAAACGCAGTCACTTTTCAGCTCGAACGAAGCTACATCGTTCACGAAGGTCACACGGTTCTCACTCTTAACTTAAAAGCATTGGATGTTAGACGGCCTGTGGTTTGTATCAGTTTCCTAAGCGGAGTTGAACTAGATATGTTCCCCTTGTGTAGGAAACACAGTTCTTTTGTTCTGAGTACACTCACATTTCTTGCTGTATTAGAGAATCTAGAAAGCAAGAGTGTGATTCTTTCTCTAAAGCAGAGTGTGTTTCATGGATGAGAACTGTGCTGTGTGTTTCCCTTCAGAAATGGAGTTAAATCCCAGGCTCTGCGTCTTCCTACAAGCAAGACTTGGTTCCGGGAAACGCAGTCACTTTTCAGGTCAAACAAAGCTACATAGTTCCCGAAGGTCACACGGTTCTCGCTCTTAACTGAAAAGCATTGGATGTTAGACTGCCTGTGGTTTGTATCAGTTTCCTAAGCGGAGTTGAACTAGATATGTTCCCTACGTGTAGGAAACACAGTTCTTTTGTTCTGAGTAAACTCACGTTTCTTGCTGTATTAGAGACTCTAGAAAGCAAGAGCGTGCTTCTTTCTCTAAAGCATAGTGTGTTTCATGGATGAGAACTGTGCTGTGTGTTTCCCTTCATAAATGGAGTTAAATCCCAGGCTCTGTGTCTTCCTACAAGCAAGACTTGGTTCCGGGAAACGCAGTCACTTTTCAGCTCAAACAAAGCTACATAGTTCCTGAAGGTCACACGGTTCTCGCTCTTAACTGAAAAGCATTGGATGTTAGACTGCCTGTGGTTTGTATCAGTTTCCTAAGCGGAGTTGAACTAGGTATGTTCCTTATGTGTAGGAAACAGAGTTCTTTTGTTCTGATTACACTCACGTTTCTTGCTGTATTAGAGACTCTAGAATGCAAGGGCGTGCTTCTTTCTCTAAAGCAGAGTGTGTTTCATGGATGAGAACTGTGCTGTATGTTTCCCTTCAGAAATGGAGTTAAATCCCAGGCTCTGTATCTTCCTACAAGCAACACTTTGTTTCAGGTAAACGCAGTCACTTTTAGCTCAAAGGAAGCTACATCGTTCACGAAGATCACACGTTTTTTGCTCTTAACTGAAAACCGTTGGATGTTAGACGGCCTGTGGTTTGCATCAGTTTCCTAAGAGGAGTTGAACTAGATATGTTCCGTAAGTGTAGGAAACAGAGTTCTTTTGTTCTGAGTACACTCACGTTTCTTGCTGTATTAGAGACTCTAGAAAGCAAGAGTGTGCTTCTTTCTCTAAACAGAGTGTGTTTCATGGATGAGAACTGTGCTGTGTGTTTCCATTCAGAAATGGAGTTAAATCCCAGGCTCTGTGTCTTCCTACAAGAAAGACTTTGTTACAGGTAAACGCAGTCACTTTTCAGCTCAAACGAAGCTACATCGTTCACAAAGGTCACACGTTTCTCGTTCTTAACTGAAAAGCGTTGGATGTTGGAAGGCCTGTGGTTTGTATCAGTTTCCTAAGCGGAGCTGAACTAGATATGTTCCCTATGTGTAGGAAACACAGTTCTTTTGTTCTGAGTACACTCACATTTCTTGCTGTATTAGAGAATCTAAAAAGCAAGAGTGTGATTCTTTCTCTAAAGCAGAGTGTGTTTCATGGATGAGACCTGTGCTGTGTGTTTCCCTTCAGAAATGGAGTTAAATCCCAGGCTCTGTGTCTTCCTACAAGCAAGACTTGGGACGGGAAACGCAGTCACTTTTCAGCTCAAAGGAAGCTAAATCGTTCACGAAGATCACACGTTTCTCGCTCTTAACTGAAAAGCGTTGGATGTTAGACAGCCTGTGGTTTGTATCAGTTTCCTAAGCGGAGTTGAACTAGATATGTTCCCTATGTGTAGGAAACACAGTTCTTTTGTTCTGAGTACACTCACTTTTCTTGCTGTATTAGAGACTCTAGAAAGCAATAGCGTGCTTCTTTCTCTAAAGCAGAGCGTGTTTCATGGATGAGAACTGTGCTGTGTGTTTCCCTTCAGAAATGGAGTTAAATCCCAGGCTCTGTGTCTTCCTACAAGCAATACTTTGTTTCAGGTAACCGCAGTCACTTTTCAGCTCAAACGAAGTTACGTAGTTCACGAAGATCACACATTTCTCGCTCTTAACTGAAAAGAGTTGGATGTTAGACGGCCTGTGGTTTTATCAGTTTCCTAAGCGGAGTTGAACTAGATATGTTCCCTATGTGTAGGAAACACAGTTCTTTTGTTCTGAGTACACTCACGTTTCTTGCTGTATTAGAGACTCTAGAAAGCAAGAGCATGCTTCTTTCTCTAAAGCAGAGTGTGTTTCATGGATGAGAACTGTGCTGTGTGTTTCCCTTCAGAAATGGAGTTAAATCCCAGGCTCTGTGTCTTCCTACAAGCAAGACCTGGTTCCGGGAAACGCAGTCACTTTTCAGGTCAAACAAAGCTACATAGTTCCCGAAGGTCACACGGTTCTCGCTCTTAACTGAAAAGCATTGGATGTTAGACTGCCTGTGGTTTGTATCAGTTTCCTAAGCGGAGTTGAACTAGATATGTTCCCTACGTGTAGGAAACAGAGTTCTTTTGTTCTGAGCACACTCACGTTTCTTGCTGTATTAGAGACTCTAGAAAGCAAGAGCGTGCTTCTTTCTCTAAAGCAGAGTGTGTTTCATGGATGAGAACTGTGCTGTGTGTTTCCCTTCATAAATGGAGTTAAATCCCAGGCTCTATGTCTTCCTACAAGCAAGACTTCGTTTCAGGTAAACGCAGTCACTTTTCAGCTCAAACGAAGCTACATCGTTCACGAAGATCACACGTTTCTCGCTCTTAACTGAAAAGCGTTGGATGTTAGACTGCCTGTGGTTTGTATCAGTTTCCTAAGCGGAGTTGAACTAGGTATGTTCCGTATGTGTAGGAAACACAGTTCTTTTGTTCTGAGTAAACTCACGTTTCTTGCTGTATTAGAGAATCTAGAAAGCAAGAGCGTGCTTCTTTCTCTAAAGCATAGTGTGTTTCATGGATGAGAACTGTGCTGTGTGTTTCCCTTCATAAATGGAGTTAAATCCCAGGCTCTGTGTCTTCCTACAAGCAAGACTTGGTTCCGGGAAACGCAGTCACTTTTCAGCTCAAACAAAGCTACATATTTCCTGAAGGTCACACGGTTCTCGCTCTTAACTGAAAAGCATTGGATGTTAGACTGCCTGTGGTTTGTATCAGTTTCCTAAGCGGAGTTGAACTAGGTATGTTCCGTATGTGTAGGAAACAGAGTTCTTTTGTTCTGAGTACACTCACGTTTCTTGCTGTATTAGAGACTCTAGAAAGCAAGAGCGTGCTTCTTTCTCTAAAGCAGAGTGTGTTTCATGGATGAGAACTGTGCTGTGTGTTTCCCTTCAGAAATGGAGTTAAATCCCAGGCTCTGTTTCTTCCTACAAGAAGACTTTTTTACAGGTAAACGCAGTCACTTTTCAGCTCAAACGAAGCTACATCATTCACGAAGGTCACATGGTTCTCGCTCTTAACTGAAAAGCATTGGATGTTAGACTGCCTGTGGTTTATATCAGGTTCCTAAGCGGAGTTGAACTAGGTATGTTCCGTATGTGTAGGAAACAGAGTTCTTTTGTTCTGATTACACTCACGTTTCTTGCTGTATTAGAGACTCTAGAATGCAAGGGCGTGCTTCTTTCTCTAAAGCAAAGTGTGTTTCATGGATGAGAACTGTGCTGTGTGTTTCCCTTCAGAAATGGAGTTAAATCCCAGGCTCTGTATCTTCCTACAAGCAACACTTTGTTTCAGGTAAACGCAGTCACTTTTAGCTCAAAGGAAGCTACATCGTTCACGAAGATCACACGTTTTTTGCTCTTAACTGAAAACCGTTGGATGTTAGACGGCCTGTGGTTTGTATCAGTTTCCTAAGAGGAGTTGAACTAGATATGTTCCGTAAGTGTAGGAAACAGAGTTCTTTTGTTCTGAGTACACTCACGTTTCTTGCTGTATTAGAGACTCTAGAAAGCAAGAGTGTGCTTCTTTCTCTAAACAGAGTGTGCTTCATGGATGAGAACTGTGCTGTGTGTTTCCATTCAGAAATGGAGTTAAATCCCAGGCTCTGTGTCTTCCTACAAGAAAGACTTTGTTACAGGTAAACGCAGTCACTTTTCAGCTCAAACGAAGCTACATCGTTCACGAAGGTCACACGGTTCTCGCTCTTAACTGAAAAGTGTTGGATGTTAGAAGGCCTGTGGTTTGTATCAGTTTCCTAAGCGGAGCTGAACTAGATATGTTCCCTATGTGTAGGAAACACAGTTCTTTTGTTCTGAGTACACTCACATTTCTTGCTGTATTAGAGAATCTAGAAAGCAAGAGTGTGCTTCTTTCTCTAAAGCAGAGTGTGTTTCATGGATGAGACCTGTGCTGTGTGTTTCCCTTCAGAAATGGAGTTAAATCCCAGGCTCTGTGTCTTCCTACAAGCAAGACTTGGACGGGAAACGCAGTCACTTTTCAGCTCAAAGGAAGCTACATCGTTCACGAAGATCACACGTTTCTCGCTCTTAACTGAAAAGCGTTGGATGTTAGACGGCCTTTGGTTTGTATCAGTTTCCTAAGCGGAGTTGAACTAGATATGTTCCCCTTGTGTAGGAAACACAGTTCTTTTGTTCTGAGTACACTCACGTTTCTTGCTGTATTAGAGACTCTAGAAAGCAAGAGCGTGCTTCTTTCTCTAATGCAGAGTGTGTTTCATGGATGAGAACTGTGCTGTGTGTTTCCCTTCAGAAATGGAGTTAAATCCCAGGCTCTGTGTCTTCCTACAAGCAAGACTTGTTACAGGTAAAGGCCATCACTTTTCAGCTCAAACGAAGCTACATCGTTCACGAAGATCACACGTTTCTCGCTCTTAACTGAAAAGCGTTGGATGTTAGACGGCCTGTGGTTTGTATCAGTTTCCTAGGCGGAGTTGAACTAGATATGTTCCGTAAGTGTAGGAAACAGAGTTCTTTTGTTCTGAGCACACTCACGTTTCTTGCTGTATTAGAGACTCTAGAAAGCAAGAGTGTGCTTCTTTCTCTAAAGCAGAGTGTGTTTCATGGATGAGAACTGTGCTGTGTGTTTCCCTTCATAAATGGAGTTAAATCCCAGGCTCTGTGTCTTCCTACAAGCAAGACTTGGTTCCGGGAATCGCAGTCACTTTTCAGCTAAAGGAAGCTACATCATTCACGAAGATCACACGTTTCTGGCTCTTAACTGAAAAGCGTTGGATGTTAGACGGCCTGTGGTTTGTATCAGTTTCCTAAGCGGAGTTGAACTAGATATGTTCCCTATGTGTAGGAAATACAGTTCTTTTGTTCTGAGTACACTCACATTTCTTGCTGTATTAGAGACTCTAGAAAGCAAGAGCATGCTTCTTTCTCTAAAGCAGAGTGTGTTTCATGGATGAGAACTGTGCTGTGTGTTTCCCTTCAGAAATGGAGTTAAATTCCAGGATCTGTGTCTTCCTACAAGCAAGACTTCGTTTCAGGTAAACTCAGTCACTTTTCAGCTCAAAAGAAACTACATCATTAACGAAGATCACACGTTTTTTGCTCTTAAGTGAAAACCGTTGGATGTTAGACGGCCTGTGGTTTGTATCAATTTCCTAAGAGGAGTTGAACTAGATATGTTCCGTAAGTGTAGGAAACACAGTTCTTTTGTTCTGAGCACACTAACGTTTCTTGCTGTATTAGAGACTCTAGAAAGCAAGAGCGTGCTTCTTTCTCAAAAGCAGAGTGTGTTTCATGGATGAGAACTGTGCTGTGTGTTTCCCTTCATAAATGGAGTTAAATCCCAGGCTCTGTGTCTTCCTACAAGCAAGACTTGATTCCGGGAATCGCAGTCACTTTTCAGCTCAAAGGAAGCTACATCATTCACGAAGACCACACGTTTCTCGCTCTTAACTGAAAAGCGTTGGATGTTAGACGGCCTGTGGTTTGTATCAGTTTCCTAAGAGGAGTTGAACTAGATATGTTCCGTAAGTGTTGGAAACACAGTTCTTTTTTTCTGAGCACACTCACGTTTCTTGCTGTATTAGAGACTCTAGAAAGCAAGAGCGTGCTTCTTTCTCTAAAGCAGAGTGTGTTTCATGGATGAGAACTGTGCTGTGTGTTTCCCTTCAGAAATGGAGTTAAATCCCAGGCTCTGTGTCTTCCTACAAGCAAGACTTGGTTCCGCGAAACGCAGTCACTTTTCAGGTCAAAGGAAGCTAAATCGTTCACGAAGATCACACCTTTCTCGCTCTTAACTGAAAAGAGTTGGATGTTAGACGGCCTGTGGTTTTATCAGTTTCCTAAGCGGAGTTGAACTAGATATGTTCCCTATGTGTAGGAAACACAGTTCTTTTGTTCTGAGTACACTCACGTTTCTTGCTGTATTAGAGACTCTAGAAAGCAAGAGCGTGCTTCTTTCTCTAAAGCAGAGTGTGTTTCATGGATGAGAACTGTGCTGTGTGTTTCCCTTCAGAAATGGAGTTAAATCCCAGGCTCTGTTTCTTCCTACAAGAAGACTTTTTTACAGGTAAACGCAGTCACTTTTCTGCTCAAACGAAGCTACATCATTCACGAAGGTCACATGGTTCTCGCTCTTAACTGAAAAGCATTGGATGTTAGACTGCCTGTGGTTTATATCAGGTTCCTAAGCGGAGTTGAACTAGGTATGTTCCGTATGTGTAGGAAACAGAGTTCTTTTGTTCTGATTACAGTCACGTTTCTTGCTGTATTAGAGACTCTAGAATGCAAGGGCGTGCTTCTTTCTCTAAAGCAGAGTGTGTTTCATGGATGAGAACTGTGCTGTGTGTTTCCCTTCAGAAATGGAGTTAAATCCCAGGCTCTGTATCTTCCTACAAGCAACACTTTGTTTCAGGTAAACGCAGTCACTTTTAGCTCAAAGGAAGCTACATCGTTCACGAAGATCACACGTTTTTTGCTCTTAACTGAAAACCGTTGGATGTTAGAAGGCCTGTGGTTTGTATCAGTTTCCTAAGCGGAGCTGAACTAGATATGTTCCCTATGTGTAGGAAACACAGTTCTTTTGTTCTGAGTACACTCACATTTCTTGCTGTATTAGAGAATCTAGAAAGCAAGAGTGTGCTTCTTTCTCTAAAGCAGAGTGTGTTTCATGGATGAGACCTGTGCTGTGTGTTTCCCTTCAGAAATGGAGTTAAATCCCAGGCTCTGTGTCTTCCTACAAGCAAGACTTGGGACGGGAAACGCAGTCAATTTTCAGCTCAAAGGAAGCTAAATCGTTCACGAAGATCACACGTTTCTCGCTCTTAACTGAAAAGCGTTGGATGTTAGACAGCCTGTGGTTTGTATCAGTTTCCTAAGCGGAGTTGAACTAGATATGTTCCCTATGTGTAGGAAACACAGTTCTTTTGTTCTGAGTACACTCACGTTTCTTGCTGTATTAGAGACTCTAGAAAGCAATAGCGTGCTTCTTTCTCTAAAGCAGAGCGTGTTTCATGGATGAGAACTGTGCTGTGTGTTTCCCTTCAGAAATGGAGTTAAATCCCAGGCTCTGTGTCTTCCTACAAGCAATACTTTGTTTCAGGTAACCGCAGTCACTTTTCAGCTCAAACGAAGTTACGTCGTTCACGAAGATCACACATTTCTCGCTCTTAACTGAAAAGCACTGGATATTAGAGGGCCTGTGGTTTGTATCAGTTTCCTAAGCGAAGTTGAACTAGATATGTCCCCTATGTGTAGGAAATACAGTTCTTTTGTTCTGAGTACACGCACATTTCTTGCTGTATTAGATAATCTAGAAAGCAAGAGTGTGATTCTTTCTCTAAAGCAGAGTGTGTTTCATGGATGAGAACTGTGCTGTGTGTTTCCCTTCAGAAATGGAGTTAAATCCCAGTCTCTGTATCTTCCTACAAGCAACACTTTGTTTCAGGTAAACGCAGTCACTTTTCAGCTCAAAGGAAGCTACATCGTTCACGAAGATCACACGTTTCTCGCTCTTAACTGAAAAGCATTGGATGTTAGACTGCCTGTGGTTTGTATCAGTTTCCTAAGCAGAGTTGAACTAGATATGTTCCCTACGTGTAGGATACAGAGTTCTTTTGTTCTGAGCACACTCACGTTTCTTGCTGTTTTAGAGACTCTAGAAAGCAAGAGCGTGCTTCTTTCTCTAATGCAGAGTGTGTTTCATGGATGAGAACTGTGCTGTGTGTTTCCCTTCAGAAATGGAGTTAAATCCCAGGCTCTGTGTCTTCCTACAAGCAAGACTTTGTTACAGGTAAAGGCCATCACTTTTCAGCTCACACGAAGCTACATCGTTCACGAAGATCACACGTTTCTCGCTCTTAACTGAAAAGCGTTGGATGTTAGACGGCCTGTGGTTTGTATCAGTTTCCTAGGCGGAGTTGAACTAGATATGTTCCGTAAGTGTAGGAAACAGAGTTCTTTTGTTCTGAGCACACTCACGTTTCTTGCTGTATTAGAGACTCTAGAAAGCAAGAGTGTGCTTCTTTCTCTAAAGCAGAGTGTGTTTCATGGATGAGAACTGTGCTGTGTGTTTCCCTTCATAAATGGAGTTAAATCCCAGGCTCTGTGTCTTCCTACAAGCAAGACTTGGTTCCGGGAATCGCAGTCACTTTTCAGCTAAAGGAAGCTACATCATTCACGAAGATCACACGTTTCTCGCTCTTAACTGAAAAGCATTGGATGTTAGACGGCCTGTGGTTTGTATCAGTTTCCTAAGCGGAGTTGAACTAGATATGTTCCCTATGTGTAGGAAATACAGTTCTTTTGTTCTGAGTACACTCACATTTCTTGCTGTATTAGAGACTCTAGAAAGCAAGAGCGTGCTTCTTTCTCTAAAGCAGAGTGTGTTTCATGGATGAGAACTGTGCTGTGTGTTTCCCTTCAGAAATGGAGTTAAATTCCAGGATCTGTGTCTTCCTACAAGCAAGACTTCGTTTCAGGTAAACTCAGTCACTTTTCAGCTCAAAAGAAACTACATCATTAACGAAGATCACACGTTTTTTGCTCTTAAGTGAAAACCGTTGGATGTTAGACGGCCTGTGGTTTGTATCAATTTCCTAAGAGGAGTTGAACTAGATATGTTCCGTAAGTGTAGGAAACACAGTTCTTTTGTTCTGAGCACACTAACGTTTCTTGCTGTATTAGAGACTCTAGAAAGCAAGAGCGTGCTTCTTTCTCTAAAGCAGAGTGTGTTTCATGGATGAGAACTGTGCTGTGTGTTTCCCTTCATAAATGGAGTTAAATCCCAGGCTCTGTGTCTTCCTACAAGCAAGACTTGATTCCGGGAATCGCAGTCACTTTTCAGCTCAAAGGAAGCTACATCATTCACGAAGACCACACGTTTCTCGCTCTTAACTGAAAAGCGTTGGATGTTAGACGGCCTGTGGTTTGTATCAGTTTCCTAAGAGGAGTTGAACTAGATATGTTCCGTAAGTGTTGGAAACACAGTTCTTTTTTTCTGAGCACACTCACGTTTCTTGCTGTATTAGAGACTCTAGAAAGCAAGAGCGTGCTTCTTTCTCTAAAGCAGAGTGTGTTTCATGGATGAGAACTGTGCTGTGTGTTTCCCTTCAGAAATGGAGTTAAATCCCAGGCTCTGTGTCTTCCTACAAGCAAGATTTCGTTTCAGGTAAACGCAGTCACTTTTCAGGTCAAAGGAAGCTAAATCGTTCACGAAGATCACACCTTTCTCGCTCTTAACTGAAAAGAGTTGGATGTTAGACGGCCTGTGGTTTTATCAGTTTCCTAAGCGGAGTTGAACTAGATATGTTCCCTATGTGTAGGAAACACAGTTCTTTTGTTCTGAGTACACTCACGTTTCTTACTATATTAGAGACTCTAGAAAGCAAGAGCGTGCTTCTTTCTCTAAAGCAGAGTGAGTTTCATGGATGAGAACTGTGCTGTGTGTTTCCCTTCAGAAATGGAGTTAAATCCCAGGCTCTGTGTCTTCCTACAAGCAAGTCTTTGTTACAGGTAAAGGCCATCACTTTTCAGCTCACACGAAGCTACATCGTTCACGAAGATCACACGTTTCTCGCTCTTAACTGAAAAGCGTTGGATGTTAGACGGCCTGTGGTTTGTATCAGTTTCCTAGGCGGAGTTGAACTAGATATGTTCCCTACGTGTAGGAAACAGAGTTCTTTTGTTCTGAGCACACTCACGTTTCTTGCTGTATTAGAGACTCTAGAAAGCAAGAGCGTGCTTCTTTCTCTAAAGCAGAGTGTGTTTCATGGATGAGAACTGTGCTGTGTGTTTCCCTTCATAAATGGAGTTAAATCCCAGGCTCTGTGTCTTCCTACAAGCAAGACTTCGTTTCAGGTAAACGCAGTCACTTTTCAGCTCAAACGAAGCTACATCGTTCACGAAGATCACACGTTTCTCGCTCTTAACTGAAAAGCGTTGGATGTTAGACGGCCTGTGGTTTGTATCAGTTTCCTAAGCGGAGTTGAACTAGATATGTTCCCCTTGTGTAGGAAACACAGTTCTTTTGTTCTGAGTACACTCACGTTTCTTGCTGTATTAGAGACTCTAGAAAGCAAGAGCGTGCTTCTTTCTCTAAAGCAGAGTGTGTTTCATGGATGAGAACTGTGCTGTGTGTTTCCATTCAGAAATGGAGTTAAATCCCAGGCTCTGTGTCTTCCTACAAGAGACTTGGTTCCGGGAAACACAGTCACTTTTCAGCTGAAACAAATCTACATAGTTCCCGAAGGTCACACGGTTCTCGCTCTTAACTGAAAAGCATTGGATGTTAGACTGCCTGTGGTTTGTATCAGTTTCCTAAGCGGAGTTGAACTAGGTATGTTCCGTATGTGTAGGAAACACAGTTCTTTTGTTCTGAGTAAACTCACGTTTCTTGCTGTATTAGAGACTCTAGAAAGCAAGATCGTGCTTCTTTCTCTAAAGCATAGTGTGTTTCATGGATGAGAACTGTGCTGTGTGTTTCCCTTCATAAATGGAGTTAAATCCCAGGCTCTGTGTCTTCCTACAAGCAAGACTTGGTTCCGGGAAACGCAGTCACTTTTCAGCTCAAACAAAGCTACATAGTTCCTGAAGGTCACACGGTTCTCGCTCTTAACTGAAAAGCATTGGATGTTAGACTGCCTGTGGTTTGTATCAGTTTCCTTAGCGGAGTTGAAGTAGGTATGTTCCGTATGTGTAGGAAACAGAGTTCTTTTGTTCTGATTACACTCACGTTTCTTGCTGTATTAGAGACTCTAGAATGCAAGGGCGTGCTTCTTTCTCTAAAGCAGAGTGTGTTTCATGGATGAGAACTGTGCTGTGTGTTTCCCTTCAGAAATGGAGTTAAATCCCAGGCTCTGTATCTTCCTACAAGCAACACTTTGTTTCAGGTAAACGCAGTCACTTTTAGCTCAAAGGAAGCTACATCGTTCACGAAGATCACACGTTTTTTGCTCTTAACTGAAAACCGTTGGATGTTAGACGGCCTGTGGTTTGTATCAGTTTCCTAAGAGGAGTTGAACTAGATATGTTCCGTAAGTGTAGGAAACAGAGTTCTTTTGTTCTGAGTACACTCACGTTTCTTGCTGTATTAGAGACTCTAGAAAGCAAGAGTGTGCTTCTTTCTCTAAACAGAGTGTGTTTCATGGATGAGAACTGTGCTGTGTGTTTCCATTCAGAAATGGAGTTAAATCCCAGGCTCTGTGTCTTCCTACAAGAAAGACTTTGTTACAGGTAAACGCAGTCACTTTTCAGCTCAAACGAAGCTACATCGTTCACGAAGGTCACACGGTTCTCGCTCTTAACTGAAAAGCGTTGGATGTTAGAAGGCCTGTGGTTTGTATCAGTTTCCTAAGCGGAGCTGAACTAGATATGTTCCCTATGTGTAGGAAACACAGTTCTTTTGTTCTGAGTACACTCACATTTCTTGCTGTATTAGAGAATCTAAAAAGCAAGAGAGTGATTCTTTCTCTAAAGCAGAGTGTGTTTCATGGATGAGACCTGTGCTGTGTGTTTCCCTTCAGAAATGGAGTTAAATCCCAGGCTCTGTGTCTTCCTACAAGCAAGACTTGGGACGGGAAACGCAGTCACTTTTCAGCTCAAAGGAAGCTAAATCGTTCACGAAGATCACACGTTTCTCGCTCTTAACTGAAAAGCGTTGGATGTTAGACAGCCTGTGGTTTGTATCAGTTTCCTAAGCGGAGTTGAACTAGATATGTTCCCTATGTGTAGGAAACACAGTTCTTTTGTTCTGAGTACACTCACTTTTCTTGCTGTATTAGAGACTCTAGAAAGCAATAGCGTGCTTCTTTCTCTAAAGCAGAGCGTGTTTCATGGATGAGAACTGTGCTGTGTGTTTCCCTTCAGAAATGGAGTTAAATCCCAGGCTCTGTGTCTTCCTACAAGCAATACTTTGTTTCAGGTAACCGCAGTCACTTTTCAGCTCAAACGAAGTTACGTAGTTCACGAAGATCACACATTTCTCGCTCTTAACTGAAAAGAGTTGGATGTTAGACGGCCTGTGGTTTGTATCAGTTTCCTAAGCGGAGTTGAACTAGATATGTTCCCCTTGTGTAGGAAACACAGTTCTTTTGTTCTGAGTACACTCACATTTCTTGCTGTATTAGAGAATCTAGAAAGCAAGAGTGTGATTCTTTCTCTAAAGCAGAGTGTGTTTCATGGATGAGAACTGTGCTGTGTGTTTCCCTTCAGAAATGGAGTTAAATCCCAGGCTCTGTGTCTTCCTACAAGCAAGACCTGGTTCCGGGAAACGCAGTCACTTTTCAGGTCAAACAAAGCTACATAGTTCCCGAAGGTCACACGGTTCTCGCTCTTAACTGAAAAGCATTGGATGTTAGACTGCCTGTGGTTTGTATCAGTTTCCTAAAGGGGAGTTGAACTAGATATGTTCCCTACGTGTAGGAAACAGAGTTCTTTTGTTCTGAGCACTCTCACGTTTCTTGCTGTATTAGAGACTCTAGAAAGCAAGAGCGTGCTTCTTTCTCTAAAGCAGAGTGTGTTTCATGGATGAGAACTGTGCTGTGTGTTTCCCTTCATAAATGGAGTTAAATCCCAGGCTCTAGGTCTTCCTACAAGCAAGACTTCGTTTCAGGTAAACGCAGTCACTTTTCAGCTCAAACGAAGCTACATCGTTCACGAAGATCACACGTTTCTCGCTCTTAACTGAAAAGCGTTGGATGTTAGACGGCCTGTGGTTTGTATCAGTTTCCTAAGCGGAGTTGAACTAGATATGTTCCCCTTGTGTAGGAAACACAGTTCTTTTGTTCTGAGTACACTCACGTTTCTTGCTGTATTAGAGACTCTAGAAAGCAAGAGCGTCCTTCTTTCTCTAAAGCAGAGTGTGTTTCATGGATGAGAACTGTGCTGTGTGTTTCCATTCAGAAATGGAGTTAAATCCCAGGCTCTGTGTCTTCCTACAAGCAAGACTTGGTTCCGGGAAACACAGTCACTTTTCAGCTGAAACAAATCTACATAGTTCCCGAAGGTCACACGGTTCTCGCTCTTAACTGAAAAGCATTGGATGTTAGACTGCCTGTGGTTTGTATCAGTTTCCTAAGCGGAGTTGAACTAGGTATGTTCCGTATGTGTAGGAAACACAGTTCTTTTGTTCTGAGTACACTCACGTTTCTTGCTGTATTAGAGACTCTAGAAAGCAAGAGCGTGCTTCTTTCTCTAAAGCAGAGTGTGTTTCATGGATGAGAACTGTGCTGTGTGTTTCCCTTCAGAAATGGAGTTAAATCCCAGGCTCTGTTTCTTCCTACAAGAAGACTTTTTTACAGGTAAACGCAGTCACTTTTCAGCTCAAACGAAGCTACATCATTCACGAAGGTCACATGGTTCTCGCTCTTAACTGAAAAGCATTGGATGTTAGACTGCCTGTGGTTTATATCAGGTTCCTAAGCGGAGTTGAACTAGGTATGTTCCGTATGTGTAGGAAACAGAGTTCTTTTGTTCTGATTACAGTCACGTTTCTTGCTGTATTAGAGACTCTAGAATGCAAGGGCGTGCTTCTTTCTCTAAAGCAGAGTGTGTTTCATGGATGAGAACTGTGCTGTGTGTTTCCCTTCAGAAATGGAGTTAAATCCCAGGCTCTGTATCTTCCTACAAGCAACACTTTGTTTCAGGTAAACGCAGTCACTTTTAGCTCAAAGGAAGCTACATAGTTCCCGAAGGTCACACGGTTCTCGCTCTTAACTGAAAAGCGTTGGATGTTAGACGGCCTGTGGTTTGTATCAGTTTCCTATGCGAAGTTGAACTAGATATGTTCCCTATGTGTAGGAAACACAGTTCTTTTGTTCTGAGTACACTCACATTTCTTGCTGTATTAGATAATCTAGAAAGGAAGAGTGTGATTCTTTCTCTAAAGCAGAGTGTGTTTCATGGATGAGAACTGTGCTGTGTGTTTCCCTTCAGAAGTGGAGTTATATCCCAGGCTCTGTGTCTTCCTACAAGCAAGACTTGGTGACGGGAAACGCAGTCACTTTTCAGCTCAAAGGAAGCTAAATCGTTCACGAAGATCACACGTTTCTCGCTCTTAACTGAAAAGCGTTGGATATTAGAGGGCCTGTGGTTTGTATCAGTTTTCTTAGCGGAGATGAACTAGATATGTTCCGTATGTGTAGGAAACACAGTTCTTTTGTTCTGAGTAAACTCACGTTTCTTGCTGTATTAGAGACTCTAGAAAGCAAGAGCGTGCTTCTTTCTCTAAAGCAGAGTGTGTTTCATGGATGAGAACTGTGCTGTGTGTTTCCCTTCAGAAAAGGAGTTAAATCCCAGGCTCTGGGTCTTCCTACAAGCAAGACTTTGTTACAGGTAAAGGCAGTCACTTTTCAGCTCAAACGAAGCTACATCGTTCAAGAAGATCACACGTTTCTCGCTCTTAACTGAAAAGTGTTGGATGTTAGACGGCCTGTGGTTTGTATCAGTTTCCTACGCGGAGTAGAACTAGATATGTTCAGTAAGTGTAGGAAACACAGTTCTTTTGTTCTGAGCACACTCACGTTTCTTGCTGTATTAGAGACTCTAGAAAGCAAGAGCGTGCTTCTTTCTCTAAAGCAGAGTGTGCTTCATGAATGAGAACTGTGCTGTGTGTTTCCCTTCATAAATGGAGTTAAATCCCAGGCTCTGTGTCTTCCTACAAGCAAGACTTTGTTACAGGTAAACGCAGTCACTTTTCAGCTCAAATGAAGCTACATCATTCACGAAGGTCACACGGTTCTCGCTCTTAACTGAAAAGCATTGGATGTTAGACGGCCTGTGGTTTGTATCAGTTTCCTAAGCGGATTTGAACTAGATATGTTCCGTTAGTGTAGGAAACACAGTTCTTTTGTTCTGAGTACACTCACGTTTCTTGCTGTATTAGAGACTCTAGAAAGCAAGAGCGTGCTTCTTTCTCTAAAGCAGAGTGTGTTTCATGGATGAGAACTGTGCTGTGTGTTTCCCTTCAGAAATGGAGTTAAATTCCAGGCTCTGTGTCTTCCTACAAGCAAGACTTCGTTTCAGGTAAACGCAGTCACTTTTCAGCTCAAAGGAAGCTACATCATTCACGAATATCACATGTTTATTGCTCTTAACTGAAAAGCGTTGGATGTTAGACGGCCTGTGGTTTGTATCAGTTTCCTACGCTGAGTTGAACTAGATATGTTCCCTATGTGTAGGAAACACAGTTCTTTTGTTCTGAGTACACTCACATTTCTTGCTGTATTAGAGAATCTAGAAAGCAAGAGTGTGATTCTTTCTCTAAAGCAGAGTGTGTTTCATGGATGAGAAATGTGCTGTGTGTTTCCCTTCAGAAATGGAGTTAAATCACAGGCTCTGTGTCTTCCTACAAGCAAGAATTTGTTACAGGTAAAGGCAGTCACTTTTCAGCTCAAAGGAAGCTACATCGTTCACGAAGATCACACGATTCTCGCTCTTAACTGAAAAGCGTTGGATGTTAGACGGCCTGTGGTTTGTATCACTTTCCTACGCGGAGTTGAACTAGATATGTTCCCTATGTGTAGGAAACACAGTTCTTTTGTTCTGAGAACACTCACATTTCTTGCTGTATTAGAGAATCTAGAAAGCAAGAGTGTGATTCTTTCTCTAAAGCAGAGTGAGTTTCATGGATGAGAACTGTGCTGTGTGTTTCCCTTCAGAAACGGAGTTAAATCCCAGGCTCTGTGTCTTCCTACAAGCAAGACTTCGTTTCAGGTAAACGCAGTCACTTTTCAGCACAAACGAAGCTACATCGTTTACGAAGATCACAAATTTCTCGCTCTGAACTGAAAAGCGTTGGATGTTAGACGGCCTGTGGTTTGTATCAGTTTTCTAAGCGGAGTTGAACTAGATATGTTCCGTATCTGTAGGAAACACAGTTCTTTGGTCTGAGTAAACTCACGTTTCTTGCTGTATTAGAGACTCTAGAAAGCAAGAGCGTGCTTCTTTCTCTAAAGCAGAGTGTGTTTCATGGATGAGAACTGTGCTGTGTGTTTCCCTTCATAAATGGAGATAAATCCCACGCTCTGTGTCTTCCTACAAGCAAGTCTTCGTTTCAGGTAAACGCAGTCACTTTTCAGCTCAACCCAAGCTACATCATTCATGAAGATCACACATTTCTCGCTCTTAACTGAAAAGCATTGGATGTTAGACGGCCTGTGGTTTGTATCAGTTTCCTAAGCGGAGTTGAACTAGATATGTTCCGTATGTGTAGGAAACAGAGTTCTTTTGTTCTGAGTACACTCACGTTTCTTGCTGTATTAGAGACTCTAGAAAGCAAGAGCGTGCTTCTTTCTCTAAAGCAGAGTGTGTTTCATGGATGAGAACTGTGCTGTGTGTTTCCCTTCAGAAATGGTGTTAAATCCCAAGCTCTGTATCTTCCTACAAGCAACACTTTGTTTCAGGTAAACGCAGTCACTTTTCAGCTCAATCGAAGCTACATCGTTCACGAATATCACACGTTTTTTGCTCGTAACTGAAAAGCGTTGGATGTTAGACCGCCTGTGGTTTGTATCAGTTTCCTAAGCGGAGTTGAACTAGATATGTTCCCTATGTGTAGGAAACACAGTTCATTTGTTCTGAGTACACTCACGTTTCTTGCTGTATTAGAGAAGCTAGAAAGCAAGAGCCTGCTTCTTTCTCTAAAGCAGTGTGTGTTTCATGGATGAGAACTGTGCTGTGTGTTTCCCTTCAGAAATGGAGTTAAATCCCAGGCTCTGTGTCTTCCTACAAGCAAGACTTGGTTCCGGGAAACGCAGTCACTTTTCAGCTCAAAGGAAGCTAAATCGTTCACGAAGATCACACGTTTCTCGCTCTTAACTGAAAAGCATTGGATGTTAGACGGCCTGTGGTTTGTATCACTTTCCTAAGCGGAGTTGAACTAGATATGTTCCCCTTGTGTAGGAAACACACTTCTTTTGTTCTGAGTACACTCACGTTTCTTGCTGTATTAGAGACTCTAGAAAGCAAGAGCATGCTTCTTTCTCTAAAGCAGAGTGTGTTTCATGGATGAGAACTGTGCTGTGTGTTTCCCTTCAGAAATGGAGTTAAATCCCAGGCTCTGTGTCTTCCTACAAGCAAGACTTGGTTCCGGGAAACGCAGTCACTTTTCAGGTCAAACAAAGCTACATAGTTCCCGAAGATCACACGGTTCTCGCTCTTAAATGAAAAGCGTTGGATGTTAGACGGCCTGTGGTTTGTATCAGTTTCCTAAGCGAAGTTGAACTAGGTATGTTCCGTATGTGTAGGAAACAGAGTTCTTTTGTTCTGAGTACACTCACATTTCTTGCTGTATTAGATAATCTAGAATGGAAGAGTGTGATTCTTTCTCTAAAGCAGAGTGTGTTTCATGGATGAGAACTGTGCTGTGTGTTTCCCTTCAGAAGTGGAGTTATATCCCAGGCTCTGTGTCTTCCTACAAGCAAGACTTGGTGACGGGAAACGCAGTCACTTTTCAGCTCAAAGGAAGCTAAATCGTTCACGAAGATCACACGTTTCTCGCTCTTAACTGAAAAGCGTTGGATATTAGAGGGCCTGTGGTTTGTATCAGTTTTCTTAGCGGAGATGAACTAGATATGTTCCGTATGTGTAGGAAACACAGTTCTTTTGTTCTGAGTAAACTCACGTTTCTTGCTGTATTAGAGACTCTAGAAAGCAAGAGCGTGCTTCTTTCTCTAAAGCAGAGTGTGTTTCATGGATGAGAACTGTGCTGTGTGTTTCCCTTCAGAAAAGGAGTTAAATCCCAGGCTCTGGGTCTTCCTACAAGCAAGACTTTGTTACAGGTAAAGGCAGTCACTTTTCAGCTCAAACGAAGCTACATCGTTCACGAAGATCACACGTTTCTCGCTCTTAACTGAAAAGTGTTGGATGTTAGACGGCCTGTGGTTTGTATCAGTTTCCTAAGCGGAGTTGAACTAGATATGTTACCTATGTGTAGGAAACAGAGTTCTTTTTTTCTGAGCACACTCACGTTTCTTGCTGTATTAGAGACTCTAGAAAGCAAGAGCGTGCTTCTTTCTCTAAAGCAGAGTGTGCTTCATGAATGAGAACTGTGCTGTGTGTTTCCCTTCATAAATGGAGTTAAATCCCAGGCTCTGTGTCTTCCTACAAGCAAGACTTGCTTCCGAGAAACGCAGTCACTTTTCAGCTCAAACAAAGCTACATAGTTTCCGAAGGTCACATGGTTCTCGCTCTTAACTGAAAAGCATTGGATGTTAGACTGCCTGTGGTTTGTATCAGTTTCCTAAGCGGAGTTGAACTAGGTATGTTCGGTATGTGTAGGAAACACAGTTCTTTTGTTCTGAGTAAACTCACGTTTCTTGCTGTATTAGAGACTCTAGAAAGCAAGAGCGTGCTTCTTTCTCTAAAGCAGAGTGTGTTTCATGGATGAGAACTGTGCTGTGTGTTTCCCTTCATAAATGGAGTTAAATCCCAGGCTCTGTTTCTTCCTACAAGAAGACTTTGTTACAGGTAAACGCAGTCACTTTTCAGCTCAAATGAAGCTACATCGTTCACGAAGGTCACACGGTTCTCGCTCTTAACTGAAAAGCATTGGATGTTAGAATGCCTGTGGTTTATATCAGTTTCCTAAGTGGAGTTGAACTAGGTATGTTCCGTATGTGTAGGAAACAGAGTTCTTTTGTTCTGAGTACACTCACGTTTCTTGCTGTATTAGAGACTCTAGAAAGCAATGGCGTGCTTCTTTCTCTAAAGCAGAGTGTGTTTCATGGATGAGAACTGTGCTGTGTGTTTCCCTTCAGAAATGGAGTTAAACCCCAAGCTCTGTATCTTCCTACAAGCAACACTTTGTTTCAGGTAAACGCAGTCACTTTTCAGCTCAAAGGAAGCTACGTCGTTCACGAAGATCACACATTTCTCGCTCTTAACTGAAAAGCGTTGGATGTTAGACGGCCTGTGGTTTGTATCAGTTTCCTAAGCGGAGTTGAACCAGATATGTTGCCTATGTGTAGGAAACACAGTTCTTTTGTACTGAGTACACTCATATTTCTTGCTGTATTAGAGAATCTAGAAAGCAAGAGTGTGATTTTTTCTCTAAAGCAGAGTGTGTTTCATGGATGAGAACTGTGCTGTGTGTTTCCCTTCAGAAATGGAGTTAAATCCCAGGCTCTGTGTCTTTCTACAAGCAAGACTTGGTTCCGGGAAACGCAGTCAATTTTCAGCTCAAAGGAAGCTAAATCGTTCACGAAGATCACACTTTTCTTGCTCTTAACTGAAAAGTGTTGGATGTTAGACGGCCTGTGGTTTGTATCAGTTTCCTAAGCGGAGTTGAACTAGATATGTTCCCTATGTGTAGGAAACACAGTTCTTTTGTTCTGAGTACACTCACGTTTCTTGCTGTATTAGAGACTCTCGAAAGCAAGAGCGTGCTTCTTTCTCTAAAGCAGAGTGTGTTTCATGGATGAGAACTGTGCTGTGTGTTTCCCTTCAGAAGTGGAGTTATATCCCAGGCTCTGTGTCTTCCTACAAGGAAGACTTGGTGACAGGAAACGCAGTCACTTTTCAGCTCAAAGGAAGCTAAATCGTTCACGAAGATCACATGTTTCTCGCTCTTAACTGAAAAGCGTTGGATATTAGAGGGCCTGTGGTTTGTATCAGTTTTCTTAGCGGAGTTGAACTAGATATGTTCCGTATGTGTTGGAAACACAGTTCTTTTGTTCTGAGTAAACTCACGTTTCTTGCTGTATTAGAGACTCTAGAAAGCAAGAGCGTGCTTCTTTCTCTAAAGCAGAGTGTGTTTCATGGATGAGAACTGTGCTGTGTGTTTCCCTTCATAAATGGAGTTAAATCCCAGGCTCTGTGTCTTCCTACAAGCAAGACTTCGTTTCAGGTAAACGCAGTCACTTTTCAGCTCAAAGGAAGCTACATCATTCAGGAATATCACATGTTTATTGCTCTTAACTGAAAAGCGTTGGATGTTAGACGGCCTGTGGTTTGTATCAGTTTCCTAAGCGGAGTTGAACTAGATATGTTCCCTATGTGTAGGAAACACAGTTCTTTTGTTCTGAGTACACTCACATTTCTTGCTGTATTAGAGAATCTAGAAAGCAAGAGTGTGATTCTTTCTCTAAAGCAGAGTGTGTTTCATGGATGAGAAATGTGCTGTGTGTTTCCCTTCAGAAATGGAGTTAAATCACAGGCTCTGTGTCTTCCTACAAGCAAGAATTTGTTACAGGTAAAGGCAGTCACTTTTCAGCTCAAAGGAAGCTACATCGTTCACGAAGATCACACGATTCTCGCTCTTAACTGAAAAGCGTTGGATGTTAGACGGCCTGTGGTTTGTATCACTTTCCTACGCGGAGTTGAACTAGATATGTTCCCTATGTGTAGGAAACACAGTTCTTTTGTTCTGAGAACACTCTCATTTCTTGCTGTATTAGAGAATCTAGAAAGCAAGAGTGTGATTCTTTCTCTAAAGCAGAGTGAGTTTCATGGATGAGAACTGTGCTGTGTGTTTCCCTTCAGAAACGGAGTTAAATCCCAGGCTCTGTGTCTTCCTACAAGCAAGACTTCGTTTCAGGTAAACGCAGTCACTTTTCAGCACAAACGAAGCTACATCGTTTACGAAGATCACAAATTTCTCGCTCTGAACTGAAAAGCGTTGGATGTTAGACGGCCTGTGGTTTGTATCAGTTTTCTAAGCGGAGTTGAACTAGATATGTTCCGTATCTGTAGGAAACACAGTTCTTTGGTCTGAGTAAACTCACGTTTCTTGCTGTATTAGAGACTCTAGAAAGCAAGAGCGTGCTTCTTTCTCTAAAGCAGAGTGTGTTTCATGGATGAGAACTGTGCTGTGTGTTTCCCTTCATAAATGGAGATAAATCCCACGCTCTGTGTCTTCCTACAAGCAAGTCTTCGTTTCAGGTAAACGCAGTCACTTTTCAGCTCAACCCAAGCTACATCATTCATGAAGTTCACACATTTCTCGCTCTTAACTGAAAAGCATTGGATGTTAGACGGCCTGTGGTTTGTATCAGTTTCCTAAGCGGAGTTGAACTAGATATGTTCCGTATGTGTAGGAAACAGAGTTCTTTTGTTCTGAGTACACTCACGTTTCTTGCTGTATTAGAGACTCTAGAAAGCAAGAGCGTGCTTCTTTCTCTAAAGCAGAGTGTGTTTCATGGATGAGAACTGTGCTGTGTGTTTCCCTTCAGAAATGGTGTTAAATCCCAAGCTCTGTATCTTCCTACAAGCAACACTTTGTTTCAGGTAAACGCAGTCACTTTTCAGCTCAAAGGAAGCTACGTCGTTCACGAAGATCACACGTTTCTCGCTCTTAACTGAAAAGCGTTGGATGTTAGACGGCCTGTGGTTTGTATCAGTTTCCTAAGCGGAGTTGAACCAGATAGGTTGCATATGTGTAGGAAACACAGTTCTTTTGTACTGAGTACACTCACATTTCTTGCTGTATTAGAGAATCTAGAAAGCAAGAGTGTGATTTTTTCTCTAAAGCAGAGTGTGTTTCATGGATGAGAACTGTGCTGTGTGTTTCCCTTCAGAAATGGAGTTAAATCCCAGGCTCTGTGTCTTTCTACAAGCAAGACTTGGTTCCGGGAAACGCAGTCAATTTTCAGCTCAAAGGAAGCTAAATCGTTCACGAAGATCACACGTTTCTCGCTCTTAACTGAAAAGTGTTGGATGTTAGACGGCCTGTGGTTTGTATCAGTTTCCTAAGCGGAGTTGAACTAGATATGTTCCCTATGTGTAGGAAACACAGTTCTTTTGTTCTGAGTACACTCACATTTCTTGCTGTATTAGAGACTCTGGAAAGCAAGAGCGTGGTTCTTTCTCTAAAGCAGAGTGTGTTTCATGGATGAGAACTGTGCTGTGTGTTTCCCTTCAGAAATGGAATTAAATCCCAGGCTCTGTGTCTTCCTACAACCAAGACTTGGTTCCGGGAAACGCAGTCACTTTTCAGGTCAAACAAAGCTACACATTTCCCGAAGGTCACACGGTTCTCGCTCTTAACTGAAAAGCGTTGGATGTTAGACGGCCTGTGGTTTGTATCAGTTTCCTACGCGAAGTTGAACTAGATATGTTCCCTATGTGTAGGAAACACAGTTCTTTTGTTCTGAGTACACTCACATTTCTTGCTGTATTAGAGAATCTAGAAAGCAAGAGTGTGATTCTTTCTCTAAAGCAGAGTGTGTTTCATGGATGAGAACTGTGCTATGTGTTTCCCTTCAGAAGTGGAGTTATATCCCAGGCTCTGTGTCTTCCTACAAGGAAGACTTGGTGACAGGAAACGCAGTCACTTTTCAGCTCAAAGGAAGCTAAATCGTTCACGAAGATCATACGTTTCTCGCTCTTAACTGAAAAGCGTTGGATATTAGAGGGCCTGTGGTTTGTATCAGTTTTCTAAGCGGAGTTGAACTAGATATGTTCCGTATGTGTAGGAAACACAGTTCTTTTTTTCTGAGTAAACTCACGTTTCTTGCTGTATTAGAGACTCTAGAAAGCAAGAGCGTGCTTCTTTCTCTAAAGCAGAGTGTGTTTCATGGATGAGAACTGTGCTGTGTGTTTCCCTTCATAAATGGAGTTAAATCCCAGGCTCTGTGTCTTCCTACAAGCAAGACTTCGTTTCAGGTAAACGCAGTCACTTTTCAGCTCAAAGGAAGCTACATCATTCACGAATATCACACGTTTCTTGCTCTTAACTGAAAAGCGTTGGATGTTAGACGGCCTGTGGTTTGTATCAGTTTCCTACGCTGAGTTGAACTAGATATGTTCCCTATGTGTAGGAAACACAGTTCTTTTGTTCTGAGTACACTCACATTTCTTGCTGTATTAGAGAATCTAGAAAGCAAGAGTGTGATTCTTTCTCTAAAGCAGAGTGTGTTTCATGGATGAGAAATGTGCTGTGTGTTTCCCTTCAGAAATGGAGTTAAATCACAGGCTCTGTGTCTTCCTACAAGCAAGACTTTGTTACAGGTAAAGGCAGTCACTTTTCACCTCAAAGGAAGCTACATCGTTCACGAAGATCACATGTTTCTCGCTCTTAACTGAAAAGCGTTGGATGTTAGACGGCCTGTGGTTTGTATCAGTTTCCTACGCGGAGTTGAACTAGATATGTTCCCTATGTGTAGGAGACACAGTTCTTTTGTTCTGAGAACACTCACATTTCTTGCTGTATTAGAGACTCTAGAAAGCAAGAGCGTGCTATTTTCTCTAAAGCAGAGTGTGTTTCATGGATGAGAACTGTGCTGTGTGTTTCCCTTCATAAATGGAGATAAATCCCACGCTCTGTGTCTTCCTACAAGCAAGTCTTCGTTTCAGGTAAACGCAGTCACTTTTCAGGTCAAACCAAGCTACATCATTCATGAAGATCACACATTTCTCGCTCTTAACTGAAAAGCATTGGATGTTAGACGGCCTGTGGTTTGTATCAGTTTCCTAAGCGGAGTTGAACTAGATATGTTCCGTATGTGTAGGAAACAGAGTTCTTTTGTTCTGAGTACACTCACGTTTCTTGCTGTATTAGAGACTCTAGAAAGCAAGAGCGTGCTTCTTTCTCTAAAGCAGAGTGTGTTTCATGGATGAGAACTGTGCTGTGTGTTTCCCTTCAGATATGGAGTTAAATTCCAGGCTCTGTGTCTTCCTACAAGCAAGACTTTGTTTCAGGTATACTCAGTCACTTTTCAGCTCAAACGAAGCTACATCGTTCACGAAGATCACACGTTTTTTGCTCTTAACTGAAAACCGTTGGATGTTAGATGACCTGTGGTTTGTACCAGTTTCCTAAGAGGAGTTGAACTAGATATGTTCCGTAAGTGTAGGAAACAGAGTTCTTTTGTTCTGAGCACACTCACGTTTCTTGCTGTATTAGAGACTCTAGAAAGCAAGAGTGTGCTTCTTTCTCTAAACAGAGTGTGTTTCATGGATGAGAACTGTGCTGTGTGTTTCCATTCATAAATGGAGTTAAATCCCAGGCTCTGTGTCTTCCTACAAGCAAGACTTTGTTACAGGTAAACGCAGTCACTTTTCAGCTCAAACGAAGCTACATCGTTCACGAAGTTCACACGGTTCTCGCTCTTAACTGAAAAGCATTGGATGTTAGGCTGCCTGTGGTTTGTATCAGTTTCCTAAGCGGAGTTGAACTAGGTATGTTCCGTATGTGTAGGAAACAGAGTTCTTTTGTTCTGAGTACACTCACGTTTCTTGCTGTATTAGAGACTCTAGAAAGCAAGAGCGTGCTACTTTCTCTAAAGCAGAGTGTTTTTCATGGATGAGACCTGTGCTGTGTGTTTCCCTTCAGAAATGGAGTTAAATTCCAGGCTCTGTGTCTTCCTACAAGCAAGACTTCGTTTCAGGTAAACTCAGTCACTTTTCAGCTCAAACGAAGCTACATCGTTCACGAAGATCACACGTTTTTTGCTCTTAACTGAAAACCGTTGGATGTTAGACGGCCTGTGGTTTGTATCAGTTTCCTAAGAGGAGTTGAACTAGATATGTTCCGTAAGTGTAGGAAACACAGTTGTTTTGTTCTGAGCACACTCACATTTCTTGCTGTATTAGAGACTCTAGAAAGCAAGAGCGTGCTTCTTTCTCTAAAGCAGAGTGTGTTTCATGGATGAGAACTGTGCTGTGTGTTTCCCTTCATAAATGGAGTTAAATCCCAGGCTCTGTGTCTTCCTACAAGCAAGACTTGGTTCCGGGAAACGCAGTCACTTTTCAGCTCAAAGGAAGTTAAATCGTTCACGAAGATCCCACGATTCTCGCTCTTAATTGAAAAGCGTTGGATGTTAGAAGGCCTGTGGTTTGTATCAGTTTCCTAAGCGAAGTTGAACTAGATATGTTCCCTATGTGTAGGAAACACAGTTCTTTTGTTCTGAGTATACTCACATTTCTTGCTGTATTAGAGAATCTAGAAAGCAAGAGTGTGATTCTTTCTCTAAAGCAGAGTGTGTTTCATGGATGAGAACTGTGCTATGTGTTTCCCTTCAGAAGTGGAGTTATATCCCAGGCTCTGTGTCTTCCTACAAGGAAGACTTGGTGACAGGAAACGCAGTCACTTTTCAGCTCAAAGGAAGCTAAATCGTTCACGAAGATCATACGTTTCTCGCTCTTAACTGAAAAGCGTTGGATATTAGAGGGCCTGTGGTTTGTATCAGTTTTCTAAGCGGAGTTGAACTAGATATGTTCCGTATGTGTAGGAAACACAGTTCTTTTTTTCTGAGTAAACTCACGTTTCTTGCTGTATTAGAGACTCTAGAAAGCAAGAGCGTGCTTCTTTCTCTAAAGCAGAGTGTGTTTCATGGATGAGAACTGTGCTGTGTGTTTCCCTTCATAAATGGAGTTAAATCCCAGGCTCTGTGTCTTCCTACAAGCAAGACTTCGTTTCAGGTAAACGCAGTCACTTTTCAGCTCAAAGGAAGCTACATCATTCACGAATATCACACGTTTCTTGCTCTTAACTGAAAAGCGTTGGATGTTAGACGGCCTGTGGTTTGTATCAGTTTCCTACGCTGAGTTGAACTAGATATGTTCCCTATGTGTAGGAAACACAGTTCTTTTGTTCTGAGTACACTCACATTTCTTGCTGTATTAGAGAATCTAGAAAGCAAGAGTGTGATTCTTTCTCTAAAGCAGAGTGTGTTTCATGGATGAGAAATGTGCTGTGTGTTTCCCTTCAGAAATGGAGTTAAATCACAGGCTCTGTGTCTTCCTACAAGCAAGACTTTGTTACAGGTAAAGGCAGTCACTTTTCACCTCAAAGGAAGCTACATCGTTCACGAAGATCACATGTTTCTCGCTCTTAACTGAAAAGCGTTGGATGTTAGACGGCCTGTGGTTTGTATCAGTTTCCTACGCGGAGTTGAACTAGATATGTTCCCTATGTGTAGGAAACACAGTTCTTTTGTTCTGAGTACACTCACGTTTCTTGCTGTATTAGAGACTCTGGAAAGCAAGAGCGTGGTTCTTTCTCTAAAGCAGAGTGTGTTTCATGGATGAGAACTGTGCTGTGTGTTTCCCTTCAGAAATGGAATTAAATCCCAGGCTCTGTGTCTTCCTACAACCAAGACTTGGTTCCGGGAAACGCAGTCACTTTTCAGGTCAAACAAAGCTACACATTTCCCGAAGGTCACAGGGTTCTCGCTCTTAACTGAAAAGCGTTGGATGTTAGACGGCCTGTGGTTTGTATCAGTTTCCTACGCGAAGTTGAACTAGATATGTTCCCTATGTGTAGGAAACACAGTTCTTTTGTTCTGAGTACACTCACATTTCTTGCTGTATTAGAGAATCTAGAAAGCAAGAGTGTGATTCTTTCTCTAAAGCAGAGTGTGTTTCATGGATGAGAACTGTGCTATGTGTTTCCCTTCAGAAGTGGAGTTATATCCCAGGCTCTGTGTCTTCCTACAAGGAAGACTTGGTGACAGGAAACGCAGTCACTTTTCAGCTCAAAGGAAGCTAAATCGTTCACGAAGATCATACGTTTCTCGCTCTTAACTGAAAAGCGTTGGATATTAGAGGGCCTGTGGTTTGTATCAGTTTTCTAAGCGGAGTTGAACTAGATATGTTCCGTATGTGTAGGAAACACAGTTCTTTTTTTCTGAGTAAACTCACGTTTCTTGCTGTATTAGAGACTCTAGAAAGCAAGAGCGTGCTTCTTTCTCTAAAGCAGAGTGTGTTTCATGGATGAGAACTGTGCTGTGTGTTTCCCTTCATAAATGGAGTTAAATCCCAGGCTCTGTGTCTTCCTACAAGCAAGACTTCGTTTCAGGTAAACGCAGTCACTTTTCAGCTCAAAGGAAGCTACATCATTCACGAATATCACACGTTTCTTGCTCTTAACTGAAAAGCGTTGGATGTTAGACGGCCTGTGGTTTGTATCAGTTTCCTACGCTGAGTTGAACTAGATATGTTCCCTATGTGTAGGAAACACAGTTCTTTTGTTCTGAGTACACTCACATTTCTTGCTGTATTAGAGAATCTAGAAAGCAAGAGTGTGATTCTTTCTCTAAAGCAGAGTGTGTTTCATGGATGAGAAATGTGCTGTGTGTTTCCCTTCAGAAATGGAGTTAAATCACAGGCTCTGTGTCTTCCTACAAGCAAGACTTTGTTACAGGTAAAGGCAGTCACTTTTCACCTCAAAGGAAGCTACATCGTTCACGAAGATCACATGTTTCTCGCTCTTAACTGAAAAGCGTTGGATGTTAGACAGCCTGTGGTTTGTATCAGTTTCCTACGCGGAGTTGAACTAGATATGTTCCCTATGTGTAGGAGACACAGTTCTTTTGTTCTGAGAACACTCACATTTCTTGCTGTATTAGAGAATCTAGAAAGCAAGAGTGTGATTCTTTCTCTAAAGCAGAGTGTGTTTCATGGATGAGAACTGTGCTGTGTGTTTCCCTTCAGAAACGGAGTTAAATCCCAGGCTCTGTGTCTTCCTACAAGCAAGACTTCGTTTCAGGTAAACGCAGTCACTTTTCAGCACAAACGAAGCTACATCGTTTACGAAGATCACAAATTTCTCGCTCTGAACTGAAAAGCGTTGGATGTTAGACGGCCTGTGGTTTGTATCAGTTTTCTAAGCGGAGTTGAACTAGATATGTTCCCTATGTGTAGGAAACACAGTTCTTTTGTTCTGAGTACACTCACGTTTCTTGCTGTATTAGAGACTCTGGAAAGCAAGAGCGTGGTTCTTTCTCTAAAGCAGAGTGTGTTTCATGGATGAGAACTGTGCTGTGTGTTTCCCTTCAGAAATGGAATTAAATCCCAGGCTCTGTGTCTTCCTACAACCAAGACTTGGTTCCGGGAAACGCAGTCACTTTTCAGGTCAAACAAAGCTACACATTTCCCGAAGGTCACAGGGTTCTCGCTCTTAACTGAAAAGCGTTGGATGTTAGACGGCCTGTGGTTTGTATCAGTTTCCTACGCGAAGTTGAACTAGATATGTTCCCTATGTGTAGGAAACACAGTTCTTTTGTTCTGAGTACACTCACATTTCTTGCTGTATTAGAGAATCTAGAAAGCAAGAGTGTGATTCTTTCTCTAAAGCAGAGTGTGTTTCATGGATGAGAACTGTGCTATGTGTTTCCCTTCAGAAGTGGAGTTATATCCCAGGCTCTGTGTCTTCCTACAAGGAAGACTTGGTGACAGGAAACGCAGTCACTTTTCAGCTCAAAGGAAGCTAAATCGTTCACGAAGATCATACGTTTCTCGCTCTTAACTGAAAAGCGTTGGATATTAGAGGGCCTGTGGTTTGTATCAGTTTTCTAAGCGGAGTTGAACTAGATATGTTCCGTATGTGTAGGAAACACAGTTCTTTTTTTCTGAGTAAACTCACGTTTCTTGCTGTATTAGAGACTCTAGAAAGCAAGAGCGTGCTTCTTTCTCTAAAGCAGAGTGTGTTTCATGGATGAGAACTGTGCTGTGTGTTTCCCTTCATAAATGGAGTTAAATCCCAGGCTCTGTGTCTTCCTACAAGCAAGACTTCGTTTCAGGTAAACGCAGTCACTTTTCAGCTCAAAGGAAGCTACATCATTCACGAATATCACACGTTTCTTGCTCTTAACTGAAAAGCGTTGGATGTTAGACGGCCTGTGGTTTGTATCAGTTTCCTACGCTGAGTTGAACTAGATATGTTCCCTATGTGTAGGAAACACAGTTCTTTTGTTCTGAGTACACTCACATTTCTTGCTGTATTAGAGAATCTAGAAAGCAAGAGTGTGATTCTTTCTCTAAAGCAGAGTGTGTTTCATGGATGAGAAATGTGCTGTGTGTTTCCCTTCAGAAATGGAGTTAAATCACAGGCTCTGTGTCTTCCTACAAGCAAGACTTTGTTACAGGTAAAGGCAGTCACTTTTCACCTCAAAGGAAGCTACATCGTTCACGAAGATCACATGTTTCTCGCTCTTAACTGAAAAGCGTTGGATGTTAGACAGCCTGTGGTTTGTATCAGTTTCCTACGCGGAGTTGAACTAGATATGTTCCCTATGTGTAGGAGACACAGTTCTTTTGTTCTGAGAACACTCACATTTCTTGCTGTATTAGAGAATCTAGAAAGCAAGAGTGTGATTCTTTCTCTAAAGCAGAGTGTGTTTCATGGATGAGAACTGTGCTGTGTGTTTCCCTTCATAAATGGAGATAAATCCCACGCTCTGTGTCTTCCTACAAGCAAGTCTTCGTTTCAGGTAAACGCAGTCACTTTTCAGGTCAAACCAAGCTACATCATTCATGAAGATCACACATTTCTCGCTCTTAACTGAAAAGCATTGGATGTTAGACGGCCTGTGGTTTGTATCAGTTTCCTAAGCGGAGTTGAACTAGATATGTTCCGTATGTGTAGGAAACAGAGTTCTTTTGTTCTGAGTACACTCACGTTTCTTGCTGTATTAGAGACTCTAGAAAGCAAGAGCGTGCTTCTTTCTCTAAAGCAGAGTGTGTTTCATGGATGAGAACTGTGCTGTGTGTTTCCCTTCAGATATGGAGTTAAATTCCAGGCTCTGTGTCTTCCTACAAGCAAGACTTTGTTTCAGGTATACTCAGTCACTTTTCAGCTCAAACGAAGCTACATCGTTCACGAAGATCACACGTTTTTTGCTCTTAACTGAAAACCGTTGGATGTTAGATGGCCTGTGGTTTGTACCAGTTTCCTAAGAGGAGTTGAACTAGATATGTTCCGTAAGTGTAGGAAACAGAGTTCTTTTGTTCTGAGCACACTCACGTTTCTTGCTGTATTAGAGACTCTAGAAAGCAAGAGTGTGCTTCTTTCTCTAAACAGAGTGTGTTTCATGGATGAGAACTGTGCTGTGTGTTTCCATTCATAAATGGAGTTAAATCCCAGGCTCTGTGTCTTCCTACAAGCAAGACTTTGTTACAGGTAAACGCAGTCACTTTTCAGCTCAAACGAAGCTACATCGTTCACGAAGTTCACACGGTTCTCGCTCTTAACTGAAAAGCATTGGATGTTAGGCTGCCTGTGGTTTGTATCAGTTTCCTAAGCGGAGTTGAACTAGGTATGTTCCGTATGTGTAGGAAACAGAGTTCTTTTGTTCTGAGTACACTCACGTTTCTTGCTGTATTAGAGACTCTAGAAAGCAAGAGCGTGCTACTTTCTCTAAAGCAGAGTGTTTTTCATGGATGAGACCTGTGCTGTGTGTTTCCCTTCAGAAATGGAGTTTAATTCCAGGCTCTGTGTCTTCCTACAAGCAAGACTTCGTTTCAGGTAAACTCAGTCACTTTTCAGCTCAAACGAAGCTACATCGTTCACGAAGATCACACGTTTTTTGCTCTTAACTGAAAACCGTTGGATGTTAGACGGCCTGTGGTTTGTATCAGTTTCCTAAGAGGAGTTGAACTAGATATGTTCCGTAAGTGTAGGAAACACAGTTGTTTTGTTCTGAGCACACTCACATTTCTTGCTGTATTAGAGACTCTAGAAAGCAAGAGCGTGCTTCTTTCTCTAAAGCAGAGTGTGTTTCATGGATGAGAACTGTGCTGTGTGTTTCCCTTCATAAATGGAGTTAAATCCCAGGCTCTGTGTCTTCCTACAAGCAAGACTTGGTTCCGGGAAACGCAGTCACTTTTCAGCTCAAAGGAAGTTAAATCGTTCACGAAGATCCCACGATTCTCGCTCTTAATTGAAAAGCGTTGGATGTTAGAAGGCCTGTGGTTTGTATCAGTTTCCTAAGCGAAGTTGAACTAGATATGTTCCCTATGTGTAGGAAACACAGTTCTTTTGTTCTGAGTATACTCACATTTCTTGCTGTATTAGAGAATCTAGAAAGCAAGAGTGTGATTCTTTCTCTAAAGCAGAGTGTGTTTCATGGATGAGAACTGTGCTATGTGTTTCCCTTCAGAAGTGGAGTTATATCCCAGGCTCTGTGTCTTCCTACAAGGAAGACTTGGTGACAGGAAACGCAGTCACTTTTCAGCTCAAAGGAAGCTAAATCGTTCACGAAGATCATACGTTTCTCGCTCTTAACTGAAAAGCGTTGGATATTAGAGGGCCTGTGGTTTGTATCAGTTTTCTAAGCGGAGTTGAACTAGATATGTTCCGTATGTGTAGGAAACACAGTTCTTTTTTTCTGAGTAAACTCACGTTTCTTGCTGTATTAGAGACTCTAGAAAGCAAGAGCGTGCTTCTTTCTCTAAAGCAGAGTGTGTTTCATGGATGAGAACTGTGCTGTGTGTTTCCCTTCATAAATGGAGTTAAATCCCAGGCTCTGTGTCTTCCTACAAGCAAGACTTCGTTTCAGGTAAACGCAGTCACTTTTCAGCTCAAAGGAAGCTACATCATTCACGAATATCACACGTTTCTTGCTCTTAACTGAAAAGCGTTGGATGTTAGACGGCCTGTGGTTTGTATCAGTTTCCTACGCTGAGTTGAACTAGATATGTTCCCTATGTGTAGGAAACACAGTTCTTTTGTTCTGAGTACACTCACATTTCTTGCTGTATTAGAGAATCTAGAAAGCAAGAGTGTGATTCTTTCTCTAAAGCAGAGTGTGTTTCATGGATGAGAAATGTGCTGTGTGTTTCCCTTCAGAAATGGAGTTAAATCACAGGCTCTGTGTCTTCCTACAAGCAAGACTTTGTTACAGGTAAAGGCAGTCACTTTTCACCTCAAAGGAAGCTACATCGTTCACGAAGATCACATGTTTCTCGCTCTTAACTGAAAAGCGTTGGATGTTAGACGGCCTGTGGTTTGTATCAGTTTCCTACGCGGAGTTGAACTAGATATGTTCCCTATGTGTAGGAGACACAGTTCTTTTGTTCTGAGAACACTCACATTTCTTGCTGTATTAGAGAATCTAGAAAGCAAGAGTGTGATTCTTTCTCTAAAGCAGAGTGTGTTTCATGGATGAGAACTGTGCTGTGTGTTTCCCTTCAGAAACGGAGTTAAATCCCAGGCTCTGTGTCTTCCTACAAGCAAGACTTCGTTTCAGGTAAACGCAGTCACTTTTCAGCACAAACGAAGCTACATCGTTTACGAAGATCACAAATTTCTCGCTCTGAACTGAAAAGCGTTGGATGTTAGACGGCCTGTGGTTTGTATCAGTTTTCTAAGCGGAGTTGAACTAGATATGTTCCGTATGTGTAGGAAACACAGTTCTTTTGTTGTGAGTAAACTCACGTTTCTTGCTGTATTAGAGACTCTAGAAAGCAAGAGCGTGCTTCTTTCTCTAAAGCAGAGTGTGTTTCATGGATGAGAACTGTGCTGTGTGTTTCCCTTCATAAATGGAGATAAATCCCACGCTCTGTGTCTTCCTACAAGCAAGTCTTCGTTTCAGGTAAACGCAGTCACTTTTCAGGTCAAACCAAGCTACATCATTCATGAAGATCACACATTTCTCTCTCTTAACTGAAAAGCATTGGATGTTAGACGGCCTGTGGTTTGTATCAGTTTCCTAAGCGGAGTTGAACTAGATATGTTCCGTATGTGTAGGAAACAGAGTTCTTTTGTTCTGAGTACACTCACGTTTCTTGCTGTATTAGAGACTCTAGAAAGCAAGAGCGTGCTTCTTTCTCTAAAGCAGAGTGTGTTTCATGGATGAGAACTGTGCTGTGTGTTTCCCTTCAGATATGGAGTTAAATTCCAGGCTCTGTGTCTTCCTACAAGCAAGACTTTGTTTCAGGTATACTCAGTCACTTTTCAGCTCAAACGAAGCTACATCGTTCACGAAGATCACACGTTTTTTGCTCTTAACTGAAAACCGTTGGATGTTAGATGGCCTGTGGTTTGTACCAGTTTCCTAAGAGGAGTTGAACTAGATATGTTCCGTAAGTGTAGGAAACAGAGTTCTTTTGTTCTGAGCACACTCACGTTTCTTGCTGTATTAGAGACTCTAGAAAGCAAGAGTGTGCTTCTTTCTCTAAACAGAGTGTGTTTCATGGATGAGAACTGTGCTGTGTGTTTCCATTCATAAATGGAGTTAAATCCCAGGCTCTGTGTCTTCCTACAAGCAAGACTTTGTTACAGGTAAACGCAGTCACTTTTCAGCTCAAACGAAGCTACATCGTTCACGAAGTTCACACGGTTCTCGCTCTTAACTGAAAAGCATTGGATGTTAGGCTGCCTGTGGTTTGTATCAGTTTCCTAAGCGGAGTTGAACTAGGTATGTTCCGTATGTGTAGGAAACAGAGTTCTTTTGTTCTGAGTACACTCACGTTTCTTGCTGTATTAGAGACTCTAGAAAGCAAGAGCGTGCTACTTTCTCTAAAGCAGAGTGTGTTTCATGGATGAGACCTGTGCTGTGTGTTTCCCTTCAGAAATGGAGTTAAATTCCAGGCTCTGTGTCTTCCTACAAGCAAGACTTCGTTTCAGGTAAACTCAGTCACTTTTCAGCTCAAACGAAGCTACATCGTTCACGAAGATCACACGTTTTTTGCTCTTAACTGAAAACCGTTGGATGTTAGACGGCCTGTGGTTTGTATCAGTTTTCTAAGAGGAGTTGAACTAGATATGTTCCGTAAGTGTAGGAAACACAGTTGTTTTGTTCTGAGCACACTCACATTTCTTGCTGTATTAGAGACTCTAGAAAGCAAGAGCATGCTTCTTTCTCTAAAGCAGAGTGTGTTTCATGGATGAGAACTGTGCTGTGTGTTTCCCTTCATAAATGGAGTTAAATCCCAGGCTCTGTGTCTTCCTACAAGCAAGACTTGGTTCCGGGAAACGCAGTCACTTTTCAGCTCAAAGGAAGTTAAATCGTTCACGAAGATCCCACGATTCTCGCTCTTAATTGAAAAGCGTTGGATGTTAGAAGGCCTGTGGTTTGTATCAGTTTCCTAAGCGGAGTTGAACTAGATATGTTCCCTATGTGTAGGAAACACAGTTCTTTTGTTCTGAGTACACTCACATTTCTTGCTGTATTAGAGTCTCTAGAAAGCAAGAGCCTGCTTCTTTCTCTAAAGCAGCATGTGTTTCATGGATGAGAACTGTGCTGGTGTTTCCCTTCAGAAATGGAGTTAAATCCCAGGCTCTGTGTCTTCCTACAAGCAAGACTTCGTTTCAGGTAAACGCAGTCACTTTTCAGCTCAAACGAAGCTACATCGTTCACGAAGATCACACATTTCTCGCTGTGAACTGAAAAGCGTTGGATGTTAGACGGCCTGTGGTTTGTATCAGTTTTCTAAGCGGAGTTGAACTAGATATGTTCCATAAGTGTAGGAAACACAGTTCTTTTGTTCTGAGCACACTCTCATTTCGTGCTGTATTAGAGAATCTAGAAAGCAAGAGTGTGCTTCTTTCTCTAAAGCAGAGTGTGTTTCATGGATGAGAACTGTTCTGTGTGTTTCCCTTCAGGAATGGAGTTAAATCCCAGGCTCTGTGTCTTCCTACAAGCAAGACTTGGTTCCGGGAAACGCAGTCACTTTTCAGCTCAAAGGAAGCTAAATCGTTCACGAAGATCCCACGATTCTCGCTCTTAACTGAAAAGCGTTGGATTTTAGACGGCCTGTGGTTTGTATCAGTTTCCTAAGCGGAGTTGAACTAGATATGTTCCCTATGTGTAGGAAACAGAGTTCTTTTGTTCTGAGTACACTCACGTTTCTTGCTGTATTAGAGACTCTAGAAAGCAAGAGCGTGCTTCTTTCTCTAAAGCAGAGTGTGTTTCATGGATGAGAACTGTGCTGTGTGTTTCCCTTCAGAAATGGAGTTAAATCGCAGGCTCTGTGTCTTCCTACAAGCAAGACTTTGTTACAGGTAAAGGCAGTCACTTTTCAGCTCAAACGATGCTACATCGTTCACGAAGATCTCACGTTTCTTGCTCTTAACTGAAAAGCGTTGGATGTTAGACGGCCTGTGGTTTGTATCAGTTTCCTACGCGGCGTTGAACTAGATATGTTCCCTATGTGTAGGAAACACAGTTCTTTTGTTCTGAGTACACTCACATTTCTTGCTGTATTAGAGAATCTAGAAAGCAAGAGTGTGATTCTTTCTCTAAAGCAGAGTGTGTTTCATGGATGAGAACTGTGCTGTGTGTTTCCCTTCATAAATGGAGATAAATCCCAGGCTCTGTGTCTTCCTACAAGCAAGTCTTCGTTTCAGGTAAACGCAGTCACTTTTCAGCTCAAACCAAGCTACATCATTCATGAAGATCACACATTTCTCGCTCTTAACTGAAAAGCATTGGATGTTAGACGGCCTGTGGTTTGTATCAGTCTCCTAAGCGGAGTTGAACTAGATATGTTCCGTATGTGTAGGAAACAGAGTTCTTTTGTTCTGAGTACACTCACGTTTCTTGCTGTATTAGAGACTCTAGAAAGCAATAGCGTCCTTCTTTCTCTAAAGCAGAGCGTGTTTCATGGATGAGAACTGTGCTGTGTGTTTCTCTTCAGAAATGGAGTTAAATCCCAGGCTCTGTGTCTTCCTACAAGCAAGACTTCGTTTCAGGTAAACCAGTCACTTTTCAGCTCAAACGAAGCTACATAGTTCACGAAGATCACACGTTTTTTGTTCTTAACTGAAAACCGGTGGATGTTAGACAGCCTGTGGTTTGTATCAGTTTCCTAAGCGGAGTTGAACTAGATATGTTCCCTATGTGTAGGAAACACAGTTCTTTTGTTCTGAGTACACTCACGTTTCTTGCTGTATTAGAGACTCTAGAAAGCAATAGCGTCCTTCTTTCTCTAAAGCAGAGCGTGTTTCATGGATGAGAACTGTGCTGTGTGTTTCTCTTCAGAAATGGAGTTAAATCCCAGGCTCTGTGTCTTCCTACAAGCAATACTTTGTTTCAGGTAACCGCAGTCACTTTTCAGCTCAAACGAAGCTACGTCGTTCACGAAGATCACACATTTCTTGCTCTTAACTGAAAAGCGTTGGATATTAGAGGGCCTGTGGTTTGTATCAGTTTCCTAAGCGGAGTTGAACTAGATATGTCCCCATATGTGTAGGAAATACAGTTCTTTTGTTCTGAGTACACGCACAATTCTTGCTGTATTAGAGAATCTAGAAAGCAAGAGTGTGATTCTTTCTCTAAACCAGAGTGTGTTTCATGGATGAGAACTGTGCTTTGTGTTTCCCTTCAGAAATGGAGTTAAATCCCAGGCTCTGTGTCTTCTTACAAGCAAGACTTGGTTCCGGGAAAGCAGTCACTTTTCATCTCAAAGGAAGCTACATCGTTCACGAAGATCACACGTTTCTCGCTCTTAACTGAAAAGCGTTGGATGTTAGACGGCCTGTGGTTTGTAACAGTTTCCTAAGCGGAGTTGAACTAGATATGTTCCCTATGTGTAGGAAACACAGTTCTTTTGTTCTGAGTACACTCACATTTCTTGCTGTATTAGAGACTCTAGAAAGCAAGAGCCTGCTTCTTTCTCTAAAGCAGCGTGTGTTTCATGGATGAGAACTGTGCTGGTGTTTCCCTTCAGAAATGGAGTTAAATTCCAGGCTCTGTGTCTTCCTACAAGGAAGACTTTGTTACAGGTAAACGCCGTCACTTTTCAGTTCAAATGAAGCTACATCGTTCACGAAGGTCACACGGTTCTCGCTCTTAACTGAAAAGCATTGGATGTTAGACTGCCTGTGGTTTGTATCAGTATCCTAAGCGGAGTTGAACTAGGTATGTTCCGTATGTGTAGGAAACAGAGTTCTTTTGTTCTGAGTACACTCACGTTTCTTGCTGTATTAGAGACTCTAGAAAGCAAGAGCGTACTACTTCCTCTAAAGCAGAGTGTGTTTCATGGATGAGACCTGTGCTGTGTGTTTCCTTTCAGAAATGGAGTTAAATTCCAGGCTCTGTGTCTTCCTAGAAGCAAGACTTCGTTTCAGGTAAACTCAGTCACTTTTCGGCTCAAACGAAGCTACATCGTTCACGAAGATCACACGTTTTTTGCTCTTAACTGAAAACCGTTGGATGTTAGACGGCCTGTGGTTTGTATCAGTTTCCTAAGAGGAGTTGAACTAGATATGTTCCGTAAGTGTAGGAAACACAGTTCTTTTGTTCTGAGCACACTCATGTTACTTGCTGTATTAGAGACTCTAGAAAGCAAGAGCGTGCTTCTTTCTCTAAAGCAGAGTGTGTTTCATGGATGAGAACTGTGCTGTGTGTTTCCCTTCAGAAATGGAGATAAATCCCAGGCTCTGTGTCTTCCTACAAGCAAGACTTGGTTCCGGGAATCGCAGTCACTTTTCAGCTCAAAGGAAGCTACATCATTCAAGAAGATCACACGTTTCTCGCTCTTAACTGAAAAGCATTGAATGTTAGACGGCCTGTGGTTTGTATCAGTTTCCTAAGAGGAGTTGAACTAGATATGTTCCCTAAGTGTAGGAAACACAGTTCTTTTGTTCTGAGCACACTCACGTTTCTTGCTGTATTAGAGACTCTAGAAAGCAAGAGCGTGCTTCTTTCTCTAAAGCAGAGTGTGTTTCATGGATGAGAACTGTGCTGTGTGTTTCCCTTCAGAAATGGAGTTAAATCCCAGGCTCTGTGTCTTCCTACAAGCAAGACTTGGTTCCGGGAAACGCAGTCACTTTTCAGCTCAAAAAAGGTACATAGTTCCCGAATGTCACACGTTTCTCGCTCTTAACTGAAAAGCATTGGATGTTAGACTGCCTGTGGGTTGTATCAGTTTCCTAAGCGGAGTTGAACTAGGTATGTTCCGTATGTGTAGGAAACAGAGTTCTTTTGTTCTGAGTACACTCACATTTCTTGCTGTATTAGAGAATCTAGAAAGCAAGAGTGTGATTCTTTCTCTAAAGCAGAGTGTGTTTCATGGATGAGAACTGTGCTGTGTGTTTCCCTTCAGAAGTGGAGTTATATCCCAGGCTCTGTGTCTTCCTACAAGGAAGACTTGGTGACAGGAAACGCAGTCACTTTTCAGCTCAAAGGATGCTAAATCGTTCACGAAGATCATACGTTTCTCGCTCTTAACTGAAAAGCGTTGGATATTAGAGGGCCTGTGGTTTGTATCAGTTTTCTAAGCGGAGTTGAACTAGATATGTTCCCTATGTGTAGGAAACACAGTTCTTTTGTTCTGAGTAAACTCACGTTTCTTGCTGTATTAGAGACTCTAGAAAGCAAGAGCGTGCTTCTTTCTCTAAAGCAGAGTGTGTTTCATGGATGAGAACTGTGCTGTGTGTTTCCCTTCATAAATTGAGTTAAATCCCAGGCTCTGTGTCTTCCTACAAGCAAGACTTCGTTTCAGGTAAACGCAGTCACTTTTCAGCTCAAAGGAAGCTACATCATTCACGAATATCACACGTTTCTTGCTCTTAACTGAAAAGCGTTGGATGTTAGACGGCCTGTGGTTTGTATCAGTTTCCTACGCTGAGTTGAACTAGATATGTTCCCTATGTGTAGGAAACACAGTTCTTTTGTTCTGAGTACACTCACATTTCTTGCTGTATTAGAGACTCTAGAAAGCAAGAGCGTGCTACTTTCTCTAAAGCAGAGTGTGTTTCATGGATGAGACCTGTGCTGTGTGTTTCCCTTCAGAAATGGAGTTAAATTCCAGGCTCTGTGTCTTCCTACAAGCAAGACTTCGTTTCAGGTAAACTCAGTCACTTTTCAGCTCAAACGAAGCTACATCGTTCACGAAAATCACACGTTTTTTGCTCTTAACTTAAAACCGTTGGATGTTAGACGGCCTGTGGTTTGTATCAGTTTCCTAAGAGGAGTAGAACTAGATATGTTCCGTAAGTGTAGGAAACACAGTTCTTTTGTTCTGAGCACACTCACATTTCTTGCTGTATTAGAGACTCTAGAAAGCAAGAGCGTGCTTCTTTCTCTAAAGCAGAGTGTGTTTCATGGAAGAGAACTGTGCTGTGTGTTTCCCTTCATAAATGGAGTTAAATCCCAGGCTCTGTGTCTTCCTACAAGCAAGACTTGGTTCCGGGAAACGCAGTCACTTTTCAGCTCAAAGGAAGTTAAATCGTTCACGAAGATCCCACGATTCTCGATCTTAATTGAAAAGCGTTGGATGTTAGAAGGCCTGTGGTTTGTATCAGTTTCCTAAGCGGAGTTGAACTAGATATGTTCCCTATGTGTAGGAAACACAGTTCTTTTGTTCTGAGTACACTCACATTTCTTGCTGTATTAGAGTCTCTAGAAAGCAAGAGCCTGCTTCTTTCTCTAAAGCAGCATGTGTTTCATGGATGAGAACTGTGCTGGTGTTTCCCTTCAGAAATGGAGTTAAATCCCAGGCTCTGTGTCTTCCTACAAGCAATACTTTGTTTCAGGTAACCGCAGTCACTTTTCAGCTCAAACGAAGCTACGTCGTTCACGAAGATCACACATTTCTTGCTCTTAACTGAAAAGCGTTGGATATTAGAGGGCCTGTGGTTTGTATCAGTTTCCTAAGCGGAGTTGAACTAGATATGTCCCCATATGTGTAGGAAATACAGTTCTTTTGTTCTGAGTACACGCACAATTCTTGCTGTATTAGAGAATCTAGAAAGCAAGAGTGTGATTCTTTCTCTAAACCAGAGTGTGTTTCATGGATGAGAACTGTGCTTTGTGTTTCCCTTCAGAAATGGAGTTAAATCCCAGGCTCTGTGTCTTCCTACAAGCAAGACTTGGTTCCGGGAAAGCAGTCACTTTTCAGCTCAAAGGAAGCTACATCGTTCACGAAGATCACACGTTTCTCGCTCTTAACTGAAAAGCGTTGGATGTTAGACGGCCTGTGGTTTGTAACAGTTTCCTAAGCGGAGTTGAACTAGATATGTTCCCTATGTGTAGGAAACACAGTTCTTTTGTTCTGAGTACACTCACATTTCTTGCTGTATTAGAGACTCTAGAAAGCAAGAGCGTGCTTCTTTCTCTAAAGCAGAGTGTGTTTCATGGATGAGAACTGTGCTGTGTGTTTCCCTTCATAAATGGAGTTAAATCCCAGGCTCTGTTTCTTCCTACAAGAAGACTTGGTTCCGGGAAACGCAGTCACTTTTCAGCTCAAACCAAGCTACATCGTTCACGAAGATCCCACGATTCTCGATCTTAATTGAAAAGCGTTGGATGTTAGAAGGCCTGTGGTTTGTATCAGTTTCCTAAGCGGAGTTGAACTAGATATGTTCCGTATGTGTAGGAAACACAGTTCTTTTGTTCTGAGTACACTCACGTTTCTTGCTGTATTAGAGACTCTAGAAAGCAAGAGCCTGCTTCTTTCTCTAAAGCAGCATGTGTTTCATGGATGAGAACTGTGCTGGTGTTTCCCTTCAGAAATGGAGTTAAATCCCAGGCTCTGTGTCTTCCTACAAGCAATACTTTGTTTCAGGTAACCGCAGTCACTTTTCAGCTCAAACGAAGCTACGTCGTTCACGAAGATCACACATTTCTTGCTCTTAACTGAAAAGCGTTGGATATTAGAGGGCCTGTGGTTTGTATCAGTTTCCTAAGCGGAGTTGAACTAGATATGTCCCCATATGTGTAGGAAATACAGTTCTTTTGTTCTGAGTACACGCACAATTCTTGCTGTATTAGAGAATCTAGAAAGCAAGAGTGTGATTCTTTCTCTAAACCAGAGTGTGTTTCATGGATGAGAACTGTGCTTTGTGTTTCCCTTCAGAAATGGAGTTAAATCCCAGGCTCTGTGTCTTCCTACAAGCAAGACTTGGTTCCGGGAAAGCAGTCACTTTTCAGCTCAAAGGAAGCTACATCGTTCACGAAGATCACACGTTTCTCGCTCTTAACTGAAAAGCGTTGGATGTTAGACGGCCTGTGGTTTGTAACAGTTTCCTAAGCGGAGTTGAACTAGATATGTTCCCTATGTGTAGGAAACACAGTTCTTTTGTTCTGAGTACACTCACATTTCTTGCTGTATTAGAGACTCTAGAAAGCAAGAGCCTGCTTCTTTCTCTAAAGCAGCGTGTGTTTCATGGATGAGAACTGTGCTGGTGTTTCCCTTCAGAAATGGAGTTAAATCCCAGGCTCTGTGTCTTCCTACAAGGAAGACTTTGTTACAGGTAAACGCCGTCACTTTTCAGTTCAAATGAAGCTACATCGTTCACGAAGGTCACACGGTTCTCGCTCTTAACTGAAAAGCATTGGATGTTAGACGGCCTGTGGTTTGTATCAGTATCCTAAGCGGAGTTGAACTAGGTATGTTCCGTATGTGTAGGAAACAGAGTTCTTTTGTTCTGAGTACACTCACGTTTCTTGCTGTATTAGAGACTCTAGAAAGCAAGAGCGTGCTACTTCCTCTAAAGCAGAGTGTGTTTCATGGATGAGACCTGTGCTGTGTGTTTCCTTTCAATAATGGAGTTAAATTCCAGGCTCTGTGTCTTCCTACAAGCAAGACTTCGTTTCAGGTAAACTCAGTCACTTTTCGGCTCAAACGAAGCTACATCGTTCACGAAGATCACACGTTTTTTGCTCTTAACTGAAAACCGTTGGATGTTAGACGGCCTGTGGTTTGTATCAGTTTCCTAAGAGGAGTTGAACTAGATATGTTCCGTAAGTGTAGGAAACACAGTTCTTTTGTTCTGAGCACACTCATGTTACTTGCTGTATTAGAGACTCTAGAAAGCAAGAGCGTGCTTCTTTCTCTAAAGCAGAGTGTGTTTCATGGATGAGAACTGTGCTGTGTGTTTCCCTTCAGAAATGGAGATAAATCCCAGGCTCTGTGTCTTCCTACAAGCAAGACTTGGTTCCGGGAATCGCAGTCACTTTTCAGCTCAAAGGAAGCTACATCATTCAAGAAGATCACACGTTTCTAGCTCTTAACTGAAAAGCATTGAATGTTAGACGGCCTGTGGTTTGTATCAGTTTCCTAAGAGGAGTTGAACTAGATATGTTCCCTAAGTGTAGGAAACACAGTTCTTTTGTTCTGAGCACACTCACGTTTCTTGCTGTATTAGAGACTCTAGAAAGCAAGAGCGTGCTTCTTTCTCTAAAGCAGAGTGTGTTTCATGGATGAGAACTGTGCTGTGTGTTTCCCTTCAGAAATGGAGTTAAATCCCAGGCTCTGTGTCTTCCTACAAGCAAGACTTGGTTCCGGGAAACGCAGTCACTTTTCAGCTCAAAAAAGGTACATAGTTCTCGAATGTCACACGGTTCTCGCTCTTAACTGAAAAGCATTGGATGTTAGACTGCCTGTGGGTTGTATCAGTTTCCTAAGCGGAGTTGAACTAGGTATGTTGCGTATGTGTAGGAAACACAGTTCTTTTGTTCTGAGTAAACTCACGTTTCTTGTTGTATTAGAGACTCTAGAAAGCAAGAGCGTGCTTCTTTCTCTAAAGCAGAGTGTGTTTCATGGATGAGAACTGTGCTGTGTGTTTCCCTTCATAAATGGAGTTAAATCCCAGGCTCTGTTTCTTCCTACAAGAAGACTTTGTTACAGGTAAACGCAGTCACTTTTCAGCTCAAACCAAGCTACATCATTCACGAAGGTCACACGGTTCTTGCTCTTAACTGAAAAGCATTGGATGTTAGAATGCCTGTGGTTTATATCAGTTTCCTAAGCGGAGTTGAACTAGGTATGTTCCGTATGTGTAGGAAACAGAGTTCTTTTGTTCTGAGTACACTCACGTTTCTTGCTGTATTAGAGACTCTAGAAAGCAAGGGCGTGCTTCTTTCTCTAAAGCAGAGTGTGTTTCATGGATGAGAACTGTGCTTTGTGTTTCCCTTCAGAAATGGAGTTAAATCCCAGGCTCTGTATCTTCCTACAAGCAACACTTTGTTTCAGGTAAACGCAGTCACTTTTCAGCTCAAAGGAAGGTACATCGTTCACGAAGATCACACGTTTCTCGCTCTTAACTGAAAAGCGTTGGATGTTAGACGGCCTGTGGTTTGTATCAGTTTCCTAAGCGGAGTTGAACCAGATATGTTCCCTATGTGTAGGAAACACAGTTCTTTTGTTCTGAGTACACTCACATTTCTTGCTGTATTAGAGAATCTAGAAAGCAAGAGTGTGATTCTTTCTCTAAAGCAGAGTGTGTTTCATGGATGAGAACTGTGCTGTGTGTTTCCCTTCAGAAATGGAGTTAAATCCCAGGCTCTGTGTCTTCCTACAAGCAAGACTTGGTTCCGGGAAACGCAGTCACTTTTCAGGTCAAACAAAGCTACATAGTTCCCGAAGGTCACACGGTTCTCGCTCTTAACTGAAAAGCATTGGATGTTAGACTGCCTGTGGTTTGTATCAGTTTCTTAAGCGGAGTTGAACTAGGTATGTTCCGTATGTGTAGGAAACACAGTTCTTTTGTTCTGAGTACACTCACGTTTCTTGCTGTATTAGAGAATCTAGAAAGCAAGAGTGTGCTTCTTTCTCTAAAGCAGAGTGTGTTTCATGGATGAGAACTGTGCTGTGTGTTTCCCTTCAGAAATGGAGATAAATCACAGGCTCTGTGTCTTCCTACAAGCAAGACTTGGTTCCGGGAATCGCAGTCACTTTTCAGCTCAAAGGAAGCTACATCATTCACGAAGATCACACGTTTCTCGCTCTTAACTGAAAAGCATTGGATGTTAGACGGCCTGTGGTTTGTATCAGTTTCCTAAGCGGAGTTGAACTAGATATGTTCCCTATGTGTAGGAAATACAGTTCTTTTGTTCTGAGTACACTCACATTTCTTGCTGTATTAGAGAGTCTAGAAAGCAAGAGCGTGCTTCTTTCTCTAAAGCAGCGGGTGTTTCATGGATGAGAACTGTGCTGTGTGTTTTCCTTCAGAAATGGAGTTAAATTCCAGGCTCTGTGTCTTCCTACAAGCAAGACTTCGTTTCAGGTAAACTCAGTGAGTTTTCAGTTCAAACGAAGCTACATCGTTCACGAAGATCACACGTTTTTTGCTCTTAACTGAAAACCGTTGGATGTTAGACGGCCTGTGGTTTGTATCAGTTTCCTAAGAGGAGTTGAACTACATATGTTCCGTAGGTGTAGGAAACACAGTTCTTTTGTTCTGAGCACACTCACGTTTCTTGCTGTATTACGGACTCTAGAAAGCAAGAGCGTGCTTCTTTCTCTAAAGCAGAGTGTGTTTCATAGATGAGAACTGTGCTGTGTGTTTCCCTTCAGAAATGGAGTTAAATCCCAGGCTCTGTGTCTTCCTACAAGCAAGACATCGTTTCAGGTAAACGCAGTCACTTTTCAGCTCAAACGAAGCTACATCGTTCACGAAGATCACACCTTTCTCGCTCATAACTGAAAAGCGTTGGATGTTAGACGGCCTGTGGTTTGTATCAGTTTCCTAAGCGGAGTTGAACTAGATATGTTCCCTATGTGTAGGAAACACAGTTCTTTTGTTCTGAGTACACTTACATTTCTTGCTGTATTAGAGAATCTAGAAAGCAAGAGTGTGATTCTTTCTCTAAAGCAGAGTGTGTTTCATGGATGAGAACTGTGCTGTGTGTTTCCCTGCAGAAATGGAGTTAAATCCCAGGCTCTGTGTCTTCCTACAAGCAAGACTTGGTTCCGGGAAACGCAGTCACTTTTCAGCTCAAAGGAAGCTAAATCGTTCACGAAGATCACACGTTTCTCGCTCTTAACTGAAAAGCGTTGGATGTTAGACGGCCTGTGGTTTGTATCAGTTTCCTAAGAGGAGTTGAACTAGATATGTTCCCTATGTGTAGCAAACACAGTTCTTTTGTTCTGAGTACACTCACGTTTCTTGCTGTATTAGAGACTCTAGAAAGCAAGAGTGTGCTTCTTTCTCTAAACAGAGTGTGTTTCATGGATGAGAACTGTGCTGTGTGTTTCCATTCAGAAATGGAGTTAAATCACAGGCTCTGTGTCTTCCTACAAGCAAGACTTTGTTACAGGTAAACGCAGTCACTTTTCAGCTCAAACGAAGCTACATCGTTCACGAAGGTCACACGGTTCTCGCTCTTAACTGAAAAGCATTGGATGTTAGGATGCCTGTGGTTTGTATCAGTTTCCTAAGCGGAGTTGAACTAGGTATGTTCCGTATGTGTAGGAAACACAGTTCTTTTGTTCTGAGTACACGCACGTTTCTTGCTGTATTAGAGACTCTAGAAAGCAAGAGCGTGCTACTTTCTCTAAAGCAGAGTGTGTTTCATGGATGAGAACTGTGCTGTGTGTTTCCCTTCAGAAGTGGAGTTAAATTCCAGGCTCTGTGTCTTACTACAAGCAAGACTTTGTTACAGGTAAAGGCAGTCACTTTTCAGCTCAAACGAAGCTACATCGTTCACGAAGATCACACGTTTCTCGCTCTTAACTGAAAAGCGTTGGATGTTAGAAGGCCTGTGGTTTGTATCAGTCTCCTAAGCGGAGTTGAACTAGATATGTTCCCTATGTGTAGGAAACACAGTTCTTTTGTTCTGAGTACACTCACATTTCTTGCTGTATTAGAGAATCTAGAAAGCAAGAGTGTGATTCTTTCTCTAAAGCAGAGTGTGTTTCATGGATGAGACCTGTGCTGTGTGTTTCCCTTCAGTAATGGAGTTAAATCCCAGGCTCTGTGTCTTCCTACAAGCAAGACTTGGTTCCGGGAAATGCAGTCACTTTTCAGCTCAAAGGAAGCTAAATCGTTCACGAAGATCACACGTTTCTCGCTCTTAACTGAAAAGCGTTGGATGTTAGACAGCCTGTGGTTTGTATCAGTTTCCTAAGCGGAGTTGAACTAGATATGTTACCTATGTGTAGGAAACACAGTTCTTTTGTTCTGAGTACACTCACGTTTCTTGCTGTATTAGAGACTCTAGAAAGCAATAGCGTGCTTCTTTCTCTAAAGCAGAGTGTGTTTCATGGATGAGAACTGTGCTGTGTGTTTCCCTTCAGAAATGGAGTTAAATCCCAGGCTCTGTGTCTTCCTACAAGCAATACTTTGTTTCAGGTAACCGCAGTCACTTTTCAGCTCAAACGAAGCTACGTCGTTCACGAAGATCACACATTTCTCGCTCATAACTGAAAAGCGTTGGATATTAGAGGGCCTGTGGTTTGTATCAGTTTCCTAAGCGGAGTTGAACTAGATATGTCCCCTATGTGTAGGAAATACAGTTCTTTTGTTCTGAGTACACGCACATTTCTTGCTGTATTAGATAATCTAGAAAGCAAGAGTGTGATTCTTTCTCTAAAGCAGAGTGTGTTTCATGGATGAGAACTGTGCTGTGTGTTTCCCTTCAGAAGTGGAGTTAAATCCCAGGCTCTGTGTCTTCCTACAAGCAAGACTTGGTTCCGGGAAAGCAGTCACTTTTCAGCTGAAAGGAAGCTACATCGTTCACGAAGATCACACGTTTCTCGCTCTTAACTGAAAAGCATTGGATGTTAGACGGCCTGTGGTTTTTAACAGTTTCCTAAGCGGAGTTGAACTAGATATGTTCCCTATGTGTCGGAAACACAGTTCTTTTTTTCTGAGTACACTCACATTTCTTGCTGTATTAGAGACTCTAGAAAGCAAGAGCCTGCTTCTTTCTCTAAAGCAGCATGTGTTTCATGGATGAGAACTGTGCTGGTGTTTCCCTTCAGAAATGGAGTTAAATCCCAGGCTCTGTGTCTTCCTACAAGGAAGACTTTGTTACTGGTAAACGCCGTCACTTTTCAGCTCAAACGAAGCTACATCGTTCATGAAGGTCACACGGTTCTCGCTCATAACTGAAAAGCATTGGATGTTAGACTGCCTGTGGTTTGTATCAGTATCCTAAGCGGAGTTGAACTAGGTATGTTCCGTATGTGTAGGAAACAGAGTTCTTTTGTTCTGAGTACACTCACGTTTCTTGTTGTATTAGAGACTCTAGAAAGCAAGAGCGTGCTACTTTCTCTAAAGCAGAGTGTGTTTCATGGATGAGACCTGTGCTGTGTGTTTCCCTTCAGAAATGGAGTTAAATTCCAGGCTCTGTGTCTTCCTACAAGCAAGATTTCGTTTCAGGTAAACTCAGTCACTTTTCAGCTCAAACGAAGCTACATCGTTCACGAAGATCACACGTTTTTTGCTCTTAACTGAAAACCGTTGGATGTTAGACGGCCTGTGGTTTGTATCAGTTTCCTAAGAGGAGTTGAACTAGATATGTTCCGTGAGTGTAGGAAACACAGTTCTTTTGTTCTGAGTACACTCACGTTTCTTGCTGTATTAGAGACTCTAGAAAGCAAGAGCGTGCTTCTTTCTCTAAAGCAGAGTGTGTTTCATGGATGAGAACTGTGCTGTGTGTTTCCCTTCATAAATGGAGTTAAATCCCAGGCTCTGTGTCTTCCTACAAGCAAGACTTGGTTCCGGGAATCGCAGTCACTTTTCAGCTCAAAGGCAGCTACATCATTCACGAAGATCACACGTTTCTCGCTCTTAACTGAAAAGCATTGGATGTTAGACGGCCTGTGGTTTGTATCAGTTTCCTAAGCGGAGTTGAACTAGATATGTTCCCTATGTGTAGGAAATACAGTTCTTTTGTTCTGAGTACACTCACATTTCTTGCTGTATTAGAGACTCTAGAAAGCAAGAGCGTGCTTCTTTCTCTAAAGCAGCGGGTGTTTCATGGATGAGAACTGTGCTGTGTGTTTTCCTTCAGAAATGGAGTTAAATTCCAGGCTCTGTGTCTTCCTACAAGCAAGACTTCGTTTCAGGTAAACTCAGTCACTTTTCAGCTCAAACGAAGCTACATCGTTCAGGAAGATCACACGTTTTTTGCTCTTAACTGAACACAGTTGGATGTTAGACGGCCTGTGGTTTGTATCAGTTTCCTAAGAGGAGTTGAACTACATATGTTCCGTAGGTGTAGGAAACACAGTTCTTTTGTTCTGAGCACACTCACGTTTCTTGCTGTATTACGGACTCTAGAAAGCAAGAGCGTGCTTCTTTCTCTAAAGCAGAGTGTGTTTCATAGATGAGAACTGTGCTGTGTGTTTCCCTTCAGAAATGGAGTTAAATCCCAGGCTCTGTGTCTTCCTACAAGCAAGACATCGTTTCAGGTAAACGCAGTCACTTTTCAGCTCAAACGAAGCTACATCGTTCACGAAGATCACACCTTTCTCGCTCATAACTGAAAAGCGTTGGATGTTAGACGGCCTGTGGTTTGTATCAGTTTCCTAAGCGGAGTTGAACTAGATATGTTCCCTATGTGTAGGAAACACAGTTCTTTTGTTCTGAGTACACTTACATTTCTTGCTGTATTAGAGAATCTAGAAAGCAAGAGTGTGATTCTTTCTCTAAAGCAGAGTGTGTTTCATGGATGAGAACTGTGCTGTGTGTTTCCCTTCAGAAATGGAGTTAAATCCCAGGCTCTGTGTCTTCCTACAAGCAAGACTTGGTTCCGGGAAACGCAGTCAGTTTTCAGCTCAAAGGAAGCTAAATCGTTCACGAAGATCACACGTTTCTCGCTCTTAACTGAAAAGCGTTGGATGTTAGACGGCCTGTGGTTTGTATCAGTTTCCTAAGAGGAGTTGAACTAGATATGTTCCCTATGTGTAGCAAACACAGTTCTTTTGTTCTGAGTACACTCACGTTTCTTGCTGTATTAGAGACTCTAGAAAGCAAGAGTGTGCTTCTTTCTCTAAACAGAGTGTGTTTCATGGATGAGAACTGTGCTGTGTGTTTCCATTCAGAAATGGAGTTAAATCACAGGCTCTGTGTCTTCCTACAAGCAAGACTTTGTTACAGGTAAACGCAGTCACTTTTCAGCTCAAACGAAGCTACATCGTTCACGAAGGTCACACGGTTCTCGCTCTTAACTGAAAAGCATTGGATGTTAGGATGCCTGTGGTTTGTATCAGTTTCCTAAGCGGAGTTGAACTAGGTATGTTCCGTATGTGTAGGAAACACAGTTCTTTTGTTCTGAGTACACGCACGTTTCTTGCTGTATTAGAGACTCTAGAAAGCAAGAGCGTGCTACTTTCTCTAAAGCAGAGTGTGTTTCATGGATGAGAACTGTGCTGTGTGTTTCCCTTCAGAAGTGGAGTTAAATTCCAGGCTCTGTGTCTTACTACAAGCAAGACTTTGTTACAGGTAAAGGCAGTCACTTTTCAGCTCAAACGAAGCTACATCGTTCACGAAGATCACACGTTTCTCGCTCTTAACTGAAAAGCGTTGGATGTTAGAAGGCCTGTGGTTTGTATCAGTCTCCTAAGCGGAGTTGAACTAGATATGTTCCCTATGTGTAGGAAACACAGTTCTTTTGTTCTGAGTACACTCACATTTCTTGCTGTATTAGAGAATCTAGAAAGCAATAGCGTGCTTCTTTCTCTAAAGCAGAGTGTGTTTCATGGATGAGAACTGTGCTGTGTGTTTCCCTTCAGAAATGGAGTTAAATCCCAGGCTCTGTGTCTTCCTACAAGCAATACTTTGTTTCAGGTAACCGCAGTCACTTTTCAGCTCAAACGAAGCTACGTCGTTCACGAAGATCACACATTTCTCGCTCATAACTGAAAAGCGTTGGATATTAGAGGGCCTGTGGTTTGTATCAGTTTCCTAAGCGGAGTTGAACTAGATATGTCCCCTATGTGTAGGAAATACAGTTCTTTTGTTCTGAGTACACGCACATTTCTTGCTGTATTAGATAATCTAGAAAGCAAGAGTGTGATTCTTTCTCTAAAGCAGAGTGTGTTTCATGGATGAGAACTGTGCTGTGTGTTTCCCTTCAGAAGTGGAGTTAAATCCCAGGCTCTGTGTCTTCCTACAAGCAAGACTTGGTTCCGGGAAAGCAGTCACTTTTCAGCTGAAAGGAAGCTACATCGTTCACGAAGATCACACGTTTCTCGCTCTTAACTGAAAAGCATTGGATGTTAGACGGCCTGTGGTTTTTAACAGTTTCCTAAGCGGAGTTGAACTAGATATGTTCCCTATGTGTCGGAAACACAGTTCTTTTTTTCTGAGTACACTCACATTTCTTGCTGTATTAGAGACTCTAGAAAGCAAGAGCCTGCTTCTTTCTCTAAAGCAGCATGTGTTTCATGGATGAGAACTGTGCTGGTGTTTCCCTTCAGAAATGGAGTTAAATCCCAGGCTCTGTGTCTTCCTACAAGGAAGACTTTGTTACTGGTAAACGCCGTCACTTTTCAGCTCAAACGAAGCTACATCGTTCATGAAGGTCACACGGTTCTCGCTCATAACTGAAAAGCATTGGATGTTAGACTGCCTGTGGTTTGTATCAGTATCCTAAGCGGAGTTGAACTAGGTATGTTCCGTATGTGTAGGAAACAGAGTTCTTTTGTTCTGAGTACACTCACGTTTCTTGCTGTATTAGAGACTCTAGAAAGCAAGAGCGTGCTACTTTCTCTAAAGCAGAGTGTGTTTCATGGATGAGACCTGTGCTGTGTGTTTCCCTTCAGAAATGGAGTTAAATTCCAGGCTCTGTGTCTTCCTACAAGCAAGATTTCGTTTCAGGTAAACTCAGTCACTTTTCAGCTCAAACGAAGCTACATCGTTCACGAAGATCACACGTTTTTTGCTCTTAACTGAAAACCGTTGGATGTTAGACGGCCTGTGGTTTGTATCAGTTTCCTAAGAGGAGTTGAACTAGATATGTTCCGTGAGTGTAGGAAACACAGTTCTTTTGTTCTGAGTACACTCACGTTTCTTGCTGTATTAGAGACTCTAGAAAGCAAGAGCGTGCTTCTTTCTCTAAAGCAGAGTGTGTTTCATGGATGAGAACTGTGCTGTGTGTTTCCCTTCATAAATGGAGTTAAATCCCAGGCTCTGTGTCTTCCTACAAGCAAGACTTGGTTCCGGGAATCGCAGTCACTTTTCAGCTCAAAGGCAGCTACATCATTCACGAAGATCACACGTTTCTCGCTCTTAACTGAAAAGCATTGGATGTTAGACGGCCTGTGGTTTGTATCAGTTTCCTAAGCGGAGTTGAACTAGATATGTTCCCTATGTGTAGGAAATACAGTTCTTTTTTTCTGAGTACACTCACATTTCTTGCTGTCTTAGAGACTCTAGAAAGCAAGAGCGTGCTTCTTTCTCTAAAGCAGCGGGTGTTTCATGGATGAGAACTGTGCTGTGTGTTTTCCTTCAGAAATGGAGTTAAATTCCAGGCTCTGTGTCTTCCTACAAGCAAGACTTCGTTTCAGGTAAACTCAGTCACTTTTCAGCTCAAACGAAGCTACATCGTTCACGAAGATTACACGTTTTTTGCTCTTAACTGAAAACCGTTGGATGTTATGCTGCCTGTGGTTTGTATCAGTTTCCTAAGAGGAGTTGAACTACATATGTTCCGTAGGTGTAGGAAACACAGTTCTTTTGTTCTGAGCACACTCACGTTTCTTGCTGTATTAGAGACTCTAGAAAGCAAGAGTGTGATTCTTTCTCTAAAGCAGAGTGTGTTTCAAGGATGAGACCTGTGCTGTGTGTTTCCCTTCAGAAATGGAGTTAAATTCCGGGCTCTGTGTCTTCCTACAAGCAAGACTTCGTTTCAGGTAAACTCAGTCACTTTTCAGCTCAAACGAAGCTACATCGTTCACGAAGATCACACGTTTTTTGCTCTTAACTGAAAACCGTTGGATGTTAGACGGCCTGTGGTTTGTATCAGTTTCCTAAGAGGAGTTGAACTAGATATGTAACGTGAGTGTACGAAACACAGTTCTTTTGTTCTGAGCACACTCACGTTTCTTGCTGTATTAGAGACTCTAGAAAGCAAGAGCGTGCTTCTTTCTCTAAAGCAGAGTGTGTTTCATGGATGAGAACTGTGCTGTGTGTTTCCCTTCAGAAATGGAGTTAAATCCCAGGCTCTGTGTCTTCCTACAAGCAAGACATCGTTTCAGGTAAACGCAGTCACTTTTCAGCTCAAACGAAGCTACATCGTTCACGAAGATCACACCTTTCTCGCTCATAACTGAAAAGCGTTGGATGTTAGACGGCCTGTGGTTTGTATCAGTTTCCTAAGCGGAGTTGAACTAGATATGTTCCCTATGTGTAGGAAACACAGTTCTTTTGTTCTGAGTACACTCACGTTTCTTGCTGTATTACGGACTCTAGAAAGCAAGAGCGTGCTTCTTTCTCTAAAGCAGAGTGTGTTTCATAGATGAGAACTGTGCTGTGTGTTTCCCTTCAGAAATGGAGTTAAATCCCAGGCTCTGTGTCTTCCTACAAGCAAGACATCGTTTCAGGTAAACGCAGTCACTTTTCAGCTCAAACGAAGCTACATCGTTCACGAAGATCACACCTTTCTCGCTCATAACTGAAAAGCGTTGGATGTTAGACGGCCTGTGGTTTGTATCAGTTTCCTAAGCGGAGTTGAACTAGATATGTTCCCTATGTGTAGGAAACACAGTTCTTTTGTTCTGAGTACACTTACATTTCTTGCTGTATTAGAGAATCTAGAAAGCAAGAGTGTGATTCTTTCTCTAAAGCAGAGTGTGTTTCATGGATGAGAACTGTGCTGTGTGTTTCCCTTCAGAAATGGAGTTAAATCCCAGGCTCTGTGTCTTCCTACAAGCAAGACTTGGTTCCGGGAAACGCAGTCAGTTTTCAGCTCAAAGGAAGCTAAATCGTTCACGAAGATCACACGTTTCTCGCTCTTAACTGAAAAGCGTTGGATGTTAGACGGCCTGTGGTTTGTATCAGTTTCCTAAGAGGAGTTGAACTAGATATGTTCCCTATGTGTAGCAAACACAGTTCTTTTGTTCTGAGTACACTCACGTTTCTTGCTGTATTAGAGACTCTAGAAAGCAAGAGTGTGCTTCTTTCTCTAAACAGAGTGTGTTTCATGGATGAGAACTGTGCTGTGTGTTTCCATTCAGAAATGGAGTTAAATCACAGGCTCTGTGTCTTCCTACAAGCAAGACTTTGTTACAGGTAAACGCAGTCACTTTTCAGCTCAAACGAAGCTACATCGTTCACGAAGGTCACACGGTTCTCGCTCTTAACTGAAAAGCATTGGATGTTAGGATGCCTGTGGTTTGTATCAGTTTCCTAAGCGGAGTTGAACTAGGTATGTTCCGTATGTGTAGGAAACACAGTTCTTTTGTTCTGAGTACACGCACGTTTCTTGCTGTATTAGAGACTCTAGAAAGCAAGAGCGTGCTACTTTCTCTAAAGCAGAGTGTGTTTCATGGATGAGAACTGTGCTGTGTGTTTCCCTTCAGAAGTGGAGTTAAATTCCAGGCTCTGTGTCTTACTACAAGCAAGACTTTGTTACAGGTAAAGGCAGTCACTTTTCAGCTCAAACGAAGCTACATCGTTCACGAAGATCACACGTTTCTCGCTCTTAACTGAAAAGCGTTGGATGTTAGAAGGCCTGTGGTTTGTATCAGTCTCCTAAGCGGAGTTGAACTAGATATGTTCCCTATGTGTAGGAAACACAGTTCTTTTGTTCTGAGTACACTCACATTTCTTGCTGTATTAGAGAATCTAGAAAGCAATAGCGTGCTTCTTTCTCTAAAGCAGAGTGTGTTTCATGGATGAGAACTGTGCTGTGTGTTTCCCTTCAGAAATGGAGTTAAATCCCAGGCTCTGTGTCTTCCTACAAGCAATACTTTGTTTCAGGTAACCGCAGTCACTTTTCAGCTCAAACGAAGCTACGTCGTTCACGAAGATCACACATTTCTCGCTCATAACTGAAAAGCGTTGGATATTAGAGGGCCTGTGGTTTGTATCAGTTTCCTAAGCGGAGTTGAACTAGATATGTCCCCTATGTGTAGGAAATACAGTTCTTTTGTTCTGAGTACACGCACATTTCTTGCTGTATTAGATAATCTAGAAAGCAAGAGTGTGATTCTTTCTCTAAAGCAGAGTGTGTTTCATGGATGAGAACTGTGCTGTGTGTTTCCCTTCAGAAGTGGAGTTAAATCCCAGGCTCTGTGTCTTCCTACAAGCAAGACTTGGTTCCGGGAAAGCAGTCACTTTTCAGCTGAAAGGAAGCTACATCGTTCACGAAGATCACACGTTTCTCGCTCTTAACTGAAAAGCATTGGATGTTAGACGGCCTGTGGTTTTTAACAGTTTCCTAAGCGGAGTTGAACTAGATATGTTCCCTATGTGTCGGAAACACAGTTCTTTTTTTCTGAGTACACTCACATTTCTTGCTGTATTAGAGACTCTAGAAAGCAAGAGCCTGCTTCTTTCTCTAAAGCAGCATGTGTTTCATGGATGAGAACTGTGCTGGTGTTTCCCTTCAGAAATGGAGTTAAATCCCAGGCTCTGTGTCTTCCTACAAGGAAGACTTTGTTACTGGTAAACGCCGTCACTTTTCAGCTCAAACGAAGCTACATCGTTCATGAAGGTCACACGGTTCTCGCTCATAACTGAAAAGCATTGGATGTTAGACTGCCTGTGGTTTGTATCAGTATCCTAAGCGGAGTTGAACTAGGTATGTTCCGTATGTGTAGGAAACAGAGTTCTTTTGTTCTGAGTACACTCACGTTTCTTGCTGTATTAGAGACTCTAGAAAGCAAGAGCGTGCTACTTTCTCTAAAGCAGAGTGTGTTTCATGGATGAGACCTGTGCTGTGTGTTTCCCTTCAGAAATGGAGTTAAATTCCAGGCTCTGTGTCTTCCTACAAGCAAGATTTCGTTTCAGGTAAACTCAGTCACTTTTCAGCTCAAACGAAGCTACATCGTTCACGAAGATCACACGTTTTTTGCTCTTAACTGAAAACCGTTGGATGTTAGACGGCCTGTGGTTTGTATCAGTTTCCTAAGAGGAGTTGAACTAGATATGTTCCGTGAGTGTAGGAAACACAGTTCTTTTGTTCTGAGTACACTCACGTTTCTTGCTGTATTAGAGACTCTAGAAAGCAAGAGCGTGCTTCTTTCTCTAAAGCAGAGTGTGTTTCATGGATGAGAACTGTGCTGTGTGTTTCCCTTCATAAATGGAGTTAAATCCCAGGCTCTGTGTCTTCCTACAAGCAAGACTTGGTTCCGGGAATCGCAGTCACTTTTCAGCTCAAAGGCAGCTACATCATTCACGAAGATCACACGTTTCTCGCTCTTAACTGAAAAGCATTGGATGTTAGACGGCCTGTGGTTTGTATCAGTTTCCTAAGCGGAGTTGAACTAGATATGTTCCCTATGTGTAGGAAATACAGTTCTTTTTTTCTGAGTACACTCACATTTCTTGCTGTCTTAGAGACTCTAGAAAGCAAGAGCGTGCTTCTTTCTCTAAAGCAGCGGGTGTTTCATGGATGAGAACTGTGCTGTGTGTTTTCCTTCAGAAATGGAGTTAAATTCCAGGCTCTGTGTCTTCCTACAAGCAAGACTTCGTTTCAGGTAAACTCAGTCACTTTTCAGCTCAAACGAAGCTACATCGTTCACGAAGATTACACGTTTTTTGCTCTTAACTGAAAACCGTTGGATGTTATGCTGCCTGTGGTTTGTATCAGTTTCCTAAGAGGAGTTGAACTACATATGTTCCGTAGGTGTAGGAAACACAGTTCTTTTGTTCTGAGCACACTCACGTTTCTTGCTGTATTAGAGACTCTAGAAAGCAAGAGTGTGATTCTTTCTCTAAAGCAGAGTGTGTTTCAAGGATGAGACCTGTGCTGTGTGTTTCCCTTCAGAAATGGAGTTAAATTCCGGGCTCTGTGTCTTCCTACAAGCAAGACTTCGTTTCAGGTAAACTCAGTCACTTTTCAGCTCAAACGAAGCTACATCGTTCACGAAGATCACACGTTTTTTGCTCTTAACTGAAAACCGTTGGATGTTAGACGGCCTGTGGTTTGTATCAGTTTCCTAAGAGGAGTTGAACTAGATATGTAACGTGAGTGTACGAAACACAGTTCTTTTGTTCTGAGCACACTCACGTTTCTTGCTGTATTAGAGACTCTAGAAAGCAAGAGCGTGCTTCTTTCTCTAAAGCAGAGTGTGTTTCATGGATGAGAACTGTGCTGTGTGTTTCCCTTCAGAAATGGAGTTAAATCCCAGGCTCTGTGTCTTCCTACAAGCAAGACATCGTTTCAGGTAAACGCAGTCACTTTTCAGCTCAAACGAAGCTACATCGTTCACGAAGATCACACCTTTCTCGCTCATAACTGAAAAGCGTTGGATGTTAGACGGCCTGTGGTTTGTATCAGTTTCCTAAGCGGAGTTGAACTAGATATGTTCCCTATGTGTAGGAAACACAGTTCTTTTGTTCTGAGTACACTTACATTTCTTGCTGTATTAGAGAATCTAGAAAGCAAGAGTGTGATTCTTTCTCTAAAGCAGAGTGTGTTTCATGGATGAGAACTGTGCTGTGTGTTTCCCTGCAGAAATGGAGTTAAATCCCAGGCTCTGTGTCTTCCTACAAGCAAGACTTGGTTCCGGGAAACGCAGTCACTTTTCAGCTCAAAGGAAGCTAAATCGTTCACGAAGATCACACGTTTCTCGCTCTTAACTGAAAAGCGTTGGATGTTAGACGGCCTGTGGTTTGTATCAGTTTCCTAAGAGGAGTTGAACTAGATATGTTCCCTATGTGTAGCAAACACAGTTCTTTTGTTCTGAGTACACTCACGTTTCTTGCTGTATTAGAGACTCTAGAAAGCAAGAGTGTGCTTCTTTCTCTAAACAGAGTGTGTTTCATGGATGAGAACTGTGCTGTGTGTTTCCATTCAGAAATGGAGTTAAATCACAGGCTCTGTGTCTTCCTACAAGCAAGACTTTGTTACAGGTAAACGCAGTCACTTTTCAGCTCAAACGAAGCTACATCGTTCACGAAGGTCACACGGTTCTCGCTCTTAACTGAAAAGCATTGGATGTTAGGATGCCTGTGGTTTGTATCAGTTTCCTAAGCGGAGTTGAACTAGGTATGTTCCGTATGTGTAGGAAACACAGTTCTTTTGTTCTGAGTACACGCACGTTTCTTGCTGTATTAGAGACTCTAGAAAGCAAGAGCGTGCTACTTTCTCTAAAGCAGAGTGTGTTTCATGGATGAGAACTGTGCTGTGTGTTTCCCTTCAGAAGTGGAGTTAAATTCCAGGCTCTGTGTCTTACTACAAGCAAGACTTTGTTACAGGTAAAGGCAGTCACTTTTCAGCTCAAACGAAGCTACATCGTTCACGAAGATCACACGTTTCTCGCTCTTAACTGAAAAGCGTTGGATGTTAGAAGGCCTGTGGTTTGTATCAGTCTCCTAAGCGGAGTTGAACTAGATATGTTCCCTATGTGTAGGAAACACAGTTCTTTTGTTCTGAGTACACTCACATTTCTTGCTGTATTAGAGAATCTAGAAAGCAAGAGTGTGATTCTTTCTCTAAAGCAGAGTGTGTTTCATGGATGAGACCTGTGCTGTGTGTTTCCCTTCAGTAATGGAGTTAAATCCCAGGCTCTGTGTCTTCCTACAAGCAAGACTTGGTTCCGGGAAATGCAGTCACTTTTCAGCTCAAAGGAAGCTAAATCGTTCACGAAGATCACACGTTTCTCGCTCTTAACTGAAAAGCGTTGGATGTTAGACAGCCTGTGGTTTGTATCAGTTTCCTAAGCGGAGTTGAACTAGATATGTTACCTATGTGTAGGAAACACAGTTCTTTTGTTCTGAGTACACTCACGTTTCTTGCTGTATTAGAGACTCTAGAAAGCAATAGCGTGCTTCTTTCTCTAAAGCAGAGTGTGTTTCATGGATGAGAACTGTGCTGTGTGTTTCCCTTCAGAAATGGAGTTAAATCCCAGGCTCTGTGTCTTCCTACAAGCAATACTTTGTTTCAGGTAACCGCAGTCACTTTTCAGCTCAAACGAAGCTACGTCGTTCACGAAGATCACACATTTCTCGCTCATAACTGAAAAGCGTTGGATATTAGAGGGCCTGTGGTTTGTATCAGTTTCCTAAGCGGAGTTGAACTAGATATGTCCCCTATGTGTAGGAAATACAGTTCTTTTGTTCTGAGTACACGCACATTTCTTGCTGTATTAGATAATCTAGAAAGCAAGAGTGTGATTCTTTCTCTAAAGCAGAGTGTGTTTCATGGATGAGAACTGTGCTGTGTGTTTCCCTTCAGAAGTGGAGTTAAATCCCAGGCTCTGTGTCTTCCTACAAGCAAGACTTGGTTCCGGGAAAGCAGTCACTTTTCAGCTGAAAGGAAGCTACATCGTTCACGAAGATCACACGTTTCTCGCTCTTAACTGAAAAGCATTGGATGTTAGACGGCCTGTGGTTTTTAACAGTTTCCTAAGCGGAGTTGAACTAGATATGTTCCCTATGTGTCGGAAACACAGTTCTTTTTTTCTGAGTACACTCACATTTCTTGCTGTATTAGAGACTCTAGAAAGCAAGAGCCTGCTTCTTTCTCTAAAGCAGCATGTGTTTCATGGATGAGAACTGTGCTGGTGTTTCCCTTCAGAAATGGAGTTAAATCCCAGGCTCTGTGTCTTCCTACAAGGAAGACTTTGTTACTGGTAAACGCCGTCACTTTTCAGCTCAAACGAAGCTACATCGTTCATGAAGGTCACACGGTTCTCGCTCATAACTGAAAAGCATTGGATGTTAGACTGCCTGTGGTTTGTATCAGTATCCTAAGCGGAGTTGAACTAGGTATGTTCCGTATGTGTAGGAAACAGAGTTCTTTTGTTCTGAGTACACTCACGTTTCTTGCTGTATTAGAGACTCTAGAAAGCAAGAGCGTGCTACTTTCTCTAAAGCAGAGTGTGTTTCATGGATGAGACCTGTGCTGTGTGTTTCCCTTCAGAAATGGAGTTAAATTCCAGGCTCTGTGTCTTCCTACAAGCAAGATTTCGTTTCAGGTAAACTCAGTCACTTTTCAGCTCAAACGAAGCTACATCGTTCACGAAGATCACACGTTTTTTGCTCTTAACTGAAAACCGTTGGATGTTAGACGGCCTGTGGTTTGTATCAGTTTCCTAAGAGGAGTTGAACTAGATATGTTCCGTGAGTGTAGGAAACACAGTTCTTTTGTTCTGAGTACACTCACGTTTCTTGCTGTATTAGAGACTCTAGAAAGCAAGAGCGTGCTTCTTTCTCTAAAGCAGAGTGTGTTTCATGGATGAGAACTGTGCTGTGTGTTTCCCTTCATAAATGGAGTTAAATCCCAGGCTCTGTGTCTTCCTACAAGCAAGACTTGGTTCCGGGAATCGCAGTCACTTTTCAGCTCAAAGGCAGCTACATCATTCACGAAGATCACACGTTTCTCGCTCTTAACTGAAAAGCATTGGATGTTAGACGGCCTGTGGTTTGTATCAGTTTCCTAAGCGGAGTTGAACTAGATATGTTCCCTATGTGTAGGAAATACAGTTCTTTTGTTCTGAGTACACTCACATTTCTTGCTGTATTAGAGACTCTAGAAAGCAAGAGCGTGCTTCTTTCTCTAAAGCAGCGGGTGTTTCATGGATGAGAACTGTGCTGTGTGTTTTCCTTCAGAAATGGAGTTAAATTCCAGGCTCTGTGTCTTCCTACAAGCAAGACTTCGTTTCAGGTAAACTCAGTCACTTTTCAGCTCAAACGAAGCTACATCGTTCAGGAAGATCACACGTTTTTTGCTCTTAACTGAACACAGTTGGATGTTAGACGGCCTGTGGTTTGTATCAGTTTCCTAAGAGGAGTTGAACTACATATGTTCCGTAGGTGTAGGAAACACAGTTCTTTTGTTCTGAGCACACTCACGTTTCTTGCTGTATTACGGACTCTAGAAAGCAAGAGCGTGCTTCTTTCTCTAAAGCAGAGTGTGTTTCATAGATGAGAACTGTGCTGTGTGTTTCCCTTCAGAAATGGAGTTAAATCCCAGGCTCTGTGTCTTCCTACAAGCAAGACATCGTTTCAGGTAAACGCAGTCACTTTTCAGCTCAAACGAAGCTACATCGTTCACGAAGATCACACCTTTCTCGCTCATAACTGAAAAGCGTTGGATGTTAGACGGCCTGTGGTTTGTATCAGTTTCCTAAGCGGAGTTGAACTAGATATGTTCCCTATGTGTAGGAAACACAGTTCTTTTGTTCTGAGTACACTTACATTTCTTGCTGTATTAGAGAATCTAGAAAGCAAGAGTGTGATTCTTTCTCTAAAGCAGAGTGTGTTTCATGGATGAGAACTGTGCTGTGTGTTTCCCTTCAGAAATGGAGTTAAATCCCAGGCTCTGTGTCTTCCTACAAGCAAGACTTGGTTCCGGGAAACGCAGTCAGTTTTCAGCTCAAAGGAAGCTAAATCGTTCACGAAGATCACACGTTTCTCGCTCTTAACTGAAAAGCGTTGGATGTTAGACGGCCTGTGGTTTGTATCAGTTTCCTAAGAGGAGTTGAACTAGATATGTTCCCTATGTGTAGCAAACACAGTTCTTTTGTTCTGAGTACACTCACGTTTCTTGCTGTATTAGAGACTCTAGAAAGCAAGAGTGTGCTTCTTTCTCTAAACAGAGTGTGTTTCATGGATGAGAACTGTGCTGTGTGTTTCCATTCAGAAATGGAGTTAAATCACAGGCTCTGTGTCTTCCTACAAGCAAGACTTTGTTACAGGTAAACGCAGTCACTTTTCAGCTCAAACGAAGCTACATCGTTCACGAAGGTCACACGGTTCTCGCTCTTAACTGAAAAGCATTGGATGTTAGGATGCCTGTGGTTTGTATCAGTTTCCTAAGCGGAGTTGAACTAGGTATGTTCCGTATGTGTAGGAAACACAGTTCTTTTGTTCTGAGTACACGCACGTTTCTTGCTGTATTAGAGACTCTAGAAAGCAAGAGCGTGCTACTTTCTCTAAAGCAGAGTGTGTTTCATGGATGAGAACTGTGCTGTGTGTTTCCCTTCAGAAGTGGAGTTAAATTCCAGGCTCTGTGTCTTACTACAAGCAAGACTTTGTTACAGGTAAAGGCAGTCACTTTTCAGCTCAAACGAAGCTACATCGTTCACGAAGATCACACGTTTCTCGCTCTTAACTGAAAAGCGTTGGATGTTAGAAGGCCTGTGGTTTGTATCAGTCTCCTAAGCGGAGTTGAACTAGATATGTTCCCTATGTGTAGGAAACACAGTTCTTTTGTTCTGAGTACACTCACATTTCTTGCTGTATTAGAGAATCTAGAAAGCAATAGCGTGCTTCTTTCTCTAAAGCAGAGTGTGTTTCATGGATGAGAACTGTGCTGTGTGTTTCCCTTCAGAAATGGAGTTAAATCCCAGGCTCTGTGTCTTCCTACAAGCAATACTTTGTTTCAGGTAACCGCAGTCACTTTTCAGCTCAAACGAAGCTACGTCGTTCACGAAGATCACACATTTCTCGCTCATAACTGAAAAGCGTTGGATATTAGAGGGCCTGTGGTTTGTATCAGTTTCCTAAGCGGAGTTGAACTAGATATGTCCCCTATGTGTAGGAAATACAGTTCTTTTGTTCTGAGTACACGCACATTTCTTGCTGTATTAGATAATCTAGAAAGCAAGAGTGTGATTCTTTCTCTAAAGCAGAGTGTGTTTCATGGATGAGAACTGTGCTGTGTGTTTCCCTTCAGAAGTGGAGTTAAATCCCAGGCTCTGTGTCTTCCTACAAGCAAGACTTGGTTCCGGGAAAGCAGTCACTTTTCAGCTGAAAGGAAGCTACATCGTTCACGAAGATCACACGTTTCTCGCTCTTAACTGAAAAGCATTGGATGTTAGACGGCCTGTGGTTTTTAACAGTTTCCTAAGCGGAGTTGAACTAGATATGTTCCCTATGTGTCGGAAACACAGTTCTTTTTTTCTGAGTACACTCACATTTCTTGCTGTATTAGAGACTCTAGAAAGCAAGAGCCTGCTTCTTTCTCTAAAGCAGCATGTGTTTCATGGATGAGAACTGTGCTGGTGTTTCCCTTCAGAAATGGAGTTAAATCCCAGGCTCTGTGTCTTCCTACAAGGAAGACTTTGTTACTGGTAAACGCCGTCACTTTTCAGCTCAAACGAAGCTACATCGTTCATGAAGGTCACACGGTTCTCGCTCATAACTGAAAAGCATTGGATGTTAGACTGCCTGTGGTTTGTATCAGTATCCTAAGCGGAGTTGAACTAGGTATGTTCCGTATGTGTAGGAAACAGAGTTCTTTTGTTCTGAGTACACTCACGTTTCTTGCTGTATTAGAGACTCTAGAAAGCAAGAGCGTGCTACTTTCTCTAAAGCAGAGTGTGTTTCATGGATGAGACCTGTGCTGTGTGTTTCCCTTCAGAAATGGAGTTAAATTCCAGGCTCTGTGTCTTCCTACAAGCAAGATTTCGTTTCAGGTAAACTCAGTCACTTTTCAGCTCAAACGAAGCTACATCGTTCACGAAGATCACACGTTTTTTGCTCTTAACTGAAAACCGTTGGATGTTAGACGGCCTGTGGTTTGTATCAGTTTCCTAAGAGGAGTTGAACTAGATATGTTCCGTGAGTGTAGGAAACACAGTTCTTTTGTTCTGAGTACACTCACGTTTCTTGCTGTATTAGAGACTCTAGAAAGCAAGAGCGTGCTTCTTTCTCTAAAGCAGAGTGTGTTTCATGGATGAGAACTGTGCTGTGTGTTTCCCTTCATAAATGGAGTTAAATCCCAGGCTCTGTGTCTTCCTACAAGCAAGACTTGGTTCCGGGAATCGCAGTCACTTTTCAGCTCAAAGGCAGCTACATCATTCACGAAGATCACACGTTTCTCGCTCTTAACTGAAAAGCATTGGATGTTAGACGGCCTGTGGTTTGTATCAGTTTCCTAAGCGGAGTTGAACTAGATATGTTCCCTATGTGTAGGAAATACAGTTCTTTTTTTCTGAGTACACTCACATTTCTTGCTGTATTAGAGACTCTAGAAAGCAAGAGCGTGCTTCTTTCTCTAAAGCAGCGGGTGTTTCATGGATGAGAACTGTGCTGTGTGTTTTCCTTCAGAAATGGAGTTAAATTCCAGGCTCTGTGTCTTCCTACAAGCAAGACTTCGTTTCAGGTAAACTCAGTCACTTTTCAGCTCAAACGAAGCTACATCGTTCACGAAGATTACACGTTTTTTGCTCTTAACTGAAAACCGTTGGATGTTATGCTGCCTGTGGTTTGTATCAGTTTCCTAAGAGGAGTTGAACTACATATGTTCCGTAGGTGTAGGAAACACAGTTCTTTTGTTCTGAGCACACTCACGTTTCTTGCTGTATTAGAGACTCTAGAAAGCAAGAGTGTGATTCTTTCTCTAAAGCAGAGTGTGTTTCAAGGATGAGACCTGTGCTGTGTGTTTCCCTTCAGAAATGGAGTTAAATTCCGGGCTCTGTGTCTTCCTACAAGCAAGACTTCGTTTCAGGTAAACTCAGTCACTTTTCAGCTCAAACGAAGCTACATCGTTCACGAAGATCACACGTTTTTTGCTCTTAACTGAAAACCGTTGGATGTTAGACGGCCTGTGGTTTGTATCAGTTTCCTAAGAGGAGTTGAACTAGATATGTAACGTGAGTGTACGAAACACAGTTCTTTTGTTCTGAGCACACTCACGTTTCTTGCTGTATTAGAGACTCTAGAAAGCAAGAGCGTGCTTCTTTCTCTAAAGCAGAGTGTGTTTCATGGATGAGAACTGTGCTGTGTGTTTCCCTTCAGAAATGGAGTTAAATCCCAGGCTCTGTGTCTTCCTACAAGCAAGATTTCGTTTCAGGTAAACGCAGTCACTTTTCAGCTCAAACGAAGCTACATCGTTCACGAAGATCACACCTTTCTCGATCATAATTGAAAAGCGTTGGATGTTAGACGGCCTGTGGTTTTATCAGTTTCCTAAGCGGAGTTGAACTAGATATGTTCCCTATGTGTAGGAAACACAGTTCTTTTGTTCTGAGTACACTTACATTTCTTGCTGTATTAGAGAATCTAGAAAGCAAGAGTGTGATTCTTTCTCTAAAGCAGAGTGTGTTTCATGGATGAGAACTGTGCTGTGTGTTTCCCTTCAGAAATGGAGTTAAATCCCAGGCTCTGTGTCTTCCTACAAGCAAGACTTGGTTCCGGGAAACACAGTCACTTTTCGCTCAAAGGAAGCTAAATCGTTCACGAAGATCACACGTTTCTCGCTCTTAACTGAAAAGTGTTGGATGTTAGACGGCCTGTGGTTTGTATCAGTTTCCTAAGAGGAGTTGAACTAGATATGTTCCCTATGTGTAGGAAACACAGTTCTTTTGTTCTGAGTACACTCACGTTTCTTGCTGTATTAGAGACTCTAGAAAGCAAGAGTGTGCTTCTTTCTCTAAACAGAGTGTGTTTCATGGATGAGAACTGTGCTGTGTGTTTCCATTCAGAAATGGAGTTACATCCCAGGCTCTGTGTCTTCCTACAAGCAAGACTTTGTTACAGGTAAACGCAGTCACTTTTCAGCTCAAACGAAGCTACATCGTTCACGAAGGTCACACGGTTCTCGCTCTTAACTGAAAAGCATTGGATGTTAGGCTGCCTGTGGTTTGTATCAGATTCCTAAGCGGAGTTGAACTAGGTATGTTCCGTATGTCTAGGAAACAGAGTTCTTTTGTTCTGAGTACACTCAGGTTTCTTGCTGTATTAGAGACTCTAGAAAGCAAGAGCGTGCTACTTTCTCTAAAGCAGAGTGTGTTTCATGGATGAGACCTGTGCTGTGTGTTTCCCTTCAGAAATGGAGTTAAATTCCAGGCTCTGTCTCTTCCTACAAGCAAGACTTCGTTTCAGGTAAACTCAGTCACTTTTCAGCTCAAACGAAGCTACATCGTTCACGAAGATCACACGTTTTTTGCTCTTAACTGAAAACCGTTGGATGTTAGACGGCCTGTGGTTTGTATCAGTTTCCTAAGCGGAGTTGAACTAGATATGTTCCCTATGTGTAGGAAATACAGTTCTTTTGTTCTGAGTACACTCACATTTCTTGCTGTATTAGAGACTCTAGAAAGCAAGAGCGTGCTTCTTTCTCTAAAGCAGCGGGTGTTTCATGGATGAGAATTGTGCTGTGTGTTTTCCTTCAGAAATGGAGTTAAATTCCAGGCTTTGTGTCTTCCTACAAGCAAGACTTCGTTTCAGGTAAACTCAGTCACTTTTCAGCTCAAACGAAGCTACATCGTTCACGAAGATCACACGTTTTTTGCTCTTAACTGAAAACCGTTGGATGTTAGACGGCCTGTGGTTTGTATCAGTTTCCTAAGCGGAGTTGAACTAGATATGTTCCCTTTGTGTAGGAAACACAGTTCTTTTGTTCTGAGCACACTCACGTTTCTTGCTGTATTAGAGACTCTAGAAAGCAAGAGCGTGGTTCTTTCTCTAAAGCAGAGTGTGTTTCATGGATGAGAACTGTGCTGTGTGTTTCCCTTCATAAATGGAGTTAAATCCCAGGCTCTGTGTCTTCCTACAAGCAAGACTTGGTTCCGGGAATCGCAGTCACTTTTCAGCTCAAAGGAAGCTACATCATTCACGAAGATCACACGTTTCTCGCTCTTAACTGAAAAGCATTGGATGTTAGACGGCCTGTGGTTTGTATCAGTTTCCTAAGCGGAGTTGAACTAGATATGTTCCCTATGTGTAGGAAATACAGTTCTTTTGTTCTGAGTACACTCACATTTCTTGCTGTATTAGAGACTCTAGAAAGCAAGAGCGTGCTTCTTTCTCTAAAGCAGCGGGTGTTTCATGGATGAGAACTGTGCTGTGTGTTTTCCTTCAGAAATGGAGTTAAATTCCAGGCTCTGTGTCTTCCTACAAGCAAGACTTCGTTTCAGGTAAACTCAGTCACTTTTCAGCTCAAACGAAGCTACATCGTTCAGGAAGATCACACGTTTTTTGCTCTTAACTGAACACCGTTGGATGTTAGACGGCCTGTGGTTTGTATCAGTTTCCTAAGAGGAGTTGAACTACATGTGTTCCGTAGGTGTAGGAAACACAGTTCTTTTGTTCTGAGCACACTCACGTTTCTTGCTGTATTAGAGACTCTAGAAAGCAAGAGCGTGCTTCTTTCTCTAAAGCAGAGTGTGTTTCATGGATGAGAACTGTGCTGTGTGTTTCCCTTCAGAAATGGAGTTAAATCCCAGGCTCTGTGTCTTCCTACAAGCAAGATTTCGTTTCAGGTAAACGCAGTCACTTTTCAGCTCAAACGAAGCTACATCGTTCACGAAGATCACACCTTTCTCGCTCATAACTGAAAAGCGTTGGATGTTAGAAGGCCTGTGGTTTTATCAGTTTCCTAAGCGGAGTTGAACTAGATATGTTCCCTATGTGTAGGAAACACAGTTCTTTTGTTCTGAGTACACTTACATTTCTTGCTGTATTAGAGAATCTAGAAAGCAAGAGTGTGATTCTTTCTCTAAAGCAGAGTGTGTTTCATGGATGAGAACTGTGCTGTGTGTTTCCCTTCAGAAATGGAGTTAAATCCCAGGCTCTGTGTCTTCCTACAAGCAAGACTTGGTTCCGGGAAACACAGTCACTTTTCGCTCAAAGGAAGCTAAATCGTTCACGAAGATCACACGTTTCTCGCTCTTAACTGAAAAGTGTTGGATGTTAGACGGCCTGTGGTTTGTATCAGTTTCCTAAGAGGAGTTGAACTAGATATGTTCCCTATTTGTAGGAAACACAGTTCTTTTGTTCTGAGTACACTCACGTTTCTTGCTGTATTAGAGACTCTAGAAAGCAAGAGTGTGCTTCTTTCTCTAAACAGAGAGTGTTTCATGGATGAGAACTGTGCTGTGTGTTTCCATTCAGAAATGGAGTTAAATCCCAGGCTCTGTGTCTTCCTACAAGCAAGACTTTGTTACAGGTAAACGCAGTCACTTTTCAGCTCAAACGAAGCTACATCGTTCACGAAGGTCACACGGTTCTCGCTCTTAACTGAAAAGCATTGGATGTTAGGCTGCCTGTGGTTTGTATCAGATTCCTAAGCGGAGTTGAACTAGGTATGTTCCGTATGTCTAGGAAACAGAGTTCTTTTGTTCTGAGTACACTCAGGTTTCTTGCTGTATTAGAGACTCTAGAAAGCAAGAGCGTGCTACTTTCTCTAAAGCAGAGTGTGTTTCATGGATGAGACCTGTGCTGTGTGTTTCCCTTCAGAAATGGAGTTAAATTCCAGGCTCTGTGTCTTCCTACAAGCAAGACTTCGTTTCAGGTAAACTCAGTCACTTTTCAGCTCAAACGAAGCTACATCGTTCACGAAGATCATACGTTTTTTGCTCTTAACTGAAAACCGTTGGATGTTAGACGGCCTGTGGTTTGTATCAGTTTCCTAAGAGGAGTTGAACTAGATATGTTCCGTAAGTGTAGGAAACACAGTTCTTTTGTTCTGAGCACACTCACGTTTCTTGCTGTATTAGAGACTCTAGAAAGCAAGAGCGTGCTTCTTTCTCTAAAGCAGAGTGTGTTTCATGGATGAGAACTGTGCTGTGTGTTTCCCTTCATAAATGGAGTTAAATCCCAGGCTCTGTGTCTTCCTACAAGCAAGACTTGGTTCCGGGAATCGCAGTCACTTTTCAGCTCAAAGGAAGCTACATCATTCACGAAGATCACACGTTTCTCGCTCTTAACTGAAAAGCATTGGATGTTAGACGGCCTGTGGTTTGTATCAGTTTCCTAAGCGGAGTTGAACTAGATATGTTCCCTATGTGTAGGAAATACAGTTCTTTTGTTCTGAGTACACTCACATTTCTTGCTGTATTAGAGACTCTAGAAAGCAAGAGCGTGCTTCTTTCTCTAAAGCAGAGTGTGTTTCATGGATGAGAACTGTGCTGTGTGTTTTCCTTCAGAAATGGAGTTAAATTCCAGGCTCTGTGTCTTCCTACAAGCAAGACTTCGTTTCAGGTAAACTCAGTCACTTTTCAGCTCAAACGAAGCTACATCGTTCAGGAAGATCACACGTTTTTTGCTCTTAACTGAACACCGTTGGATGCTAGACGGCCTGTGGTTTGTATCAGTTTCCTAAGAGGAGTTGAACTACATGTGTTCCGTAGGTGTAGGAAACACAGTTCTTTTGTTCTGAGCACACTCACGTTTCTTGCTGTATTAGAGACTCTAGAAAGCAAGAGCGTGCTTCTTTCTCTAAAGCAGAGTGTGTTTCATGGATGAGAACTGTGCTGTGTGTTTCCCTTCAGAAATGGAGTTAAATCCCAGGCTCTGTGTCTTCCTACAAGCAAGATTTCGTTTCAGGTAAACGCAGTCACTTTTCAGCTCAAACGAAGCTACATCGTTCACGAAGATCACACCTTTCTCGCTCATAACTGAAAAGCGTTGGATGTTAGAAGGCCTGTGGTTTTATCAGTTTCCTAAGCGGAGTTGAACTAGATATGTTCCCTATGTGTAGGAAACACAGTTCTTTTGTTCTGAGTACACTTACATTTCTTGCTGTATTAGAGAATCTAGAAAGCAAGAGTGTGATTCTTTCTCTAAAGCAGAGTGTGTTTCATGGATGAGAACTGTGCTGTGTGTTTCCCTTCAGAAATGGAGTTAAATCCCAGGCTCTGTGTCTTCCTACAAGCAAGACTTGGTTCCGGGAAACACAGTCACTTTTCGCTCAAAGGAAGCTAAATCGTTCACGAAGATCACACGTTTCTCGCTCTTAACTGAAAAGTGTTGGATGTTAGACGGCCTGTGGTTTGTATCAGTTTCCTAAGAGGAGTTGAACTAGATATGTTCCCTATGTGTAGGAAACACAGTTCTTTTGTTCTGAGTACACTCACGTTTCTTGCTGTATTAGAGACTCTAGAAAGCAAGAGTGTGCTTCTTTCTCTAAACACAGAGTGTTTCATGGATGAGAACTGTGCTGTGTGTTTCCATTCAGAAATGGAGTTAAATCCCAGGCTCTGTGTCTTCCTACAAGCAAGACTTTGTTACAGGTAAACGCAGTCACTTTTCAGCTCAAACGAAGCTACATCGTTCACGAAGGTCACACGGTTCTCGCTTAACTGAAAAGCATTGGATGTTAGGCTGCCTGTGGTTTGTATCAGATTCCTAAGCGGAGTTGAACTAGGTATGTTCCGTATGTCTAGGAAACAGAGTTCTTTTGTTCTGAGTACACTCAGGTTTCTTGCTGTATTAGAGACTGTAGAAAGCAAGAGTGTGCTTCTTTCTCTAAACAGAGAGTGTTTCATGGATGAGACCTGTGCTGTGTGTTTCCCTTCAGAAATGGAGTTAAATTCCAGGCTCTGTCTCTTCCTACAAGCAAGACTTCGTTTCAGGTAAACTCAGTCACTTTTCAGCTCAAACGAAGCTACATCGTTCACGAAGATCACACGTTTTTTGCTCTTAACTGAAAACCGTTGGATGTTAGACGGCCTGTGGTTTGTATCAGTTTCCTAAGCGGAGTTGAACTAGATATGTTCCCTATGTGTAGGAAATACAGTTCTTTTGTTCTGAGTACACTCACATTTCTTGCTGTATTAGAGACTCTAGAAAGCAAGAGCGTGCTTCTTTCTCTAAAGCAGCGGGTGTTTCATGGATGAGAACTGTGCTGTGTGTTTTCCTTCAGAAATGGAGTTAAATTCCAGGCTCTGTGTCTTCCTACAAGCAAGACTTCGTTTCAGGTAAACTCAGTCACTTTTCAGCTCAAACGAAGCTACATCGTTCACGAAGATCACACGTTTTTTGCTCTTAACTGAAAACCGTTGGATGTTAGACGGCCTGTGGTTTGTATCAGTTTCCTAAGCGGAGTTGAACTAGATATGTTCCCTTTGTGTAGGAAACACAGTTCTTTTGTTCTGAGCACACTCACGTTTCTTGCTGTATTAGAGACTCTAGAAAGCAAGAGCGTGCTTCTTTCTCTAAAGCAGAGTGTGTTTCATGGATGAGAACTGTGCTGTGTGTTTCCCTTCATAAATGGAGTTAAATCCCAGGCTCTGTGTCTTCCTACAAGCAAGACTTGGTTCCGGGAATCGCAGTCACTTTTCATCTCAAAGGAAGCTACATCATTCACGAAGATCACATGTTTCTCGCTCTTAACTGAAAAGCATTGGATGTTAGACGGCCTGTGGTTTGTATCAGTTTCCTAAGCGGAGTTGAACTAGATATGTTCCCTATGTGTAAGAAATACAGTTCTTTTGTTCTGAGTACACTCACATTTCTTGCTGTATTAGAGACTCTAGAAAGCAAGAGCGTGCTTCTTTCTCTAAAGCAGCGGGTGTTTCATGGATGAGAACTGTGCTGTGTGTTTTCCTTCAGAAATGGAGTTAAATTCCAGGCTCTGTGTCTTCCTACAAGCAAGACTTCGTTTCAGGTAAACTCAGTCACTTTTCAGCTCAAACGAAGCTACATCGTTCAGGAAGATCACACGTTTTTTGCTCTTAACTGAACACCGTTGGATGTTAGACGGCCTGTGGTTTGTATCAGTTTCCTAAGAGGAGTTGAACTACATGTGTTCCGTAGGTGTAGGAAACACAGTTCTTTTGTTCTGAGCACACTCACGTTTCTTGCTGTATTAGAGACTCTAGAAAGCAAGAGCGTGCTTCTTTCTCTAAAGCAGAGTGTGTTTCATGGATGAGAACTGTGCTGTGTGTTTCCCTTCAGAAATGGAGTTAAATCCCAGGCTCTGTGTCTTCCTACAAGCAAGATTTCGTTTCAGGTAAACGCAGTCACTTTTCAGCTCAAACGAAGCTACATCATTCACGAAGATCACACCTTTCTCGCTCATAACTGAAAAGCGTTGGATGTTAGAAGGCCTGTGGTTTTATCAGTTTCCTAAGCGGAGTTGAACTAGATATGTTCCCTATGTGTAGGAAACACAGTTCTTTTGTTCTGAGTACACTTACATTTCTTGCTGTATTAGAGAATCTAGAAAGCAAGAGTGTGATTCTTTCTCTAAAGCAGAGTGTGTTTCATGGATGAGAACTGTGCTGTGTGTTTCCCTTCAGAAATGGAGTTAAATCCCAGGCTCTGTGTCTTCCTACAAGCAAGACTTGGTTCCGGGAAACACAGTCACTTTTCGCTCAAAGGAAGCTAAATCGTTCACGAAGATCACACGTTTCTCGCTCTTAACTGAAAAGTGTTGGATGTTAGACGGCCTGTGGTTTGTATCAGTTTCCTAAGAGGAGTTGAACTAGATATGTTCCCTATGTGTAGGAAACACAGTTCTTTTGTTCTGAGTACACTCACGTTTCTTGCTGTATTAGAGACTCTAGAAAGCAAGACTGTGCTTCTTTCTCTAAACAGAGAGTGTTTCATGGATGAGAACTGTGCTGTGTGTTTCCATTCAGAAATGGAGTTAAATCCCAGGCTCTGTGTCTTCCTACAAGCAAGACTTTGTTACAGGTAAACGCAGTCACTTTTCAGCTCAAACGAAGCTACATCGTTCACGAAGGTCACACGGTTCTCGCTCTTAACTGAAAAGCATTGGATGTTAGGCTGCCTGTGGTTTGTATCAGATTCCTAAGCGGAGTTGAACTAGGTATGTTCCGTATGTCTAGGAAACAGAGTTCTTTTGTTCTGAGTACACTCAGGTTTCTTGCTGTATTAGAGACTCTAGAAAGCAAGAGCGTGCTACTTTCTCTAAAGCAGAGTGTGTTTCATGGATGAGACCTGTGCTGTGTGTTTCCCTTCATAAATGGAGTTAAATTCCAGGCTCTGTGTCTTCCTACAAGCAAGACTTCGTTTCAGGTAAACTCAGTCACTTTTCAGCTCAAACGAAGCTACATCGTTCACGAAGATCATACGTTTTTTGCTCTTAACTGAAAACCGTTGGATGTTAGACGGCCTGTGGTTTGTATCAGTTTCCTAAGAGGAGTTGAACTAGATATGTTCCGTAAGTGTAGGAAACACAGTTCTTTTGTTCTGAGCACACTCACGTTTCTTGCTGTATTAGAGACTCTAGAAAGCAAGAGCGTGCTTCTTTCTCTAAAGCAGAGTGTGTTTCATGGATGAGAACTGTGCTGTGTGTTTCCCTTCATAAATGGAGTTAAATCCCAGGCTCTGTGTCTTCCTACAAGCAAGACTCGTTTCAGGTAAATGCAGTCACTTTTCAGCTCAAAGGAAGCTACATCGTTCACGAAGATCACACGTTTCTCACTCTTAACTGAAAAGCATTGGATGTTAGACGGCCTGTGGTTTGTATCAGTTTTCTAAGCGGAGTTGAACTAGATATGTTCCCTATGTGTAGGAAACACAGTTCTTTTTTTCTGAGTACACTCACATTTCTTGCTGTATTAGAGACTCTAGAAAGCAAGAGCCTGCTTCTTTCTCTAAAGCAGCATGTGTTTCATGGATGAGAACTGTGCTGGTGTTTCCCTTCAGAAATGGAGTTAAATCCCAGGCTCTGTGTCTTCCTACAAGGAAGACTTTGTTACAGGTAAACGCCGTCACTTTTCAGCTCAAACGAAGCTACATCGTTCATGAAGGTCACACGGTTCTCGCTCATAACTGAAAAGCATTGGATGTTAGACTGCCTGTGGTTTGTATCAGTATCCTAAGCGGAGTTGAACTAGGTATGTTCCGTATGTGTAGGAAACAGAGTTCTTTTGTTCTGAGTACACTCACGTTTCTTGCTGTATTAGAGACTCTAGAAAGCAAGAGCGTGCTACTTTCTCTAAAGCAGAGTGTGTTTCATGGATGAGACCTGTGCTGTGTGTTTCCCTTCAGAAATGGAGTTAAATTCCAGGCTCTGTCTCTTCCTACAAGCAAGACTTCGTTTCAGGTAAACTCAGTCACTTTTCAGCTCAAACGAAGCTACATCGTTCACGAAGATCACACGTTTTTTGCTCTTAACTGAAAACCGTTGGATGTTAGACGGCCTGTGGTTTGTATCAGTTTCCTAAGCGGAGTTGAACTAGATATGTTCCCTATGTGTAGGAAATACAGTTCTTTTGTTCTGAGTACACTCACATTTCTTGCTGTATTAGAGACTCTAGAAAGCAAGAGCGTGCTTCTTTCTCTAAAGCAGCGGGTGTTTCATGGATGAGAACTGTGCTGTGTGTTTTCCTTCAGAAATGGAGTTAAATTCCAGGCTCTGTGTCTTCCTACAAGCAAGACTTCGTTTCAGGTAAACTCAGTCACTTTTCAGCTCAAACGAAGCTACATCGTTCACGAAGATCACACGTTTTTTGCTCTTAACTGAAAACCGTTGGATGTTAGACGGCCTGTGGTTTGTATCAGTTTCCTAAGCGGAGTTGAACTAGATATGTTCCCTTTGTGTAGGAAACACAGTTCTTTTGTTCTGAGCACACTCACGTTTCTTGCTGTATTAGAGACTCTAGAAAGCAAGAGCGTGCTTCTTTCTCTAAAGCAGAGTGTGTTTCATGGATGAGAACTGTGCTGTGTGTTTCCCTTCATAAATGGAGTTAAATCCCAGGCTCTGTGTCTTCCTACAAGCAAGACTTGGTTCCGGGAATCGCAGTCACTTTTCATCTCAAAGGAAGCTACATCATTCACGAAGATCACACGTTTCTCGCTCTTAACTGAAAAGCATTGGATGTTAGACGGCCTGTGGTTTGTATCAGTTTCCTAAGCGGAGTTGAACTAGATATGTTCCCTATGTGTAAGAAATACAGTTCTTTTGTTCTGAGTACACTCACATTTCTTGCTGTATTAGAGACTCTAGAAAGCAAGAGCGTGCTTCTTTCTCTAAAGCAGCGGGTGTTTCATGGATGAGAACTGTGCTGTGTGTTTTCCTTCAGAAATGGAGTTAAATTCCAGGCTCTGTGTCTTCCTACAAGCAAGACTTCGTTTCAGGTAAACTCAGTCACTTTTCAGCTCAAACGAAGCTACATCGTTCAGGAAGATCACACGTTTTTTGCTCTTAACTGAACACCGTTGGATGTTAGACGGCCTGTGGTTTGTATCAGTTTCCTAAGAGGAGTTGAACTACATGTGTTCCGTAGGTGTAGGAAACACAGTTCTTTTGTTCTGAGCACACTCACGTTTCTTGCTGTATTAGAGACTCTAGAAAGCAAGAGCGTGCTTCTTTCTCTAAAGCAGAGTGTGTTTCATGGATGAGAACTGTGCTGTGTGTTTCCCTTCAGAAATGGAGTTAAATCCCAGGCTCTGTGTCTTCCTACAAGGAAGACTTTGTTACAGGTAAACGCCGTCACTTTTCAGTTCAAATGAAGCTACATCGTTCACGAAGGTCACACGGTTCTCGCTCTTAACTGAAAAGCATTGGATGTTAGACTGCCTGTGGTTTGTATCAGTATCCTAAGCGGAGTTGAACTAGGTATGTTCCGTATGTGTAGGAAACAGAGTTCTTTTGTTCTGAGCACACTCACGTTTCTTGCTGTATTAGAGACTCTAGAAAGCAAGAGCGTGCTACTTTCTCTAAAGCAGAGTGTGTTTCATGGATGAGACCTGTGCCGTGTGTTTCCCTTCAGAAATGGAGTTAAATTCCAGGCTCTGTGTCTTCCTACAAGCAAGATTTCGTTTCAGGTAAACTCAGTCATTTTCAGCTCAAACGAAGCTACATCGTTCACGAAGATCACACGTTTTTTGCTCTTAACTGAAAACCGTTGGATGTTAGACGGCCTGTGGTTTGTATCAGTTTCCTAAGAGGAGTTGAACTAGATATGTTCCGTGAGTGTAGGAAACACAGTTCTTTTGTTCTGAGTACACTCACGTTTCTTGCTGTATTAGAGACTCTAGAAAGCAAGAGCGTGCTTCTTTCTCTAAAGCAGAGTGTGTTTCATGGATGAGAACTGTGCTGTGTGTTTCCCTTCATAAATGGAGTTAAATCCCAGGCTCTGTGTCTTCCTACAAGCAAGACTTGGTTCCGGGAATCGCAGTCACTTTTCAGCTCAAAGGAAGCTACATCATTCACGAAGATCACACGTTTCTCGCTCTTAACTGAAAAGCATTGGATGTTAGACGGCCTGTGGTTTGTATCAGTTTCCTAAGCGGAGTTGAACTAGATATGTTCCCTATGTGTAGGAAATACAGTTCTTTTGTTCTGAGTACACTCACATTTCTTGCTGTATTAGAGACTCTAGAAAGCAAGAGCGTGCTTCTTTCTCTAAAGCAGCGGGTGTTTCATGGATGAGAACTGTGCTGTGTGTTTTCCTTCAGAAATGGAGTTAAATTCCAGGCTCTGTGTCTTCCTACAAGCAAGACTTCGTTTCAGGTAAACTCAGTCACTTTTCAGCTCAAACGAAGCTACATCGTTCACGAAGATCACACGTTTTTTGCTCTTAACTGAAAACCGTTGGATGTTAGGCTGCCTGTGGTTTGTATCAGTTTCCTAAGAGGAGTTGAACTACATATGTTCCGTAGGTGTAGGAAACACAGTTCTTTTGTTCTGAGCACACTCACGATTCTTGCTGTATTAGAGACTCTAGAAAGCAAGAGTGTGATTCTTTCTCTAAAGCAGAGTGTGTTTCAAGGATGAGACCTGTGCTGTGTGTTTCCCTTCAGAAATGGAGTTAAATTCCGGGCTCTGTGTCTTCCTACAAGCAAGACTTCGTTTCAGGTAAACTCAGTCACTTTTCAGCTCAAACGAAGCTACATCGTTCACGAAGATCACACGTTTTTTGCTCTTAACTGAAAACCGTTGGATGTTAGACGGCCTGTGGTTTGTATCAGTTTCCTAAGAGGAGTTGAACTAGATATGTTCCGTAAGTGTAGGAAACACAGTTCTTTTGTTCTGAGCACACTCACATTTCTTGCTGTATTAGAGACTCTAGAAAGCAAGAGCGTGCTTCTTTCTCTAAAGCAGAGTGTGTTTCATGGATGAGAACTGTGCTGTGTGTTTCCCTTCATAAATGGAGTTAAATCCCAGGCTCTGTGTCTTCCTACAAGCAAGACTTGGTTCCGGGAATCGCAGTCACTTTTCAGCTCAAAGGAAGCTACATCATTCACGAAGATCACACGTTTCTCGCTCTTAACTGAAAAGCATTGGATGTTAGACGGCCTGTGGTTTGTATCAGTTTCCTAAGCGGAGTTGAACTAGATATGTTCCGTATGTGTAGGAAACACAGTTCTTTTGTTCTGAGTACACTCACATTTCTTGCTGTATTAGAGACTCTAGAAAGCAAGAGCGTGCTTCTTTCTCTAAAGCAGCGGGTGTTTCATGGATGAGAACTGTGCTGTGTGTTTTCCTTCAGAAATGGAGTTAAATTCCAGGCTCTGTGTCTTCCTACAAGCAAGACTTCGTTTCAGGTAAACTCAGTCACTTTTCAGCTCAAACGAAGCTACATCGTTCACGAAGATCACACGTTTTTTGCTCTTAACTGAAAACCGTTGGATGTTAGACGGCCTGTGGTTTGTATCAGTTTCCTAAGCGGAGTTGAACTAGATATGTTCCCTATGTGTAGGAAATACAGTTCTTTTGTTCTGAGTACACTCACATTTCTTGCTGTATTAGAGACTCTAGAAAGCAAGAGCGTGCTTCTTTCTCTAAAGCAGCGGGTGTTTCATGGATGAGAACTGTGCTGTGTGTTTTCCTTCAGAAATGGAGTTAAATTCCAGGCTCTGTGTCTTCCTACAAGCAAGACTTCGTTTCAGGTAAACTCAGTCACTTTTCAGCTCAAACGAAGCTACATCGTTCACGAAGATCACACGTTTTTTGCTCTTAACTGAAAACCGTTGGATGTTAGACGGCCTGTGGTTTGTATCAGTTTCCTAAGCGGAGTTGAACTAGATATGTTCCCTTTGTGTAGGAAACACAGTTCTTTTGTTCTGAGCACACTCACGTTTCTTGCTGTATTAGAGACTCTAGAAAGCAAGAGCGTGCTTCTTTCTCTAAAGCAGAGTGTGTTTCATGGATGAGAACTGTGCTGTGTGTTTCCCTTCATAAATGGAGTTAAATCCCAGGCTCTGTGTCTTCCTACAAGCAAGACTTGGTTCCGGGAATCGCAGTCACTTTTCATCTCAAAGGAAGCTACATCATTCACGAAGATCACACGTTTCTCGCTCTTAACTGAAAAGCATTGGATGTTAGACGGCCTGTGGTTTGTATCAGTTTCCTAAGCGGAGTTGAACTAGATATGTTCCCTATGTGTAAGAAATACAGTTCTTTTGTTCTGAGTACACTCACATTTCTTGCTGTATTAGAGACTCTAGAAAGCAAGAGCGTGCTTCTTTCTCTAAAGCAGCGGGTGTTTCATGGATGAGAACTGTGCTGTGTGTTTTCCTTCAGAAATGGAGTTAAATTCCAGGCTCTGTGTCTTCCTACAAGCAAGACTTCGTTTCAGGTAAACTCAGTCACTTTTCAGCTCAAACGAAGCTACATCGTTCAGGAAGATCACACGTTTTTTGCTCTTAACTGAACACCGTTGGATGTTAGACGGCCTGTGGTTTGTATCAGTTTCCTAAGAGGAGTTGAACTACATGTGTTCCGTAGGTGTAGGAAACACAGTTCTTTTGTTCTGAGCACACTCACGTTTCTTGCTGTATTAGAGACTCTAGAAAGCAAGAGCGTGCTTCTTTCTCTAAAGCAGAGTGTGTTTCATGGATGAGAACTGTGCTGTGTGTTTCCCTTCAGAAATGGAGTTAAATCCCAGGCTCTGTGTCTTCCTACAAGGAAGACTTTGTTACAGGTAAACGCCGTCACTTTTCAGTTCAAATGAAGCTACATCGTTCACGAAGGTCACACGGTTCTCGCTCTTAACTGAAAAGCATTGGATGTTAGACTGCCTGTGGTTTGTATCAGTATCCTAAGCGGAGTTGAACTAGGTATGTTCCGTATGTGTAGGAAACAGAGTTCTTTTGTTCTGAGCACACTCACGTTTCTTGCTGTATTAGAGACTCTAGAAAGCAAGAGCGTGCTACTTTCTCTAAAGCAGAGTGTGTTTCATGGATGAGACCTGTGCCGTGTGTTTCCCTTCAGAAATGGAGTTAAATTCCAGGCTCTGTGTCTTCCTACAAGCAAGATTTCGTTTCAGGTAAACTCAGTCATTTTCAGCTCAAACGAAGCTACATCGTTCACGAAGATCACACGTTTTTTGCTCTTAACTGAAAACCGTTGGATGTTAGACGGCCTGTGGTTTGTATCAGTTTCCTAAGAGGAGTTGAACTAGATATGTTCCGTGAGTGTAGGAAACACAGTTCTTTTGTTCTGAGTACACTCACGTTTCTTGCTGTATTAGAGACTCTAGAAAGCAAGAGCGTGCTTCTTTCTCTAAAGCAGAGTGTGTTTCATGGATGAGAACTGTGCTGTGTGTTTCCCTTCATAAATGGAGTTAAATCCCAGGCTCTGTGTCTTCCTACAAGCAAGACTTGGTTCCGGGAATCGCAGTCACTTTTCAGCTCAAAGGAAGCTACATCATTCACGAAGATCACACGTTTCTCGCTCTTAACTGAAAAGCATTGGATGTTAGACGGCCTGTGGTTTGTATCAGTTTCCTAAGCGGAGTTGAACTAGATATGTTCCCTATGTGTAGGAAATACAGTTCTTTTGTTCTGAGTACACTCACATTTCTTGCTGTATTAGAGACTCTAGAAAGCAAGAGCGTGCTTCTTTCTCTAAAGCAGCGGGTGTTTCATGGATGAGAACTGTGCTGTGTGTTTTCCTTCAGAAATGGAGTTAAATTCCAGGCTCTGTGTCTTCCTACAAGCAAGACTTCGTTTCAGGTAAACTCAGTCACTTTTCAGCTCAAACGAAGCTACATCGTTCACGAAGATCACACGTTTTTTGCTCTTAACTGAAAACCGTTGGATGTTAGGCTGCCTGTGGTTTGTATCAGTTTCCTAAGAGGAGTTGAACTACATATGTTCCGTAGGTGTAGGAAACACAGTTCTTTTGTTCTGAGCACACTCACGATTCTTGCTGTATTAGAGACTCTAGAAAGCAAGAGTGTGATTCTTTCTCTAAAGCAGAGTGTGTTTCAAGGATGAGACCTGTGCTGTGTGTTTCCCTTCAGAAATGGAGTTAAATTCCGGGCTCTGTGTCTTCCTACAAGCAAGACTTCGTTTCAGGTAAACTCAGTCACTTTTCAGCTCAAACGAAGCTACATCGTTCACGAAGATCACACGTTTTTTGCTCTTAACTGAAAACCGTTGGATGTTAGACGGCCTGTGGTTTGTATCAGTTTCCTAAGAGGAGTTGAACTAGATATGTTCCGTAAGTGTAGGAAACACAGTTCTTTTGTTCTGAGCACACTCACATTTCTTGCTGTATTAGAGACTCTAGAAAGCAAGAGCGTGCTTCTTTCTCTAAAGCAGAGTGTGTTTCATGGATGAGAACTGTGCTGTGTGTTTCCCTTCATAAATGGAGTTAAATCCCAGGCTCTGTGTCTTCCTACAAGCAAGACTTGGTTCCGGGAATCGCAGTCACTTTTCAGCTCAAAGGAAGCTACATCATTCACGAAGATCACACGTTTCTCGCTCTTAACTGAAAAGCATTGGATGTTAGACGGCCTGTGGTTTGTATCAGTTTCCTAAGCGGAGTTGAACTAGATATGTTCCGTATGTGTAGGAAACACAGTTCTTTTGTTCTGAGTACACTCACATTTCTTGCTGTATTAGAGACTCTAGAAAGCAAGAGCGTGCTTCTTTCTCTAAAGCAGCGGGTGTTTCATGGATGAGAACTGTGCTGTGTGTTTTCCTTCAGAAATGGAGTTAAATTCCAGGCTCTGTGTCTTCCTACAAGCAAGACTTCGTTTCAGGTAAACTCAGTCACTTTTCAGCTCAAACGAAGCTACATCGTTCACGAAGATCACACGTTTTTTGCTCTTAACTGAAAACCGTTGGATGTTAGACGGCCTGTGGTTTGTATCAGTTTCCTAAGAGGAGTTGAACTACATGTGTTCCGTAGGTGTAGGAAACACAGTTCTTTTGTTCTGAGCACACTCACGTTTCTTGCTGTATTAGAGACTCTAGAAAGCAAGAGCGTGCTTCTTTCTCTAAAGCAGAGTGTGTTTCATGGATGAGAACTGTGCTGTGTGTTTCCCTTCAGAAATGGAGTTAAATCCCAGGCTCTGTGTCTTCCTACAAGCAAGACTTCGTTTCAGGTAAATGCAGTCACTTTTCAGCTCAAAGGAAGCTACATCGTTCACGAAGATCACACGTTTCTCGCTCTTAACTGAAAAGCATTGGATGTGAGACGGCCTGTGGTTTGTATCAGTTTTCTAAGCGGAGTTGAACTAGATATGTTCCCTATGTGTAGGAAACACAGTTCTTTTGTTCTGAGTACACTTACATTTCTTGCTGTATTAGAGAATCTGGAAAGCAAGAGTGTGATTCTTTCTCTAAAGCAGAGTGTGTTTCATGGATGAGAACTGTGCTGTGTGTTTCCCTTCAGAAATGGAGTTAAATCCCAGGCTCTGTGTCTTCCTACAAGCAAGACTTGGTTCCGGGAAACGCAGTCACTTTTCGCTCAAAGGAAGCTAAATCGTTCACGAAGATCACACGTTTCTCGCTCTTAACTGAAAAGTGTTGGATGTTAGACGGTCTGTGGTTTGTATCAGTTTCCTAAGCGGAGTTGAACTAGATATGTTCCCTATGTGTAGGAAACACAGTTCTTTTGTTCTGAGTACACTCACGTTTCTTGCTGTATTAGAGACTCTAGAAAGCTAGAGTGTGCTTCCTTCTCTAAACAGAGTGTGTTTCATGGATGAGAACTGTGCTGTGTGTTTCCATTCAGAAATGGAGTTAAATCCCAGGCTCTGTGTCTTCCTACAAGCAAGACTTTGTTACAGGTAAACGCAGTCACTTTTCAGCTCAAAGGAAGCTACATCGTTCACGAAGGTCACACGGTTCTCGCTCTTTACTGAAAAGCATTGGATGTTAGACTGCCTGTGGTTTGTATCAGTTTCCTAAGCGGAGTTGAACTAGGTATGTTCCGTATGTGTAGGAAACACAGTTCTTTTGTTCTAAGTACATGCACGTTTCTTGCTGTATTAGAGACTCTAGAAAGCAAGAGCGTGCTACTTTCTCTAAAGCAGAGTGTGTTTCATGGATGAGAACTGTGCTGTGTGTTTCCCTTCAGAAGTGGAGTTAAATCCCAGGCTCTGTGTCTTACTACAAGCAAGACTTTGTTACAGGTAAAGGCAGTCACTTTTCAGCTCAAACGAAGCTACATCGTTCACGAAGATCACACGTTTCTCGCTCTTAACTGAAAAGCGTTGGATGTTAGAAGGCCTGTGGTTTGTATCAGTTTCCTAAGCGGAGTTGAACTAGATATGTTCCCTATGTGTAGGAAACACAGTTCTTTTGTTCTGAGTACACTCACATTTCTTGCTGTATTAGAGAATCTAGAAAGCAAGAGTGTGATTCTTTCTCTAAAGCAGAGTGTGTTTCATGGATGAGACCTGTGCTGTGTGTTTCCCTTTAGAAATGGAGTTAAATCCCAGGCTCTGTGTCTTCCTACAAGCAAGACTTGGTTCCGGGAAACGCAGTCACTTTTCAGCTCAAAGGAAGCTAAATCGTTCACGAAGATCACACGTTTCTCGCTCTTAACTGAAAAGCGTTGGATGTTAGACAGCCTGTGGTTTGTATCAGTTTCCTAAGCGGAGTTGAACTGGATATGTTACCTATGTGTAGGAAACACAGTTCTTTTGTTCTGAGTACACTCACGTTTCTTGCTGTATTAGAGACTCTAGAAAGCAATAGCGTGCTTCTTTCTCTAAAGCAGAGCGTGTTTCATGGATGAGAACTGTGCTGTGTGTTTCCCTTCAGAAATGGAGTTAAATCCCAGGCTCTGTGTCTTCCTACAAGCAATACTTTGTTTCAGGTAACCACAGTCACTTTTCAGCTCAAACGAAGCTACGTCGTTCACGAAGATCACACATTTCTCGCTCTTAACTGAAAAGCATTGGATATTAGAGGGCCTGTGGTTTGTATCAGTTTCCTAAGCGGAGTTGAACTAGATATGTCCCCTATGTGTAGGAAATACAGTTCTTTTGTTCTGAGTACACGCACATTTCTTGCTGTATTAGATAATCTAGAAAGCAAGAGTGGGATTCTTCCTCTAAAGCAGAGTGTGTTTCATGGATGAGAACTGTGCTGTGTGTTTCCCTTCAGAAATGCAGTTAAATCCCAGGCTCTGTGTCTTCCTACAAGGAAGACTTGGTTCCGGGAAAGAAGTCACTTTTCAGCTGAAAGGAAGCTACATCGTTCACGAAGATCACACGTTTCTCGCTCTTAACTGAAAAGCATTGGATGTTAGATGGCCTGTGGTTTGTATCAGTTTCCTAAGCGGAGTTGAACTAGATATGTTCCCTATGTGTAGGAAATACAGTTCTTTTGTTCTGAGTACACTCACATTTCTTGCTGTATTAGAGACTCTAGAAAGCAAGAGCGTGCTTCTTTCTCTAAAGCAGCGGGTGTTTCATGGATGAGAACTGTGCTGTGTGTTTTCCTTCAGAAATGGAGTTAAATTCCAGGCTCTTTGTCTTCCTACAAGCAAGACTTCGTTTCAGGTAAACTCAGTCACTTTTCAGCTCAAACGAGGCTACATCGTTCACGAAGATCACACGTTTTTTGCTCTTAACTGAAAACTGTTGGATGTTAGACGGCCTGTGGTTTGTATCAGTTTCCTAAGAGGAGTTGAACTACATATGTTCCGTAGGTGTAGGAAACACAGTTCTTTTGTTCTGAGCACACTCACGTTTCTTGCTGTATTAGAGACTCTAGAAAGCAAGAGCGTGCTTCTTTCTCTAAAGCAGAGTGTGTTTCATGGATGAGAACTGTGCTGTGTGTTTCCCTTCAGAAATGGAGTTAAATCCCAGGCTCTGTGTCTTCCTACAAGCAAGACTTCGTTTCAGGTAAACGCAGTCACTTTTCAGCTCAAACGAAGCTACATCGTTCACGAAGATCACACCTTTCTCGCTCATAACTGAAAAGCGTTGGATGTTAGACGGCCTGTGGTTTGTATCAGTTTCCTAAGCGGAGTTGAACTAGATATGTTCCCTATGTGTAGGAAACACAGTTCTTTTGTTCTGAGCACACTCACGTTTCTTGCTGTATTAGAGACTCTAGAAAGCAAGAGCGTGCTTCTTTCTCTAAAGCAGAGTGTGTTTCATGGATGAGAACTGTGCTGTGTGTTTCCCTTCAGAAATGGAGTTAAATCCCAGGCTCTGTGTCTTCCTACAAGCAAGAGTTGGTTCCGGGAAAGCAGTCACTTTTCAGCTCAAAGGAAGCTACATCGTTCACGAAGATCACACGTTTCTCGCTCTTAACTGAAAAGCATTGGATGTTAGATGGCCTGTGGTTTGTAACAGTTTCCTAAGCGGAGTTGAACTAGATATGTTCCCTATGTGTAGGAAACACAGTTCTTTTTTTCTGAGTACACTCACATTTTTTGCTGTATTAGAGACTCTAGAAAGCAAGAGCCTGCTTCTTTCTCTAAAGCAGTGTGTGTTTCATGGATGAGAACTGTGCTGGTGTTTCCCTTCAGAAATGGAGTTAAATCGCAGGCTCTGTGTCTTCCTACAAGCAAGACTTTGTTACAGGTAAAGCCAGTCACTTTTCAGCTCAAACGATGATACATCGTTCACGAAGATCTCACGTTTTTCGCTCTTAACTGAAAAGCGTTGGATGTTAGACGGCCTGTGGTTTGTATCAGTTTCCTACGCGGCGTTGAACTAGATATGTTCCCTATGTGTAGGAAACACAGTTCTTTTGTTCTGAGTACACTCACATTTCTTGCTGTATTAGAGAATCTAGAAAGCAAGAGTGTGATTCTTTCTCTAAAGCAGAGTGTGTTTCATGGATGAGAACTGTGCTGTATGTTTCCCTTCAGAAACGGAGTTAAATCCCAGGCTCTGTGTCTTCCTACAAGCAAGACTTCGTTTCAGGTAAACGCAGTCACTTTTCAGCTCAAACGAAGCTACATCGTTCACGAAGATCACTCATTTCTCGCTCTGAACTGAAAAGCGTTGGATGTTAGACGGCCTGTGGTTTGTATCAGTTTTCTAAGCGGAGTTGAACTAGATATGTTCCGTATCTGTAGGAAACAGAGTTCTTTTGTTCTGAGTACACTCATGTTTCTTGCTGTATTAGAGACTCTAGAAAGCAAGAGCGTGCTTCTTTCTCTAAAGCAGAGTGTGTTTCATGGATGAGAACTGTGCTGTGTGTTTCCCTTCATAAATGGAGATAAATCCCAGGCTCTGTGTCTTCCTACAAGCAAGTCTTCGTTTCAGGTAAACGCAGTCACTTTTCAGCTCAAACGAAGCTACATCATTCATGAAGATCACACATTTCTCGCTCTTAACTGAAAAGCATTGGATGTTAGACGGCCTGTGGCTTGTATCAGTTTCCTAAGCGGAGTTGAACTAGATATGTTCCGTATGTGTAGGAAACAGAGTTCTTTTGTTCTGAGTACACTCACGTTTCTTGCTGTATTAGAGACTCTAGAAAGCAAGAGCGTGCTTCTTTCTCTAAAGCAGAGTGTGTTTTCTTGATTGAGAACTGTGCTGTGTGTTTCCCTTCAGATATGGAGTTAAATTCCAGGCTCTGTGTCTTCCTACAAGCAAGACTTCGTTTCAGGTAAACTCAGTCACTTTTCAGCTCAAACGAAGCTACATAGTTCACGAAGATCACACGTTTTTTGCTCTTAACTGAAAACCGTTGGATGTTAGGCGGCCTGTGGTTTGTATCAGTTTCCTAAGCGGAGTTGAACTAGATATGTTCCCTATGTGTAGGAAACACAGTTCTTTTGTTCTGAGTACACTCACGTTTCTTGCTGTATTAGAGACTGTAGAAAGCAATAGCGTCCTTCTTTCTCTAAAGCAGAGCGTGTTTCATGGATGAGAACTGTGCTGTGTGTTTCTCTTCAGAAATGGAGTTAAATCCCAGGCTCTGTGTCTTCCTACAAGCAATACTTTGTTTCAGGTAACCGCAGTCACTTTTCAGCTCAAACGAAGCTACGTCGTTCACGAAGATCACACATTTCTCGCTCTTAACTGAAAAGCGTTGGATATTAGAGGGCCTGTGGTTTGTATCAGTTTCCTAAGCGGAGTTGAACTAGATATGTCCCCATATGTGTAGGAAATACAGTTCTTTTGTTCTGAGTACACGCACATTTCTTGCTGTATTAGAGAATCTAGAAAGCAAGAGTGTGATTCTTTCTCTAAAGCAGAGTGTGTTTCATGGATGAGAACTGTGCTGTGTGTTTCCCTTCAGAAATGGAGTTAAATCCCAGGCTCTGTGTCTTCCTACAAGCAAGACTTGGTTCCGGGAAAGCAGTCACTTTTCAGCTCAAAGGAAGCTACATCGTTCACGAAGATCACACGTTTCTCGCTCTTAACTGAAAAGCGTTGGATGTTAGACGGCCTGTGGTTTGTAACAGTTTCCTAAGCGGAGTTGAACTAGATATGTTCCCTATGTGTAGGAAACACAGTTCTATTTTTCTGAGTACACTCACATTTCTTGCTGTATTAGAGACTCTAGAAAGCAAGAGCCTGCTTCTTTCTCTAAAGCAGCGTGTGTTTCATGGATGAGAACTGTGCTGGTGTTTCCCTTCAGAAATGGAGTTAAATCCCAGGCTCTGTGTCTTCCTACAAGGAAGACTTTGTTACAGGTAAACGCCGTCACTTTTCAGTTCAAATGAAGCTACATCGTTCACGAAGGTCACACGGTTCTCGCTCTTAACTGAAAAGCATTGGATGTTAGACTGCCTGTGGTTTGTATCAGTATCCTAAGCGGAGTTGAACTAGGTATGTTCCCTATGTGTAGGAAACAGAGTTCTTTTGTTCTGAGTACACTCACGTTTCTTGCTGTATTAGAGACTCTAGAAAGCAAGAGCGTGCTACTTTCTCTAAAGCAGAGTGTGTTTCATGGATGAGACCTGTGCTGTGTGTTTCCTTTCAGAAATGGAGTTAAATTCCAGGCTCTGTGTCTTCCTACAAGCAAGACTTTGTTTCAGGTAAACTCAGTCACTTTTCAGCTCAAACGAAGCTACATCGTACACGAAGATCACACGTTTTTTGCTCTTATCTGAAAACCGTTGGATGTTAGACGGCCTGTGGTTTGTATCAGTTTCCTAAGAGGAGTTGAACTAGATATGTTCCGTAAGTGTAGGAAACACAGTTCTTTTGTTCTGAGCACACTCATGTTTCTTGCTGTATTAGAGACTCTAGAAAGCAAGAGCGTGCTTCTTTCTCTAAAGCAGAGTGTGTTTCATGGATGAGAACTGTGCTGTGTGTTTCCATTCAGAAATGGAGTTAAATCCCAGGCTCTGTGTCTTCCTACAAGCAAGACTTTGTTACAGGTAAAGGCAGTCACTTTTCAGCTCAAACGAAGCTACATCATTCACGAAGATCACACGTTTCTCGCTCTTAACTGAAAAGCGTTGGATGTTAGACGGCCTGTGGTTTGTATCAGTTTTCTAAGCGGAGTTGAACTAGATATGTTCCGTATCTGTAGGAAACACTGTTCTTTTGTTCTGAGTAAACTCACGTTTCTTGCTGTATTAGAGACTCTAGAAAGCAAGAGCGTGCTTCTTTCTCTAAAGCAGAGTGTGTTTCATGGATGAGAACTGTGCTGTGTGTTTCCCTTCAGAAATGGAGATAAATCCCAGGCTCTGTGTCTTCCTACAAGCAAGTCTTCGTTTCAGGTAAACGCAGTCACTTTTCAGCTCAAACCAAGCTACATCATTCATGAAGATCACACATTTCTCGCTCTTAACTGAAAAGCATTGGATGTTAGACGGCCTGTGGCTTGTATCAGTTTCCTAAGCGGAGTTGAACTAGATATGTTCCGTATGTGTAGGAAACAGAGTTCTTTTGTTCTGAGTACACTCACGTTTCTTGCTGTATTAGAGACTCTAGAAAGCAAGAGCGTGCTTCTTTCTCTAAAGCAGAGTGTGTTTTCTTGATTGAGAACTGTGCTGTGTGTTTCCCTTCAGATATGGAGTTAAATTCCAGGCTCTGTGTCTTCCTACAAGCAAGACTTCGTTTCAGGTAAACTCAGTCACTTTTCAGCTCAAACGAAGCTACATAGTTCACGAAGATCACACGTTTTTTGCTCTTAACTGAAAACCGTTGGATGTTAGGCGGCCTGTGGTTTGTATCAGTTTCCTAAGCGGAGTTGAACTAGATATGTTCCCTATGTGTAGGAAACACAGTTCTTTTGTTCTGAGTACACTCACGTTTCTTGCTGTATTAGAGACTCTAGAAAGCAAGAGCCTGCTTCTTTCTCTAAAGCAGCGTGTGTTTCATGGATGAGAACTGTGCTGGTGTTTCCCTTCAGAAATGGAGTTAAATCCCAGGCTCTGTGTCTTCCTACAAGGAAGACTTTGTTACAGGTAAACGCCGTCACTTTTCAGTTCAAATGAAGCTACATCGTTCACGAAGGTCACACGGTTCTCGCTCTTAACTGAAAAGCATTGGATGTTAGACTGCCTGTGGTTTGTATCAGTATCCTAAGCGGAGTTGAACTAGGTATGTTCCGTATGTGTAGGAAACAGAGTTCTTTTGTTCTGAGTACACTCACGTTTCTTGCTGTATTAGAGACTCTAGAAAGCAAGAGCGTGCTACTTTCTCTAAAGCAGAGTGTGTTTCATGGATGAGACCTGTGCTGTGTGTTTCCTTTCAGAAATGGAGTTAAATTCCAGGCTCTGTGTCTTCCTACAAGCAAGACTTTGTTTCAGGTAAACTCAGTCACTTTTCAGCTCAAACGAAGCTACATCGTTCACGAAGATCACACGTTTTTTGCTCTTATCTGAAAACCGTTGGATGTTAGACGGCCTGTGGTTTGTATCAGTTTCCTAAGAGGAGTTGAACTAGATATGTTCCGTAAGTGTAGGAAACACAGTTCTTTTGTTCTGAGCACACTCATGTTTCTTGCTGTATTAGAGACTCTAGAAAGCAAGAGCGTGCTTCTTTCTCTAAAGCAGAGTGTGTTTCATGGATGAGAACTGTGCTGTGTGTTTCCATTCAGAAATGGAGTTAAATCCCAGGCTCTGTGTCTTCCTACAAGCAAGACTTTGTTACAGGTAAAGGCAGTCACTTTTCAGCTCAAACGAAGCTACATCATTCACGAAGATCACACGTTTCTCGCTCTTAACTGAAAAGCGTTGGATGTTAGACGGCCTGTGGTTTGTATCAGTTTTCTAAGCGGAGTTGAACTAGATATGTTCCGTATCTGTAGGAAACACAGTTCTTTTGTTCTGAGTAAACTCACGTTTCTTGCTGTATTAGAGACTCTAGAAAGCAAGAGCGTGCTTCTTTCTCTAAAGCAGAGTGTGTTTCATGGATGAGAACTGTGCTGTGTGTTTCCCTTCAGAAATGGAGATAAATCCCAGGCTCTGTGTCTTCCTACAAGCAAGTCTTCGTTTCAGGTAAACGCAGTCACTTTTCAGCTCAAACCAAGCTACATCATTCATGAAGATCACACATTTCTCGCTCTTAACTGAAAAGCATTGGATGTTAGACGGCCTGTGGTTTGTATCAGTCTCCTAAGCGGAGTTGAACTAGATATGTTCCGTATGTGTAGGAAACAGAGTTCTTTTGTTCTGAGTACACTCACGTTTCTTGCTGTATTAGAGACTCTAGAAAGCAAGAGCGTGCTTCTTTCTCTAAAGCAGAGTGTGTTTCATGGATGAGAACTGTGCTGTGTGTTTCTCTTCAGATATGGAGTTAAATTCCAGGCTCTGTGTCTTCCTACAAGCAAGACTTCGTTTCAGGTAAACTCAGTCACTTTTCAGCTCAAACGAAGCTAGAAGTTCACGAAGATCACACGTTTTTTGCTCTTAACTGAAAACCGTTGGATGTTAGGCGGCCTGTGGTTTGTATCAGTTTCCTAAGCAGAGTTGAACTAGATATGTTCCCTATGTGTAGGAAACACAGTTCTTTTGTTCTGAGTACACTCACGTTTCTTGCTGTATTAGAGACTCTAGAAAGCAATAGCGTCCTTCTTTTCTAAAGCAGAGCGTGTTTCATGGATGAGAACTGTGCTGTGTGTTTTTCTTCAGAAATGGAGTTAAATCCCAGGCTCTGTGTCTTCCTACAAGCAATACTTTGTTTCAGGTAACCGCAGTCACTTTTCAGCTCAAACGAAGCTACGTCGTTCACGAAGATCACACATTTCTCGCTCTTAACTGAAAAGCTTTGGATATTAGAGGGCCTGTGGTTTGTATCAGTTTCCTAAGCGGAGTTGAACTAGATATGTCCCCATATGTGTAGGAAATACAGTTCTTTTGTTCTGAGTACACGCACATTTCTTGCTGTATTAGAGAATCTAGAAAGCAAGAGTGTGATCCTTTCTCTAAAGCAGAGTGTGTTTCATGGATGAGAACTGTGCTGTGTGTTTCCCTTCAGAAATGGAGTTAAATCCCAGGCTCTGTGTCTTCCTACAAGCAAGAATTTGTTTCAGGTAAACTCAGTCACTTTTCAGCTCAAACGAAGCTACATCGTTCACGAAGATCACACGTTTTTTGCTCTTAACTGAAAACTGTTGGATGTTAGACGGCCTGTGGTTTGTATCAGTTTCCTAAGAGGAGTTGAACTAGATATGTTCCGTGAGTGTACGAAACACAGTTCTTTTGTTCTGAGCACACTCACGTTTCTTGCTGTATTAGAGACTCTAGAAAGCAAGAGCGTGCTTCTTTCTCTAAAGTAGAGTGTGTTTCATGGATGAGAACTGTGCTGTGTGTGTCCCTTCATAAATGGAGTTAAATCCCAGGCTCTGTGTCTTCCTACAAGCAAGACTTGGTTCCGGGAATCGCAGTCACTTTTCAGCTAAAGGAAGCTACATCATTCACGAAGATCACACGTTTCTCGCTCTTAACTGAAAAGCGTTGGATGTTAGACGGCCTGTGGTTTGTATCAGTTTCCTAAGCGGAGTTGAACTAGATATGTTCCCTATGTGTAGGAAATACAGTTCTTTTGTTCTGAGTACACTCACATTTCTTGCTGTATTAGAGACTCTAGAAAGCAAGAGCGTGCTTCTTTCTCTAAAGCAGAGTGTGTTTCATGGATGAGAACTGTGCTGTGTGTTTCCCTTCAGAAATGGAGTTAAATTCCAGGCTCTGTGTCTTCCTACAAGCAAGACTTCGTTTCAGGTAAACTCAGTCACTTTTCAGCTCAAAAGAAGCTACATCATTAACGAAGATCACACGTTTTTTGCTCTTAAGTGAAAACCGTTGGATGTTAGACTGCCTGTGGTTTGTATCAGTTTCCTGAGAGGAGTTGAACTAGATATGTTCCGTAAGTGTAGGAAACACAGTTCTTTTTTTCTGAGCACACTCACGTTTCTTGCTGTATTAGAGACTCTAGAAAGCAAGAGCGTGCTTCTTTCTCTAAAGCAGAGTGTGTTTCATGGATGAGAACTGTGCTGTGTGTTTCCCTTCAGAAATGGAGTTAAATCCCAGGCTCTGTGTCTTCCTACAAGCAAGACTTGGTTCCGCGAAACGCAGTCACTTTTCAGGTCAAAGGAAGCTAAATCGTTCACGAAGATCACACGTTTCTCGCTCTTAACTGAAAAGAGTTGGATGTTAGACGGCCTGTGGTTTTATCAGTTTCCTAAGCGGAGTTGAACTAGATATGTTCCCTATGTGTAGGAAACACAGTTCTTTTGTTCTGAGTACACTCACGTTTCTTGCTGTATTAGAGACTCTAGAAAGCAAGAGCGTGCTTCTTTCTCTAATGCAGAGTGTGTTTCATGGATGAGAACTGTGCTGTGTGTTTCCCTTCAGAAATGGAGTTAAATCCCAGGCTCTGTGTCTTCCTACAAGCAAGACTTTGTTACAGGTAAAGGCCATCACTTTTCAGCTCACACGAAGGTACATCGTTCACGAAGATCACACGTTTCTCGCTCTTAACTGAAAAGCATTGGATGTTAGACGGCCTGTGGTTTGTATCAGTTTCCTAGGCGGAGTTGAACTAGATATGTTCCGTAAGTGTAGGAAACAGAGTTCTTTTGTTCTGAGCACACTCACGTTTCTTGCTGTATTAGAGACTCTAGAAAGCAAGAGTGTGCTTCTTTCTCTAAAGCAGAGTGTGTTTCATGGATGAGAACTGTGCTGTGTGTTTCCCTTCATAAATGGAGTTAAATCCCAGGCTCTGTGTCTTCCTACAAGCAAGACTTGGTTCCGGGAATCGCAGTCACTTTTCAGCTAAAGGAAGCTACATCATTCACAAAGATCACACGTTTCTCGCTCTTAACTGAAAAGCGTTGGATGTTAGACGGCCTGTGGTTTGTATCAGTTTCCTAAGCGGAGTTGAACTAGATATGTTCCCTATGTGTAGGAAATACAGTTCTTTTGTTCTGAGTACACTCACATTTCTTGCTGTATTAGAGACTCTAGAAAGCAAGAGCGTGCTTCTTTCTCTAAAGCAGAGTGTGTTTCATGGATGAGAACTGTGCTGTGTGTTTCCCTTCAGAAATGGAGTTAAATTCCAGGATCTGTGTCTTCCTACAAGCAAGACTTCGTTTCAGGTAAACTCAGTCACTTTTCAGCTCAAAAGAAACTACATCATTAACGAAGATCACACGTTTTTTGCTCTTAAGTGAAAACCGTTGGATGTTAGACGGCCTGTGGTTTGTATCAATTTCCTAAGAGGAGTTGAACTAGATATGTTCCGTAAGTGTAGGAAACACAGTTCTTTTGTTCTGACCACACTAACGTTTCTTGCTGTATTAGAGACTCTAGAAAGCAAGAGCGTGCTTCTTTCTCTAAAGCAGAGTGTGTTTCATGGATGAGAACTGTGCTGTGTGTTTCCCTTCAGAAATGGAGTTAAATCCCAGGCTCTGTGTCTTCCTACAAGCAAGACTTTGTTACAGGTAAAGGCCATCACTTTTCAGCTCACACGAAGCTACATCGTTCACGAAGATCACACGTTTCTCGCTCTTAACTGAAAAGCGTTGGATGTTAGACGGCCTGTGGTTTGTATCAGTTTCCTAGGCGGAGTTGAACTAGATATGTTCCGTAAGTGTAGGAAACAGAGTTCTTTTGTTCTGAGCACACTCACGTTTCTTGCTGTATTAGAGACTCTAGAAAGCAAGAGCGTGCTTCTTTCTCTAAAGCAGAGTGTGTTTCATGGATGAGAACTGTGCTGTGTGTTTCCCTTCATAAATGGAGTTAAATCCCAGGCTCTGTGTCTTCCTACAAGCAAGACTTTGTTACAGGTAAACGCAGTCACTTTTCAGCTCGAACGAAGCTACATCGTTCACGAAGGTCACACGGTTCTCACTCTTAACTGAAAAGCATTGGATGTTAGACGGCCTGTGGTTTGTATCAGTTTCCTAAGCGGAGTTGAACTAGATATGTTCCCCTTGTGTAGGAAACACAGTTCTTTTGTTCTGAGTACACTCACATTTCTTGCTGTATTAGAGAATCTAGAAAGCAAGAGTGTGATTCTTTCTCTAAAGCAGAGTGTGTTTCATGGATGAGAACTGTGCTGTGTGTTTCCCTTCAGAAATGGAGTTAAATCCCAGGCTCTGTGTCTTCCTACAAGCAAGACTTGGTTCCGGGAAACGCAGTCACTTTTCAGGTCAAACAAAGCTACATAGTTCCCGAAGGTCACACGGTTCTCGCTCTTAACTGAAAAGCATTGGATGTTAGACTGCCTGTGGTTTGTATCAGTTTCCTAAGCGGAGTTGAACTAGATATGTTCCCTACGTGTAGGAAACACAGTTCTTTTGTTCTGAGTAAACTCACGTTTCTTGCTGTATTAGAGACTCTAGAAAGCAAGAGCGTGCTTCTTTCTCTAAAGCATAGTGTGTTTCATGGATGAGAACTGTGCTGTGTGTTTCCCTTCATAAATGGAGTTAAATCCCAGGCTCTGTGTCTTCCTACAAGCAAGACTTGGTTCCGGGAAACGCAGTCACTTTTCAGCTCAAACAAAGCTACATAGTTCCTGAAGGTCACACGGTTCTCGCTCTTAACTGAAAAGCATTGGATGTTAGACTGCCTGTGGTTTGTATCAGTTTCCTAAGCGGAGTTGAACTAGGTATGTTCCGTATGTGTAGGAAACAGAGTTCTTTTGTTCTGATTACACTCACGTTTCTTGCTGTATTAGAGACTCTAGAATGCAAGGGCGTGCTTCTTTCTCTAAAGCAGAGTGTGATTCATGGATGAGAACTGTGCTGTATGTTTCCCTTCAGAAATGGAGTTAAATCCCAGGCTCTGTATCTTCCTACAAGCAACACTTTGTTTCAGGTAAACGCAGTCACTTTTAGCTCAAAGGAAGCTACATCGTTCACGAAGATCACACGTTTTTTGCTCTTAACTGAAAACCGTTGGATGTTAGACGGCCTGTGGTTTGCATCAGTTTCCTAAGAGGAGTTGAACTAGATATGTTCCGTAAGTGTAGGAAACAGAGTTCTTTTGTTCTGAGTACACTCACGTTTCTTGCTGTATTAGAGACTCTAGAAAGCAAGAGTGTGCTTCTTTCTCTAAACAGAGTGTGTTTCATGGATGAGAACTGTGCTGTGTGTTTCCATTCAGAAATGGAGTTAAATCCCAGGCTCTGTGTCTTCCTACAAGAAAGACTTTGTTACAGGTAAACGCAGTCACTTTTCAGCTCAAACGAAGCTACATCGTTCACGAAGGTCACACGTTTCTCGTTCTTAACTGAAAAGCGTTGGATGTTAGAAGGCCTGTGGTTTGTATCAGTTTCCTAAGCGGAGCTGAACTAGATATGTTCCCTATGTGTAGGAAACACAGTTCTTTTGTTCTGAGTACACTCACATTTCTTGCTGTATTAGAGAATCTAAAAAGCAAGAGTGTGATTCTTTCTCTAAAGCAGAGTGTGTTTCATGGATGAGACCTGTGCTGTGTGTTTCCCTTCAGAAATGGAGTTAAATCCCAGGCTCTGTGTCTTCCTACAAGCAAGACTTGGGACGGGAAACGCAGTCACTTTTCAGCTCAAAGGAAGCTAAATCGTTCACGAAGATCACACGTTTCTCGCTCTTAACTGAAAAGCGTTGGATGTTAGACAGCCTGTGGTTTGTATCAGTTTCCTAAGCGGAGTTGAACTAGATATGTTCCCTATGTGTAGGAAACACAGTTCTTTTGTTCTGAGTACACTCACTTTTCTTGCTGTATTAGAGACTCTAGAAAGCAATAGCGTGCTTCTTTCTCTAAAGCAGAGCGTGTTTCATGGATGAGAACTGTGCTGTGTGTTTCCCTTCATAAATGGAGTTAAATCCCAGGCTCTGTGTCTTCCTACAAGCAAGACTTGGTTCCGGGAAACGCAGTCACTTTTCAACTCAAACAAAGCTACATATTTCCTGAAGGTCACACGGTTCTCGCTCTTAACTGAAAAGCATTGGATGTTAGACTGCCTGTGGTTTGTATCAGTTTCCTAAGCGGAGTTGAACTAGGTATGTTCCGTATGTGTAGGAAACAGAGTTCTTTTGTTCTGAGTACACTCACGTTTCTTGCTGTATTAGAGACTCTAGAAAGCAAGAGCGTGCTTCTTTCTCTAAAGCAGAGTGTGTTTCATGGATGAGAACTGTGCTGTGTGTTTCCCTTCAGAAATGGAGTTAAATCCCAGGCTCTGTTTCTTCCTACAAGAAGACTTTTTTACAGGTAAACGCAGTCACTTTTCAGCTCAAACGAAGCTACATCATTCACGAAGGTCACATGGTTCTCGCTCTTAACTGAAAAGCATTGGATGTTAGACTGCCTGTGGTTTATATCAGGTTCCTAAGCGGAGTTGAACTAGGTATGTTCCGTATGTGTAGGAAACAGAGTTCTTTTGTTCTGATTACACTCACGTTTCTTGCTGTATTAGAGACTCTAGAATGCAAGGGCGTGCTTCTTTCTCTAAAGCAAAGTGTGTTTCATGGATGAGAACTGTGCTGTGTGTATCCCTTCAGAAATGGAGTTAAATCCCAGGCTCTGTATCTTCCTACAAGCAACACTTTGTTTCAGGTAAACGCAGTCACTTTTAGCTCAAAGGAAGCTACATCGTTCACGAAGATCACACGTTTTTTGCTCTTAACTGAAAACCGTTGGATGTTAGACGGCCTGTGGTTTGTATCAGTTTCCTAAGAGGAGTTGAACTAGATATGTTCCGTAAGTGTAGGAAACAGAGTTCTTTTGTTCTGAGTACACTCACGTTTCTTGCTGTATTAGAGACTCTAGAAAGCAAGAGTGTGCTTCTTTCTCTAAACAGAGTGTGTTTCATGGATGAGAACTGTGCTGTGTGTTTCCATTCAGAAATGGAGTTAAATCCCAGGCTCTGTGTCTTCCTACAAGAAAGACTTTGTTACAGGTAAACGCAGTCACTTTTCAGCTCAAACGAAGCTACATCGTTCACGAAGGTCACACGGTTCTCGCTCTTAACTGAAAAGTGTTGGATGTTAGAAGGCCTGTGGTTTGTATCAGTTTCCTAAGCGGAGCTGAACTAGATATGTTCCCTATGTGTAGGAAACACAGTTCTTTTGTTCTGAGTACACTCACATTTCTTGCTGTATTAGAGAATCTAGAAAGCAAGAGTGTGCTTCTTTCTCTAAAGCAGAGTGTGTTTCATGGATGAGACCTGTGCTGTGTGTTTCCCTTCAGAAATGGAGTTAAATCCCAGGCTCTGTGTCTTCCTACAAGCAAGACTTGGAACGGGAAACGCAGTCACTTTTCAGCTCAAAGGAAGCTATATCGTTCACGAAGATCACACGTTTCTCGCTCTTAACTGAAAAGCGTTGGATGTTAGACGGCCTTTGGTTTGTATCAGTTTCCTAAGCGGAGTTGAACTAGATATGTTCCCCTTGTGTAGGAAACACAGTTCTTTTGTTCTGAGTACACTCACGTTTCTTGCTGTATTAGAGACTCTAGAAAGCAAGAGCGTGCTTCTTTCTCTAATGCAGAGTGTGTTTCATGGATGAGAACTGTGCTGTGTGTTTCCCTTCAGAAATGGAGTTAAATCCCAGGCTCTGTGTCTTCCTACAAGCAAGACTTTGTTACAGGTAAAGGCCATCACTTTTCAGCTCAAACGAAGCTACATCGTTCACGAAGATCACACGTTTCTCGCTCTTAACTGAAAAGCGTTGGATGTTAGACGGCCTGTGGTTTGTATCAGTTTCCTAGGCGGAGTTGAACTAGATATGTTCCGTAAGTGTAGGAAACAGAGTTCTTTTGTTCTGAGCACACTCACGTTTCTTGCTGTATTAGAGACTCTAGAAAGCAAGAGTGTGCTTCTTTCTCTAAAGCAGAGTGTGTTTCATGGATGAGAACTGTGCTGTGTGTTTCCCTTCATAAATGGAGTTAAATCCCAGGCTCTGTGTCTTCCTACAAGCAAGACTTGGTTCCGGGAATCGCAGTCACTTTTCAGCTAAAGGAAGCTACATCATTCACGAAGATCACACGTTTCTCGCTCTTAACTGAAAAGCGTTGGATGTTAGACGGCCTGTGGTTTGTATCAGTTTCCTAAGCGGAGTTGAACTAGATATGTTCCCTATGTGTAGGAAATACAGTTCTTTTGTTCTGAGTACACTCACATTTCTTGCTGTATTAGAGACTCTAGAAAGCAAGAGCGTGCTTCTTTCTCTAAAGCAGAGTGTGTTTCATGGATGAGAACTGTGCTGTGTGTTTCCCTTCAGAAATGGAGTTAAATTCCAGGATCTGTGTCTTCCTACAAGCAAGACTTCGTTTCAGGTAAACTCAGTCACTTTTCAGCTCAAAAGAAACTACATCATTAACGAAGATCACACGTTTTTTGCTCTTAAGTGAAAACCGTTGGATGTTAGACGGCCTGTGGTTTGTATCAATTTCCTAAGAGGAGTTGAACTAGATATGTTCCGTAAGTGTAGGAAACACAGTTCTTTTGTTCTGAGCACACTAACGTTTCTTGCTGTATTAGAGACTCTAGAAAGCAAGAGCGTGCTTCTTTCTCTAAAGCAGAGTGTGTTTCATGGATGAGAACTGTGCTGTGTGTTTCCCTTCATAAATGGAGTTAAATCCCAGGCTCTGTGTCTTCCTACAAGCAAGACTTGATTCCGGGAATCGCAGTCACTTTTCAGCTCAAAGGAAGCTACATCATTCACGAAGACCACACGTTTCTCGCTCTTAACTGAAAAGCGTTGGATGTTAGACGGCCTGTGGTTTGTATCAGTTTCCTAAGAGGAGTTGAACTAGATATGTTCCGTAAGTGTTGGAAACACAGTTCTTTTTTTCTGAGCACACTCACGTTTCTTGCTGTATTAGAGACTCTAGAAAGCAAGAGCGTGCTTCTTTCTCTAAAGCAGAGTGTGTTTCATGGATGAGAACTGTGCTGTGTGTTTCCCTTCAGAAATGGAGTTAAATCCCAGGCTCTGTGTCTTCCTACAAGCAAGACTTGGTTCCGCGAAACGCAGTCACTTTTCAGGTCAAAGGAAGCTAAATCGTTCACGAAGATCACACCTTTCTCGCTTTTAACTGAAAAGAGTTGGATGTTAGACGGCCTGTGGTTTTATCAGTTTCCTAAGCGGAGTTGAACTAGATATGTTCCCTATGTGTAGGAAACACAGTTCTTTTGTTCTGAGTACACTCACGTTTCTTGCTGTATTAGAGACTCTAGAAAGCAAGAGCGTGCTTCTTTCTCTAAAGCAGAGTGTGTTTCATGGATGAGAACTGTGCTGTGTGTTTCCCTTCAGAAATGGAGTTAAATCCCAGGCTCTGTTTCTTCCTACAAGAAGACTTTTTTACAGGTAAACGCAGTCACTTTTCTGCTCAAACGAAGCTACATCATTCACGAAGGTCACATGGTTCTCGCTCTTAACTGAAAAGCATTGGATGTTAGACTGCCTGTGGTTTATATCAGGTTCCTAAGCGGAGTTGAACTAGGTATGTTCCGTATGTGTAGGAAACAGAGTTCTTTTGTTCTGATTACACTCACGTTTCTTGCTGTATTAGAGACTCTAGAATGCAAGGGCGTGCTTCTTTCTCTAAAGCAGAGTGTGTTTCATGGATGAGAACTGTGCTGTGTGTTTCCCTTCAGAAATGGAGTTAAATCCCAGGCTCTGTATCTTCCTACAAGCAACACTTTGTTTCAGGTAAACGCAGTCACTTTTAGCTCAAAGGAAGCTACATCGTTCACGAAGATCACACGTTTTTTGCTCTTAACTGAAAACCGTTGGATGTTAGAAGGCCTGTGGTTTGTATCAGTTTCCTAAGCGGAGCTGAACTAGATATGTTCCCTATGTGTAGGAAACACAGTTCTTTTGTTCTGAGTACACTCACATTTCTTGCTGTATTAGAGAATCTAGAAAGCAAGAGTGTGCTTCTTTCTCTAAAGCAGAGTGTGTTTCATGGATGAGACCTGTGCTGTGTGTTTCCCTTCAGAAATGGAGTTAAATCCCAGGCTCTGTGTCTTCCTACAAGCAAGACTTGGGACGGGAAACGCAGTCAATTTTCAGCTCAAAGGAAGCTAAATCGTTCACGAAGATCACACGTTTCTCGCTCTTAACTGAAAAGCGTGGGATGTTAGACAGCCTGTGGTTTGTATCAGTTTCCTAAGCGGAGTTGAACTAGATATGTTCCCTATGTGTAGGAAACACAGTTCTTTTGTTCTGAGTACACTCACGTTTCTTGCTGTATTAGAGACTCTAGAAAGCAATAGCGTGCTTCTTTCTCTAAAGCAGAGCGTGTTTCATGGATGAGAACTGTGCTGTGTGTTTCCCTTCAGAAATGGAGGTAAATCCCAGGCTCTGTGTCTTCCTACAAGCAATACTTTGTTTCAGGTAACCGCAGTCACTTTTCAGCTCAAACGAAGTTACGTCGTTCACGAAGATCACACATTTCTCGCTCTTAACTGAAAAGCACTGGATATTAGAGGGCCTGTGGTTTGTATCAGTTTCCTAAGCGAAGTTGAACTAGATATGTCCCCTATGTGTAGGAAATACAGTTCTTTTGTTCTGAGTACACGCACATTTCTTGCTGTATTAGATAATCTAGAAAGCAAGAGTGTGATTCTTTCTCTAAAGCAGAGTGTGTTTCATGGATGAGAACTGTGCTGTGTGTTTCCCTTCAGAAATGGAGTTAAATCCCAGGCTCTGTATCTTCCTACAAGCAACACTTTGTTTCAGGTAAACGCAGTCACTTTTCAGCTCAAAGGAAGCTACATCGTTCACGAAGATCACACGTTTCTCGCTCTTAACTGAAAAGCATTGGATGTTAGACTGCCTGTGGTTTGTATCAGTTTCCTAAGCAGAGTTGAACTAGATATGTTCCCTACGTGTAGGATACAGAGTTCTTTTGTTCTGAGCACACTCACGTTTCTTGCTGTTTTAGAGACTCTAGAAAGCAAGAGCGTGCTTCTTTCTCTAAAGCAGAGTGTGTTTCATGGATGAGAACAGTGCTGTGTGTTTCCCTTCAGAAATGGAGTTAAATCCCAGGCTCTGTGTCTTCCTACAAGCAAGACTTCGTTTCAGGTAAACGCAGTCACTTTTCAGCTCAAACGAAGCTACATCGTTCACGAAGATCACACGTTTCTCGCTCTTAACTGAAAAGCGTTGGATGTTAGACGGCCTTTGGTTTGTATCAGTTTCCTAAGCGGAGTTGAACTAGATATGTTCCCCTTGTGTAGGAAACACAGTTCTTTTGTTCTGAGTACACTCACGTTTCTTGCTGTATTAGAGACTCTAGAAAGCAAGAGCGTGCTTCTTTCTCTAATGCAGAGTGTGTTTCATGGATGAGAACTGTGCTGTGTGTTTCCCTTCAGAAATGGAGTTAAATCCCAGGCTCTGTGTCTTCCTACAAGCAAGACTTTGTTACAGGTAAAGGCCATCACTTTTCAGCTCACACGAAGCTACATCGTTCACGAAGATCACACGTTTCTCGCTCTTAACTGAAAAGCGTTGGATGTTAGACGGCCTGTGGTTTGTATCAGTTTCCTAGGCGGAGTTGAACTAGATATGTTCCGTAAGTGTAGGAAACAGAGTTCTTTTGTTCTGAGCACACTCACGTTTCTTGCTGTATTAGAGACTCTAGAAAGCAAGAGTGTGCTTCTTTCTCTAAAGCAGAGTGTGTTTCATGGATGAGAACTGTGCTGTGTGTTTCCCTTCATAAATGGAGTTAAATCCCAGGCTCTGTGTCTTCCTACAAGCAAGACTTGGTTCCGGGAATCGCAGTCACTTTTCAGCTAAAGGAAGCTACATCATTCACGAAGATCACACGTTTCTCGCTCTTAACTGAAAAGCATTGGATGTTAGACGGCCTGTGGTTTGTATCAGTTTCCTAAGCGGAGTTGAACTAGATATGTTCCCTATGTGTAGGAAATACAGTTCTTTTGTTCTGAGTACACTCACATTTCTTGCTGTATTAGAGACTCTAGAAAGCAAGAGCGTGCTTCTTTCTCTAAAGCAGAGTGTGTTTCATGGATGAGAACTGTGCTGTGTGTTTCCCTTCAGAAATGGAGTTAAATTCCAGGATCTGTGTCTTCCTACAAGCAAGACTTCGTTTCAGGTAAACTCAGTCACTTTTCAGCTCAAAAGAAACTACATCATTAACGAAGATCACACGTTTTTTGCTCTTAAGTGAAAACCGTTGGATGTTAGACGGCCTGTGGTTTGTATCAATTTCCTAAGAGGAGTTGAACTAGATATGTTCCGTAAGTGTAGGAAACACAGTTCTTTTGTTCTGAGCACACTAACGTTTCTTGCTGTATTAGAGACTCTAGAAAGCAAGAGCGTGCTTCTTTCTCTAAAGCAGAGTGTGTTTCATGGATGAGAACTGTGCTGTGTGTTTCCCTTCATAAATGGAGTTAAATCCCAGGCTCTGTGTCTTCCTACAAGCAAGACTTGATTCCGGGAATCGCAGTCACTTTTCAGCTCAAAGGAAGCTACATCATTCACGAAGACCACACGTTTCTCGCTCTTAACTGAAAAGCGTTGGATGTTAGACGGCCTGTGGTTTGTATCAGTTTCCTAAGAGGAGTTGAACTAGATATGTTCCGTAAGTGTTGGAAACACAGTTCTTTTTTTCTGAGCACACTCACGTTTCTTGCTGTATTAGAGACTCTAGAAAGCAAGAGCGTGCTTCTTTCTCTAAAGCAGAGTGTGTTTCATGGATGAGAACTGTGCTGTGTGTTTCCCTTCAGAAATGGAGTTAAATCCCAGGCTCTGTGTCTTCCTACAAGCAAGACTTGGTTCCGCGAAACGCAGCCACTTTTCAGGTCAAAGGAAGCTAAATCGTTCACGAAGATCACACCTTTCTCGCTCTTAACTGAAAAGAGTTGGATGTTAGACGGCCTGTGGTTTTATCAGTTTCCTAAGCGGAGTTGAACTAGATATGTTCCCTATGTGTAGGAAACACAGTTCTTTTGTTCTGAGTACACTCACGTTTCTTGCTATATTAGAGACTCTAGAAAGCAAGAGCGTGCTTCTTTCTCTAAAGCAGAGTGAGTTTCATGGATGAGAACTGTGCTGTGTGTTTCCCTTCAGAAATGGAGTTAAATCCCAGGCTCTGTGTCTTCCTACAAGCAAGACTTTGTTACAGGTAAAGGCCATCACTTTTCAGCTCACACGAAGCTACATCGTTCACGAAGATCACACGTTTCTCGCTCTTAACTGAAAAGCGTTGGATGTTAGACGGCCTGTGGTTTGTATCAGTTTCCTAGGCGGAGTTGAACTAGATATGTTCCCTACGTGTAGGAAACAGAGTTCTTTTGTTCTGAGCACACTCACGTTTCTTGCTGTATTAGAGACTCTAGAAAGCAAGAGCGTGCTTCTTTCTCTAAAGCAGAGTGTGTTTCATGGATGAGAACTGTGCTGTGTGTTTCCCTTCATAAATGGAGTTAAATCCCAGGCTCTGTGTCTTCCTACAAGCAAGACTTCGTTTCAGGTAAACGCAGTCACTTTTCAGCTCAAACGAAGCTACATCGTTCACGAAGATCACACGTTTCTCGCTCTTAACTGAAAAGCGTTGGATGTTAGACGGCCTGTGGTTTGTATCAGTTTCCTAAGCGGAGTTGAACTAGATATGTTCCCCTTGTGTAGGAAACACAGTTCTTTTGTTCTGAGTACACTCACGTTTCTTGCTGTATTAGAGACTCTAGAAAGCAAGAGCGTGCTTCTTTCTCTAAAGCAGAGTGTGTTTCATGGATGAGAACTGTGCTGTGTGTTTCCATTCAGAAATGGAGTTAAATCCCAGGCTCTGTGTCTTCCTACAAGAGACTTGGTTCCGGGAAACACAGTCACTTTTCAGCTGAAACAAATCTACATAGTTCCCGAAGGTCACACGGTTCTCGCTCTTAACTGAAAAGCATTGGATGTTAGACTGCCTGTGGTTTGTATCAGTTTCCTAAGCGGAGTTGAACTAGGTATGTTCCGTATGTGTAGGAAACACAGTTCTTTTGTTCTGAGTAAACTCACGTTTCTTGCTGTATTAGAGACTCTAGAAAGCAAGAGCGTGCTTCTTTCTCTAAAGCATAGTGTGTTTCATGGATGAGAACTGTGCTGTGTGTTTCCCTTCATAAATGGAGTTAAATCCCAGGCTCTGTGTCTTCCTACAAGCAAGACTTGGTTCCGGGAAACGCAGTCACTTTTCAGCTCAAACAAAGCTACATAGTTCCTGAAGGTCACACGGTTCTCGCTCTTAACTGAAAAGCATTGGATGTTAGACTGCCTGTGGTTTGTATCAGTTTCCTTAGCGGAGTTGAACTAGGTATGTTCCGTATGTGTAGGAAACAGAGTTCTTTTGTTCTGATTACACTCACGTTTCTTGCTGTATTAGAGACTCTAGAATGCAAGGGCGTGCTTCTTTCTCTAAAGCAGAGTGTGTTTCATGGATGAGAACTGTGCTGTGTGTTTCCCTTCAGAAATGGAGTTAAATCCCAGGCTCTGTATCTTCCTACAAGCAACACTTTGTTTCAGGTAAACGCAGTCACTTTTAGCTCAAAGGAAGCTATATCGTTCACGAAGATCACACGTTTTTTGCTCTTAACTGAAAACCGTTGGATGTTAGACGGCCTGTGGTTTGTATCAGTTTCCTAAGAGGAGTTGAACTAGATATGTTCCGTAAGTGTAGGAAACAGAGTTCTTTTGTTCTGAGTACACTCACGTTTCTTGCTGTATTAGAGACTCTAGAAAGCAAGAGTGTGCTTCTTTCTCTAAAGCAGAGTGTGTTTCATGGATGAGAACTGTGCTGTGTGTTTCCCTTCAGAAATGGAGTTAAATCCCAGGCTCTGTGTCTTCCTACAAGCAAGACTTGGTTCCGGGAAACGCAGTCACTTTTCAGGTCAAACAAAGCTACATAGTTCCCGAAGGTCACACGGTTCTCGCTCTTAACTGAAAAGCATTGGATGTTAGACTGCCTGTGGTTTGTATCAGTTTCCTAAGCGGAGTTGAACTAGATATGTTCCCTACGTGTAGGAAACCCAGTTCTTTTGTTCTGAGTAAACTCACGTTTCTTGCTGTATTAGAGACTCTAGAAAGCAAGAGCGTGCTTCTTTCTCTAAAGCATAGTGTGTTTCATGGATGAGAACTGTGCTGTGTGTTTCCCTTCATAAATGGAGTTAAATCCCAGGCTCTGTGTCTTCCTACAAGCAAGACTTGGTTCCGGGAAACGCAGTCACTTTTCAGCTCAAACAAAGCTACATAGTTCCTGAAGGTCACACGGTTCTCGCTCTTAACTGAAAAGCATTGGATGTTAGACTGCCTGTGGTTTGTATCAGTTTCCTAAGCGGAGTTGAACTAGGTATGTTCCGTATGTGTAGGAAACAGAGTTCTTTTGTTCTGATTACACTCACGTTTCTTGCTGTATTAGAGACTCTAGAATGCAAGGGCGTGCTTCTTTCTCTAAAGCAGAGTGTGTTTCATGGATGAGAACTGTGCTGTATGTTTCCCTTCAGAAATGGAGTTAAATCCCAGGCTCTGTATCTTCCTACAAGCAACACTTTGTTTCAGGTAAACGCAGTCACTTTTAGCTCAAAGGAAGCTACATCGTTCACGAAGATCACACGTTTTTTGCTCTTAACTGAAAACCGTTGGATGTTAGACGGCCTGTGGTTTGCATCAGTTTCCTAAGAGGAGTTGAACTAGATATGTTCCGTAAGTGTAGGAAACAGAGTTCTTTTGTTCTGAGTACACTCACGTTTCTTGCTGTATTAGAGACTCTAGAAAGCAAGAGTGTGCTTCTTTCTCTAAACAGAGTGTGTTTCATGGATGAGAACTGTGCTGTGTGTTTCCATTCAGAAATGGAGTTAAATCCCAGGCTCTGTGTCTTCCTACAAGAAAGACTTTGTTACAGGTAAACGCAGTCACTTTTCAGCTCAAACGAAGCTACATCGTTCACGAAGGTCACACGTTTCTCGTTCTTAACTGAAAAGCGTTGGATGTTAGAAGGCCTGTGGTTTGTATCAGTTTCCTAAGCGGAGCTGAACTAGATATGTTCCCTATGTGTAGGAAACACAGTTCTTTTGTTCTGAGTACACTCACATTTCTTGCTGTATTAGAGAATCTAAAAAGCAAGAGTGTGATTCTTTCTCTAAAGCAGAGTGTGTTTCATGGATGAGACCTGTGCTGTGTGTTTCCCTTCAGAAATGGAGTTAAATCCCAGGCTCTGTGTCTTCCTACAAGCAAGACTTGGGACGGGAAACGCAGTCACTTTTCAGCTCAAAGGAAGCTAAATCGTTCACGAAGATCACACGTTTCTCGCTCTTAACTGAAAAGCGTTGGATGTTAGACAGCCTGTGGTTTGTATCAGTTTCCTAAGCGGAGTTGAACTAGATATGTTCCCTATGTGTAGGAAACACAGTTCTTTTGTTCTGAGTACACTCACTTTTCTTGCTGTATTAGAGACTCTAGAAAGCAATAGCGTGCTTCTTTCTCTAAAGCAGAGCGTGTTTCATGGATGAGAACTGTGCTGTGTGTTTCCCTTCATAAATGGAGTTAAATCCCAGGCTCTGTGTCTTCCTACAAGCAAGACTTGGTTCCGGGAAACGCAGTCACTTTTCAGCTCAAACAAAGCTACATATTTCCTGAAGGTCACACGGTTCTCGCTCTTAACTGAAAAGCATTGGATGTTAGACTGCCTGTGGTTTGTATCAGTTTCCTAAGCGGAGTTGAACTAGGTATGTTCCGTATGTGTAGGAAACAGAGTTCTTTTGTTCTGAGTACACTCACGTTTCTTGCTGTATTAGAGACTCTAGAAAGCAAGAGCGTGCTTCTTTCTCTAAAGCAGAGTGTGTTTCATGGATGAGAACTGTGCTGTGTGTTTCCCTTCAGAAATGGAGTTAAATCCCAGGCTCTGTTTCTTCCTACAAGAAGACTTTTTTACAGGTAAACGCAGTCACTTTTCAGCTCAAACGAAGCTACATCATTCACGAAGGTCACATGGTTCTCGCTCTTAACTGAAAAGCATTGGATGTTAGACTGCCTGTGGTTTATATCAGGTTCCTAAGCGGAGTTGAACTAGGTATGTTCCGTATGTGTAGGAAACAGAGTTCTTTTGTTCTGATTACACTCACGTTTCTTGCTGTATTAGAGACTCTAGAATGCAAGGGCGTGCTTCTTTCTCTAAAGCAAAGTGTGTTTCATGGATGAGAACTGTGCTGTGTGTATCCCTTCAGAAATGGAGTTAAATCCCAGGCTCTGTATCTTCCTACAAGCAACACTTTGTTTCAGGTAAACGCAGTCACTTTTAGCTCAAAGGAAGCTACATCGTTCACGAAGATCACACGTTTTTTGCTCTTAACTGAAAACCGTTGGATGTTAGACGGCCTGTGGTTTGTATCAGTTTCCTAAGAGGAGTTGAACTAGATATGTTCCCTAAGTGTAGGAAACAGAGTTCTTTTGTTCTGAGTACACTCACGTTTCTTGCTGTATTAGAGACTCTAGAAAGCAAGAGTGTGCTTCTTTCTCTAAACAGAGTGTGTTTCATGGATGAGAACTGTGCTGTGTGTTTCCATTCAGAAATGGAGTTAAATCCCAGGCTCTGTGTCTTCCTACAAGAAAGACTTTGTTACAGGTAAACGCAGTCACTTTTCAGCTCAAACGAAGCTACATCGTTCACGAAGGTCACACGGTTCTCGCTCTTAACTGAAAAGTGTTGGATGTTAGAAGGCCTGTGGTTTGTATCAGTTTCCTAAGCGGAGCTGAACTAGATATGTTCCCTATGTGTAGGAAACACAGTTCTTTTGTTCTGAGTACACTCACATTTCTTGCTGTATTAGAGAATCTAGAAAGCAAGAGTGTGCTTCTTTCTCTAAAGCAGAGTGTGTTTCATGGATGAGACCTGTGCTGTGTGTTTCCCTTCAGAAATGGAGTTAAATCCCAGGCTCTGTGTCTTCCTACAAGCAAGACTTGGGACGGGAAACGCAGTCACTTTTCAGCTCAAAGGAAGCTATATCGTTCACGAAGATCACACGTTTCTCGCTCTTAACTGAAAAGCGTTGGATGTTAGACGGCCTTTGGTTTGTATCAGTTTCCTAAGCGGAGTTGAACTAGATATGTTCCCCTTGTGTAGGAAACACAGTTCTTTTGTTCTGAGTACACTCACGTTTCTTGCTGTATTAGAGACTCTAGAAAGCAAGAGCGTGCTTCTTTCTCTAATGCAGAGTGTGTTTCATGGATGAGAACTGTGCTGTGTGTTTCCCTTCAGAAATGGAGTTAAATCCCAGGCTCTGTGTCTTCCTACAAGCAAGACTTTGTTACAGGTAAAGGCCATCACTTTTCAGCTCAAACGAAGCTACATCGTTCACGAAGATCACACGTTTCTCGCTCTTAACTGAAAAGCGTTGGATGTTAGACGGCCTGTGGTTTGTATCAGTTTCCTAGGCGGAGTTGAACTAGATATGTTCCGTAAGTGTAGGAAACAGAGTTCTTTTGTTCTGAGCACACTCACGTTTCTTGCTGTATTAGAGACTCTAGAAAGCAAGAGTGTGCTTCTTTCTCTAAAGCAGAGTGTGTTTCATGGATGAGAACTGTGCTGTGTGTTTCCCTTCATAAATGGAGTTAAATCCCAGGCTCTGTGTCTTCCTACAAGCAAGACTTGGTTCCGGGAATCGCAGTCACTTTTCAGCTAAAGGAAGCTACATCATTCACGAAGATCACACGTTTCTCGCTCTTAACTGAAAAGCGTTGGATGTTAGACGGCCTGTGGTTTGTATCAGTTTCCTAAGCGGAGTTGAACTAGATATGTTCCCTATGTGTAGGAAATACAGTTCTTTTGTTCTGAGTACACTCACATTTCTTGCTGTATTAGAGACTCTAGAAAGCAAGAGCGTGCTTCTTTCTCTAAAGCAGAGTGTGTTTCATGGATGAGAACTGTGCTGTGTGTTTCCCTTCAGAAATGGAGTTAAATTCCAGGATCTGTGTCTTCCTACAAGCAAGACTTCGTTTCAGGTAAACTCAGTCACTTTTCAGCTCAAAAGAAACTACATCATTAACGAAGATCACACGTTTTTTGCTCTTAAGTGAAAACCGTTGGATGTTAGACGGCCTGTGGTTTGTATCAATTTCCTAAGAGGAGTTGATCTAGATATGTTCCGTAAGTGTAGGAAACACAGTTCTTTTGTTCTGAGCACACTAACGTTTCTTGCTGTATTAGAGACTCTAGAAAGCAAGAGCGTGCTTCTTTCTCTAAAGCAGAGTGTGTTTCATGGATGAGAACTGTGCTGTGTGTTTCCCTTCATAAATGGAGTTAAATCCCAGGCTCTGTGTCTTCCTACAAGCAAGACTTGATTCCGGGAATCGCAGTCACTTTTCAGCTCAAAGGAAGCTACATCATTCACGAAGACCACACGTTTCTCGCTCTTAACTGAAAAGCGTTGGATGTTAGACGGCCTGTGGTTTGTATCAGTTTCCTAAGAGGAGTTGAACTAGATATGTTCCGTAAGTGTTGGAAACACAGTTCTTTTTTTCTGAGCACACTCACGTTTCTTGCTGTATTAGAGACTCTAGAAAGCAAGAGCGTGCTTCTTTCTCTAAAGCAGAGTGTGTTTCATGGATGAGAACTGTGCTGTGTGTTTCCCTTCAGAAATGGAGTTAAATCCCAGGCTCTGTGTCTTCCTACAAGCAAGACTTGGTTCCGCGAAACGCAGTCACTTTTCAGGTCAAAGGAAGCTAAATCGTTCACGAAGATCACACCTTTCTCGCTTTTAACTGAAAAGAGTTGGATGTTAGACGGCCTGTGGTTTTATCAGTTTCCTAAGCGGAGTTGAACTAGATATGTTCCCTATGTGTAGGAAACACAGTTCTTTTGTTCTGAGTACACTCACGTTTCTTGCTGTATTAGAGACTCTAGAAAGCAAGAGCGTGCTTCTTTCTCTAAAGCAGAGTGTGTTTCATGGATGAGAACTGTGCTGTGTGTTTCCCTTCAGAAATGGAGTTAAATCCCAGGCTCTGTTTCTTCCTACAAGAAGACTTTTTTACAGGTAAACGCAGTCACTTTTCTGCTCAAACGAAGCTACATCATTCACGAAGGTCACATGGTTCTCGCTCTTAACTGAAAAGCATTGGATGTTAGACTGCCTGTGGTTTATATCAGGTTCCTAAGCGGAGTTGAACTAGGTATGTTCCGTATGTGTAGGAAACAGAGTTCTTTTGTTCTGATTACACTCACGTTTCTTGCTGTATTAGAGACTCTAGAATGCAAGGGCGTGCTTCTTTCTCTAAAGCAGAGTGTGTTTCATGGATGAGAACTGTGCTGTGTGTTTCCCTTCAGAAATGGAGTTAAATCCCAGGCTCTGTATCTTCCTACAAGCAACACTTTGTTTCAGGTAAACGCAGTCACTTTTAGCTCAAAGGAAGCTACATCGTTCACGAAGATCACACGTTTTTTGCTCTTAACTGAAAACCGTTGGATGTTAGAAGGCCTGTGGTTTGTATCAGTTTCCTAAGCGGAGCTGAACTAGATATGTTCCCTATGTGTAGGAAACACAGTTCTTTTGTTCTGAGTACACTCACATTTCTTGCTGTATTAGAGAATCTAGAAAGCAAGAGTGTGCTTCTTTCTCTAAAGCAGAGTGTGTTTCATGGATGAGACCTGTGCTGTGTGTTTCCCTTCAGAAATGGAGTTAAATCCCAGGCTCTGTGTCTTCCTACAAGCAAGACTTGGGACGGGAAACGCAGTCAATTTTCAGCTCAAAGGAAGCTAAATCGTTCACGAAGATCACACGTTTCTCGCTCTTAACTGAAAAGCGTTGGATGTTAGACAGCCTGTGGTTTGTATCAGTTTCCTAAGCGGAGTTGAACTAGATATGTTCCCTATGTGTAGGAAACACAGTTCTTTTGTTCTGAGTACACTCACGTTTCTTGCTGTATTAGAGACTCTAGAAAGCAATAGCGTGCTTCTTTCTCTAAAGCAGAGCGTGTTTCATGGATGAGAACTGTGCTGTGTGTTTCCCTTCAGAAATGGAGTTAAATCCCAGGCTCTGTGTCTTCCTACAAGCAATACTTTGTTTCAGGTAACCGCAGTCACTTTTCAGCTCAAACGAAGTTACGTCGTTCACGAAGATCACACATTTCTCGCTCTTAACTGAAAAGCACTGGATATTAGAGGGCCTGTGGTTTGTATCAGTTTCCTAAGCGAAGTTGAACTAGATATGTCCCCTATGTGTAGGAAATACAGTTCTTTTGTTCTGAGTACACGCACATTTCTTGCTGTATTAGATAATCTAGAAAGCAAGAGTGTGATTCTTTCTCTAAAGCAGAGTGTGTTTCATGGATGAGAACTGTGCTGTGTGTTTCCCTTCAGAAATGGAGTTAAATCCCAGGCTCTGTATCTTCCTACAAGCAACACTTTGTTTCAGGTAAACGCAGTCACTTTTCAGCTCAAAGGAAGCTACATCGTTCACGAAGATCACACGTTTCTCGCTCTTAACTGAAAAGCATTGGATGTTAGACTGCCTGTGGTTTGTATCAGTTTCCTAAGCAGAGTTGAACTAGATATGTTCCCTACGTGTAGGATACAGAGTTCTTTTGTTCTGAGCACACTCACGTTTCTTGCTGTTTTAGAGACTCTAGAAAGCAAGAGCGTGCTTCTTTCTCTAAAGCAGAGTGTGTTTCATGGATGAGAACAGTGCTGTGTGTTTCCCTTCAGAAATGGAGTTAAATCCCAGGCTCTGTGTCTTCCTACAAGCAAGACTTCGTTTCAGGTAAACGCAGTCACTTTTCAGCTCAAACGAAGCTACATCGTTCACGAAGATCACACGTTTCTCGCTCTTAACTGAAAAGCGTTGGATGTTAGACGGCCTTTGGTTTGTATCAGTTTCCTAAGCGGAGTTGAACTAGATATGTTCCCCTTGTGTAGGAAACACAGTTCTTTTGTTCTGAGTACACTCACGTTTCTTGCTGTATTAGAGACTCTAGAAAGCAAGAGCGTGCTTCTTTCTCTAATGCAGAGTGTGTTTCATGGATGAGAACTGTGCTGTGTGTTTCCCTTCAGAAATGGAGTTAAATCCCAGGCTCTGTGTCTTCCTACAAGCAAGACTTTGTTACAGGTAAAGGCCATCACTTTTCAGCTCACACGAAGCTACATCGTTCACGAAGATCACACGTTTCTCGCTCTTAACTGAAAAGCGTTGGATGTTAGACGGCCTGTGGTTTGTATCAGTTTCCTAGGCGGAGTTGAACTAGATATGTTCCGTAAGTGTAGGAAACAGAGTTCTTTTGTTCTGAGCACACTCACGTTTCTTGCTGTATTAGAGACTCTAGAAAGCAAGAGTGTGCTTCTTTCTCTAAAGCAGAGTGTGTTTCATGGATGAGAACTGTGCTGTGTGTTTCCCTTCATAAATGGAGTTAAATCCCAGGCTCTGTGTCTTCCTACAAGCAAGACTTGGTTCCGGGAATCGCAGTCACTTTTCAGCTAAAGGAAGCTACATCATTCACGAAGATCACACGTTTCTCGCTCTTAACTGAAAAGCATTGGATGTTAGACGGCCTGTGGTTTGTATCAGTTTCCTAAGCGGAGTTGAACTAGATATGTTCCCTATGTGTAGGAAATACAGTTCTTTTGTTCTGAGTACACTCACATTTCTTGCTGTATTAGAGACTCTAGAAAGCAAGAGCGTGCTTCTTTCTCTAAAGCAGAGTGTGTTTCATGGATGAGAACTGTGCTGTGTGTTTCCCTTCAGAAATGGAGTTAAATTCCAGGATCTGTGTCTTCCTACAAGCAAGACTTCGTTTCAGGTAAACTCAGTCACTTTTCAGCTCAAAAGAAACTACATCATTAACGAAGATCACACGTTTTTTGCTCTTAAGTGAAAACCGTTGGATGTTAGACGGCCTGTGGTTTGTATCAATTTCCTAAGAGGAGTTGAACTAGATATGTTCCGTAAGTGTAGGAAACACAGTTCTTTTGTTCTGAGCACACTAACGTTTCTTGCTGTATTAGAGACTCTAGAAAGCAAGAGCGTGCTTCTTTCTCTAAAGCAGAGTGTGTTTCATGGATGAGAACTGTGCTGTGTGTTTCCCTTCATAAATGGAGTTAAATCCCAGGCTCTGTGTCTTCCTACAAGCAAGACTTGATTCCGGGAATCGCAGTCACTTTTCAGCTCAAAGGAAGCTACATCATTCACGAAGACCACACGTTTCTCGCTCTTAACTGAAAAGCGTTGGATGTTAGACGGCCTGTGGTTTGTATCAGTTTCCTAAGAGGAGTTGAACTAGATATGTTCCGTAAGTGTTGGAAACACAGTTCTTTTTTTCTGAGCACACTCACGTTTCTTGCTGTATTAGAGACTCTAGAAAGCAAGAGCGTGCTTCTTTCTCTAAAGCAGAGTGTGTTTCATGGATGAGAACTGTGCTGTGTGTTTCCCTTCAGAAATGGAGTTAAATCCCAGGCTCTGTGTCTTCCTACAAGCAAGACTTGGTTCCGCGAAACGCAGCCACTTTTCAGGTCAAAGGAAGCTAAATCGTTCACGAAGATCACACCTTTCTCGCTCTTAACTGAAAAGAGTTGGATGTTAGACGGCCTGTGGTTTTATCAGTTTCCTAAGCGGAGTTGAACTAGATATGTTCCCTATGTGTAGGAAACACAGTTCTTTTGTTCTGAGTACACTCACGTTTCTTGCTATATTAGAGACTCTAGAAAGCAAGAGCGTGCTTCTTTCTCTAAAGCAGAGTGAGTTTCATGGATGAGAACTGTGCTGTGTGTTTCCCTTCAGAAATGGAGTTAAATCCCAGGCTCTGTGTCTTCCTACAAGCAAGACTTTGTTACAGGTAAAGGCCATCACTTTTCAGCTCACACGAAGCTACATCGTTCACGAAGATCACACGTTTCTCGCTCTTAACTGAAAAGCGTTGGATGTTAGACGGCCTGTGGTTTGTATCAGTTTCCTAGGCGGAGTTGAACTAGATATGTTCCCTACGTGTAGGAAACAGAGTTCTTTTGTTCTGAGCACACTCACGTTTCTTGCTGTATTAGAGACTCTAGAAAGCAAGAGCGTGCTTCTTTCTCTAAAGCAGAGTGTGTTTCATGGATGAGAACTGTGCTGTGTGTTTCCCTTCATAAATGGAGTTAAATCCCAGGCTCTGTGTCTTCCTACAAGCAAGACTTCGTTTCAGGTAAACGCAGTCACTTTTCAGCTCAAACGAAGCTACATCGTTCACGAAGATCACACGTTTCTCGCTCTTAACTGAAAAGCGTTGGATGTTAGACGGCCTGTGGTTTGTATCAGTTTCCTAAGCGGAGTTGAACTAGATATGTTCCCCTTGTGTAGGAAACACAGTTCTTTTGTTCTGAGTACACTCACGTTTCTTGCTGTATTAGAGACTCTAGAAAGCAAGAGCGTGCTTCTTTCTCTAAAGCAGAGTGTGTTTCATGGATGAGAACTGTGCTGTGTGTTTCCATTCAGAAATGGAGTTAAATCCCAGGCTCTGTGTCTTCCTACAAGAGACTTGGTTCCGGGAAACACAGTCACTTTTCAGCTGAAACAAATCTACATAGTTCCCGAAGGTCACACGGTTCTCGCTCTTAACTGAAAAGCATTGGATGTTAGACTGCCTGTGGTTTGTATCAGTTTCCTAAGCGGAGTTGAACTAGGTATGTTCCGTATGTGTAGGAAACACAGTTCTTTTGTTCTGAGTAAACTCACGTTTCTTGCTGTATTAGAGACTCTAGAAAGCAAGAGCGTGCTTCTTTCTCTAAAGCATAGTGTGTTTCATGGATGAGAACTGTGCTGTGTGTTTCCCTTCATAAATGGAGTTAAATCCCAGGCTCTGTGTCTTCCTACAAGCAAGACTTGGTTCCGGGAAACGCAGTCACTTTTCAGCTCAAACAAAGCTACATAGTTCCTGAAGGTCACACGGTTCTCGCTCTTAACTGAAAAGCATTGGATGTTAGACTGCCTGTGGTTTGTATCAGTTTCCTTAGCGGAGTTGAACTAGGTATGTTCCGTATGTGTAGGAAACAGAGTTCTTTTGTTCTGATTACACTCACGTTTCTTGCTGTATTAGAGACTCTAGAATGCAAGGGCGTGCTTCTTTCTCTAAAGCAGAGTGTGTTTCATGGATGAGAACTGTGCTGTGTGTTTCCCTTCAGAAATGGAGTTAAATCCCAGGCTCTGTATCTTCCTACAAGCAACACTTTGTTTCAGGTAAACGCAGTCACTTTTAGCTCAAAGGAAGCTATATCGTTCACGAAGATCACACGTTTTTTGCTCTTAACTGAAAACCGTTGGATGTTAGACGGCCTGTGGTTTGTATCAGTTTCCTAAGAGGAGTTGAACTAGATATGTTCCGTAAGTGTAGGAAACAGAGTTCTTTTGTTCTGAGTACACTCACGTTTCTTGCTGTATTAGAGACTCTAGAAAGCAAGAGTGTGCTTCTTTCTCTAAACAGAGTGTGTTTCATGGATGAGAACTGTGCTGTGTGTTTCCATTCAGAAATGGAGTTAAATCCCAGGCTCTGTGTCTTCCTACAAGAAAGACTTTGTTACAGGTAAACGCAGTCACTTTTCAGCTCAAACGAAGCTACATCGTTCACGAAGGTCACACGGTTCTCGCTCTTAACTGAAAAGCGTTGGATGTTAGAAGGCCTGTGGTTTGTATCAGTTTCCTAAGCGGAGCTGAACTAGATATGTTCCCTATGTGTAGGAAACACAGTTCTTTTGTTCTGAGTACACTCACATTTCTTGCTGTATTAGAGAATCTAAAAAGCAAGAGAGTGATTCTTTCTCTAAAGCAGAGTGTGTTTCATGGATGAGACCTGTGCTGTGTGTTTCCCTTCAGAAATGGAGTTAAATCCCAGGCTCTGTGTCTTCCTACAAGCAAGACTTGGGACGGGAAACGCAGTCACTTTTCAGCTCAAAGGAAGCTAAATCGTTCACGAAGATCACACGTTTCTCGCTCTTAACTGAAAAGCGTTGGATGTTAGACAGCCTGTGGTTTGTATCAGTTTCCTAAGCGGAGTTGAACTAGATATGTTCCCTATGTGTAGGAAACACAGTTCTTTTGTTCTGAGTACACTCACTTTTCTTGCTGTATTAGAGACTCTAGAAAGCAATAGCGTGCTTCTTTCTCTAAAGCAGAGCGTGTTTCATGGATGAGAACTGTGCTGTGTGTTTCCCTTCAGAAATGGAGTTAAATCCCAGGCTCTGTGTCTTCCTACAAGCAATACTTTGTTTCAGGTAACCGCAGTCACTTTTCAGCTCAAACGAAGTTACGTAGTTCACGAAGATCACACATTTCTCGCTCTTAACTGAAAAGAGTTGGATGTTAGACGGCCTGTGGTTTGTATCAGTTTCCTAAGCGGAGTTGAACTAGATATGTTCCCCTTGTGTAGGAAACACAGTTCTTTTGTTCTGAGTACACTCACATTTCTTGCTGTATTAGAGAATCTAGAAAGCAAGAGTGTGATTCTTTCTCTAAAGCAGAGTGTGTTTCATGGATGAGAACTGTGCTGTGTGTTTCCCTTCAGAAATGGAGTTAAATCCCAGGCTCTGTGTCTTCCTACAAGCAAGACCTGGTTCCGGGAAACGCAGTCACTTTTCAGGTCAAACAAAGCTACATAGTTCCCGAAGGTCACACGGTTCTCGCTCTTAACTGAAAAGCATTGGATGTTAGACTGCCTGTGGTTTGTATCAGTTTCCTAAGGGGAGTTGAACTAGATATGTTCCCTACGTGTAGGAAACAGAGTTCTTTTGTTCTGAGCACTCTCACGTTTCTTGCTGTATTAGAGACTCTAGAAAGCAAGAGCGTGCTTCTTTCTCTAAAGCAGAGTGTGTTTCATGGATGAGAACTGTGCTGTGTGTTTCCCTTCATAAATGGAGTTAAATCCCAGGCTCTAGGTCTTCCTACAAGCAAGACTTCGTTTCAGGTAAACGCAGTCACTTTTCAGCTCAAACGAAGCTACATCGTTCACGAAGATCACACGTTTCTCGCTCTTAACTGAAAAGCGTTGGATGTTAGACGGCCTGTGGTTTGTATCAGTTTCCTAAGCGGAGTTGAACTAGATATGTTCCCCTTGTGTAGGAAACACAGTTCTTTTGTTCTGAGTACACTCACGTTTCTTGCTGTATTAGAGACTCTAGAAAGCAAGAGCGTGCTTCTTTCTCTAAAGCAGAGTGTGTTTCATGGATGAGAACTGTGCTGTGTGTTTCCATTCAGAAATGGAGTTAAATCCCAGGCTCTGTGTCTTCCTACAAGAGACTTGGTTCCGGGAAACACAGTCACTTTTCAGCTGAAACAAATCTACATAGTTCCCGAAGGTCACACGGTTCTCGCTCTTAACTGAAAAGCATTGGATGTTAGACTGCCTGTGGTTTGTATCAGTTTCCTAAGCGGAGTTGAACTAGGTATGTTCCGTATGTGTAGGAAACACAGTTCTTTTGTTCTGAGTAAACTCACGTTTCTTGCTGTATTAGAGACTCTAGAAAGCAAGAGCGTGCTTCTTTCTCTAAAGCATAGTGTGTTTCATGGATGAGAACTGTGCTGTGTGTTTCCCTTCATAAATGGAGTTAAATCCCAGGCTCTGTGTCTTCCTACAAGCAAGACTTGGTTCCGGGAAACGCAGTCACTTTTCAGCTCAAACAAAGCTACATAGTTCCTGAAGGTCACACGGTTCTCGCTCTTAACTGAAAAGCATTGGATGTTAGACTGCCTGTGGTTTGTATCAGTTTCCTTAGCGGAGTTGAACTAGGTATGTTCCGTATGTGTAGGAAACAGAGTTCTTTTGTTCTGATTACACTCACGTTTCTTGCTGTATTAGAGACTCTAGAATGCAAGGGCGTGCTTCTTTCTCTAAAGCAGAGTGTGTTTCATGGATGAGAACTGTGCTGTGTGTTTCCCTTCAGAAATGGAGTTAAATCCCAGGCTCTGTATCTTCCTACAAGCAACACTTTGTTTCAGGTAAACGCAGTCACTTTTAGCTCAAAGGAAGCTATATCGTTCACGAAGATCACACGTTTTTTGCTCTTAACTGAAAACCGTTGGATGTTAGACGGCCTGTGGTTTGTATCAGTTTCCTAAGAGGAGTTGAACTAGATATGTTCCGTAAGTGTAGGAAACAGAGTTCTTTTGTTCTGAGTACACTCACGTTTCTTGCTGTATTAGAGACTCTAGAAAGCAAGAGTGTGCTTCTTTCTCTAAACAGAGTGTGTTTCATGGATGAGAACTGTGCTGTGTGTTTCCATTCAGAAATGGAGTTAAATCCCAGGCTCTGTGTCTTCCTACAAGAAAGACTTTGTTACAGGTAAACGCAGTCACTTTTCAGCTCAAACGAAGCTACATCGTTCACGAAGGTCACACGGTTCTCGCTCTTAACTGAAAAGCGTTGGATGTTAGAAGGCCTGTGGTTTGTATCAGTTTCCTAAGCGGAGCTGAACTAGATATGTTCCCTATGTGTAGGAAACACAGTTCTTTTGTTCTGAGTACACTCACATTTCTTGCTGTATTAGAGAATCTAAAAAGCAAGAGAGTGATTCTTTCTCTAAAGCAGAGTGTGTTTCATGGATGAGACCTGTGCTGTGTGTTTCCCTTCAGAAATGGAGTTAAATCCCAGGCTCTGTGTCTTCCTACAAGCAAGACTTGGGACGGGAAACGCAGTCACTTTTCAGCTCAAAGGAAGCTAAATCGTTCACGAAGATCACACGTTTCTCGCTCTTAACTGAAAAGCGTTGGATGTTAGACAGCCTGTGGTTTGTATCAGTTTCCTAAGCGGAGTTGAACTAGATATGTTCCCTATGTGTAGGAAACACAGTTCTTTTGTTCTGAGTACACTCACTTTTCTTGCTGTATTAGAGACTCTAGAAAGCAATAGCGTGCTTCTTTCTCTAAAGCAGAGCGTGTTTCATGGATGAGAACTGTGCTGTGTGTTTCCCTTCAGAAATGGAGTTAAATCCCAGGCTCTGTGTCTTCCTACAAGCAATACTTTGTTTCAGGTAACCGCAGTCACTTTTCAGCTCAAACGAAGTTACGTAGTTCACGAAGATCACACATTTCTCGCTCTTAACTGAAAAGAGTTGGATGTTAGACGGCCTGTGGTTTGTATCAGTTTCCTAAGCGGAGTTGAACTAGATATGTTCCCCTTGTGTAGGAAACACAGTTCTTTTGTTCTGAGTACACTCACATTTCTTGCTGTATTAGAGAATCTAGAAAGCAAGAGTGTGATTCTTTCTCTAAAGCAGAGTGTGTTTCATGGATGAGAACTGTGCTGTGTGTTTCCCTTCAGAAATGGAGTTAAATCCCAGGCTCTGTGTCTTCCTACAAGCAAGACCTGGTTCCGGGAAACGCAGTCACTTTTCAGGTCAAACAAAGCTACATAGTTCCCGAAGGTCACACGGTTCTCGCTCTTAACTGAAAAGCATTGGATGTTAGACTGCCTGTGGTTTGTATCAGTTTCCTAAGGGGAGTTGAACTAGATATGTTCCCTACGTGTAGGAAACAGAGTTCTTTTGTTCTGAGCACTCTCACGTTTCTTGCTGTATTAGAGACTCTAGAAAGCAAGAGCGTGCTTCTTTCTCTAAAGCAGAGTGTGTTTCATGGATGAGAACTGTGCTGTGTGTTTCCCTTCATAAATGGAGTTAAATCCCAGGCTCTAGGTCTTCCTACAAGCAAGACTTCGTTTCAGGTAAACGCAGTCACTTTTCAGCTCAAACGAAGCTACATCGTTCACGAAGATCACACGTTTCTCGCTCTTAACTGAAAAGCGTTGGATGTTAGACGGCCTGTGTTTTGTATCAGTTTCCTAAGCGGAGTTGAACTAGATATGTTCCCCTTGTGTAGGAAACACAGTTCTTTTGTTCTGAGTACACTCACGTTTCTTGCTGTATTAGAGACTCTAGAAAGCAAGAGCGTCCTTCTTTCTCTAAAGCAGAGTGTGTTTCATGGATGAGAACTGTGCTGTGTGTTTCCATTCAAAAATGGAGTTAAATCCCAGGCTCTGTGTCTTCCTACAAGAAGACTTTTTTACAGGTAAACGCAGTCACTTTTCAGCTCAAACGAAGCTACATCATTCACGAAGGTCACATGGTTCTCGCTCTTAACTGAAAAGCATTGGATGTTAGACTGCCTGTGGTTTATATCAGGTTCCTAAGCGGAGTTGAACTAGGTATGTTCCGTATGTGTAGGAAACAGAGTTCTTTTGTTCTGATTACAGTCACGTTTCTTGCTGTATTAGAGACTCTAGAATGCAAGGGCGTGCTTCTTTCTCTAAAGCAGAGTGTGTTTCATGGATGAGAACTGTGCTGTGTGTTTCCCTTCAGAAATGGAGTTAAATCCCAGGCTCTGTATCTTCCTACAAGCAACACTTTGTTTCAGGTAAACGCAGTCACTTTTAGCTCAAAGGAAGCTACATCGTTCACGAAGATCACACGTTTTTTGCTCTTAACTGAAAACCGTTGGATGTTAGACGGCCTGTGGTTTGTATCAGTTTCCTAAGAGGAGTTGAACTAGATATGTTCCGTAAGTGTAGGAAACAGAGTTCTTTTGTTCTGAGTACACTCACGTTTCTTGCTGTATTAGAGACTCTAGAAAGCAAGAGTGTGCTTCTTTCTCTAAACAGAGTGTGTTTCATGGATGAGAACTGTGCTGTGTGTTTCCATTCAGAAATGGAGTTAAATCCCAGGCTCTGTGTCTTCCTACAAGAAAGACTTTGTTACAGGTAAACGCAGTCACTTTTCAGCTCAAACGAAGCTACATCGTTCACGAAGGTCACACGGTTCTCGCTCTTAACTGAAAAGCGTTGGATGTTAGAAGGCCTGTGGTTTGTATCAGTTTCCTAAGCGGAGCTGAACTAGATATGTTCCCTATGTGTAGGAAACACAGTTCTTTTGTTCTGAGTACACTCACATTTCTTGCTGTATTAGAGAATCTAGAAAGCAAGAGTGTGCTTCTTTCTCTAAAGCAGAGTGTGTTTCATGGATGAGACCTGTGCTGTGTGTTTCCCTTCAGAAATGGAGTTAAATCCCAGGCTCTGTGTCTTCCTACAAGCAAGACTTGGGACGGGAAACGCAGTCACTTTTCAGCTCAAAGGAAGCTAAATCGTTCACGAAGGTCACACGGTTCTCGCTCTTAACTGAAAAGCATTGGATGTTAGACTGCCTGTGGTTTGTATCAGTTTCCTAAGCGGAGTTGAACTAGGTATGTTCCGTATGTGTAGGAAACACAGTTCTTTTGTTCTGAGTAAACTCACGTTTCTTGCTGTATTAGAGACTCTAGAAAGCAAGAGCGTGCTTCTTTCTCTAAAGCATAGTGTGTTTCATGGATGAGAACTGTGCTGTGTGTTTCCCTTCATAAATGGAGTTAAATCCCAGGCTCTGTGTCTTCCTACAAGCAAGACTTGGTTCCGGGAAACGCAGTCACTTTTCAGCTCAAACAAAGCTACATAGTTCCTGAAGGTCACACGGTTCTCGCTCTTAACTGAAAAGCATTGGATGTTAGACTGCCTGTGGTTTGTATCAGTTTCCTAAGCGGAGTTGAACTAGGTATGTTCCGTATGTGTAGGAAACAGAGTTCTTTTGTTCTGATTACACTCACGTTTCTTGCTGTATTAGAGACTCTAGAATGCAAGGGCGTGCTTCTTTCTCTAAAGCAGAGTGTGTTTCATGGATGAGAACTGTGCTGTGTGTTTCCCTTCAGAAATGGAGTTAAATCCCCGGCTCTGTATCTTCCTACAAGCAACACTTTGTTTCAGGTAAACGCAGTCACTTTTAGCTCAAAGGAAGCTACATCGTTCACGAAGATCACACGTTTTTTGCTCTTAACTGAAAACCGTTAGATGTTAGACGGCCTGTGGTTTGTATCAGTTTCCTAAGAGGAGTTGAACTAGATATGTTCCGTAAGTGTAGGAAACAGAGTTCTTTTGTTCTGAGTACACTCACGTTTCTTGCTGTATTAGAGACTCTAGAAAGCAAGAGTGTGCTTCTTTCTCTAAACAGAGTGTGTTTCATGGATGAGACCTGTGCTGTGTGTTTCCCTTCAGAAATGGAGTTAAATCCCAGGCTCTGTGTCTTCCTACAAGCAAGACTTGGGACGGGAAACGCAGTCACTTTTCAGCTCAAAGGAAGCTAAATCGTTCACGAAGATCACACGTTTCTCGCTCTTAACTGAAAAGCTTTGGATGTTAGACAGCCTGTGGTTTGTATCAGTTTCCTAAGCGGAGTTGAACTAGATATGTTCCCTATGTGTAGGAAACACAGTTCTTTTGTTCTGAGTACACTCACTTTTCTTGCTGTATTAGAGACTCTAGAAAGCAATAGCGTGCTTCTTTCTCTAAAGCAGAGCGTGTTTCATGGATGAGAACTGTGCTGTGTGTTTCCCTTCAGAAATGGAGTTAAATCCCAGGCTCTGTGTCTTCCTACAAGCAATACTTTGTTTCAGGTAACCGCAGTCACTTTTCAGCTCAAACGAAGTTACGTAGTTCACGAAGATCACACATTTCTCGCTCTTAACTGAAAAGAGTTGGATGTTTGACGGCCTGTGGTTTTATCAGTTTCCTAAGCGGAGTTGAACTAGATATGTTCCCTATGTGGTGGAAACACAGTTCTTTTGTTCTGAGTACACTCACGTTTCTTGCTGTATTAGAGACTCTAGAAAGCAAGAGCATGCTTCTTTCTCTAAAGCAGAGTGTGTTTCATGGATGAGAACTGTGCTGTGTGTTTCCCTTCATAAATGGAGTTAAATCCCAGGCTCTGTGTCTTCCTACAAGCAAGACTTTGTTACAGGTAAACGCAGTCACTTTTCAGCTCGAACGAAGCTACATCGTTCACGAAGGTCACACGGTTCTCACTCTTAACTGAAAAGCATTGGATGTTAGACGGCCTGTGGTTTGTATCAGTTTCCTAAGCGGAGTTGAACTAGATATGTTCCCCTTGTGTAGGAAACACAGTTCTTTTGTTCTGAGTACACTCACATTTCTTGCTGTATTAGAGAATCTAGAAAGCAAGAGTGTGGTTCTTTCTCTAAAGCAGAGTGTGTTTCATGGATGAGAACTGTGCTGTGTGTTTCCCTTCAGAAATGGAGTTAAATCCCAGGCTCTGTGTCTTCCTACAAGCAAGACCTGGTTCCGGGAAACGCAGTCACTTTTCAGGTCAAACAAAGCTACATAGTTCCCGAAGGTCACACGGTTCTCGCTCTTAACTGAAAAGCATTGGATGTTAGACTGCCTGTGGTTTGTATCAGTTTCCTAAGCAGAGTTGAACTAGATATGTTCCCTACGTGTAGGAAACAGAGTTCTTTTGTTCTGAGCACACTCACGTTTCTTGCTGTATTAGAGACTCTAGAAAGCAAGAGCGTGCTTCTTTCTCTAAAGCAGAGTGTGTTTCATGGATGAGAACTGTGCTGTGTGTTTCCCTTCATAAATGGAGTTAAATCCCAGGCTCTATGTCTTCCTACAAGCAAGACTTCGTTTCAGGTAAACGCAGTCACTTTTCAGCTCAAACGAAGCTACATCGTTCACGAAGATCACACGTTTCTCGCTCTTAACTGAAAAGCGTTGGATGTTAGACGGCCTGTGGTTTGTATCAGTTTCCTAAGCGGAGTTGAACTAGATATGTTCCCCTTGTGTAGGAAACACAGTTCTTTTGTTCTGAGCACACTCACGTTTCTTGCTGTATTAGAGACTCTAGAAAGCAAGAGCGTCCTTCTTTCTCTAAAGCAGAGTGTGTTTCATGGATGAGAACTGTGCTGTGTGTTTCCATTCAGAAATGGAGTTAAATCCCAGGCTCTGTGTCTTCCTACAAGCAAGACTTGGTTCCGGGAAACACAGTCACTTTTCAGGTGAAACAAATCTACATAGTTCCCGAAGGTCACACGGTTCTCGCTCTTAACTGAAAAGCATTGGATGTTAGACTGCCTGTGGTTTGTATCAGTTTCCTAAGCGGAGTTGAACTAGGTATGTTCCGTATGTGTAGGAAACACAGTTCTTTTGTTCTGAGTAAACTCACGTTTCTTGCTGTATTAGAGAATCTAGAAAGCAAGAGCGTGCTTCTTTCTCTAAAGCATAGTGTGTTTCATGGATGAGAACTGTGCTGTGTGTTTCCCTTCATAAATGGAGTTAAATCCCAGGCTCTGTGTCTTCCTACAAGCAAGACTTGGTTCCGGGAAATGCAGTCACTTTTCAGCTCAAACAAAGCTACATATTTCCTGAAGGTCACACGGTTCTCGCTCTTAACTGAAAAGCATTGGATGTTAGACTGCCTGTGGTTTGTATCAGTTTCCTAAGCGGAGTTGAACTAGGTATGTTCCGTATGTGTAGGAAACACAGTTCTTTTGTTCTGAGTACACTCACGTTTCTTGCTGTATTAGAGACTCTAGAAAGCAAGAGCGTGCTTCTTTCTCTAAAGCAGAGTGTGTTTCATGGATGAGAACTGTGCTGTGTGTTTCCCTTCAGAAATGGAGTTAAATCCCAGGCTCTGTTTCTTCCTACAAGAAGACTTTTTTACAGGTAAACGCAGTCACTTTTCAGCTCAAACGAAGCTACATCATTCACGAAGGTCACATGGTTCTCGCTCTTAACTGAAAAGCATTGGATGTTAGACTGCCTGTGGTTTATATCAGGTTCCTAAGCGGAGTTGAACTAGGTATGTTCCGTATGTGTAGGAAACAGAGTTCTTTTGTTCTGATTACACTCACGTTTCTTGCTGTATTAGAGACTCTAGAATGCAAGGGCGTGCTTCTTTCTCTAAAGCAGAGTGTGTTTCATGGATGAGAACTGTGCTGTGTGTTTCCCTTCAGAAATGGAGTTAAATCCCAGGCTCTGTATCTTCCTACAAGCAACACTTTGTTTCAGGTAAACGCAGTCACTTTTAGCTCAAAGGAAGCTACATCGTTCACGAAGATCACACGTTTTTTGCTCTTAACTGAAAACCGTTGGATGTTAGACGGCCTGTGGTTTGTATCAGTTTCCTAAGAGGAGTTGAACTAGATATGTTCCGTAAGTGTAGGAAACAGAGTTCTTTTGTTCTGAGTACACTCACGTTTCTTGCTGTATTAGAGACTCTAGAAAGCAAGAGTGTGCTTCTTTCTCTAAACAGAGTGTGTTTCATGGATGAGAACTGTGCTGTGTGTTTCCATTCAGAAATGGAGTTAAATCCCAGGCTCTGTGTCTTCCTACAAGAAAGACTTTGTTACAGGTAAACGCAGTCACTTTTCAGCTCAAACGAAGCTACATCGTTCACGAAGGTCACACGGTTCTCGCTCTTAACTGAAAAGCGTTGGATGTTAGAAGGCCTGTGGTTTGTATCAGTTTCCTAAGCGGAGCTGAACTAGATATGTTCCCTATGTGTAGGAAACACAGTTCTTTTGTTCTGAGTACACTCACATTTCTTGCTGTATTAGAGAATCTAGAAAGCAAGAGTGTGCTTCTTTCTCTAAAGCAGAGTGTGTTTCATGGATGAGAACTGTGCTGTGTGTTTCCCGTCAGAAATGGAGTTAAATCCCAGGCTCTGTGTCTTCCTACAAGCAATACTTTGTTTCAGGTAACCGCAGTCACTTTTCAGCTCAAACGAAGTTACATCGTTCACGAAGATCACACATTTCTCGCTCTTAACTGAAAAGCACTGGATATTAGAGGGCCTGTGGTTTGTATCAGTTTCCTAAGCGAAGTTGAACTAGATATGTCCCCTATGTGTAGGAAATACAGTTCTTTTGTTCTGAGTACACGCACATTTCTTGCTGTATTAGATAATCTAGAAAGCAAGAGTGTGATTCTTTCTCTAAAGCAGAGTGTGTTTCATGGATGAGAACTGTGCTGTGTGTTTCCCTTCAGAAATGGAGTTAAATCCCAGGCTCTGTATCTTCCTACAAGCAACACTTTGTTTCAGGTAAACGCAGTCACTTTTCAGCTCAAAGGAAGCTACATCGTTCACGAAGATCACACGTTTCTCGCTCTTAACTGAAAAGCGTTGGATGTTAGACGGCCTGTGGTTTGTATCAGTTTCCTAAGCGGAGTTGAACTAGATATGTTACCTATGTGTAGGAAACACAGTTCTTTTGTTCTGAGTACACTCACATTTCTTGCTGTATTAGAGAATCTAGAAAGCAAGAGTGTGATTCTTTCTCTAAAGCAGAGTGTGTTTCATGGATGAGAACTGTGCTGTGTGTTTCCCTTCAGAAATGGAGTTAAATCCCAGGCTCTGTGCCTTCCTACAAGCAAGACTTGGTTCCGGGAAACGCAGTCACTTTTCAGGTCAAACAAAGCTACATAGTTCCCGAAGGTCACACGGTTCTCGCTCTTAACTGAAAAGCATTGGATGTTAGACTGCCTGTGGTTTGTATCAGTTTCCTAAGCAGAGTTGAACTAGATATGTTCCCTACGTGTAGGATACAGAGTTCTTTTGTTCTGAGCACACTCACGTTTCTTGCTGTTTTAGAGACTCTAGAAAGCAAGAGCGTGCTTCTTTCTCTAAAGCAGAGTGTGTTTCATGGATGAGAACAGTGCTGTGTGTTTCCCTTCAGAAATGGAGTTAAATCCCAGGCTCTGTGTCTTCCTACAAGCAAGACTTCGTTTCAGGTAAACGCAGTCACTTTTCAGCTCAAACGAAGCTACATCGTTGACGAAGATCACACGTTTCTCGCTCTTAACTGAAAAGCGTTGGATGTTAGACGGCCTTTGGTTTGTATCAGTTTCCTAAGCGGAGTTGAACTAGATATGTTCCCCTTGTGTAGGAAACACAGTTCTTTTGTTCTGAGTACACTCACGTTTCTTGCTGTATTAGAGACTCTAGAAAGCAAGAGCGTGCTTCTTTCTCTAAAGCAGAGTGTGTTTCATGGATGAGAACTGTGCTGTGTGTTTCCATTCAGAAATGGAGTTAAATCCCAGGCTCTGTGTCTTCCTACAAGCAAGACTTGGTTCCGGGAAACACAGTCACTTTTCAGCTGAAACAAATCTACATAGATCCCGAAGGTCACACGGTTCTCGCTCTTAACTGAAAAGCATTGGATATTAGACTGCCTGTGGTTTGTATCAGTTTCCTAAGCGGAGTTGAACTAGGTATGTTCCGTATGTGTAGGAAACACAGTTCTTTTGTTCTGAGTACACTCATGTTTCTTGCTGTATTAGAGACTCTAGAAAGCAAGAGTGTGCTTCTTTCTCTAAACAGAGTGTGTTTCATGGATGAGAACTGTGCTGTGTGTTTCCATTCAGAAATGGAGTTAAATCCCAGGCTCTGTGTCTTCCTACAAGCAAGACTTTGTTACAGGTAAACGCAGTCACTTTTCAGCTCAAACGAAGCTACATCGTTCACGAAGATCACACGTTTCTCGCTCTTAACTGAAAAGCGTTGGATGTTAGAAGGCCTGTGGTTTTTATCAGTTTCCTAAGGGGAGTTGAACTAGATATGTTCCCTATGTGTAGGAAACACAGTTCTTTTGTTCTGTGTACACTCACATTTCTTGCTGTATTAAAGAATCTAGAAAGCAAGAGTGTGATTCTTTCTCTAAAGCAGAGTGTGTTTCATGGATGAGACCTGTGCTGTGTGTTTCCCTTCAGAAATGGAGTTAAATCCCAGGCTCTGTGTCTTCCTACAAGCAAAACTTGGTTCCGGGAAACACAGTCACTTTTCAGCTCAAAGGAAGCTAAATCGTTCACGAAGATCACAGGTTTCTCGCTCTTAACTGAAAAGCGTTGGATGTTAGACAGCCTGTGGTTTGTATCAGTTTCCTAAGCGGAGTTGAACTAGATATGTTACCTATGTGTAGGAAACACAGTTCTTTTGTTCTGAGTACACTCACGTTTCTTGCTGTATTAGAGACTCTAGAAAGCAATAGCGTGCTTCTTTCTCTAAAGCAGAGCGTGTTTCATGGATGAGAACTGTGCTGTGTGTTTCCCTTCAGAAATGGAGTTAAATCCCAGGCTCTGTGTCTTCCTACAAGCAATACTTTGTTTCAGGTAACCGCAGTCACTTTTCAGCTCAAACGAAGCTACGTCGTTCACTAAGATCACACATTTCTCGCTCTTAACTGAAAAGCGTTGGATATTAGAGGGCCTGTGGTTTGTATCAGTTTCCTAAGCGGAGTTGAACTAGATATGTCCCCTATGTGTAGGAAATACAGTTCTTTTGTTCTGAGTACACGCACATTTCTTGCTGTATTAGATAATCTAGAAAGCAAGAGTGTGATTCTTTCTCTAAAGCAGAGTGTGTTTCATGGATGAGAACTGTGCTGTGTGTTTCCCTTCAGAAATGGAGTTAAATCCCAGGCTCTGTGTCTTCCTACAAGCAAGACTTGGTTCCGGGAAAGCAGTCACTTTTCAGCTCAAAGGAAGCTACATAGTTCCTGAAGGTCACATGGTTCTCGCTCTTAACTGAAAAGCGTTGGATGTTAGACGGCCTGTGGTTTGTATCAGTTTCCTACGCTGAGTTGAACTAGATATGTTCCTTATGTGTAGGAAACACAGTTCTTTTGTTCTGAGTACACTCACATTTCTTGCTGTATTAGAGAATCTAGAAAGCAAGAGTGTGATTCTTTCTCTAAAGCAGAGTGTGTTTCATGGATGAGAAATGTGCTGTGTGTTTCCCTTCAGAAATGGAGTTAAATCACAGGCTCTGTGTCTTCCTACAAGCAAGACTTTGTTACAGGTAAAGGCAGTCACTTTTCAGCTCAAAGGAAGCTACATCGTTCACGAAGATCACACGTTTCTCGCTCTTAACTGAAAAGCGTTGGATGTTAGACGGCCTGTGGTTTGTATCAGTTTCCTAAGCGGAGTTGAACTAGATATGTTCCCTATGTGTAGGAAACACAGTTCTTTTGTTCTGAGCACACTCATGTTTCTTGTTGTATTAGAGACTCTAGAAAGCAAGAGTGTGCTTCTTTCTCTAAACAGAGTGTGTTTCATGGATGAGAACTGTGCTGTGTGTTTCCATTCATAAATGGAGTTAAATCCCAGGCTCTGTGTCTTCCTACAAGCAAGACTTTGTTACAGGTAAACGCAGTCACTTTTCAGCTCAAACAAAGCTACATCGTTCACGAAGGTCACACGGTTCTCGCTCTTAACTGAAAAGCATTGGATGTTAGACTGCCTGTGGTTTGTATCAGTTTCCTAAGCGGAGTTGAACTAGGTATGTTCCGTATGTGTAGGAAACAGAGTTCTTTTGTTCTGAGTACACTCACGTTTCTTGCTGTATTAGAGACTCTAGAAAGCAAGAGCGTGCTACTTTCTCTAAAGCAGAGTGTGTTTCATGGATGAGACCTGTGCCGTGTGTTTCCCTTCAGAAATGGAGTTAAATTCCAGGCTCTGTGTCTTCCTACAAGCAAGACTTCGTTTCAGGTAAACTCAGTCACTTTTCAGCTCAAACGAAGCTACATCGTTCACGAAGATCACACGTTTTTTGCTCTTAACTGAAAACCGTTGGATGTTAGACGGCCTGTGGTTTGTATCAGTTTCCTAAGAGGAGTTGAACTAGATATGTTCCGTAAGTGTAGGAAACACAGTTCTTTTGTTCTGAGCACACTCACGTTTCTTGCTGTATTAGAGACTCTAGAAAGCAAGAGCGTGCTTCTTTCTCTAAAGCAGAGTGTGTTTCATGGATGAGAACTGTGCTGTGTGTTTCCCTTCATAAATGGAGTTAAATCCCAGGCTCTGTGTCTTCCTACAAGCAAGACTTGGTTCCGGGAAACGCAGTCACTTTTCAGCTCAAAGGAAGTTAAATCGTTCACGAAGATCCTACGATTCTCGCTCTTAACTGAAAAGCGTTGGATGTTAGACGGACTGTGGTTTGTATCAGTTTCCTAAGCGGAGTTGAACTAGATATGTTCCCTATGTGTAGGAAACACAGTTCTTTTGTTCTGAGTACAATCACGTTTCTTGCTGTATTAGAGACTCTAGAAAGCAATAGCGTGCTTCTTTCTCTAAAGCAGAGCGTGTTTCATGGATGAGAACGGTGCTGTGTGTTTCCCTTCAGAAATGGAGTTAAATCCCAGGCTCTGTGTCTTCCTACAAGCAATACTTTGTTTCAGGTAACCGCAGTCACTTTTCAGCTCAAACGAAGCTACGTCGTTCACGAAGATCACACGTTTCTCGCTCTTAACTGAAAAGCGTTGGATGTTAGACGGCCTGTGGTTTTTAACAGTTTCCTAAGCGGAGTTGAACTAGATATGTTCCCTATGTGTAGGAAACACAGTTCTTTTGTTCTGAGTACTCTCACATTTCTTGCTGTATTAGAGTCTCTAGAAAGCAAGAGCCTGCTTCTTTCTCTAAAGCAGCATGTGTTTCATGGATGAGAACTGTGCTGGTGTTTCCCTTCAGAAATGGAGTTAAATCCCAGGCTCTGTGTCTTCCTACAAGGAAGACGTTGTTACAGGTAAACGCCGTCACTTTTGAGCTCAAACAAAGCTACATCGTTCACGAAGATCACACGTTTTCTGCTCTTAACTGAAAAGCGTTGGATGTTAGACGGCTTGTGGTTTGTATCAGTTTCCTAAGAGGAGTTGAACTAGATATGTTCCGTAAGTGTAGGAAACACAGTTCTTTTGTTCTGAGCACACTCACGTTTCTTGCTGTATTAGAGACTCTAGAAAGCAAGAGCGTGCTTCTTTCTCTAAAGCAGAGTGTGTTTCATAGATGAGAACTGTGCTGTGTGTTTCCCTTCATAAATGGAGTTAAATCCCAGGCTCTGTGTCTTCCTACATGCAAGACTTGGTTCCGGGAAACGCAGTCACTTTTCAGCTCAAAGGAAGTTAAATCGTTCACGAAGATCCCACGATTCTCGCTCTTAACTGAAAAGCGTTGGATCTTAGATGGACTGTGGTTTGTATCAGTTTCCTAAGTGGAGTTGAACTAGATATGTTCCCTATGTGTAGGAAACACAGTTCTTTTGTTCTGAGTACAATCACGTTTCTTGCTGTATTAGAACTCTGGAAAGCAAGAGCGTGCTTCTTTCTCTAAAGCAGAGTGTGTTTCATGGATGAGAACTGTGCTGTGTGTTTCCCTTCAGAAATGGAGTTAAATCGCAGGCTCTGTGTCTTCCTACAAGCAAGACTTTGTTACAGGTAAAGGCAGTCACTTTTCAGCTCAAACGAAGCTACATCGTTCACGAAGATCACACGTTTCTCGCTCTTAACTGAAAAGCGTTGGATGTTAGACGGCCTGTGGTTTGTATCAGTTTTCTAAGCGGAGTTGAACTAGATATGTTCCGTATCTGTAGGAAACACAGTTCTTTTGTTCTGAGTACACTCACGTTTCTTGATGTATTAGAGACTCTAGAAAGCAAGAGCGTGCTTCTTTCTCTAAAGCAGAGTGTGTTTCATGGATGAGAACTGTGCTGTGTGTTTCCCTTCAGAAATGGAGTTAAATCCCAGGCTCTGTGTCTTCCTACAAGCAAGACTTGGTTCCGGGAAAGCAGTCACTTTTCCGCTCAAAGGATGCTACATCGTTCACGAAGATCACACGTTTCTCGCTCTTAACTGAAAAGCGTTGGATGTTAGACGGCCTGTGGTTTTTAACAGTTTCCTAAGCGGAGTTGAACTAGATATGTTCCCTATGTGTAGGAAACACAGTTCTTTTGTTCTGAGTACACTCACATTTCTTGCTGTATTAGAGTCTCTAGATAGCAAGAGCCTGCTTCTTTCTCTAAAGCAGCATGTGTTTCATGGATGAGAACTGTGCTGGTGTTTCCCTTCAGAAATGGAGTTAAATCCCAGGCTCTGTGTCTTCCTACAAGGAAGACTTTGTTACAGGTAAACGTCGTCACTCTTCAGCTCAAACGAAGCTACATCGTTCACGAAGGTCACACGGTTCTCGCTCTTAACTGAAAAGCATTGGATGTTAGACTGCCTGTGGTTTGTATCAGTATCCTAAGCGGAGTTGAACTAGGTATGTTCCGTATGTGTAGGAAACAGAGTTCTTTTGTTCTGAGTACACTCACGTTTTTTGCTGTATTAGAGACTCTAGAAAGCAAGAGCGTGCTACTTTCTCTAAAGCAGAGTGTGTTTCATGGATGAGAACTGTGCTGGTGTTTCCCTTCAGAAATGGAGTTAAATCCCAGGCTCTGTGTCTTCCTACAAGGAAGACTTTGTTACAGGTAAACGTCGTCACTCTTCAGCTCAAACGAAGCTACATCGTTCACGAAGGTCACACGGTTCTCGCTCTTAACTGAAAAGCATTGGATGTTAGACTGCCTGTGGTTTGTATCAGTATCCTAAGCGGAGTTGAACTAGGTATGTTCCGTATGTGTAGGAAACAGAGTTCTTTTGTTCTGAGTACACTCACGTTTTTTGCTGTATTAGAGACTCTAGAAAGCAAGAGCGTGCTACTTTCTCTAAAGCAGAGTGTGTTTCATGGATGAGAACTGTGCTGGTGTTTCCCTTCAGAAATGGAGTTAAATCGCAGGCTCTGTGTCTTCCTACAAACAAGACTTTGTTACAGGTAAAGGCAGTCACTTTTCAGCTCAAACGATGCTACATCGTTCACGAAGATCTCACGTTTTTCGCTCTTAACTGAAAAGCGTTGGATGTTAGACTGCCTGTGGTTTGTATCAGTTTCCTAAGCGGAGTTGAACTAGATATGTTCCGTATGTGTAGGAAACAGAGTTCTTTTGTTCTGAGTACACGCACGTTTCTTGCTGTATTAGAGACTCTAGAAAGCAAGAGCGTGCTTCTTTCTCTAAAGCAGAGTGTGTTTCATGGATGAGAACTGTGCTGTGTGTTTCCCTTCATAAATGGAGATAAATCCCAGGCTCTGTGTCTTCCTACAAGCAAGTCTTCGTTTCAGGTAAACGCAGTCACTTTTCAGCTCAAACGAAGCTACATCATTCATGAAGATCACACATTTCTCGCTCTTAACTGAAAAGCATTGGATGTTAGACGGCCTGTGGCTTGTATCAGTTTCCTAAGCGGAGTTGAACTAGATATGTTCCGTATGTGTAGGAAACAGAGTTCTTTTGTTCTGAGTACACTAACGTTTCTTGCTGTATTAGAGACTCTAGAAAGCAAGAGCGTGCTTCTTTCTCTAAAGCAGAGTGTGTTTCCTTGATTGAGAACTGTGCTGTGTGTTTCCCTTCAGATATGGAGTTAAATTCCAGGCTCTGTGTCTTCCTACAAGCAAGACTTCGTTTCAGGTAAACTCAGTCACTTTTCAGCTCAAACGAAGCTACATAGTTCACGAAGATCACACGTTTTTTGCTCTTAACTGAAAACCGTTGGATGTTAGGCGGCCTGTGGATTGTATGAGTTTCCTAAGCGGAGTTGAACTAGATATGTTCCCTATGTGTAGGAAACACAGTTCTTTTGTTCTGAGTACACTCACGTTTCTTGCTGTATTAGAGACTCTAGAAAGCAATAGCGTGCTTCTTTCTCTATAGCAGAGCGTGTTTCATGGATGAGAACTGTGCTGTGTGTTTCCCTTCATAAATGGAGTTAAATCCCAGGCTCTGTGTCTTCCTACAAGCAATACTTTGTTTCAGGTAACCGCAGTCACTTTTCAGATCAAACGAAGCTACGTCGTTCACTAAGATCACACATTTCTCGCTCTTAACTGAAAAGCGTTGGATATTAGAGGGCCTGTGGTTTGTATCAGTTTCCTAAGCGGAGTTGAACTAGATATGTCCCCTATGTGTAGGAAATACAGTTCTTTTGTTCTGAGTACACGCACATTTCTTGCTGTATTAGATAATCTAGAAAGCAAGAGTGTGATTCTTTCTCTAAAGCAGAGTGTGTTTCATGGATGAGAACTGTGCTGTGTGTTTCCCTTCTGAAATGGAGTTAAATCCCAGGCTCTGTGTCTTCCTACAAGCAAGACTTGGTTCCGGGAAACGCAGTCACTTTTCAGGTCAAACAAAGCTACATACTTCCCGAAGGTCACACGGTTCTCGCTCTTAACTGAAAAGCGTTGGATGTTAGACGGCCTGTGGTTTGTATCAGTTTCCTACGCTGAGTTGAACTAGATATGTTCCCTATGTGTAGGAAACACAGTTCTTTTGTTCTGAGTACACTCACATTTCTTGCTGTATTAGAGAATCTAGAACGCAAGAGTGTGATTCTCTCTCTAAAGCAGAGTGTGTTTCATGGATGAGAAATGTGCTGTGTGTTTCCCTTCAGAAATGGAGTTAAATCACAGGCTCTGTGTCTTCCTACAAGCAAGACTTTGTTACAGGAAAAGGCAGTCACTTTTCAGCTCAAAGGAAGCTACATCGTTCACGAAGATCACACGTTTCTCGCTCTTAACTGAAAAGCGTTGGATGTTAGACGGCCTGTGGTTTGTATCAGTTTCCTACGCGGAGTTGAACTAGATATGTTCCCTATGTGTAGGAAACACAGTTCTTTTGTTGTGAGCACACTCATGTTTCTTGCTGTATTAGAGACTCTAGAAAGCAAGAGTGTGCTTCTTTCTCTAAACAGAGTGTGTTTCATGGATGAGAACTGTGCTGTGTGTTTCCATTCATAAATGGAGTTAAATCCCAGGCTCTGTGTCTTCCTACAAGCAAGACTTTGTTACAGGTAAACGCAGTCACTTTTCAGCTCAAACAAAGCTACATCGTTCACGAAGGTCACACGTTTCTCGCTCTTAACTGAAAAGCATTGGATGTTAGGCTGCCTGTGGTTTGTATCAGTTTCCTAAGCGGAGTTGAACTAGGTATGTTCCTTATCTGTAGGAAACAGAGTTCTGTTGTTCTGAGTACACTCACGTTTCTTGCTGTATTAGAGACTCTAGAAAGCAAGAGCGTGCTACTTTCTCTAAAGCAGAGTGTGTTTCATGGATGAGACCTGTGCTGTGTGTTTCCCTTCAGAAATGGAGTTAAATTCCAGGCTCTGTGTCTTCCTACAAGCAAGACTTCGTTTCAGGTAAACTCAGTCACTTTTCAGCTCAAACGAAGCTACATCGTTCACGAAGATCACACGTTTTTTGCTCTTAACTGAAAACCGTTGGATGTTAGACGGCCTGTGGTTTGTATCAGTTTCCTAAGAGGAGTTGAACTAGATATGTTCCGTAAGTGTAGGAAACACAGTTCTTTTGTTCTGAGCACACTCATGTTTCTTGCTGTATTAGAGACTCTAGAAAGCAAGAGCGTGCTTCTTTCTCTAAAGCAGAGTGTGTTTCATGGATGAGAACTGTGGTGTGTGTTTCCCTTCAGAAGTGGAGTTAAATCCCAGGCTCTGTGTCTTCCTACAAGCAAGACTTTGTTACAGGTAAAGGCAGTCACTTTTCAGCTCAAAGGAAGCTACATCGTTCACGAAGATCACACGTTTCTCGCTCTTAACTGAAAAGCGTTGGATGTTAGACTGCCTGTGGTTTGTATCAGTATCCTAAGCGGAGTTGAACTAGGTATGTTCCCTATGTGTAGGAAACACAATTCTTTTGTTCTGAGTACACTCACATTTCTTGCTGTATTAGAGTCTCTAGATAGCAAGAGCCTGCTTCTTTCGCTAAAGCAGCATGTGTTTCATGGATGAGAACTGTGCTGGTGTTTCCCTTCAGAAATGGAGTTAAATCCCAGGCTCTGTGTCTTCCTACAAGGAAGACTTTGTTACAGGTAAACGTCCTCACTCTTCAGCTGAAACGAAGCTACATCGTTCACGAAGGTCACACGGTTCTCGCTCTTAACTGAAAAGCATTGGATGTTAGACTGCCTGTGGTTTGTATCAGTATCCTAAGCGGAGTTGAACTAGGTATGTTCCGTATGTGTAGGAAACAGAGTTCTTTTGTTCTGAGTACACTCACGTTTCTTGCTGTATTAGAGACTCTAGAAAGCAAGAGCGTGCTTCTTTCTCTAAAGCAGAGTGTGTTTCATGGATGAGAACTGTGCTGTGTGCTTCCCTTCATAAATGGAGTTAAATCCCAGGCTCTGTGTCTTCCTACAAGCAAGTCTTCGTTTCAGGTAAACGCCGTCACTTTTCAGCTCAAACGAAGCTACATCATTCATGAAGATCACACATTTCTCTCTCTTAACTGAAAAGCATTGGATGTTAGACGGCCTGTGGCTTGTATCAGTTTCCTAAGCGGAGTTGAACTAGGTATGTTCCGTATGTGTAGGAAACAGAGTTCTTTTGTTCTGAGTACACTCACGTTTCTTGCTGTATTAGAGACTCTAGAAAGCAAGAGCGTGCTACTTTCTCTAAAGCAGAGTGTGTTTCATGGATTGAGACCTGTGCCGTGTGTTTCCCTTCAGATATGGAGTTAAATTCCAGGCTCTGTGTCTTCCTACAAGCAAGACTTCGTTTCAGGTAAACTCAGTCACTTTTCAGCTCAAACGAAGCTACATAGTTCACGAAGATCACACGTTTTTTGCTCTTAACTGAAAACCGTTGGATGTTAGACGGCCTGTGGTTTGTATCAGTTTCCTAAGAGGAGTTGAACTAGATATGTTCCGTAAGTGTAGGAAACACAGTTCTTTTGTTCTGAGCACACTCACGTTTCTTGCTGTATTAGAGACTCTAGAAAGCAAGAGCGTGCTTCTTTCTCTAAAGCAGAGTGTGTTTCATGGATGAGAACTGTGCTGTGTGTTTCCCTTCATAAATGGAGTTAAATCCCAGGCTCTGTGTCTTCCTACAAGCAAGACTTGGTTCCGGGAAACGCAGTCACTTTTCAGCTCAAAGGAAGTTAAATCGTTCACGAAGATCCTACGATTCTCGCTCTTAACTGAAAAGCGTTGGATGTTAGACGGACTGTGGTTTGTATCAGTTTCCTAAGCGGAGTTGAACTAGATAAGTTCCCTATGTGTAGGAAACACAGTTCTTTTGTTCTGAGTACACTCACGTTTCTTGCTGTATTAGAGACTCTAGAAAGCAAGAGCGTGCTTCTTTCTCTAAAGCAGAGCGTGTTTCATGGATGATAACGGTGCTGTGTGTTTCCCTTCAGAAATGGAGTTAAATCCCAGGCTCTGTGTCTTCCTACAAGCAATACTTTGTTTCAGGTAACCGCAGTCACTTTTCAGCTCAAACGAAGCTACGTCGTTCACGAAGATCACACATTTCTCGCTCTTAACTGAAAAGCGTTGGATATTAGGGGGCCTGTGGTTTTATCAGTTTCCTAAGCGGAGTTGAACTAGATATGTCCCCTATGTGTAGGAAATACAGTTCTTTTGTTCTGAGTACACGCACATTTCTTGCTGTATTAGAGAATCTAGAAAGCAAGAGTGTGATTCTTTTTCTAAAGCAGAGTGTGTTTCATGGATGAGAACTGTGCTGTGTGTTTCCCTTCAGAAATGGAGTTAAATCCCAGGCACTGTGTCTTCCTACAAGCAAGACTTGGTTCCGGGAAAGCAGTCACTTTTCAGCTCAAAGGAAGCTAGATCGTTCACGAAGATCACACGTTTCTCGCTCTTAACTGAAAAGCGTTGGATGTTAGACGGCCTGTGGTTTTTAACAGTTTCCTAAGCGGAGTTGAACTAGATATGTTCCCTATGTGTAGGAAACACAGTTCTTTTGTTCTGAGTACACTCACATTTCTTGCTCTATTAGAGTCTCTAGAAAGCAAGAGCCTGCTTCTTTCTCTAAAGCAGCATGTGTTTCATGGATGAGAACTGTGCTGGTGTTTCCCTTCAGAAATGGAGTTAAATCCCAGGCTCTGTGTCTTCCTACAAGGAAGACGTTGTTACAGGTAAACGCCGTCACTTTTGAGCTCAAACGAAGCTACATCGTTCACGAAGGTCACACGGTTCTCGCTCTTAACTGAAAAGCATTGGATGTTAGACTGCCTGTGGTTTGTATCAGTATCCTAAGCGGAGTTGAACTAGGTATGTTCCCTATGGGTAGGAAACAGAGTTCTTTTGTTCTGAGTACATTCACGTTTCTTGCTGTATTAGAGACTCTAGAAAGCAAGAGCGTGCTACTTTCTCTAAAGCAGAGTGTGTTTCATGGATGAGACCTGTGCTGTGTGTTTCCCTTCAGAAATGGAGTTAAATTCCAGGCTCTGTGTGTTCCTACAAGCAAGACTTCGTTTCAGGTAAACTCAGTCACTTTTCAGCTCAAACGAAGCTACATCGTTCACGAAGATCACACGTTTTCTGCTCTTAACTGAAAAGCGTTGGATGTTAGACGGCCTGTGGTTTGTATCAGTTTCCTAAGAGGAGTTGAACTAGATATGTTCCGTAAGTGTAGGAAACACAGTTCTTTTGTTCTGAGCACACTCACGTTTCTTGCTGTATTAGAGACTCTAGAAAGCAAGAGCGTGCTTCTTTCTCTAAAGCAGAGTGTGTTTCATAGATGAGAACTGTGCTGTGTGTTTCCCTTCATAAATGGAGTTAAATCCCAGGCTCTGTGTCTTCCTACATGCAAGACTTGGTTCCGGGAAACGCAGTCACTTTTCAGCTCAAAGGAAGTTAAATCGTTCACGAAGATCCCACGATTCTCGCTCTTAACTGAAAAGCGTTGGATCTTAGACGGACTGTGGTTTGTATCAGTTTCCTAAGCGGAGTTGAACTAGATATGTTCCCTATGTGTAGGAAACACAGTTCTTTTGTTCTGAGTACAATCACGTTTCTTGCTGTATTAGAACTCTAGAAAGCAAGAGCGTGCTTCTTTCTCTAAAGCAGAGTGTGTTTCATGGATGAGAACTGTGCTGTGTGTTTCCCTTCAGAAATGGAGTTAAATCGCAGGCTCTGTGTCTTCCTACAAGCAAGACTTTGTTACAGGTAAAGGCAGTCACTTTTCAGCTCAAACGAAGCTACATCGTTCACGAAGATCACACGTTTCTCGCTCTTAACTGAAAAGCATTGGATGTTAGACGGCCTGTGGTTTGTATCATTTTCCTACGCGGAGTTGAACTAGATATGTTCCCTATGTGTAGGAAACACAGTTCTTTTGTTCTGAGTACACTCAAATTTCTTGCTGTATTAGAGAATCTAGAAAGCAAGAGTGTGATTCTTTCTCTAAAGCAGAGTGTGTTTCATGGATGAGAACTGTGCTGTGTGTTTCCCTTAAATATGGAGATTAATCCCAGGCTCTGTGTCTTCCTACAAGCAAGTCTTCGTTTCAGGTAAACGCAGTCACTTTTCAGCTCAAATGAAGCTACATCATTCATGAAGATCACACATTTCTCGCTCTTAACTGAAAAGCATTGGATGTTAGACGGCCTGTGGCTTGTATCAGTTTCCTAAGCGGAGTTGAACTAGATATGTTCCGTATGTGTAGGAAACAGAGTTCTTTTGTTCTGAGTACACTCACGTTTCTTGCTGTATTAGAGACTCTAGAAAGCAAGAGCGTGCTTCTTTCTCTAAAGCAGAGTGTGTTTCCTTGATTGAGAACTGTGCTGTGTGTTTCCCTTCAGATATGGAGTTAAATTCCAGGCTCTGTGTCTTCCTACAAGCAAGACTTCGTTTCAGGTAAACTCAGTCACTTTTCAGCTCAAACGAAGCTACATAGTTCACGAAGATCACACGTTTTTTGCTCTTAACTGAAAACCGTTGGATGTTAGGCGGCCTGTGGATTGTATCAGTTTCCTAAGCGGAGTTGAACTAGATATGTTCCCTATGTGTAGGAAACACAGTTCTTTTGTTCTGAGTACACTCACGTTTCTTGCTGTATTAGAGACTCTAGAAAGCAATAGCGTGCTTCTTTCTCTATAGCAGAGCGTGTTTCATGGATGAGACCTGTGCTGTGTGTTTCCCTTCAGAAATGGAGTTAAATTCCAGGCTCTGTGTCTTCCTACAAGCAAGACTTCGTTTCAGGTAAACTCAGTCACTTTTCAGCTCAAACGAAGCTACATCGTTCACGAAGATCACACGTTTTTTGCTCTTAACTGAAAACCGTTGGATGTTAGACGGCCTGTGGTTTGTATCAGTTTCCTAAGAGGAGTTGAACTAGATATGTTCCGTAAGTGTAGGAAACACAGTTCTTTTGTTCTGAGCACACTCACGTTTCTTGCTGTATTAGAGACTCTAGAAAGCAAGAGCGTGCTTCTTTCTCTAAAGCAGAGTGTGTTTCATGGATGAGAACTGTGCTGTGTGTTTCCCTTCAGAATTGGAGTTAAATCCCAGGCTCTGTGTCTTCCTACAAGCAAGACTTTGTTACAGGTAAAGGCAGTCACTTTTCAGCTCAAAGGAAGCTACATCGTTCACGAAGATCACACGTTTCTCGCTCTTAACTGAAAAGCGTTGGATGTTAGACGGCCTGTGGTTTGTATCAGTTTCCTAAGCGGAGTTGAACTCGATATGTTCCCTATGTGTAGGAAACACAGTTCTTTTGTCCTGAGTACACTCACATTTCTTGCTGTATTAGAGTCTCCAGAAAGCAAGAGCCTGCTTCTTTCTCTAAAGCAGCATGTGTTTCATGGATGAGAACTGTGCTGGTGTTTCCCTTCAGAAATGGAGTTAAATCCCAGGCTCTGTGTCTTCCTACAAGGAAGACTTTGTTACAGGTAAACGCCGTCACTTTCCAGCTCAAACGAAGCTACATCGTTCACGAAGGTCACACGGTTCTCGCTCTTAACTGAAAAGCATTGGATGTTAGACTGCCTGTGGTTTGTATCAGTATCCTAAGCGGAGTTGAACTAGGTATGTTCCGTATGTGTAGGAAACAGAGTTCTTTTGTTCTGAGTACACTCACGTTTCTTGCTGTATTAGAGACTCTAGAAAGCAAGAGCGTGCTACTTTCTCTAAAGCAGAGTGTGTTTCATGGATGAGACCTGTGCCGTGTGTTTCCCTTCAGAAATGGAGTTAAATTCCAGGCTCTGTGTCTTCCTACAAGCAAGACTTCGTTTCAGGTAAACTCAGTCACTTTTCAGCTCAAACGAAGCTACATCGTTCACGAAGATCACACGTTTTTTGCTCTTAACTGAAAACCGTTGGATGTTAGACGGCCTGTGGTTTGTATCAGTTTCCTAAGAGGAGTTGAACTAGATATGTTCCGTAAGTGTAGGAAACACAGTTCTTTTGTTCTGAGCACACTCACGTTTCTTGCTGTATTAGAGACTCTAGAAAGCAAGAGCGTGCTTCTTTCTCTAAAGCAGAGTGTGTTTCATGGATGAGAACTGTGCTGTGTGTTTCCCTTCATAAATGGAGTTAAATCCCAGGCTCTGTGTCTTCCTACAAGCAAGACTTGGTTCCGGGAAACGCAGTCACTTTTCAGCTCAAAGGAAGTTAAATCGTTCACGAAGATCCTACGATTCTCGCTCTTAACTGAAAAGCTTTGGATGTTAGACGGACTGTGGTTTGTATCAGTTTCCTAAGCGGAGTTGAACTAGATAAGTTCCCTATGTGTAGGAAACACAGTTCTTTTGTTCTGAGTACACTCACGTTTCTTGCTGTTTTAGAGACTCTAGAAAGCAATAGCGTGCTTCTTTCTCTAAAGCAGAGCGTGTTTCATGGATGAGAACGGTGCTGTGTGTTTCCCTTCAGAAATGGAGTTAAATTCCAGGCTCTGTGTCTTCCTACAAGCAAGACTTCGTTTCAGGTAAACTCAGTCACTTTTCAGCTCAAACGAAGCTACATCGTTCACGAAGATCACACGTTTTCTGCTCTTAACTGAAAACCGTTGGATGTTAGACGGCCTGTGGTTTGTATCAGTTTCCTAAGAGGAGTTGAACTAGATATGTTCCGTAAGTGTAGGAAACACAGTTCTTTTGTTCTGAGCACACTCACGTTTCTTGCTGTATTAGAGACTCTAGAAAGCAAGAGCGTGCTTCTTTCTCTAAAGCAGAGTGTGTTTCATAGATGAGAACTGTGCTGTGTGTTTCCCTTCATAAATGGAGTTAAATCCTAGGCTCTGTGTCTTCCTACATGCAAGACTTGGTTCCGGGAAACGCAGTCACTTTTCAGCTCAAAGGAAGTTAAATCGTTCACGAAGATCCCACGATTCTCGCTCTTAACTGAAAAGCGTTGGATGTTAGACGGCCTGTGGTTTGTATCATTTTCCTACGCGGAGTTGAACTAGATATGTTCCCTATGTGTAGGAAACACAGTTCTTTTGTTCTGAGTACACTCAAATTTCTTGCTGTATTAGAGAATCTAGAAAGCAAGAGTGTGATTCTTTCTCTAAAGCAGAGTGTGTTTCATGGATGAGAACTGTGCTGTGTGTTTCCCTTAAATATGGAGATTAATCCCAGGCTCTGTGTCTTCCTACAAGCAAGTCTTCGTTTCAGGTAAACGCAGTCACTTTTCAGCTCAAACGAAGCTACATCATTCATGAAGATCACACATTTCTCGCTCTTAACTGAAAAGCATTGGATGTTAGACGGCCTGTGGCTTGTATCAGTTTCCTAAGCGGAGTTGAACTAGATATGTTCCGTATGTGTAGGAAACAGAGTTCTTTTGTTCTGAGTACACTCACGTTTCTTGCTGTATTAGAGACTCTAGAAAGCAAGAGCGTGCTTCTTTCTCTAAAGCAGAGTGTGTTTCCTTGATTGAGAACTGTGCTGTGTGTTTCCCTTCAGATATGGAGTTAAATTCCAGGCTCTGTGTCTTCCTACAAGCAAGACTTCGTTTCAGGTAAACTCAGTCACTTTTCAGCTCAAACGAAGCTACATAGTTCACGAAGATCACACGTTTTTTGCTCTTAACTGAAAACCGTTGGATGTTAGGCGGCCTGTGGATTGTATCAGTTTCCTAAGCGGAGTTGAACTAGATATGTTCCCTATGTGTAGGAAACACAGTTCTTTTGTTCTGAGTACACTCACGTTTCTTGCTGTATTAGAGACTCTAGAAAGCAATAGCGTGCTTCTTTCTCTATAGCAGAGCGTGTTTCATGGATGAGACCTGTGCTGTGTGTTTCCCTTCAGAAATGGAGTTAAATTCCAGGCTCTGTGTCTTCCTACAAGCAAGACTTCGTTTCAGGTAAACTCAGTCACTTTTCAGCTCAAACGAAGCTACATCGTTCACGAAGATCACACGTTTTTTGCTCTTAACTGAAAACCGTTGGATGTTAGACGGCCTGTGGTTTGTATCAGTTTCCTAAGAGGAGTTGAACTAGATATGTTCCGTAAGTGTAGGAAACACAGTTCTTTTGTTCTGAGCACACTCACGTTTCTTGCTGTATTAGAGACTCTAGAAAGCAAGAGCGTGCTTCTTTCTCTAAAGCAGAGTGTGTTTCATGGATGAGAACTGTGCTGTGTGTTTCCCTTCAGAAGTGGAGTTAAATCCCAGGCTCTGTGTCTTCCTACAAGCAAGACTTTGTTACAGGTAAAGGCAGTCACTTTTCAGCTCAAAGGAAGCTACATCGTTCACGAAGATCACACGTTTCTCGCTCTTAACTGAAAAGCGTTGGATGTTAGACGGCCTGTGGTTTGTATCAGTTTCCTACGCGGAGTTGAACTCGATATGTTCCCTATGTGTAGGAAACACAGTTCTTTTGTTCTGAGTACACTCACATTTCTTGCTGTATTAGAGTCTCCAGAAAGCAAGAGCCTGCTTCTTTCTCTAAAGCAGCATGTGTTTCATGGATGAGAACTGTGCTGGTGTTTCCCTTCAGAAATGGAGTTAAATCCCAGGCTCTGTGTCTTCCTACAAGGAAGACTTTGTTACAGGTAAACGCCGTCACTTTCCAGCTCAAACGAAGCTACATCGTTCACGAAGGTCACACGGTTCTCGCTCTTAACTGAAAAGCATTGGATGTTAGACTGCCTGTGGTTTGTATCAGTATCCTAAGCGGAGTTGAACTAGGTATGTTCCGTATGTGTAGGAAACAGAGTTCTTTTGTTCTGAGTACACTCACGTTTCTTGCTGTATTAGAGACTCTAGAAAGCAAGAGCGTGCTACTTTCTCTAAAGCAGAGTGTGTTTCATGGATGAGACCTGTGCCGTGTGTTTCCCTTCAGAAATGGAGTTAAATTCCAGGCTCTGTGTCTTCCTACAAGCAAGACTTCGTTTCAGGTAAACTCAGTCACTTTTCAGCTCAAACGAAGCTACATCGTTCACGAAGATCACACGTTTTTTGCTCTTAATTGAAAACCGTTGGATGTTAGACGGCCTGTGGTTTGTATCAGTTTCCTAAGAGGAGTTGAACTAGATATGTTCCGTAAGTGTAGGAAACACAGTTCTTTTGTTCTGAGCACACTCACGTTTCTTGCTGTATTAGAGACTCTAGAAAGCAAGAGCGTGCTTCTTTCTCTAAAGCAGAGTGTGTTTCATGGATGAGAACTGTGCTGTGTGTTTCCCTTCATAAATGGAGTTAAATCCCAGGCTCTGTGTCTTCCTACAAGCAAGACTTGGTTCCGGGAAACGCAGTCACTTTTCAGCTCAAAGGAAGTTAAATCGTTCACGAAGATCCTACGATTCTCGCTCTTAACTGAAAAGCTTTGGATGTTAGACGGACTGTGGTTTGTATCAGTTTCCTAAGCGGAGTTGAACTAGATAAGTTCCCTATGTGTAGGAAACACAGTTCTTTTGTTCTGAGTACACTCACGTTTCTTGCTGTATTAGAGACTCTAGAAAGCAATAGCGTGCTTCTTTCTCTAAAGCAGAGCGTGTTTCATGGATGAGAACGGTGCTGCGTGTTTCCCTTCAGAAATGGAGTTAAATTCCAGGCTCTGTGTCTTCCTACAAGCAAGACTTCGTTTCAGGTAAACTCAGTCACTTTTCAGCTCAAACGAAGCTACATCGTTCACGAAGATCACACGTTTTCTGCTCTTAACTGAAAACCGTTGGATGTTAGACGGCCTGTGGTTTGTATCAGTTTCCTAAGAGGAGTTGAACTAGATATGTTCCGTAAGTGTAGGAAACACAGTTCTTTTGTTCTGAGCACACTCACGTTTCTTGCTGTATTAGAGACTCTAGAAAGCAAGAGCGTGCTTCTTTCTCTAAAGCAGAGTGTGTTTCATGGATGAGAACTGTGCTGTGTGTTTCCCTTCAGAAATGGAGTTAAATCCCAGGCTCTGTGTCTTCCTACAAGCAAGACTTGGTTCCGGGAAAGCAGTCACTTTTCCGCTCAAAGGAAGCTACATCGTTCACGAAGATCACACGTTTCTCGCTCTTAACTGAAAAGCGTTGGATGTTAGACGGCCTGTGCTTTTTAACAGTTTCCTAAGCGGAGTTGAACTAGATATGTTCCCTATGTGTAGGAAACACAGTTCTTTTGTTCTGAGTACACTCACATTTCTTGCTGTATTAGAGTCTCTAGATAGCAAGAGCCTGCTTCTTTCGCTAAAGCAGCATGTGTTTCATGGATGAGAACTGTGCTGGTGTTTCCCTTCAGAAATGGAGTTAAATCCCAGGCTCTGTGTCTTCCTACAAGGAAGACTTTGTTACAGGTAAACGTCCTCACTCTTCAGCTGAAACGAAGCTACATCGTTCACGGAAGTCACACGGTTCTCGCTCTTAACTGAAAAGCATTGGATGTTAGACTGCCTGTGGTTTGTATCAGTATCCTAAGCGGAGTTGAACTAGGTATGTTCCGTATGTGTAGGAAACAGAGTTCTTTTGTTCTGAGTACACTCACGTTTCTTGCTGTATTAGAGACTCTAGAAAGCAAGAGCGTGCTTCTTTCTCTAAAGCAGAGTGTGTTTCATGGATGAGAACTGTGCTGTGTGCTTCCCTTCATAAATGGAGTTAAATCCCAGGCTCTGTGTCTTCCTACAAGCAAGTCTTCGTTTCAGGTAAACGCCGTCACTTTTCAGCTCAAACGAAGCTACATCATTCATGAAGATCACACATTTCTCTCTCTTAACTGAAAAGCATTGGATGTTAGACGGCCTGTGGCTTGTATCAGTTTCCTAAGCGGAGTTGAACTAGATATTTTCCGTATGTGTAGGAAACAGAGTTCTTTTGTTCTGAGTACACTCACGTTTCTTGCTGTATTAGAGACTCTAGAAAGCAAGAGCGTGCTTCTTTCTCTAAAGCAGAGTGTGTTTCCTTGATTGAGAACTGTGCTGTGTGTTTCCCTTCAGATATGGAGTTAAATTCCAGGCTCTGTGTCTTCCTACAAGCAAGACTTCATTTCAGGTAAACTCAGTCACTTTTCAGCTCAAACGAAGCTACATAGTTCACGAAGATCACACGTTTTTTGCTCTTAACTGAAAACCGTTGGATGTTAGACGGCCTGTGGTTTGTATCAGTTTCCTAAGAGGAGTTGAACTAGATATGTTCCGTAAGTGTAGGAAACACAGTTCTTTTGTTCTGAGCACACTCACGTTTCTTGCTGTATTAGAGACTCTAGAAAGCAAGAGCGTGCTTCTTTCTCTAAAGCAGAGTGTGTTTCATGGATGAGAACTGTGCTGTGTGTTTCCCTTCATAAATGGAGTTAAATCCCAGGCTCTGTGTCTTCCTACAAGCAAGACTTGGTTCCGGGAAACGCAGTCACTTTTCAGCTCAAAGGAAGTTAAATCGTTCACGAAGATCGTACGATTCTCGCTCTTAACTGAAAAGCGTTGGATGTTAGAAGGACTGTGGTTTGTATCAGTTTCCTAAGCGGAGTTGAACTAGATATGTTCCCTATGTGTAGGAAACACAGTTCTTTTGTTCTGAGTACACTCACGTTTCTTGCTGTATTAGAGACTCTAGAAAGCAATAGCGTGCTTCTTTCTCTAAAGCAGAGCGTGTTTCATGGATGAGAACGGTGCTGTGTGTTTCCCTTCAGAAATGGAGTTAAATCCCAGGCTCTGTGTCTTCCTACAAGCAATACTTTGTTTCAGGTAACCGCAGTCACTTTTCAGCTCAAACGAAGCTACGTCGTTCACGAAGATTACACATTTCTCGCTCTTAACTGAAAAGCGTTGGATATTAGGGGGCCTGTGGTTTTATCAGTTTCCTAAGCGGAGTTGAACTAGATATGTCCCCTATGTGTAGGAAATACAGTTCTTTTGTTCTGAGTACACGCACATTTCTTGCTGTATTAGAGAATCTAGAAAGCAAGAGTGTGCTTCTTTTTCTAAAGCAGAGTGTGTTTCATGGATGAGATGTGTTGTGTGTTTCCCTTCAGAAATGGAGTTAAATCCCAGGCACTGTGTCTTCCTACAAGCAAGACTTGGTTCCGGGAAAGCAGTCACTTTTCAGCTCAAAGGAAGCTAAATCGTTCACGAAGATCACACGTTTCTCGCTCTTAACTGAAAAGCGTTGGATGTTAGACGGCCTGTGGTTTTTAACAGTTTCCTAAGCGGAGTTGAACTAGATATGTTCCCTATGTGTAGGAAACACAGTTCTTTTGTTCTGAGTACACTCACATTTCTTGCTGTATTAGAGTCTCTAGAAAGCAAGAGCCTGCTTCTTTCTCTAAAGCAGCATGTGTTTCATGGATGAGAACTGTGCTGGTGTTTCCCTTCAGAAATGGAGTTAAATCCCAGGCTCTGTGTCTTCCTACAAGGAAGACGTTGTTACAGTTAAACGCCGTCACTTTTGAGCTCAAACGAAGCTACATCGTTCACGAAGGTCACACGGTTCTCGCTCTTAACTGAAAAGCATTGGATGTTAGACTGCCTGTGGTTTGTATCAGTATCCTAAGCGGAGTTGAACTAGGTATGTTCCGTATGTGTAGGAAACAGAGTTCTTTTGTTCTGAGTACACTCACGTTTCTTGCTGTATTAGAGACTCTAGAAAGCAAGAGCGTGCTACTTTCTCTAAAGCAGAGTGTGTTTCATGGATGAGACCTGTGCTGTGTGTTTCCCTTCAGAAATGGAGTTAAATTCCAGGCTCTGTGTGTTCCTACAAGCAAGACTTCGTTTCAGGTAAACTCAGTCACTTTTCAGCTCAAACGAAGCTACATCGTTCACGAAGATCACACGTTTTTTGCTCTTAACTGAAAACCGTTGGATGTTAGACGGCCTGTGGTTTGTATCAGTTTCCTAAGAGGAGTTGAACTAGATATGTTCCGTAAGTGTATGAAACACAGTTCTTTTGTTCTGAGCACACTCACGTTTCTTGCTGTATTAGAGACTCTAGAAAGCAAGAGCGTGCTTCTTTCTCTAAAGCAGAGTGTGTTTCCTTGATTGAGAACTGTGCTGTGTGTTTCCCTTCAGATATGGAGTTAAATTCCAGGCTCTGTGTCTTCCTACAAGCAAGACTTCGTTTCAGGTAAACTCAGTCACTTTTCAGCTCAAACGAAGCTACATAGTTCACGAAGATCACACGTTTTTTGCTCTTAACTGAAAACCGTTGGATGTTAGGCGGCCTGTGGTTTGTATCAGTTTCCTAAGCGGAGTTGAACTAGATATGTTCCCTATGTGTAGGAAACACAGTTCTTTTGTTCTGAGTACAATCACGTTTCTTGCTGTATTAGAACTCTAGAAAGCAAGAGCGTGCTTCTTTCTCTAAAGCAGAGTGTGTTTCATGGATGAGAACTGTGCTGTGTGTTTCCCTTCAGAAATGGAGTTAAATCGCAGGCTCTGTGTCTTCCTACAAGCAAGACTTTGTTACAGGTAAAGGCAGTCACTTTTCAGCTCAAACGAAGCTACATCGTTCACGAAGATCACACGTTTCTCGCTCTTAACTGAAAAGCGTTGGATGTTAGACGGCCTGTGGTTTGTATCATTTTCCTACGCGGAGTTGAACTAGATATGTTCCCTATGTGTAGGAAACACAGTTCTTTTGTTCTGAGTACACTCAAATTTCTTGCTGTATTAGAGAATCTAGAAAGCAAGAGTGTGATTCTTTCTCTAAAGCAGAGTGTGTTTCATGGATGAGAACTGTGCTGTGTGTTTCCCTTCAGAAACGGAGTTAAATCCCAGGCTCTGTGTCTTCCTACAAGCAAGACTTCGTTTCAGGTAAACGCAGTCACTTTTCAGCTCAAACGAAGCTACATCGTTCACGAAGGTCACACGGTTCTCGCTCTTAACTGAAAAGCATTGGGTGTTAGACTGCCTGTGGTTTGTATCAGTATCCTAAGCGGAGTTGAACTAGGTATGTTCCGTATGTGTAGGAAACAGAGTTCTTTTGTTCTGAGTACACTCACGTTTCTTGCTGTATTAGAGACTCTAGAAAGCAAGAGCGTGCTACTTTCTCTAAAGCAGAGTGTGTTTCATGGATGAGACCTGTGCTGTGTGTTTCCCTTCAGAAATGGAGTTAAATTCCAGGCTCTGTGTGTTCCTACAAGCAAGACTTCGTTTCAGGTAAACTCAGTCACTTTTCAGCTCAAACGAAGCTACATCGTTCACGAAGATCACACGTTTTCTGCTCTTAACTAAAAACCGTTGGATGTTAGACGGCCTGTGGTTTGTATCAGTTTCCAAGAGGAGTTGAACTAGATATGTTCCGTATCTGTAGGAAACACAGTTCTTTTGTTCTGAGTACACTCACGTTTCTTGATGTATTAGAGACTCTAGAAAGCAAGAGCGTGCTTCGTTCTCTAAAGCAGAGTGTGTTTCATGGATGAGAACTGTGCTGTGTGTTTCCCTTCAGAAATGGAGTTAAATCCCAGGCTCTGTGTCTTCCTACAAGCAAGACTTGGTTCCGGGAAAGCAGTCACTTTTCCGCTCAAAGGAAGCTACATCGTTCACGAAGATCACACGTTTCTCGCTCTTAACTGAAAAGCGTTGGATGTTAGACGGCCTGTGGTTTGTAACAGTTTCCTAAGCGGAGTTGAACTAGATATGTTCCCTATGTGTAGGAAACACAGTTCTTTTGTTCTGAGTACACTCACATTTCTTGCTGTATTAGAGACTCTAGAAAGCAAGAGCGTGCTACTTTCTCTAAAGCAGAGTGTGTTTCATCGATGAGACCTGTGCTGTGTGTTTCCCTTCAGAAATGGAGTTAAATTCCAGGCTCTGTGTCTTCCTACAAGCAAGACTTCGTTTCAGGTAAACTCAGTCACTTTTCAGCTCAAACGAAGCTACATCGTTCACGAAGATCACACGTTTTTTGCTGTTAACTGAAAACCGTTGGATGTTAGACGGCCTGTGGTTTGTATCAGTTTCCTAAGAGGAGTTGAACTAGATATGTTCCGTAAGTGTAGGAAACACAGTTCTTTTGTTCTGAGCACACTCACGTTTCTTGCTGTATTAGAGACTCTAGAAAGCAAGAGCGTGCTTCTTTCTCTAAAGCAGAGTGTGTTTCATGGATGAGAACTGTGCTGTGTGTTTCCCTTCAGAAATGGAGTTAAATCGCAGGCTCTGTGTCTTCCTACAAACAAGACTTTGTTACAGGTAAAGGCAGTCACTTTTCAGCTCAAACGATGCTACATCGGTCACGAAGATCTCACGTTTTTCGCTCTTAACTGAAAAGCGTTGGATGTTAGACGGCCTGTGGTTTGTATCAGTTTCCTATGCGGCGTTGAACTAGATATGTTCCCTATGTGTAGGAAACACAGTTCTTTTGTTCTGAGTACACTCACATTTCTTGCTGTATTAGAGAATCTAGAAAGCAAGAGTGTGATTCTTTCTCTAAAGCAGAGTGTGTTTCATGGATGAGAACTGTGCTGTGTGTTTCCCTTCAGAAACGGAGTTAAATCCCAGGCTCTGTGTCTTCCTACAAGCAAGACTTCGTTTCAGGTAAACGCAGTCACTTTTCAGCTCAAACGAAGCTACATCGTTCACGAAGATCACTCATTTCTCGCTCTGAACTGAAAAGCGTTGGATGTTAGACGGCCTGTGGTTTGTATCAGTTTTCTAAGCGGAGTTGAACTAGATATGTTCCGTATCTGTAGGAAACAGAGTTCTTTTGTTCTGAGTACACTCACGTTTCTTGCTGTATTAGAGACTCTAGAAAGCAAGAGCGTGCTTCTTTCTCTAAAGCAGAGTGTGTTTTTTTGGATGAGAACTGTGCTGTGTGTTTCCCTTCATAAATGGAGATAAATCCCAGGCTCTGTGTCTTCCTACAAGCAAGTCTTCGTTTCAGGTAAACGCAGTCACTTTTCAGCTCAAACGAAGCTACATCATTCATGAAGATCACACATTTCTCGCTCTTAACTGAAAAGCATTGGATGTTAGACGGCCTGTGGCTTGTATCAGTTTCCTAAGCGGAGTTGAACTAGATATGTTCCGTATGTGTAGGAAACAGAGTTCTTTTGTTCTGAGTACACTCACGTTTCTTGCTGTATTAGAGACTCTAGAAAGCAAGAGCGTGCTTCTTTCTCTAAAGCAGAGTGTGTTTCCTCGATTGAGAACTGTGCTGTGTGTTTCCCTTCAGATATGGAGTTAAATTCCAGGCTCTGTGTCTTCCTACAAGCAAGACTTCGTTTCAGGTAAACTCAGTCACTTTTCAGCTCAAACGAAGCTACATAGTTCACGAAGATCACACGTTTTTTGCTCTTAACTGAAAACCGTTGGATATTAGGCGGCCTGTGGTTTGTATCAGTTTCCTAAGCGGAGTTGAACTAGATATGTTCCCTATGTGTAGGAAACACAGTTCTTTTGTTCTGAGTACACTCACGTTTCTTGCTGTATTAGAGACTCTAGAAAGCAATAGCGTCCTTCTTTCTCTAAAGCAGAGCGTGTTTCATGGATGAGAACTGTGCTGTGTGTTTCCCTTCAGAAATGGAGTTAAATCCCAGGCTCTGTGTCTTACTACAAGCAATACTTTGTTTCAGGTAACCGCAGTCACTTTTCAGCTCAAACGAAGCTACGTCGTTCACGAAGATCACACATTTCTCGCTCTTAACTGAAAAGCGTTGGATATTAGAGGGCCTGTGGTTTGTATCAGTTTCCTAAGCGGAGTTGAACTAGATATGTCCCCATATGTGTAGGAAATACAGTTCTTTTGTTCTGAGTACACGCACATTTCTTGCTGTATTAGAGAATCTAGAAAGCAAGAGTGTGATTCTTTCTCTAAAGCAGAGTGTGTTTCATGGATGAGAACTGTGCTGTGTGTTTCCCTTCAGAAATGGAGTTAAATCCCATGCTCTGTGTCTTCCTACAAGCAAGACTTGGTTCCGGGAAAGCAGTCACTTTTCAGCTCAAAGGAAGCTACATCGTTCACGAAGATCACACGTTTCTCGCTCTTAACTGAAAAGCATTGGATGTTAGACGGCCTGTGGTTTGTAACAGTTTCCTAAGCGGAGTTGAACTAGATATGTTCCCTATGTGTAGGAAACACAGTTCTTTTTTTCTGAGTACACTCACATTTCTTGCTGTATTAGAGACTCTAGAAAGCAAGAGCCTGCTTCTTTCTCTAAAGCAGCGTGTGTTTCATGGATGAGAACTGTGCTGGTGTTTCCCTTCAGAAATGGAGTTAAATCCCAGGCTCTGTGTCTTCCTACAACGAAGACTTTGTTACAGGTAAACGCCGTCACTTTTCAGTTCAAATGAAGCTACATCGTTCACGAAGGTCACACGGTTCTCGCTCTTAACTGAAAAGCATTGGATGTTAGACTGCCTGTGGTTTGTATCAGTATCCTAAGCGGAGTTGAACTAGGTATGTTCCGTATGTGTAGGAAACACAGTTCTTTTGTTCTGAGCACACTCACGTTTCTTGCTGTATTAGAGACTCTAGAAAGCAAGAGCGTGCTTCTTTCTCTAAAGTAGAGTGTGTTTCATGGATGAGAACTGTGCTGTGTGTTTCCCTTCATAAATGGAGTTAAATCCCAGGCTCTGTGTCTTCCTACAAGCAAGACTTGGTTCCGGGAATCGCAGTCACTTTTCAGCTAAAGAAAGCTACATCATTCACGAAGATCACACGTTTCTCGCTCTTAACTGAAAAGCGTTGGATGTTAGACGGCCTGTGGTTTGTATCAGTTTCCTAAGCGGATTGAACTAGATATGTTCCCTATGTGTAGGAAATACAGTTCTTTTGTTCTGAGTACACTCACATTTCTTGCTGTATTAGAGACTCTAGAAAGCAAGAGCGTGCTTCTTTCTCTAAAGCAGAGTGTGATTCATGGATGAGAACTGTGCTGTTTGTTTCCCTTCAGAAATGGAGGTAAATTCCAGGCTCTGTGTCTTCCTACAAGCAAGACTTCGTTTCAGGTAAACTCAGTCACTTTTCAGCTCAAAAGAAGCTACATCGTTCACGAAGATCACACGTTTTTTGCTGTTAACTGAAAACCGTTGGATGTTAGACGGCCTGTGGTTTGTATCAGTTTCCTAAGAGGAGTTGAACTAGATATGTTCCGTAAGTGTAGGAAACACAGTTCTTTTGTTCTGAGCACACTCACGTTTCTTGCTGTATTAGAGACTCTAGAAAGCAAGAGCGTGCTTCTTTCTCTAAAGCAGAGTGTGTTTCATGGATGAGAACTGTGCTGTGTGTTTCCCTTCAGAAATGGAGTTAAATCGCAGGCTCTGTGTCTTCCTACAAACAAGACTTTGTTACAGGTAAAGGCAGTCACTTTTCAGCTCAAACGATGCTACATCGGTCACGAAGATCTCACGTTTTTCGCTCTTAACTGAAAAGCGTTGGATGTTAGACGGCCTGTGGTTTGTATCAGTTTCCTATGCGGCGTTGAACTAGATATGTTCCCTATGTGTAGGAAACACAGTTCTTTTGTTCTGAGTACACTCACATTTCTTGCTGTATTAGAGAATCTAGAAAGCAAGAGTGTGATTCTTTCTCTAAAGCAGAGTGTGTTTCATGGATGAGAACTGTGCTGTGTGTTTCCCTTCAGAAACGGAGTTAAATCCCAGGCTCTGTGTCTTCCTACAAGCAAGACTTCGTTTCAGGTAAACGCAGTCACTTTTCAGCTCAAACGAAGCTACATCGTTCACGAAGATCACTCATTTCTCGCTCTGAACTGAAAAGCGTTGGATGTTAGACGGCCTGTGGTTTGTATCAGTTTTCTAAGCGGAGTTGAACTAGATATGTTCCGTATCTGTAGGAAACAGAGTTCTTTTGTTCTGAGTACACTCACGTTTCTTGCTGTATTAGAGACTCTAGAAAGCAAGAGCGTGCTTCTTTCTCTAAAGCAGAGTGTGTTTTTTTGGATGAGAACTGTGCTGTGTGTTTCCCTTCATAAATGGAGATAAATCCCAGGCTCTGTGTCTTCCTACAAGCAAGTCTTCGTTTCAGGTAAACGCAGTCACTTTTCAGCTCAAACGAAGCTACATCATTCATGAAGATCACACATTTCTCGCTCTTAACTGAAAAGCATTGGATGTTAGACGGCCTGTGGCTTGTATCAGTTTCCTAAGCGGAGTTGAACTAGATATGTTCCGTATGTGTAGGAAACAGAGTTCTTTTGTTCTGAGTACACTCACGTTTCTTGCTGTATTAGAGACTCTAGAAAGCAAGAGCGTGCTTCTTTCTCTAAAGCAGAGTGTGTTTCCTTGATTGAGAACTGTGCTGTGTGTTTCCCTTCAGATATGGAGTTAAATTCCAGGCTCTGTGTCTTCCTACAAGCAAGACTTCGTTTCAGGTAAACTCAGTCACTTTTCAGCTCAAACGAAGCTACATAGTTCACGAAGATCACACGTTTTTTGCTCTTAACTGAAAACCGTTGGATATTAGGCGGCCTGTGGTTTGTATCAGTTTCCTAAGCGGAGTTGAACTAGATATGTTCCCTATGTGTAGGAAACACAGTTCTTTTGTTCTGAGTACACTCACGTTTCTTGCTGTATTAGAGACTCTAGAAAGCAATAGCGTCCTTCTTTCTCTAAAGCAGAGCGTGTTTCATGGATGAGAACTGTGCTGTGTGTTTCCCTTCAGAAATGGAGTTAAATCCCAGGCTCTGTGTCTTACTACAAGCAATACTTTGTTTCAGGTAACCGCAGTCACTTTTCAGCTCAAACGAAGCTACGTCGTTCACGAAGATCACACATTTCTCGCTCTTAACTGAAAAGCGTTGGATATTAGAGGGCCTGTGGTTTGTATCAGTTTCCTAAGTGGAGTTGAACTAGATATGTCCCCATATGTGTAGGAAATACAGTTCTTTTGTTCTGAGTACACGCACATTTCTTGCTGTATTAGAGAATCTAGAAAGCAAGAGTGTGATTCTTTCTCTAAAGCAGAGTGTGTTTCATGGATGAGAACTGTGCTGTGTGTTTCCCTTCAGAAATGGAGTTAAATCCCATGCTCTGTGTCTTCCTACAAGCAAGACTTGGTTCCGGGAAAGCAGTCACTTTTCAGCTCAAAGGAAGCTACATCGTTCACGAAGATCACACGTTTCTCGCTCTTAACTGAAAAGCATTGGATGTTAGACGGCCTGTGGTTTGTAACAGTTTCCTAAGCGGAGTTGAACTAGATATGTTCCCTATGTGTAGGAAACACAGTTCTTTTTTTCTGAGTACACTCACATTTCTTGCTGTATTAGAGACTCTAGAAAGCAAGAGCCTGCTTCTTTCTCTAAAGCAGCGTGTGTTTCATGGATGAGAACTGTGCTGGTGTTTCCCTTCAGAAATGGAGTTAAATCCCAGGCTCTGTGTCTTCCTACAACGAAGACTTTGTTACAGGTAAACGCCGTCACTTTTCAGTTCAAATGAAGCTACATCGTTCACGAAGGTCACACGGTTCTCGCTCTTAACTGAAAAGCATTGGATGTTAGACTGCCTGTGGTTTGTATCAGTATCCTAAGCGGAGTTGAACTAGGTATGTTCCGTATGTGTAGGAAACACAGTTCTTTTGTTCTGAGCACACTCACGTTTCTTGCTGTATTAGAGACTCTAGAAAGCAAGAGCGTGCTTCTTTCTCTAAAGTAGAGTGTGTTTCATGGATGAGAACTGTGCTGTGTGTTTCCCTTCATAAATGGAGTTAAATCCCAGGCTCTGTGTCTTCCTACAAGCAAGACTTGGTTCCGGGAATCGCAGTCACTTTTCAGCTAAAGAAAGCTACATCATTCACGAAGATCACACGTTTCTCGCTCTTAACTGAAAAGCGTTGGATGTTAGACGGCCTGTGGTTTGTATCAGTTTCCTAAGCGGATTGAACTAGATATGTTCCCTATGTGTAGGAAATACAGTTCTTTTGTTCTGAGTACACTCACATTTCTTGCTGTATTAGAGACTCTAGAAAGCAAGAGCGTGCTTCTTTCTCTAAAGCAGAGTGTGATTCATGGATGAGAACTGTGCTGTTTGTTTCCCTTCAGAAATGGAGGTAAATTCCAGGCTCTGTGTCTTCCTACAAGCAAGACTTCGTTTCAGGTAAACTCAGTCACTTTTCAGCTCAAACGAAGCTACATCGTTAACGAAGATCACACGTTTTTTGCTCTTAACTGAAAACCGTTGGATGTTAGACGGCCTGTGGTTTGTATCAGTTTCCTAAGAGGAGTTGAACTAGATATGTTCCGTAAGTGTAGGAAACACAGTTCTTTTGTTCTGAGCACACTCATGTTTCTTGCTGTATTAGAGACTCTAGAAAGCAAGAGCGTGCTTCTTTCTCTAAAGCAGAGTGTGTTTCATGGATGAGAACTGTGCTGTGTGTTTCCCTTCATAAATGGAGTTAAATCCCAGGCTCTGTGTCTTCCTACAAGCAAGACTTGGTTCCGGGAAACGCAGTCACTTTTAAGCTCAAAGGAAGCTAAATCGTTCACAGAGATCCCACGATTCTCGCTCTTAACTGAAAAGCGTTGGATGTTAGACGGCCTGTGGTTTGTATCAGTTTTCTAAGCGGAGTTGAACTAGGTATGTTCCGTAAGTGTAGGAAACACAGTTCTTTTGTTCTGAGTAAACTCACGTTTCTTGCTGTATTAGAGACTCTAGAAAGCAAGAGCGTGCTTCTTTCTCTAAAGCAGAATGTGTTTCATGGATGAGAACTGTGCTGTGTGTTTCCCTTCAGAAATGGAGATAAATCCAAGGCTCTGTGTCTTCCTACAAGCAAGTCTTCGTTTCAGGTAAACGCAGTCACTTTTCAGCTCAAACGAAGCGACATCATTCATGAAGATCACACATTTCTCGCTCTTAACTGAAAAGCATTGGATGTTAGACGGCCTGTGGTTTGTATCAGTCTCCTAAGCGGAGTTGAACTAGATATGTTCCGTATGTGTAGGAAACAGAGTTCTTTTGTTCTGAGTACACTCACGTTTCTTGCTGTATTAGAGACTCTAGAAAGCAAGAGCGTGCTTCTTTCTCTAAAGCAGAGTGTGTTTCATGGATGAGAACTGTGCTGTGTGTTTCCCTTCAGATATGGAGTTAAATTCCAGGCTCTGTGTCTTCCTACAAGCAAGACTTCGTTTCAGGTAAACTCAGTCACTTTTCAGCTCAAACGAAGCTACAAGTTCACGAAGATCACACGTTTTTTGCTCTTAACTGAAAACCGTTGGATGTTAGGCGGCCTGTGGTTTGTATCAGTTTCCTAAGCAGAGTTGAACTAGATATGTTCCCTATGTGTAGGAAACACAGTTCTTTTGTTCTGAGTACACTCACGTTTCTTGCTGTATTAGAGACTCTAGAAAGCAATAGCGTCCTTCTTTGTCTAAAGCAGAGCGTGTTTCATGGATGAGAACTGTGCTGTGTGTTTCCCTTCAGAAATGGAGTTAAATCTCAGGCTCTGTGTCTTCCTACAAGCAATACTTTGTTTCAGGTAACCGCAGTCACTTTTCAGCTCAAACGAAGCTACGTCGTTCACGAAGATCACACATTTCTCGCTCTTAACTGAAAAGCGTTGGATATTAGAGGGCCTGTGGTTTGTATCAGTTTCCTAAGCGGAGTTAAACTAGATATGTCCCCATATGTGTAGGAAATACAGTTCTTTTGTTCTGAGTACACGCACTTTTCTTGCTGTATTAGAGAATCTAGAAAGCAAGAGTGTGATTCTTTCTCTAAAGCAGAGTGTGTTTCATGGATGAGAACTGTGCTGTGTGTTTCCCTTCAGAAAAGGAGTTAAATCCCAGGCTCTGTGTCTTCCTACAAGCAAGACTTCGTTTCAGGTAAACTCACTCACTTTTCAGCTCAAACGAAGCTACATCGTTCACGAAGATCACACGTTTTTTGCTCTTAACTGAAAACTGTTGGATGTTAGACGGCCTGTGGTTTGTATCAGTTTCCTAAGAGGAGTTGAACTAGATATGTTCCGTGAGTGTACGAAACACAGTTCTTTTGTTCTGAGCACACTCACGTTTCTTGCTGTATTAGAGACTCTAGAAAGCAAGAGCGTGCTTCTTTCTCTAAAGTAGAGTGTGTTTCATGGATGAGAACTGTGCTGTGTGTTTCCCTTCATAAATGGAGTTAAATCCCAGGCTCTGTGTCTTCCTACAAGCAAGACTTGGTTCCGGGAATCGCAGTCACTTTTCAGCTAAAGAAAGCTACATCATTCACGAAGATCACACGTTTCTCGCTCTTAACTGAAAAGCGTTGGATGTTAGACGGCCTGTGGTTTGTATCAGTTTCCTAAGCGGAGTTGAACTAGATATGTTCCCTATGTGTAGGAAATACAGTTCTTTTGTTCTGAGTACACTCACATTTCTTGCTGTATTAGAGACTCTAGAAAGCAAGAGCGTGCTTCTTTCTCTAAAGCAGAGTGTGATTCATGGATGAGAACTGTGCTGTGTGTTTCCCTTCAGAAATGGAGGTAAATTCCAGGCTCTGTGTCTTCCTACAAGCAAGACTTCGTTTCAGGTAAACTCAGTCACTTTTCAGCTCAAAAGAAGCTACATCATTAACGAAGATCACACGTTTTTTGCTCTTAAGTGAAAACCGTTGGATGTTAGACGGCCTGTGGTTTGTATCAATTTCCTAAGAGGAGTTGAACTAGATATGTTCCGTAAGTGTAGGAAACACAGTTCTTTTGTTCTGAGCACACTCACGTTTCTTGCTGTATTAGAGACTCTAGAAAGCAAGAGCGTGCTTCTTTCTCTAAAGCAGAGTGTGTTTCATGGATGAGAACTGTGCTGTGTGTTTCCCTTCATAAATGGAGTTAAATCCCAGGCTCTGTGTCCTCCTACAAGCAAGACTTGGTTCCGGGAATCGCAGTCACTTTTCAGCTCAAAGGAAGCTACATCATTCACGAAGACCACACGTTTCTCGCTCTTAACTGAAAAGCATTGGATGTTAGACGGCCTGTGGTTTGTATCAGTTTCCTAAGAGGAGTTGAACTAGATATGTTCCGTAAGTGTAGGAAACACAGTTCTTTTTTTCTGAGCACACTCACGTTTCTTGCTGTATTAGAGACTCTAGAAAGCAAGAGCGTGCTTCTTTCTCTAAAGCAGAGTGTGTTTCATGGATGAGAACTGTGCTGTGTGTTTCCCTTCAGAAATGGAGTTAAATCCCAGGCTCTGTGTCTTCCTACAAGCAAGACTTGGTTCCGCGAAACGCAGTCACTTTTCAGGTCAAAGGAAGCTAAATCGTTCACGAAGATCACACGTTTCTCGCTCTTAACTGAAAAGAGTTGGATGTTAGACGGCCTGTGGTTTTATCAGTTTCCTAAGCGGAGTTGAACTAGATATGTTCCCTATGTGTAGGAAACACAGTTCTTTTGTTCTGAGTACACTCACGTTTCTTGCTGTATTAGAGACTCTAGAAAGCAAGAGCGTGCTTCTGTCTCTAAAGCATAGTGTGTTTCATGGATGAGAACTGTGCTGTGTGTTTCCCTTCAGAAATGGAGGTAAATCCCAGGCTCTGTGTCTTCCTACAAGCAAGACTTTGTTACAGGTAAAGGCCATCAGTTTTCAGCTCACAGGAAGCTACATCGTTCACGAAGATCACACGTTTCTCGCTCTTAACTGAAAAGCGTTGGATGTTAGACGGCCTGTGGTTTGTATCAGTTTCCTAAGCGGAGTTGAACTAGATATGTTCCGTAAGTGTAGGAAACAGAGTTCTTTTGTTCTGAGCACACTCAGGTTTCTTGCTGTATTAGAGACTCTAGAAAGCAAGAGCGTGCTTCTTTCTCTAAAGCAGAGTGTGTTTCATGGATGAGAACTGTGCTGTGTGTTTCCCTTCATAAATGGAGTTAAATCCCAGGCTCTGTGTCTTCCTACAAGCAAGACTTTGTTACAGGTAAACGCAGTCACTTTTCAGCTCAAACGAAGCTACATCGTTCACGAAGGTCACACGGTCTCACTCTTAACTGAAAAGCATTGGATGTTAGACGGCCTGTGGTTTGTATCAGTTTCCTAAGCGGAGTTGAACTAGATATGTTCCCCTTGTGTAGGAAACACAGTTCTTTGTTCTGAGTACACTCACATTTCTTGCTGTATTAGAGAATCTAGAAAGCAAGAGTGTGATTCTTTCTCTAAAGCAGAGTGTGTTTCATGGATGAGAACTGTGCTGTGTGTTTCCCTTCAGAAATGGAGTTAAATCCCAGGCTCTGTGTCTTCCTACAAGCAAGACTTGGTTCCGGGAAACGCAGTCACTTTTCAGGTCAAACAAAGCTACATAGTTCCCGAAGGTCACACGGTTCTCGCTCTTAACTGAAAAGCATTGGATGTTAGACTGCCTGTGGTTTGTATCAGTTTCCTAAGCGGAGTTGAACTAGATATGTTCCCTACGTGTAGGAAACAGAGTTCTTTCGTTCTGAGCACACTCACGTTTCTTGCTGTATTAGAGACTCTAGAAAGCAAGAGCGTGCTTCTTTCTCTAAAGCAGAGTGTGTTTCATGGATGAGAACTGTGCTGTGTGTTTCCCTTCATAAATGGAGTTAAATCCCAGGCTCTGTGTCTTCCTACAAGCAAGACTTCGTTTCAGGTAAACGCAGTCACTTTTCAGCTCAAAGGAAGCTACATCGTTCACGAAGATCACACGTTTCTCGCTCTTAACTGAAAAGCGTTGGATGTTAGACGGCCTGTGGTTTGTATCAGTTTCCTAAGCGGAGTTGAAGTAGATATGTTCCCCTTGTGTAGGAAACACAGTTCTTTTGTTCTGAGTACACTCACGTTTCTTGCTGTATTAGAGACTCTAGAAAGCAAGAGCGTGCTTCTTTCTCTAAAGCAGAGTGTGTTTCATGGATGCTGTGTGTTTCCATTCAGAAATGGAGTTAAATCCCAGGCTCTGTGTCTTCCTACAAGCAAGACTTGGTTCCGGGAAACACAGTCACTTTTCAGCTCAAACAAATCTACATAGTTCCCGAAGGTCACACGGTTCTCGCTCTTAACTGAAAAGCATTGGATGTTAGACTGCCTGTGGTTTGTATCAGTTTACTAAGCGGAGTTGAACTAGGTATGTTCCATATGTGTAGGAAACACAGTTCTTTTGTTCTGAGTAAACTCACGTTTCTTGCTGTATTAGAGACTCTAGAAAGCAAGAGCGTGCTTCTTTCTCTAAAGCATAGTGTGTTTCATGGATGAGAACTGTGCTGTGTGTTTCCCTTCATAAATGGAGTTAAATCCCAGGCTCTGTGTCTTCCTACAAGCAAGACTTGGTTCCGGGAAACGCAGTCACTTTTCAGCTCAAACAAAGCTACATAGTTCCTGAAGGTCACACGGTTCTCGCTCTTAACTGAAAAGCATTGGATGTTAGACTGCCTGTGGTTTGTATCAGTTTCATAAGCGGAGTTGAACTAGGTATGTCCCGTATGTGTAGGAAACACAGTTCTTTTGTTCTGAGTACACTCACGTTTCTTGCTGTATTAGAGACTCTAGAAAGCAAGAGCGTGCTTCTTTCTCTAAAGCAGAGTGTGTTTCATGGATGAGAACTGTGCTGTGTGTTTCCCTTCAGAAATGGAGTTAAATCCCAGGCTCTGTTTCTTCCTACAAGAAGACTTTGTTACAGGTAAACGCAGTCACTTTTCAGCTCAAACGAAGCTACATCATTCTCGAAGGTCACATGGTTCTCGCTCTTAACTGAAAAGCATTGGATGTTAGACTGCCTGTGGTTTATATCAGGTTCCTAAGCGGAGTTTAACTAGGTATGTTCCGTATGTGTAGGAAACAGAGTTCTTTTGTTCTGATTACACTCACGTTTCTTGCTGTATTAGAGACTCTAGAATGCAAGGGCGTGCTTCTTTCTCTAAAGCAGAGTGTGTTTCATGGATGAGAACTGTGCTGTGTGTTTCCCTTCAGAAATGGAGTTAAATCCCAGGCTCTGTATCTTCCTACAAGCAACACTTTGTTTCAGGTAAACGCAGTCACTTTTAGCTCAAAGGAAGCTACATCGTTCACGAAGATCACACGTTTTTTGCTCTTAACTGAAAACCGTTGGATGTTAGACGGCCTGTGGTTTGTATCAGTTTCCTAAGAGGAGTTGAACTAGATATGTTCCGTAAGTGTAGGAAACAGAGTTCTTTTGTTCTGAGTACACTCACGTTTCTTGCTGTATTAGAGACTCTAGAAAGCAAGAGTGTGCTTCTTTCTCTAAACAGAGTGTGTTTCATGGATGAGAACTGTGCTGTGTGTTTCCATTCAGAAATGGAGTTAAATCCCAGGCTCTGTGTCTTCCTACAAGAAAGACTTTGTTACAGGTAAACGCAGTCACTTTTCAGCTCAAACGAAGCTACATCGTTCACGAAGGTCACACGGTTCTCGCTCTTAACTGAAAAGCGTTGGATGTTAGAAGGCCTGTGGTTTGTATCAGTTTCCTAAGCGGAGCTGAACTAGATATGTTCCCTATGTGTAGGAAACACAGTTCTTTTGTTCTGAGTACACTCACATTTCTTGCTGTATTAGAGAATCTAGAAAGCAAGAGTGTGATTCTTTCTCTAAAGCAGAGTGTGTTTCATGGATGAGACCTGTGCTGTGTGTTTCCCTTCAGAAATGGAGTTAAATCCCAGGCTCTGTGTCTTCCTACAAGCAAGACTTGGGACGGGAAACGCAGTCACTTTTCAGCTCAAAGGAAGCTAAATCGTTCACGAAGATCACACGTTTCTCGCTCTTAACTGAAAAGCGTTGGATGTTAGACAGCCTGTGGTTTGTATCAGTTTCCTAAGCGGAGTTGAACTAGATATGTTCCCTATGTGTAGGAAACACAGTTCTTTTGTTCTGAGTACACTCACGTTTCTTGCTGTATTAGAGACTCTAGAAAGCAATAGCGTGCTTCTTTCTCTAAAGCAGAGCGTGTTTCATGGATGAGAACTGTGCTGTGTGTTTCCCTTCAGAAATGGAGTTAAATCCCAGGCTCTGTGTCTTCCTACAAGCAATACTTTGTTTCAGGTAACCGCAGTCACTTTTCAGCTCAAACGAAGTTACGTAGTTCACGAAGATCACACATTTCTCGCTCTTAACTGAAAAGAGTTGGATGTTAGACGGCCTGTGGTTTTATCAGTTTCCTAAGCGGAGTTGAACTAGATATGTTCCCTATGTGTAGGAAACACAGTTCTTTTGTTCTGAGTACACTCACGTTTCTTGCTGTATTAGAGACTCTAGAAAGCAAGAGCGTGCTTCTTTCTCTAAAGCAGAGCGTGTTTCATGGATGAGAACTGTGCTGTGTGTTTCCCTTCAGAAATGGAGTTAAATCCCAGGCTCTGTGTCTTCCTACAAGCAATACTTTGTTTCAGGTAACCGCAGTCACTTTTCAGCTCAAACGAAGTTACGTCGTTCACGAAGATCACACATTTCTCGCTCTTAACTGAAAAGCATTGGATATTAGAGCGCCTGTGGTTTGTATCAGTTTCCTAAGCGAAGTTGAACTAGATATGTCCCCTATGTGTAGGAAATACAGTTCTTTTGTTCTGAGTACACGCACATTTCTTGCTGTATTAGATAATCTAGAAAGCAAGAGTGTGATTCTTTCTCTAAAGCAGAGTGTGTTTCATGGATGAGACCTGTGCTGTGTGTTTCCCTTCAGAAATGGAGTTAAATCCCAGGCTCTGTATCTTCCTATAAGCAACACTTTGTTTCAGGTAAACGCAGTCACTTTTCAGCTCAAAGGAAGCTACATCGTTCACGAAGATCACACGTTTCTCGCTCTTAACTGAAAAGCGTTGGATGTTAGACGGCCTGTGGTTTGTATCAGTTTCCTAAGCGGAGTTGAACCAGATATGTTCCCTATGTGTAGGAAACACAGTTCTTTTGTTCTGAGTACACTCACATTTCTTGCTGTATTAGAGAATCTAGAAAGCAAGAGTGTGATTCATTCTCTAAAGCAGAGTGTGTTTCATGGATGAGAACTGTGCTGTGTGTTTCCCTTCAGAAATGGAGTTAAATCCCAGGCTCTGTGTCTTCCTACAAGCAAGACTTGGTTCCGGGAAACGCAGTCACTTTTCAGGTCAAACAAAGCTACATAGTTCCCGAAGGTCACACGGTTCTCGCTCTTAACTGAAAAGCATTGGATGTTAGACTGCCTGTGGTTTGTATCAGTTTCCTAAGCGGAGTTGAACTAGGTATGTTCTGTATGTGTAGGAAACAGAGTTCTTTTGTTCTGAGTACACGCACGTTTCTTGCTGTATTAGAGACTCTAGAAAGCAAGAGCGTGCTTCTTTCTCTAAAGCAGAGTGTGTTTCATGGATGAGAACTGTGCTGTGTGTTTCTCTTCATAAATGGAGTTAAATCCCAGTCTCTGTGTCTTCCTACAAGCAAGACTTCGTTTCAGGTAAACGCAGTCACTTTTCAGCTCAAACGAAGCTACATCGTTCACGAAGATCACACGTTTCTCGCTCTTAACTGAAAAGCGTTGGATGTTAGACGGCCTGTGGTTTGTATCAGTTTCCTAAGCGGAGTTGAACTAGATATGTTCCCCTTGTGTAGGAAACACAGTTCTTTTGTTCTGAGTACACTCACGTTTCTTGCTGTATTAGAGACTCTAGAAAGCAAGAGCGTGCTTCTTTCTCTAAAGCAGAGTGTGTTTCATGGATGAGAACTGTGCTGTGTGTTTCCCTTCAGAAATGGAGTTAAATCCCAGGCTCTGTGTCTTCCTACAAGCAAGACTTGGTTCCGGGAAACACAGTCACTTTTCAGCTCAAACAAAGCTACATAGTTCCTGAAGGTCACACGGTTCTCGCTCTTAACTGAAAAGCATTGGATGTTCGACTGCCTGTGGATTGTGTCAGTTTCCTAAGCAGAGTTGAACTAGGTATGTTCCGTATGTGTAGGAAACACAGTTCTTTTGTTCTGAGTACACTCACGTTTCTTGCTGTATTAGAGACTCTAGAAAGCAAGAGCGTGCTTCTTTCTCTAAAGCAGAGTGTGTTTCATGGATGAGAACTGTGCTGTGTGTTTCCCTTCAGAAATGGAGTTAAATCCCAGGCTCTGTTTCTTCCTCCAAGAAGACTTTGTTACAGGTAAACGCAGTCACTTTTCAGCTCAAACAAAGCTACATCATTCTCGAAGGTCACATGGTTCTCGCTCTTAACTGAAAAGCATTGGATGTTAGACTGCCTGTGGTTTATATCAGGTTCCTAAGCGGAGTTTAACTAGGTATGTTCCGTATGTGTAGGAAACAGAGTTCTTTTGTTCTGATTACACTCACGTTTCTTGCTGTATTAGAGACTCTAGAATGCAAGGGCGTGCTTCTTTCTCTAAAGCAGAGTGTGTTTCATGGATGAGACCTGTGCTGTGTGTTTCCCTTCAGAAATGGAGTTAAATCCCAGGCTCTGTATCTTCCTACAAGCAACACTTTGTTTCAGGTAAACGCAGTCACTTTTAGCTCAAAGGAAGCTACATCGTTCACGAAGATCACACGTTTTTTGCTCTTAACTGAAAACCGTTGGATGTTAGACGGCCTGTGGTTTGTATCAGTTTCCTAAGAGGAGTTGAACTAGATATGTTCCGTAAGTGTAGGAAACAGAGTTCTTTTGTTCTGAGTACACTCACGTTTCTTGCTGTATTAGAGACTCTAGAAAGCAAGAGTGTGCTTCTTTCTCTAAACAGAGTGTGTTTCATGGATGAGAACTGTGCTGTGTGTTTCCATTCAGAAATGGAGTTAAATCCCAGGCTCTGTGTCTTCCTACAAGAAAGACTTTGTTACAGGTAAACGCAGTCACTTTTCAGCTCAAACGAAGCTACATCGTTCACGAAGGTCACACGGTTCTCGCTCTTAACTGAAAAGCGTTGGATGTTAGAAGGCCTGTGGTTTGTATCAGTTTCCTAAGCGGAGCTGAACTAGATATGTTCCCTATGTGTAGGAAACACAGTTCTTTTGTTCTGAGTACACTCACATTTCTTGCTGTATTAGAGAATCTAGAAAGCAAGAGTGTGATTCTTTCTCTAAAGCAGAGTGTGTTTCATGGATGAGACCTGTGCTGTGTGTTTCCCTTCAGAAATGGAGTTAAATCCCAGGCTCTGTGTCTTCCTACAAGCAAGACTTGGGACGGGAAACGCAGTCACTTTTCAGCTCAAAGGAAGCTAAATCGTTCACGAAGATCACACGTTTCTCGCTCTTAACTGAAAAGCGTTGGATGTTAGACAGCCTGTGGTTTGTATCAGTTTCCTAAGCGGAGTTGAACTAGATATGTTCCCTATGTGTAGGAAACACAGTTCTTTTGTTCTGAGTACACTCACATTTCTTGCTGTATTAGAGACTCTAGAAAGCAATAGCGTGCTTCTTTCTCTAAAGCAGAGCGTGTTTCATGGATGAGAACTGTGCTGTGTGTTTCCCTTCAGAAATGGAGTGAAATCCCAGGCTCTGTGTCTTCCTACAAGCAATACTTTGTTTCAGGTAACCGCAGTCACTTTTCAGCTCACACGAAGTTACGTCGTTCACGAAGATCACACATTTCTCGCTCTTAACTGAAAAGCATTGGATATTAGAGGGCCTGTGGTTTGTATCAGTTTCCTAAGCGAAGTTGAACTAGATATGTCCCCTATGTGTAGGAAACACAGTTCTTTTGTTCTGAGTACACACACATTTCTTGCTGTATTAGATAATCTAGAAAGCAAGAGTGTGATTCTTTCTCTAAAGCAGAGTGTGTTTCATGGATGAGAACTGTGCTGTGTGTTTCCCTTCAGAAATGGAGTTAAATCCCAGGCTCTGTGTCTTCCTACATGCAAGACTTGGTTCCGGGAAAGCAGTCACTTTTCAGCTGAAAGGAAGCTACATCGTTCACGAAGATCACACGTTTCTCGCTCTTAACTGAAAAGCGTTGGATGTTAGACGGCCTGTGGTTTTTAACAGTTTCCTAAGCGGAGTTGTACTAGATATGTTCCCTATGTGTAGGAAACACAGTTCTTTTTTTCTGAGTACACTCACATTTCTTGCTGTATTAGAGACTCTAGAAAGCAAGAGCCTGCTTCTTTCTCTAAAGCAGCGTGTGTTTCATGGATGAGAACTGTGCTGGTGTTTCCCTTCAGAAATGGAGTTAAATCCCAGGCTCCGTGTCTTCTTATAAGGAAGACTTTGTTACAGGTAAACGCCGTCACTTATCAGCTCAAACGAAGCTACATCGTTCATGAAGGTCACACGGTTCTCGCTCTTAACTGAAAAGCATTGGATGTTAGACTGCCTGTGGTTTGTATCAGTTTCCTAAGAGGAGTTGAACTAGATATGTTCCGTGAGTGTACGAAACACAGTTCTTTTGTTCTGAGCACACTCACGTTTCTTGCTGTATTAGAGACTCTAGAAAGCAAGAGCGTGCTTCTTTCTCTAAAGCAGAGTGTGTTTCATGGATGAGAACTGTGCTGTGTGTTTCCCTTCAGAAATGGAGTTAAATCCCAGGCTCTGTGTCTTCCTACAAGCAAGACTTTGTTACAGGTAAACGCAGTCACTTTTCAGCTCAAACGAAGCTACATCGTTCACGAAGGTCACACGGTCTCACTCTTAACTGAAAAGCATTGGATGTTAGACGGCCTGTGGTTTGTATCAGTTTCCTAAGCGGAGTTGAACTAGATATGTTCCCCTTGTGTAGGAAACACAGTTCTTTGTTCTGAGTACACTCACATTTCTTGCTGTATTAGAGAATCTAGAAAGCAAGAGTGTGATTCTTTCTCTAAAGCAGAGTGTGTTTCATGGATGAGAACTGTGCTGTGTGTTTCCCTTCAGAAATGGAGTTAAATCCCAGGCTCTGTGTCTTCCTACAAGCAAGACTTGGTTCCGGGAAACGCAGTCACTTTTCAGGTCAAACAAAGCTACATAGTTCCCGAAGGTCACACGGTTCTCGCTCTTAACTGAAAAGCATTGGATGTTAGACTGCCTGTGGTTTGTATCAGTTTCCTAAGCGGAGTTGAACTAGATATGTTCCCTACGTGTAGGAAACAGAGTTCTTTCGTTCTGAGCACACTCACGTTTCTTGCTGTATTAGAGACTCTAGAAAGCAAGAGCGTGCTTCTTTCTCTAAAGCAGAGTGTGTTTCATGGATGAGAACTGTGCTGTGTGTTTCCCTTCATAAATGGAGTTAAATCCCAGGCTCTGTGTCTTCCTACAAGCAAGACTTCGTTTCAGGTAAACGCAGTCACTTTTCAGCTCAAAGGAAGCTACATCGTTCACGAAGATCACACGTTTCTCGCTCTTAACTGAAAAGCGTTGGATGTTAGACGGCCTGTGGTTTGTATCAGTTTCCTAAGCGGAGTTGAAGTAGATATGTTCCCCTTGTGTAGGAAACACAGTTCTTTTGTTCTGAGTACACTCACGTTTCTTGCTGTATTAGAGACTCTAGAAAGCAAGAGCGTGCTTCTTTCTCTAAAGCAGAGTGTGTTTCATGGATGCTGTGTGTTTCCATTCAGAAATGGAGTTAAATCCCAGGCTCTGTGTCTTCCTACAAGCAAGACTTGGTTCCGGGAAACACAGTCACTTTTCAGCTCAAACAAATCTACATAGTTCCCGAAGGTCACACGGTTCTCGCTCTTAACTGAAAAGCATTGGATGTTAGACTGCCTGTGGTTTGTATCAGTTTACTAAGCGGAGTTGAACTAGGTATGTTCCATATGTGTAGGAAACACAGTTCTTTTGTTCTGAGTAAACTCACGTTTCTTGCTGTATTAGAGACTCTAGAAAGCAAGAGCGTGCTTCTTTCTCTAAAGCATAGTGTGTTTCATGGATGAGAACTGTGCTGTGTGTTTCCCTTCATAAATGGAGTTAAATCCCAGGCTCTGTGTCTTCCTACAAGCAAGACTTGGTTCCGGGAAACGCAGTCACTTTTCAGCTCAAACAAAGCTACATAGTTCCTGAAGGTCACACGGTTCTCGCTCTTAACTGAAAAGCATTGGATGTTAGACTGCCTGTGGTTTGTATCAGTTTCATAAGCGGAGTTGAACTAGGTATGTCCCGTATGTGTAGGAAACACAGTTCTTTTGTTCTGAGTACACTCACGTTTCTTGCTGTATTAGAGACTCTAGAAAGCAAGAGCGTGCTTCTTTCTCTAAAGCAGAGTGTGTTTCATGGATGAGAACTGTGCTGTGTGTTTCCCTTCAGAAATGGAGTTAAATCCCAGGCTCTGTTTCTTCCTACAAGAAGACTTTGTTACAGGTAAACGCAGTCACTTTTCAGCTCAAACGAAGCTACATCATTCTCGAAGGTCACATGGTTCTCGCTCTTAACTGAAAAGCATTGGATGTTAGACTGCCTGTGGTTTATATCAGGTTCCTAAGCGGAGTTTAACTAGGTATGTTCCGTATGTGTAGGAAACAGAGTTCTTTTGTTCTGATTACACTCACGTTTCTTGCTGTATTAGAGACTCTAGAATGCAAGGGCGTGCTTCTTTCTCTAAAGCAGAGTGTGTTTCATGGATGAGAACTGTGCTGTGTGTTTCCCTTCAGAAATGGAGTTAAATCCCAGGCTCTGTATCTTCCTACAAGCAACACTTTGTTTCAGGTAAACGCAGTCACTTTTAGCTCAAAGGAAGCTACATCGTTCACGAAGATCACACGTTTTTTGCTCTTAACTGAAAACCGTTGGATGTTAGACGGCCTGTGGTTTGTATCAGTTTCCTAAGAGGAGTTGAACTAGATATGTTCCGTAAGTGTAGGAAACAGAGTTCTTTTGTTCTGAGTACACTCACGTTTCTTGCTGTATTAGAGACTCTAGAAAGCAAGAGTGTGCTTCTTTCTCTAAACAGAGTGTGTTTCATGGATGAGAACTGTGCTGTGTGTTTCCATTCAGAAATGGAGTTACATCCCAGGCTCTGTGTCTTCCTACAAGAAAGACTTTGTTACAGGTAAACGCAGTCACTTTTCAGCTCAAACGAAGCTACATCGTTCACGAAGGTCACACGGTTCTCGCTCTTAACTGAAAAGCGTTGGATGTTAGAAGGCCTGTGGTTTGTATCAGTTTCCTAAGCGGAGCTGAACTAGATATGTTCCCTATGTGTAGGAAACACAGTTCTTTTGTTCTGAGTACACTCACATTTCTTGCTGTATTAGAGAATCTAGAAAGCAAGAGTGTGATTCTTTCTCTAAAGCAGAGTGTGTTTCATGGATGAGACCTGTGCTGTGTGTTTCCCTTCAGAAATGGAGTTAAATCCCAGGCTCTGTGTCTTCCTACAAGCAAGACTTGGGACGGGAAACGCAGTCACTTTTCAGCTCAAAGGAAGCTAAATCGTTCACGAAGATCACACGTTTCTCGCTCTTAACTGAAAAGCGTTGGATGTTAGACAGCCTGTGGTTTGTATCAGTTTCCTAAGCGGAGTTGAACTAGATATGTTCCCTATGTGTAGGAAACACAGTTCTTTTGTTCTGAGTACACTCACGTTTCTTGCTGTATTAGAGACTCTAGAAAGCAATAGCGTGCTTCTTTCTCTAAAGCAGAGCGTGTTTCATGGATGAGAACTGTGCTGTGTGTTTCCCTTCAGAAATGGAGTTAAATCCCAGGCTCTGTGTCTTCCTACAAGCAATACTTTGTTTCAGGTAACCGCAGTCACTTTTCAGCTCAAACGAAGTTACGTAGTTCACGAAGATCACACATTTCTCGCTCTTAACTGAAAAGAGTTGGATGTTAGACGGCCTGTGGTTTTATCAGTTTCCTAAGCGGAGTTGAACTAGATATGTTCCCTATGTGTAGGAAACACAGTTCTTTTGTTCTGAGTACACTCACGTTTCTTGCTGTATTAGAGACTCTAGAAAGCAAGAGCGTGCTTCTTTCTCTAAAGCAGAGCGTGTTTCATGGATGAGAACTGTGCTGTGTGTTTCCCTTCAGAAATGGAGTTAAATCCCAGGCTCTGTGTCTTCCTACAAGCAATACTTTGTTTCAGGTAACCGCAGTCACTTTTCAGCTCAAACGAAGTTACGTCGTTCACGAAGATCACACATTTCTCGCTCTTAACTGAAAAGCATTGGATATTAGAGCGCCTGTGGTTTGTATCAGTTTCCTAAGCGAAGTTGAACTAGATATGTCCCCTATGTGTAGGAAATACAGTTCTTTTGTTCTGAGTACACGCACATTTCTTGCTGTATTAGATAATCTAGAAAGCAAGAGTGTGATTCTTTCTCTAAAGCAGAGTGTGTTTCATGGATGAGACCTGTGCTGTGTGTTTCCCTTCAGAAATGGAGTTAAATCCCAGGCTCTGTATCTTCCTACAAGCAACACTTTGTTTCAGGTAAACGCAGTCACTTTTCAGCTCAAAGGAAGCTACATCGTTCACGAAGATCACACGTTTCTCGCTCTTAACTGAAAAGCGTTGGATGTTAGACGGCCTGTGGTTTGTATCAGTTTCCTAAGCGGAGTTGAACCAGATATGTTCCCTATGTGTAGGAAACACAGTTCTTTTGTTCTGAGTACACTCACATTTCTTGCTGTATTAGAGAATCTAGAAAGCAAGAGTGTGATTCATTCTCTAAAGCAGAGTGTGTTTCATGGATGAGAACTGTGCTGTGTGTTTCCCTTCAGAAATGGAGTTAAATCCCAGGCTCTGTGTCTTCCTACAAGCAAGACTTGGTTCCGGGAAACGCAGTCACTTTTCAGGTCAAACAAAGCTACATAGTTCCCGAAGGTCACACGGTTCTCGCTCTTAACTGAAAAGCATTGGATGTTAGACTGCCTGTGGTTTGTATCAGTTTCCTAAGCGGAGTTGAACTAGGTATGTTCTGTATGTGTAGGAAACAGAGTTCTTTTGTTCTGAGTACACTCACGTTTCTTGCTGTATTAGAGACTCTAGAAAGCAAGAGCGTGCTTCTTTCTCTAAAGCAGAGTGTGTTTCATGGATGAGAACTGTGCTGTGTGTTTCTCTTCATAAATGGAGTTAAATCCCAGTCTCTGTGTCTTCCTACAAGCAAGACTTCGTTTCAGGTAAACGCAGTCACTTTTCAGCTCAAACGAAGCTACATCGTTCACGAAGATCACACGTTTCTCGCTCTTAACTGAAAAGCGTTGGATGTTAGACGGCCTGTGGTTTGTATCAGTTTCCTAAGCGGAGTTGAACTAGATATGTTCCCCTTGTGTAGGAAACACAGTTCTTTTGTTCTGAGTACACTCACGTTTCTTGCTGTATTAGAGACTCTAGAAAGCAAGAGCGTGCTTCTTTCTCTAAAGCAGAGTGTGTTTCATGGATGAGAACTGTGCTGTGTGTTTCCCTTCAGAAATGGAGTTAAATCCCAGGCTCTGTGTCTTCCTACAAGCAAGACTTGGTTCCGGGAAACACAGTCACTTTTCAGCTCAAACAAAGCTACATAGTTCCTGAAGGTCACACGGTTCTCGCTCTTAACTGAAAAGCATTGGATGTTCGACTGCCTGTGGATTGTGTCAGTTTCCTAAGCAGAGTTGAACTAGGTATGTTCCGTATGTGTAGGAAACACAGTTCTTTTGTTCTGAGTACACTCACGTTTCTTGCTGTATTAGAGACTCTAGAAAGCAAGAGCGTGCTTCTTTCTCTAAAGCAGAGTGTGTTTCATGGATGAGAACTGTGCTGTGTGTTTCCCTTCAGAAATGGAGTTAAATCCCAGGCTCTGTTTCTTCCTCCAAGAAGACTTTGTTACAGGTAAACGCAGTCACTTTTCAGCTCAAACGAAGCTACATCATTCTCGAAGGTCACATGGTTCTCGCTCTTAACTGAAAAGCATTGGATGTTAGACTGCCTGTGGTTTATATCAGGTTCCTAAGCGGAGTTTAACTAGGTATGTTCCGTATGTGTAGGAAACAGAGTTCTTTTGTTCTGATTACACTCACGTTTCTTGCTGTATTAGAGACTCTAGAATGCAAGGGCGTGCTTCTTTCTCTAAAGCAGAGTGTGTTTCATGGATGAGACCTGTGCTGTGTGTTTCCCTTCAGAAATGGAGTTAAATCCCAGGCTCTGTATCTTCCTACAAGCAACACTTTGTTTCAGGTAAACGCAGTCACTTTTAGCTCAAAGGAAGCTACATCGTTCACGAAGATCACACGTTTTTTGCTCTTAACTGAAAACCGTTGGATGTTAGACGGCCTGTGGTTTGTATCAGTTTCCTAAGAGGAGTTGAACTAGATATGTTCCGTAAGTGTAGGAAACAGAGTTCTTTTGTTCTGAGTACACTCACGTTTCTTGCTGTATTAGAGACTCTAGAAAGCAAGAGTGTGCTTCTTTCTCTAAACAGAGTGTGTTTCATGGATGAGAACTGTGCTGTGTGTTTCCATTCAGAAATGGAGTTAAATCCCAGGCTCTGTGTCTTCCTACAAGAAAGACTTTGTTACAGGTAAACGCAGTCACTTTTCAGCTCAAACGAAGCTACATCGTTCACGAAGGTCACACGGTTCTCGCTCTTAACTGAAAAGCGTTGGATGTTAGAAGGCCTGTGGTTTGTATCAGTTTCCTAAGCGGAGCTGAACTAGATATGTTCCCTATGTGTAGGAAACACAGTTCTTTTGTTCTGAGTACACTCACATTTCTTGCTGTATTAGAGAATCTAGAAAGCAAGAGTGTGATTCTTTCTCTAAAGCAGAGTGTGTTTCATGGATGAGACCTGTGCTGTGTGTTTCCCTTCAGAAATGGAGTTAAATCCCAGGCTCTGTGTCTTCCTACAAGCAAGACTTGGGACGGGAAACGCAGTCACTTTTCAGCTCAAAGGAAGCTAAATCGTTCACGAAGATCACACGTTTCTCGCTCTTAACTGAAAAGCGTTGGATGTTAGACAGCCTGTGGTTTGTATCAGTTTCCTAAGCGGAGTTGAACTAGATATGTTCCCTATGTGTAGGAAACACAGTTCTTTTGTTCTGAGTACACTCACATTTCTTGCTGTATTAGAGACTCTAGAAAGCAATAGCGTGCTTCTTTCTCTAAAGCAGAGCGTGTTTCATGGATGAGAACTGTGCTGTGTGTTTCCCTTCAGAAATGGAGTGAAATCCCAGGCTCTGTGTCTTCCTACAAGCAATACTTTGTTTCAGGTAACCGCAGTCACTTTTCAGCTCACACGAAGTTACGTCGTTCACGAAGATCACACATTTCTCGCTCTTAACTGAAAAGCATTGGATATTAGAGGGCCTGTGGTTTGTATCAGTTTCCTAAGCGAAGTTGAACTAGATATGTCCCCTATGTGTAGGAAACACAGTTCTTTTGTTCTGAGTACACACACATTTCTTGCTGTATTAGATAATCTAGAAAGCAAGAGTGTGCTTCTTTCTCTAAAGCAGAGTGTGTTTCATGGATGAGACCTGTGCTGTGTGTTTCCCTTCAGAAATGGAGTTAAATCCCAGGCTCTGTGTCTTCCTACATGCAAGACTTGGTTCCGGGAAAGCAGTCACTTTTCAGCTGAAAGGAAGCTACATCGTTCACGAAGATCACACGTTTCTCGCTCTTAACTGAAAAGCGTTGGATGTTAGACGGCCTGTGGTTTTTAACAGTTTCCTAAGCGGAGTTGAACTAGATATGTTCCCTATGTGTAGGAAACACAGTTCTTTTTTTCTGAGTACACTCACATTTCTTGCTGTATTAGAGACTCTAGAAAGCAAGAGCCTGCTTCTTTCTCTAAAGCAGCGTGTGTTTCATGGATGAGAACTGTGCTGGTGTTTCCCTTCAGAAATGGAGTTAAATCCCAGGCTCCGTGTCTTCTTATAAGGAAGACTTTGTCACAGGTAAACGCCGTCACTTATCAGCTCAAACGAAGCTACATCGTTCATGAAGGTCACACGGTTCTCGCTCTTAACTGAAAAGCATTGGATGTTAGACTGCCTGTGGTTTGTATCAGTTTCCTAAGAGGAGTTGAACTAGATATGTTCCGTGAGTGTACGAAACACAGTTCTTTTGTTCTGAGCACACTCACGTTTCTTGCTGTATTAGAGACTCTAGAAAGCAAGAGCGTGCTTCTTTCTCTAAAGCAGAGTGTGTTTCATGGATGAGAACTGTGCTGTGTGTTTCCCTTCAGAAATGGAGTTAAATCGCAGGCTCTGTGTCTTCCTACAAGCAAGACTTCGTTTCAGGTAAACGCAGTCACTTTTCAGCTCAAACGAAGCTACATCGTTCACGAAGATCACACCTTTCTCGCTCATAACTGAAAAGCGATGGATGTTAGACGGCCTGTGGTTTGTATCAGTTTCCTAAGCGGAGTTGAACTAGATATGTTCCCTATGTGTAGGAAACACAGTTCTTTTGTTCTGAGTACACTTACATTTCTTGCTGTATTAGAGAATCTAGAAAGCAAGAGTGTGATTCTTTCTCTAAAGCAGAGTGTGTTTCATGGATGAGAACTGTGCTGTGTGTTTCCCTTCAGAAATGGAGTTAAATCCCAGGCTCTGTGTCTTCCTACAAGCAAGACTTGGTTCCGGGAAACGCAGTCACTTTTCGCTCAAAGGAAGCTAAATCGTTCACGAAGATCACACTTTTCTCGCTCTTAACTGAAAAGTGTTGGATGTTAGACGGCCTGTGGTTTGTATCAGTTTCCTAAGCGGAGTTGAACTAGATATGTTCCCTATGTGTAGGAAACACAGTTCTTTTGTTCTGAGTACACTCACATTTCTTGCTGTATTAGAGACTCTAGAAAGCAAGAGCGTGCTTCTTTCTCTAAAGCAGAGAGTGTTTCATGGATGAGAACTGTGCTGTGTGTTTCCCTTCAGATATGGAGTTAAATTCCATGCTCTGTGTCTTCCTACAAGCAAGACTTCGTTTCAGGTATACTCAGTCACTTTTCAGCTCAAACGAAGCTACATAGTTCACGAAGATCACACGTTTTTTGCTCTTAACTGAAAACCGTTGGATGTTAGACGGCCTGTGGTTTGTATCAGTTTCCTAAGAGGAGTTGAACTAGATATGTTCTGTAAGTGTAGGAAACAGAGTTCTTTTGTTCTGAACACACTCACGTTTCTTGCTATATTAGAGACTCTAGAAAGCAAGAGTGTGCTTCTTTCTCTAAACAGAGTGTGTTTCATGGATGAGAACTGTGCTGTGTGTTTCCCTTCAGAAATGGAGTTAAATCCCAGGCTCTGTGTCTTCCTACAAGCAAGACTTTGTTACAGGTAAACGCAGTCACTTTTCAGCTCAAACGAAGCTACATCGTTCACGAAGGTCACACGGTTCTCGCTCTTAACTGAAAAGCATTGGATGTTAGACTGCCTGTGGTTTGTATCAGTTTCCTAAGCGGAGTTGAACTAGGTATGTTCCGTATGTGTAGGAAACACAGTTCTTTTGTTCTGAGTACACGCACGTTTCTTGCTGTATTAGAGACTCTAGAAAGCAAGAGCGTGCTACTTTCTCTAAAGCAGAGTGTGTTTGATGGATGAGAACTGTGCTGTGTGTTTCCCTTCAGAAGTGGAGTTAAATCCCAGGCTCTGTGTCTTCCTACAAGCAATACTTTGTTTCAGGTAACCGCAGTCACTTTTCAGCTCAAACGAAGTTACGTCGTTCACGAAGATCACACATTTCTCGCTCTTAACTGAAAAGCATTGGATATTAGAGGGCCTGTGGTTTGTATCAGTTTCCTAAGCGGAGTTGAACTAGATATGTCCCCTATGTGTAGGAAATACAGTTCTTTTGTTCTGAGTACACGCACATTTCTTGCTGTATTAGATAATCTAGAAAGCAAGAGTGTGATTCTTTCTCTAAAGCAGAGTGTGTTTCATGGATGAGAACTGTGCTGTGTGTTTCCCTTCATAAATGGAGTTAAATCCCAGGCTCTGTGTCTTCCTACAAGCAAGACTTGGTTCCGGGAAAGCAGTCACTTTTCAGCTGAAAGGAAGCTACATCGTTCACAAAGATCACACGTTTCTCGCTCTTAACTGAAAAGTGTTGGATGTTAGACGGCCTGTGGTTTGTATCAGTGTCCTAAGCGGAGTTGAACTAGATCTATTCCATATGTGTAGGAAACACAGTTCTTTTGTTCTGAGCACACTCACGTTTCTTGCTGTATTAGAGACTCTAGAAAGCAAGAGTGTGCTTCTTTCTCTAAAGCAGAGTGTGTTTCATGGATGAGAACTGTGCTGTGTGTTTCCCTTCAGAAATCGAGATAAATCCCAGGCTCTGTGTCTTCCTACAAGTAAGACTTCGTTTCAGGTAAACACAGTCACATTCAGCTCAAACGAAGCTACATCGTTCATGAAGATCACACATTACCCGCTCTTAATTGAAAAGCATTGGATGTTAGACGGCCTGTGGTTTGTATCCGTTTCCTAAGCGGAGTTGAACTAGATATGTTCCGTATGTGTAGGAAACACAGTTCTTTTGTTCTGAATACACTCACGTTTCTTGCAGTATTAGAGACTCTAGAAAGCAAGAGCGTGCTTCTTTCTCTAAAGCAGAGTGTGTTTCATGGATGAGAACTGTGCTGTGTGTTTCCCTTCAGAAATGGAGTTAAATCCCAGGCTCTGTGTCTTCCTACAAGCAAGACTTTGGTACAGGTAAACGCAATCACTTTTCAGCTCAAACGAAGCTAGATTGTTCACTAAGATTACACGTTTCTCGCTCTTAACTGAAAAGCGTTGGATGTTAGACAGCCTGTGGTTTGTATCAGTTTCCTAAGCGGAGTTGAACTAGATATATTCCCTATGTGTATGAAACACAGTTCTTTTGTTCTGAGTACACTCACGTTTCTTGCTGTTTTAGAGACTCTAGAAAGCAAGAGTGTGCTTCTTTCTCTAAAGCAGAGCGTGTTTCATGGATGAGAACTGTGCTGTGTGTTTCCCTTCAGAAATGGAGTTAAATCCCAGGCTCTGTGTCTTCCTACAAGCAATACTTTGTTTCAGGTAACCGCAGTCACTTTTCAGCTCAAACGAAGTTACGTCGTTCACGAAGATCACACATTTCTCGCTCTTAACTGAAAAGCATTGGATATTAGAGGGCCTGTGGTTTGTATCAGTTTCCTAAGCGGAGTTGAACTAGATATGTCCCCTATGTGTAGGAAATACAGTTCTTTTGTTCTGAGTACACGCACATTTCTTGCTGTATTAGATAATCTAGAAAGCAAGAGTGTGATTCTTTCTCTAAAGCAGAGTGTGTTTCATGGATGAGAACTGTGCTGTGTGTTTCCCTTCATAAATGGAGTTAAATCCCAGGCTCTGTGTCTTCCTACAAGCAAGACTTGGTTCCGGGAAAGCAGTCACTTTTCAGCTGAAAGGAAGCTACATCGTTCACAAAGATCACACGTTTCTCGCTCTTAACTGAAAAGTGTTGGATGTTAGACGGCCTGTGGTTTGTATCAGTGTCCTAAGCGGAGTTGAACTAGATCTATTCCATATGTGTAGGAAACACAGTTCTTTTGTTCTGAGCACACTCACGTTTCTTGCTGTATTAGAGACTCTAGAAAGCAAGAGTGTGCTTCTTTCTCTAAAGCAGAGTGTGTTTCATGGATGAGAACTGTGCTGTGTGTTTCCCTTCAGAAATCGAGATAAATCCCAGGCTCCGTGTCTTCCTACAAGTAAGACTTCGTTTCAGGTAAACACAGTCACATTCAGCTCAAACGAAGCTACATCGTTCATGAAGATCACACATTACTCGCTCTTAATTGAAAAGCATTGGATGTTAGACGGCCTGTGGTTTGTATCCGTTTCCTAAGCGGAGTTGAACTAGATATGTTCCGTATGTGTAGGAAACACAGTTCTTTTGTTCTGAATACACTCACGTTTCTTGCAGTATTAGAGACTCTAGAAAGCAAGAGCGTGCTTCTTTCTCTAAAGCAGAGTGTGTTTCATGGATGAGAACTGTGCTGTGTGTTTCCCTTCAGAAATGGAGTTAAATCCCAGGCTTTGTGTCTTCCTACAAGCAAGACTTTGGTACAGGTAAACGCAATCACTTTTCAGCTCAAACGAAGCTAGATTGTTCACTAAGATTACACGTTTCTCGCTCTTAAATGAAAAGCGTTGGATGTTAGAAGGCCTGTGGTTTGTATCAGTTTCCTAAGCGGAGTTGAACTAGATATGTTCCGTATGTGTAGGAAACACAGTTCTTTTGTTCTGAGTACACTCACGTTTCTTGCTGTATTAGAGAATCTAGAAAGCAAGAGCGTGCTTCTTCCTCTAAAGCAGAGTGTGTTTCATGGATGAGAACTGTGCTGTGTGTTTCCCTTCAGAAAGGGAGTTAAATTCCAAGGTCTGTGTCTTCCTACAAGCAAGACTTCGTTTCAGGTAAACGCAGTCACTTTTCAGCTCAAACGAAGCTACATCGTTCACGAAGATCACACGTTTCTCGCTCTTAACTGAAAAGCATTGGGTGTTAGACGGTATGTGGTTTGTATCAGTTTCCTAAGCGGAGTTGAACTAGCTATGTTTCGTATGTGTAGGAAACACAGTTCTTTTTTTCTGAGCACACTCACGTTTCTTGCTGTATTAGAGACTCTAGAAAGCAAGAGCGTGCTTCTTTCTCTAAAGCAGAGTGTGTTTCATGGATGAGAACTGTGCTGTGTGTTTCCCTTCAGAAATGGAGATAAATCCCAGGCTCTGTGTCTTCCTACAAGCAAGACTTCGTTTCAGTTAAACGCAGTCACATTCAGCTCAAACGAAGCTACATCGTTCATGAAGATCACACATTTCTCGCTCTTAATTGAAAAGCATTGGATGTTATATGGCCTGTGGTTTGTATCAGTTTCCTAAGCGGAGTTGAACTAGATATGTTCCTTATGTGTAGGAAACACAGTTCTTTTGTTCTGAGTACACTCACGTTTCTTGCTGTATTAGAGACTCTAGAAAGCAAGAGCGTGCTTCTTTCTCTAAAGCAGAGTGTGTTTCATGGATGAGAACTGTGCTGTGTGTTTCCCTTCATAAATGGAGTTAAATCCCAGGCTCTGTGTCTTCCTACAAGCAAGACTTGGTTCCGGGAAATGCAGTCACTTTTCAGCTCAAACAAAGCTACATCGTTCACGAAGATCACACGTTTCTCGCTCTTAACTGAAAAGCATTGGGTGTTAGACGGCCTGTGGTTTGTATCAGTTTCCTAAGAGGAGTTGAACTAGATATGTTCCGTAAGTGTAGGAAACACAGTTCTTTTTTTCTGAGCACACTCACGTTTCTTGCTGTATTAGAGACTCTAGAAAGCAAGAGCGTGCTTCTTTCTCTAAAGCAGAGTGTGTTTCATGGATGAGAACTGTGCTGTGTGTTTCCCTTCAGAAATGGAGTTAAATCCCAGGCTCTGTGTCTTCCTACAAGCAAGACTTGGTTCCGCGAAACGCAGTCACTTTTCAGGTCAAAGGAAGCTAAATCGTTCACGAAGATCACACGTTTCTCGCTCTTAACTGAAAAGAGTTGGATGTTAGACGGCCTGTGGTTTTATCAGTTTCCTAAGCGGAGTTGAACTAGATATGTTCCCTATGTGTAGGAAACACAGTTCTTTTGTTCTGAGTACACTCACGTTTCTTGCTGTATTAGAGACTCTAGAAAGCAAGAGCGTGCTTCTGTCTCTAAAGCATAGTGTGTTTCATGGATGAGAACTGTGCTGTGTGTTTCCCTTCAGAAATGGAGTTAAATCCCAGGCTCTGTGTCTTCCTACAAGCAAGACTTTGTTACAGGTAAAGGCCATCAGTTTTCAGCTCACAGGAAGCTACATCGTTCACGAAGATCACACGTTTCTCGCTCTTAACTGAAAAGCGTTGGATGTTAGACGGCCTGTGGTTTGTATCAGTTTCCTAAGCGGAGTTGAACTAGATATGTTCCGTAAGTGTAGGAAACAGAGTTCTTTTGTTCTGAGCACACTCAGGTTTCTTGCTGTATTAGAGACTCTAGAAAGCAAGAGCGTGCTTCTTTCTCTAAAGCAGAGTGTGTTTCATGGATGAGAACTGTGCTGTGTGTTTCCCTTCATAAATGGAGTTAAATCCCAGGCTCTGTGTCTTCCTACAAGCAAGACTTTGTTACAGGTAAACGCAGTCACTTTTCAGCTCAAACGAAGCTACATCGTTCACGAAGGTCACACGGTCTCACTCTTAACTGAAAAGCATTGGATGTTAGACGGCCTGTGGTTTGTATCAGTTTCCTAAGCGGAGTTGAACTAGATATGTTCCCCTTGTGTAGGAAACACAGTTCTTTTGTTCTGAGTACACTCACATTTCTTGCTGTATTAGAGAATCTAGAAAGCAAGAGTGTGATTCTTTCTCTAAAGCAGAGTGTGTTTCATGGATGAGAACTGTGCTGTGTGTTTCCCTTCAGAAATGGAGTTAAATCCCAGGCTCTGTGTCTTCCTACAAGCAAGACTTGGTTCCGGGAAACGCAGTCACTTTTCAGGTCAAACAAAGCTACATAGTTCCCGAAGGTCACACGGTTCTCGCTCTTAACTGAAAAGCATTGGATGTTAGACTGCCTGTGGTTTGTATCAGTTTCCTAAGCGGAGTTGAACTAGATATGTTCCCTACGTGTAGGAAACAGAGTTCTTTCGTTCTGAGCACACTCACGTTTCTTGCTGTATTAGAGACTCTAGAAAGCAAGAGCGTGCTTCTTTCTCTAAAGCAGAGTGTGTTTCATGGATGAGAACTGTGCTGTGTGTTTCCCTTCATAAATGGAGTTAAATCCCAGGCTCTGTGTCTTCCTACAAGCAAGACTTCGTTTCAGGTAAACGCAGTCACTTTTCAGCTCAAAGGAAGCTACATCGTTCACGAAGATCACACGTTTCTCGCTCTTAACTGAAAAGCGTTGGATGTTAGACGGCCTGTGGTTTGTATCAGTTTCCTAAGCGGAGTTGAACTAGATATGTTCCCCTTGTGTAGGAAACACAGTTCTTTTGTTCTGAGTACACTCACGTTTCTTGCTGTATTAGAGACTCTAGAAAGCAAGAGCGTGCTTCTTTCTCTAAAGCAGAGTGTGTTTCATGGATGCTGTGTGTTTCCATTCAGAAATGGAGTTAAATCCCAGGCTCTGTGTCTTCCTACAAGCAAGACTTGGTTCCGGGAAACACAGTCACTTTTCAGCTCAAACAAATCTACATAGTTCCCGAAGGTCACACGGTTCTCGCTCTTAACTGAAAAGCATTGGATGTTAGACTGCCTGTGGTTTGTATCAGTTTCCTAAGCGGAGTTGAACTAGGTATGTTCCATATGTGTAGGAAACACAGTTCTTTTGTTCTGAGTAAACTCACGTTTCTTGCTGTATTAGAGACTCTAGAAAGCAAGAGCGTGCTTCTTTCTCTAAAGCATAGTGTGTTTCATGGATGAGAACTGTGCTGTGTGTTTCCCTTCATAAATGGAGTTAAATCCCAGGCTCTGTGTCTTCCTACAAGCAAGACTTGGTTCCGGGAAACGCAGTCACTTTTCAGCTCAAACAAAGCTACATAGTTCCTGAAGGTCACACGGTTCTCGCTCTTAACTGAAAAGCATTGGATGTTAGACTGCCTGTGGTTTGTATCAGTTTCATAAGCGGAGTTGAACTAGGTATGTTCCGTATGTGTAGGAAACACAGTTCTTTTGTTCTGAGTACACTCACGTTTCTTGCTGTATTAGAGACTCTAGAAAGCAAGAGCGTGCTTCTTTCTCTAAAGCAGAGTGTGTTTCATGGATGAGAACTGTGCTGTGTGTTTCCCTTCAGAAATGGAGTTAAATCCCAGGCTCTGTTTCTTCCTACAAGAAGACTTTGTTACAGGTAAACGCAGTCACTTTTCAGCTCAAACGAAGCTACATCATTCTCGAAGGTCACATGGTTCTCGCTCTTAACTGAAAAGCATTGGATGTTAGACTGCCTGTGGTTTATATCAGGTTCCTAAGCGAAGTTTAACTAGGTATGTTCCGTATGTGTAGGAAACAGAGTTCTTTTGTTCTGATTACACTCACGTTTCTTGCTGTATTAGAGACTCTAGAATGCAAGGGCGTGCTTCTTTCTCTAAAGCAGAGTGTGTTTCATGGATGAGAACTGTGCTGTGTGTTTCCCTTCAGAAATGGAGTTAAATCCCAGGCTCTGTATCTTCCTACAAGCAACACTTTGTTTCAGGTAAACGCAGTCACTTTTAGCTCAAAGGAAGCTACATCGTTCACGAAGATCACACGTTTTTTGCTCTTAACTGAAAACCGTTGGATGTTAGACGGCCTGTGGTTTGTATCAGTTTCCTAAGAGGAGTTGAACTAGATATGTTCCGTAAGTGTAGGAAACAGAGTTCTTTTGTTCTGAGTACACTCACGTTTCTTGCTGTATTAGAGACTCTAGAAAGCAAGAGTGTGCTTCTTTCTCTAAACAGAGTGTGTTTCATGGATGAGAACTGTGCTGTGTGTTTCCATTCAGAAATGGAGTTAAATCCCAGGCTCTGTGTCTTCCTACAAGAAAGACTTTGTTACAGGTAAACGCAGTCACTTTTCAGCTCAAACGAAGCTACATCGTTCACGAAGGTCACACGGTTCTCGCTCTTAACTGAAAAGCGTTGGATGTTAGAAGGCCTGTGGTTTGTATCAGTTTCCTAAGCGGAGCTGAACTAGATATGTTCCCTATGTGTAGGAAACACAGTTCTTTTGTTCTGAGTACACTCACATTTCTTGCTGTATTAGAGAATCTAGAAAGCAAGAGTGTGATTCTTTCTCTAAAGCAGAGTGTGTTTCATGGATGAGACCTGTGCTGTGTGTTTCCCTTCAGAAATGGAGTTAAATCCCAGGCTCTGTGTCTTCCTACAAGCAAGACTTGGGACGGGAAACGCAGTCACTTTTCAGCTCAAAGGAAGCTAAATCGTTCACGAAGATCACACGTTTCTCGCTCTTAACTGAAAAGCGTTGGATGTTAGACAGCCTGTGGTTTGTATCAGTTTCCTAAGCGGAGTTGAACTAGATATGTTCCCTATGTGTAGGAAACACAGTTCTTTTGTTCTGAGTACACTCACGTTTCTTGCTGTATTAGAGACTCTAGAAAGCAATAGCGTGCTTCTTTCTCTAAAGCAGAGCGTGTTTCATGGATGAGAACTGTGCTGTGTGTTTCCCTTCAGAAATGGAGTTAAATCCCAGGCTCTGTGTCTTCCTACAAGCAATACTTTGTTTCAGGTAACCGCAGTCACTTTTCAGCTCAAACGAAGTTACGTAGTTCACGAAGATCACACATTTCTCGCTCTTAACTGAAAAGAGTTGGATGTTAGACGGCCTGTGGTTTTATCAGTTTCCTAAGCGGAGTTGAACTAGATATGTTCCCTATGTGTAGGAAACACAGTTCTTTTGTTCTGAGTACACTCACGTTTCTTGCTGTATTAGAGACTCTAGAAAGCAAGAGCGTGCTTCTTTCTCTAAAGCAGAGCGTGTTTCATGGATGAGAACTGTGCTGTGTGTTTCCCTTCAGAAATGGAGTTAAATCCCAGGCTCTGTGTCTTCCTACAAGCAATACTTTGTTTCAGGTAACCGCAGTCACTTTTCAGCTCAAACGAAGTTACGTCGTTCACGAAGATCACACATTTCTCGCTCTTAACTGAAAAGCATTGGATATTAGAGCGCCTGTGGTTTGTATCAGTTTCCTAAGCGAAGTTGAACTAGATATGTCCCCTATGTGTAGGAAATACAGTTCTTTTGTTCTGAGTACACGCACATTTCTTGCTGTATTAGATAATCTAGAAAGCAAGAGTGTGATTCTTTCTCTAAAGCAGAGTGTGTTTCATGGATGAGACCTGTGCTGTGTGTTTCCCTTCAGAAATGGAGTTAAATCCCAGGCTCTGTATCTTCCTACAAGCAACACTTTGTTTCAGGTAAACGCAGTCACTTTTCAGCTCAAAGGAAGCTACATCGTTCACGAAGATCACACGTTTCTCGCTCTTAACTGAAAAGCGTTGGATGTTAGACGGCCTGTGGTTTGTATCAGTTTCCTAAGCGGAGTTGAACCAGATATGTTCCCTATGTGTAGGAAACACAGTTCTTTTGTTCTGAGTACACTCACATTTCTTGCTGTATTAGAGAATCTAGAAAGCAAGAGTGTGATTCATTCTCTAAAGCAGAGTGTGTTTCATGGATGAGAACTGTGCTGTGTGTTTCCCTTCAGAAATGGAGTTAAATCCCAGGCTCTGTGTCTTCCTACAAGCAAGACTTGGTTCCGGGAAACGCAGTCACTTTTCAGGTCAAACAAAGCTACATAGTTCCCGAAGGTCACACGGTTCTCGCTCTTAACTGAAAAGCATTGGATGTTAGACTGCCTGTGGTTTGTATCAGTTTCCTAAGCGGAGTTGAACTAGGTATGTTCTGTATGTGTAGGAAACAGAGTTCTTTTGTTCTGAGTACACGCACGTTTCTTGCTGTATTAGAGACTCTAGAAAGCAAGAGCGTGCTTCTTTCTCTAAAGCAGAGTGTGTTTCATGGATGAGAACTGTGCTGTGTGTTTCTCTTCATAAATGGAGTTAAATCCCAGGCTCTGTGTCTTCCTACAAGCAAGACTTGGTTCCGGGAAACGCAGTCACTTTTCAGCTCAAACAAAGCTACATAGTTCCTGAAGGTCACACGGTTCTCGCTCTTAACTGAAAAGCATTGGATGTTAGACTGCCTGTGGTTTGTATCAGTTTCATAAGCGGAGTTGAACTAGGTATGTTCCGTATGTGTAGGAAACACAGTTCTTTTGTTCTGAGTACACTCACGTTTCTTGCTGTATTAGAGACTCTAGAAAGCAAGAGCGTGCTTCTTTCTCTAAAGCAGAGTGTGTTTCATGGATGAGAACTGTGCTGTGTGTTTCCCTTCAGAAATGGAGTTAAATCCCAGGCTCTGTTTCTTCCTACAAGAAGACTTTGTTACAGGTAAACGCAGTCACTTTTCAGCTCAAACGAAGCTACATCATTCTCGAAGGTCACATGGTTCTCGCTCTTAACTGAAAAGCATTGGATGTTAGACTGCCTGTGGTTTATATCAGGTTCCTAAGCGGAGTTTAACTAGGTATGTTCCGTATGTGTAGGAAACAGAGTTCTTTTGTTCTGATTACACTCACGTTTCTTGCTGTATTAGAGACTCTAGAATGCAAGGGCGTGCTTCTTTCTCTAAAGCAGAGTGTGTTTCATGGATGAGAACTGTGCTGTGTGTTTCCCTTCAGAAATGGAGTTAAATCCCAGGCTCTGTATCTTCCTACAAGCAACACTTTGTTTCAGGTAAACGCAGTCACTTTTAGCTCAAAGGAAGCTACATCGTTCACGAAGATCACACGTTTTTTGCTCTTAACTGAAAACCGTTGGATGTTAGACGGCCTGTAGTTTGTATCAGTTTCCTAAGAGGAGTTGAACTAGATATGTTCCGTAAGTGTAGGAAACAGAGTTCTTTTGTTCTGAGTACACTCACGTTTCTTGCTGTATTAGAGACTCTAGAAAGCAAGAGTGTGCTTCTTTCTCTAAACAGAGTGTGTTTCATGGATGAGAACTGTGCTGTGTGTTTCCATTCAGAAATGGAGTTAAATCCCAGGCTCTGTGTCTTCCTACAAGAAAGACTTTGTTACAGGTAAACGCAGTCACTTTTCAGCTCAAACGAAGCTACATCGTTCACGAAGGTCACACGGTTCTCGCTCTTAACTGAAAAGCGTTGGATGTTAGAAGGCCTGTGGTTTGTATCAGTTTCCTAAGCGGAGCTGAACTAGATATGTTCCCTATGTGTAGGAAACACAGTTCTTTTGTTCTGAGTACACTCACATTTCTTGCTGTATTAGAGAATCTAGAAAGCAAGAGTGTGATTCTTTCTCTAAAGCAGAGTGTGTTTCATGGATGAGACCTGTGCTGTGTGTTTCCCTTCAGAAATGGAGTTAAATCCCAGGCTCTGTGTCTTCCTACAAGCAAGACTTGGGACGGGAAACACAGTCACTTTTCAGCTCAAAGGAAGCTAAATCGTTCACGAAGATCACACGTTTCTCGCTCTTAACTGAAAAGCGTTGGATGTTAGACAGCCTGTGGTTTGTATCAGTTTCCTAAGCGGAGTTGAACTAGATATGTTCCCTATGTGTAGGAAACACAGTTCTTTTGTTCTGAGTACACTCACGTTTCTTGCTGTATTAGAGACTCTAGAAAGCAATAGCGTGCTTCTTTCTCTAAAGCAGAGCGTGTTTCATGGATGAGAACTGTGCTGTGTGTTTCCCTTCAGAAATGGAGTTAAATCCCAGGCTCTGTGTCTTCCTACAAGCAATACTTTGTTTCAGGTAACCGCAGTCACTTTTCAGCTCAAACGAAGTTACGTAGTTCACGAAGATCACACATTTCTCGCTCTTAACTGAAAAGAGTTGGATGTTAGACGGCCTGTGGTTTTATCAGTTTCCTAAGCGGAGTTGAACTAGATATGTTCCCTATGTGTAGGAAACACAGTTCTTTTGTTCTGAGTACACTCACGTTTCTTGCTGTATTAGAGACTCTAGAAAGCAAGAGCGTGCTTCTTTCTCTAAAGCAGAGCGTGTTTCATGGATGAGAACTGTGCTGTGTGTTTCCCTTCAGAAATGGAGTTAAATCCCAGGCTCTGTGTCTTCCTACAAGCAATACTTTGTTTCAGGTAACCGCAGTCACTTTTCAGCTCAAACGAAGTTACGTCGTTCACGAAGATCACACATTTCTCGCTCTTAACTGAAAAGCATTGGATATTAGAGCGCCTGTGGTTTGTATCAGTTTCCTAAGCGAAGTTGAACTAGATATGTCCCCTATGTGTAGGAAATACAGTTCTTTTGTTCTGAGTACACGCACATTTCTTGCTGTATTAGATAATCTAGAAAGCAAGAGTGTGATTCTTTCTCTAAAGCAGAGTGTGTTTCATGGATGAGACCTGTGCTGTGTGTTTCCCTTCAGAAATGGAGTTAAATCCCAGGCTCTGTATCTTCCTACAAGCAACACTTTGTTTCAGGTAAACGCAGTCACTTTTCAGCTCAAAGGAAGCTACATCGTTCACGAAGATCACACGTTTCTCGCTCTTAACTGAAAAGCGTTGGATGTTAGACGGCCTGTGGTTTGTATCAGTTTCCTAAGCGGAGTTGAACCAGATATGTTCCCTATGTGTAGGAAACACAGTTCTTTTGTTCTGAGTACACTCACATTTCTTGCTGTATTAGAGAATCTAGAAAGCAAGAGTGTGATTCATTCTCTAAAGCAGAGTGTGTTTCATGGATGAGAACTGTGCTGTGTGTTTCCCTTCAGAAATGGAGTTAAATCCCAGGCTCTGTGTCTTCCTACAAGCAAGACTTGGTTCCGGGAAACGCAGTCACTTTTCAGGTCAAACAAAGCTACATAGTTCCCGAAGGTCACACGGTTCTCGCTCTTAACTGAAAAGCATTGGATGTTAGACTGCCTGTGGTTTGTATCAGTTTCCTAAGCGGAGTTGAACTAGGTATGTTCTGTATGTGTAGGAAACAGAGTTCTTTTGTTCTGAGTACACGCACGTTTCTTGCTGTATTAGAGACTCTAGAAAGCAAGAGCGTGCTTCTTTCTCTAAAGCAGAGTGTGTTTCATGGATGAGAACTGTGCTGTGTGTTTCTCTTCATAAATGGAGTTAAATCCCAGGCTCTGTGTCTTCCTACAAGCAAGACTTCGTTTCAGGTAAACGCAGTCACTTTTCAGCTCAAACGAAGCTACATCGTTCACGAAGATCACACGTTTCTCGCTCTTAACTGAAAAGCGTTGGATGTTAGACGGCCTGTGGTTTGTATCAGTTTCCTAAGCGGAGTTGAACTAGATATGTTCCCCTTGTGTAGGAAACACAGTTCTTTTGTTCTGAGTACACTCACGTTTCTTGCTGTATTAGAGACTCTAGAAAGCAAGAGCGTGCTTCTTTCTCTAAAGCAGAGTGTGTTTCATGGATGAGAACTGTGCTGTGTGTTTCCCTTCAGAAATGGAGTTAAATCCCAGGCTCTGTGTCTTCCTACAAGCAAGACTTGGTTCCGGGAAACACAGTCACTTTTCAGCTCAAACAAATCTACATAGTTCCCGAAGGTCACACGGTTCTCGCTCTTAACTGAAAAGCATTGGATGTTAGACTGCCTGTGGTTTGTATCAGTTTCCTAAGCGGAGTTGAACTAGGTATGTTCCATATGTGTAGGAAACACAGTTCTTTTGTTCTGAGTAAACTCACGTTTCTTGCTGTATTAGAGACTCTAGAAAGCAAGAGCGTGCTTCTTTCTCTAAAGCATAGTGTGTTTCATGGATGAGAACTGTGCTGTGTGTTTCCCTTCATAAATGGAGTTAAATCCCAGGCTCTGTGTCTTCCTACAAGCAAGACTTGGTTCCGGGAAACGCAGTCACTTTTCAGCTCAAACAAAGCTACATAGTTCCTGAAGGTCACACGGTTCTCGCTCTTAACTGAAAAGCATTGGATGTTAGACTGCCTGTGGTTTGTATCAGTTTCATAAGCGGAGTTGAACTAGGTATGTTCCGTATGTGTAGGAAACACAGTTCTTTTGTTCTGAGTACACTCACGTTTCTTGCTGTATTAGAGACTCTAGAAAGCAAGAGCGTGCTTCTTTCTCTAAAGCAGAGTGTGTTTCATGGATGAGAACTGTGCTGTGTGTTTCCCTTCAGAAATGGAGTTAAATCCCAGGCTCTGTTTCTTCCTACAAGAAGACTTTGTTACAGGTAAACGCAGTCACTTTTCAGCTCAAACGAAGCTACATCATTCTCGAAGGTCACATGGTTCTCGCTCTTAACTGAAAAGCATTGGATGTTAGACTGCCTGTGGTTTATATCAGGTTCCTAAGCGGAGTTTAACTAGGTATGTTCCGTATGTGTAGGAAACAGAGTTCTTTTGTTCTGATTACACTCACGTTTCTTGCTGTATTAGAGACTCTAGAATGCAAGGGCGTGCTTCTTTCTCTAAAGCAGAGTGTGTTTCATGGATGAGAACTGTGCTGTGTGTTTCCCTTCAGAAATGGAGTTAAATCCCAGGCTCTGTATCTTCCTACAAGCAACACTTTGTTTCAGGTAAACGCAGTCACTTTTAGCTCAAAGGAAGCTACATCGTTCACGAAGATCACACGTTTTTTGCTCTTAACTGAAAACCGTTGGATGTTAGACGGCCTGTGGTTTGTATCAGTTTCCTAAGAGGAGTTGAACTAGATATGTTCCGTAAGTGTAGGAAACAGAGTTCTTTTGTTCTGAGTACACTCACGTTTCTTGCTGTATTAGAGACTCTAGAAAGCAAGAGTGTGCTTCTTTCTCTAAACAGAGTGTGTTTCATGGATGAGAACTGTGCTGTGTGTTTCCATTCAGAAATGGAGTTAAATCCCAGGCTCTGTGTCTTCCTACAAGAAAGACTTTGTTACAGGTAAACGCAGTCACTTTTCAGCTCAAACGAAGCTACATCGTTCACGAAGGTCACACGGTTCTCGCTCTTAACTGAAAAGCGTTGGATGTTAGAAGGCCTGTGGTTTGTATCAGTTTCCTAAGCGGAGCTGAACTAGATATGTTCCCTATGTGTAGGAAACACATTTCTTTTGTTCTGAGTACACTCACATTTCTTGCTGTATTAGAGAATCTAGAAAGCAAGAGTGTGATTCTTTCTCTAAAGCAGAGTGTGTTTCATGGATGAGACCTGTGCTGTGTGTTTCCCTTCAGAAATGGAGTTAAATCCCAGGCTCTGTGTCTTCCTACAAGCAAGACTTGGGACGGGAAACGCAGTCACTTTTCAGCTCAAAGGAAGCTAAATCGTTCACGAAGATCACACGTTTCTCGCTCTTAACTGAAAAGCGTTGGATGTTAGACAGCCTGTGGTTTGTATCAGTTTCCTAAGCGGAGTTGAACTAGATATGTTCCCTATGTGTAGGAAACACAGTTCTTTTGTTCTGAGTACACTCACGTTTCTTGCTGTATTAGAGACTCTAGAAAGCAATAGCGTGCTTCTTTCTCTAAAGCAGAGCGTGTTTCATGGATGAGAACTGTGCTGTGTGTTTCCCTTCAGAAATGGAGTTAAATCCCAGGCTCTGTGTCTTCCTACAAGCAATACTTTGTTTCAGGTAACCGCAGTCACTTTTCAGCTCAAACGAAGTTACGTAGTTCACGAAGATCACACATTTCTCGCTCTTAACTGAAAAGAGTTGGATGTTAGACGGCCTGTGGTTTTATCAGTTTCCTAAGCGGAGTTGAACTAGATATGTTCCCTATGTGTAGGAAACACAGTTCTTTTGTTCTGAGTACACTCACGTTTCTTGCTGTATTAGAGACTCTAGAAAGCAAGAGCGTGCTTCTTTCTCTAAAGCAGAGCGTGTTTCATGGATGAGAACTGTGCTGTGTGTTTCCCTTCAGAAATGGAGTTAAATCCCAGGCTCTGTGTCTTCCTACAAGCAATACTTTGTTTCAGGTAACCGCAGTCACTTTTCAGCTCAAACGAAGTTACGTCGTTCACGAAGATCACACATTTCTCGCTCTTAACTGAAAAGCATTGGATATTAGAGCGCCTGTGGTTTGTATCAGTTTCCTAAGCGAAGTTGAACTAGATATGTCCCCTATGTGTAGGAAATACAGTTCTTTTGTTCTGAGTACACGCACATTTCTTGCTGTATTAGATAATCTAGAAAGCAAGAGTGTGATTCTTTCTCTAAAGCAGAGTGTGTTTCATGGATGAGACCTGTGCTGTGTGTTTCCCTTCAGAAATGGAGTTAAATCCCAGGCTCTGTATCTTCCTACAAGCAACACTTTGTTTCAGGTAAACGCAGTCACTTTTCAGCTCAAAGGAAGCTACATCGTTCACGAAGATCACACGTTTCTCGCTCTTAACTGAAAAGCGTTGGATGTTAGACGGCCTGTGGTTTGTATCAGTTTCCTAAGCGGAGTTGAACCAGATATGTTCCCTATGTGTAGGAAACACAGTTCTTTTGTTCTGAGTACACTCACATTTCTTGCTGTATTAGAGAATCTAGAAAGCAAGAGTGTGATTCATTCTCTAAAGCAGAGTGTGTTTCATGGATGAGAACTGTGCTGTGTGTTTCCCTTCAGAAATGGAGTTAAATCCCAGGCTCTGTGTCTTCCTACAAGCAAGACTTGGTTCCGGGAAACGCAGTCACTTTTCAGGTCAAACAAAGCTACATAGTTCCCGAAGGTCACACGGTTCTCGCTCTTAACTGAAAAGCATTGGATGTTAGACTGCCTGTGGTTTGTATCAGTTTCCTAAGCGGAGTTGAACTAGGTATGTTCTGTATGTGTAGGAAACAGAGTTCTTTTGTTCTGAGTACACGCACGTTTCTTGCTGTATTAGAGACTCTAGAAAGCAAGAGCGTGCTTCTTTCTCTAAAGCAGAGTGTGTTTCATGGATGAGAACTGTGCTGTGTGTTTCTCTTCATAAATGGAGTTAAATCCCAGGCTCTGTGTCTTCCTACAAGCAAGACTTCGTTTCAGGTAAACGCAGTCACTTTTCAGCTCAAACGAAGCTACATCGTTCACGAAGATCACACGTTTCTCGCTCTTAACTGAAAAGCGTTGGATGTTAGACGGCCTGTGGTTTGTATCAGTTTCCTAAGCGGAGTTGAACTAGATATGTTCCCCTTGTGTAGGAAACACAGTTCTTTTGTTCTGAGTACACTCACGTTTCTTGCTGTATTAGAGACTCTAGAAAGCAAGAGCGTGCTTCTTTCTCTAAAGCAGAGTGTGTTTCATGGATGAGAACTGTGCTGTGTGTTTCCCTTCAGAAATGGAGTTAAATCCCAGGCTCTGTGTCTTCCTACAAGCAAGACTTGGTTCCGGGAAACACAGTCACTTTTCAGCTCAAACAAAGCTACATAGTTCCTGAAGGTCACACGGTTCTCGCTCTTAACTGAAAAGCATTGGATGTTCGACTGCCTGTGGATTGTGTCAGTTTCCTAAGCAGAGTTGAACTAGGTATGTTCCGTATGTGTAGGAAACACAGTTCTTTTGTTCTGAGTACACTCACGTTTCTTGCTGTATTAGAGACTCTAGAAAGCAAGAGCGTGCTTCTTTCTCTAAAGCAGAGTGTGTTTCATGGATGAGAACTGTGCTGTGTGTTTCCCTTCAGAAATGGAGTTAAATCCCAGGCTCTGTTTCTTCCTCCAAGAAGACTTTGTTACAGGTAAACGCAGTCACTTTTCAGCTCAAACGAAGCTACATCATTCTCGAAGGTCACATGGTTCTCGCTCTTAACTGAAAAGCATTGGATGTTAGACTGCCTGTGGTTTATATCAGGTTCCTAAGCGGAGTTGAACTAGGTATGTTCCGTATGTGTAGGAAACAGAGTTCTTTTGTTCTGATTACACTCACGTTTCTTGCTGTATTAGAGACTCTAGAATGCAAGGGCGTGCTTCTTTCTCTAAAGCAGAGTGTGTTTCATGGATGAGACCTGTGCTGTGTGTTTCCCTTCAGAAATGGAGTTAAATCCCAGGCTCTGTATCTTCCTACAAGCAATACTTTGTTTCAGGTGTACGCAGTCACTTTTAGCTCAAAGGAAGCTACATCGTTCACGAAGATCACACGTTTTTTGCTCTTAACTGAAAACCGTTGGATGTTAGACGGCCTGTGGTTTGTATCAGTTTCCTAAGAGGAGTTGAACTAGATATGTTCCGTAAGTGTAGGAAACAGAGTTCTTTTGTTCTGAGTACACTCACGTTTCTTGCTGTATTAGAGACTCTAGAAAGCAAGAGTGTGCTTCTTTCTCTAAACAGAGTGTGTTTCATGGATGAGAACTGTGCTGTGTGTTTCCATTCAGAAATGGAGTTAAATCCCAGGCTCTGTGTCTTCCTACAAGAAAGACTTTGTTACAGGTAAACGCAGTCACTTTTCAGCTCAAACGAAGCTACATCGTTCACGAAGGTCACACGGTTCTCGCTCTTAACTGAAAAGCGTTGGATGTTAGAAGGCCTGTGGTTTGTATCAGTTTCCTAAGCGGAGCTGAACTAGATATGTTCCCTATGTGTAGGAAACACAGTTCTTTTGTTCTGAGTACACTCACATTTCTTGCTGTATTAGAGAATCTAGAAAGCAAGAGTGTGATTCTTTCTCTAAAGCAGAGTGTGTTTCATGGATGAGACCTGTGCTGTGTGTTTCCCTTCAGAAATGGAGTTAAATCCCAGGCTCTGTGTCTTCCTACAAGCAAGACTTGGGACGGGAAACGCAGTCACTTTTCAGCTCAAAGGAAGCTAAATCGTTCACGAAGATCACACGTTTCTCGCTCTTAACTGAAAAGCGTTGGATGTTAGACAGCCTGTGGTTTGTATCAGTTTCCTAAGCGGAGTTGAACTAGATATGTTCCCTATGTGTAGGAAACACAGTTCTTTTGTTCTGAGTACACTCACGTTTCTTGCTGTATTAGAGACTCTAGAAAGCAATAGCGTGCTTCTTTCTCTAAAGCAGAGCGTGTTTCATGGATGAGAACTGTGCTGTGTGTTTCCCTTCAGAAATGGAGTGAAATCCCAGGCTCTGTGTCTTCCTACAAGCAATACTTTGTTTCAGGTAACCGCAGTCACTTTTCAGCTCACACGAAGTTACGTCGTTCACGAAGATCACACATTTCTCGCTCTTAACTGAAAAGCATTGGATATTAGAGGGCCTGTGGTTTGTATCAGTTTCCTAAGCGAAGTTGAACTAGATATGTCCCCTATGTGTAGGAAACACAGTTCTTTTGTTCTGAGTACACACACATTTCTTGCTGTATTAGATAATCTAGAAAGCAAGAGTGTGATTCTTTCTCTAAAGCAGAGTGTGTTTCATGGATGAGAACTGTGCTGTGTGTTTCCCTTCAGAAATGGAGTTAAATCCCAGGCTCTGTGTCTTCCTACATGCAAGACTTGGTTCCGGGAAAGCAGTCACTTTTCAGCTGAAAGGAAGCTACATCGTTCACGAAGATCACACGTTTCTCGCTCTTAACTGAAAAGCGTTGGATGTTAGACGGCCTGTGGTTTTTAACAGTTTCCTAAGCGGAGTTGAACTAGATATGTTCCCTATGTGTAGGAAACACAGTTCTTTTTTTCTGAGTACACTCACATTTCTTGCTGTATTAGAGACTCTAGAAAGCAAGAGCCTGCTTCTTTCTCTAAAGCAGCGTGTGTTTCATGGATGAGAACTGTGCTGGTGTTTCCCTTCAGAAATGGAGTTAAATCCCAGGCTCCGTGTCTTCTTATAAGGAAGACTTTGTTACAGGTAAACGCCGTCACTTATCAGCTCAAACGAAGCTACATCGTTCATGAAGGTCACACGGTTCTCGCTCTTAACTGAAAAGCATTGGATGTTAGACTGCCTGTGGTTTGTATCAGTTTCCTAAGAGGAGTTGAACTAGATATGTTCCGTGAGTGTACGAAACACAGTTCTTTTGTTCTGAGCACACTCACGTTTCTTGCTGTATTAGAGACTCTAGAAAGCAAGAGCGTGCTTCTTTCTCTAAAGCAGAGTGTGTTTCATGGATGAGAACTGTGCTGTGTGTTTCCCTTCAGAAATGGAGTTAAATCGCAGGCTCTGTGTCTTCCTACAAGCAAGACTTCGTTTCAGGTAAACGCAGTCACTTTTCAGCTCAAACGAAGCTACATCGTTCACGAAGATCACACCTTTCTCGCTCATAACTGAAAAGCGATGGATGTTAGACGGCCTGTGGTTTGTATCAGTTTCCTAAGCGGAGTTGAACTAGATATGTTCCCTATGTGTAGGAAACACAGTTCTTTTGTTCTGAGTACACTTACATTTCTTGCTGTATTAGAGAATCTAGAAAGCAAGAGTGTGATTCTTTCTCTAAAGCAGAGTGTGTTTCATGGATGAGAACTGTGCTGTGTCTTTCCCTTCAGAAATGGAGTTAAATCCCAGGCTCTGTGTCTTCCTACAAGCAAGACTTGGTTCCGGGAAACGCAGTCACTTTTCGCTCAAAGGAAGCTAAATCGTTCACGAAGATCACACGTTTCTCGCTCTTAACTGAAAAGTGTTGGATGTTAGACGGCCTGTGGTTTGTATCAGTTTCCTAAGCGGAGTTGAACTAGATATGTTCCCTATGTGTAGGAAACACAGTTCTTTTGTTCTGAGTACACTCACATTTCTTGCTGTATTAGAGACTCTAGAAAGCAAGAGCGTGCTTCTTTCTCTAAAGCAGAGAGTGTTTCATGGATGAGAACTGTGCTGTGTGTTTCCCTTCAGATATGGAGTTAAATTCCATGCTCTGTGTCTTCCTACAAGCAAGACTTCGTTTCAGGTATACTCAGTCACTTTTCAGCTCAAACGAAGCTACATAGTTCACGAAGATCACACGTTTTTTGCTCTTAACTGAAAACTGTTGGATGTTAGACGGCCTGTGGTTTGTATCAGTTTCCTAAGAGGAGTTGAACTAGATATGTTCTGTAAGTGTAGGAAACAGAGTTCTTTTGTTCCGAACACACTCACGTTTCTTGCTATATTAGAGACTCTAGAAAGCAAGAGTGTGCTTCTTTCTCTAAACAGAGTGTGTTTCATGGATGAGAACTGTGCTGTGTGTTTCCCTTCAGAAATGGAGTTAAATCCCAAGCTCTGTGTCTTCCTACAAGCAAGACTTTGTTACAGGTAAACGCAGTCACTTTTCAGCTCAAACGAAGCTACATCGTTCACGAAGGTCACACGGTTCTCGCTCTTAACTGAAAAGCATTGGATGTTAGACTGCCTGTGGTTTGTATCAGTTTCCTAAGCGGAGTTGAACTAGGTATGTTCCGTATGTGTAGGAAACACAGTTCTTTTGTTCTGAGTACACGCACGTTTCTTGCTGTATTAGAGACTCTAGAAAGCAAGAGCGTGCTACTTTCTCTAAAGCAGAGTGTGTTTGATGGATGAGAACTGTGCTGTGTGTTTCCCTTCAGAAGTGGAGTTAAATCCCAGGCTCTGTGTCTTCCTACAAGCAATACTTTGTTTCAGGTAACCGCAGTCACTTTTCAGCTCACACGAAGTTACGTCGTTCACGAAGATCACACATTTCTCGCTCTTAACTGAAAAGCATTGGATATTAGAGGGCCTGTGGTTTGTATCAGTTTCCTAAGCGAAGTTGAACTAGATATGTCCCCTATGTGTAGGAAACACAGTTCTTTTGTTCTGAGTACACACACATTTCTTGCTGTATTAGATAATCTAGAAAGCAAGAGTGTGATTCTTTCTCTAAAGCAGAGTGTGTTTCATGGATGAGAACTGTGCTGTGTGTTTCCCTTCAGAAATGGAGTTAAATCCCAGGCTCTGTGTCTTCCTACAAGCAAGACTTGGTTCCGGGAAAGCAGTCACTTTTCAGCTGAAAGGAAGCTACATCGTTCACGAAGATCACACGTTTCTCGCTCTTAACTGAAAAGCGTTGGATGTTAGACGGCCTGTGGTTTTTAACAGTTTCCTAAGCGGAGTTGAACTAGATATGTTCCCTATGTGTAGGAAACACAGTTCTTTTTTTCTGAGTACACTCACATTTCTTGCTGTATTAGAGACTCTAGAAAGCAAGAGCCTGCTTCTTTCTCTAAAGCAGCGTGTGTTTCATGGATGAGAACTGTGCTGGTGTTTCCCTTCAGAAATGGAGTTAAATCCCAGGCTCCGTGTCTTCTTATAAGGAAGACTTTGTTACAGGTAAACGCCGTCACTTATCAGCTCAAACGAAGCTACATCGTTCATGAAGGTCACACGGTTCTCGCTCTTAACTGAAAAGCATTGGATGTTAGACTGCCTGTGGTTTGTATCAGTTTCCTAAGAGGAGTTGAACTAGATATGTTCCGTGAGTGTACGAAACACAGTTCTTTTGTTCTGAGCACACTCACGTTTCTTGCTGTATTAGAGACTCTAGAAAGCAAGAGCGTGCTTCTTTCTCTAAAGCAGAGTGTGTTTCATGGATGAGAACTGTGCTGTGTGTTTCCCTTCAGAAATGGAGTTAAATCGCAGGCTCTGTGTCTTCCTACAAGCAAGACTTCGTTTCAGGTAAACGCAGTCACTTTTCTGCTCAAACGAAGCTACATCGTTCACGAAGATCACACCTTTCTCGCTCATAACTGAAAAGCGATGGATGTTAGACGGCCTGTGGTTTGTATCAGTTTCCTAAGCGGAGTTGAACTAGATATGTTCCCTATGTGTAGGAAACACAGTTCTTTTGTTCTGAGTACACTTACATTTCTTGCTGTATTAGAGAATCTAGAAAGCAAGAGTGTGCTTCTTTCTCTAAAGCAGAGTGTGTTTCATGGATGAGAACTGTGCTGTGTGTTTCCCTTCAGAAATGGAGTTAAATCCCAGGCTCTGTGTCTTCCTACAAGCAAGACTTGGTTCCGGGAAACGCAGTCACTTTTCGCTCAAAGGAAGCTAAATCGTTCACGAAGATCACACGTTTCTCGCTCTTAACTGAAAAGTGTTGGATGTTAGACGGCCTGTGGTTTGTATCAGTTTCCTAAGCGGAGTTGAACTAGATATGTTCCCTATGTGTAGGAAACACAGTTCTTTTGTTCTGAGTACACTCACATTTCTTGCTGTATTAGAGACTCTAGAAAGCAAGAGCGTGCTTCTTTCTCTAAAGCAGAGAGTGTTTCATGGATGAGAACTGTGCTGTGTGTTTCCCTTCAGATATGGAGTTAAATTCCATGCTCTGTGTCTTCCTACAAGCAAGACTTCGTTTCAGGTATACTCAGTCACTTTTCAGCTCAAACGAAGCTACATAGTTCACGAAGATCACACGTTTTTTGCTCTTAACTGAAAACCGTTGGATGTTAGACGGCCTGTGGTTTGTATCAGTTTCCTAAGAGGAGTTGAACTAGATATGTTCTGTAAGTGTAGGAAACAGAGTTCTTTTGTTCTGAACACACTCACGTTTCTTGCTATATTAGAGACTCTAGAAAGCAAGAGTGTGCTTCTTTCTCTAAACAGAGTGTGTTTCATGGATGAGAACTGTGCTGTGTGTTTCCCTTCAGAAATGGAGTTAAATCCCAGGCTCTGTGTCTTCCTACAAGCAAGACTTTGTTACAGGTAAACGCAGTCACTTTTCAGCTCAAACGAAGCTACATCGTTCACGAAGGTCACACGGTTCTCGCTCTTAACTGAAAAGCATTGGATGTTAGACTGCCTGTGGTTTGTATCAGTTTCCTAAGCGGAGTTGAACTAGGTATGTTCCGTATGTGTAGGAAACACAGTTCTTTTGTTCTGAGTACACGCACGTTTCTTGCTGTATTAGAGACTCTAGAAAGCAAGAGCGTGCTACTTTCTCTAAAGCAGAGTGTGTTTGATGGATGAGAACTGTGCTGTGTGTTTCCCTTCAGAAGTGGAGTTAAATCCCAGGCTCTGTGTCTTCCTACAAGCAATACTTTGTTTCAGGTAACCGCAGTCACTTTTCAGCTCAAACGAAGTTACGTCGTTCACGAAGATCACACATTTCTCGCTCTTAACTGAAAAGCATTGGATATTAGAGGGCCTGTGGTTTGTATCAGTTTCCTAAGCGGAGTTGAACTAGATATGTCCCCTATGTGTAGGAAATACAGTTCTTTTGTTCTGAGTACACGCACATTTCTTGCTGTATTAGATAATCTAGAAAGCAAGAGTGTGATTCTTTCTCTAAAGCAGAGTGTGTTTCATGGATGAGAACTGTGCTGTGTGTTTCCCTTCATAAATGGAGTTAAATCCCAGGCTCTGTGTCTTCCTACAAGCAAGACTTGGTTCCGGGAAAGCAGTCACTTTTCAGCTGAAAGGAAGCTACATCGTTCACAAAGATCACACGTTTCACGCTCTTAACTGAAAAGTGTTGGATGTTAGACGGCCTGTGGTTTGTATCAGTGTCCTAAGCGGAGTTGAACTAGATCTATTCCATATGTGTAGGAAACACAGTTCTTTTGTTCTGAGCACACTCACGTTTCTTGCTGTATTAGAGACTCTAGAAAGCAAGAGTGTGCTTCTTTCTCTAAAGCAGAGTGTGTTTCATGGATGAGAACTGTGCTGTGTGTTTCCCTTCAGAAATCGAGATAAATCCCAGGCTCTGTGTCTTCCTACAAGTAAGACTTCGTTTCAGGTAAACACAGTCACATTCAGCTCAAACGAAGCTACATCGTTCATGAAGATCACACATTACCCGCTCTTAATTGAAAAGCATTGGATGTTAGACGGCCTGTGGTTTGTATCCGTTTCCTAAGCGGAGTTGAACTAGATATGTTCCGTATGTGTAGGAAACACAGTTCTTTTGTTCTGAATACACTCACGTTTCTTGCAGTATTAGAGACTCTAGAAAGCAAGAGCGTGCTTCTTTCTCTAAAGCAGAGTGTGTTTCATGGATGAGAACTGTGCTGTGTGTTTCCCTTCAGAAATGGAGTTAAATCCCAGGCTCTGTGTCTTCCTACAAGCAAGACTTTGGTACAGGTAAACGCAATCACTTTTCAGCTCAAACGAAGCTAGATTGTTCACTAAGATTACACGTTTCTCGCTCTTAACTGAAAAGCGTTGGATGTTAGACAGCCTGTGGTTTGTATCAGTTTCCTAAGCGGAGTTGAACTAGATATATTCCCTATGTGTATGAAACACAGTTCTTTTGTTCTGAGTACACTCACGTTTCTTGCTGTTTTAGAGACTCTAGAAAGCAAGAGTGTGCTTCTTTCTCTAAAGCAGAGCGTGTTTCATGGATGAGAACTGTGCTGTGTGTTTCCCTTCAGAAATGGAGTTAAATCCCAGTCTCTGTGTCTTCCTACAAGCAATACTTTGTTTCAGGTAACCGCAGTCACTTTTCAGCTCAAACGAAGTTACGTCGTTCACGAAGATCACACATTTCTCGCTCTTAACTGAAAAGCATTGGATATTAGAGGGCCTGTGGTTTGTATCAGTTTCCTAAGCGGAGTTGAACTAGATATGTCCCCTATGTGTAGGAAATACAGTTCTTTTGTTCTGAGTACACGCACATTTCTTGCTGTATTAGATAATCTAGAAAGCAAGAGTGTGATTCTTTCTCTAAAGCAGAGTGTGTTTCATGGATGAGAACTGTGCTGTGTGTTTCCCTTCATAAATGGAGTTAAATCCCAGGCTCTGTGTCTTCCTACAAGCAAGACTTGGTTCCGGGAAAGCAGTCACTTTTCAGGTGAAAGGAAGCTACATCGTTCACAAAGATCACACGTTTCTCGCTCTTAACTGAAAAGTGTTGGATGTTAGACGGCCTGTGGTTTGTATCAGTGTCCTAAGCAGAGTTGAACTAGATCTATTCCATATGTGTAGGAAACACAGTTCTTTTGTTCTGAGCACACTCACGTTTCTTGCTGTATTAGAGACTCTAGAAAGCAAGAGTGTGCTTCTTTCTCTAAAGCAGAGTGTGTTTCATGGATGAGAACTGTGCTGTGTGTTTCCCTTCAGAAATCGAGATAAATCCCAGGCTCCGTGTCTTCCTACAAGTAAGACTTCGTTTCAGGTAAACACAGTCACATTCAGCTCAAACGAAGCTACATCGTTCATGAAGATCACACATTACTCGCTCTTAATTGAAAAGCATTGGATGTTAGACGGCCTGTGGTTTGTATCCGTTTCCTAAGCGGAGTTGAACTAGATATGTTCCGTATGTGTAGGAAACACAGTTCTTTTGTTCTGAATACACTCACGTTTCTTGCAGTATTAGAGACTCTAGAAAGCAAGAGCGTGCTTCTTTCTCTAAAGCAGAGTGTGTTTCATGGATGAGAACTGTGCTGTGAGTTTCCCTTCAGAAATGCAGTTAAATCCCAGGCTTTGTGTCTTCCTACAAGCAAGACTTTGGTACAGGTAAACGCAATCACTTTTCAGCTCAAACGAAGCTAGATTGTTCACTAAGATTACACGTTTCTCGCTCTTAAATGAAAAGCGTTGGATGTTAGACGGCCTGTGGTTTGTATCAGTTTCCTAAGCGGAGTTGAACTAGATATGTTCCGTAGGTGTAGGAAACACAGTTCTTTTGTTCTGAGTACACTCACGTTTCTTGCTGTATTAGAGAATCTAGAAAGCAAGAGCGTGCTTCTTCCTCTAAAGCAGAGTGTGTTTCATGGATGAGAACTGTGCTGTGTGTTTCCCTTCAGAAAGGGAGTTAAATTCCAAGGTCTGTGTCTTCCTACAAGCAAGACTTCGTTTCAGGTAAACGCAGTCACTTTTCAGCTCAAACGAAGCTACATCGTTCACGAAGATCACACGTTTCTCGCTCTTAACTGAAAAGCATTGGGTGTTAGACGGTATGTGGGTTGTATCAGTTTCCTAAGCGGAGTTGAACTAGCTATGTTTCGTATGTGTAGGAAACACAGTTCTTTTTTTCTGAGCACACTCACGTTTCTTGCTGTATTAGAGACTCTAGAAAGCAAGAGCGTGCTTCTTTCTCTAAAGCAGAGTGTGTTTCATGGATGAGAACTGTGCTGTGTGTTTCCCTTCAGAAATGGAGATAAATCCCAGGCTCTGTGTCTTCCTACAAGCAAGACTTCGTTTCAGTTAAACGCAGTCACATTCAGCTCAAACGAAGCTACATCGTTCATGAAGATCACACATTTCTCGCTCTTAATTGAAAAGCATTGGATGTTATACGGCCCGTGGTTTGTATCAGTTTCCTAAGCGGAGTTGAACTAGATATGTTCCTTATGTGTAGGAAACACAGTTCTTTTGTTCTGAGTACACTCACGTTTCTTGCTGTATTAGAGACTCTAGAAAGCAAGAGCGTGCTTCTTTCTCTAAAGCAGAGTGTGTTTCATGGATGAGAACTGTGCTGTGTGTTTCCCTTCATAAATGGAGTTAAATCCCAGGCTCTGTGTCTTCCTACAAGCAAGACTTGGTTCCGGGAAATGCAGTCACTTTTCAGCTCAAACAAAGCTACATCGTTCACGAAGATCACACGTTTCTCGCTCTTAACTGAAAAGCATTGGGTGTTAGACGGTATGTGGTTTGTATCAGTTTCCTAAGCGGAGTTGAATTAGCTATGTACCATATGTGTAGGAAACACAGTTCTTTTGTTCTGAGCACACTCACGTTTCTTGCTGTATTAATGACTCTAGAAAGCAAGAGCGTGCTTCTTTCTCTAAAGCAGAGTGTGTTTCATGGATGAGAACTGTGCTGTGTGTTTCCCTTCAGAAATGGAGTTAAATCTCAGACTCTGTGTCTTCCTTCGAGCAAGACTTCGTTTCAGGAAAACGCAGTCACTTTTCAGCTCAAACGAAGCTACATCGTTCACAAAGATCACACGTTTCTCGCTCTTAACTGAAAAGTGATGGATGTTAGACGGCCTGTGTTTTGTATCAGTTTCCTAAGCGGAGTTGAACTAGATTTGTTCCATATGTGTAGGAAACACAGTTTTTTGTTCTGAGTACACTCACGTTTCTTGCTGTATTAGAGACTCTAGAAAGCAAGAGCGTGCTTCTTTCTCTAAAGCAGAGTGTGTTTCATGGATGAGAACTGTGCTGTGTGTTTCCCTTCAGAAATGGAGTTAAATCCCAGGCTCTGTGTCTTCCTACAAGCAAGACTTCGTTTCAGGTAAACGCAGTCACTTTTCAGCTCAAACGAAGCTACATGGTTCACAAAGATCACAAGTTTCTCGCACTTAACTGAAAAGCATTGGATGTTAGACGGCCTGTGGTTTGTATCAGTTTCCTAAGCGGAGTTGAACTAGATATGTTCCGTATGTGTAGGAAACACAATTCTTTTGTTCTGAGCACACTCACGTTTCTTGCTGTATTAGAGACTCTAGAAAGCAAGAGCGTGCTTCTTTCTCTAAAGCAGAGTGTGTTTCATGGATGAGAACTGTGCTGTGTGTTTCCTTTCAGAAATGGAGATAAATCGCAGGCTCTGTGTCTTCCTACAAGCAAGACTTCGCTTCAGGTAAACACAGTCACATTCAGCTCAAACGAAGCTACATCGTTCATGAAGATCACACGTTTCTCGCTCTTAACTGAAAAGTGATGGATGTTAGACGGCCTGTGTTTTGTATCAGTTTCCTAAGCAGAGTTGAACTAGATTTGTTCCATATGTGTAGGAAACACAGTTTTTTGTTCTGAGTACACTCACGTTTCTTGCTGTATTAGAGACTCTAGAAAGCAAGAGCGTGCTTCTTTCTCTAAAGCATAGTGTGTTTCATGGATGAGAACTGTGCTGTGTGTTTCCTTTCAGAAATGGAGATAAATCGCAGGCTCTGTGTCTTCCTACAAGCAAACTTCGCTTCAGGTAAACACAGTCACATTCAGCTCAAACGAAGCTACATCGTTCATGAAGATCACACATTTCTCGCTCTTAATTGAAAAGCATTGGATGTTAGACGGCCTGTGGTTTGTATCCGTTTCCTAAGCGGAGTTGAACTAGATATGTTCCGTATGTGTAGGAAACACAGTTCTTTTGTTCTGAATACACTCACGTTTCTTGCAGTATTAGAGACTCTAGAAAGCAAGAGCGTGCTTCTTTCTCTAAAGCAGAGTGTGTTTCATGGATGAGAACTGTGCTGTGTGTTTCCCTTCATAAATGGAGTTAAATCCCAGGCTCTGTGTCTTCCTACAAGCAAGACTTTGGTACAGGTAAACGCAGTCACTTTTCAGCTCAAACGAAGCTAGATTGTTCACTAAGATTACACGTTTCTCGCTCTTAAATGAAAAGCGTTGGATGTTAGACGGCCTGTGGTTTGTATCAGTTTCCTAAGCGGAGTTGAACTAGATATGTTCCGTATGTGTAGGAAACACAGTTCTTTTGTTCTGAGTACACTCACGTTTCTTGCTGTATTAGAGAATCTAGAAAGCAAGAGCGTGCTTCTTCCTCTAAAGCAGAGTGTGTTTCATGGATGAGAACTGTGCTGTGTGTTTCCCTTCAGAAAGGGAGTTAAATTCCAAGGTCTGTGTCTTCCTACAAGCAAGACTTCGTTTCAGGTAAACGCAGTCACTTTTCAGCTCAAATGAAGCTACATCGTTCACGAAGATCACACGTTTCTCGCTCTTAACTGAAAAGCATTGGGTGTTAGACGGTATGTGGTTTGTATCAGTTTCATAAGCGGAGTTGAACTAGCTATGTTTCGTATGTGTAGGAAACACAGTTCTTTTTTTCTGAGCACACTCACGTTTCTTGCTGTATTAGAGACTCTAGAAAGCAAGAGCGTGCTTCTTTCTCTAAAGCAGAGTGTGTTTCATGGATGAGAACTGTGCTGTGTGTTTCCCTTCAGAAATGGAGATAAATCCCAGGCTCTGTGTCTTCCTACAAGCAAGACTTCGTTTCAGTTAAACGCAGTAACATTCAGCTCAAACGAAGCTACATCGTTCATGAAGATCACACATTTCTCGCTCTTAATTGAAAAGCATTGGATGTTATACGGCCCGTGGTTTGTATCAGTTTCCTAAGCGGAGTTGAACTAGATATGTTCCGTATGTGTAGGAAACACAGTTCTTTTGTTCTGAGTACACTCACGTTTCTTGCTGTATTAGAGACTCTAGAAAGCAAGAGCGTGCTTCTTTCTCTAAAGCAGAGTGTGTTTCATGGATGAGAACTGTGCTATGTGTTTCCCTTCAGAAATGGAGTTAAATCCCAGGCTCTGTGTCTTCCTACAAGCAAGACTTGGTTCCGGGAAAGGCAGTCACTTTTCAGCTCAAACAAAGCTACATCGTTCACGAAGGTCACACGGTTCTCGCTCTAAACTGAAAATCATTGGATGTTAGACTGCCTGTGGTTTGTATCAGTTTCCTAAGCGGAGGTGAACTAGGTATGTTCTGTATGTGTAGGAAACACAGTTCTTTTGTTCGAGGCACACTCACGTTTCTTGCTGTATTAGAGACTCTAGAAAGCAAGAGCGTGCTTCTTTCTCTAAAGCAGAGTGTGTTTCATGGATGAGAAGTGTACTGTGTGTTTCCCTTCATAAATGGAGTTAAATCCCAGGCTCTGTGTCTTCCTACAAGCAAGACTTCTTTTCAGGAAAACGCAGTCACTTTTCAGCTCAAACGAAGCTACATCGTTCACAAAGATCACACGTTTCTCGCTCTTAACTGAAAAGCATTGGATGTTAGACGGCCTGTGTTTTGTATCAGTTTCCTAAGCGGAGTTGAACTAGATTTGTTCCATATGTGTAGGAAACACAGTTTTTTGTTCTGAGTACACTCACGTTTCTTGCTGTATTAGAGACTCTAGAAAGCAAGAGCGTGCTTCTTTCTCTAAAGCAGAGTGTGTTTCATGGATGAGAACTGTGCTGTGTGTTTCCCTTCAGAAATGGAGTTAAATCCCAGGCTCTGTGTCTTCCTACAAGCAAGACTTCGTTTCAGGTAAACGCAGTCAATTTTCAGCTCAAACGAAGCTACATGGTTCACAAAGATCACAAGTTTCTCGCACTTAACTGAAAAGCATTGGATGTTAGACGGCCTGTGATTTGTATCAGTTTCCTAAGCGGAGTTGAACTAGATATGTTCCGTATGTGTAGGAAACACAGTTCTTTTGTTCTGAGCACACTCACGTTTCTTGGTGTATTAGAGACTCTAGAAAGCAAGAGCGTGCTTCTTTCTCTAAAGCAGAGTGTGTTTCATGGATGAGAACTGTGCAGTGTGTTTCCTTTCAGAAATGGAGATAAATCGCAGGCTCTGTGTCTTCCTACAAGCAAGACTTCGCTTCAGGTAAACACAGTCACATTCAGCTCAAACGAAGCTACATCGTTCATGAAGATCACACATTTCTCGCTCTTAATTGAAAAGCATTGGATGTTAGACGGCCTGTGGTTTGTATCAGTTTCCTAAGCGGAGTTGAACTAGATATGTTCCGTACGTGTAGGAAACACAGTTCTTTTGTTCTGAGTACACTCACGTTTCTTGCTGTATTAGAGAATCTAGAAAGCAAGAGCATGCTTCTTTCTCTAAAGCAGAGTGTGTTTCATGGATGAGAACTGTGCTGTGTGTTTCCCTTCAGAAATGGAGTTAAATCCCAGGCTCTGTGTCTTCCTACAAGCAAGACTTTTGTACAGGTAAACGCAGTCATTTTTCAGCTCAAACGAAGCTACATCGTTCACGAAGATCACACGTTTCTCGCTCTTAACTGAAAAGCATTGGGTGTTAGACGGTATGTGGTTTGTATCAGTTTCCTAAGCGGAGTTGAACTAGCTATGTTTCGTATGTGTAGGAAACACAGTTCTTTTTTTCTGAGCACACTCACGTTTCTTGCTGTATTAGAGACTCTAGAAAGCAAGAGCGTGCTTCTTTCTCTAAAGCAGAGTGTGTTTCATGGATGAGAACTGTGCTGTGTGTTTCCCTTCAGAAATGGAGATAAATCCCAGGCTCTGTGTCTTCCTACAAGCAAGACTTCGTTTCAGTTAAACGCAGTCACATTCAGCTCAAACGAAGCTACATCGTTCATGAAGATCACACATTTCTCGCTCTTAATTGATAAGCATTGGATGTTATACGGCCTGTGGTTTGTATCAGTTTCCTAAGCGGAGTTGAACTAGATATGTTCCTTATGTGTAGGAAACACAGTTCTTTTGTTCTGAGTACACTCACGTTTCTTGCTGTATTAGAGACTCTAGAAAGCAAGAGCGTGCTTCTTTCTCTAAAGCAGAGTGTGTTTTATGGATGAGAACTGTGCTGTGTGTTTCCCTTCAGAAATGTAGTTAAATCCCAGGCTCTGTGTCTTCCTACAAGCAAGACTTGGTCCCGGGAAATGCAGTCACTTTTCAGCTCAAACAAAGCTACATCGTTCACGAAGATCACACGTTTCTCGCTCTTAACTGAAAAGCATTGGGTGTTAGACGGTATGTGGTTTGTATCAGTTTCCTAAGCGGAGTTGAATTAGCTATGTACCATATGTGTAGGAAACACAGTTCTTTTGTTCTGAGCACACTCACGTTTCTTGCTGTATTAATGACTCTAGAAAGCAAGAGCGTGCTTCTTTCTCTAAAGCAGAGTGTGTTTCATGGATGAGAACTGTGCTGTGTGTTTCCCTTCAGAAATGGAGTTAAATCTCAGACTCTGTGTCTTCCTTCGAGCAAGACTTCGTTTCAGGAAAACGCAGTCACTTTTCAGCTCAAACGAAGCTACATCGTTCACAAAGATCACACGTTTCTCGCTCTTAACTGAAAAGTGATGGATGTTAGACGGCCTGTGTTTTGTATCAGTTTCCTAAGCGGAGTTGAACTAGATTTGTTCCATATGTGTAGGAAACACAGTTTTTTGTTCTGAGTACACTCACGTTTCTTGCTGTATTAGAGACTCTAGAAAGCAAGAGCGTGCTTCTTTCTCTAAAGCAGAGTGTGTTTCATGGATGAGAACTGTGCTGTGTGTTTCCCTTCAGAAATGGAGTTAAATCCCAGGCTCTGTGTCTTCCTACAAGCAAGACTTCGTTTCAGGTAAACGCAGTCACTTTTCAGCTCAAACGAAGCTACATGGTTCACAAAGATCACAAGTTTCTCGCACTTAACTGAAAAGCATTGGATGTTAGACGGCCTGTGGTTTGTATCAGTTTCCTAAGCGGAGTTGAACTAGATATGTTCCGTATGTGTAGGAAACACAATTCTTTTTTTCTGAGCACACTCACGTTTCTTGCTGTATTAGAGAATCTAGAAAGCAAGAGCGTGCTTCTTTCTCTAAAGCAGAGTGTGTTTCATGGATGAGAACTGTGCTGTGTGTTTCCTTTCAGAAATGGAGTTAAATCCCAGGCTCTGTGTCTTCCTACAAGCAAGACTTCGTTTCAGGTAAACGCAGTCACTTTTCAGCTCAAACGAAGCTACATGGTTCACAAAGATCACAAATTTCTCGCACTTAACTGAAAAGCATTGGATGTTAGACGGCCTGTGGTTTGTATCAGTTTCCTAAGCGGAGTTGAACTAGATATGTTCCGTATGTGTAGGAAACACAATTCTTTTGTTCTGAGCACACTCACGTTTCTTGCTGTATTAGAGACTCTAGAAAGCAAGAGCGTGCTTCTTTCTCTAAAGCAGAGTGTGTTTCATGGATGAGAACTGTGCTGTGTGTTTCCTTTCAGAAATGGAGATAAATCGCAGGCTCTGTGTCTTCCTACAAGCAAGACTTCGCTTCAGGTAAACACAGTCACATTCAGCTCAAACGAAGCTACATCGTTCATGAAGATCACACGTTTCTCGCTCTTAACTGAAAAGTGATGGATGTTAGACGGCCTGAGTTTTGTATCAGTTTCCTAAGCGGAGTTGAACTAGATTTGTTCCATATGTGTAGGAAACACAGTTTTTTGTTCTGAGTACACTCACGTTTCTTGCTGTATTAGAGACTCTAGAAAGCAAGAGCGTGCTTCTTTCTCTAAAGCAGAGTGTGTTTCATGGATGAGAACTGTGCTGTGTGTTTCCCTTCAGAAATGGAGTTAAATCCCAGGCTCTGTGTCTTCCTACAAGCAAGACTTCGTTTCAGGTAAACGCAGTCAATTTTCAGCTCAAACGAAGCTACATGGTTCACAAAGATCACAAGTTTCTCGCACTTAACTGAAATGCATTGGATGTTAGACGGCCTGTGGTTTGTATCAGTTTCCTAAGCGGAGTTGAACTAGATATGTTCCGTATGTGTAGGAAACACAATTCTTTTGTTCTGAGCACACTCACTTTTCTTGCTGTATTAGAGACTCTAGAAAGCAAGAGCGTGCTTCTTTCTCTAAAGCAGAGTGTGTTTCATGGATGAGAACTGTGCTGTGTGTTTCCTTTCAGAAATGGAGATAAATCGCAGGCTCTGTGTCTTCCTACAAGCAAGACTTCGCTTCAGGTAAACACAGTCACATTCAGCTCAAACGAAGCTACATCGTTCATGAAGATCACACATTTCTCGCTCTTAATTGAAAAGCATTGGATGTTAGACGGCCTGTGGTTTGTATCCGTTTCCTAAGCGGAGTTGAACTAGATATGTTCCGTATGTGTAGGAAACACAGTTCTTTTGTTCTGAATACACTCACGTTCCTTGCAGTATTAGAGACTCTAGAAAGCAAGAGCGTGCTTCTTTCTCTAAAGCAGAGTGTGTTTCATGGATGAGAACTGTGCTGTGTGTTTCCCTTCATAAATGGAGTTAAATCCCAGGCTCTGTGTCTTCCTACAAGCAAGACTTTGGTACAGGTAAACGCAGTCACTTTTCAGCTCAAACGAAGCTAGATTGTTCACTAAGATTACACGTTTCTCGCTCTTAAATGAAAAGCGTTGGATGTTAGACGGCCTGTGGTTTGTATCAGTTTCCTAAGCGGAGTTGAACTAGATATGTTCCGTATGTGTAGGAAACACAGTTCTTTTGTTCTGAGTACACTCACGTTTCTTGCTGTATTAGAGAATCTAGAAAGCAAGAGCGTGCTTCTTCCTCTAAAGCAGAGTGTGTTTCATGGATGAGAACTGTGCTGTGTGTTTCCCTTCAGAAAAGGAGTTAAATTCCAAGGTCTGTGTCTTCCTACAAGCAAGACTTCGTTTCAGGTAAACGCAGTCACTTTTCAGCTCAAACGAAGCTACATCGTTCACGAAGATCACACGTTTCTCGCTCTTAACTGAAAAGCATTGGGTGTTAGACGGTATGTGGTTTGTATCAGTTTCATAAGCGGAGTTGAACTAGCTATGTTTCGTATGTGTAGGAAACACAGTTCTTTTTTTCTGAGCACACTCACGTTTCTTGCTGTATTAGAGACTCTAGAAAGCAAGAGCGTGCTTCTTTCTCTAAAGCAGAGTGTGTTTCATGGATGAGAACTGTGCTGTGTGTTTCCCTTCAGAAATGGAGATAAATCCCAGGCTCTGTGTCTTCCTACAAGCAAGACTTCGTTTCAGTTAAACGCAGTCACATTCAGCTCAAACGAAGCTACATCGTTCATGAAGATCACACATTTCTCGCTCTTAACTGAAAAGCATTGGATGTTATACGGCCCGTGGTTTGTATCAGTTTCCTAAGCGGAGTTGAACTAGATATGTTCCGTATGTGTAGGAAACACAGTTCTTTTGTTCTGAGTACACTCACGTTTCTTGCTGTATTAGAGACTCTAGAAAGCAAGAGCGTGCTTCTTTCTCTAAAGCAGAGTGTGTTTCATGGATGAGAACTGTGCTGTGTGTTTCCCTTCAGAAATGGAGTTAAATCCCAGGCTCTGTGTCTTCCTACAAGCAAGACTTGGTTCCGGGAAATGCAGTCACTTTTCAGCTCAAACAAAGCTACATGGTTCACAAAGATCACAAGTTTCTCGCACTTAACTGAAAAGCATTGGATGTTAGACGGCTTGTGGTTTGTATCAGTGTCCTAAGCGGAGTTGAACTAGATCTATTCCATATGTGTAGGAAACACAGTTCTTTTGTTCTGAGCACACTCACGTTTCTTGCTGTATTAGAGACTCTAGAAAGCAAGAGTGTGCTTCTTTCTCTAAAGCAGAGTGTGTTTCATGGATGAGAACTGTGCTGTGTGTTTCCCTTCAGAAATCGAGATAAATCCCAGGCTCTGTGTCTTCCTACAAGTAAGACTTCGCTTCAGGTAAACACAGTCACATTCAGCTCAAACGAAGCTACATCGTTCATGAAGATCACACATTACTCGCTCTTAATTGAAAAGCATTGGATGTTAGACGGCCTGTGGTTTGTATCCGTTTCCTAAGCGGAGTTGAACTAGATATGTTCCGTATGTGTAGGAAACACAGTTCTTTTGTTCTGAATACACTCACGTTTCTTGCAGTATTAGAGACTCTAGAAAGCAAGAGCGTGCTTCTTTCTCTAAAGCAGAGTGTGTTTCATGGATGAGAACTGTGCTGTGTGTTTCCCTTCAGAAATGGAGTTAAATCCCAGGCTCTGTGTCTTCCTACAAGCAAGACTTTGGTACAGGTAAACGCAATCACTTTTCAGCTCAAACGAAGCTAGATTGTTCACTAAGATTACACGTTTCTCGCTCTTAAATGAAAAGCGTTGGATGTTAGACGGCCTGTGGTTTGTATCAGTTTCCTAAGCGGAGTTGAACTAGATATGTTCCGTATGTGTAGGAAACACAGTTCTTTTGTTCTGAGTACACTCACGTTTCTTGCTGTATTAGAGAATCTAGAAAGCAAGAGCGTGCTTCTTCCTCTAAAGCAGAGTGTGTTTCATGGATGAGAACTGTGCTGTGTGTTTCCCTTCAGAAAGGGAGTTAAATTCCAAGGTCTGTGTCTTCCTACAAGCAAGACTTCGTTTCAGGTAAACGCAGTCACTTTTCAGCTCAAACGAAGCTACATCGTTCACGAAGATCACACGTTTCTCGCTCTTAACTGAAAAGCATTGGGTGTTAGACGGTATGTGGTTTGTATCAGTTTCCTAAGCGGAGTTGAACTAGCTATGTTTCGTATGTGTAGGAAACACAGTTCTTTTTTTCTGAGCACACTCACGTTTCTTGCTGTATTAGAGACTCTAGAAAGCAAGAGCGTGCTTCTTTCTCTAAAGCAGAGTGTGTTTCATGGATGAGAACTGTGCTGTGTGTTTCCCTTCAGAAATGGAGATAAATCCCAGGCTCTGTGTCTTCCTACAAGCAAGACTTCGTTTCAGTTAAACGCAGTCACATTCAGCTCAAACGAAGCTACATCGTTCATGAAGATCACACATTTCTCGCTCTTAATTGAAAAGCATTGGATGTTATACGGCCTGTGGTTTGTATCAGTTTCCTAAGCGGAGTTGAACTAGATATGTTCCTTATGTGTAGGAAACACAGTTCTTTTGTTCTGAGTACACTCACGTTTCTTGCTGTATTTGAGACTCTAGAAAGCAAGAGCGTGCTTCTTTCTCTAAAGCAGAGTGTGTTTCATGGATGAGAACTGTGCTGTGTGTTTCCCTTCCTAAATGGAGTTAAATCCCAGGCTCTGTGTCTTCCTACAAGCAAGACTTGGTTCCGGGAAATGCAGTCACTTTTCAGCTCAAACAAAGTTACATCGTTCACGAAGATCACACGTTTCTCGCTCTTAACTGAAAAGCATTGGGTGTTAGACGGTATGTGGTTTGTATCAGTTTCCTAAGCGGAGTTGAATTAGCTATGTACCATATGTGTAGGAAACACAGTTCTTTTGTTCTGAGCACACTCACGTTTCTTGCTGTATTAATGACTCTAGAAAGCAAGAGCGTGCTTCTTTCTCTAAAGCAGAGTGTGTTCCATGGATGAGAACTGTGCTGTGTGTTTCCCTTCAGAAATGGAGTTAAATCTCAGACTCTGTGTCTTCTTTCGAGCAAGACTTCGTTTCAGGAAAACGCAGTCACTTTTCAGCTCAAACGAAGCTACATCGTTCACAAAGATCACACGTTTCTTGCTCTTAACTGAAAAGTGATGGATGTTAGACGGCCTGTGTTTTGTATCAGTTTCCTAAGCGGAGTTGAACTAGATATGTTCCGTATGTGTAGGAAAAACAATTCTTTTGTTCTGAGCACACTCACGTTTCTTGCTGTATTAGAGACTCTAGAAAGCAAGAGCGTGCTTCTTTCTCTAAAGCAGAGTGTGTTTCATGGATGAGAACTGTGCTGTGTGTTTCCTTTCAGAAATGGAGATAAATCGCAGGCTCTGTGTCTTCCTACAAGCAAGACTTCGCTTCAGGTAAACACAGTCACATTCAGCTCAAACGAAGCTACATCGTTCATGAAGATCACACATTTCTCGCTCTTAATTGAAAAGCATTGGATGTTAGACGGCCTGTGGTTTGTATCCGTTTCCTAAGCGGAGTTGAACTAGATATGTTCCGTATGTGTAGGAAACACAGTTCTTTTGTTCTGAATACACTCACGTTTCTTGCAGTATTAGAGACTCTAGAAAGCAAGAGCGTGCTTCTTTTTCTAAAGCAGAGTGTGTTTCATGGATGAGAACTGTGCTGTGTGTTTCCCTTCATAAATGGAGTTAAATCCCAGGCTCTGTGTCTTCCTACAAGCAAGACTTTGGTACAGGTAAACGCAGTCACTTTTCAGCTCAAACGAAGCTAGATTGTTCACTAAGATTACACGTTTCTCGCTCTTAAATGAAAAGCGTTGGATGTTAGACGGCCTGTGGTTTGTATCAGTTTCCTAAGCGGAGTTGAACTAGATATGTTCCGTATGTGTAGGAAACACAGTTCTTTTGTTCTGAGTACACTCACGTTTCTTGCTGTATTAGAGAATCTAGAAAGCAAGAGCGTGCTTCTTCCTCTAAAGCAGAGTGTGTTTCATGGATGAGAACTGTGCTGTGTGTTTCCCTTCAGAAAGGGAGTTAAATTCCAAGGTCTGTGTCTTCCTACAAGCAAGACTTTGTTTCAGGTAAACGCAGTCACTTTTCAGCTCAAATGAAGCTACATCGTTCACGAAGATCACACGTTTCTCGCTCTTAACTGAAAAGCATTGGGTGTTAGACGGTATGTGGTTTGTATCAGTTTCATAAGCGGAGTTGAACTAGCTATGTTTCGTATGTGTAGGAAACACAGTTCTTTTTTTCTGAGCACACTCACGTTTCTTGCTGTATTAGAGACTCTAGAAAGCAAGAGCGTGCTTCTTTCTCTAAAGCAGAGTGTGTTTCATGGATGAGAACTGTGCTGTGTGTTTCCCTTCAGAAATGGAGATAAATCCCAGGCTCTGTGTCTTCCTACAAGCAAGACTTCGTTTCAGTTAAACGCAGTCACATTCAGCTCAAACGAAGCTACATCGTTCATGAAGATCACACATTTCTCGCTCTTAATTGAAAAGCATTGGATGTTATACGGCCCGTGGTTTGTATCAGTTTCCTAAGCGGAGTTGAACTAGATATGTTCCGTATGTGTAGGAAACACAGTTCTTTTGTTCTGAGTACACTCACGTTTCTTGCTGTATTAGAGACTCTAGAAAGCAAGAGCGTGCTTCTTTCTCTAAAGCAGAGTGTGTTTCATGGATGAGAACTGTGCTGTGTGTTTCCCTTCAGAAATGGAGTTAAATCCCATGCTCTGTGTCTTCCTACAAGCAAGACTTGGTTCCGGGAAAGGCAGTCACTTTTCAGCTCAAACAAAGCTACATCGTTCACGAAGGTCACACGGTTCTCGCTCTAAACTGAAAATCATTGGATGTTAGACTGCCTGTGGTTTGTATCAGTTTCCTAAGCGGAGGTGAACTAGGTATGTTCTGTATGTGTAGGAAACACAGTTCTTTTGTTCGAGGCACACTCACGTTTCTTGCTGTATTAGAGACTCTAGAAAGCAAGAGCGTGCTTCTATCTCTAAAGCAGAGTGTGTTTCATGGATGAGAACTGTACTGTGTGTTTCCCTTCATAAATGGAGTTAAATCCCAGGCTCTGTGTCTTCCTACAAGCAAGACTTCTTTTCAGGAAAACGCAGTCACTTTTCAGCTCAAACGAAGCTACATCGTTCACAAAGATCACACGTTTCTCGCTCTTAACTGAAAAGCGTTGGATGTTAGACGGCCTGTGTTTTGTATCAGTTTCCTAAGCGGAGTTGAACTAGATTTGTTCCATATGTGTAGGAAACACAGTTTTTTGTTCTGAGTACACTCACGTTTCTTGCTGTATTAGAGACTCTAGAAAGCAAGAGCGTGCTTCTTTCTCTAAAGCAGAGTGTGTTTCATGGATGAGAACTGTGCTGTGTGTTTCCCTTCAGAAATGGAGTTAAATCCCAGGCTCTGTGTCTTCCTACAAGCAAGACTTCGTTTCAGGTAAACGCAGTCAATTTTCAGCTCAAACGAAGCTACATGGTTCACAAAGATCACAAGTTTCTCGCACTTAACTGAAAAGCATTGGATGTTAGACGGCCTGTGATTTGTATCAGTTTCCTAAGCGGAGTTGAACTAGATATGTTCCGTATGTGTAGGAAACACAGTTCTTTTGTTCTGAGCACACTCACGTTTCTTGGTGTATTAGAGACTCTAGAAAGCAAGAGCGTGCTTCTTTCTCTAAAGCAGAGTGTGTTTCATGGATGAGAACTGTGCTGTGTGTTTCCTTTCAGAAATGGAGATAAATCGCAGGCTCTGTGTCTTCCTACAAGCAAGACTTCGCTTCAGGTAAACACAGTCACATTCAGCTCAAACGAAGCTACATCGTTCATGAAGATCACACATTTCTCGCTCTTAATTGAAAAGCATTGGATGTTAGACGGCCTGTGGTTTGTATCAGTTTCCTAAGCGGAGTTGAACTAGGTATGTTCCGTACGTGTAGGAAACACAGTTCTTTTGTTCTGAGTACACTCACGTTTCTTGCTGTATTAGAGAATCTAGAAAGCAAGAGCATGCTTCTTTCTCTAAAGCAGAGTGTGTTTCATGGATGAGAACTGTGCTGTGTGTTTCCCTTCAGAAATGGAGTTAAATCCCAGGCTCTGTGTCTTCCTACAAGCAAGAATTTGGTACAGGTAAACGCAGTCATTTTTCAGCTCAAACGAAGCTACATCGTTCACGAAGATCACACGTTTCTCGCTCTTAACTGAAAAGCATTGGGTGTTAGACGGTATGTGGTTTGTATCAGTTTCCTAAGCGGAGTTGAACTAGCTATGTTTCGTATGTGTAGGAAACACAGTTCTTTTTTTCTGAGCACACTCACGTTTCTTGCTGTATTAGAGACTCTAGAAAGCAAGAGCGTGCTTCTTTCTCTAAAGCAGAGTGTGTTTCATGGATGAGAACTGTGCTGTGTGTTTCCCTTCAGAAATGGAGATAAATCCCAGGCTCTGTGTCTTCCTACAAGCAAGACTTCGTTTCAGTTAAACGCAGTCACATTCAGCTCAAACGAAGCTACATCGTTCATGAAGATCACACATTTCTCGCTCTTAATTGAAAAGCATTGGATGTTATACGGCCTGTGGTTTGTATCAGTTTCCTAAGCGGAGTTGAACTAGATATGTTCCTTATGTGTAGGAAACACAGTTCTTTTGTTCTGAGTACACTCACGTTTCTTGCTGTATTAGAGACTCTAGAAAGCAAGAGCGTGCTTCTTTCTCTAAAGCAGAGTGTGTTTCATGGATGAGAACTGTGCTGTGTGTTTCCCTTCAGAAATGGAGTTAAATCCCAGGCTCTGTGTCTTCCTACAAGCAAGACTTGGTTCCGGGAAATGCAGTCACTTTTCAGCTCAAACAAAGCTACATCGTTCACGAAGATCACACGTTTCTCGCTCTTAACTGAAAAGCATTGGGTGTTAGACGGTATGTGGTTTGTATCAGTTTCCTAAGCGGAGTTGAATTAGCTATGTACCATATGTGTAGGAAACACAGTTCTTTTGTTCTGAGCACACTCACGTTTCTTGCTGTATTAATGACTCTAGAAAGCAAGAGCGTGCTTCTTTCTCTAAAGCAGAGTGTGTTTCATGGATCAGAACTGTGCTGTGTGTTTCCCTTCAGAAATGGAGTTAAATCTCAGACTCTGTGTCTTCCTTCGAGCAAGACTTCGTTTCAGGAAAACGCAGTCACTTTTCAGCTCAAACGAAGCTACATCGTTCACAAAGATCACACGTTTCTCGCTCTTAACTGAAAAGTGATGGATGTTAGACGGCCTGTGTTTTGTATCAGTTTCCTAAGCGGAGTTGAACTAGATTTGTTCCATATGTGTAGGAAACACAGTTTTTTGTTCTGAGTACACTCACTTTTCTTGCTGTATTAGAGACTCTAGAAAGCAAGAGCGTGCTTCTTTCTCTAAAGTAGAGTGTGTTTCATGGATGAGAACTGTGCTGTGTGTTTCCCTTCAGAAATGGAGTTAAATCCCAGGCTCTGTGTCTTCCTACAAGCAAGACTTCGTTTCAGGTAAACGCAGTCAATTTTCAGCTCAAACGAAGCTACATGGTTCACAAAGATCACAAGTTTCTCGCACTTAACTGAAATGCATTGGATGTTAGACGGCCTGTGGTTTGTATCAGTTTCCTAAGCGGAGTTGAACTAGATATGTTCCGTATGTGTAGGAAACACAATTCTTTTGTTCTGAGCACACTCACGTTTCTTGCTGTATTAGAGACTCTAGAAAGCAAGAGCGTGCTTCTTTCTCTAAAGCAGAGTGTGTTTCATGGATGAGAACTGTGCTGTGTGTTTCCTTTCAGAAATGGAGATAAATCGCAGGCTCTGTGTCTTCCTACAAGCAAGACTTCGCTTCAGGTAAACACAGTCACATTCAGCTCAAACGAAGCTACATCGTTCATGAAGATCACACATTTCTCGCTCTTAATTGAAAAGCATTGGATGTTATACGGCCTGTGGTTTGTATCCGTTTCCTAAGCGGAGTTGAACTAGATATGTTCCGTATGTGTAGGAAACACAGTTCTTTTATTCTGAATACACTCACGTTTCTTGCAGTATTAGAGACTCTAGAAAGCAAGAGCGTGCTTCTTTCTCTAAAGCAGAGTGTGTTTCATGGATGAGAACTGTGCTGTGTGTTTCCCTTCATAAATGGAGTTAAATCCCAGGCTCTGTGTCTTCCTACAAGCAAGACTTTGGTACAGGTAAACGCAGTCACTTTTCAGCTCAAACGAAGCTAGATTGTTCACTAAGATTACACGTTTATCGCTCTTAAATGAAAAGCGTTGGATGTTAGACGGCCTGTGGTTTGTATCAGTTTCCTAAGCGGAGTTGAACTAGATATGTTCCGTATGTGTAGGAAACACAGTTCTTTTGTTCTGAGTACACTCACGTTTCTTGCTGTATTAGAGAATCTAGAAAGCAAGAGCGTGCTTCTTCCTCTAAAGCAGAGTGTGTTTCATGGATGAGAACTGTGCTGTGTGTTTCCCTTCAGAAAGGGAGTTAAATTCCAAGGTCTGTGTCTTCCTACAAGCAAGACTTCGTTTCAGGTAAACGCAGTCACTTTTCAGCTCAAATGAAGCTACATCGTTCACGAAGATCACACGTTTCTCGCTCTTAACTGAAAAGCATTGGGTGTTAGACGGTATGTGGTTTGTATCAGTTTCATAAGCGGAGTTGAACTAGCTATTTTTCGTATGTGTAGGAAACACAGTTCTTTTTTTCTGAGCACACTCACGTTTCTTGCTGTATTAGAGACTCTAGAAAGCAAGAGCGTGCTTCTTTCTCTAAAGCAGAGTGTGTTTCATGGATGAGAACTGTGCTGTGTGTTTCCCTTCAGAAATGGAGATAAATCCCAGGCTCTGTGTCTTCCTACAAGCAAGACTTCGTTTCAGTTAAACGCAGTCACATTCAGCTCAAACGAAGCTACATCGTTCATGAAGATCACACATTTCTCGCTCTTAATTGAAAAGCATTGGATGTTATACGGCCCGTGGTTTGTATCAGTTTCCTAAGCGGAGTTGAACTAGATATGTTCCGTATGTGTAGGAAACACAGTTCTTTTGTTCTGAGTACACTCACGTTTCTTGCTGTATTAGAGACTCTAGAAAGCAAGAGCGTGCTTCTTTCTCTAAAGCAGAGTGTGTTTCATGGATGAGAACTGTGCTGTGTGTTTCCCTTCAGAAATGGAGTTAAATCCCAGGCTCTGTGTCTTCCTACAAGCAAGACTTGGTTCCGGGAAAGGCAGTCACTTTTCAGCTCAAACAAAGCTACATCGTTCACGAAGGTCACACGGTTCTCGCTCTAAACTGAAAATCATTGGATGTTAGACTGCCTGTGGTTTGTATCAGTTTCCTAAGCGGAGGTGAACTAGGTATGTTCTGTATGTGTAGGAAACACAGTTCTTTTGTTCGAGGCACACTCACGTTTCTTGCTGTATTAGAGACTCTAGAAAGCAAGAGCGTGCTTCTTTCTCTAAAGCAGAGTGTGTTTCATGGATGAGAACTGTACTGTGTGTTTCCCTTCATAAATGGAGTTAAATCCCAGGCTCTGTGTCTTCCTACAAGCAAGACTTCTTTTCAGGAAAACGCAGTCACTTTTCCGCTCAAACGAAGCTACATCGTTCACAAAGATCACACGTTTCTCGCTCTTAACTGAAAAGCGTTGGATGTTAGACGGCCTGTGTTTTGTATCAGTTTCCTAAGCGGAGTTGAACTAGATTTGTTCCATATGTGTAGGAAACACAGTTTTTTGTTCTGAGTACACTCACGTTTCTTGCTGTATTAGAGACTCTAGAAAGCAAGAGCGTGCTTCTTTCTCTAAAGCAGAGTGTGTTTCATGGATGAGAACTGTGCTGTGTGTTTCCCTTCAGAAATGGAGTTAAATCCCAGGCTCTGTGTCTTCCTACAAGCAAGACTTCGTTTCAGGTAAACGCAGTCAATTTTCAGCTCAAACGAAGCTACATGGTTCACAAAGATCACAAGTTTCTCGCACTTAACTGAAAAGCATTGGATGTTAGACGGCCTGTGATTTGTATCAGTTTCCTAAGCGGAGTTGAACTAGATATGTTCCGTATGTGTAGGAAACACAGTTCTTTTGTTCTGAGCACACTCACGTTTCTTGGTGTATTAGAGACTCTAGAAAGCAAGAGCGTGCTTCTTTCTCTAAAGCAGAGTGTGTTTCATGGATGAGAACTGTGCTGTGTGTTTCCTTTCAGAAATGGAGATAAATCGCAGGCTCTGTGTCTTCCTACAAGCAAGACTTCGCTTCAGGTAAACACAGTCACATTCAGCTCAAACGAAGCTACATCGTTCATGAAGATCACACATTTCTCGCTCTTAATTGAAAAGCATTGGATGTTAGACGGCCTGTGGTTTGTATCAGTTTCCTAAGCGGAGTTGAACTAGATATGTTCCGTACGTGTAGGAAACACAGTTCTTTTGTTCTGAGTACACTCACGTTTCTTGCTGTATTAGAGAATCTAGAAAGCAAGAGCATGCTTCTTTCTCTAAAGCAGAGTGTGTTTCATGGATGAGAACTGTGCTGTGTGTTTCCCTTCAGAAATGGAGTTAAATCCCAGGCTCTGTGTCTTCCTACAAGCAAGACTTGGTTCCGGGAAATGCAGTCACTTTTCAGCTCAAACAAAGCTACATCGTTCACGAAGATCACACGTTTCTCGCTCTTAACTGAAAAGCATTGGGTGTTAGACGGTATGTGGTTTGTATCAGTTTCCTAAGCGGAGTTGAATTAGCTATGTACCATATGTGTAGGAAACACAGTTCTTTTGTTCTGAGCACACTCACGTTTCTTGCTGTATTAATGACTCTAGAAAGCAAGAGCGTGCTTCTTTCTCTAAAGCAGAGTGTGTTTCATGGATGAGAACTGTGCTGTGTGTTTCCCTTCAGAAATGGAGTTAAATCTCAGACTCTGTGTCTTCCTTCGAGCAAGACTTCGTTTCAGGAAAACGCAGTCACTTTTCAGCTCAAACGAAGCTACATCGTTCACAAAGATCACACGTTTCTCGCTCTTAACTGAAAAGTGATGGATGTTAGACGGCCTGTGTTTTGTATCAGTTTCCTAAGCGGAGTTGAACTAGATTTGTTCCATATGTGTAGGAAACACAGTTTTTTGTTCTGAGTACACTCACTTTTCTTGCTGTATTAGAGACTCTAGAAAGCAAGAGCGTGCTTCTTTCTCTAAAGCAGAGTGTGTTTCATGGATGAGAACTGTGCTGTGTGTTTCCCTTCAGAAATGGAGTTAAATCCCAGGCTCTGTGTCTTCCTACAAGCAAGACTTCGTTTCAGGTAAACGCAGTCAATTTTCAGCTCAAACGAAGCTACATGGTTCACAAAGATCACAAGTTTCTCGCACTTAACTGAAATGCATTGGATGTTAGACGGCCTGTGGTTTGTATCAGTTTCCTAAGCGGAGTTGAACTAGATATGTTCCGTATGTGTAGGAAACACAATTCTTTTGTTCTGAGCACACTCACGTTTCTTGCTGTATTAGAGACTCTAGAAAGCAAGAGCGTGCTTCTTTCTCTAAAGCAGAGTGTGTTTCATGGATGAGAACTGTGCTGTGTGTTTCCTTTCAGAAATGGAGATAAATCGCAGGCTCTGTGTCTTCCTACAAGCAAGACTTCGCTTCAGGTAAACACAGTCACATTCAGCTCAAACGAAGCTACATCGTTCATGAAGATCACACATTTCTCGCTCTTAATTGAAAAGCATTGGATGTTAGACGGCCTGTGGTTTGTATCCGTTTCCTAAGCGGAGTTGAACTAGATATGTTCCGTATGTGTAGGAAACACAGTTCTTTTATTCTGAATACACTCACGTTTCTTGCAGTATTAGAGACTCTAGAAAGCAAGAGCGTGCTTCTTTCTCTAAAGCAGAGTGTGTTTCATGGATGAGAACTGTGCTGTGTGTTTCCCTTCATAAATGGAGTTAAATCCCAGGCTCTGTGTCTTCCTACAAGCAAGACTTTGGTACAGGTAAACGCAGTCACTTTTCAGCTCAAACGAAGCTAGATTGTTCACTAAGATTACACGTTTATCGCTCTTAAATGAAAAGCGTTGGATGTTAGACGGCCTGTGGTTTGTATCAGTTTCCTAAGCGGAGTTGAACTAGATATGTTCCGTATGTGTAGGAAACACAGTTCTTTTGTTCTGAGTACACTCACGTTTCTTGCTGTATTAGAGAATCTAGAAAGCAAGAGCGTGCTTCTTCCTCTAAAGCAGAGTGTGTTTCATGGATGAGAACTGTGCTGTGTGTTTCCCTTCAGAAAGGGAGTTAAATTCCAAGGTCTGTGTCTTCCTACAAGCAAGACTTCGTTTCAGGTAAACGCAGTCACTTTTCAGCTCAAATGAAGCTACATCGTTCACGAAGATCACACGTTTCTCGCTCTTAACTGAAAAGCATTGGGTGTTAGACGGTATGTGGTTTGTATCAGTTTCATAAGCGGAGTTGAACTAGCTATGTTTCGTATGTGTAGGAAACACAGTTCTTTTTTTCTGAGCACACTCACGTTTCTTGCTGTATTAGAGACTCTAGAAAGCAAGAGCGTGCTTCTTTCTCTAAAGCAGAGTGTGTTTCATGGATGAGAACTGTGCTGTGTGTTTCCCTTCAGAAATGGAGATAAATCCCAGGCTCTGTGTCTTCCTACAAGCAAGACTTCGTTTCAGTTAAACGCAGTCACATTCAGCTCAAACGAAGCTACATCGTTCATGAAGATCACACATTTCTCGCTCTTAATTGAAAAGCATTGGATGTTATACGGCCCGTGGTTTGTATCAGTTTCCTAAGCGGAGTTGAACTAGATATGTTCCGTATGTGTAGGAAACACAGTTCTTTTGTTCTGAGTACACTCACGTTTCTTGCTGTATTAGAGACTCTAGAAAGCAAGAGCGTGCTTCTTTCTCTAAAGCAGAGTGTGTTTCATGGATGAGAACTGTGCTGTGTGTTTCCCTTCAGAAATGGAGTTAAATCCCAGGCTCTGTGTCTTCCTACAAGCAAGACTTGGTTCCGGGAAAGGCAGTCACTTTTCAGCTCAAACAAAGCTACATCGTTCACGAAGGTCACACGGTTCTCGCTCTAAACTGAAAATCATTGGATGTTAGACTGCCTGTGGTTTGTATCAGTTTCCTAAGCGGAGGTGAACTAGGTATGTTCTGTATGTGTAGGAAACACAGTTCTTTTGTTCGAGGCACACTCACGTTTCTTGCTGTATTAGAGACTCTAGAAAGCAAGAGCGTGCTTCTTTCTCTAAAGCAGAGTGTGTTTCATGGATGAGAACTGTACTGTGTGTTTCCCTTCATAAATGGAGTTAAATCCCAGGCTCTGTGTCTTCCTACAAGCAAGACTTCTTTTCAGGAAAACGCAGTCACTTTTCCGCTCAAACGAAGCTACATCGTTCACAAAGATCACACGTTTCTCGCTCTTAACTGAAAAGCGTTGGATGTTAGACGGCCTGTGTTTTGTATCAGTTTCCTAAGCGGAGTTGAACTAGATTTGTTCCATATGTGTAGGAAACACAGTTTTTTGTTCTGAGTACACTCACGTTTCTTGCTGTATTAGAGACTCTAGAAAGCAAGAGCGTGCTTCTTTCTCTAAAGCAGAGTGTGTTTCATGGATGAGAACTGTGCTGTGTGTTTCCCTTCAGAAATGGAGTTAAATCCCAGGCTCTGTGTCTTCCTACAAGCAAGACTTCGTTTCAGGTAAACGCAGTCAATTTTCAGCTCAAACGAAGCTACATGGTTCACAAAGATCACAAGTTTCTCGCACTTAACTGAAAAGCATTGGATGTTAGACGGCCTGTGATTTGTATCAGTTTCCTAAGCGGAGTTGAACTAGCTATGTTTCGTATGTGTAGGAAACACAGTTCTTTTTTTCTGAGCACACTCACGTTTCTTGCTGTATTAGAGACTCTAGAAAGCAAGAGCGTGCTTCTTTCTCTAAAGCAGAGTGTGTTTCATGGATGAGAACTGTGCTGTGTGTTTCCCTTCAGAAATGGAGATAAATCCCACGCTCTGTGTCTTCCTACAAGCAAGACTTCGTTTCAGTTAAACGCAGTCACATTCAGCTCAAACGAAGCTACATCGTTCATGAAGATCACACATTTCTCGCTCTTAATTGAAAAGCATTGGATGTTATACGGCCTGTGGTTTGTATCAGTTTCCTAAGCGGAGTTGAACTAGATATGTTCCTTATGTGTAGGAAACACAGTTCTTTTGTTCTGAGTACACTCACGTTTCTTGCTGTATTAGAGACTCTAGAAAGCAAGAGCGTGCTTCTTTCTCTAAAGCAGAGTGTGTTTCATGGATGAGAACTGTGCTGTGTGTTTCCCTTCAGAAATGGAGTTAAATCCCAGGCTCTGTGTCTTCCTACAAGCAAGACTTGGTTCCGGGAAATGCAGTCACTTTTCAGCTCAAACGAAGCTACATCGTTCACGAAGATCACACGTTTCTCGCTCTTAACTGAAAAGCATTGGGTGTTAGACGGTATGTGGTTTGTATCAGTTTCCTAAGCGGAGTTGAATTAGCTATGTACCATATGTGTAGGAAACACAGCTCTTTTGTTCTGAGCACACTCACATTTCTTGCTGTATTAATGACTCTAGAAAGCAAGAGCGTGCTTCTTTCTCTAAAACAGAGTGTGTTTCATGGATGAGAACTGTGCTGTGTGTTTCCCTTCAGAAATGGAGTTAAATCTCAGACTCTGTGTCTTCCTTCGAGCAAGACTTCGTTTCAGGAAAACGCAGTCACTTTTCATCTCAAACGAAGCTACATCGTTCACAAAGATCACACGTTTCTCGCTCTTAACTGAAAAGTGATGGATGTTAGACGGCCTGTGTTTGTATCAGTTTCCTAAGCGGAGTTGAACTAGATTTGTTCCATATGTGTAGGAAACACAGTTTTTTGTTCTGAGTACACTCACTTTTCTTGCTGTATTAGAGACTCTAGAAAGCAAGAGCGTGCTTCTTTCTCTAAAGTAGAGTGTGTTTCATGGAAGAGAACTGTGCTGTGTGTTTCCCTTCAGAAATGGAGTTAAATCCCAGGCTCTGTGTCTTCCTACAAGCAAGACTTCGTTTCAGGTAAACACAGTCACATTCAGCTCAAACGAAGCTACATCGTTCATGAAGATCACACATTTCTCGCTCTTAATTGAAAAGCATTGGATGTTAGACGGCCTGTGGTTTGTATCCGTTTCCTAAGCGGAGTTGAACTAGATATGTTCCTTATGTGTAGGAAACACAGTTCTTTTATTCTGAATACACTCACGTTTCTTGCAGTATTAGAGACTCTAGAAAGCAAGAGCGTGCTTCTTTCTCTAAAGCAGAGTGTGTTTCATGGATGAGAACTGTGCTGTGTGTTTCCCTTCATAAATGGAGTTAAATCCCAGGCTCTGTGTCTTCCTACAAGCAAGACTTTGGTACAGGTAAACGCAGTCACTTTTCAGCTCAAACGAAGCTAGATTGTTCACTAAGATTACACGTTTATCGCTCTTAAATGAAAAGCGTTGGATGTTAGACGGCCTGTGGTTTGTATCAGTTTCCTAAGCGGAGTTGAACTAGATATGTTCCGTATGTGTAGGAAACACAGTTCTTTTGTTCTGAGTACACTCACGTTTCTTGCTGTATTAGAGAATCTAGAAAGCAAGAGCGTGCTTCTTCCTCTAAAGCAGAGTGTGTTTCATGGATGAGAACTGTGCTGTGTGTTTCCCTTCAGAAAGGGAGTTAAATTCCAAGGTCTGTGTCTTCCTACAAGCAAGACTTCGTTTCAGGTAAACGCAGTCACTTTTCAGCTCAAATGAAGCTACATCGTTCACGAAGATCACACGTTTCTCGCTCTTAACTGAAAAGCATTGGGTGTTAGACGGTATGTGGTTTGTATCAGTTTCATAAGCGGAGTTGAACTAGCTATTTTTCGTATGTGTAGGAAACACAGTTCTTTTTTTCTGAGCACACTCACGTTTCTTGCTGTATTAGAGACTCTAGAAAGCAAGAGCGTGCTTCTTTCTCTAAAGCAGAGTGTGTTTCATGGATGAGAACTGTGCTGTGTGTTTCCCTTCAGAAATGGAGATAAATCCCAGGCTCTGTGTCTTCCTACAAGCAAGACTTCGTTTCAGTTAAACGCAGTCACATTCAGCTCAAACGAAGCTACATCGTTCATGAAGATCACACATTTCTCGCTCTTAATTGAAAAGCATTGGATGTTATACGGCCCGTGGTTTGTATCAGTTTCCTAAGCGGAGTTGAACTAGATATGTTCCGTATGTGTAGGAAACACAGTTCTTTTGTTCTGAGTACACTCACGTTTCTTGCTGTATTAGAGACTCTAGAAAGCAAGAGCGTGCTTCTTTCTCTAAAGCAGAGTGTGTTTCATGGATGAGAACTGTGCTGTGTGTTTCCCTTCAGAAATGGAGTTAAATCCCAGGCTCTGTGTCTTCCTACAAGCAAGACTTGGTTCCGGGAAAGGCAGTCACTTTTCAGCTCAAACAAAGCTACATCGTTCACGAAGGTCACACGGTTCTCGCTCTAAACTGAAAATCATTGGATGTTAGACTGCCTGTGGTTTGTATCAGTTTCCTAAGCGGAGGTGAACTAGGTATGTTCTGTATGTGTAGGAAACACAGTTCTTTTGTTCGAGGCACACTCACGTTTCTTGCTGTATTAGAGACTCTAGAAAGCAAGAGCGTGCTTCTTTCTCTAAAGCAGAGTGTGTTTCATGGATGAGAACTGTACTGTGTGTTTCCCTTCATAAATGGAGTTAAATCCCAGGCTCTGTGTCTTCCTACAAGCAAGACTTCTTTTCAGGAAAACGCAGTCACTTTTCCGCTCAAACGAAGCTACATCGTTCACAAAGATCACACGTTTCTCGCTCTTAACTGAAAAGCGTTGGATGTTAGACGGCCTGTGTTTTGTATCAGTTTCCTAAGCGGAGTTGAACTAGATTTGTTCCATATGTGTAGGAAACACAGTTTTTTGTTCTGAGTACACTCACGTTTCTTGCTGTATTAGAGACTCTAGAAAGCAAGAGCGTGCTTCTTTCTCTAAAGCAGAGTGTGTTTCATGGATGAGAACTGTGCTGTGTGTTTCCCTTCAGAAATGGAGTTAAATCCCAGGCTCTGTGTCTTCCTACAAGCAAGACTTCGTTTCAGGTAAACGCAGTCAATTTTCAGCTCAAACGAAGCTACATGGTTCACAAAGATCACAAGTTTCTCGCACTTAACTGAAAAGCATTGGATGTTAGACGGCCTGTGATTTGTATCAGTTTCCTAAGCGGAGTTGAACTAGATATGTTCCGTATGTGTAGGAAACACAGTTCTTTTGTTCTGAGCACACTCACGTTTCTTGGTGTATTAGAGACTCTAGAAAGCAAGAGCGTGCTTCTTTCTCTAAAGCAGAGTGTGTTTCATGGATGAGAACTGTGCTGTGTGTTTCCTTTCAGAAATGGAGATAAATCGCAGGCTCTGTGTCTTCCTACAAGCAAGACTTCGCTTCAGGTAAACACAGTCACATTCAGCTCAAACGAAGCTACATCGTTCATGAAGATCACACATTTCTCGCTCTTAATTGAAAAGCATTGGATGTTAGACGGCCTGTGGTTTGTATCAGTTTCCTAAGCGGAGTTGAACTAGATATGTTCCGTACGTGTAGGAAACACAGTTCTTTTGTTCTGAGTACACTCACGTTTCTTGCTGTATTAGAGAATCTAGAAAGCAAGAGCATGCTTCTTTCTCTAAAGCAGAGTGTGTTTCATGGATGAGAACTGTGCTGTGTGTTTCCCTTCAGAAATGGAGTTAAATCCCAGGCTCTGTGTCTTCCTACAAGCAAGACTTGGTTCCGGGAAATGCAGTCACTTTTCAGCTCAAACAAAGCTACATCGTTCACGAAGATCACACGTTTCTCGCTCTTAACTGAAAAGCATTGGGTGTTAGACGGTATGTGGTTTGTATCAGTTTCCTAAGCGGAGTTGAATTAGCTATGTACCATATGTGTAGGAAACACAGTTCTTTTGTTCTGAGCACACTCACGTTTCTTGCTGTATTAATGACTCTAGAAAGCAAGAGCGTGCTTCTTTCTCTAAAGCAGAGTGTGTTTCATGGATGAGAACTGTGCTGTGTGTTTCCCTTCAGAAATGGAGTTAAATCTCAGACTCTGTGTCTTCCTTCGAGCAAGACTTCGTTTCAGGAAAACGCAGTCACTTTTCAGCTCAAACGAAGCTACATCGTTCACAAAGATCACACGTTTCTCGCTCTTAACTGAAAAGTGATGGATGTTAGACGGCCTGTGTTTTGTATCAGTTTCCTAAGCGGAGTTGAACTAGATTTGTTCCATATGTGTAGGAAACACAGTTTTTTGTTCTGAGTACACTCACTTTTCTTGCTGTATTAGAGACTCTAGAAAGCAAGAGCGTGCTTCTTTCTCTAAAGTAGAGTGTGTTTCATGGATGAGAACTGTGCTGTGTGTTTCCCTTCAGAAATGGAGTTAAATCCCAGGCTCTGTGTCTTCCTACAAGCAAGACTTCGTTTCAGGTAAACGCAGTCAATTTTCAGCTCAAACGAAGCTACATGGTTCACAAAGATCACAAGTTTCTCGCACTTAACTGAAATGCATTGGATGTTAGACGGCCTGTGGTTTGTATCAGTTTCCTAAGCGGAGTTGAACTAGATATGTTCCGTATGTGTAGGAAACACAATTCTTTTGTTCTGAGCACACTCACGTTTCTTGCTGTATTAGAGACTCTAGAAAGCAAGAGCGTGCTTCTTTCTCTAAAGCAGAGTGTGTTTCATGGATGAGAACTGTGCTGTGTGTTTCCTTTCAGAAATGGAGATAAATCGCAGGCTCTGTGTCTTCCTACAAGCAAGACTTCGCTTCAGGTAAACACAGTCACATTCAGCTCAAACGAAGCTACATCGTTCATGAAGATCACACATTTCTCGCTCTTAATTGAAAAGCATTGGATGTTAGACGGCCTGTGGTTTGTATCCGTTTCCTAAGCGGAGTTGAACTAGATATGTTCCGTATGTGTAGGAAACACAGTTCTTTTATTCTGAATACACTCACGTTTCTTGCAGTATTAGAGACTCTAGAAAGCAAGAGCGTGCTTCTTTCTCTAAAGCAGAGTGTGTTTCATGGATGAGAACTGTGCTGTGTGTTTCCCTTCATAAATGGAGTTAAATCCCAGGCTCTGTGTCTTCCTACAAGCAAGACTTTGGTACAGGTAAACGCAGTCACTTTTCAGCTCAAACGAAGCTAGATTGTTCACTAAGATTACACGTTTATCGCTCTTAAATGAAAAGCGTTGGATGTTAGACGGCCTGTGGTTTGTATCAGTTTCCTAAGCGGAGTTGAACTAGATATGTTCCGTATGTGTAGGAAACACAGTTCTTTTGTTCTGAGTACACTCACGTTTCTTGCTGTATTAGAGAATCTAGAAAGCAAGAGCGTGCTTCTTCCTCTAAAGCAGAGTGTGTTTCATGGATGAGAACTGTGCTGTGTGTTTCCCTTCAGAAAGGGAGTTAAATTCCAAGGTCTGTGTCTTCCTACAAGCAAGACTTCGTTTCAGGTAAACGCAGTCACTTTTCAGCTCAAATGAAGCTACATCGTTCACGAAGATCACACGTTTCTCGCTCTTAACTGAAAAGCATTGGGTGTTAGACGGTATGTGGTTTGTATCAGTTTCATAAGCGGAGTTGAACTAGCTATGTTTCGTATGTGTAGGAAACACAGTTCTTTTTTTCTGAGCACACTCACGTTTCTTGCTGTATTAGAGACTCTAGAAAGCAAGTGCGTGCTTCTTTCTCTAAAGCAGAGTGTGTTTCATGGATGAGAACTGTGCTGTGTGTTTCCCTTCAGAAATGGAGATAAATCCCAGGCTCTGTGTCTTCCTACAAGCAAGACTTCGTTTCAGTTAAACGCAGTCACATTCAGCTCAAACGAAGCTACATCGTTCATGAAGATCACACATTTCTCGCTCTTAATTGAAAAGCATTGGATGTTATACGGCCCGTGGTTTGTATCAGTTTCCTAAGCGGAGTTGAACTAGATATGTTCCGTATGTGTAGGAAACACAGTTCTTTTGTTCTGAGTACACTCACGTTTCTTGCTGTATTAGAGACTCTAGAAAGCAAGAGCGTGCTTCTTTCTCTAAAGCAGAGTGTGTTTCATGGATGAGAACTGTGCTGTGTGTTTCCCTTCAGAAATGGAGTTAAATCCCAGGCTCTGTGTCTTCCTACAAGCAAGACTTGGTTCCGGGAAAGGCAGTCACTTTTCAGCTCAAACAAAGCTACATCGTTCACGAAGGTCACACGGTTCTCGCTCTAAACTGAAAATCATTGGATGTTAGACTGCCTGTGGTTTGTATCAGTTTCCTAAGCGGAGGTGAACTAGGTATGTTCTGTATGTGTAGGAAACACAGTTCTTTTGTTCGAGGCACACTCACGTTTCTTGCTGTATTAGAGACTCTAGAAAGCAAGAGCGTGCTTCTTTCTCTAAAGCAGAGTGTGTTTCATGGATGAGAACTGTACTGTGTGTTTCCCTTCATAAATGGAGTTAAATCCCAGGCTCTGTGTCTTCCTACAAGCAAGACTTCTTTTCAGGAAAACGCAGTCACTTTTCCGCTCAAACGAAGCTACATCGTTCACAAAGATCACACGTTTCTCGCTCTTAACTGAAAAGCGTTGGATGTTAGACGGCCTGTGTTTTGTATCAGTTTCCTAAGCGGAGTTGAACTAGATTTGTTCCATATGTGTAGGAAACACAGTTTTTTGTTCTGAGTACACTCACGTTTCTTGCTGTATTAGAGACTCTAGAAAGCAAGAGCGTGCTTCTTTCTCTAAAGCAGAGTGTGTTTCATGGATGAGAACTGTGCTGTGTGTTTCCCTTCAGAAATGGAGTTAAATCCCAGGCTCTGTGTCTTCCTACAAGCAAGACTTCGTTTCAGGTAAACGCAGTCAATTTTCAGCTCAAACGAAGCTACATGGTTCACAAAGATCACAAGTTTCTCGCACTTAACTGAAAAGCATTGGATGTTAGACGGCCTGTGATTTGTATCAGTTTCCTAAGCGGAGTTGAACTAGATATGTTCCGTATGTGTAGGAAACACAGTTCTTTTGTTCTGAGCACACTCACGTTTCTTGGTGTATTAGAGACTCTAGAAAGCAAGAGCGTGCTTCTTTCTCTAAAGCAGAGTGTGTTTCATGGATGAGAACTGTGCTGTGTGTTTCCTTTCAGAAATGGAGATAAATCGCAGGCTCTGTGTCTTCCTACAAGCAAGACTTCGCTTCAGGTAAACACAGTCACATTCAGCTCAAACGAAGCTACATCGTTCATGAAGATCACACATTTCTCGCTCTTAATTGAAAAGCATTGGATGTTAGACGGCCTGTGGTTTGTATCAGTTTCCTAAGCGGAGTTGAACTAGATATGTTCCGTACGTGTAGGAAACACAGTTCTTTTGTTCTGAGTACACTCACGTTTCTTGCTGTATTAGAGAATCTAGAAAGCAAGAGCATGCTTCTTTCTCTAAAGCAGAGTGTGTTTCATGGATGAGAACTGTGCTGTGTGTTTCCCTTCAGAAATGGAGTTAAATCCCAGGCTCTGTGTCTTCCTACAAGCAAGACTTTGGTACAGGTAAACACAGTCATTTTTCAGCTCAAACGAAGCTACATCGTTCACGAAGATCACACGTTTCTCGCTCTTAACTGAAAAGCATTGGGTGTTAGACGGTATGTGGTTTGTATCAGTTTCCTAAGCGGAGTTGAACTAGCTATGTTTCGTATGTGTAGGAAACACAGTTCTTTTTTTCTGAGCACACTCACGTTTCTTGCTGTATTAGAGACTCTAGAAAGCAAGAGCGTGCTTCTTTCTCTAAAGCAGAGTGTGTTTCATGGATGAGAACTGTGCTGTGTGTTTCCCTTCAGAAATGGAGATAAATCCCACGCTCTGTGTCTTCCTACAAGCAAGACTTCGTTTCAGTTAAACGCAGTCACATTCAGCTCAAACGAAGCTACATCGTTCATGAAGATCACACATTTCTCGCTCTTAATTGAAAAGCATTGGATGTTATACGGCCTGTGGTTTGTATCAGTTTCCTAAGCGGAGTTGAACTAGATATGTTCCTTATGTGTAGGAAACACAGTTCTTTTGTTCTGAGTACACTCACGTTTCTTGCTGTATTAGAGACTCTAGAAAGCAAGAGCGTGCTTCTTTCTCTAAAGCAGAGTGTGTTTCATGGATGAGAACTGTGCTGTGTGTTTCCCTTCAGAAATGGAGTTAAATCCCAGGCTCTGTGTCTTCCTACAAGCAAGACTTGGTTCCGGGAAATGCAGTCACTTTTCAGCTCAAACGAAGCTACATCGTTCACGAAGATCACACGTTTCTCGCTCTTAACTGAAAAGCATTGGGTGTTAGACGGTATGTGGTTTGTATCAGTTTCCTAAGCGGAGTTGAATTAGCTATGTACCATATGTGTAGGAAACACAGTTCTTTTGTTCTGAGCACACTCACATTTCTTGCTGTATTAATGACTCTAGAAAGCAAGAGCGTGCTTCTTTCTCTAAAGCAGAGTGTGTTTCATGGATGAGAACTGTGCTGTGTGTTTCCCTTCAGAAATGGAGTTAAATCTCAGACTCTGTGTCTTCCTTCGAGCAAGACTTCGTTTCAGGAAAACGCAGTCACTTTTCATCTCAAACGAAGCTACATCGTTCACAAAGATCACACGTTTCTCGCTCTTAACTGAAAAGTGATGGATGTTAGACGGCCTGTGTTTGTATCAGTTTCCTAAGCGGAGTTGAACTAGATTTGTTCCATATGTGTAGGAAACACAGTTTTTTGTTCTGAGTACACTCACGTTTCTTGCTGTATTAGAGACTCTAGAAAGCAAGAGCGTGCTTCTTTCTCTAAAGCAGAGTGTGTTTCATGGATGAGAACTGTGCTGTGTGTTTCCCTTCAGAAATGGAGTTAAATCCCAGGCTCTGTGTCTTCCTACAAGCAAGACTTCGTTTCAGGTAAACGCAGTCACTTTTCAGCTCAAACGAAGCTACATGGTTCACAAAGATCACAAGTTTCTCGCACTTAACTGAAAAGCATTGGATGTTAGACGGCCTGTGGTTTGTATCAGTTTCCTAAGCGGAGTTGAACTAGATATGTTCCGTATGTGTAGGAAACACAATTCTTTTGTTCTGAGCACACTCACGTTTCTTGCTGTATTAGAGACTCTAGAAAGCAAGAGCGTGCTTCTTTCTCTAAAGCAGAGTGTGTTTCATGGATGAGAACTGTGCTGTGTGTTTCCTTTCAGAAATGGAGATAAATCGCAGGCTCTGTGTCTTCCTACAAGCAAGACTTCGCTTCAGGTAAACACAGTCACATTCAGCTCAAACGAAGCTACATCGTTCATGAAGATCACACGTTTCTCGCTCTGAACTGAAAAGTGATGGATGTTAGACGGCCTGTGTTTTGTATCAGTTTCCTAAGCGGAGTTGAACTAGATTTGTTCCATATGTGTAGGAAACACAGTTTTTTGTTCTGAGTACACTCACGTTTCTTGCTGTATTAGAGACTCTAGAAAGCAAGAGCGTGCTTCTTTCTCTAAAGCAGAGTGTGTTTCATGGATGAGAACTGTGCTGTGTGTTTCCCTTCAGAAATGGAGTTAAATCCCAGGCTCTGTGTCTTCCTACAAGCAAGACTTCGTTTCAGGTAAACGCAGTCAATTTTCAGCTCAAACGAAGCTACATGGTTCACAAAGATCACAAGTTTCTCGCACTTAACTGAAATGCATTGGATGTTAGACGGCCTGTGGTTTGTATCAGTTTCCTAAGCGGAGTTGAACTAGATATGTTCCGTATGTGTAGGAAACACAATTCTTTTGTTCTGAGCACACTCACGTTTCTTGCTGTATTAGAGACTCTAGAAAGCAAGAGCATGCTTCTTTCTCTAAAGCAGAGTGTGTTTCATGGATGAGAACTGTGCTGTGTGTTTCCATTCAGAAATGGAGATAAATCGCAGGCTCTGTGTCTTCCTACAAGCAAGACTTCGCTTCAGGTAAACGCAGTCACTTTTCAGCTCAAACGAAGCTACATCGTTCATGAAGATCACACATTTCTCGCTCTTAATTGAAAAGCATTGGATGTTAGACGGCCTGTGGTTTGTATCCGTTTCCTAAGCGGAGTTGAACTAGATATGTTCCGTATGTGTAGGAAACACAGTTGTTTTGTTCTGAATACACTCACGTTTCTTGCAGTATTAGAGACTCTAGAAAGCAAGAGCGTGCTTCTTTCTCTAAAGCAGAGTGTGTTTCATGGATGAGAACTGTGCTGTGTGTTTCCCTTCATAAATGGAGTTAAATCCCAGGCTCTGTGTCTTCCTACAAGCAAGACTTTGGTACAGGTAAACGCAGTCACTTTTCAGCTCAAACGAAGCTAGATTGTTCACTAAGATTACACGTTTCTCGCTCTTAAATGAAAAGCGTTGGATGTTAGACGGCCTGTGGTTTGTATCAGTTTCCTAAGCGGAGTTGAACTAGATATGTTCCGTATGTGTAGGAAACACAGTTCTTTTGTTCTGAGTACACTCACGTTTCTTGCTGTATTAGAGAATCTAGAAAGCAAGAGCGTGCTTCTTCCTCTAAAGCAGAGTGTGTTTCATGGATGAGAACTGTGCTGTGTGTTTCCCTTCAGAAAGGGAGTTAAATTCCAAGGTCTGTGTCTTCCTACAAGCAAGACTTCGTTTCATGTAAACGCAGTCACTTTTCAGCTCAAACGAAGCTACATCGTTCACGAAGATCACACGTTTCTCGCTCTTAACTGAAAAGCATTGGGTGTTAGACGGTATGTGGTTTGTATCAGTTTCATAAGCGGAGTTGAACTAGCTATGTTTCGTGTTTGTAGGAAACACAGTTCTTTTTTTCTGAGCACACTCACGTTTCTTGCTGTATTAGAGACTCTAGAAAGCAAGAGCGTGCTTCTTTCTCTAAAGCAGAGTGTGTTTCATGGATGAGAACTGTGCTGTGTGTTTCCCTTCAGAAATGGAGACAAATCCCAGGCTCTGTGTCTTCCTACAAGCAAGACTTCGTTTCAGTTAAACGCAGTCACATTCAGCTCAAACGAAGCTACATCGTTCATGAAGATCACACATTTCTCGCTCTTAATTGAAAAGCATTGGATGTTATACGGCCCGTGGTTTGTATCAGTTTCCTAAGCGGAGTTGAACTAGATATGTTCCGTATGTGTAGGAAACACAGTTCTTTTGTTCTGAGTACACTCACGTTTCTTGCTGTATTAGAGACTCTAGAAAGCAAGAGCGTGCTTCTTTCTCTAAAGCAGAGTGTGTTTCATGGATGAGAACTGTGCTGTGTGTTTCCCTTCATAAATGGAGTTAAATCCCAGGCTCTGTGTCTTCCTACAAGCAAGACTTTGGTACAGGTAAACGCAGTCACTTTTCAGCTCAAACGAAGCTAGATTGTTCACTAAGATTACACGTTTCTCGCTCTTAAATGAAAAGCGTTGGATGTTAGACGGCCTGTGGTTTGTATCAGTTTCCTAAGCGGAGTTGAACTAGATATGTTCCGTATGTGTAGGAAACACAGTTCTTTTGTTCTGAGTACACTCACGTTTCTTGCTGTATTAGAGAATCTAGAAAGCAAGAGCGTGCTTCTTCCTCTAAAGCAGAGTGTGTTTCATGGATGAGAACTGTGCTGTGTGTTTCCCTTCAGAAAGGGAGTTAAATTCCAAGGTCTGTGTCTTCCTACAAGCAAGACTTCGTTTCAGGTAAACGCAGTCACTTTTCAGCTCAAATGAAGCTACATCGTTCACGAAGATCACACGTTTCTCGCTCTTAACTGAAAAGCATTGGGTGTTAGACGGTATGTGGTTTGTATCAGTTTCATAAGCGGAGTTGAACTAGCTATGTTTCGTATGTGTAGGAAACACAGTTCTTTTTTTCTGAGCACACTCACGTTTCTTGGTGTATTAGAGACTCTAGAAAGCAAGAGCGTGCTTCTTTCTCTAAAGCAGAGTGTGTTTCATGGATGAGAACTGTGCTGTATGTTTCCCTTCAGAAATGGAGATAAATCCCAGGCTCTGTGTCTTCCTACAAGCAAGACTTCGTTTCAGTTAAATGCAGTCACATTCAGCTCAAACGAAGCTACATCGTTCATGAAGATCACACATTTCTCGCTCTTAATTGAAAAGCATTGGATGTTATACGGCCCGTGGTTTGTATCAGTTTCCTAAGCGGAGTTGAACTAGATATGTTCCCCTTGTGTAGGAAACACAGTTCTTTTGTTCTGAGTACACTCACGTTTCTTGCTGTATTAGAGACTCTAGAAAGCAAGAGCGTGCTTCTTTCTCTAAAGCAGAGTGTGTTTCATGGATGAGAACTGTGCTGTGTGTTTCCCTTCAGAAATGGAGTTAAATCCCAGGCTCTGTGTCTTCCTACAAGCAAGACTTGGTTCCGGGAAAGGCAGTCACTTTTCAGCTCAAACAAAGCTACATCGTTCACGAAGGTCACACGTTTCTCGCTCTTAACTGAAAAGCGTTGGATGTTAGACGGCCTGTGTTTTGTATCAGTTTCCTAAGCGGAGTTGAACTAGATTTGTTCCATATGTGTAGGAAACACAGATTTTTGTTCTGAGTACACTCACGTTTCTTGCTGTATTAGAGACTCTAGAAAGCAAGAGCGTGCTTCTTTCTCTAAAGCAGAGTGTGTTTCATGGATGAGAACTGTGCTGTGTGTTTCCCTTCAGAAATGGAGTTAAATCCCAGGCTCTGTGTCTTCCTACAAGCAAGAGTTCATTTCAGGTAAACGCAGTCAATTTTCAGCTCAAACGAAGCTACATGGTTCACAAAGATCACAAGTTTCTCGCACTTAACTGAAAAGCATTGGATGTTAGACGGCCTGTGATTTGTATCAGTTTCCTAAGCGGAGTTGAACTAGATATGTTCCGTATGTGTAGGAAACACAGTTCTTTTGTTCTGAGTACACTCACGTTTCTTGCTGTATTAGAGACTCTAGAAAGCAAGAGCGTGCTTCTTTCTCTAAAGCAGAGTGTGTTTCATGGATGAGAACTGTGCTGTGTGTTTCCCTTCATAAATGGAGTTAAATCCCAGGCTCTGTGTCTTCCTACAAGCAAGACTTTGGTACAGGTAAACGCAGTCACTTTTCAGCTCAAACGAAGCTAGATTGTTCACTAAGATTACACGTTTCTCGCTCTTAAATGAAAAGCGTTGGATGTTAGACGGCCTGTGGTTTGTATCAGTTTCCTAAGCGGAGTTGAACTAGATATGTTCCGTATGTGTAGGAAACACAGTTCTTTTGTTCTGAGTACACTCACGTTTCTTGCTGTATTAGAGAATCTAGAAAGCAAGAGCGTGCTTCTTCCTCTAAAGCAGAGTGTGTTTCATGGATGAGAACTGTGCTGTGTGTTTCCCTTCAGAAAGGGAGTTAAATTCCAAGGTCTGTGTCTTCCTACAAGCAAGACTTCGTTTCAGGTAAACGCAGTCACTTTTCAGCTCAAATGAAGCTACATCGTTCACGAAGATCACACGTTTCTCGCTCTTAACTGAAAAGCATTGGGTGTTAGACGGTATGTGGTTTGTATCAGTTTCATAAGCGGAGTTGAACTAGCTATGTTTCGTATGTGTAGGAAACACAGTTCTTTTTTTCTGAGCACACTCACGTTTCTTGCTGTATTAGAGACTCTAGAAAGCAAGAGCGTGCTTCTTTCTCTAAAGCAGAGTGTGTTTCATGGATGAGAACTGTGCTGTATGTTTCCCTTCAGAAATGGAGATAAATCCCAGGCTCTGTGTCTTCCTACAAGCAAGACTTCGTTTCAGTTAAATGCAGTCACATTCAGCTCAAACGAAGCTACATCGTTCATGAAGATCACACATTTCTCGCTCTTAATTGAAAAGCATTGGATGTTATACGGCCCGTGGTTTGTATCAGTTTCCTAAGCGGAGTTGAACTAGATATGTTCCCCTTGTGTAGGAAACACAGTTCTTTTGTTCTGAGTACACTCACGTTTCTTGCTGTATTAGAGACTCTAGAAAGCAAGAGCGTGCTTCTTTCTCTAAAGCAGAGTGTGTTTCATGGATGAGAACTGTGCTGTGTGTTTCCCTTCAGAAATGGAGTTAAATCCCAGGCTCTGTGTCTTCCTACAAGCAAGACTTGGTTCCGGGAAAGGCAGTCACTTTTCAGCTCAAACAAAGCTACATCGTTCACGAAGGTCACACGTTTCTCGCTCTTAACTGAAAAGCGTTGGATGTTAGACGGCCTGTGTTTTGTATCAGTTTCCTAAGCGGAGTTGAACTAGATTTGTTCCATATGTGTAGGAAACACAGATTTTTGTTCTGAGTACACTCACGTTTCTTGCTGTATTAGAGACTCTAGAAAGCAAGAGCGTGCTTCTTTCTCTAAAGCAGAGTGTGTTTCATGGATGAGAACTGTGCTGTGTGTTTCCCTTCAGAAATGGAGTTAAATCCCAGGCTCTGTGTCTTCCTACAAGCAAGAGTTCATTTCAGGTAAACGCAGTCAATTTTCAGCTCAAACGAAGCTACATGGTTCACAAAGATCACAAGTTTCTCGCACTTAACTGAAAAGCATTGGATGTTAGACGGCCTGTGATTTGTATCAGTTTCCTAAGCGGAGTTGAAATAGATATGTTCCGTATGTGTAGGAAACACAGTTCTTTTGTTCTGAGCACACTCACGTTTCTTGGTGTATTAGAGACTCTAGAAAGCAAGAGCGTGCTTCTTTCTCTAAAGCAGAGTGTGTTTCATGGATGAGAACTGTGCTGTGTGTTTCCTTTCAGAAATGGAGATAAATCGCAGGCTCTGTGTCTTCCTACAAGCAAGACTTCGCTTCAGGTAAACACAGTCACATTCAGCTCAAACGAAGCTACATCGTTCATGAAGATCACACATTTCTCGCTCTTAATTGAAAAGCATTGGATGTTAGACGGCCTGTGGTTTGTATCCGTTTCCTAAGCGGAGTTGAACTAGATATGTTCCGTACGTGTAGGAAACACAGTTCTTTTGTTCTGAGTACACTCACGTTTCTTGCTGTATTAGAGAATCTAGAAAGCAAGAGCATGCTTCTTTCTCTAAAGCAGAGTGTGTTTCATGGATGAGAACTGTGCTGTGTGTTTCCCTTCAGAAATGGAGTTAAATCCCAGGCTCTGTGTCTTCCTACAAGCAAGACTTTGGTACAGGTAAACGCAGTCACTTTTCAGCTCAAACGAAGCTACATCGTTCACGAAGATCACACGTTTCTCGCTCTTAACTGAAAAGCATTGGGTGTTAGACGGTATGTGGTTTGTATCAGTTTCCTAAGCGGAGTTGAACTAGCTATGTTTCGTATGTGTAGGAAACACAGTTCTTTTTTTCTGAGCACACTCACGTTTCTTGCTGTATTAGAGACTCTAGAAAGCAAGAGCGTGCTTCTTTCTCTAAAGCAGAGTGTGTTTCATGGATGAGAACTGTGCTGTGTGTTTCCCTTCAGAAATGGAGTTAAATCCCAGGCTCTGTGTCTTCCTACAAGCAAGACTTTGGTACAGGTAAACGCAGTCACTTTTCAGCTCAAACGAAGCTAGATTGTTCACTAAGATTACACGTTTCTCGCTCTTAAATGAAAAGCGTTGGATGTTAGACGGCCTGTGGTTTGTATCAGTTTCCTAAGCGGAGTTGAACTAGATATGTTCCGTATGTGTAGGAAACACAGTTCTTTTGTTCTGAGTACACTCACGTTTCTTGCTGTATTAGAGACTCTAGAAAGCAAGAGCGTGCTTCTTTCTCTAAAGCAGAGTGTGTTTCATGGATGAGAACTGTGCTGTGTGTTTCCCTTCATAAATGGAGTTAAATCCCAGGCTCTGTGTCTTCCTACAAGCAAGACTTTGGTACAGGTAAACGCAGTCACTTTTCAGCTCAAACGAAGCTAGATTGTTCACTAAGATTACACGTTTCTCGCTCTTAAATGAAAAGCGTTGGATGTTAGACGGCCTGTGGTTTGTATCAGTTTCCTAAGCGGAGTTGAACTAGCTATGTTTCGTATGTGTAGGAAACACAGTTCTTTTTTTCTGAGCACACTCACGTTTCTTGCTGTATTAGAGACTCTAGAAAGCAAGAGCGTGCTTCTTTCTCTAAAGCAGAGTGTGTTTCATGGATGAGAACTGTGCTGTATGTTTCCCTTCAGAAATGGAGATAAATCCCAGGCTCTGTGTCTTCCTACAAGCAAGACTTCGTTTCAGTTAAATGCAGTCACATTCAGCTCAAACGAAGCTACATCGTTCATGAAGATCACACATTTCTCGCTCTTAATTGAAAAGCATTGGATGTTATACGGCCCGTGGTTTGTATCAGTTTCCTAAGCGGAGTTGAACTAGATATGTTCCCCTTGTGTAGGAAACACAGTTCTTTTGTTCTGAGTACACTCACGTTTCTTGCTGTATTAGAGACTCTAGAAAGCAAGAGCGTGCTTCTTTCTCTAAAGCAGAGTGTGTTTCATGGATGAGAACTGTGCTGTGTGTTTCCCTTCAGAAATGGAGTTAAATCCCAGGCTCTGTGTCTTCCTACAAGCAAGACTTGGTTCCGGGAAAGGCAGTCACTTTTCAGCTCAAACAAAGCTACATCGTTCACGAAGGTCACACGTTTCTCGCTCTTAACTGAAAAGCGTTGGATGTTAGACGGCCTGTGTTTTGTATCAGTTTCCTAAGCGGAGTTGAACTAGATTTGTTCCATATGTGTAGGAAACACAGATTTTTGTTCTGAGTACACTCACGTTTCTTGCTGTATTAGAGACTCTAGAAAGCAAGAGCGTGCTTCTTTCTCTAAAGCAGAGTGTGTTTCATGGATGAGAACTGTGCTGTGTGTTTCCCTTCAGAAATGGAGTTAAATCCCAGGCTCTGTGTCTTCCTACAAGCAAGAGTTCATTTCAGGTAAACGCAGTCAATTTTCAGCTCAAACGAAGCTACATGGTTCACAAAGATCACAAGTTTCTCGCACTTAACTGAAAAGCATTGGATGTTAGACGGCCTGTGATTTGTATCAGTTTCCTAAGCGGAGTTGAAATAGATATGTTCCGTATGTGTAGGAAACACAGTTCTTTTGTTCTGAGCACACTCACGTTTCTTGGTGTATTAGAGACTCTAGAAAGCAAGAGCGTGCTTCTTTCTCTAAAGCAGAGTGTGTTTCATGGATGAGAACTGTGCTGTGTGTTTCCTTTCAGAAATGGAGATAAATCGCAGGCTCTGTGTCTTCCTACAAGCAAGACTTCGCTTCAGGTAAACACAGTCACATTCAGCTCAAACGAAGCTACATCGTTCATGAAGATCACACATTTCTCGCTCTTAATTGAAAAGCATTGGATGTTAGACGGCCTGTGGTTTGTATCCGTTTCCTAAGCGGAGTTGAACTAGATATGTTCCGTACGTGTAGGAAACACAGTTCTTTTGTTCTGAGTACACTCACGTTTCTTGCTGTATTAGAGAATCTAGAAAGCAAGAGCATGCTTCTTTCTCTAAAGCAGAGTGTGTTTCATGGATGAGAACTGTGCTGTGTGTTTCCCTTCAGAAATGGAGTTAAATCCCAGGCTCTGTGTCTTCCTACAAGCAAGACTTTGGTACAGGTAAACGCAGTCACTTTTCAGCTCAAACGAAGCTACATCGTTCACGAAGATCACACGTTTCTCGCTCTTAACTGAAAAGCATTGGGTGTTAGACGGTATGTGGTTTGTATCAGTTTCCTAAGCGGAGTTGAACTAGCTATGTTTCGTATGTGTAGGAAACACAGTTCTTTTTTTCTGAGCACACTCACGTTTCTTGCTGTATTAGAGACTCTAGAAAGCAAGAGCGTGCTTCTTTCTCTAAAGCAGAGTGTGTTTCATGGATGAGAACTGTGCTGTGTGTTTCCCTTCAGAAATGGAGATAAATCCCACGCTCTGTGTCTTCCTACAAGCAAGACTTCGTTTCAGTTAAACGGAGTCACATTCAGCTCAAACGAAGCTACATCGTTCATGAAGATCACACATTTCTCGCTCTTAATTGAAAAGCATTGGATGTTATACGGCCTGTGGTTTGTATCAGTTTCCTAAGCGGAGTTGAACTAGATATGTTCCTTATGTGTAGGAAACACAGTTCTTTTGTTCTGAGTACACTCACGTTTCTTGCTGTATTAGAGACTCTAGAAAGCAAGAGCGTGCTTCTTTCTCTAAAGCAGAGTGTGTTTCATGGATGAGAACTGTGCTGTGTGTTTCCCTTCAGAAATGGAGTTAAATCCCAGGCTCTGTGTCTTCCTACAAGCAAGACTTGGTTCCGGGAAATGCAGTCACTTTTCAGCTCAAACAAAGCTACATCGTTCACGAAGATCACACGTTTCTCGCTCTTAACTGAAAAGCATTGGGTGTTAGACGGTATGTGGTTTGTATCAGTTTCCTAAGCGGAGTTGAATTAGCTATGTACCATATGTGTAGGAAACACAGTCCTTTTGTTCTGAGCACACTCACGTTTCTTGCTGTATTAATGACTCTAGAAAGCAAGAGCGTGCTTCTTTCTCTAAAGCAGAGTGTGTTTCATGGATGAGAACTGTGCTGTGTGTTTCCCTTCAGAAATGGAGTTAAATCTCAGACTCTGTGTCTTCCTTCGAGCAAGACTTCGTTTCAGGAAAACGCAGTCACTTTTCAGCTCAAACGAAGCTACATCGTTCACAAAGATCACACGTTTCTCGCTCTTAACTGAAAAGTGATGGATGTTAGACGGCCTGTGTTTTGTATCAGTTTCCTAAGCGGAGTTGAACTAGATTTGTTCCATATGTGTAGGAAACACAGTTTTTTTTTCTGAGTACACTCACGTTTCTTGCTGTATTAGAGACTCTAGAAAGCAAGAGCGTGCTTCTTTCTCTAAAGCAGAGTGTGTTTCATGGATGAGAACTGTGCTGTGTGTTTCCCTTCAGAAAGGGAGTTAAATTCCAAGGTCTGTGTCTTCCTACAAGCAAGACTTCGTTTCAGGTAAACGCAGTCACTTTTCAGCTCAAATGAAGCTACATCATTCACGAAGATCACACGTTTCTCGCTCTTAACTGAAAAGCATTGGGTGTTAGACGGTATGTGGTTTGTATCAGTTTCATAAGCGGAGTTGAACTAGCTATGTTTCGTATGTGTAGGAAACACAGTTCTTTTTTTCTGAGCACACTCACGTTTCTTGCTGTATTAGAGACTCTAGAAAGCAAGAGCGTGCTTCTTTCTCTAAAGCAGAGTGTGTTTCATGGATGAGAACTGTGCTGTATGTTTCCCTTCAGAAATGGAGATAAATCCCAGGCTCTGTGTCTTCCTACAAGCAAGACTTCGTTTCAGTTAAATGCAGTCACATTCAGCTCAAACGAAGCTACATCGTTCATGAAGATCACACATTTCTCGCTCTTAATTGAAAAGCATTGGATGTTATACGGCCCGTGGTTTGTATCAGTTTCCTAAGCGGAGTTGAACTAGATATGTTCCCCTTGTGTAGGAAACACAGTTCTTTTGTTCTGAGTACACTCACGTTTCTTGCTGTATTAGAGACTCTAGAAAGCAAGAGCGTGCTTCTTTCTCTAAAGCAGAGTGTGTTTCATGGATGAGAACTGTGCTGTGTGTTTCCCTTCAGAAATGGAGTTAAATCCCAGGCTCTGTGTCTTCCTACAAGCAAGACTTGGTTCCGGGAAAGGCAGTCACTTTTCAGCTCAAACAAAGCTACATCGTTCACGAAGGTCACACGTTTCTCGCTCTTAACTGAAAAGCGTTGGATGTTAGACGGCCTGTGTTTTGTATCAGTTTCCTAAGCGGAGTTGAACTAGATTTGTTCCATATGTGTAGGAAACACAGATTTTTGTTCTGAGTACACTCACGTTTCTTGCTGTATTAGAGACTCTAGAAAGCAAGAGCGTGCTTCTTTCTCTAAAGCAGAGTGTGTTTCATGGATGAGAACTGTGCTGTGTGTTTCCCTTCAGAAATGGAGTTAAATCCCAGGCTCTGTGTCTTCCTACAAGCAAGAGTTCATTTCAGGTAAACGCAGTCAATTTTCAGCTCAAACGAAGCTACATGGTTCACAAAGATCACAATTTCTCGCACTTAACTGAAAAGCATTGGATGTTAGACGGCCTGTGATTTGTATCAGTTTCCTAAGCGGAGTTGAAATAGATATGTTCCGTATGTGTAGGAAACACAGTTCTTTTGTTCTGAGCACACTCACGTTTCTTGCTGTATTAGAGACTCTAGAAAGCAAGAGCGTGCTTCTTTCTCTAAAGCAGAGTGTGTTTCATGGATGAGAACTGTGCTGTGTGTTTCCTTTCAGAAATGGAGATAAATCGCAGGCTCTGTGTCTTCCTACAAGCAAGACTTCGCTTCAGGTAAACACAGTCACATTCAGCTCAAACGAAGCTACATCGTTCATGAAGATCACACATTTCTCGCTCTTAATTGAAAAGCATTGGATGTTAGACGGCCTGTGGTTTGTATCAGTTTCCTAAGCGGAGTTGAACTAGATATGTTCCGTACGTGTAGGAAACACAGTTCTTTTGTTCTGAGTACACTCACGTTTCTTGCTGTATTAGAGAATCTAGAAAGCAAGAGCATGCTTCTTTCTCTAAAGCAGAGTGTGTTTCATGGATGAGAACTGTGCTGTGTGTTTCCCTTCAGAAATGGACTTAAATCCCAGGCTCTGTGTCTTCCTACAAGCAAGACTTTGGTACAGGTAAACGCAGTCACTTTTCAGCTCAAACGAAGCTACATCGTTCACGAAGATCACACGTTTCTCGCTCTTAACTGAAAAGCATTGGGTGTTAGACGGTATGTGGTTTGTATCAGTTTCCTAAGCGGAGTTGAACTAGCTATGTTTCGTATGTGTAGGAAACACAGTTCTTTTTTTCTGAGCACACTCACGTTTCTTGCTGTATTAGAGACTCTAGAAAGCAAGAGCGTGCTTCTTTCTCTAAAGCAGAGTGTGTTTCATGGATGAGAACTGTGCTGTGTGTTTCCCTTCAGAAATGGAGATAAATCCCACGCTCTGTGTCTTCCTACAAGCAAGACTTCGTTTCAGTTAAACGCAGTCACATTCAGCTCAAACGAAGCTACATCGTTCATGAAGATCACACATTTCTCGCTCTTAATTGAAAAGCATTGGATGTTATACGGCCTGTGGTTTGTATCAGTTTCCTAAGCGGAGTTGAACTAGATATGTTCCTTATGTGTAGGAAACACAGTTCTTTTGTTCTGAGTACACTCACGTTTCTTGCTGTATTAGAGACTCTAGAAAGCAAGAGCGTGCTTCTTTCTCTAAAGCAGAGTGTGTTTCATGGATGAGAACTGTGCTGTGTGTTTCCCTTCAGAAATGGAGTTAAATCCCAGGCTCTGTGTCTTCCTACAAGCAAGACTTGGTTCCGGGAAATGCAGTCACTTTTCAGCTCAAACAAAGCTACATCGTTCACGAAGATCACACGTTTCTCGCTCTTAACTGAAAAGCATTGGGTGTTAGACGGTATGTGGTTTGTATCAGTTTCCTAAGCAGAGTTGAATTAGCTATGTACCATATGTGTAGGAAACACAGTTCTTTTGTTCTGAGCACACTCACGTTTCTTGCTGTATTAATGACTCTAGAAAGCAAGAGCGTGCTTCTTTCTCTAAAGCAGAGTGTGTTTCATGGATGAGAACTGTGCTGTGTGTTTCCCTTCAGAAATGGAGTTAAATCTCAGACTCTGTGTCTTCCTTCGAGCAAGACTTCGTTTCAGGAAAACGCAGTCACTTTTCAGCTCAAACGAAGCTACATCGTTCACAAAGATCACACGTTTCTCGCTCTTAACTGAAAAGTGATGGATGTTAGACGGCCTGTGTTTTGTATCAGTTTCCTAAGCGGAGTTGAACTAGATTTGTTCCATATGTGTAGGAAACACAGTTTTTTTTTCTGAGTACACTCACGTTTCTTGCTGTATTAGAGACTCTAGAAAGCAAGAGCGTGCTTCTTTCTCTAAAGCAGAGTGTGTTTCATGGATGAGAACTGTGCTGTGTGTTTCCCTTCAGAAATGGAGTTAAATCCCAGGCTCTGTGTCTTCCTACAAGCAAGACTTCGTTTCAGGTAAACGCAGTCACTTTTCAGCTCAAACGAAGCTACATGGTTCACAAAGATCACAAGTTTCTCGCACTTAACTGAAAAGCATTGGATGTTAGACGGCCTGTGGTTTGTATCAGTTTCCTAAGCGGAGTTGAACTAGATATGTTCCGTATGTGTAGGAAACACAATTCTTTTGTTCTGAGCACACTCACGTTTCTTGCTGTATTAGAGACTCTAGAAAGCAAGAGCGTGCTTCTTTCTCTAAAGCAGAGTGTGTTTCATGGATGAGAACTGTGCTGTGTGTTTCCTTTCAGAAATGGAGATAAATCGCAGGCTCTGTGTCTTCCTACAAGCAAGACTTCGCTTCAGGTAAACACAGTCACATTCAGCTCAAACGAAGCTACATCGTTCATGAAGATCACACGTTTCTCGCTCTTAACTGAAAAGTGATGGATGTTAGACGGCCTGTGGTTTGTATCAGTTTCCTAAGCGGAGTTGAACTAGATTTGTTCCATATGTGTAGGAAACACAGTTTTTTGTTCTGAGTACACTCACGTTTCTTGCTGTATTAGAGACTCTAGAAAGCAAGAGCGTGCTTCTTTCTCTAAAGCAGAGTGTGTTTCATGGATCAGAACTGTGCTGTGTGTTTCCCTTCAGAATTGGAGTTAAATCCCAGGCTCTGTGTCTTCCTACAAGCAAGACTTCGTTTCAGGTAAACGCAGTCAATTTTCAGCTCAAACGAAGCTACATGGTTCACAAAGATCACAAGTTTCTCGCACTTAACTGAAAAGCATTGGATGTTAGACGGCCTGTGGTTTGTATCAGTTTCCTAAGCGGAGTTGAACTAGATATGTTCCGTATGTGTAGGAAACACAATTCTTTTGTTCTGAGCACACTCACGTTTCTTGCTGTATTAGAGACTCTAGAAAGCAAGAGCGTGCTTCTTTCTCTAAAGCAGAGTGTGTTTCATGGATGAGAACTGTGCTGTGTGTTTCCTTTCAGAAATGGAGATAAATCGCAGGCTCTGTGTCTTCCTACAAGCAAGACTTCGCTTCAGGTAAACACAGTCACATTCAGCTCAAACGAAGCTACATCGTTCATGAAGATCACACATTTCTCGCTCTTAATTGAAAAGCATTGGATGTTAGACGGCCTGTGGTTTGTATCCGTTTCCTAAGCGGAGTTGAACTAGATATGTTCCGTATGTGTAGGAAACACAGTTCTTTTGTTCTGAATACACTCACGTTTCTTGCAGTATTAGAGACTCTAGAAAGCAAGAGCATGCTTCTTTCTCTAAAGCAGAGTGTGTTTCATGGATGAGAACTGTGCTGTGTGTTTCCCTTCATAAATGGAGTTAAATCCCAGGCTCTGTGTCTTCCTACAAGCAAGACTTTGGTACAGGTAAACGCAGTCACTTTTCAGCTCAAACGAAGCTAGATTGTTCACTAAGATTACACGTTTCTCGCTCTTAAATGAAAAGCGTTGGATGTTAGACGGCCTGTGGTTTGTATCAGTTTCCTAAGCGGAGTTGAACTAGATATGTTCCGTATGTGTAGGAAACACAGTTCATTTGTTCTGAGTACACTCACGTTTCTTGCTGTATTAGAGAATCTAGAAAGGAAGAGCGTGCTTCTTCCTCTAAAGCAGAGTGTGTTTCATGGATGAGAACTGTGCTGTGTGTTTCCCTTCAGAAAGGGAGTTAAATTCCAAGGTCTGTGTTTTCCTACAAGCAAGACTTCGTTTCAGGTAAACGCAGTCACTTTTCAGCTCAAATGAAGCTACATCGTTCACGAGGATCACACGTTTCTCGCTCTTAACTGAAAAGCATTGGGTGTTAGACGGTATGTGGTTTGTATCAGTTTCATAAGCGGAGTTGAACTAGCTATGTTTCGTATGTGTAGGAAACACAGTTCTTTTTTTCTGAGCACACTCACGTTTCTTGCTGTATTAGAGACTCTAGAAAGCAAGAGCGTGCTTCTTTCTCTAAAGCAGAGTGTGTTTCATGGATGAGAACTGTGCTGTGTGTTTCCCTTCAGAAATGGAGTTAAATCCCAGGCTCTGTGTCTTCCTACAAGCAAGACTTGGTTCCGGGAAAGGCAGTCACTTTTCAGCTCAAACAAAGCTACATCGTTCACGAAGGTCACACGGTTCTCGCTCTAAACTGAAAATCATTGGATGTTAGACTGCCTGTGGTTTGTATCAGTTTCCTAAGCGGAGGTGAACTAGGTATGTTCTGTATGTGTAGGAAACACAGTTCTTTTGTTCGAGGCACACTCACGTTTCTTGCTGTATTAGAGACTCTAGAAAGCAAGAGCGTGCTTCTTTCTCTAAAGCAGAGTGTGTTTCATGGATGAGAACTGTGCTGTGTGTTTCCCTTCATAAATGGAGTTAAATCCCAGGCTCTGTGTCTTCCTACAAGCAAGACTTCGTTTCAGGTAAACGCAGTCACTTTTCACCTCAAACAAAGCTACATCGTTCACAAAGATCACACGTTTCTCGCTCTTAACTGAAAAGCGTTGGATGTTAGACGGCCTGTGGTTTGTATCAGTTTCCTAAGCGGAGTTGAACTAGTTATGTTCCCTATGTGTAGGAATCACAGTTCTTTTGTTCTGAGCACACTCACGTTTCTTGCTGTATTAGAGACTCTAGAAAGCAAGAGCGTGCATCTTTCTCTAAAACAGAGTGTGTTTCATTAATGAGTACTGTGCTGTGTGTTTCCCTTCAGAAATGGAGTTAAATTCCAGGCTCTGTGTCTTCCTACAAGCAAGACTTCATTTCAGGTAAACGCAGTCACTTTTCAGCTCAAATGAAGCTACATCGTTCACGAAGATCACACGTTTCTCGCTCTTAACTGAAAAGCATTGAGTGTTAGACGGTATGTGGTTTGTATTAGTTTCATAAGCGGAGTTGAACTAGCTATGTACCGTATGTGTAGGAAACACAGTTCTTTTGTTCTGAGCACACTCACGTTTCTTGCTGTATTAGAGACTCTAGAAAGCAAGAGCGTGCTTCTTTCTCTAAAGCAGAGTGTGTTTCATGGATGAGAACTGTGCTGTGTGTTTCCTTTCAGAAATGGAGATAAATCGCAGGCTCTGTGTCTTCCTACAAGCAAGACTTCGCTTCAGGTAAACACAGTCACATTCAGCTCAAACGAAGCTACATCGTTCATGAAGATCACACGTTTCTCGCTCTTAACTGAAAAGTGATGGATGTTAGACGGCCTGAGTTTTGTATCGGTTTCCTAAGCGGAGTTGAACTAGATTTGTTCCATATGTGTAGGAAACACAGTTTTTTGTTCTGAGTACACTCACGTTTCTTGCTGTATTAGAGACTCTAGAAAGCAAGAGCGTGCTTCTTTCTCTAAAGCAGAGTGTGTTTCATGGATGAGAACTGTGCTGTGTGTTTCCCTTCAGAAATGGAGTTAAATCCCAGGCTCTGTGTCTTCCTACAAGCAAGACTTCGTTTCAGGTAAACACAGTCAATTTTCAGCTCAAACGAAGCTACATGGTTCACAAAGATCACAAGTTTCTCGCACTTAACTGAAATGCATTGGATGTTAGACGGCCTGTGGTTTGTATCAGTTTCCTAAGCGGAGTTGAACTAGATATGTTCCGTATGTGTAGGAAACACAATTCTTTTGTTCTGAGCACACTCACGTTTCTTGCTGTATTAGAGACTCTAGAAAGCAAGAGCGTGCTTCTTTCTCTAAAGCAGAGTGTGTTTCATGGATGAGAACTGTGCTGTGTGTTTCCTTTCAGAAATGGAGATAAATCGCAGGCTCTGTGTCTTCCTACAAGCAAGACTTCGCTTCAGGTAAACACAGTCACATTCAGCTCAAACGAAGCTACATCGTTCATGAAGATCACACATTTCTCGCTCTTAATTGAAAAGCATTGGATGTTAGACGGCCTGTGGTTTGTATCCGTTTCCTAAGCGGAGTTGAACTAGATATGTTCCGTATGTGTAGGAAACACAGTTCTTTTGTTCTGAATACACTCACGTTTCTTGCAGTATTAGAGACTCTAGAAAGCAAGAGCGTGCTTCTTTCTCTAAAGCAGAGTGTGTTTCATGGATGAGAACTGTGCTGTGTGTTTCCCTTCATAAATGGAGTTAAATCCCAGGCTCTGTGTCTTCCTACAAGCAAGACTTTGGTACAGGTAAACGCAGTCACTTTTCAGCTCAAACGAAGCTAGATTGTTCACTAAGATTACACGTTTCTCGCTCTTAAATGAAAAGCGTTGGATGTTAGACGGCCTGTGGTTTGTATCAGTTTCCTAAGCGGAGTTGAACTAGATATGTTCCGTATGTGTAGGAAACACAGTTCTTTTGTTCTGAGTACACTCACGTTTCTTGCTGTATTAGAGAATCTAGAAAGCAAGAGCGTGCTTCTTCCTCTAAAGCAGAGTGTGTTTCATGGATGAGAACTGTGCTGTGTGTTTCCCTTCAGAAAAGGAGTTAAATTCCAAGGTCTGTGTCTTCCTACAAGCAAGACTTCGTTTCAGGTAAACGCAGTCACTTTTCAGCTCAAACGAAGCTACATCGTTCACGAAGATCACACGTTTCTCGCTCTTAACTGAAAAGCATTGGGTGTTAGACGGTATGTGGTTTGTATCAGTTTCCTAAGCGGAGTTGAACTAGCTATGTTTCGTATGTGTAGGAAACACAGTTCTTTTTTTCTGAGCACACTCACGTTTCTTGCTGTATTAGAGACTCTAGAAAGCAAGAGCGTGCTTCTTTCTCTAAAGCAGAGTGTGTTTCATGGATGAGAACTGTGCTGTGTGTTTCCCTTCAGAAATGGAGTTAAATCCCAGGCTCTGTGTCTTCCTACAAGCAAGACTTGGTTCCGGGAAAGGCAGTCACTTTTCAGCTCAAACAAAGCTACATCGTTCACGAAGGTCACACGGTTCTCGCTCTAAACTGAAAATCATTGGATGTTAGACTGCCTGTGGTTTGTATCAGTTTCCTAAGCGGAGGTGAACTAGGTATGTTCTGTATGTGTAGGAAACACAGTTCTTTTGTTCGAGGCACACTCACGTTTCTTGCTGTATTAGAGACTCTAGAAAGCAAGAGCGTGCTTCTTTCTCTAAAGCAGAGTGTGTTTCATGGATGAGAACTGTGCTGTGTGTTTCCCTTCATAAATGGAGTTAAATCCCAGGCTCTGTGTCTTCCTACAAGCAAGACTTCGTTTCAGGTAAACGCAGTCACTTTTCACCTCAAACAAAGCTACATCGTTCACAAAGATCACACGTTTCTCGCTCTTAACTGAAAAGCGTTGGATGTTAGACGGCCTGTGGTTTGTATCAGTTTCCTAAGCGGAGTTGAACTAGTTATGTTCCCTATGTGTAGGAATCACAGTTCTTTTGTTCTGAGCACACTCACGTTTCTTGCTGTATTAGAGACTCTAGAAAGCAAGAGCGTGCATCTTTCTCTAAAACAGAGTGTGTTTCATTAATGAGTACTGTGCTGTGTGTTTCCCTTCAGAAATGGAGTTAAATTCCAGGCTCTGTGTCTTCCTACAAGCAAGACTTCATTTCAGGTAAACGCAGTCACTTTTCAGCTCAAATGAAGCTACATCGTTCACGAAGATCACACGTTTCTCGCTCTTAACTGAAAAGCATTGAGTGTTAGACGGTATGTGGTTTGTATTAGTTTCATAAGCGGAGTTGAACTAGCTATGTACCGTATGTGTAGGAAACACAGTTCTTTTGTTCTGAGCACACTCACGTTTCTTGCTGTATTAGAGACTCTAGAAAGCAAGAGCGTGCTTCTTTCTCTAAAGCAGAGTGTGTTTCATGGATGAGAACTGTGCTGTGTGTTTCCTTTCAGAAATGGAGATAAATCGCAGGCTCTGTGTCTTCCTACAAGCAAGACTTCGCTTCAGGTAAACACAGTCACATTCAGCTCAAACGAAGCTACATCGTTCATGAAGATCACACGTTTCTCGCTCTTAACTGAAAAGTGATGGATGTTAGACGGCCTGAGTTTTGTATCGGTTTCCTAAGCGGAGTTGAACTAGATTTGTTCCATATGTGTAGGAAACACAGTTTTTTGTTCTGAGTACACTCACGTTTCTTGCTGTATTAGAGACTCTAGAAAGCAAGAGCGTGCTTCTTTCTCTAAAGCAGAGTGTGTTTCATGGATGAGAACTGTGCTGTGTGTTTCCCTTCAGAAATGGAGTTAAATCCCAGGCTCTGTGTCTTCCTACAAGCAAGACTTCGTTTCAGGTAAACGCAGTCAATTTTCAGCTCAAACGAAGCTACATGGTTCACAAAGATCACAAGTTTCTCGCACTTAACTGAAATGCATTGGATGTTAGACGGCCTGTGGTTTGTATCAGTTTCCTAAGCGGAGTTGAACTAGATATGTTCCGTATGTGTAGGAAACACAATTCTTTTGTTCTGAGCACACTCACGTTTCTTGCTGTATTAGAGACTCTAGAAAGCAAGAGCGTGCTTCTTTCTCTAAAGCAGAGTGTGTTTCATGGATGAGAACTGTGCTGTGTGTTTCCTTTCAGAAATGGAGATAAATCGCAGGCTCTGTGTCTTCCTACAAGCAAGACTTCGCTTCAGGTAAACACAGTCACATTCAGCTCAAACGAAGCTACATCGTTCATGAAGATCACACATTTCTCGCTCTTAATTGAAAAGCATTGGATGTTAGACGGCCTGTGGTTTGTATCCGTTTCCTAAGCGGAGTTGAACTAGATATGTTCCGTATGTGTAGGAAACACAGTTCTTTTGTTCTGAATACACTCACGTTTCTTGCAGTATTAGAGACTCTAGAAAGCAAGAGCGTGCTTCTTTCTCTAAAGCAGAGTGTGTTTCATGGATGAGAACTGTGCTGTGTGTTTCCCTTCATAAATGGAGTTAAATCCCAGGCTCTGTGTCTTCCTACAAGCAAGACTTTGGTACAGGTAAACGCAGTCACTTTTCAGCTCAAACGAAGCTAGATTGTTCACTAAGATTACACGTTTCTCGCTCTTAAATGAAAAGCGTTGGATGTTAGACGGCCTGTGGTTTGTATCAGTTTCCTAAGCGGAGTTGAACTAGATATGTTCCGTATGTGTAGGAAACACAGTTCTTTTGTTCTGAGTACACTCACGTTTCTTGCTGTATTAGAGAATCTAGAAAGCAAGAGCGTGCTTCTTCCTCTAAAGCAGAGTGTGTTTCATGGATGAGAACTGTGCTGTGTGTTTCCCTTCAGAAAAGGAGTTAAATTCCAAGGTCTGTGTCTTCCTACAAGCAAGACTTCGTTTCAGGTAAACGCAGTCACTTTTCAGCTCAAACGAAGCTACATCGTTCACGAAGATCACACGTTTCTCGCTCTTAACTGAAAAGCATTGGGTGTTAGACGGTATGTGGTTTGTATCAGTTTCATAAGCGGAGTTGAACTAGCTATGTTTCGTATGTGTAGGAAACACAGTTCTTTTTTTCTGAGCACACTCACGTTTCTTGCTGTATTAGAGACTCTAGAAAGCAAGAGCGTGCTTCTTTCTCTAAAGCAGAGTGTGTTTCATGGATGAGAACTGTGCTGTGTGTTTCCCTTCAGAAATGGAGATAAATCCCAGGCTCTGTGTCTTCCTACAAGCAAGACTTCGTTTCAGTTAAACGCAGTCACATTCAGCTCAAACGAAGCTACATCGTTCATGAAGATCACACATTTCTCGCTCTTAACTGAAAAGCATTGGATGTTATACGGCCCGTGGTTTGTATCAGTTTCCTAAGCGGAGTTGAACTAGATATGTTCCGTATGTGTAGGAAACACAGTTCTTTTGTTCTGAGTACACTCACGTTTCTTGCTGTATTAGAGACTCTAGAAAGCAAGAGCGTGCTTCTTTCTCTAAAGCAGAGTGTGTTTCATGGATGAGAACTGTGCTGTGTGTTTCCCTTCAGAAATGGAGTTAAATCCCAGGCTCTGTGTCTTCCTACAGGCAAGACTTGGTTCCGGGAAATGCAGTCACTTTTCAGCTCAAACAAAGCTACATGGTTCACAAAGATCACAAGTTTCTCGCACTTAACTGAAAAGCATTGGATGTTAGACGGCTTGTGGTTTGTATCAGTGTCCTAAGCGGAGTTGAACTAGATCTATTCCATATGTGTAGGAAACACAGTTCTTTTGTTCTGAGCACACTCACGTTTCTTGCTGTATTAGAGACTCTAGAAAGCAAGAGTGTGCTTCTTTCTCTAAAGCAGAGTGTGTTTCATGGATGAGAACTGTGCTGTGTGTTTCCCTTCAGAAATCGAGATAAATCCCAGGCTCTGTGTCTTCCTACAAGTAAGACTTCGCTTCAGGTAAACACAGTCACATTCAGCTCAAACGAAGCTACATCGTTCATGAAGATCACACATTACTCGCTCTTAATTGAAAAGCATTGGATGTTAGACGGCCTGTGGTTTGTATCCGTTTCCTAAGCGGAGTTGAACTAGATATGTTCCGTATGTGTAGGAAACACAGTTCTTTTGTTCTGAATACACTCACGTTTCTTGCAGTATTAGAGACTCTAGAAAGCAAGAGCGTGCTTCTTTCTCTAAAGCAGAGTGTGTTTCATGGATGAGAACTGTGCTGTGTGTTTCCCTTCAGAAATGGAGTTAAATCCCAGGCTCTGTGTCTTCCTACAAGCAAGACTTTGGTACAGGTAAACGCAATCACTTTTCAGCTCAAACGAAGCTAGATTGTTCACTAAGATTACACGTTTCTCGCTCTTAAATGAAAAGCGTTGGATGTTAGACGGCCTGTGGTTTGTATCAGTTTCCTAAGCGGAGTTGAACTAGATATGTTCCGTATGTGTAGGAAACACAGTTCTTTTGTTCTGAGTACACTCACGTTTCTTGCTGTATTAGAGAATCTAGAAAGCAAGAGCGTGCTTCTTCCTCTAAAGCAGAGTGTGTTTCATGGATGAGAACTGTGCTGTGTGTTTCCCTTCAGAAAGGGAGTTAAATTCCAAGGTCTGTGTCTTCCTACAAGCAAGACTTCGTTTCAGGTAAACGCAGTCACTTTTCAGCTCAAACGAAGCTACATCGTTCACGAAGATCACACGTTTCTCGCTCTTAACTGAAAAGCATTGGGTGTTAGACGGTATGTGGTTTGTATCAGTTTCCTAAGCGGAGTTGAACTAGCTATGTTTCGTATGTGTAGGAAACACAGTTCTTTTTTTCTGAGCACACTCACGTTTCTTGCTGTATTAGAGACTCTAGAAAGCAAGAGCGTGCTTCTTTCTCTAAAGCAGAGTGTGTTTCATGGATGAGAACTGTGCTGTGTGTTTCCCTTCAGAAATGGAGATAAATCCCAGGCTCTGTGTCTTCCTACAAGCAAGACTTCGTTTCAGTTAAACGCAGTCACATTCAGCTCAAACGAAGCTACATCGTTCATGAAGATCACACATTTCTCGCTCTTAATTGAAAAGCATTGGATGTTATACGGCCTGTGGTTTGTATCAGTTTCCTAAGCGGAGTTGAACTAGATATGTTCCTTATGTGTAGGAAACACAGTTCTTTTGTTCTGAGTACACTCACGTTTCTTGCTGTATTTGAGACTCTAGAAAGCAAGAGCGTGCTTCTTTCTCTAAAGCAGAGTGTGTTTCATGGATGAGAACTGTGCTGTGTGTTTCCCTTCCTAAATGGAGTTAAATCCCAGGCTCTGTGTCTTCCTACAAGCAAGACTTGGTTCCGGGAAATGCAGTCACTTTTCAGCTCAAACAAAGCTACATCGTTCACGAAGATCACACGTTTCTCCCTCTTAACTGAAAAGCATTGGGTGTTAGACGGTATGTGGTTTGTATCAGTTTCCTAAGCGGAGTTGAATTAGCTATGTACCATATGTGTAGGAAACACAGTTCTTTTGTTCTGAGCACACTCACGTTTCTTGCTGTATTAATGACTCTAGAAAGCAAGAGCGTGCTTCTTTCTCTAAAGCAGAGTGTGTTCCATGGATGAGAACTGTGCTGTGTGTTTCCCTTCAGAAATGGAGTTAAATCTCAGACTCTGTGTCTTCTTTCGAGCAAGACTTCGTTTCAGGAAAACGCAGTCACTTTTCAGCTCAAACGAAGCTACATCGTTCACAAAGATCACACGTTTCTCGCTCTTAACTGAAAAGTGATGGATGTTAGACGGCCTGTGTTTTGTATCAGTTTCCTAAGCGGAGTTGAACTAGATATGTTCCGTATGTGTAGGAAACACAATTCTTTTGTTCTGAGCACACTCACGTTTCTTGCTGTATTAGAGACTCTAGAAAGCAAGAGCGTGCTTCTTTCTCTAAAGCAGAGTGTGTTTCATGGATGAGAACTGTGCTGTGTGTTTCCTTTCAGAAATGGAGATAAATCGCAGGCTCTGTGTCTTCCTACAAGCAAGACTTCGCTTCAGGTAAACACAGTCACATTCAGCTCAAACGAAGCTACATCGTTCATGAAGATCACACATTTCTCGCTCTTAATTGAAAAGCATTGGATGTTAGACGGCCTGTGGTTTGTATCCGTTTCCTAAGCGGAGTTGAACTAGATATGTTCCGTATGTGTAGGAAACACAGTTCTTTTGTTCTGAGTACACTCACGTTTCTTGCTGTATTAGAGAATCTAGAAAGCAAGAGCGTGCTTCTTCCTCTAAAGCAGAGTGTGTTTCATGGATGAGAACTGTGCTGTGTGTTTCCCTTCAGAAAGGGAGTTAAATTCCAAGGTCTGTGTCTTCCTACAAGCAAGACTTCGTTTCAGGTAAACGCAGTCACTTTTCAGCTCAAATGAAGCTACATCGTTCACGAAGATCACACGTTTCTCGCTCTTAACTGAAAAGCATTGGGTGTTAGACGGTATGTGGTTTGTATCAGTTTCATAAGCGGAGTTGAACTAGCTATGTTTCGTATGTGTAGGAAACACAGTTCTTTTTTTCTGAGCACACTCACGTTTCTTGCTGTATTAGAGACTCTAGAAAGCAAGAGCGTGCTTCTTTCTCTAAAGCAGAGTGTGTTTCATGGATGAGAACTGTGCTGTGTGTTTCCCTTCAGAAATGGAGATAAATCCCAGGCTCTGTGTCTTCCTACAAGCAAGACTTCGTTTCAGTTAAACGCAGTCACATTCAGCTCAAACGAAGCTACATCGTTCATGAAGATCACACATTTCTCGCTCTTAATTGAAAAGCATTGGATGTTATACGGCCCGTGGTTTGTATCAGTTTCCTAAGCGGAGTTGAACTAGATATGTTCCGTATGTGTAGGAAACACAGTTCTTTTGTTCTGAGTACACTCACGTTTCTTGCTGTATTAGAGACTCTAGAAAGCAAGAGCGTGCTTCTTTCTCTAAAGCAGAGTGTGTTTCATGGATGAGAACTGTGCTGTGTGTTTCCCTTCAGAAATGGAGTTAAATCCCAGGCTCTGTGTCTTCCTACAAGAAAGACTTGGTTCCGGGAAAGGCAGTCACTTTTCAGCTCAAACAAAGCTACATCGTTCACGAAGGTCACACGGTTCTCGCTCTAAACTGAAAATCATTGGATGTTAGACTGCCTGTGGTTTGTATCAGTTTCCTAAGCGGAGGTGAACTAGGTATGTTCTGTATGTGTAGGAAACACAGTTCTTTTGTTCGAGGCACACTCACGTTTCTTGCTGTATTAGAGACTCTAGAAAGCAAGAGCGTGCTTCTATCTCTAAAGCAGAGTGTGTTTCATGGATGGGAACTGTACTGTGTGTTTCCCTTCATAAATGGAGTTAAATCCCAGGCTCTGTGTCTTCCTACAAGCAAGACTTCTTTTCAGGAAAACGCAGTCACTTTTCAGCTCAAACGAAGCTACATTGTTCACAAAGATCACACGTTTCTCGCTCTTAACTGAAAAGCGTTGGATGTTAGACGGCCTGTGTTTTGTATCAGTTTCCTAAGCGGAGTTGAACTAGATTTGTTCCATATGTGTAGGAAACACAGTTTTTTGTTCTGAGTACACTCACGTTTCTTGCTGTATTAGAGACTCTAGAAAGCAAGAGCGTGCTTCTTTCTCTAAAGCAGAGTGTGTTTCATGGATGAGAACTGTGCTGTGTGTTTCCCTTCAGAAATGGAGTTAAATCCCAGGCTCTGTGTCTTCCTACAAGCAAGACTTCGTTTCAGGTAAACGCAGTCAATTTTCAGCTCAAACGAAGCTACATGGTTCACAAAGATCACAAGTTTCTCGCACTTAACTGAAAAGCATTGGATGTTAGACGGCCTGTGATTTGTATCAGTTTCCTAAGCGGAGTTGAACTAGGTATGTTCCGTACGTGTAGGAAACACAGTTCTTTTGTTCTGAGTACACTCACGTTTCTTGCTGTATTAGAGAATCTAGAAAGCAAGAGCATGCTTCTTTCTCTAAAGCAGAGTGTGTTTCATGGATGAGAACTGTGCTGTGTGTTTCCCTTCAGAAATGGAGTTAAATCCCAGGCTCTGTGTCTTCCTACAAGCAAGAATTTGGTACAGGTAAACGCAGTCATTTTTCAGCTCAAACGAAGCTACATCGTTCACGAAGATCACACGTTTCTCGCTCTTAACTGAAAAGCATTGGGTGTTAGACGGTATGTGGTTTGTATCAGTTTCCTAAGCGGAGTTGAACTAGCTATGTTTCGTATGTGTAGGAAACACAGTTCTTTTTTTCTGAGCACACTCACGTTTCTTGCTGTATTAGAGACTCTAGAAAGCAAGAGCGTGCTTCTTTCTCTAAAGCAGAGTGTGTTTCATGGATGAGAACTGTGCTGTGTGTTTCCCTTCAGAAATGGAGATAAATCCCAGGCTCTGTGTCTTCCTACAAGCAAGACTTCGTTTCAGTTAAACGCAGTCACATTCAGCTCAAACGAAGCTACATCGTTCATGAAGATCACACATTTCTCGCTCTTAATTGAAAAGCATTGGATGTTATACGGCCTGTGGTTTGTATCAGTTTCCTAAGCGGAGTTGAACTAGATATGTTCCTTATGTGTAGGAAACACAGTTCTTTTGTTCTGAGTACACTCACGTTTCTTGCTGTATTAGAGACTCTAGAAAGCAAGAGCGTGCTTCTTTCTCTAAAGCAGAGTGTGTTTCATGGATGAGAACTGTGCTGTGTGTTTCCCTTCAGAAATGGAGTTAAATCCCAGGCTCTGTGTCTTCCTACAAGCAAGACTTGGTTCCGGGAAATGCAGTCACTTTTCAGCTCAAACAAAGCTACATCGTTCACGAAGATCACACGTTTCTCGCTCTTAACTGAAAAGCATTGGGTGTTAGACGGTATGTGGTTTGTATCAGTTTCCTAAGCGGAGTTGAATTAGCTATGTACCATATGTGTAGGAAACACAGTTCTTTTGTTCTGAGCACACTCACGTTTCTTGCTGTATTAATGACTCTAGAAAGCAAGAGCGTGCTTCTTTCTCTAAAGCAGAGTGTGTTTCATGGATGAGAACTGTGCTGTGTGTTTCCCTTCAGAAATGGAGTTAAATCTCAGACTCTGTGTCTTCCTTCGAGCAAGACTTCGTTTCAGGAAAACGCAGTCACTTTTCAGCTCAAACGAAGCTACATCGTTCACAAAGATCACACGTTTCTCGCTCTTAACTGAAAAGTGATGGATGTTAGACGGCCTGTGTTTTGTATCAGTTTCCTAAGCGGAGTTGAACTAGATTTGTTCCATATGTGTAGGAAACACAGTTTTTTGTTCTGAGTACACTCACTTTTCTTGCTGTATTAGAGACTCTAGAAAGCAAGAGCGTGCTTCTTTCTCTAAAGTAGAGTGTGTTTCATGGATGAGAACTGTGCTGTGTGTTTCCCTTCAGAAATGGAGTTAAATCCCAGGCTCTGTGTCTTCCTACAAGCAAGACTTCGTTTCAGGTAAACGCAGTCAATTTTCAGCTCAAACGAAGCTACATGGTTCACAAAGATCACAAGTTTCTCGCACTTAACTGAAATGCATTGGATGTTAGACGGCCTGTGGTTTGTATCAGTTTCCTAAGCGGAGTTGAACTAGATATGTTCCGTATGTGTAGGAAACACAATTCTTTTGTTCTGAGCACACTCACGTTTCTTGCTGTATTAGAGACTCTAGAAAGCAAGAGCGTGCTTCTTTCTCTAAAGCAGAGTGTGTTTCATGGATGAGAACTGTGCTGTGTGTTTCCTTTCAGAAATGGAGATAAATCGCAGGCTCTGTGTCTTCCTACAAGCAAGACTTCGCTTCAGGTAAACACAGTCACATTCAGCTCAAACGAAGCTACATCGTTCATGAAGATCACACATTTCTCGCTCTTAATTGAAAAGCATTGGATGTTAGACGGCCTGTGGTTTGTATCAGTTTCCTAAGCGGAGTTGAACTAGATATGTTCCGTACGTGTAGGAAACACAGTTCTTTTGTTCTGAGTACACTCACGTTTCTTGCTGTATTAGAGAATCTAGAAAGCAAGAGCATGCTTCTTTCTCTAAAGCAGAGTGTGTTTCATGGATGAGAACTGTGCTGTGTGTTTCCCTTCAGAAATGGAGTTAAATCCCAGGCTCTGTGTCTTCCTACAAGCAAGACTTGGTTCCGGGAAATGCAGTCACTTTTCAGCTCAAACAAAGCTACATCGTTCACGAAGATCACACGTTTCTCGCTCTTAACTGAAAAGCATTGGGTGTTAGACGGTATGTGGTTTGTATCAGTTTCCTAAGCGGAGTTGAATTAGCTATGTACCATATGTGTAGGAAACACAGTTCTTTTGTTCTGAGCACACTCACGTTTCTTGCTGTATTAATGACTCTAGAAAGCAAGAGCGTGCTTCTTTCTCTAAAGCAGAGTGTGTTTCATGGATGAGAACTGTGCTGTGTGTTTCCCTTCAGAAATGGAGTTAAATCTCAGACTCTGTGTCTTCCTTCGAGCAAGACTTCGTTTCAGGAAAACGCAGTCACTTTTCAGCTCAAACGAAGCTACATCGTTCACAAAGATCACACGTTTCTCGCTCTTAACTGAAAAGTGATGGATGTTAGACGGCCTGTGTTTTGTATCAGTTTCCTAAGCGGAGTTGAACTAGATTTGTTCCATATGTGTAGGAAACACAGTTTTTTGTTCTGAGTACACTCACTTTTCTTGCTGTATTAGAGACTCTAGAAAGCAAGAGCGTGCTTCTTTCTCTAAAGTAGAGTGTGTTTCATGGATGAGAACTGTGCTGTGTGTTTCCCTTCAGAAATGGAGTTAAATCCCAGGCTCTGTGTCTTCCTACAAGCAAGACTTCGTTTCAGGTAAACGCAGTCAATTTTCAGCTCAAACGAAGCTACATGGTTCACAAAGATCACAAGTTTCTCGCACTTAACTGAAATGCATTGGATGTTAGACGGCCTGTGGTTTGTATCAGTTTCCTAAGCGGAGTTGAACTAGATATGTTCCGTATGTGTAGGAAACACAATTCTTTTGTTCTGAGCACACTCACGTTTCTTGCTGTATTAGAGACTCTAGAAAGCAAGAGCGTGCTTCTTTCTCTAAAGCAGAGTGTGTTTCATGGATGAGAACTGTGCTGTGTGTTTCCTTTCAGAAATGGAGATAAATCGCAGGCTCTGTGTCTTCCTACAAGCAAGACTTCGCTTCAGGTAAACACAGTCACATTCAGCTCAAACGAAGCTACATCGTTCATGAAGATCACACATTTCTCGCTCTTAATTGAAAAGCATTGGATGTTAGACGGCCTGTGGTTTGTATCCGTTTCCTAAGCGGAGTTGAACTAGATATGTTCCGTATGTGTAGGAAACACAGTTCTTTTATTCTGAATACACTCACGTTTCTTGCAGTATTAGAGACTCTAGAAAGCAAGAGCGTGCTTCTTTCTCTAAAGCAGAGTGTGTTTCATGGATGAGAACTGTGCTGTGTGTTTCCCTTCATAAATGGAGTTAAATCCCAGGCTCTGTGTCTTCCTACAAGCAAGACTTTGGTACAGGTAAACGCAGTCACTTTTCAGCTCAAACGAAGCTAGATTGTTCACTAAGATTACACGTTTATCGCTCTTAAATGAAAAGCGTTGGATGTTAGACGGCCTGTGGTTTGTATCAGTTTCCTAAGCGGAGTTGAACTAGATATGTTCCGTATGTGTAGGAAACACAGTTCTTTTGTTCTGAGTACACTCACGTTTCTTGCTGTATTAGAGAATCTAGAAAGCAAGAGCGTGCTTCTTCCTCTAAAGCAGAGTGTGTTTCATGGATGAGAACTGTGCTGTGTGTTTCCCTTCAGAAAGGGAGTTAAATTCCAAGGTCTGTGTCTTCCTACAAGCAAGACTTCGTTTCAGGTAAACGCAGTCACTTTTCAGCTCAAATGAAGCTACATCGTTCACGAAGATCACACGTTTCTCGCTCTTAACTGAAAAGCATTGGGTGTTAGACGGTATGTGGTTTGTATCAGTTTCATAAGCGGAGTTGAACTAGCTATGTTTCGTATGTGTAGGAAACACAGTTCTTTTTTTCTGAGCACACTCACGTTTCTTGCTGTATTAGAGACTCTAGAAAGCAAGAGCGTGCTTCTTTCTCTAAAGCAGAGTGTGTTTCATGGATGAGAACTGTGCTGTGTGTTTCCCTTCAGAAATGGAGATAAATCCCAGGCTCTGTGTCTTCCTACAAGCAAGACTTCGTTTCAGTTAAACGCAGTCACATTCAGCTCAAACGAAGCTACATCGTTCATGAAGATCACACATTTCTCGCTCTTAATTGAAAAGCATTGGATGTTATACGGCCCGTGGTTTGTATCAGTTTCCTAAGCGGAGTTGAACTAGATATGTTCCGTATGTGTAGGAAACACAGTTCTTTTGTTCTGAGTACACTCACGTTTCTTGCTGTATTAGAGACTCTAGAAAGCAAGAGCGTGCTTCTTTCTCTAAAGCAGAGTGTGTTTCATGGATGAGAACTGTGCTGTGTGTTTCCCTTCAGAAATGGAGTTAAATCCCAGGCTCTGTGTCTTCCTACAAGCAAGACTTGGTTCCGGGAAAGGCAGTCACTTTTCAGCTCAAACAAAGCTACATCGTTCACGAAGGTCACACGGTTCTCGCTCTAAACTGAAAATCATTGGATGTTAGACTGCCTGTGGTTTGTATCAGTTTCCTAAGCGGAGGTGAACTAGGTATGTTCTGTATGTGTAGGAAACACAGTTCTTTTGTTCGAGGCACACTCACGTTTCTTGCTGTATTAGAGACTCTAGAAAGCAAGAGCGTGCTTCTTTCTCTAAAGCAGAGTGTGTTTCATGGATGAGAACTGTACTGTGTGTTTCCCTTCATAAATGGAGTTAAATCCCAGGCTCTGTGTCTTCCTACAAGCAAGACTTCTTTTCAGGAAAACGCAGTCACTTTTCCGCTCAAACGAAGCTACATCGTTCACAAAGATCACACGTTTTTTGCTCTTAACTGAAAAGCGTTGGATGTTAGACGGCCTGTGTTTTGTATCAGTTTCCTAAGCGGAGTTGAACTAGATTTGTTCCATATGTGTAGGAAACACAGTTTTTTGTTCTGAGTACACTCACGTTTCTTGCTGTATTAGAGACTCTAGAAAGCAAGAGCGTGCTTCTTTCTCTAAAGCAGAGTGTGTTTCATGGATGAGAACTGTGCTGTGTGTTTCCCTTCAGAAATGGAGTTAAATCCCAGGCTCTGTGTCTTCCTACAAGCAAGACTTCTTTTCAGGTAAACGCAGTCAATTTTCAGCTCAAACGAAGCTACATGGTTCACAAAGATCACAAGTTTCTCGCACTTAACTGAAAAGCATTGGATGTTAGACGGCCTGTGATTTGTATCAGTTTCCTAAGCGGAGTTGAACTAGATATGTTCCGTATGTGTAGGAAACACAGTTCTTTTGTTCTGAGCACACTCACGTTTCTTGGTGTATTAGAGACTCTAGAAAGCAAGAGCGTGCTTCTTTCTCTAAAGCAGAGTGTGTTTCATGGATGAGAACTGTGCTGTGTGTTTCCTTTCAGAAATGGAGATAAATCCCAGGCTCTGTGTCTTCCTACAAGCAAGACTTCGCTTCAGGTAAACACAGTCACATTCAGCTCAAACGAAGCTACATCGTTCATGAAGATCACACATTTCTCTCTCTTAATTGAAAAGCATTGGATGTTAGACGGCCTGTGGTTTGTATCAGTTTCCTAAGCGGAGTTGAACTAGATATGTTCCGTACGTGTAGGAAACACAGTTCTTTTGTTCTGAGTACACTCACGTTTCTTGCTGTATTAGAGAATCTAGAAAGCAAGAGCATGCTTCTTTCTCTAAAGCAGAGTGTGTTTCATGGATGAGAACTGTGCTGTGTGTTTCCCTTCAGAAATGGAGTTAAATCCCAGGCTCTGTGTCTTCCTACAAGCAAGACTTTGGTACAGGTAAACACAGTCATTTTTCAGCTCAAACGAAGCTACATCGTTCACGAAGATCACACGTTTCTCGCTCTTAACTGAAAAGCATTGGGTGTTAGACGGTATGTGGTTTGTATCAGTTTCCTAAGCGGAGTTGAACTAGCTATGTTTCGTATGTGTAGGAAACACAGTTCTTTTTTTCTGAGCACACTCACGTTTCTTGCTGTATTAGAGACTCTAGAAAGCAAGAGCGTGCTTCTTTCTCTAAAGCAGAGTGTGTTTCATGGATGAGAACTGTGCTGTGTGTTTCCCTTCAGAAATGGAGATAAATCCCACGCTCTGTGTCTTCCTACAAGCAAGACTTCGTTTCAGTTAAACGCAGTCACATTCAGCTCAAACGAAGCTACATCGTTCATGAAGATCACACATTTCTCGCTCTTAATTGAAAAGCATTGGATGTTATACGGCCTGTGGTTTGTATCAGTTTCCTAAGCGGACTTGAACTAGATATGTTCCTTATGTGTAGGAAACACAGTTCTTTTGTTCTGAGTACACTCACGTTTCTTGCTGTATTAGAGACTCTAGAAAGCAAGAGCGTGCTTCTTTCTCTAAAGCAGAGTGTGTTTCATGGATGAGAACTGTGCTGTGTGTTTCCCTTCAGAAATGGAGTTAAATCCCAGGCTCTGTGTCTTCCTACAAGCAAGACTTGGTTCCGGGAAATGCAGTCACTTTTCAGCTCAAACGAAGCTACATCGTTCACGAAGATCACACGTTTCTCGCTCTTAACTGAAAAGCATTGGGTGTTAGACGGTATGTGGTTTGTATCAGTTTCCTAAGCGGAGTTGAATTAGCTATGTACCATATGTGTAGGAAACACAGTTCTTTTGTTCTGAGCACACTCACATTTCTTGCTGTATTAATGACTCTAGAAAGCAAGAGCGTGCTTCTTTCTCTAAAGCAGAGTGTGTTTCATGGATGAGAACTGTGCTGTGTGTTTCCCTTCAGAAATGGAGTTAAATCTCAGACTCTGTGTCTTCCTTCGAGCAAGACTTCGTTTCAGGAAAACGCAGTCACTTTTCATCTCAAACGAAGCTACATCGTTCACAAAGATCACACGTTTCTCGCTCTTAACTGAAAAGTGATGGATGTTAGACGGCCTGTGTTTGTATCAGTTTCCTAAGCGGAGTTGAACTAGATTTGTTCCATATGTGTAGGAAACACAGTTTTTTGTTCTGAGTACACTCACGTTTCTTGCTGTATTAGAGACTCTAGAAAGCAAGAGCGTGCTTCTTTCTCTAAAGCAGAGTGTGTTTCATGGATGAGAACTGTGCTGTGTGTTTCCCTTCAGAAATGGAGTTAAATCCCAGGCTCTGTGTCTTCCTACAAGCAAGACTTCGTTTCAGGTAAACGCAGTCACTTTTCAGCTCAAACGAAGCTACATGGTTCACAAAGATCACAAGTTTCTCGCACTTAACTGAAAAGCATTGGATGTTAGACGGCCTGTGGTTTGTATCAGTTTCCTAAGCGGAGTTGAACTAGATATGTTCCGTATGTGTAGGAAACACAATTCTTTTGTTCTGAGCACACTCACGTTTCTTGCTGTATTAGAGACTCTAGAAAGCAAGAGCGTGCTTCTTTCTCTAAAGCAGAGTGTGTTTCATGGATGAGAACTGTGCTGTGTGTTTCCTTTCAGAAATGGAGATAAATCGCAGGCTCTGTGTCTTCCTACAAGCAAGACTTCGCTTCAGGTAAACACAGTCACATTCAGCTCAAACGAAGCTACATCGTTCATGAAGATCACACGTTTCTCGCTCTGAACTGAAAAGTGATGGATGTTAGACGGCCTGTGTTTTGTATCAGTTTCCTAAGCGGAGTTGAACTAGATTTGTTCCATATGTGTAGGAAACACAGTTTTTTGTTCTGAGTACACTCACGTTTCTTGCTGTATTAGAGACTCTAGAAAGCAAGAGCGTGCTTCTTTCTCTAAAGCAGAGTGTGTTTCATGGATGAGAACTGTGCTGTGTGTTTCCCTTCAGAAATGGAGTTAAATCCCAGGCTCTGTGTCTTCCTACAAGCAAGACTTCGTTTCAGGTAAACGCAGTCAATTTTCAGCTCAAACGAAGCTACATGGTTCACAAAGATCACAAGTTTCTCGCACTTAACTGAAATGCATTGGATGTTAGACGGCCTGTGGTTTGTATCAGTTTCCTAAGCGGAGTTGAACTAGATATGTTCCGTATGTGTAGGAAACACAATTCTTTTGTTCTGAGCACACTCACGTTTCTTGCTGTATTAGAGACTCTAGAAAGCAAGAGCATGCTTCTTTCTCTAAAGCAGAGTGTGTTTCATGGATGAGAACTGTGCTGTGTGTTTCCATTCAGAAATGGAGATAAATCGCAGGCTCTGTGTCTTCCTACAAGCAAGACTTCGCTTCAGGTAAACGCAGTCACTTTTCAGCTCAAACGAAGCTACATCGTTCATGAAGATCACACATTTCTCGCTCTTAATTGAAAAGCATTGGATGTTAGACGGCCTGTGGTTTGTATCCGTTTCCTAAGCGGAGTTGAACTAGATATGTTCCGTATGTGTAGGAAACACAGTTGTTTTGTTCTGAATACACTCACGTTTCTTGCAGTATTAGAGACTCTAGAAAGCAAGAGCGTGCTTCTTTCTTTAAAGCAGAGTGTGTTTCATGGATGAGAACTGTGCTGTGTGTTTCCCTTCATAAATGGAGTTAAATCCCAGGCTCTGTGTCTTCCTACAAGCAAGACTTTGGTACAGGTAAACGCAGTCACTTTTCAGCTCAAACGAAGCTAGATTGTTCACTAAGATTACACGTTTCTCGCTCTTAAATGAAAAGCGTTGGATGTTAGACGGCCTGTGGTTTGTATCAGTTTCCTAAGCGGAGTTGAACTAGATATGTTCCGTATGTGTAGGAAACACAATTCTTTTGTTCTGAGCACACTCACGTTTCTTGCTGTATTAGAGACTCTAGAAAGCAAGAGGGTGCTTCTTTCTCTAAAGCAGAGTGTGTTTCATGGATGAGAACTGTGCTGTGTGTTTCCTTTCAGAAATGGAGATAAATCGCAGGCTCTGTGTCTTCCTACAAGCAAGACTTCGCTTCAGGTAAACACAGTCACATTCAGCTCAAACGAAGCTACATCGTTCATGAAGATCACACATTTCTCGCTCTTAATTGAAAAGCATTGGATGTTAGACGGCCTGTGGTTTGTATCAGTTTCCTAAGCGGAGTTGAACTAGATATGTTCCGTACGTGTAGGAAACACAGTTCTTTTGTTCTGAGTACACTCACGTTTCTTGCTGTATTAGAGAATCTAGAAAGCAAGAGCATGCTTCTTTCTCTAAAGCAGAGTGTGTTTCATGGATGAGAACTGTGCTGTGTGTTTCCCTTCAGAAATGGAGTTAAATCCCAGGCTCTGTGTCTTCCTACAAGCAAGACTTGGTTCCGGGAAATGCAGTCACTTTTCAGCTCAAACAAAGCTACATCGTTCACGAAGATCACACGTTTCTCGCTCTTAACTGAAAAGCATTGGGTGTTAGACGGTATGTGGTTTGTATCAGTTTCCTAAGCGGAGTTGAACTAGCTATGTTTCGTATGTGTAGGAAACACAGTTCTTTTTTTCTGAGCACACTCACGTTTCTTGCTGTATTAGAGACTCTAGAAAGCAAGAGCGTGCTTCTTTCTCTAAAGCAGAGTGTGTTTCATGGATGAGAACTGTGCTGTGTGTTTCCCTTCAGAAATGGAGATAAATCCCAGGCTCTGTGTCTTCCTACAAGCAAGACTTCGTTTCAGTTAAACGCAGTCACATTCAGCTCAAACGAAGCTACATCGTTCATGAAGATCACACATTTCTCGCTCTTAATTGAAAAGCATTGGATGTTATACGGCCTGTGGTTTGTATCAGTTTCCTAAGCGGAGTTGAACTAGATATGTTCCTTATGTGTAGGAAACACAGTTCTTTTGTTCTGAGTACACTCACGTTTCTTGCTGTATTAGAGACTCTAGAAAGCAAGAGCGTGCTTCTTTCTCTAAAGCAGAGTGTGTTTCATGGATGAGAACTGTGCTGTGTGTTTCCCTTCAGAAATGGAGTTAAATCCCAGGCTCTGTGTCTTCCTACAAGCAAGACTTGGTTCCGGGAAATGCAGTCACTTTTCAGCTCAAACAAAGCTACATCGTTCACGAAGATCACACGTTTCTCGCTCTTAACTGAAAAGCATTGGGTGTTAGACGGTATGTGGTTTGTATCAGTTTCCTAAGCGGAGTTGAATTAGCTATGTACCATATGTGTAGGAAACACAGTTCTTTTGTTCTGAGCACACTCACGTTTCTTGCTGTATTAATGACTCTAGAAAGCAAGAGCGTGCTTCTTTCTCTAAAGCAGAGTGTGTTTCATGGATGAGAACTGTGCTGTGTGTTTCCCTTCAGAAATGGAGTTAAATCTCAGACTCTGTGTCTTCCTTCGAGCAAGACTTCGTTTCAGGAAAACGCAGTCACTTTTCAGCTCAAACGAAGCTACATCGTTCACAAAGATCACACGTTTCTCGCTCTTAACTGAAAAGTGATGGATGTTAGACGGCCTGTGTTTTGTATCAGTTTCCTAAGCGGAGTTGAACTAGATTTGTTCCATATGTGTAGGAAACACAGTTTTTTGTTCTGAGTACACTCACTTTTCTTGCTGTATTAGAGACTCTAGAAAGCAAGAGCGTGCTTCTTTCTCTAAAGTAGAGTGTGTTTCATGGATGAGAACTGTGCTGTGTGTTTCCCTTCAGAAATGGAGTTAAATCCCAGGCTCTGTGTCTTCCTACAAGCAAGACTTCGTTTCAGGTAAACGCAGTCAATTTTCAGCTCAAACGAAGCTACATGGTTCACAAAGATCACAAGTTTCTCGCACTTAACTGAAATGCATTGGATGTTAGACGGCCTGTGGTTTGTATCAGTTTCCTAAGCGGAGTTGAACTAGATATGTTCCGTATGTGTAGGAAACACAATTCTTTTGTTCTGAGCACACTCACGTTTCTTGCTGTATTAGAGACTCTAGAAAGCAAGAGCGTGCTTCTTTCTCTAAAGCAGAGTGTGTTTCATGGATGAGAACTGTGCTGTGTGTTTCCTTTCAGAAATGGAGATAAATCGCAGGCTCTGTGTCTTCCTACAAGCAAGACTTCGCTTCAGGTAAACACAGTCACATTCAGCTCAAACGAAGCTACATCGTTCATGAAGATCACACATTTCTCGCTCTTAATTGAAAAGCATTGGATGTTAGACGGCCTGTGGTTTGTATCAGTTTCCTAAGCGGAGTTGAACTAGATATGTTCCGTACGTGTAGGAAACACAGTTCTTTTGTTCTGAGTACACTCACGTTTCTTGCTGTATTAGAGAATCTAGAAAGCAAGAGCATGCTTCTTTCTCTAAAGCAGAGTGTGTTTCATGGATGAGAACTGTGCTGTGTGTTTCCCTTCAGAAATGGAGTTAAATCCCAGGCTCTGTGTCTTCCTACAAGCAAGACTTGGTTCCGGGAAATGCAGTCACTTTTCAGCTCAAACAAAGCTACATCGTTCACGAAGATCACACGTTTCTCGCTCTTAACTGAAAAGCATTGGGTGTTAGACGGTATGTGGTTTGTATCAGTTTCCTAAGCGGAGTTGAATTAGCTATGTAGCATATGTGTAGGAAACACAGTTCTTTTGTTCTGAGCACACTCACGTTTCTTGCTGTATTAATGACTCTAGAAAGCAAGAGCGTGCTTCTTTCTCTAAAGCAGAGTGTGTTTCATGGATGAGAACTGTGCTGTGTGTTTCCCTTCAGAAATGGAGTTAAATCTCAGACTCTGTGTCTTCCTTCGAGCAAGACTTCGTTTCAGGAAAACGCAGTCACTTTTCAGCTCAAACGAAGCTACATCGTTCACAAAGATCACACGTTTCTCGCTCTTAACTGAAAAGTGATGGATGTTAGACGGCCTGTGTTTTGTATCAGTTTCCTAAGCGGAGTTGAACTAGATTTGTTCCATATGTGTAGGAAACACAGTTTTTTGTTCTGAGTACACTCACTTTTCTTGCTGTATTAGAGACTCTAGAAAGCAAGAGCGTGCTTCTTTCTCTAAAGTAGAGTGTGTTTCATGGATGAGAACTGTGCTGTGTGTTTCCCTTCAGAAATGGAGTTAAATCCCAGGCTCTGTGTCTTCCTACAAGCAAGACTTCGTTTCAGGTAAACGCAGTCAATTTTCAGCTCAAACGAAGCTACATGGTTCACAAAGATCACAAGTTTCTCGCACTTAACTGAAATGCATTGGATGTTAGACGGCCTGTGGTTTGTATCAGTTTCCTAAGCGGAGTTGAACTAGATATGTTCCGTATGTGTAGGAAACACAATTCTTTTGTTCTGAGCACACTCACGTTTCTTGCTGTATTAGAGACTCTAGAAAGCAAGAGCGTGCTTCTTTCTCTAAAGCAGAGTGTGTTTCATGGATGAGAACTGTGCTGTGTGTTTCCTTTCAGAAATGGAGATAAATCGCAGGCTCTGTGTCTTCCTACAAGCAAGACTTCGCTTCAGGTAAACACAGTCACATTCAGCTCAAACGAAGCTACATCGTTCATGAAGATCACACATTTCTCGCTCTTAATTGAAAAGCATTGGATGTTAGACGGCCTGTGGTTTGTATCCGTTTCCTAAGCGGAGTTGAACTAGATATGTTCCGTATGTGTAGGAAACACAGTTCTTTTGTTCTGAGTACACTCACGTTTCTTGCTGTATTAGAGACTCTAGAAAGCAAGAGCGTGCTTCTTTCTCTAAAGCAGAGTGTGTTTCATGGATGAGAACTGTGCTGTGTGTTTCCCTTCAGAAATGGAGTTAAATCCCAGGCTCTGTGTCTTCCTACAAGCAAGACTTGGTTCCGGGAAATGCAGTCACTTTTCAGCTCAAACAAAGCTACATCGTTCACGAAGATCACACGTTTCTCGCTCTTAACTGAAAAGCATTGGGTGTTAGACGGTATGTGGTTTGTATCAGTTTCCTAAGCGGAGTTGAATTAGCTATGTACCATATGTGTAGGAAACACAGTTCTTTTGTTCTGAGCACACTCACGTTTCTTGCTGTATTAATGACTCTAGAAAGCAAGAGCGTGCTTCTTTCTCTAAAGCAGAGTGTGTTTCATGGATGAGAACTGTGCTGTGTGTTTCCCTTCAGAAATGGAGTTAAATCTCAGACTCTGTGTCTTCCTTCGAGCAAGACTTCGTTTCAGGAAAACGCAGTCACTTTTCAGCTCAAACGAAGCTACATCGTTCACAAAGATCACACGTTTCTCGCTCTTAACTGAAAAGCATTGGGTGTTAGACGGTATGTGGTTTGTATCAGTTTCCTAAGCGGAGTTGAACTAGCTATGTTTCGTATGTGTAGGAAACACAGTTCTTTTTTTCTGAGCACACTCACGTTTCTTGCTGTATTAGAGACTCTAGAAAGCAAGAGCGTGCTTCTTTCTCTAAAGCAGAGTGTGTTTCATGGATGAGAACTGTGCTGTGTGTTTCCCTTCAGAAATGGAGATAAATCCCAGGCTCTGTGTCTTCCTACAAGCAAGACTTCGTTTCAGTTAAACGCAGTCACATTCAGCTCAAACGAAGCTACATCGTTCATGAAGATCACACATTTCTCGCTCTTAATTGAAAAGCATTGGATGTTATACGGCCCGTGGTTTGTATCAGTTTCCTAAGCGGAGTTGAACTAGATATGTTCCGTATGTGTAGGAAACACAGTTCTTTTGTTCTGAGTACACTCACGTTTCTTGCTGTATTAGAGACTCTAGAAAGCAAGAGCGTGCTTCTTTCTCTAAAGCAGAGTGTGTTTCATGGATGAGAACTGTGCTGTGTGTTTCCCTTCAGAAATGGAGTTAAATCCCAGGCTCTGTGTCTTCCTACAAGCAAGACTTGGTTCCGGGAAAGGCAGTCACTTTTCAGCTCAAACAAAGCTACATCGTTCACGAAGGTCACACGGTTCTCGCTCTAAACTGAAAATCATTGGATGTTAGACTGCCTGTGGTTTGTATCAGTTTCCTAAGCGGAGGTGAACTAGGTATGTTCTGTATGTGTAGGAAACACAGTTCTTTTGTTCGAGGCACACTCACGTTTCTTGCTGTATTAGAGACTCTAGAAAGCAAGAGCGTGCTTCTTTCTCTAAAGCAGAGTGTGTTTCATGGATGAGAACTGTACTGTGTGTTTCCCTTCATAAATGGAGTTAAATCCCAGGCTCTGTGTCTTCCTACAAGCAAGACTTCTTTTCAGGAAAACGCAGTCACTTTTCCGCTCAAACGAAGCTACATCGTTCACAAAGATCACACGTTTTTTGCTCTTAACTGAAAAGCGTTGGATGTTAGACGGCCTGTGTTTTGTATCAGTTTCCTAAGCGGAGTTGAACTAGATTTGTTCCATATGTGTAGGAAACACAGTTTTTTGTTCTGAGTACACTCACGTTTCTTGCTGTATTAGAGACTCTAGAAAGCAAGAGCGTGCTTCTTTCTCTAAAGCAGAGTGTGTTTCATGGATGAGAACTGTGCTGTGTGTTTCCCTTCAGAAATGGAGTTAAATCCCAGGCTCTGTGTCTTCCTACAAGCAAGACTTCTTTTCAGGTAAACGCAGTCAATTTTCAGCTCAAACGAAGCTACATGGTTCACAAAGATCACAAGTTTCTCGCACTTAACTGAAAAGCATTGGATGTTAGACGGCCTGTGATTTGTATCAGTTTCCTAAGCGGAGTTGAACTAGATATGTTCCGTATGTGTAGGAAACACAGTTCTTTTGTTCTGAGCACACTCACGTTTCTTGGTGTATTAGAGACTCTAGAAAGCAAGAGCGTGCTTCTTTCTCTAAAGCAGAGTGTGTTTCATGGATGAGAACTGTGCTGTGTGTTTCCTTTCAGAAATGGAGATAAATCCCAGGCTCTGTGTCTTCCTACAAGCAAGACTTCGCTTCAGGTAAACACAGTCACATTCAGCTCAAACGAAGCTACATCGTTCATGAAGATCACACATTTCTCTCTCTTAATTGAAAAGCATTGGATGTTAGACGGCCTGTGGTTTGTATCAGTTTCCTAAGCGGAGTTGAACTAGATATGTTCCGTACGTGTAGGAAACACAGTTCTTTTGTTCTGAGTACACTCACGTTTCTTGCTGTATTAGAGAATCTAGAAAGCAAGAGCATGCTTCTTTCTCTAAAGCAGAGTGTGTTTCATGGATGAGAACTGTGCTGTGTGTTTCCCTTCAGAAATGGAGTTAAATCCCAGGCTCTGTGTCTTCCTACAAGCAAGACTTTGGTACAGGTAAACACAGTCATTTTTCAGCTCAAACGAAGCTACATCGTTCACGAAGATCACACGTTTCTCGCTCTTAACTGAAAAGCATTGGGTGTTAGACGGTATGTGGTTTGTATCAGTTTCCTAAGCGGAGTTGAACTAGCTATGTTTCGTATGTGTAGGAAACACAGTTCTTTTTTTCTGAGCACACTCACGTTTCTTGCTGTATTAGAGACTCTAGAAAGCAAGAGCGTGCTTCTTTCTCTAAAGCAGAGTGTGTTTCATGGATGAGAACTGTGCTGTGTGTTTCCCTTCAGAAATGGAGATAAATCCCACGCTCTGTGTCTTCCTACAAGCAAGACTTCGTTTCAGTTAAACGCAGTCACATTCAGCTCAAACGAAGCTACATCGTTCATGAAGATCACACATTTCTCGCTCTTAATTGAAAAGCATTGGATGTTATACGGCCTGTGGTTTGTATCAGTTTCCTAAGCGGAGTTGAACTAGATATGTTCCTTATGTGTAGGAAACACAGTTCTTTTGTTCTGAGTACACTCACGTTTCTTGCTGTATTAGAGACTCTAGAAAGCAAGAGCGTGCTTCTTTCTCTAAAGCAGAGTGTGTTTCATGGATGAGAACTGTGCTGTGTGTTTCCCTTCAGAAATGGAGTTAAATCCCAGGCTCTGTGTCTTCCTACAAGCAAGACTTGGTTCCGGGAAATGCAGTCACTTTTCAGCTCAAACGAAGCTACATCGTTCACGAAGATCACACGTTTCTCGCTCTTAACTGAAAAGCATTGGGTGTTAGACGGTATGTGGTTTGTATCAGTTTCCTAAGCGGAGTTGAATTAGCTATGTACCATATGTGTAGGAAACACAGTTCTTTTGTTCTGAGCACACTCACATTTCTTGCTGTATTAATGACTCTAGAAAGCAAGAGCGTGCTTCTTTCTCTAAAGCAGAGTGTGTTTCATGGATGAGAACTGTGCTGTGTGTTTCCCTTCAGAAATGGAGTTAAATCTCAGACTCTGTGTCTTCCTTCGAGCAAGACTTCGTTTCAGGAAAACGCAGTCACTTTTCATCTCAAACGAAGCTACATCGTTCACAAAGATCACACGTTTCTCGCTCTTAACTGAAAAGTGATGGATGTTAGACGGCCTGTGTTTGTATCAGTTTCCTAAGCGGAGTTGAACTAGATTTGTTCCATATGTGTAGGAAACACAGTTTTTTGTTCTGAGTACACTCACGTTTCTTGCTGTATTAGAGACTCTAGAAAGCAAGAGCGTGCTTCTTTCTCTAAAGCAGAGTGTGTTTCATGGATGAGAACTGTGCTGTGTGTTTCCCTTCAGAAATGGAGTTAAATCCCAGGCTCTGTGTCTTCCTACAAGCAAGACTTCGTTTCAGGTAAACGCAGTCACTTTTCAGCTCAAACGAAGCTACATGGTTCACAAAGATCACAAGTTTCTCGCACTTAACTGAAAAGCATTGGATGTTAGACGGCCTGTGGTTTGTATCAGTTTCCTAAGCGGAGTTGAACTAGATATGTTCCGTATGTGTAGGAAACACAATTCTTTTGTTCTGAGCACACTCACGTTTCTTGCTGTATTAGAGACTCTAGAAAGCAAGAGCGTGCTTCTTTCTCTAAAGCAGAGTGTGTTTCATGGATGAGAACTGTGCTGTGTGTTTCCTTTCAGAAATGGAGATAAATCGCAGGCTCTGTGTCTTCCTACAAGCAAGACTTCGCTTCAGGTAAACACAGTCACATTCAGCTCAAACGAAGCTACATCGTTCATGAAGATCACACGTTTCTCGCTCTGAACTGAAAAGTGATGGATGTTAGACGGCCTGTGTTTTGTATCAGTTTCCTAAGCGGAGTTGAACTAGATTTGTTCCATATGTGTAGGAAACACAGTTTTTTGTTCTGAGTACACTCACGTTTCTTGCTGTATTAGAGACTCTAGAAAGCAAGAGCGTGCTTCTTTCTCTAAAGCAGAGTGTGTTTCATGGATGAGAACTGTGCTGTGTGTTTCCCTTCAGAAATGGAGTTAAATCCCAGGCTCTGTGTCTTCCTACAAGCAAGACTTCGTTTCAGGTAAACGCAGTCAATTTTCAGCTCAAACGAAGCTACATGGTTCACAAAGATCACAAGTTTCTCGCACTTAACTGAAATGCATTGGATGTTAGACGGCCTGTGGTTTGTATCAGTTTCCTAAGCGGAGTTGAACTAGATATGTTCCGTATGTGTAGGAAACACAATTCTTTTGTTCTGAGCACACTCACGTTTCTTGCTGTATTAGAGACTCTAGAAAGCAAGAGCATGCTTCTTTCTCTAAAGCAGAGTGTGTTTCATGGATGAGAACTGTGCTGTGTGTTTCCATTCAGAAATGGAGATAAATCGCAGGCTCTGTGTCTTCCTACAAGCAAGACTTCGCTTCAGGTAAACGCAGTCACTTTTCAGCTCAAACGAAGCTACATCGTTCATGAAGATCACACATTTCTCGCTCTTAATTGAAAAGCATTGGATGTTAGACGGCCTGTGGTTTGTATCCGTTTCCTAAGCGGAGTTGAACTAGATATGTTCCGTATGTGTAGGAAACACAGTTGTTTTGTTCTGAATACACTCACGTTTCTTGCAGTATTAGAGACTCTAGAAAGCAAGAGCGTGCTTCTTTCTTTAAAGCAGAGTGTGTTTCATGGATGAGAACTGTGCTGTGTGTTTCCCTTCATAAATGGAGTTAAATCCCAGGCTCTGTGTCTTCCTACAAGCAAGACTTTGGTACAGGTAAACGCAGTCACTTTTCAGCTCAAACGAAGCTAGATTGTTCACTAAGATTACACGTTTCTCGCTCTTAAATGAAAAGCGTTGGATGTTAGACGGCCTGTGGTTTGTATCAGTTTCCTAAGCGGAGTTGAACTAGATATGTTCCGTATGTGTAGGAAACACAATTCTTTTGTTCTGAGCACACTCACGTTTCTTGCTGTATTAGAGACTCTAGAAAGCAAGAGCGTGCTTCTTTCTCTAAAGCAGAGTGTGTTTCATGGATGAGAACTGTGCTGTGTGTTTCCTTTCAGAAATGGAGATAAATCGCAGGCTCTGTGTCTTCCTACAAGCAAGACTTCGCTTCAGGTAAACACAGTCACATTCAGCTCAAACGAAGCTACATCGTTCATGAAGATCACACATTTCTCGCTCTTAATTGAAAAGCATTGGATGTTAGACGGCCTGTGGTTTGTATCAGTTTCCTAAGCGGAGTTGAACTAGATATGTTCCGTACGTGTAGGAAACACAGTTCTTTTGTTCTGAGTACACTCACGTTTCTTGCTGTATTAGAGAATCTAGAAAGCAAGAGCATGCTTCTTTCTCTAAAGCAGAGTGTGTTTCATGGATGAGAACTGTGCTGTGTGTTTCCCTTCAGAAATGGAGTTAAATCCCAGGCTCTGTGTCTTCCTACAAGCAAGACTTGGTTCCGGGAAATGCAGTCACTTTTCAGCTCAAACAAAGCTACATCGTTCACGAAGATCACACGTTTCTCGCTCTTAACTGGAAAGCATTGGGTGTTAGACGGTATGTGGTTTGTATCAGTTTCCTAAGCGGAGTTGAATTAGCTATGTACCATATGTGTAGGAAACACAGTTCTTTTGTTCTGAGCACACTCACGTTTCTTGCTGTATTAATGACTCTAGAAAGCAAGAGCGTGCTTCTTTCTCTAAAGCAGAGTGTGTTTCATGGATGAGAACTGTGCTGTGTGTTTCCCTTCAGAAATGGAGTTAAATCTCAGACTCTGTGTCTTCCTTCGAGCAAGACTTCGTTTCAGGAAAACGCAGTCACTTTTCAGCTCAAACGAAGCTACATCGTTCACAAAGATCACACGTTTCTCGCTCTTAACTGAAAAGTGATGGATGTTAGACGGCCTGTGTTTTGTATCAGTTTCCTAAGCGGAGTTGAACTAGATTTGTTCCATATGTGTAGGAAACACAGTTTTTTGTTCTGAGTACACTCACTTTTCTTGCTGTATTAGAGACTCTAGAAAGCAAGAGCGTGCTTCTTTCTCTAAAGTAGAGTGTGTTTCATGGATGAGAACTGTGCTGTGTGTTTCCCTTCAGAAATGGAGTTAAATTCCAGGCTCTGTGTGTTCCTACAAGCAAGACTTCGTTTCAGGTAAACTCAGTCACTTTTCAGCTCAAACGAAGCTACATCGTTCACGAAGATCACACGTTTTTTGCTCTTAACTGAAAACCGTTGGATGTTAGACGGCCTGTGGTTTGTATCAGTTTCCTAAGAGGAGTTGAACTAGATATGTTCCGTAAGTGTATGAAACACAGTTCTTTTGTTCTGAGCACACTCACGTTTCTTGCTGTATTAGAGACTCTAGAAAGCAAGAGCGTGCTTCTTTCTCTAAAGCAGAGTGTGTTTCCTTGATTGAGAACTGTGCTGTGTGTTTCCCTTCAGATATGGAGTTAAATTCCAGGCTCTGTGTCTTCCTACAAGCAAGACTTCGTTTCAGGTAAACTCAGTCACTTTTCAGCTCAAACGAAGCTACATAGTTCACGAAGATCACACGTTTTTTGCTCTTAACTGAAAACCGTTGGATGTTAGGCGGCCTGTGGTTTGTATCAGTTTCCTAAGCGGAGTTGAACTAGATATGTTCCCTATGTGTAGGAAACACAGTTCTTTTGTTCTGAGTACAATCACGTTTCTTGCTGTATTAGAACTCTAGAAAGCAAGAGCGTGCTTCTTTCTCTAAAGCAGAGTGTGTTTCATGGATGAGAACTGTGCTGTGTGTTTCCCTTCAGAAATGGAGTTAAATCGCAGGCTCTGTGTCTTCCTACAAGCAAGACTTTGTTACAGGTAAAGGCAGTCACTTTTCAGCTCAAACGAAGCTACATCGTTCACGAAGATCACACGTTTCTCGCTCTTAACTGAAAAGCGTTGGATGTTAGACGGCCTGTGGTTTGTATCATTTTCCTACGCGGAGTTGAACTAGATATGTTCCCTATGTGTAGGAAACACAGTTCTTTTGTTCTGAGTACACTCAAATTTCTTGCTGTATTAGAGAATCTAGAAAGCAAGAGTGTGATTCTTTCTCTAAAGCAGAGTGTGTTTCATGGATGAGAACTGTGCTGTGTGTTTCCCTTCAGAAACGGAGTTAAATCCCAGGCTCTGTGTCTTCCTACAAGCAAGACTTCGTTTCAGGTAAACGCAGTCACTTTTCAGCTCAAACGAAGCTACATCGTTCACGAAGGTCACACGGTTCTCGCTCTTAACTGAAAAGCATTGGGTGTTAGACTGCCTGTGGTTTGTATCAGTATCCTAAGCGGAGTTGAACTAGGTATGTTCCGTATGTGTAGGAAACAGAGTTCTTTTGTTCTGAGTACACTCACGTTTCTTGCTGTATTAGAGACTCTAGAAAGCAAGAGCGTGCTACTTTCTCTAAAGCAGAGTGTGTTTCATGGATGAGACCTGTGCTGTGTGTTTCCCTTCAGAAATGGAGTTAAATTCCAGGCTCTGTGTGTTCCTACAAGCAAGACTTCGTTTCAGGTAAACTCAGTCACTTTTCAGCTCAAACGAAGCTACATCGTTCACGAAGATCACACGTTTTCTGCTCTTAACTAAAAACCGTTGGATGTTAGACGGCCTGTGGTTTGTATCAGTTTCCAAGAGGAGTTGAACTAGATATGTTCCGTATCTGTAGGAAACACAGTTCTTTTGTTCTGAGTACACTCACGTTTCTTGATGTATTAGAGACTCTAGAAAGCAAGAGCGTGCTTCGTTCTCTAAAGCAGAGTGTGTTTCATGGATGAGAACTGTGCTGTGTGTTTCCCTTCAGAAATGGAGTTAAATCCCAGGCTCTGTGTCTTCCTACAAGCAAGACTTGGTTCCGGGAAAGCAGTCACTTTTCCGCTCAAAGGAAGCTACATCGTTCACGAAGATCACACGTTTCTCGCTCTTAACTGAAAAGCGTTGGATGTTAGACGGCCTGTGGTTTGTAACAGTTTCCTAAGCGGAGTTGAACTAGATATGTTCCCTATGTGTAGGAAACACAGTTCTTTTGTTCTGAGTACACTCACATTTCTTGCTGTATTAGAGACTCTAGAAAGCAAGAGCGTGCTACTTTCTCTAAAGCAGAGTGTGTTTCATCGATGAGACCTGTGCTGTGTGTTTCCCTTCAGAAATGGAGTTAAATTCCAGGCTCTGTGTCTTCCTACAAGCAAGACTTCGTTTCAGGTAAACTCAGTCACTTTTCAGCTCAAACGAAGCTACATCGTTCACGAAGATCACACGTTTTTTGCTGTTAACTGAAAACCGTTGGATGTTAGACGGCCTGTGGTTTGTATCAGTTTCCTAAGAGGAGTTGAACTAGATATGTTCCGTAAGTGTAGGAAACACAGTTCTTTTGTTCTGAGCACACTCACGTTTCTTGCTGTATTAGAGACTCTAGAAAGCAAGAGCGTGCTTCTTTCTCTAAAGCAGAGTGTGTTTCATGGATGAGAACTGTGCTGTGTGTTTCCCTTCAGAAATGGAGTTAAATCGCAGGCTCTGTGTCTTCCTACAAACAAGACTTTGTTACAGGTAAAGGCAGTCACTTTTCAGCTCAAACGATGCTACATCGGTCACGAAGATCTCACGTTTTTCGCTCTTAACTGAAAAGCGTTGGATGTTAGACGGCCTGTGGTTTGTATCAGTTTCCTATGCGGCGTTGAACTAGATATGTTCCCTATGTGTAGGAAACACAGTTCTTTTGTTCTGAGTACACTCACATTTCTTGCTGTATTAGAGAATCTAGAAAGCAAGAGTGTGATTCTTTCTCTAAAGCAGAGTGTGTTTCATGGATGAGAACTGTGCTGTGTGTTTCCCTTCAGAAACGGAGTTAAATCCCAGGCTCTGTGTCTTCCTACAAGCAAGACTTCGTTTCAGGTAAACGCAGTCACTTTTCAGCTCAAACGAAGCTACATCGTTCACGAAGATCACTCATTTCTCGCTCTGAACTGAAAAGCGTTGGATGTTAGACGGCCTGTGGTTTGTATCAGTTTTCTAAGCGGAGTTGAACTAGATATGTTCCGTATCTGTAGGAAACAGAGTTCTTTTGTTCTGAGTACACTCACGTTTCTTGCTGTATTAGAGACTCTAGAAAGCAAGAGCGTGCTTCTTTCTCTAAAGCAGAGTGTGTTTTTTTGGATGAGAACTGTGCTGTGTGTTTCCCTTCATAAATGGAGATAAATCCCAGGCTCTGTGTCTTCCTACAAGCAAGTCTTCGTTTCAGGTAAACGCAGTCACTTTTCAGCTCAAACGAAGCTACATCATTCATGAAGATCACACATTTCTCGCTCTTAACTGAAAAGCATTGGATGTTAGACGGCCTGTGGCTTGTATCAGTTTCCTAAGCGGAGTTGAACTAGATATGTTCCGTATGTGTAGGAAACAGAGTTCTTTTGTTCTGAGTACACTCACGTTTCTTGCTGTATTAGAGACTCTAGAAAGCAAGAGCGTGCTTCTTTCTCTAAAGCAGAGTGTGTTTCCTCGATTGAGAACTGTGCTGTGTGTTTCCCTTCAGATATGGAGTTAAATTCCAGGCTCTGTGTCTTCCTACAAGCAAGACTTCGTTTCAGGTAAACTCAGTCACTTTTCAGCTCAAACGAAGCTACATAGTTCACGAAGATCACACGTTTTTTGCTCTTAACTGAAAACCGTTGGATATTAGGCGGCCTGTGGTTTGTATCAGTTTCCTAAGCGGAGTTGAACTAGATATGTTCCCTATGTGTAGGAAACACAGTTCTTTTGTTCTGAGTACACTCACGTTTCTTGCTGTATTAGAGACTCTAGAAAGCAATAGCGTCCTTCTTTCTCTAAAGCAGAGCGTGTTTCATGGATGAGAACTGTGCTGTGTGTTTCCCTTCAGAAATGGAGTTAAATCCCAGGCTCTGTGTCTTACTACAAGCAATACTTTGTTTCAGGTAACCGCAGTCACTTTTCAGCTCAAACGAAGCTACGTCGTTCACGAAGATCACACATTTCTCGCTCTTAACTGAAAAGCGTTGGATATTAGAGGGCCTGTGGTTTGTATCAGTTTCCTAAGCGGAGTTGAACTAGATATGTCCCCATATGTGTAGGAAATACAGTTCTTTTGTTCTGAGTACACGCACATTTCTTGCTGTATTAGAGAATCTAGAAAGCAAGAGTGTGATTCTTTCTCTAAAGCAGAGTGTGTTTCATGGATGAGAACTGTGCTGTGTGTTTCCCTTCAGAAATGGAGTTAAATCCCATGCTCTGTGTCTTCCTACAAGCAAGACTTGGTTCCGGGAAAGCAGTCACTTTTCAGCTCAAAGGAAGCTACATCGTTCACGAAGATCACACGTTTCTCGCTCTTAACTGAAAAGCATTGGATGTTAGACGGCCTGTGGTTTGTAACAGTTTCCTAAGCGGAGTTGAACTAGATATGTTCCCTATGTGTAGGAAACACAGTTCTTTTTTTCTGAGTACACTCACATTTCTTGCTGTATTAGAGACTCTAGAAAGCAAGAGCCTGCTTCTTTCTCTAAAGCAGCGTGTGTTTCATGGATGAGAACTGTGCTGGTGTTTCCCTTCAGAAATGGAGTTAAATCCCAGGCTCTGTGTCTTCCTACAACGAAGACTTTGTTACAGGTAAACGCCGTCACTTTTCAGTTCAAATGAAGCTACATCGTTCACGAAGGTCACACGGTTCTCGCTCTTAACTGAAAAGCATTGGATGTTAGACTGCCTGTGGTTTGTATCAGTATCCTAAGCGGAGTTGAACTAGGTATGTTCCGTATGTGTAGGAAACACAGTTCTTTTGTTCTGAGCACACTCACGTTTCTTGCTGTATTAGAGACTCTAGAAAGCAAGAGCGTGCTTCTTTCTCTAAAGTAGAGTGTGTTTCATGGATGAGAACTGTGCTGTGTGTTTCCCTTCATAAATGGAGTTAAATCCCAGGCTCTGTGTCTTCCTACAAGCAAGACTTGGTTCCGGGAATCGCAGTCACTTTTCAGCTAAAGAAAGCTACATCATTCACGAAGATCACACGTTTCTCGCTCTTAACTGAAAAGCGTTGGATGTTAGACGGCCTGTGGTTTGTATCAGTTTCCTAAGCGGATTGAACTAGATATGTTCCCTATGTGTAGGAAATACAGTTCTTTTGTTCTGAGTACACTCACATTTCTTGCTGTATTAGAGACTCTAGAAAGCAAGAGCGTGCTTCTTTCTCTAAAGCAGAGTGTGATTCATGGATGAGAACTGTGCTGTTTGTTTCCCTTCAGAAATGGAGGTAAATTCCAGGCTCTGTGTCTTCCTACAAGCAAGACTTCGTTTCAGGTAAACTCAGTCACTTTTCAGCTCAAACGAAGCTACATCGTTAACGAAGATCACACGTTTTTTGCTCTTAACTGAAAACCGTTGGATGTTAGACGGCCTGTGGTTTGTATCAGTTTCCTAAGAGGAGTTGAACTAGATATGTTCCGTAAGTGTAGGAAACACAGTTCTTTTGTTCTGAGCACACTCATGTTTCTTGCTGTATTAGAGACTCTAGAAAGCAAGAGCGTGCTTCTTTCTCTAAAGCAGAGTGTGTTTCATGGATGAGAACTGTGCTGTGTGTTTCCCTTCAGAAATGGAGTTAAATCCCAGGCTCTGTGTCTTCCTACAAGCAAGACTTGGTTCCGGGAAAGCAGTCACTTTTCCGCTCAAAGGAAGCTACATCGTTCACGAAGATCACACGTTTCTCGCTCTTAACTGAAAAGCGTTGGATGTTAGACGGCCTGTGGTTTGTAACAGTTTCCTAAGTGGAGTTGAACTAGATATGTTCCCTATGTGTAGGAAACACAGTTCTTTTGTTCTGAGTACACTCACATTTCTTGCTGTATTAGAGACTCTAGAAAGCAAGAGCGTGCTACTTTCTCTAAAGCAGAGTGTGTTTCATCGATGAGACCTGTGCTGTGTGTTTCCCTTCAGAAATGGAGTTAAATTCCAGGCTCTGTGTCTTCCTACAAGCAAGACTTCGTTTCAGGTAAACTCAGTCACTTTTCAGCTCAAAAGAAGCTACATCGTTCACGAAGATCACACGTTTTTTGCTGTTAACTGAAAACCGTTGGATGTTAGACGGCCTGTGGTTTGTATCAGTTTCCTAAGAGGAGTTGAACTAGATATGTTCCGTAAGTGTAGGAAACACAGTTCTTTTGTTCTGAGCACACTCACGTTTCTTGCTGTATTAGAGACTCTAGAAAGCAAGAGCGTGCTTCTTTCTCTAAAGCAGAGTGTGTTTCATGGATGAGAACTGTGCTGTGTGTTTCCCTTTAGAAATGGAGTTAAATCGCAGGCTCTGTGTCTTCCTACAAACAAGACTTTGTTACAGGTAAAGGCAGTCACTTTTCAGCTCAAACGATGCTACATCGGTCACGAAGATCTCACGTTTTTCGCTCTTAACTGAAAAGCGTTGGATGTTAGACGGCCTGTGGTTTGTATCAGTTTCCTATGCGGCGTTGAACTAGATATGTTCCCTATGTGTAGGAAACACAGTTCTTTTGTTCTGAGTACACTCACATTTCTTGCTGTATTAGAGAATCTAGAAAGCAAGAGTGTGATTCTTTCTCTAAAGCAGAGTGTGTTTCATGGATGAGAACTGTGCTGTGTGTTTCCCTTCAGAAACGGAGTTAAATCCCAGGCTCTGTGTCTTCCTACAAGCAAGACTTCGTTTCAGGTAAACGCAGTCACTTTTCAGCTCAAACGAAGCTACATCGTTCACGAAGATCACTCATTTCTCGCTCTGAACTGAAAAGCGTTGGATGTTAGACGGCCTGTGGTTTGTATCAGTTTTCTAAGCGGAGTTGAACTAGATATGTTCCGTATCTGTAGGAAACAGAGTTCTTTTGTTCTGAGTACACTCACGTTTCTTGCTGTATTAGAGACTCTAGAAAGCAAGAGCGTGCTTCTTTCTCTAAAGCAGAGTGTGTTTTTTTGGATGAGAACTGTGCTGTGTGTTTCCCTTCATAAATGGAGATAAATCCCAGGCTCTGTGTCTTCCTACAAGCAAGTCTTCGTTTCAGGTAAACGCAGTCACTTTTCAGCTCAAACGAAGCTACATCATTCATGAAGATCACACATTTCTCGCTCTTAACTGAAAAGCATTGGATGTTAGACGGCCTGTGGCTTGTATCAGTTTCCTAAGCGGAGTTGAACTAGATATGTTCCGTATGTGTAGGAAACAGAGTTCTTTTGTTCTGAGTACACTCACGTTTCTTGCTGTATTAGAGACTCTAGAAAGCAAGAGCGTGCTTCTTTCTCTAAAGCAGAGTGTGTTTCCTCGATTGAGAACTGTGCTGTGTGTTTCCCTTCAGATATGGAGTTAAATTCCAGGCTCTGTGTCTTCCTACAAGCAAGACTTCGTTTCAGGTAAACTCAGTCACTTTTCAGCTCAAACGAAGCTACATAGTTCACGAAGATCACACGTTTTTTGCTCTTAACTGAAAACCGTTGGATATTAGGCGGCCTGTGGTTTGTATCAGTTTCCTAAGCGGAGTTGAACTAGATATGTTCCCTATGTGTAGGAAACACAGTTCTTTTGTTCTGAGTACACTCACGTTTCTTGCTGTATTAGAGACTCTAGAAAGCAATAGCGTCCTTCTTTCTCTAAAGCAGAGCGTGTTTCATGGATGAGAACTGTGCTGTGTGTTTCCCTTCAGAAATGGAGTTAAATCCCAGGCTCTGTGTCTTACTACAAGCAATACTTTGTTTCAGGTAACCGCAGTCACTTTTCAGCTCAAACGAAGCTACGTCGTTCACGAAGATCACACATTTCTCGCTCTTAACTGAAAAGCGTTGGATATTAGAGGGCCTGTGGTTTGTATCAGTTTCCTAAGCGGAGTTGAACTAGATATGTCCCCATATGTGTAGGAAATACAGTTCTTTTGTTCTGAGTACACGCACATTTCTTGCTGTATTAGAGAATCTAGAAAGCAAGAGTGTGATTCTTTCTCTAAAGCAGAGTGTGTTTCATGGATGAGAACTGTGCTGTGTGTTTCCCTTCAGAAATGGAGTTAAATCCCATGCTCTGTGTCTTCCTACAAGCAAGACTTGGTTCCGGGAAAGCAGTCACTTTTCAGCTCAAAGGAAGCTACATCGTTCACGAAGATCACACGTTTCTCGCTCTTAACTGAAAAGCATTGGATGTTAGACGGCCTGTGGTTTGTAACAGTTTCCTAAGCGGAGTTGAACTAGATATGTTCCCTATGTGTAGGAAACACAGTTCTTTTTTTCTGAGTACACTCACATTTCTTGCTGTATTAGAGACTCTAGAAAGCAAGAGCCTGCTTCTTTCTCTAAAGCAGCGTGTGTTTCATGGATGAGAACTGTGCTGGTGTTTCCCTTCAGAAATGGAGTTAAATCCCAGGCTCTGTGTCTTCCTACAACGAAGACTTTGTTACAGGTAAACGCCGTCACTTTTCAGTTCAAATGAAGCTACATCGTTCACGAAGGTCACACGGTTCTCGCTCTTAACTGAAAAGCATTGGATGTTAGACTGCCTGTGGTTTGTATCAGTATCCTAAGCGGAGTTGAACTAGGTATGTTCCGTATGTGTAGGAAACACAGTTCTTTTGTTCTGAGCACACTCACGTTTCTTGCTGTATTAGAGACTCTAGAAAGCAAGAGCGTGCTTCTTTCTCTAAAGTAGAGTGTGTTTCATGGATGAGAACTGTGCTGTGTGTTTCCCTTCATAAATGGAGTTAAATCCCAGGCTCTGTGTCTTCCTACAAGCAAGACTTGGTTCCGGGAATCGCAGTCACTTTTCAGCTAAAGAAAGCTACATCATTCACGAAGATCACACGTTTCTCGCTCTTAACTGAAAAGCGTTGGATGTTAGACGGCCTGTGGTTTGTATCAGTTTCCTAAGCGGATTGAACTAGATATGTTCCCTATGTGTAGGAAATACAGTTCTTTTGTTCTGAGTACACTCACATTTCTTGCTGTATTAGAGACTCTAGAAAGCAAGAGCGTGCTTCTTTCTCTAAAGCAGAGTGTGATTCATGGATGAGAACTGTGCTGTTTGTTTCCCTTCAGAAATGGAGGTAAATTCCAGGCTCTGTGTCTTCCTACAAGCAAGACTTCGTTTCAGGTAAACTCAGTCACTTTTCAGCTCAAACGAAGCTACATCGTTAACGAAGATCACACGTTTTTTGCTCTTAACTGAAAACCGTTGGATGTTAGACGGCCTGTGGTTTGTATCAGTTTCCTAAGAGGAGTTGAACTAGATATGTTCCGTAAGTGTAGGAAACACAGTTCTTTTGTTCTGAGCACACTCATGTTTCTTGCTGTATTAGAGACTCTAGAAAGCAAGAGCGTGCTTCTTTCTCTAAAGCAGAGTGTGTTTCATGGATGAGAACTGTGCTGTGTGTTTCCCTTCATAAATGGAGTTAAATCCCAGGCTCTGTGTCTTCCTACAAGCAAGACTTGGTTCCGGGAAACGCAGTCACTTTTAAGCTCAAAGGAAGCTAAATCGTTCACAGAGATCCCACGATTCTCGCTCTTAACTGAAAAGCGTTGGATGTTAGACGGCCTGTGGTTTGTATCAGTTTTCTAAGCGGAGTTGAACTAGGTATGTTCCGTAAGTGTAGGAAACACAGTTCTTTTGTTCTGAGTAAACTCACGTTTCTTGCTGTATTAGAGACTCTAGAAAGCAAGAGCGTGCTTCTTTCTCTAAAGCAGAGTGTGTTTCATGGATGAGAACTGTGCTGTGTGTTTCCCTTCAGAAATGGAGATAAATCCAAGGCTCTGTGTCTTCCTACAAGCAAGTCTTCGTTTCAGGTAAACGCAGTCACTTTTCAGCTCAAACGAAGCTACATCATTCATGAAGATCACACATTTCTCGCTCTTAACTGAAAAGCATTGGATGTTAGACGGCCTGTGGTTTGTATCAGTCTCCTAAGCGGAGTTGAACTAGATATGTTCCGTATGTGTAGGAAACAGAGTTCTTTTGTTCTGAGTACACTCACGTTTCTTGCTGTATTAGAGACTCTAGAAAGCAAGAGCGTGCTTCTTTCTCTAAAGCAGAGTGTGTTTCATGGATGAGAACTGTGCTGTGTGTTTCCCTTCAGATATGGAGTTAAATTCCAGGCTCTGTGTCTTCCTACAAGCAAGACTTCGTTTCAGGTAAACTCAGTCACTTTTCAGCTCAAACGAAGCTACAAGTTCACGAAGATCACACGTTTTTTGCTCTTAACTGAAAACCGTTGGATGTTAGGCGGCCTGTGGTTTGTATCAGTTTCCTAAGCAGAGTTGAACTAGATATGTTCCCTATGTGTAGGAAACACAGTTCTTTTGTTCTGAGTACACTCACGTTTCTTGCTGTATTAGAGACTCTAGAAAGCAATAGCGTCCTTCTTTGTCTAAAGCAGAGCGTGTTTCATGGATGAGAACTGTGCTGTGTGTTTCCCTTCAGAAATGGAGTTAAATCTCAGGCTCTGTGTCTTCCTACAAGCAATACTTTGTTTCAGGTAACCGCAGTCACTTTTCAGCTCAAACGAAGCTACGTCGTTCACGAAGATCACACATTTCTCGCTCTTAACTGAAAAGCGTTGGATATTAGAGGGCCTGTGGTTTGTATCAGTTTCCTAAGCGGAGTTAAACTAGATATGTCCCCATATGTGTAGGAAATACAGTTCTTTTGTTCTGAGTACACGCACTTTTCTTGCTGTATTAGAGAATCTAGAAAGCAAGAGTGTGATTCTTTCTCTAAAGCAGAGTGTGTTTCATGGATGAGAACTGTGCTGTGTGTTTCCCTTCAGAAAAGGAGTTAAATCCCAGGCTCTGTGTCTTCCTACAAGCAAGACTTCGTTTCAGGTAAACTCACTCACTTTTCAGCTCAAACGAAGCTACATCGTTCACGAAGATCACACGTTTTTTGCTCTTAACTGAAAACTGTTGGATGTTAGACGGCCTGTGGTTTGTATCAGTTTCCTAAGAGGAGTTGAACTAGATATGTTCCGTGAGTGTACGAAACACAGTTCTTTTGTTCTGAGCACACTCACGTTTCTTGCTGTATTAGAGACTCTAGAAAGCAAGAGCGTGCTTCTTTCTCTAAAGTAGAGTGTGTTTCATGGATGAGAACTGTGCTGTGTGTTTCCCTTCATAAATGGAGTTAAATCCCAGGCTCTGTGTCTTCCTACAAGCAAGACTTGGTTCCGGGAATCGCAGTCACTTTTCAGCTAAAGAAAGCTACATCATTCACGAAGATCACACGTTTCTCGCTCTTAACTGAAAAGCGTTGGATGTTAGACGGCCTGTGGTTTGTATCAGTTTCCTAAGCGGAGTTGAACTAGATATGTTCCCTATGTGTAGGAAATACAGTTCTTTTGTTCTGAGTACACTCACATTTCTTGCTGTATTAGAGACTCTAGAAAGCAAGAGCGTGCTTCTTTCTCTAAAGCAGAGTGTGATTCATGGATGAGAACTGTGCTGTGTGTTTCCCTTCAGAAATGGAGGTAAATTCCAGGCTCTGTGTCTTCCTACAAGCAAGACTTCGTTTCAGGTAAACTCAGTCACTTTTCAGCTCAAAAGAAGCTACATCATTAACGAAGATCACACGTTTTTTGCTCTTAAGTGAAAACCGTTGGATGTTAGACGGCCTGTGGTTTGTATCAATTTCCTAAGAGGAGTTGAACTAGATATGTTCCGTAAGTGTAGGAAACACAGTTCTTTTGTTCTGAGCACACTCACGTTTCTTGCTGTATTAGAGACTCTAGAAAGCAAGAGCGTGCTTCTTTCTCTAAAGCAGAGTGTGTTTCATGGATGAGAACTGTGCTGTGTGTTTCCCTTCATAAATGGAGTTAAATCCCAGGCTCTGTGTCCTCCTACAAGCAAGACTTGGTTCCGGGAATCGCAGTCACTTTTCAGCTCAAAGGAAGCTACATCATTCACGAAGACCACACGTTTCTCGCTCTTAACTGAAAAGCATTGGATGTTAGACGGCCTGTGGTTTGTATCAGTTTCCTAAGAGGAGTTGAACTAGATATGTTCCGTAAGTGTAGGAAACACAGTTCTTTTTTTCTGAGCACACTCACGTTTCTTGCTGTATTAGAGACTCTAGAAAGCAAGAGCGTGCTTCTTTCTCTAAAGCAGAGTGTGTTTCATGGATGAGAACTGTGCTGTGTGTTTCCCTTCAGAAATGGAGTTAAATCCCAGGCTCTGTGTCTTCCTACAAGCAAGACTTGGTTCCGCGAAACGCAGTCACTTTTCAGGTCAAAGGAAGCTAAATCGTTCACGAAGATCACACGTTTCTCGCTCTTAACTGAAAAGAGTTGGATGTTAGACGGCCTGTGGTTTTATCAGTTTCCTAAGCGGAGTTGAACTAGATATGTTCCCTATGTGTAGGAAACACAGTTCTTTTGTTCTGAGTACACTCACGTTTCTTGCTGTATTAGAGACTCTAGAAAGCAAGAGCGTGCTTCTGTCTCTAAAGCATAGTGTGTTTCATGGATGAGAACTGTGCTGTGTGTTTCCCTTCAGAAATGGAGTTAAATCCCAGGCTCTGTGTCTTCCTACAAGCAAGACTTTGTTACAGGTAAAGGCCATCAGTTTTCAGCTCACAGGAAGCTACATCGTTCACGAAGATCACACGTTTCTCGCTCTTAACTGAAAAGCGTTGGATGTTAGACGGCCTGTGGTTTGTATCAGTTTCCTAAGCGGAGTTGAACTAGATATGTTCCGTAAGTGTAGGAAACAGAGTTCTTTTGTTCTGAGCACACTCAGGTTTCTTGCTGTATTAGAGACTCTAGAAAGCAAGAGCGTGCTTCTTTCTCTAAAGCAGAGTGTGTTTCATGGATGAGAACTGTGCTGTGTGTTTCCCTTCATAAATGGAGTTAAATCCCAGGCTCTGTGTCTTCCTACAAGCAAGACTTTGTTACAGGTAAACGCAGTCACTTTTCAGCTCAAACGAAGCTACATCGTTCACGAAGGTCACACGGTCTCACTCTTAACTGAAAAGCATTGGATGTTAGACGGCCTGTGGTTTGTATCAGTTTCCTAAGCGGAGTTGAACTAGATATGTTCCCCTTGTGTAGGAAACACAGTTCTTTGTTCTGAGTACACTCACATTTCTTGCTGTATTAGAGAATCTAGAAAGCAAGAGTGTGATTCTTTCTCTAAAGCAGAGTGTGTTTCATGGATGAGAACTGTGCTGTGTGTTTCCCTTCAGAAATGGAGTTAAATCCCAGGCTCTGTGTCTTCCTACAAGCAAGACTTGGTTCCGGGAAACGCAGTCACTTTTCAGGTCAAACAAAGCTACATAGTTCCCGAAGGTCACACGGTTCTCGCTCTTAACTGAAAAGCATTGGATGTTAGACTGCCTGTGGTTTGTATCAGTTTCCTAAGCGGAGTTGAACTAGATATGTTCCCTACGTGTAGGAAACAGAGTTCTTTCGTTCTGAGCACACTCACGTTTCTTGCTGTATTAGAGACTCTAGAAAGCAAGAGCGTGCTTCTTTCTCTAAAGCAGAGTGTGTTTCATGGATGAGAACTGTGCTGTGTGTTTCCCTTCATAAATGGAGTTAAATCCCAGGCTCTGTGTCTTCCTACAAGCAAGACTTCGTTTCAGGTAAACGCAGTCACTTTTCAGCTCAAAGGAAGCTACATCGTTCACGAAGATCACACGTTTCTCGCTCTTAACTGAAAAGCGTTGGATGTTAGACGGCCTGTGGTTTGTATCAGTTTCCTAAGCGGAGTTGAAGTAGATATGTTCCCCTTGTGTAGGAAACACAGTTCTTTTGTTCTGAGTACACTCACGTTTCTTGCTGTATTAGAGACTCTAGAAAGCAAGAGCGTGCTTCTTTCTCTAAAGCAGAGTGTGTTTCATGGATGCTGTGTGTTTCCATTCAGAAATGGAGTTAAATCCCAGGCTCTGTGTCTTCCTACAAGCAAGACTTGGTTCCGGGAAACACAGTCACTTTTCAGCTCAAACAAATCTACATAGTTCCCGAAGGTCACACGGTTCTCGCTCTTAACTGAAAAGCATTGGATGTTAGACTGCCTGTGGTTTGTATCAGTTTCCTAAGCGGAGTTGAACTAGGTATGTTCCATATGTGTAGGAAACACAGTTCTTTTGTTCTGAGTAAACTCACGTTTCTTGCTGTATTAGAGACTCTAGAAAGCAAGAGCGTGCTTCTTTCTCTAAAGCATAGTGTGTTTCATGGATGAGAACTGTGCTGTGTGTTTCCCTTCATAAATGGAGTTAAATCCCAGGCTCTGTGTCTTCCTACAAGCAAGACTTGGTTCCGGGAAACGCAGTCACTTTTCAGCTCAAACAAAGCTACATAGTTCCTGAAGGTCACACGGTTCTCGCTCTTAACTGAAAAGCATTGGATGTTAGACTGCCTGTGGTTTGTATCAGTTTCATAAGCGGAGTTGAACTAGGTATGTCCCGTATGTGTAGGAAACACAGTTCTTTTGTTCTGAGTACACTCACGTTTCTTGCTGTATTAGAGACTCTAGAAAGCAAGAGCGTGCTTCTTTCTCTAAAGCAGAGTGTGTTTCATGGATGAGAACTGTGCTGTGTGTTTCCCTTCAGAAATGGAGTTAAATCCCAGGCTCTGTTTCTTCCTACAAGAAGACTTTGTTACAGGTAAACGCAGTCACTTTTCAGCTCAAACGAAGCTACATCATTCTCGAAGGTCACATGGTTCTCGCTCTTAACTGAAAAGCATTGGATGTTAGACTGCCTGTGGTTTATATCAGGTTCCTAAGCGGAGTTTAACTAGGTATGTTCCGTATGTGTAGGAAACAGAGTTCTTTTGTTCTGATTACACTCACGTTTCTTGCTGTATTAGAGACTCTAGAATGCAAGGGCGTGCTTCTTTCTCTAAAGCAGAGTGTGTTTCATGGATGAGAACTGTGCTGTGTGTTTCCCTTCAGAAATGGAGTTAAATCCCAGGCTCTGTATCTTCCTACAAGCAACACTTTGTTTCAGGTAAACGCAGTCACTTTTAGCTCAAAGGAAGCTACATCGTTCACGAAGATCACACGTTTTTTGCTCTTAACTGAAAACCGTTGGATGTTAGACGGCCTGTGGTTTGTATCAGTTTCCTAAGAGGAGTTGAACTAGATATGTTCCGTAAGTGTAGGAAACAGAGTTCTTTTGTTCTGAGTACACTCACGTTTCTTGCTGTATTAGAGACTCTAGAAAGCAAGAGTGTGCTTCTTTCTCTAAACAGAGTGTGTTTCATGGATGAGAACTGTGCTGTGTGTTTCCATTCAGAAATGGAGTTAAATCCCAGGCTCTGTGTCTTCCTACAAGAAAGACTTTGTTACAGGTAAACGCAGTCACTTTTCAGCTCAAACGAAGCTACATCGTTCACGAAGGTCACACGGTTCTCGCTCTTAACTGAAAAGCGTTGGATGTTAGAAGGCCTGTGGTTTGTATCAGTTTCCTAAGCGGAGCTGAACTAGATATGTTCCCTATGTGTAGGAAACACAGTTCTTTTGTTCTGAGTACACTCACATTTCTTGCTGTATTAGAGAATCTAGAAAGCAAGAGTGTGATTCTTTCTCTAAAGCAGAGTGTGTTTCATGGATGAGACCTGTGCTGTGTGTTTCCCTTCAGAAATGGAGTTAAATCCCAGGCTCTGTGTCTTCCTACAAGCAAGACTTGGGACGGGAAACGCAGTCACTTTTCAGCTCAAAGGAAGCTAAATCGTTCACGAAGATCACACGTTTCTCGCTCTTAACTGAAAAGCGTTGGATGTTAGACAGCCTGTGGTTTGTATCAGTTTCCTAAGCGGAGTTGAACTAGATATGTTCCCTATGTGTAGGAAACACAGTTCTTTTGTTCTGAGTACACTCACGTTTCTTGCTGTATTAGAGACTCTAGAAAGCAATAGCGTGCTTCTTTCTCTAAAGCAGAGCGTGTTTCATGGATGAGAACTGTGCTGTGTGTTTCCCTTCAGAAATGGAGTTAAATCCCAGGCTCTGTGTCTTCCTACAAGCAATACTTTGTTTCAGGTAACCGCAGTCACTTTTCAGCTCAAACGAAGTTACGTAGTTCACGAAGATCACACATTTCTCGCTCTTAACTGAAAAGAGTTGGATGTTAGACGGCCTGTGGTTTTATCAGTTTCCTAAGCGGAGTTGAACTAGATATGTTCCCTATGTGTAGGAAACACAGTTCTTTTGTTCTGAGTACACTCACGTTTCTTGCTGTATTAGAGACTCTAGAAAGCAAGAGCGTGCTTCTTTCTCTAAAGCAGAGCGTGTTTCATGGATGAGAACTGTGCTGTGTGTTTCCCTTCAGAAATGGAGTTAAATCCCAGGCTCTGTGTCTTCCTACAAGCAATACTTTGTTTCAGGTAACCGCAGTCACTTTTCAGCTCAAACGAAGTTACGTCGTTCACGAAGATCACACATTTCTCGCTCTTAACTGAAAAGCATTGGATATTAGAGCGCCTGTGGTTTGTATCAGTTTCCTAAGCGAAGTTGAACTAGATATGTCCCCTATGTGTAGGAAATACAGTTCTTTTGTTCTGAGTACACGCACATTTCTTGCTGTATTAGATAATCTAGAAAGCAAGAGTGTGATTCTTTCTCTAAAGCAGAGTGTGTTTCATGGATGAGACCTGTGCTGTGTGTTTCCCTTCAGAAATGGAGTTAAATCCCAGGCTCTGTATCTTCCTACAAGCAACACTTTGTTTCAGGTAAACGCAGTCACTTTTCAGCTCAAAGGAAGCTACATCGTTCACGAAGATCACACGTTTCTCGCTCTTAACTGAAAAGCGTTGGATGTTAGACGGCCTGTGGTTTGTATCAGTTTCCTAAGCGGAGTTGAACCAGATATGTTCCCTATGTGTAGGAAACACAGTTCTTTTGTTCTGAGTACACTCACATTTCTTGCTGTATTAGAGAATCTAGAAAGCAAGAGTGTGATTCATTCTCTAAAGCAGAGTGTGTTTCATGGATGAGAACTGTGCTGTGTGTTTCCCTTCAGAAATGGAGTTAAATCCCAGGCTCTGTGTCTTCCTACAAGCAAGACTTGGTTCCGGGAAACGCAGTCACTTTTCAGGTCAAACAAAGCTACATAGTTCCCGAAGGTCACACGGTTCTCGCTCTTAACTGAAAAGCATTGGATGTTAGACTGCCTGTGGTTTGTATCAGTTTCCTAAGCGGAGTTGAACTAGGTATGTTCTGTATGTGTAGGAAACAGAGTTCTTTTGTTCTGAGTACACGCACGTTTCTTGCTGTATTAGAGACTCTAGAAAGCAAGAGCGTGCTTCTTTCTCTAAAGCAGAGTGTGTTTCATGGATGAGAACTGTGCTGTGTGTTTCTCTTCATAAATGGAGTTAAATCCCAGTCTCTGTGTCTTCCTACAAGCAAGACTTCGTTTCAGGTAAACGCAGTCACTTTTCAGCTCAAACGAAGCTACATCGTTCACGAAGATCACACGTTTCTCGCTCTTAACTGAAAAGCGTTGGATGTTAGACGGCCTGTGGTTTGTATCAGTTTCCTAAGCGGAGTTGAACTAGATATGTTCCCCTTGTGTAGGAAACACAGTTCTTTTGTTCTGAGTACACTCACGTTTCTTGCTGTATTAGAGACTCTAGAAAGCAAGAGCGTGCTTCTTTCTCTAAAGCAGAGTGTGTTTCATGGATGAGAACTGTGCTGTGTGTTTCCCTTCAGAAATGGAGTTAAATCCCAGGCTCTGTGTCTTCCTACAAGCAAGACTTGGTTCCGGGAAACACAGTCACTTTTCAGCTCAAACAAAGCTACATAGTTCCTGAAGGTCACACGGTTCTCGCTCTTAACTGAAAAGCATTGGATGTTCGACTGCCTGTGGATTGTGTCAGTTTCCTAAGCAGAGTTGAACTAGGTATGTTCCGTATGTGTAGGAAACACAGTTCTTTTGTTCTGAGTACACTCACGTTTCTTGCTGTATTAGAGACTCTAGAAAGCAAGAGCGTGCTTCTTTCTCTAAAGCAGAGTGTGTTTCATGGATGAGAACTGTGCTGTGTGTTTCCCTTCAGAAATGGAGTTAAATCCCAGGCTCTGTTTCTTCCTCCAAGAAGACTTTGTTACAGGTAAACGCAGTCACTTTTCAGCTCAAACAAAGCTACATCATTCTCGAAGGTCACATGGTTCTCGCTCTTAACTGAAAAGCATTGGATGTTAGACTGCCTGTGGTTTATATCAGGTTCCTAAGCGGAGTTTAACTAGGTATGTTCCGTATGTGTAGGAAACAGAGTTCTTTTGTTCTGATTACACTCACGTTTCTTGCTGTATTAGAGACTCTAGAATGCAAGGGCGTGCTTCTTTCTCTAAAGCAGAGTGTGTTTCATGGATGAGACCTGTGCTGTGTGTTTCCCTTCAGAAATGGAGTTAAATCCCAGGCTCTGTATCTTCCTACAAGCAACACTTTGTTTCAGGTAAACGCAGTCACTTTTAGCTCAAAGGAAGCTACATCGTTCACGAAGATCACACGTTTTTTGCTCTTAACTGAAAACCGTTGGATGTTAGACGGCCTGTGGTTTGTATCAGTTTCCTAAGAGGAGTTGAACTAGATATGTTCCGTAAGTGTAGGAAACAGAGTTCTTTTGTTCTGAGTACACTCACGTTTCTTGCTGTATTAGAGACTCTAGAAAGCAAGAGTGTGCTTCTTTCTCTAAACAGAGTGTGTTTCATGGATGAGAACTGTGCTGTGTGTTTCCATTCAGAAATGGAGTTAAATCCCAGGCTCTGTGTCTTCCTACAAGAAAGACTTTGTTACAGGTAAACGCAGTCACTTTTCAGCTCAAACGAAGCTACATCGTTCACGAAGGTCACACGGTTCTCGCTCTTAACTGAAAAGCGTTGGATGTTAGAAGGCCTGTGGTTTGTATCAGTTTCCTAAGCGGAGCTGAACTAGATATGTTCCCTATGTGTAGGAAACACAGTTCTTTTGTTCTGAGTACACTCACATTTCTTGCTGTATTAGAGAATCTAGAAAGCAAGAGTGTGATTCTTTCTCTAAAGCAGAGTGTGTTTCATGGATGAGACCTGTGCTGTGTGTTTCCCTTCAGAAATGGAGTTAAATCCCAGGCTCTGTGTCTTCCTACAAGCAAGACTTGGGACGGGAAACGCAGTCACTTTTCAGCTCAAAGGAAGCTAAATCGTTCACGAAGATCACACGTTTCTCGCTCTTAACTGAAAAGCGTTGGATGTTAGACAGCCTGTGGTTTGTATCAGTTTCCTAAGCGGAGTTGAACTAGATATGTTCCCTATGTGTAGGAAACACAGTTCTTTTGTTCTGAGTACACTCACATTTCTTGCTGTATTAGAGACTCTAGAAAGCAATAGCGTGCTTCTTTCTCTAAAGCAGAGCGTGTTTCATGGATGAGAACTGTGCTGTGTGTTTCCCTTCAGAAATGGAGTGAAATCCCAGGCTCTGTGTCTTCCTACAAGCAATACTTTGTTTCAGGTAACCGCAGTCACTTTTCAGCTCACACGAAGTTACGTCGTTCACGAAGATCACACATTTCTCGCTCTTAACTGAAAAGCATTGGATATTAGAGGGCCTGTGGTTTGTATCAGTTTCCTAAGCGAAGTTGAACTAGATATGTCCCCTATGTGTAGGAAACACAGTTCTTTTGTTCTGAGTACACACACATTTCTTGCTGTATTAGATAATCTAGAAAGCAAGAGTGTGATTCTTTCTCTAAAGCAGAGTGTGTTTCATGGATGAGAACTGTGCTGTGTGTTTCCCTTCAGAAATGGAGTTAAATCCCAGGCTCTGTGTCTTCCTACATGCAAGACTTGGTTCCGGGAAAGCAGTCACTTTTCAGCTGAAAGGAAGCTACATCGTTCACGAAGATCACACGTTTCTCGCTCTTAACTGAAAAGCGTTGGATGTTAGACGGCCTGTGGTTTTTAACAGTTTCCTAAGCGGAGTTGAACTAGATATGTTCCCTATGTGTAGGAAACACAGTTCTTTTTTTCTGAGTACACTCACATTTCTTGCTGTATTAGAGACTCTAGAAAGCAAGAGCCTGCTTCTTTCTCTAAAGCAGCGTGTGTTTCATGGATGAGAACTGTGCTGGTGTTTCCCTTCAGAAATGGAGTTAAATCCCAGGCTCCGTGTCTTCTTATAAGGAAGACTTTGTTACAGGTAAACGCCGTCACTTATCAGCTCAAACGAAGCTACATCGTTCATGAAGGTCACACGGTTCTCGCTCTTAACTGAAAAGCATTGGATGTTAGACTGCCTGTGGTTTGTATCAGTTTCCTAAGAGGAGTTGAACTAGATATGTTCCGTGAGTGTACGAAACACAGTTCTTTTGTTCTGAGCACACTCACGTTTCTTGCTGTATTAGAGACTCTAGAAAGCAAGAGCGTGCTTCTTTCTCTAAAGCAGAGTGTGTTTCATGGATGAGAACTGTGCTGTGTGTTTCCCTTCAGAAATGGAGTTAAATCGCAGGCTCTGTGTCTTCCTACAAGCAAGACTTCGTTTCAGGTAAACGCAGTCACTTTTCAGCTCAAACGAAGCTACATCGTTCACGAAGATCACACCTTTCTCGCTCATAACTGAAAAGCGATGGATGTTAGACGGCCTGTGGTTTGTATCAGTTTCCTAAGCGGAGTTGAACTAGATATGTTCCCTATGTGTAGGAAACACAGTTCTTTTGTTCTGAGTACACTTACATTTCTTGCTGTATTAGAGAATCTAGAAAGCAAGAGTGTGATTCTTTCTCTAAAGCAGAGTGTGTTTCATGGATGAGAACTGTGCTGTGTGTTTCCCTTCAGAAATGGAGTTAAATCCCAGGCTCTGTGTCTTCCTACAAGCAAGACTTGGTTCCGGGAAACGCAGTCACTTTTCGCTCAAAGGAAGCTAAATCGTTCACGAAGATCACACTTTTCTCGCTCTTAACTGAAAAGTGTTGGATGTTAGACGGCCTGTGGTTTGTATCAGTTTCCTAAGCGGAGTTGAACTAGATATGTTCCCTATGTGTAGGAAACACAGTTCTTTTGTTCTGAGTACACTCACATTTCTTGCTGTATTAGAGACTCTAGAAAGCAAGAGCGTGCTTCTTTCTCTAAAGCAGAGAGTGTTTCATGGATGAGAACTGTGCTGTGTGTTTCCCTTCAGATATGGAGTTAAATTCCATGCTCTGTGTCTTCCTACAAGCAAGACTTCGTTTCAGGTATACTCAGTCACTTTTCAGCTCAAACGAAGCTACATAGTTCACGAAGATCACACGTTTTTTGCTCTTAACTGAAAACCGTTGGATGTTAGACGGCCTGTGGTTTGTATCAGTTTCCTAAGAGGAGTTGAACTAGATATGTTCTGTAAGTGTAGGAAACAGAGTTCTTTTGTTCTGAACACACTCACGTTTCTTGCTATATTAGAGACTCTAGAAAGCAAGAGTGTGCTTCTTTCTCTAAACAGAGTGTGTTTCATGGATGAGAACTGTGCTGTGTGTTTCCCTTCAGAAATGGAGTTAAATCCCAGGCTCTGTGTCTTCCTACAAGCAAGACTTTGTTACAGGTAAACGCAGTCACTTTTCAGCTCAAACGAAGCTACATCGTTCACGAAGGTCACACGGTTCTCGCTCTTAACTGAAAAGCATTGGATGTTAGACTGCCTGTGGTTTGTATCAGTTTCCTAAGCGGAGTTGAACTAGGTATGTTCCGTATGTGTAGGAAACACAGTTCTTTTGTTCTGAGTACACGCACGTTTCTTGCTGTATTAGAGACTCTAGAAAGCAAGAGCGTGCTACTTTCTCTAAAGCAGAGTGTGTTTGATGGATGAGAACTGTGCTGTGTGTTTCCCTTCAGAAGTGGAGTTAAATCCCAGGCTCTGTGTCTTCCTACAAGCAATACTTTGTTTCAGGTAACCGCAGTCACTTTTCAGCTCAAACGAAGTTACGTCGTTCACGAAGATCACACATTTCTCGCTCTTAACTGAAAAGCATTGGATATTAGAGGGCCTGTGGTTTGTATCAGTTTCCTAAGCGGAGTTGAACTAGATATGTCCCCTATGTGTAGGAAATACAGTTCTTTTGTTCTGAGTACACGCACATTTCTTGCTGTATTAGATAATCTAGAAAGCAAGAGTGTGATTCTTTCTCTAAAGCAGAGTGTGTTTCATGGATGAGAACTGTGCTGTGTGTTTCCCTTCATAAATGGAGTTAAATCCCAGGCTCTGTGTCTTCCTACAAGCAAGACTTGGTTCCGGGAAAGCAGTCACTTTTCAGCTGAAAGGAAGCTACATCGTTCACAAAGATCACACGTTTCTCGCTCTTAACTGAAAAGTGTTGGATGTTAGACGGCCTGTGGTTTGTATCAGTGTCCTAAGCGGAGTTGAACTAGATCTATTCCATATGTGTAGGAAACACAGTTCTTTTGTTCTGAGCACACTCACGTTTCTTGCTGTATTAGAGACTCTAGAAAGCAAGAGTGTGCTTCTTTCTCTAAAGCAGAGTGTGTTTCATGGATGAGAACTGTGCTGTGTGTTTCCCTTCAGAAATCGAGATAAATCCCAGGCTCTGTGTCTTCCTACAAGTAAGACTTCGTTTCAGGTAAACACAGTCACATTCAGCTCAAACGAAGCTACATCGTTCATGAAGATCACACATTACCCGCTCTTAATTGAAAAGCATTGGATGTTAGACGGCCTGTGGTTTGTATCCGTTTCCTAAGCGGAGTTGAACTAGATATGTTCCGTATGTGTAGGAAACACAGTTCTTTTGTTCTGAATACACTCACGTTTCTTGCAGTATTAGAGACTCTAGAAAGCAAGAGCGTGCTTCTTTCTCTAAAGCAGAGTGTGTTTCATGGATGAGAACTGTGCTGTGTGTTTCCCTTCAGAAATGGAGTTAAATCCCAGGCTCTGTGTCTTCCTACAAGCAAGACTTTGGTACAGGTAAACGCAATCACTTTTCAGCTCAAACGAAGCTAGATTGTTCACTAAGATTACACGTTTCTCGCTCTTAACTGAAAAGCGTTGGATGTTAGACAGCCTGTGGTTTGTATCAGTTTCCTAAGCGGAGTTGAACTAGATATATTCCCTATGTGTATGAAACACAGTTCTTTTGTTCTGAGTACACTCACGTTTCTTGCTGTTTTAGAGACTCTAGAAAGCAAGAGTGTGCTTCTTTCTCTAAAGCAGAGCGTGTTTCATGGATGAGAACTGTGCTGTGTGTTTCCCTTCAGAAATGGAGTTAAATCCCAGGCTCTGTGTCTTCCTACAAGCAATACTTTGTTTCAGGTAACCGCAGTCACTTTTCAGCTCAAACGAAGTTACGTCGTTCACGAAGATCACACATTTCTCGCTCTTAACTGAAAAGCATTGGATATTAGAGGGCCTGTGGTTTGTATCAGTTTCCTAAGCGGAGTTGAACTAGATATGTCCCCTATGTGTAGGAAATACAGTTCTTTTGTTCTGAGTACACGCACATTTCTTGCTGTATTAGATAATCTAGAAAGCAAGAGTGTGATTCTTTCTCTAAAGCAGAGTGTGTTTCATGGATGAGAACTGTGCTATGTGTTTCCCTTCATAAATGGAGTTAAATCCCAGGCTCTGTGTCTTCCTACAAGCAAGACTTGGTTCCGGGAAAGCAGTCACTTTTCAGCTGAAAGGAAGCTACATCGTTCACAAAGATCACACGTTTCTCGCTCTTAACTGAAAAGTGTTGGATGTTAGACGGCCTGTGGTTTGTATCAGTGTCCTAAGCGGAGTTGAACTAGATCTATTCCATATGTGTAGGAAACACAGTTCTTTTGTTCTGAGCACACTCACGTTTCTTGCTGTATTAGAGACTCTAGAAAGCAAGAGTGTGCTTCTTTCTCTAAAGCAGAGTGTGTTTCATGGATGAGAACTGTGCTGTGTGTTTCCCTTCAGAAATCGAGATAAATCCCAGGCTCCGTGTCTTCCTACAAGTAAGACTTCCTTTCAGGTAAACACAGTCACATTCAGCTCAAACGAAGCTACATCGTTCATGAAGATCACACATTACTCGCTCTTAATTGAAAAGCATTGGATGTTAGACGGCCTGTGGTTTGTATCCGTTTCCTAAGCGGAGTTGAACTAGATATGTTCCGTATGTGTAGGAAACACAGTTCTTTTGTTCTGAATACACTCACGTTTCTTGCAGTATTAGAGACTCTAGAAAGCAAGAGCGTGCTTCTTTCTCTAAAGCAGAGTGTGTTTCATGGATGAGAACTGTGCTGTGTGTTTCCCTTCAGAAATGGAGTTAAATCCCAGGCTTTGTGTCTTCCTACAAGCAAGACTTTGGTACAGGTAAACGCAATCACTTTTCAGCTCAAACGAAGCTAGATTGTTCACTAAGATTACACGTTTCTCGCTCTTAAATGAAAAGCGTTGGATGTTAGAAGGCCTGTGGTTTGTATCAGTTTCCTAAGCGGAGTTGAACTAGATATGTTCCCCTTGTGTAGGAAACACAGTTCTTTTGTTCTGAGTACACTCACGTTTCTTGCTGTATTAGAGAATCTAGAAAGCAAGAGCGTGCTTCTTCCTCTAAAGCAGAGTGTGTTTCATGGATGAGAACTGTGCTGTGTGTTTCCCTTCAGAAAGGGAGTTAAATTCCAAGGTCTGTGTCTTCCTACAAGCAAGACTTCGTTTCAGGTAAACGCAGTCACTTTTCAGCTCAAACGAAGCTACATCGTTCACGAAGATCACACGTTTCTCGCTCTTAACTGAAAAGCATTGGGTGTTAGACGGTATGTGGTTTGTATCAGTTTCCTAAGCGGAGTTGAACTAGCTATGTTTCGTATGTGTAGGAAACACAGTTCTTTTTTTCTGAGCACACTCACGTTTCTTGCTGTATTAGAGACTCTAGAAAGCAAGAGCGTGCTTCTTTCTCTAAAGCAGAGTGTGTTTCATGGATGAGAACTGTGCTGTGTGTTTCCCTTCAGAAATGGAGATAAATCCCAGGCTCTGTGTCTTCCTACAAGCAAGACTTCGTTTCAGTTAAACGCAGTCACATTCAGCTCAAACGAAGCTACATCGTTCATGAAGATCACACATTTCTCGCTCTTAATTGAAAAGCATTGGATGTTATATGGCCTGTGGTTTGTATCAGTTTCCTAAGCGGAGTTGAACTAGATATGTTCCTTATGTGTAGGAAACACAGTTCTTTTGTTCTGAGTACACTCACGTTTCTTGCTGTATTAGAGACTCTAGAAAGCAAGAGCGTGCTTCTTTCTCTAAAGCAGAGTGTGTTTCATGGATGAGAACTGTGCTGTGTGTTTCCCTTCATAAATGGAGTTAAATCCCAGGCTCTGTGTCTTCCTACAAGCAAGACTTGGTTCCGGGAAATGCAGTCACTTTTCAGCTCAAACAAAGCTACATCGTTCACGAAGATCACACGTTTCTCGCTCTTAACTGAAAAGCATTGGGTGTTAGACGGCCTGTGGTTTGTATCAGTTTCCTAAGAGGAGTTGAACTAGATATGTTCCGTAAGTGTAGGAAACACAGTTCTTTTTTTCTGAGCACACTCACGTTTCTTGCTGTATTAGAGACTCTAGAAAGCAAGAGCGTGCTTCTTTCTCTAAAGCAGAGTGTGTTTCATGGATGAGAACTGTGCTGTGTGTTTCCCTTCAGAAATGGAGTTAAATCCCAGGCTCTGTGTCTTCCTACAAGCAAGACTTGGTTCCGCGAAACGCAGTCACTTTTCAGGTCAAAGGAAGCTAAATCGTTCACGAAGATCACACGTTTCTCGCTCTTAACTGAAAAGAGTTGGATGTTAGACGGCCTGTGGTTTTATCAGTTTCCTAAGCGGAGTTGAACTAGATATGTTCCCTATGTGTAGGAAACACAGTTCTTTTGTTCTGAGTACACTCACGTTTCTTGCTGTATTAGAGACTCTAGAAAGCAAGAGCGTGCTTCTGTCTCTAAAGCATAGTGTGTTTCATGGATGAGAACTGTGCTGTGTGTTTCCCTTCAGAAATGGAGTTAAATCCCAGGCTCTGTGTCTTCCTACAAGCAAGACTTTGTTACAGGTAAAGGCCATCAGTTTTCAGCTCACAGGAAGCTACATCGTTCACGAAGATCACACGTTTCTCGCTCTTAACTGAAAAGCGTTGGATGTTAGACGGCCTGTGGTTTGTATCAGTTTCCTAAGCGGAGTTGAACTAGATATGTTCCGTAAGTGTAGGAAACAGAGTTCTTTTGTTCTGAGCACACTCAGGTTTCTTGCTGTATTAGAGACTCTAGAAAGCAAGAGCGTGCTTCTTTCTCTAAAGCAGAGTGTGTTTCATGGATGAGAACTGTGCTGTGTGTTTCCCTTCATAAATGGAGTTAAATCCCAGGCTCTGTGTCTTCCTACAAGCAAGACTTTGTTACAGGTAAACGCAGTCACTTTTCAGCTCAAACGAAGCTACATCGTTCACGAAGGTCACACGGTCTCACTCTTAACTGAAAAGCATTGGATGTTAGACGGCCTGTGGTTTGTATCAGTTTCCTAAGCGGAGTTGAACTAGATATGTTCCCCTTGTGTAGGAAACACAGTTCTTTTGTTCTGAGTACACTCACATTTCTTGCTGTATTAGAGAATCTAGAAAGCAAGAGTGTGATTCTTTCTCTAAAGCAGAGTGTGTTTCATGGATGAGAACTGTGCTGTGTGTTTCCCTTCAGAAATGGAGTTAAATCCCAGGCTCTGTGTCTTCCTACAAGCAAGACTTGGTTCCGGGAAACGCAGTCACTTTTCAGGTCAAACAAAGCTACATAGTTCCCGAAGGTCACACGGTTCTCGCTCTTAACTGAAAAGCATTGGATGTTAGACTGCCTGTGGTTTGTATCAGTTTCCTAAGCGGAGTTGAACTAGATATGTTCCCTACGTGTAGGAAACAGAGTTCTTTCGTTCTGAGCACACTCACGTTTCTTGCTGTATTAGAGACTCTAGAAAGCAAGAGCGTGCTTCTTTCTCTAAAGCAGAGTGTGTTTCATGGATGAGAACTGTGCTGTGTGTTTCCCTTCATAAATGGAGTTAAATCCCAGGCTCTGTGTCTTCCTACAAGCAAGACTTCGTTTCAGGTAAACGCAGTCACTTTTCAGCTCAAAGGAAGCTACATCGTTCACGAAGATCACACGTTTCTCGCTCTTAACTGAAAAGCGTTGGATGTTAGACGGCCTGTGGTTTGTATCAGTTTCCTAAGCGGAGTTGAACTAGATATGTTCCCCTTGTGTAGGAAACACAGTTCTTTTGTTCTGAGTACACTCACGTTTCTTGCTGTATTAGAGACTCTAGAAAGCAAGAGCGTGCTTCTTTCTCTAAAGCAGAGTGTGTTTCATGGATGCTGTGTGTTTCCATTCAGAAATGGAGTTAAATCCCAGGCTCTGTGTCTTCCTACAAGCAAGACTTGGTTCCGGGAAACACAGTCACTTTTCAGCTCAAACAAATCTACATAGTTCCCGAAGGTCACACGGTTCTCGCTCTTAACTGAAAAGCATTGGATGTTAGACTGCCTGTGGTTTGTATCAGTTTCCTAAGCGGAGTTGAACTAGGTATGTTCCATATGTGTAGGAAACACAGTTCTTTTGTTCTGAGTAAACTCACGTTTCTTGCTGTATTAGAGACTCTAGAAAGCAAGAGCGTGCTTCTTTCTCTAAAGCATAGTGTGTTTCATGGATGAGAACTGTGCTGTGTGTTTCCCTTCATAAATGGAGTTAAATCCCAGGCTCTGTGTCTTCCTACAAGCAAGACTTGGTTCCGGGAAACGCAGTCACTTTTCAGCTCAAACAAAGCTACATAGTTCCTGAAGGTCACACGGTTCTCGCTCTTAACTGAAAAGCATTGGATGTTAGACTGCCTGTGGTTTGTATCAGTTTCATAAGCGGAGTTGAACTAGGTATGTTCCGTATGTGTAGGAAACACAGTTCTTTTGTTCTGAGTACACTCACGTTTCTTGCTGTATTAGAGACTCTAGAAAGCAAGAGCGTGCTTCTTTCTCTAAAGCAGAGTGTGTTTCATGGATGAGAACTGTGCTGTGTGTTTCCCTTCAGAAATGGAGTTAAATCCCAGGCTCTGTTTCTTCCTACAAGAAGACTTTGTTACAGGTAAACGCAGTCACTTTTCAGCTCAAACGAAGCTACATCATTCTCGAAGGTCACATGGTTCTCGCTCTTAACTGAAAAGCATTGGATGTTAGACTGCCTGTGGTTTATATCAGGTTCCTAAGCGGAGTTTAACTAGGTATGTTCCGTATGTGTAGGAAACAGAGTTCTTTTGTTCTGATTACACTCACGTTTCTTGCTGTATTAGAGACTCTAGAATGCAAGGGCGTGCTTCTTTCTCTAAAGCAGAGTGTGTTTCATGGATGAGAACTGTGCTGTGTGTTTCCCTTCAGAAATGGAGTTAAATCCCAGGCTCTGTATCTTCCTACAAGCAACACTTTGTTTCAGGTAAACGCAGTCACTTTTAGCTCAAAGGAAGCTACATCGTTCACGAAGATCACAAGTTTTTTGCTCTTAACTGAAAACCGTTGGATGTTAGACGGCCTGTGGTTTGTATCAGTTTCCTAAGAGGAGTTGAACTAGATATGTTCCGTAAGTGTAGGAAACAGAGTTCTTTTGTTCTGAGTACACTCACGTTTCTTGCTGTATTAGAGACTCTAGAAAGCAAGAGTGTGCTTCTTTCTCTAAACAGAGTGTGTTTCATGGATGAGAACTGTGCTGTGTGTTTCCATTCAGAAATGGAGTTAAATCCCAGGCTCTGTGTCTTCCTACAAGAAAGACTTTGTTACAGGTAAACGCAGTCACTTTTCAGCTCAAACGAAGCTACATCGTTCACGAAGGTCACACGGTTCTCGCTCTTAACTGAAAAGCGTTGGATGTTAGAAGGCCTGTGGTTTGTATCAGTTTCCTAAGCGGAGCTGAACTAGATATGTTCCCTATGTGTAGGAAACACAGTTCTTTTGTTCTGAGTACACTCACATTTCTTGCTGTATTAGAGAATCTAGAAAGCAAGAGTGTGATTCTTTCTCTAAAGCAGAGTGTGTTTCATGGATGAGACCTGTGCTGTGTGTTTCCCTTCAGAAATGGAGTTAAATCCCAGGCTCTGTGTCTTCCTACAAGCAAGACTTGGGACGGGAAACGCAGTCACTTTTCAGCTCAAAGGAAGCTAAATCGTTCACGAAGATCACACGTTTCTCGCTCTTAACTGAAAAGCGTTGGATGTTAGACAGCCTGTGGTTTGTATCAGTTTCCTAAGCGGAGTTGAACTAGATATGTTCCCTATGTGTAGGAAACACAGTTCTTTTGTTCTGAGTACACTCACGTTTCTTGCTGTATTAGAGACTCTAGAAAGCAATAGCGTGCTTCTTTCTCTAAAGCAGAGCGTGTTTCATGGATGAGAACTGTGCTGTGTGTTTCCCTTCAGAAATGGAGTTAAATCCCAGGCTCTGTGTCTTCCTACAAGCAATACTTTGTTTCAGGTAACCGCAGTCACTTTTCAGCTCAAACGAAGTTACGTAGTTCACGAAGATCACACATTTCTCGCTCTTAACTGAAAAGAGTTGGATGTTAGACGGCCTGTGGTTTTATCAGTTTCCTAAGCGGAGTTGAACTAGATATGTTCCCTATGTGTAGGAAACACAGTTCTTTTGTTCTGAGTACACTCACGTTTCTTGCTGTATTAGAGACTCTAGAAAGCAAGAGCGTGCTTCTTTCTCTAAAGCAGAGCGTGTTTCATGGATGAGAACTGTGCTGTGTGTTTCCCTTCAGAAATGGAGTTAAATCCCAGGCTCTGTGTCTTCCTACAAGCAATACTTTGTTTCAGGTAACCGCAGTCACTTTTCAGCTCAAACGAAGTTACGTCGTTCACGAAGATCACACATTTCTCGCTCTTAACTGAAAAGCATTGGATATTAGAGCGCCTGTGGTTTGTATCAGTTTCCTAAGCGAAGTTGAACTAGATATGTCCCCTATGTGTAGGAAATACAGTTCTTTTGTTCTGAGTACACGCACATTTCTTGCTGTATTAGATAATCTAGAAAGCAAGAGTGTGATTCTTTCTCTAAAGCAGAGTGTGTTTCATGGATGAGACCTGTGCTGTGTGTTTCCCTTCAGAAATGGAGTTAAATCCCAGGCTCTGTATCTTCCTACAAGCAACACTTTGTTTCAGGTAAACGCAGTCACTTTTCAGCTCAAAGGAAGCTACATCGTTCACGAAGATCACACGTTTCTCGCTCTTAACTGAAAAGCGTTGGATGTTAGACGGCCTGTGGTTTGTATCAGTTTCCTAAGCGGAGTTGAACCAGATATGTTCCCTATGTGTAGGAAACACAGTTCTTTTGTTCTGAGTACACTCACATTTCTTGCTGTATTAGAGAATCTAGAAAGCAAGAGTGTGATTCATTCTCTAAAGCAGAGTGTGTTTCATGGATGAGAACTGTGCTGTGTGTTTCCCTTCAGAAATGGAGTTAAATCCCAGGCTCTGTGTCTTCCTACAAGCAAGACTTGGTTCCGGGAAACGCAGTCACTTTTCAGGTCAAACAAAGCTACATAGTTCCCGAAGGTCACACGGTTCTCGCTCTTAACTGAAAAGCATTGGATGTTAGACTGCCTGTGGTTTGTATCAGTTTCCTAAGCGGAGTTGAACTAGGTATGTTCCGTATGTGTAGGAAACACAGTTCTTTTGTTCTGAGTACACTCACGTTTCTTGCTGTATTAGAGACTCTAGAAAGCAAGAGCGTGCTTCTTTCTCTAAAGCAGAGTGTGTTTCATGGATGAGAACTGTGCTGTGTGTTTCCCTTCAGAAATGGAGTTAAATCCCAGGCTCTGTTTCTTCCTACAAGAAGACTTTGTTACAGGTAAACGCAGTCACTTTTCAGCTCAAACGAAGCTACATCATTCTCGAAGGTCACATGGTTCTCGCTCTTAACTGAAAAGCATTGGATGTTAGACTGCCTGTGGTTTATATCAGGTTCCTAAGCGGAGTTTAACTAGGTATGTTCCGTATGTGTAGGAAACAGAGTTCTTTTGTTCTGATTACACTCACGTTTCTTGCTGTATTAGAGACTCTAGAATGCAAGGGCGTGCTTCTTTCTCTAAAGCAGAGTGTGTTTCATGGATGAGAACTGTGCTGTGTGTTTCCCTTCAGAAATGGAGTTAAATCCCAGGCTCTGTATCTTCCTACAAGCAACACTTTGTTTCAGGTAAACGCAGTCACTTTTAGCTCAAAGGAAGCTACATCGTTCACGAAGATCACACGTTTTTTGCTCTTAACTGAAAACCGTTGGATGTTAGACGGCCTGTAGTTTGTATCAGTTTCCTAAGAGGAGTTGAACTAGATATGTTCCGTAAGTGTAGGAAACAGAGTTCTTTTGTTCTGAGTACACTCACGTTTCTTGCTGTATTAGAGACTCTAGAAAGCAAGAGTGTGCTTCTTTCTCTAAACAGAGTGTGTTTCATGGATGAGAACTGTGCTGTGTGTTTCCATTCAGAAATGGAGTTAAATCCCAGGCTCTGTGTCTTCCTACAAGAAAGACTTTGTTACAGGTAAACGCAGTCACTTTTCAGCTCAAACGAAGCTACATCGTTCACGAAGGTCACACGGTTCTCGCTCTTAACTGAAAAGCGTTGGATGTTAGAAGGCCTGTGGTTTGTATCAGTTTCCTAAGCGGAGCTGAACTAGATATGTTCCCTATGTGTAGGAAACACAGTTCTTTTGTTCTGAGTACACTCACATTCCTTGCTGTATTAGAGAATCTAGAAAGCAAGAGTGTGATTCTTTCTCTAAAGCAGAGTGTGTTTCATGGATGAGACCTGTGCTGTGTGTTTCCCTTCAGAAATGGAGTTAAATCCCAGGCTCTGTGTCTTCCTACAAGCAAGACTTGGGACGGGAAACACAGTCACTTTTCAGCTCAAAGGAAGCTAAATCGTTCACGAAGATCACACGTTTCTCGCTCTTAACTGAAAAGCGTTGGATGTTAGACAGCCTGTGGTTTGTATCAGTTTCCTAAGCGGAGTTGAACTAGATATGTTCCCTATGTGTAGGAAACACAGTTCTTTTGTTCTGAGTACACTCACGTTTCTTGCTGTATTAGAGACTCTAGAAAGCAATAGCGTGCTTCTTTCTCTAAAGCAGAGCGTGTTTCATGGATGAGAACTGTGCTGTGTGTTTCCCTTCAGAAATGGAGTTAAATCCCAGGCTCTGTGTCTTCCTACAAGCAATACTTTGTTTCAGGTAACCGCAGTCACTTTTCAGCTCAAACGAAGTTACGTAGTTCACGAAGATCACACATTTCTCGCTCTTAACTGAAAAGAGTTGGATGTTAGACGGCCTGTGGTTTTATCAGTTTCCTAAGCGGAGTTGAACTAGATATGTTCCCTATGTGTAGGAAACACAGTTCTTTTGTTCTGAGTACACTCACGTTTCTTGCTGTATTAGAGACTCTAGAAAGCAAGAGCGTGCTTCTTTCTCTAAAGCAGAGCGTGTTTCATGGATGAGAACTGTGCTGTGTGTTTCCCTTCAGAAATGGAGTTAAATCCCAGGCTCTGTGTCTTCCTACAAGCAATACTTTGTTTCAGGTAACCGCAGTCACTTTTCAGCTCAAACGAAGTTACGTCGTTCACGAAGATCACACATTTCTCGCTCTTAACTGAAAAGCATTGGATATTAGAGCGCCTGTGGTTTGTATCAGTTTCCTAAGCGAAGTTGAACTAGATATGTCCCCTATGTGTAGGAAATACAGTTCTTTTGTTCTGAGTACACGCACATTTCTTGCTGTATTAGATAATCTAGAAAGCAAGAGTGTGATTCTTTCTCTAAAGCAGAGTGTGTTTCATGGATGAGACCTGTGCTGTGTGTTTCCCTTCAGAAATGGAGTTAAATCCCAGGCTCTGTATCTTCCTACAAGCAACACTTTGTTTCAGGTAAACGCAGTCACTTTTCAGCTCAAAGGAAGCTACATCGTTCACGAAGATCACACGTTTCTCGCTCTTAACTGAAAAGCGTTGGATGTTAGACGGCCTGTGGTTTGTATCAGTTTCCTAAGCGGAGTTGAACCAGATATGTTCCCTATGTGTAGGAAACACAGTTCTTTTGTTCTGAGTACACTCACATTTCTTGCTGTATTAGAGAATCTAGAAAGCAAGAGTGTGATTCATTCTCTAAAGCAGAGTGTGTTTCATGGATGAGAACTGTGCTGTGTGTTTCCCTTCAGAAATGGAGTTAAATCCCAGGCTCTGTGTCTTCCTACAAGCAAGACTTGGTTCCGGGAAACGCAGTCACTTTTCAGGTCAAACAAAGCTACATAGTTCCCGAAGGTCACACGGTTCTCGCTCTTAACTGAAAAGCATTGGATGTTAGACTGCCTGTGGTTTGTATCAGTTTCCTAAGCGGAGTTGAACTAGGTATGTTCTGTATGTGTAGGAAACAGAGTTCTTTTGTTCTGAGTACACGCACGTTTCTTGCTGTATTAGAGACTCTAGAAAGCAAGAGCGTGCTTCTTTCTCTAAAGCAGAGTGTGTTTCATGGATGAGAACTGTGCTGTGTGTTTCTCTTCATAAATGGAGTTAAATCCCAGGCTCTGTGTCTTCCTACAAGCAAGACTTCGTTTCAGGTAAACGCAGTCACTTTTCAGCTCAAACGAAGCTACATCGTTCACGAAGATCACACGTTTCTCGCTCTTAACTGAAAAGCGTTGGATGTTAGACGGCCTGTGGTTTGTATCAGTTTCCTAAGCGGAGTTGAACTAGATATGTTCCCCTTGTGTAGGAAACACAGTTCTTTTGTTCTGAGTACACTCACGTTTCTTGCTGTATTAGAGACTCTAGAAAGCAAGAGCGTGCTTCTTTCTCTAAAGCAGAGTGTGTTTCATGGATGAGAACTGTGCTGTGTGTTTCCCTTCAGAAATGGAGTTAAATCCCAGGCTCTGTGTCTTCCTACAAGCAAGACTTGGTTCCGGGAAACACAGTCACTTTTCAGCTCAAACAAATCTACATAGTTCCCGAAGGTCACACGGTTCTCGCTCTTAACTGAAAAGCATTGGATGTTAGACTGCCTGTGGTTTGTATCAGTTTCCTAAGCGGAGTTGAACTAGGTATGTTCCATATGTGTAGGAAACACAGTTCTTTTGTTCTGAGTAAACTCACGTTTCTTGCTGTATTAGAGACTCTAGAAAGCAAGAGCGTGCTTCTTTCTCTAAAGCATAGTGTGTTTCATGGATGAGAACTGTGCTGTGTGTTTCCCTTCATAAATGGAGTTAAATCCCAGGCTCTGTGTCTTCCTACAAGCAAGACTTGGTTCCGGGAAACGCAGTCACTTTTCAGCTCAAACAAAGCTACATAATTCCTGAAGGTCACACGGTTCTCGCTCTTAACTGAAAAGCATTGGATGTTAGACTGCCTGTGGTTTGTATCAGTTTCATAAGCGGAGTTGAACTAGGTATGTTCCGTATGTGTAGGAAACACAGTTCTTTTGTTCTGAGTACACTCACGTTTCTTGCTGTATTAGAGACTCTAGAAAGCAAGAGCGTGCTTCTTTCTCTAAAGCAGAGTGTGTTTCATGGATGAGAACTGTGCTGTGTGTTTCCCTTCAGAAATGGAGTTAAATCCCAGGCTCTGTTTCTTCCTACAAGAAGACTTTGTTACAGGTAAACGCAGTCACTTTTCAGCTCAAACGAAGCTACATCATTCTCGAAGGTCACATGGTTCTCGCTCTTAACTGAAAAGCATTGGATGTTAGACTGCCTGTGGTTTATATCAGGTTCCTAAGCGGAGTTTAACTAGGTATGTTCCGTATGTGTAGGAAACAGAGTTCTTTTGTTCTGATTACACTCACGTTTCTTGCTGTATTAGAGACTCTAGAATGCAAGGGCGTGCTTCTTTCTCTAAAGCAGAGTGTGTTTCATGGATGAGAACTGTGCTGTGTGTTTCCCTTCAGAAATGGAGTTAAATCCCAGGCTCTGTATCTTCCTACAAGCAACACTTTGTTTCAGGTAAACGCAGTCACTTTTAGCTCAAAGGAAGCTACATCGTTCACGAAGATCACACGTTTTTTGCTCTTAACTGAAAACCGTTGGATGTTAGACGGCCTGTGGTTTGTATCAGTTTCCTAAGAGGAGTTGAACTAGATATGTTCCGTAAGTGTAGGAAACAGAGTTCTTTTGTTCTGAGTACACTCACGTTTCTTGCTGTATTAGAGACTCTAGAAAGCAAGAGTGTGCTTCTTTCTCTAAACAGAGTGTGTTTCATGGATGAGAACTGTGCTGTGTGTTTCCATTCAGAAATGGAGTTAAATCCCAGGCTCTGTGTCTTCCTACAAGAAAGACTTTGTTACAGGTAAACGCAGTCACTTTTCAGCTCAAACGAAGCTACATCGTTCACGAAGGTCACACGGTTCTCGCTCTTAACTGAAAAGCGTTGGATGTTAGAAGGCCTGTGGTTTGTATCAGTTTCCTAAGCGGAGCTGAACTAGATATGTTCCCTATGTGTAGGAAACACATTTCTTTTGTTCTGAGTACACTCACATTTCTTGCTGTATTAGAGAATCTAGAAAGCAAGAGTGTGATTCTTTCTCTAAAGCAGAGTGTGTTTCATGGATGAGACCTGTGCTGTGTGTTTCCCTTCAGAAATGGAGTTAAATCCCAGGCTCTGTGTCTTCCTACAAGCAAGACTTGGGACGGGAAACGCAGTCACTTTTCAGCTCAAAGGAAGCTAAATCGTTCACGAAGATCACACGTTTCTCGCTCTTAACTGAAAAGCGTTGGATGTTAGACAGCCTGTGGTTTGTATCAGTTTCCTAAGCGGAGTTGAACTAGATATGTTCCCTATGTGTAGGAAACACAGTTCTTTTGTTCTGAGTACACTCACGTTTCTTGCTGTATTAGAGACTCTAGAAAGCAATAGCGTGCTTCTTTCTCTAAAGCAGAGCGTGTTTCATGGATGAGAACTGTGCTGTGTGTTTCCCTTCAGAAATGGAGTTAAATCCCAGGCTCTGTGTCTTCCTACAAGCAATACTTTGTTTCAGGTAACCGCAGTCACTTTTCAGCTCAAATGAAGTTACGTAGTTCACGAAGATCACACATTTCTCGCTCTTAACTGAAAAGAGTTGGATGTTAGACGGCCTGTGGTTTTATCAGTTTCCTAAGCGGAGTTGAACTAGATATGTTCCCTATGTGTAGGAAACACAGTTCTTTTGTTCTGAGTACACTCACGTTTCTTGCTGTATTAGAGACTCTAGAAAGCAAGAGCGTGCTTCTTTCTCTAAAGCAGAGCGTGTTTCATGGATGAGAACTGTGCTGTGTGTTTCCCTTCAGAAATGGAGTTAAATCCCAGGCTCTGTGTCTTCCTACAAGCAATACTTTGTTTCAGGTAACCGCAGTCACTTTTCAGCTCAAACGAAGTTACGTCGTTCACGAAGATCACACATTTCTCGCTCTTAACTGAAAAGCATTGGATATTAGAGCGCCTGTGGTTTGTATCAGTTTCCTAAGCGAAGTTGAACTAGATATGTCCCCTATGTGTAGGAAATACAGTTCTTTTGTTCTGAGTACACGCACATTTCTTGCTGTATTAGATAATCTAGAAAGCAAGAGTGTGATTCTTTCTCTAAAGCAGAGTGTGTTTCATGGATGAGACCTGTGCTGTGTGTTTCCCTTCAGAAATGGAGTTAAATCCCAGGCTCTGTATCTTCCTACAAGCAACACTTTGTTTCAGGTAAACGCAGTCACTTTTCAGCTCAAAGGAAGCTACATCGTTCACGAAGATCACACGTTTCTCGCTCTTAACTGAAAAGCGTTGGATGTTAGACGGCCTGTGGTTTGTATCAGTTTCCTAAGCGGAGTTGAACCAGATATGTTCCCTATGTGTAGGAAACACAGTTCTTTTGTTCTGAGTACACTCACATTTCTTGCTGTATTAGAGAATCTAGAAAGCAAGAGTGTGATTCATTCTCTAAAGCAGAGTGTGTTTCATGGATGAGAACTGTGCTGTGTGTTTCCCTTCAGAAATGGAGTTAAATCCCAGGCTCTGTGTCTTCCTACAAGCAAGACTTGGTTCCGGGAAACGCAGTCACTTTTCAGGTCAAACAAAGCTACATAGTTCCCGAAGGTCACACGGTTCTCGCTCTTAACTGAAAAGCATTGGATGTTAGACTGCCTGTGGTTTGTATCAGTTTCCTAAGCGGAGTTGAACTAGGTATGTTCTGTATGTGTAGGAAACAGAGTTCTTTTGTTCTGAGTACACGCACGTTTCTTGCTGTATTAGAGACTCTAGAAAGCAAGAGCGTGCTTCTTTCTCTAAAGCAGAGTGTGTTTCATGGATGAGAACTGTGCTGTGTGTTTCTCTTCATAAATGGAGTTAAATCCCAGGCTCTGTGTCTTCCTACAAGCAAGACTTCGTTTCAGGTAAACGCAGTCACTTTTCAGCTCAAACGAAGCTACATCGTTCACGAAGATCACACGTTTCTCGCTCTTAACTGAAAAGCGTTGGATGTTAGACGGCCTGTGGTTTGTATCAGTTTCCTAAGCGGAGTTGAACTAGATATGTTCCCCTTGTGTAGGAAACACAGTTCTTTTGTTCTGAGTACACTCACGTTTCTTGCTGTATTAGAGACTCTAGAAAGCAAGAGCGTGCTTCTTTCTCTAAAGCAGAGTGTGTTTCATGGATGAGAACTGTGCTGTGTGTTTCCCTTCAGAAATGGAGTTAAATCCCAGGCTCTGTGTCTTCCTACAAGCAAGACTTGGTTCCGGGAAACACAGTCACTTTTCAGCTCAAACAAAGCTACATAGTTCCTGAAGGTCACACGGTTCTCGCTCTTAACTGAAAAGCATTGGATGTTCGACTGCCTGTGGATTGTGTCAGTTTCCTAAGCAGAGTTGAACTAGGTATGTTCCGTATGTGTAGGAAACACAGTTCTTTTGTTCTGAGTACACTCACGTTTCTTGCTGTATTAGAGACTCTAGAAAGCAAGAGCGTGCTTCTTTCTCTAAAGCAGAGTGTGTTTCATGGATGAGAACTGTGCTGTGTGTTTCCCTTCAGAAATGGAGTTAAATCCCAGGCTCTGTTTCTTCCTCCAAGAAGACTTTGTTACAGGTAAACGCAGTCACTTTTCAGCTCAAACGAAGCTACATTATTCTCGAAGGTCACATGGTTCTCGCTCTTAACTGAAAAGCATTGGATGTTAGACTGCCTGTGGTTTATATCAGGTTCCTAAGCGGAGTTGAACTAGGTATGTTCCGTATGTGTAGGAAACAGAGTTCTTTTGTTCTGATTACACTCACGTTTCTTGCTGTATTAGAGACTCTAGAATGCAAGGGCGTGCTTCTTTCTCTAAAGCAGAGTGTGTTTCATGGATGAGACCTGTGCTGTGTGTTTCCCTTCAGAAATGGAGTTAAATCCCAGGCTCTGTATCTTCCTACAAGCAATACTTTGTTTCAGGTGTACGCAGTCACTTTTAGCTCAAAGGAAGCTACATCGTTCACGAAGATCACACGTTTTTTGCTCTTAACTGAAAACCGTTGGATGTTAGACGGCCTGTGGTTTGTATCAGTTTCCTAAGAGGAGTTGAACTAGATATGTTCCGTAAGTGTAGGAAACAGAGTTCTTTTGTTCTGAGTACACTCACGTTTCTTGCTGTATTAGAGACTCTAGAAAGCAAGAGTGTGCTTCTTTCTCTAAACAGAGTGTGTTTCATGGATGAGAACTGTGCTGTGTGTTTCCATTCAGAAATGGAGTTAAATCCCAGGCTCTGTGTCTTCCTACAAGAAAGACTTTGTTACAGGTAAACGCAGTCACTTTTCAGCTCAAACGAAGCTACATCGTTCACGAAGGTCACACGGTTCTCGCTCTTAACTGAAAAGCGTTGGATGTTAGAAGGCCTGTGGTTTGTATCAGTTTCCTAAGCGGAGCTGAACTAGATATGTTCCCTATGTGTAGGAAACACAGTTCTTTTGTTCTGAGTACACTCACATTTCTTGCTGTATTAGAGAATCTAGAAAGCAAGAGTGTGATTCTTTCTCTAAAGCAGAGTGTGTTTCATGGATGAGACCTGTGCTGTGTGTTTCCCTTCAGAAATGGAGTTAAATCCCAGGCTCTGTGTCTTCCTACAAGCAAGACTTGGGACGGGAAACGCAGTCACTTTTCAGCTCAAAGGAAGCTAAATCGTTCACGAAGATCACACGTTTCTCGCTCTTAACTGAAAAGCGTTGGATGTTAGACAGCCTGTGGTTTGTATCAGTTTCCTAAGCGGAGTTGAACTAGATATGTTCCGTATGTGTAGGAAACACAGTTCTTTTGTTCTGAGTACACTCACGTTTCTTGCTGTATTAGAGACTCTAGAAAGCAATAGCGTGCTTCTTTCTCTAAAGCAGAGCGTGTTTCATGGATGAGAACTGTGCTGTGTGTTTCCCTTCAGAAATGGAGTGAAATCCCAGGCTCTGTGTCTTCCTACAAGCAATACTTTGTTTCAGGTAACCGCAGTCACTTTTCAGCTCACACGAAGTTACGTCGTTCACGAAGATCACACATTTCTCGCTCTTAACTGAAAAGCATTGGATATTAGAGGGCCTGTGGTTTGTATCAGTTTCCTAAGCGAAGTTGAACTAGATATGTCCCCTATGTGTAGGAAACACAGTTCTTTTGTTCTGAGTACACACACATTTCTTGCTGTATTAGATAATCTAGAAAGCAAGAGTGTGATTCTTTCTCTAAAGCAGAGTGTGTTTCATGGATGAGAACTGTGCTGTGTGTTTCCCTTCAGAAATGGAGTTAAATCCCAGGCTCTGTGTCTTCCTACATGCAAGACTTGGTTCCGGGAAAGCAGTCACTTTTCAGCTGAAAGGAAGCTACATCGTTCACGAAGATCACACGTTTCTCGCTCTTAACTGAAAAGCGTTGGATGTTAGACGGCCTGTGGTTTTTAACAGTTTCCTAAGCGGAGTTGAACTAGATATGTTCCCTATGTGTAGGAAACACAGTTCTTTTTTTCTGAGTACACTCACATTTCTTGCTGTATTAGAGACTCTAGAAAGCAAGAGCCTGCTTCTTTCTCTAAAGCAGCGTGTGTTTCATGGATGAGAACTGTGCTGGTGTTTCCCTTCAGAAATGGAGTTAAATCCCAGGCTCCGTGTCTTCTTATAAGGAAGACTTTGTTACAGGTAAACGCCGTCACTTATCAGCTCAAACGAAGCTACATCGTTCATGAAGGTCACACGGTTCTCGCTCTTAACTGAAAAGCATTGGATGTTAGACTGCCTGTGGTTTGTATCAGTTTCCTAAGAGGAGTTGAACTAGATATGTTCCGTGAGTGTACGAAACACAGTTCTTTTGTTCTGAGCACACTCACGTTTCTTGCTGTATTAGAGACTCTAGAAAGCAAGAGCGTGCTTCTTTCTCTAAAGCAGAGTGTGTTTCATGGATGAGAACTGTGCTGTGTGTTTCCCTTCAGAAATGGAGTTAAATCGCAGGCTCTGTGTCTTCCTACAAGCAAGACTTCGTTTCAGGTAAACGCAGTAACTTTTCAGCTCAAACGAAGCTACATCGTTCACGAAGATCACACCTTTCTCGCTCATAACTGAAAAGCGATGGATGTTAGACGGCCTGTGGTTTGTATCAGTTTCCTAAGCGGAGTTGAACTAGATATGTTCCCTATGTGTAGGAAACACAGTTCTTTTGTTCTGAGTACACTTACATTTCTTGCTGTATTAGAGAATCTAGAAAGCAAGAGTGTGATTCTTTCTCTAAAGCAGAGTGTGTTTCATGGATGAGAACTGTGCTGTGTGTTTCCCTTCAGAAATGGAGTTAAATCCCAGGCTCTGTGTCTTCCTACAAGCAAGACTTGGTTCCGGGAAACGCAGTCACTTTTCGCTCAAAGGAAGCTAAATCGTTCACGAAGATCACACGTTTCTCGCTCTTAACTGAAAAGTGTTGGATGTTAGACGGCCTGTGGTTTGTATCAGTTTCCTAAGCGGAGTTGAACTAGATATGTTCCCTATGTGTAGGAAACACAGTTCTTTTGTTCTGAGTACACTCACATTTCTTGCTGTATTAGAGACTCTAGAAAGCAAGAGCGTGCTTCTTTCTCTAAAGCAGAGAGTGTTTCATGGATGAGAACTGTGCTGTGTGTTTCCCTTCAGATATGGAGTTAAATTCCATGCTCTGTGTCTTCCTACAAGCAAGACTTCGTTTCAGGTATACTCAGTCACTTTTCAGCTCAAACGAAGCTACATAGTTCACGAAGATCACACGTTTTTTGCTCTTAACTGAAAACCGTTGGATGTTAGACGGCCTGTGGTTTGTATCAGTTTCCTAAGAGGAGTTGAACTAGATATGTTCTGTAAGTGTAGGAAACAGAGTTCTTTTGTTCTGAACACACTCACGTTTCTTGCTATATTAGAGACTCTAGAAAGCAAGAGTGTGCTTCTTTCTCTAAACAGAGTGTGTTTCATGGATGAGAACTGTGCTGTGTGTTTCCCTTCAGAAATGGAGTTAAATCCCAAGCTCTGTGTCTTCCTACAAGCAAGACTTTGTTACAGGTAAACGCAGTCACTTTTCAGCTCAAACGAAGCTACATCGTTCACGAAGGTCACACGGTTCTCGCTCTTAACTGAAAAGCATTGGATGTTAGACTGCCTGTGGTTTGTATCAGTTTCCTAAGCGGAGTTGAACTAGGTATGTTCCGTATGTGTAGGAAACACAGTTCTTTTGTTCTGAGTACACGCACGTTTCTTGCTGTATTAGAGACTCTAGAAAGCAAGAGCGTGCTACTTTCTCTAAAGCAGAGTGTGTTTGATGGATGAGAACTGTGCTGTGTGTTTCCCTTCAGAAGTGGAGTTAAATCCCAGGCTCTGTGTCTTCCTACAAGCAATACTTTGTTTCAGGTAACCGCAGTCACTTTTCAGCTCACACGAAGTTACGTCGTTCACGAAGATCACACATTTCTCGCTCTTAACTGAAAAGCATTGGATATTAGAGGGCCTGTGGTTTGTATCAGTTTCCTAAGCGAAGTTGAACTAGATATGTCCCCTATGTGTAGGAAACACAGTTCTTTTGTTCTGAGTACACACACATTTCTTGCTGTATTAGATAATCTAGAAAGCAAGAGTGTGATTCTTTCTCTAAAGCAGAGTGTGTTTCATGGATGAGAACTGTGCTGTGTGTTTCCCTTCAGAAATGGAGTTAAATCCCAGGCTCTGTGTCTTCCTACAAGCAAGACTTGGTTCCGGGAAAGCAGTCACTTTTCAGCTGAAAGGAAGCTACATCGTTCACGAAGATCACACGTTTCTCGCTCTTAACTGAAAAGCGTTGGATGTTAGACGGCCTGTGGTTTTTAACAGTTTCCTAAGCGGAGTTGAACTAGATATGTTCCCTATGTGTAGGAAACACAGTTCTTTTTTTCTGAGTACACTCACATTTCTTGCTGTATTAGAGACTCTAGAAAGCAAGAGCCTGCTTCTTTCTCTAAAGCAGCGTGTGTTTCATGGATGAGAACTGTGCTGGTGTTTCCCTTCAGAAATGGAGTTAAATCCCAGGCTCCGTGTCTTCTTATAAGGAAGACTTTGTTACAGGTAAACGCCGTCACTTATCAGCTCAAACGAAGCTACATCGTTCATGAAGGTCACACGGTTCTCGCTCTTAACTGAAAAGCATTGGATGTTCGACTGCCTGTGGTTTGTATCAGTTTCCTAAGAGGAGTTGAACTAGATATGTTCCGTGAGTGTACGAAACACAGTTCTTTTGTTCTGAGCACACTCACGTTTCTTGCTGTATTAGAGACTCTAGAAAGCAAGAGCGTGCTTCTTTCTCTAAAGCAGAGTGTGTTTCATGGATGAGAACTGTGCTGTGTGTTTCCCTTCAGAAATGGAGTTAAATCGCAGGCTCTGTGTCTTCCTACAAGCAAGACTTCGTTTCAGGTAAACGCAGTCACTTTTCTGCTCAAACGAAGCTACATCGTTCACGAAGATCACACCTTTCTCGCTCATAACTGAAAAGCGATGGATGTTAGACGGCCTGTGGTTTGTATCAGTTTCCTAAGCGGAGTTGAACTAGATATGTTCCCTATGTGTAGGAAACACAGTTCTTTTGTTCTGAGTACACTTACATTTCTTGCTGTATTAGAGAATCTAGAAAGCAAGAGTGTGCTTCTTTCTCTAAAGCAGAGTGTGTTTCATGGATGAGAACTGTGCTGTGTGTTTCCCTTCAGAAATGGAGTTAAATCCCAGGCTCTGTGTCTTCCTACAAGCAAGACTTGGTTCCGGGAAACGCAGTCACTTTTCGCTCAAAGGAAGCTAAATCGTTCACGAAGATCACACGTTTCTCGCTCTTAACTGAAAAGTGTTGGATGTTAGACGGCCTGTGGTTTGTATCAGTTTCCTAAGCGGAGTTGAACTAGATATGTTCCCTATGTGTAGGAAACACAGTTCTTTTGTTCTGAGTACACTCACATTTCTTGCTGTATTAGAGACTCTAGAAAGCAAGAGCGTGCTTCTTTCTCTAAAGCAGAGAGTGTTTCATGGATGAGAACTGTGCTGTGTGTTTCCCTTCAGATATGGAGTTAAATTCCATGCTCTGTGTCTTCCTACAAGCAAGACTTCGTTTCAGGTATACTCAGTCACTTTTCAGCTCAAACGAAGCTACATAGTTCACGAAGATCACACGTTTTTTGCTCTTAACTGAAAACCGTTGGATGTTAGACGGCCTGTGGTTTGTATCAGTTTCCTAAGAGGAGTTGAACTAGATATGTTCTGTAAGTGTAGGAAACAGAGTTCTTTTGTTCTGAACACACTCACGTTTCTTGCTATATTAGAGACTCTAGAAAGCAAGAGTGTGCTTCTTTCTCTAAACAGAGTGTGTTTCATGGATGAGAACTGTGCTGTGTGTTTCCCTTCAGAAATGGAGTTAAATCCCAGGCTCTGTGTCTTCCTACAAGCAAGACTTTGTTACAGGTAAACGCAGTCACTTTTCAGCTCAAATGAAGCTACATCGTTCACGAAGGTCACACGGTTCTCGCTCTTAACTGAAAAGCATTGGATGTTAGACTGCCTGTGGTTTGTATCAGTTTCCTAAGCGGAGTTGAACTAGGTATGTTCCGTATGTGTAGGAAACACAGTTATTTTGTTCTGAGTACACGCACGTTTCTTGCTGTATTAGAGACTCTAGAAAGCAAGAGCGTGCTACTTTCTCTAAAGCAGAGTGTGTTTGATGGATGAGAACTGTGCTGTGTGTTTCCCTTCAGAAGTGGAGTTAAATCCCAGGCTCTGTGTCTTCCTACAAGCAATACTTTGTTTCAGGTAACCGCAGTCACTTTTCAGCTCAAACGAAGTTACGTCGTTCACGAAGATCACACATTTCTCGCTCTTAACTGAAAAGCATTGGATATTAGAGGGCCTGTGGTTTGTATCAGTTTCCTAAGCGGAGTTGAACTAGATATGTCCCCTATGTGTAGGAAATACAGTTCTTTTGTTCTGAGTACACGCACATTTCTTGCTGTATTAGATAATCTAGAAAGCAAGAGTGTGATTCTTTCTCTAAAGCAGAGTGTGTTTCATGGATGAGAACTGTGCTGTGTGTTTCCCTTCATAAATGGAGTTAAATCCCAGGCTCTGTGTCTTCCTACAAGCAAGACTTGGTTCCGGGAAAGCAGTCACTTTTCAGCTGAAAGGAAGCTACATCGTTCACAAAGATCACACGTTTCTCGCTCTTAACTGAAAAGTGTTGGATGTTAGACGGCCTGTGGTTTGTATCAGTGTCCTAAGCGGAGTTGAACTAGATCTATTCCATATGTGTAGGAAACACAGTTCTTTTGTTCTGAGCACACTCACGTTTCTTGCTGTATTAGAGACTCTAGAAAGCAAGAGTGTGCTTCTTTCTCTAAAGCAGAGTGTGTTTCATGGATGAGAACTGTGCTGTGTGTTTCCCTTCAGAAATCGAGATAAATCCCAGGCTCTGTGTCTTCCTACAAGTAAGACTTCGTTTCAGGTAAACACAGTCACATTCAGCTCAAACGAAGCTACATCGTTCATGAAGATCACACATTACCCGCTCTTAATTGAAAAGCATTGGATGTTAGACGGCCTGTGGTTTGTATCCGTTTCCTAAGCGGAGTTGAACTAGATATGTTCCGTATGTGTAGGAAACACAGTTCTTTTGTTCTGAATACACTCACGTTTCTTGCAGTATTAGAGACTCTAGAAAGCAAGAGCGTGCTTCTTTCTCTAAAGCAGAGTGTGTTTCATGGATGAGAACTGTGCTGTGTGTTTCCCTTCAGAAATGGAGTTAAATCCCAGGCTCTGTGTCTTCCTACAAGCAAGACTTTGGTACAGGTAAACGCAATCACTTTTCAGCTCAAACGAAGCTAGATTGTTCACTAAGATTACACGTTTCTCGCTCTTAACTGAAAAGCGTTGGATGTTAGACAGCCTGTGGTTTGTATCAGTTTCCTAAGCGGAGTTGAACTAGATATATTCCCTATGTGTATGAAACACAGTTCTTTTGTTCTGAGTACACTCACGTTTCTTGCTGTTTTAGAGACTCTAGAAAGCAAGAGTGTGCTTCTTTCTCTAAAGCAGAGCGTGTTTCATGGATGAGAACTGTGCTGTGTGTTTCCCTTCAGAAATGGAGTTAAATCCCAGTCTCTGTGTCTTCCTACAAGCAATACTTTGTTTCAGGTAACCGCAGTCACTTTTCAGCTCAAACGAAGTTACGTCGTTCACGAAGATCACACATTTCTCGCTCTTAACTGAAAAGCATTGGATATTAGAGGGCCTGTGGTTTGTATCAGTTTCCTAAGCGGAGTTGAACTAGAAATGTCCCCTATGTGTAGGAAATACAGTTCTTTTGTTCTGAGTACACGCACATTTCTTGCTGTATTAGATAATCTAGAAAGCAAGAGTGTGATTCTTTCTCTAAAGCAGAGTGTGTTTCATGGATGAGAACTGTGCTGTGTGTTTCCCTTCATAAATGGAGTTAAATCCCAGGCTCTGTGTCTTCCTACAAGCAAGACTTGGTTCCGGGAAAGCAGTCACTTTTCAGGTGAAAGGAAGCTACATCGTTCACAAAGATCACACGTTTCTCGCTCTTAACTGAAAAGTGTTGGATGTTAGACGGCCTGTGGTTTGTATCAGTGTCCTAAGCAGAGTTGAACTAGATCTATTCCATATGTGTAGGAAACACAGTTCTTTTGTTCTGAGCACACTCACGTTTCTTGCTGTATTAGAGACTCTAGAAAGCAAGAGTGTGCTTCTTTCTCTAAAGCAGAGTGTGTTTCATGGATGAGAACTGTGCTGTGTGTTTCCCTTCAGAAATCGAGATAAATCCCAGGCTCCGTGTCTTCCTACAAGTAAGACTTCGTTTCAGGTAAACACAGTCACATTCAGCTCAAACGAAGCTACATCGTTCATGAAGATCACACATTACTCGCTCTTAATTGAAAAGCATTGGATGTTAGACGGCCTGTGGTTTGTATCCGTTTCCTAAGCGGAGTTGAACTAGATATGTTCCGTATGTGTAGGAAACACAGTTCTTTTGTTCTGAATACACTCACGTTTCTTGCAGTATTAGAGACTCTAGAAAGCAAGAGCGTGCTTCTTTCTCTAAAGCAGAGTGTGTTTCATGGATGAGAACTGTGCTGTGTGTTTCCCTTCAGAAATGCAGTTAAATCCCAGGCTTTGTGTCTTCCTACAAGCAAGACTTTGGTACAGGTAAACGCAATCACTTTTCAGCTCAAACGAAGCTAGATTGTTCACTAAGATTACACGTTTCTCGCTCTTAAATGAAAAGCGTTGGATGTTAGACGGCCTGTGGTTTGTATCAGTTTCCTAAGCGGAGTTGAACTAGATATGTTCCGTAGGTGTAGGAAACACAGTTCTTTTGTTCTGAGTACACTCACGTTTCTTGCTGTATTAGAGAATCTAGAAAGCAAGAGCGTGCTTCTTCCTCTAAAGCAGAGTGTGTTTCATGGATGAGAACTGTGCTGTGTGTTTCCCTTCAGAAAGGGAGTTAAATTCCAAGGTCTGTGTCTTCCTACAAGCAAGACTTCGTTTCAGGTAAACGCAGTCACTTTTCAGCTCAAACGAAGCTACATCGTTCACGAAGATCACACGTTTCTCGCTCTTAACTGAAAAGCATTGGGTGTTAGACGGTATGTGGGTTGTATCAGTTTCCTAAGCGGAGTTGAACTAGCTATGTTTCGTATGTGTAGGAAACACAGTTCTTTTTTTCTGAGCACACTCACGTTTCTTGCTGTATTAGAGACTCTAGAAAGCAAGAGCGTGCTTCTTTCTCTAAAGCAGAGTGTGTTTCATGGATGAGAACTGTGCTGTGTGTTTCCCTTCAGAAATGGAGATAAATCCCAGGCTCTGTGTCTTCCTACAAGCAAGACTTCGTTTCAGTTAAACGCAGTCACATTCAGCTCAAACGAAGCTACATCGTTCATGAAGATCACACATTTCTCGCTCTTAATTGAAAAGCATTGGATGTTATATGGCCTGTGGTTTGTATCAGTTTCCTAAGCGGAGTTGAACTAGATATGTTCCTTATGTGTAGGAAACACAGTTCTTTTGTTCTGAGTACACTCACGTTTCTTGCTGTATTAGAGACTCTAGAAAGCAAGAGCGTGCTTCTTTCTCTAAAGCAGAGTGTGTTTCATGGATGAGAACTGTGCTGTGTGTTTCCCTTCATAAATGGAGTTAAATCCCAGGCTCTGTGTCTTCCTACAAGCAAGACTTGGTTCCGGGAAATGCAGTCACTTTTCAGCTCAAACAAAGCTACATCGTTCACGAAGATCACACGTTTCTCGCTCTTAACTGAAAAGCATTGGGTGTTAGACGGTATGTGGTTTGTATCAGTTTCCTAAGCGGAGTTGAATTAGCTATGTACCATATGTGTAGGAAACACAGTTCTTTTGTTCTGAGCACACTCACGTTTCTTGCTGTATTAATGACTCTAGAAAGCAAGAGCGTGCTTCTTTCTCTAAAGCAGAGTGTGTTTCATGGATGAGAACTGTGCTGTGTGTTTCCCTTCAGAAATGGAGTTAAATCTCAGACTCTGTGTCTTCCTTCGAGCAAGACTTCGTTTCAGGAAAACGCAGTCACTTTTCAGCTCAAACGAAGCTACATCGTTCACAAAGATCACACGTTTCTCGCTCTTAACTGAAAAGTGATGGATGTTAGACGGCCTGTGTTTTGTATCAGTTTCCTAAGCGGAGTTGAACTAGATTTGTTCCATATGTGTAGGAAACACAGTTTTTTGTTCTGAGTACACTCACGTTTCTTGCTGTATTAGAGACTCTAGAAAGCAAGAGCGTGCTTCTTTCTCTAAAGCAGAGTGTGTTTCATGGATGAGAACTGTGCTGTGTGTTTCCCTTCAGAAATGGAGTTAAATCCCAGGCTCTGTGTCTTCCTACAAGCAAGACTTCGTTTCAGGTAAACGCAGTCACTTTTCAGCTCAAACGAAGCTACATGGTTCACAAAGATCACAAGTTTCTCGCACTTAACTGAAAAGCATTGGATGTTAGACGGCCTGTGGTTTGTATCAGTTTCCTAAGCGGAGTTGAACTAGATATGTTCCGTATGTGTAGGAAACACAATTCTTTTGTTCTGAGCACACTCACGTTTCTTGCTGTATTAGAGACTCTAGAAAGCAAGAGCGTGCTTCTTTCTCTAAAGCAGAGTGTGTTTCATGGATGAGAACTGTGCTGTGTGTTTCCTTTCAGAAATGGAGATAAATCGCAGGCTCTGTGTCTTCCTACAAGCAAGACTTCGCTTCAGGTAAACACAGTCACATTCAGCTCAAACGAAGCTACATCGTTCATGAAGATCACACGTTTCTCGCTCTTAACTGAAAAGTGATGGATGTTAGACGGCCTGTGTTTTGTATCAGTTTCCTAAGCAGAGTTGAACTAGATTTGTTCCATATGTGTAGGAAACACAGTTTTTTGTTCTGAGTACACTCACGTTTCTTGCTGTATTAGAGACTCTAGAAAGCAAGAGCGTGCTTCTTTCTCTAAAGCAGAGTGTGTTTCATGGATGAGAACTGTGCTGTGTGTTTCCTTTCAGAAATGGAGATAAATCGCAGGCTCTGTGTCTTCCTACAAGCAAACTTCGCTTCAGGTAAACACAGTCACATTCAGCTCAAACGAAGCTACATCGTTCATGAAGATCACACATTTCTCGCTCTTAATTGAAAAGCATTGGATGTTAGACGGCCTGTGGTTTGTATCCGTTTCCTAAGCGGAGTTGAACTAGATATGTTCCGTATGTGTAGGAAACACAGTTCTTTTGTTCTGAATACACTCACGTTTCTTGCAGTATTAGAGACTCTAGAAAGCAAGAGCGTGCTTCTTTCTCTAAAGCAGAGTGTGTTTCATGGATGAGAACTGTGCTGTGTGTTTCCCTTCATAAATGGAGTTAAATCCCAGGCTCTGTGTCTTCCTACAAGCAAGACTTTGGTACAGGTAAACGCAGTCACTTTTCAGCTCAAACGAAGCTAGATTGTTCACTAAGATTACACGTTTCTCGCTCTTAAATGAAAAGCGTTGGATGTTAGACGGCCTGTGGTTTGTATCAGTTTCCTAAGCGGAGTTGAACTAGATATGTTCCGTATGTGTAGGAAACACAGTTCTTTTGTTCTGAGTACACTCACGTTTCTTGCTGTATTAGAGAATCTAGAAAGCAAGAGCGTGCTTCTTCCTCTAAAGCAGAGTGTGTTTCATGGATGAGAACTGTGCTGTGTGTTTCCCTTCAGAAAGGGAGTTAAATTCCAAGGTCTGTGTCTTCCTACAAGCAAGACTTCGTTTCAGGTAAACGCAGTCACTTTTCAGCTCAAATGAAGCTACATCGTTCACGAAGATCACACGTTTCTCGCTCTTAACTGAAAAGCATTGGGTGTTAGACGGTATGTGGTTTGTATCAGTTTCATAAGCGGAGTTGAACTAGCTATGTTTCGTATGTGTAGGAAACACAGTTCTTTTTTTCTGAGCACACTCACGTTTCTTGCTGTATTAGAGACTCTAGAAAGCAAGAGCGTGCTTCTTTCTCTAAAGCAGAGTGTGTTTCATGGATGAGAACTGTGCTGTGTGTTTCCCTTCAGAAATGGAGATAAATCCCAGGCTCTGTGTCTTCCTACAAGCAAGACTTCGTTTCAGTTAAACGCAGTAACATTCAGCTCAAACGAAGCTACATCGTTCATGAAGATCACACATTTCTCGCTCTTAATTGAAAAGCATTGGATGTTATACGGCCCGTGGTTTGTATCAGTTTCCTAAGCGGAGTTGAACTAGATATGTTCCGTATGTGTAGGAAACACAGTTCTTTTGTTCTGAGTACACTCACGTTTCTTGCTGTATTAGAGACTCTAGAAAGCAAGAGCGTGCTTCTTTCTCTAAAGCAGAGTGTGTTTCATGGATGAGAACTGTGCTATGTGTTTCCCTTCAGAAATGGAGTTAAATCCCAGGCTCTGTGTCTTCCTACAAGCAAGACTTGGTTCCGGGAAAGGCAGTCACTTTTCAGCTCAAACAAAGCTACATCGTTCACGAAGGTCACACGGTTCTCGCTCTAAACTGAAAATCATTGGATGTTAGACTGCCTGTGGTTTGTATCAGTTTCCTAAGCGGAGGTGAACTAGGTATGTTCTGTATGTGTAGGAAACACAGTTCTTTTGTTCGAGGCACACTCACGTTTCTTGCTGTATTAGAGACTCTAGAAAGCAAGAGCGTGCTTCTTTCTCTAAAGCAGAGTGTGTTTCATGGATGAGAACTGTACTGTGTGTTTCCCTTCATAAATGGAGTTAAATCCCAGGCTCTGTGTCTTCCTACAAGCAAGACTTCTTTTCAGGAAAACGCAGTCACTTTTCAGCTCAAACGAAGCTACATCGTTCACAAAGATCACACGTTTCTCGCTCTTAACTGAAAAGCATTGGATGTTAGACGGCCTGTGTTTTGTATCAGTTTCCTAAGCGGAGTTGAACTAGATTTGTTCCATATGTGTAGGAAACACAGTTTTTTGTTCTGAGTACACTCACGTTTCTTGCTGTATTAGAGACTCTAGAAAGCAAGAGCGTGCTTCTTTCTCTAAAGCAGAGTGTGTTTCATGGATGAGAACTGTGCTGTGTGTTTCCCTTCAGAAATGGAGTTAAATCCCAGGCTCTGTGTCTTCCTACAAGCAAGACTTCGTTTCAGGTAAACGCAGTCAATTTTCAGCTCAAACGAAGCTACATGGTTCACAAAGATCACAAGTTTCTCGCACTTAACTGAAAAGCATTGGATGTTAGACGGCCTGTGATTTGTATCAGTTTCCTAAGCGGAGTTGAACTAGATATGTTCCGTATGTGTAGGAAACACAGTTCTTTTGTTCTGAGCACACTCACGTTTCTTGGTGTATTAGAGACTCTAGAAAGCAAGAGCGTGCTTCTTTCTCTAAAGCAGAGTGTGTTTCATGGATGAGAACTGTGCAGTGTGTTTCCTTTCAGAAATGGAGATAAATCGCAGGCTCTGTGTCTTCCTACAAGCAAGACTTCGCTTCAGGTAAACACAGTCACATTCAGCTCAAACGAAGCTACATCGTTCATGAAGATCACACATTTCTCGCTCTTAATTGAAAAGCATTGGATGTTAGACGGCCTGTGGTTTGTATCAGTTTCCTAAGCGGAGTTGAACTAGATATGTTCCGTACGTGTAGGAAACACAGTTCTTTTGTTCTGAGTACACTCACGTTTCTTGCTGTATTAGAGAATCTAGAAAGCAAGAGCATGCTTCTTTCTCTAAAGCAGAGTGTGTTTCATGGATGAGAACTGTGCTGTGTGTTTCCCTTCAGAAATGGAGTTAAATCCCAGGCTCTGTGTCTTCCTACAAGCAAGACTTTTGTACAGGTAAACGCAGTCATTTTTCAGCTCAAACGAAGCTACATCGTTCACGAAGATCACACGTTTCTCGCTCTTAACTGAAAAGCATTGGGTGTTAGACGGTATGTGGTTTGTATCAGTTTCCTAAGCGGAGTTGAACTAGCTATGTTTCGTATGTGTAGGAAACACAGTTCTTTTTTTCTGAGCACACTCACGTTTCTTGCTGTATTAGAGACTCTAGAAAGCAAGAGCGTGCTTCTTTCTCTAAAGCAGAGTGTGTTTCATGGATGAGAACTGTGCTGTGTGTTTCCCTTCAGAAATGGAGATAAATCCCAGGCTCTGTGTCTTCCTACAAGCAAGACTTCGTTTCAGTTAAACGCAGTCACATTCAGCTCAAACGAAGCTACATCGTTCATGAAGATCACACATTTCTCGCTCTTAATTGATAAGCATTGGATGTTATACGGCCTGTGGTTTGTATCAGTTTCCTAAGCGGAGTTGAACTAGATATGTTCCTTATGTGTAGGAAACACAGTTCTTTTGTTCTGAGTACACTCACGTTTCTTGCTGTATTAGAGACTCTAGAAAGCAAGAGCGTGCTTCTTTCTCTAAAGCAGAGTGTGTTTTATGGATGAGAACTGTGCTGTGTGTTTCCCTTCAGAAATGTAGTTAAATCCCAGGCTCTGTGTCTTCCTACAAGCAAGACTTGGTCCCGGGAAATGCAGTCACTTTTCAGCTCAAACAAAGCTACATCGTTCACGAAGATCACACGTTTCTCGCTCTTAACTGAAAAGCATTGGGTGTTAGACGGTATGTGGTTTGTATCAGTTTCCTAAGCGGAGTTGAATTAGCTATGTACCATATGTGTAGGAAACACAGTTCTTTTGTTCTGAGCACACTCACGTTTCTTGCTGTATTAATGACTCTAGAAAGCAAGAGCATGCTTCTTTCTCTAAAGCAGAGTGTGTTTCATGGATGAGAACTGTGCTGTGTGTTTCCCTTCAGAAATGGAGTTAAATCTCAGACTCTGTGTCTTCCTTCGAGCAAGACTTCGTTTCAGGAAAACGCAGTCACTTTTCAGCTCAAACGAAGCTACATCGTTCACAAAGATCACACGTTTCTCGCTCTTAACTGAAAAGTGATGGATGTTAGACGGCCTGTGTTTTGTATCAGTTTCCTAAGCGGAGTTGAACTAGATTTGTTCCATATGTGTAGGAAACACAGTTTTTTGTTCTGAGTACACTCACGTTTCTTGCTGTATTAGAGACTCTAGAAAGCAAGAGCGTGCTTCTTTCTCTAAAGCAGAGTGTGTTTCATGGATGAGAACTGTGCTGTGTGTTTCCCTTCAGAAATGGAGTTAAATCCCAGGCTCTGTGTCTTCCTACAAGCAAGACTTCGTTTCAGGTAAACGCAGTCACTTTTCAGCTCAAACGAAGCTACATGGTTCACAAAGATCACAAGTTTCTCGCACTTAACTGAAAAGCATTGGATGTTAGACGGCCTGTGGTTTGTATCAGTTTCCTAAGCGGAGTTGAACTAGATATGTTCCGTATGTGTAGGAAACACAATTCTTTTTTTCTGAGCACACTCACGTTTCTTGCTGTATTAGAGAATCTAGAAAGCAAGAGCGTGCTTCTTTCTCTAAAGCAGAGTGTGTTTCATGGATGAGAACTGTGCTGTGTGTTTCCTTTCAGAAATGGAGTTAAATCCCAGGCTCTGTGTCTTCCTACAAGCAAGACTTCGTTTCAGGTAAACGCAGTCACTTTTCAGCTCAAACGAAGCTACATGGTTCACAAAGATCACAAATTTCTCGCACTTAACTGAAAAGCATTGGATGTTAGACGGCCTGTGGTTTGTATCAGTTTCCTAAGCGGAGTTGAACTAGATATGTTCCGTATGTGTAGGAAACACAATTCTTTTGTTCTGAGCACACTCACGTTTCTTGCTGTATTAGAGACTCTAGAAAGCAAGAGCGTGCTTCTTTCTCTAAAGCAGAGTGTGTTTCATGGATGAGAACTGTGCTGTGTGTTTCCTTTCAGAAATGGAGATAAATCGCAGGCTCTGTGTCTTCCTACAAGCAAGACTTCGCTTCAGGTAAACACAGTCACATTCAGCTCAAACGAAGCTACATCGTTCATGAAGATCACACGTTTCTCGCTCTTAACTGAAAAGTGATGGATGTTAGACGGCCTGAGTTTTGTATCAGTTTCCTAAGCGGAGTTGAACTAGATTTGTTCCATATGTGTAGGAAACACAGTTTTTTGTTCTGAGTACACTCACGTTTCTTGCTGTATTAGAGACTCTAGAAAGCAAGAGCGTGCTTCTTTCTCTAAAGCAGAGTGTGTTTCATGGATGAGAACTGTGCTGTGTGTTTCCCTTCAGAAATGGAGTTAAATCCCAGGCTCTGTGTCTTCCTACAAGCAAGACTTCGTTTCAGGTAAACGCAGTCAATTTTCAGCTCAAACGAAGCTACATGGTTCACAAAGATCACAAGTTTCTCGCACTTAACTGAAATGCATTGGATGTTAGACGGCCTGTGGTTTGTATCAGTTTCCTAAGCGGAGTTGAACTAGATATGTTCCGTATGTGTAGGAAACACAATTCTTTTGTTCTGAGCACACTCACGTTTCTTGCTGTATTAGAGACTCTAGAAAGCAAGAGCGTGCTTCTTTCTCTAAAGCAGAGTGTGTTTCATGGATGAGAACTGTGCTGTGTGTTTCCTTTCAGAAATGGAGATAAATCGCAGGCTCTGTGTCTTCCTACAAGCAAGACTTCGCTTCAGGTAAACACAGTCACATTCAGCTCAAACGAAGCTACATCGTTCATGAAGATCACACATTTCTCGCTCTTAATTGAAAAGCATTGGATGTTAGACGGCCTGTGGTTTGTATCCGTTTCCTAAGCGGAGTTGAACTAGATATGTTCCGTATGTGTAGGAAACACAGTTCTTTTGTTCTGAATACACTCACGTTTCTTGCAGTATTAGAGACTCTAGAAAGCAAGAGCGTGCTTCTTTCTCTAAAGCAGAGTGTGTTTCATGGATGAGAACTGTGCTGTGTGTTTCCCTTCATAAATGGAGTTAAATCCCAGGCTCTGTGTCTTCCTACAAGCAAGACTTTGGTACAGGTAAACGCAGTCACTTTTCAGCTCAAACGAAGCTAGATTGTTCACTAAGATTACACGTTTCTCGCTCTTAAATGAAAAGCGTTGGATGTTAGACGGCCTGTGGTTTGTATCAGTTTCCTAAGCGGAGTTGAACTAGATATGTTCCGTATGTGTAGGAAACACAGTTCTTTTGTTCTGAGTACACTCACGTTTCTTGCTGTATTAGAGAATCTAGAAAGCAAGAGCGTGCTTCTTCCTCTAAAGCAGAGTGTGTTTCATGGATGAGAACTGTGCTGTGTGTTTCCCTTCAGAAAAGGAGTTAAATTCCAAGGTCTGTGTCTTCCTACAAGCAAGACTTCGTTTCAGGTAAACGCAGTCACTTTTCAGCTCAAACGAAGCTACATATTTCACGAAGATCACACGTTTCTCGCTCTTAACTGAAAAGCATTGGGTGTTAGACGGTATGTGGTTTGTATCAGTTTCATAAGCGGAGTTGAACTAGCTATGTTTCGTATGTGTAGGAAACACAGTTCTTTTTTTCTGAGCACACTCACGTTTCTTGCTGTATTAGAGACTCTAGAAAGCAAGAGCGTGCTTCTTTCTCTAAAGCAGAGTGTGTTTCATGGATGAGAACTGTGCTGTGTGTTTCCCTTCAGAAATGGAGATAAATCCCAGGCTCTGTGTCTTCCTACAAGCAAGACTTCGTTTCAGTTAAACGCAGTCACATTCAGCTCAAACGAAGCTACATCGTTCATGAAGATCACACATTTCTCGCTCTTAACTGAAAAGCATTGGATGTTATACGGCCCGTGGTTTGTATCAGTTTCCTAAGCGGAGTTGAACTAGATATGTTCCGTATGTGTAGGAAACACAGTTCTTTTGTTCTGAGTACACTCACGTTTCTTGCTGTATTAGAGACTCTAGAAAGCAAGAGCGTGCTTCTTTCTCTAAAGCAGAGTGTGTTTCATGGATGAGAACTGTGCTGTGTGTTTCCCTTCAGAAATGGAGTTAAATCCCAGGCTCTGTGTCTTCCTACAAGCAAGACTTGGTTCCGGGAAATGCAGTCACTTTTCAGCTCAAACAAAGCTACATGGTTCACAAAGATCACAAGTTTCTCGCACTTAACTGAAAAGCATTGGATGTTAGACGGCTTGTGGTTTGTATCAGTGTCCTAAGCGGAGTTGAACTAGATCTATTCCATATGTGTAGGAAACACAGTTCTTTTGTTCTGAGCACACTCACGTTTCTTGCTGTATTAGAGACTCTAGAAAGCAAGAGTGTGCTTCTTTCTCTAAAGCAGAGTGTGTTTCATGGATGAGAACTGTGCTGTGTGTTTCCCTTCAGAAATCGAGATAAATCCCAGGCTCTGTGTCTTCCTACAAGTAAGACTTCGCTTCAGGTAAACACAGTCACATTCAGCTCAAACGAAGCTACATCGTTCATGAAGATCACACATTACTCGCTCTTAATTGAAAAGCATTGGATGTTAGACGGCCTGTGGTTTGTATCCGTTTCCTAAGCGGAGTTGAACTAGATATGTTCCGTATGTGTAGGAAACACAGTTCTTTTGTTCTGAATACACTCACGTTTCTTGCAGTATTAGAGACTCTAGAAAGCAAGAGCGTGCTTCTTTCTCTAAAGCAGAGTGTGTTTCATGGATGAGAACTGTGCTGTGTGTTTCCCTTCAGAAATGGAGTTAAATCCCAGGCTCTGTGTCTTCCTACAAGCAAGACTTTGGTACAGGTAAACGCAATCACTTTTCAGCTCAAACGAAGCTAGATTGTTCACTAAGATTACACGTTTCTCGCTCTTAAATGAAAAGCGTTGGATGTTAGACGGCCTGTGGTTTGTATCAGTTTCCTAAGCGGAGTTGAACTAGATATGTTCCGTATGTGTAGGAAACACAGTTCTTTTGTTCTGAGTACACTCACGTTTCTTGCTGTATTAGAGAATCTAGAAAGCAAGAGCGTGCTTCTTCCTCTAAAGCAGAGTGTGTTTCATGGATGAGAACTGTGCTGTGTGTTTCCCTTCAGAAAGGGAGTTAAATTCCAAGGTCTGTGTCTTCCTACAAGCAAGACTTCGTTTCAGGTAAACGCAGTCACTTTTCAGCTCAAACGAAGCTACATCGTTCACGAAGATCACACGTTTCTCGCTCTTAACTGAAAAGCATTGGGTGTTAGACGGTATGTGGTTTGTATCAGTTTCCTAAGCGGAGTTGAACTAGCTATGTTTCGTATGTGTAGGAAACACAGTTCTTTTTTTCTGAGCACACTCACGTTTCTTGCTGTATTAGAGACTCTAGAAAGCAAGAGCGTGCTTCTTTCTCTAAAGCAGAGTGTGTTTCATGGATGAGAACTGTGCTGTGTGTTTCCCTTCAGAAATGGAGATAAATCCCAGGCTCTGTGTCTTCCTACAAGCAAGACTTCGTTTCAGTTAAACGCAGTCACATTCAGCTCAAACGAAGCTACATCGTTCATGAAGATCACACATTTCTCGCTCTTAATTGAAAAGCATTGGATGTTATACGGCCTGTGGTTTGTATCAGTTTCCTAAGCGGAGTTGAACTAGATATGTTCCTTATGTGTAGGAAACACAGTTCTTTTGTTCTGAGTACACTCACGTTTCTTGCTGTATTTGAGACTCTAGAAAGCAAGAGCGTGCTTCTTTCTCTAAAGCAGAGTGTGTTTCATGGATGAGAACTGTGCTGTGTGTTTCCCTTCCTAAATGGAGTTAAATCCCAGGCTCTGTGTCTTCCTACAAGCAAGACTTGGTTCCGGGAAATGCAGTCACTTTTCAGCTCAAACAAAGTTACATTGTTCACGAAGATCACACGTTTCTCGCTCTTAACTGAAAAGCATTGGGTGTTAGACGGTATGTGGTTTGTATCAGTTTCCTAAGCGGAGTTGAATTAGCTATGTACCATATGTGTAGGAAACACAGTTCTTTTGTTCTGAGCACACTCACGTTTCTTGCTGTATTAATGACTCTAGAAAGCAAGAGCGTGCTTCTTTCTCTAAAGCAGAGTGTGTTCCATGGATGAGAACTGTGCTGTGTGTTTCCCTTCAGAAATGGAGTTAAATCTCAGACTCTGTGTCTTCTTTCGAGCAAGACTTCGTTTCAGGAAAACGCAGTCACTTTTCAGCTCAAACGAAGCTACATCGTTCACAAAGATCACACGTTTCTTGCTCTTAACTGAAAAGTGATGGATGTTAGACGGCCTGTGTTTTGTATCAGTTTCCTAAGCGGAGTTGAACTAGATATGTTCCGTATGTGTAGGAAAAACAATTCTTTTGTTCTGAGCACACTCACGTTTCTTGCTGTATTAGAGACTCTAGAAAGCAAGAGCGTGCTTCTTTCTCTAAAGCAGAGTGTGTTTCATGGATGAGAACTGTGCTGTGTGTTTCCTTTCAGAAATGGAGATAAATCGCAGGCTCTGTGTCTTCCTACAAGCAAGACTTCGCTTCAGGTAAACACAGTCACATTCAGCTCAAACGAAGCTACATCGTTCATGAAGATCACACATTTCTCGCTCTTAATTGAAAAGCATTGGATGTTAGACGGCCTGTGGTTTGTATCCGTTTCCTAAGCGGAGTTGAACTAGATATGTTCCGTATGTGTAGGAAACACAGTTCTTTTGTTCTGAATACACTCACGTTTCTTGCAGTATTAGAGACTCTAGAAAGCAAGAGCGTGCTTCTTTTTCTAAAGCAGAGTGTGTTTCATGGATGAGAACTGTGCTGTGTGTTTCCCTTCATAAATGGAGTTAAATCCCAGGCTCTGTGTCTTCCTACAAGCAAGACTTTGGTACAGGTAAACGCAGTCACTTTTCAGCTCAAACGAAGCTAGATTGTTCACTAAGATTACACGTTTCTCGCTCTTAAATGAAAAGCGTTGGATGTTAGACGGCCTGTGGTTTGTATCAGTTTCCTAAGCGGAGTTGAACTAGATATGTTCCGTATGTGTAGGAAACACAGTTCTTTTGTTCTGAGTACACTCACGTTTCTTGCTGTATTAGAGAATCTAGAAAGCAAGAGCGTGCTTCTTCCTCTAAAGCAGAGTGTGTTTCATGGATGAGAACTGTGCTGTGTGTTTCCCTTCAGAAAGGGAGTTAAATTCCAAGGTCTGTGTCTTCCTACAAGCAAGACTTTGTTTCAGGTAAACGCAGTCACTTTTCAGCTCAAATGAAGCTACATCGTTCACGAAGATCACACGTTTCTCGCTCTTAACTGAAAAGCATTGGGTGTTAGACGGTATGTGGTTTGTATCAGTTTCATAAGCGGAGTTGAACTAGCTATGTTTCGTATGTGTAGGAAACACAGTTCTTTTTTTCTGAGCACACTCACGTTTCTTGCTGTATTAGAGACTCTAGAAAGCAAGAGCGTGCTTCTTTCTCTAAAGCAGAGTGTGTTTCATGGATGAGAACTGTGCTGTGTGTTTCCCTTCAGAAATGGAGATAAATCCCAGGCTCTGTGTCTTCCTACAAGCAAGACTTCGTTTCAGTTAAACGCAGTCACATTCAGCTCAAACGAAGCTACATCGTTCATGAAGATCACACATTTCTCGCTCTTAATTGAAAAGCATTGGATGTTATACGGCCCGTGGTTTGTATCAGTTTCCTAAGCGGAGTTGAACTAGATATGTTCCGTATGTGTAGGAAACACAGTTCTTTTGTTCTGAGTACACTCACGTTTCTTGCTGTATTAGAGACTCTAGAAAGCAAGAGCGTGCTTCTTTCTCTAAAGCAGAGTGTGTTTCATGGATGAGAACTGTGCTGTGTGTTTCCCTTCAGAAATGGAGTTAAATCCCATGCTCTGTGTCTTCCTACAAGCAAGACTTGGTTCCGGGAAAGGCAGTCACTTTTCAGCTCAAACAAAGCTACATCGTTCACGAAGGTCACACGGTTCTCGCTCTAAACTGAAAATCATTGGATGTTAGACTGCCTGTGGTTTGTATCAGTTTCCTAAGCGGAGGTGAACTAGGTATGTTCTGTATGTGTAGGAAACACAGTTCTTTTGTTCGAGGCACACTCACGTTTCTTGCTGTATTAGAGACTCTAGAAAGCAAGAGCGTGCTTCTATCTCTAAAGCAGAGTGTGTTTCATGGATGAGAACTGTACTGTGTGTTTCCCTTCATAAATGGAGTTAAATCCCAGGCTCTGTGTCTTCCTACAAGCAAGACTTCTTTTCAGGAAAACGCAGTCACTTTTCAGCTCAAACGAAGCTACATCGTTCACAAAGATCACACGTTTCTCGCTCTTAACTGAAAAGCGTTGGATGTTAGACGGCCTGTGTTTTGTATCAGTTTCCTAAGCGGAGTTGAACTAGATTTGTTCCATATGTGTAGGAAACACAGTTTTTTGTTCTGAGTACACTCACGTTTCTTGCTGTATTAGAGACTCTAGAAAGCAAGAGCGTGCTTCTTTCTCTAAAGCAGAGTGTGTTTCATGGATGAGAACTGTGCTGTGTGTTTCCCTTCAGAAATGGAGTTAAATCCCAGGCTCTGTGTCTTCCTACAAGCAAGACTTCGTTTCAGGTAAACGCAGTCAATTTTCAGCTCAAACGAAGCTACATGGTTCACAAAGATCACAAGTTTCTCGCACTTAACTGAAAAGCATTGGATGTTAGACGGCCTGTGATTTGTATCAGTTTCCTAAGCGGAGTTGAACTAGATATGTTCCGTATGTGTAGGAAACACAGTTCTTTTGTTCTGAGCACACTCACGTTTCTTGGTGTATTAGAGACTCTAGAAAGCAAGAGCGTGCTTCTTTCTCTAAAGCAGAGTGTGTTTCATGGATGAGAACTGTGCTGTGTGTTTCCTTTCAGAAATGGAGATAAATCGCAGGCTCTGTGTCTTCCTACAAGCAAGACTTCGCTTCAGGTAAACACAGTCACATTCAGCTCAAACGAAGCTACATCGTTCATGAAGATCACACATTTCTCGCTCTTAATTGAAAAGCATTGGATGTTAGACGGCCTGTGGTTTGTATCAGTTTCCTAAGCGGAGTTGAACTAGGTATGTTCCGTACGTGTAGGAAACACAGTTCTTTTGTTCTGAGTACACTCACGTTTCTTGCTGTATTAGAGAATCTAGAAAGCAAGAGCATGCTTCTTTCTCTAAAGCAGAGTGTGTTTCATGGATGAGAACTGTGCTGTGTGTTTCCCTTCAGAAATGGAGTTAAATCCCAGGCTCTGTGTCTTCCTACAAGCAAGAATTTGGTACAGGTAAACGCAGTCATTTTTCAGCTCAAACGAAGCTACATCGTTCACGAAGATCACACGTTTCTCGCTCTTAACTGAAAAGCATTGGGTGTTAGACGGTATGTGGTTTGTATCAGTTTCCTAAGCGGAGTTGAACTAGCTATGTTTCGTATGTGTAGGAAACACAGTTCTTTTTTTCTGAGCACACTCACGTTTCTTGCTGTATTAGAGACTCTAGAAAGCAAGAGCGTGCTTCTTTCTCTAAAGCAGAGTGTGTTTCATGGATGAGAACTGTGCTGTGTGTTTCCCTTCAGAAATGGAGATAAATCCCAGGCTCTGTGTCTTCCTACAAGCAAGACTTCGTTTCAGTTAAACGCAGTCACATTCAGCTCAAACGAAGCTACATCGTTCATGAAGATCACACATTTCTCGCTCTTAATTGAAAAGCATTGGATGTTATACGGCCTGTGGTTTGTATCAGTTTCCTAAGCGGAGTTGAACTAGATATGTTCCTTATGTGTAGGAAACACAGTTCTTTTGTTCTGAGTACACTCACGTTTCTTGCTGTATTAGAGACTCTAGAAAGCAAGAGCGTGCTTCTTTCTCTAAAGCAGAGTGTGTTTCATGGATGAGAACTGTGCTGTGTGTTTCCCTTCAGAAATGGAGTTAAATCCCAGGCTCTGTGTCTTCCTACAAGCAAGACTTGGTTCCGGGAAATGCAGTCACTTTTCAGCTCAAACAAAGCTACATCGTTCACGAAGATCACACGTTTCTCGCTCTTAACTGAAAAGCATTGGGTGTTAGACGGTATGTGGTTTGTATCAGTTTCCTAAGCGGAGTTGAATTAGCTATGTACCATATGTGTAGGAAACACAGTTCTTTTGTTCTGAGCACACTCACGTTTCTTGCTGTATTAATGACTCTAGAAAGCAAGAGCGTGCTTCTTTCTCTAAAGCAGAGTGTGTTTCATGGATGAGAACTGTGCTGTGTGTTTCCCTTCAGAAATGGAGTTAAATCTCAGACTCTGTGTCTTCCTTCGAGCAAGACTTCGTTTCAGGAAAACGCAGTCACTTTTCAGCTCAAACGAAGCTACATCGTTCACAAAGATCACACGTTTCTCGCTCTTAACTGAAAAGTGATGGATGTTAGACGGCCTGTGTTTTGTATCAGTTTCCTAAGCGGAGTTGAACTAGATTTGTTCCATATGTGTAGGAAACACAGTTTTTTGTTCTGAGTACACTCACTTTTCTTGCTGTATTAGAGACTCTAGAAAGCAAGAGCGTGCTTCTTTCTCTAAAGTAGAGTGTGTTTCATGGATGAGAACTGTGCTGTGTGTTTCCCTTCAGAAATGGAGTTAAATCCCAGGCTCTGTGTCTTCCTACAAGCAAGACTTCGTTTCAGGTAAACGCAGTCAATTTTCAGCTCAAACGAAGCTACATGGTTCACAAAGATCACAAGTTTCTCGCACTTAACTGAAATGCATTGGATGTTAGACGGCCTGTGGTTTGTATCAGTTTCCTAAGCGGAGTTGAACTAGATATGTTCCGTATGTGTAGGAAACACAATTCTTTTGTTCTGAGCACACTCACGTTTCTTGCTGTATTAGAGACTCTAGAAAGCAAGAGCGTGCTTCTTTCTCTAAAGCAGAGTGTGTTTCATGGATGAGAACTGTGCTGTGTGTTTCCTTTCAGAAATGGAGATAAATCGCAGGCTCTGTGTCTTCCTACAAGCAAGACTTCGCTTCAGGTAAACACAGTCACATTCAGCTCAAACGAAGCTACATCGTTCATGAAGATCACACATTTCTCGCTCTTAATTGAAAAGCATTGGATGTTAGACGGCCTGTGGTTTGTATCCGTTTCCTAAGCGGAGTTGAACTAGATATGTTCCGTATGTGTAGGAAACACAGTTCTTTTATTCTGAATACACTCACGTTTCTTGCAGTATTAGAGACTCTAGAAAGCAAGAGCGTGCTTCTTTCTCTAAAGCAGAGTGTGTTTCATGGATGAGAACTGTGCTGTGTGTTTCCCTTCATAAATGGAGTTAAATCCCAGGCTCTGTGTCTTCCTACAAGCAAGACTTTGGTACAGGTAAACGCAGTCACTTTTCAGCTCAAACGAAGCTAGATTGTTCACTAAGATTACACGTTTATCGCTCTTAAATGAAAAGCGTTGGATGTTAGACGGCCTGTGGTTTGTATCAGTTTCCTAAGCGGAGTTGAACTAGATATGTTCCGTATGTGTAGGAAACACAGTTCTTTTGTTCTGAGTACACTCACGTTTCTTGCTGTATTAGAGAATCTAGAAAGCAAGAGCGTGCTTCTTCCTCTAAAGCAGAGTGTGTTTCATGGATGAGAACTGTGCTGTGTGTTTCCCTTCAGAAAGGGAGTTAAATTCCAAGGTCTGTGTCTTCCTACAAGCAAGACTTCGTTTCAGGTAAACGCAGTCACTTTTCAGCTCAAATGAAGCTACATCGTTCACGAAGATCACACGTTTCTCGCTCTTAACTGAAAAGCATTGGGTGTTAGACGGTATGTGGTTTGTATCAGTTTCATAAGCGGAGTTGAACTAGCTATTTTTCGTATGTGTAGGAAACACAGTTCTTTTTTTCTGAGCACACTCACGTTTCTTGCTGTATTAGAGACTCTAGAAAGCAAGAGCGTGCTTCTTTCTCTAAAGCAGAGTGTGTTTCATGGATGAGAACTGTGCTGTGTGTTTCCCTTCAGAAATGGAGATAAATCCCAGGCTCTGTGTCTTCCTACAAGCAAGACTTCGTTTCAGTTAAACGCAGTCACATTCAGCTCAAACGAAGCTACATCGTTCATGAAGATCACACATTTCTCGCTCTTAATTGAAAAGCATTGGATGTTATACGGCCCGTGGTTTGTATCAGTTTCCTAAGCGGAGTTGAACTAGATATGTTCCGTATGTGTAGGAAACACAGTTCTTTTGTTCTGAGTACACTCACGTTTCTTGCTGTATTAGAGACTCTAGAAAGCAAGAGCGTGCTTCTTTCTCTAAAGCAGAGTGTGTTTCATGGATGAGAACTGTGCTGTGTGTTTCCCTTCAGAAATGGAGTTAAATCCCAGGCTCTGTGTCTTCCTACAAGCAAGACTTGGTTCCGGGAAAGGCAGTCACTTTTCAGCTCAAACAAAGCTACATCGTTCACGAAGGTCACACGGTTCTCGCTCTAAACTGAAAATCATTGGATGTTAGACTGCCTGTGGTTTGTATCAGTTTCCTAAGCGGAGGTGAACTAGGTATGTTCTGTATGTGTAGGAAACACAGTTCTTTTGTTCGAGGCACACTCACGTTTCTTGCTGTATTAGAGACTCTAGAAAGCAAGAGCGTGCTTCTTTCTCTAAAGCAGAGTGTGTTTCATGGATGAGAACTGTACTGTGTGTTTCCCTTCATAAATGGAGTTAAATCCCAGGCTCTGTGTCTTCCTACAAGCAAGACTTCTTTTCAGGAAAACGCAGTCACTTTTCCGCTCAAACGAAGCTACATCGTTCACAAAGATCACACGTTTCTCGCTCTTAACTGAAAAGCGTTGGATGTTAGACGGCCTGTGTTTTGTATCAGTTTCCTAAGCGGAGTTGAACTAGATTTGTTCCATATGTGTAGGAAACACAGTTTTTTGTTCTGAGTACACTCACGTTTCTTGCTGTATTAGAGACTCTAGAAAGCAAGAGCGTGCTTCTTTCTCTAAAGCAGAGTGTGTTTCATGGATGAGAACTGTGCTGTGTGTTTCCCTTCAGAAATGGAGTTAAATCCCAGGCTCTGTGTCTTCCTACAAGCAAGACTTCGTTTCAGGTAAACGCAGTCAATTTTCAGCTCAAACGAAGCTACATGGTTCACAAAGATCACAAGTTTCTCGCACTTAACTGAAAAGCATTGGATGTTAGACGGCCTGTGATTTGTATCAGTTTCCTAAGCGGAGTTGAACTAGATATGTTCCGTATGTGTAGGAAACACAGTTCTTTTGTTCTGAGCACACTCACGTTTCTTGGTGTATTAGAGACTCTAGAAAGCAAGAGCGTGCTTCTTTCTCTAAAGCAGAGTGTGTTTCATGGATGAGAACTGTGCTGTGTGTTTCCTTTCAGAAATGGAGATAAATCGCAGGCTCTGTGTCTTCCTACAAGCAAGACTTCGCTTCAGGTAAACACAGTCACATTCAGCTCAAACGAAGCTACATCGTTCATGAAGATCACACATTTCTCGCTCTTAATTGAAAAGCATTGGATGTTAGACGGCCTGTGGTTTGTATCAGTTTCCTAAGCGGAGTTGAACTAGATATGTTCCGTACGTGTAGGAAACACAGTTCTTTTGTTCTGAGTACACTCACGTTTCTTGCTGTATTAGAGAATCTAGAAAGCAAGAGCATGCTTCTTTCTCTAAAGCAGAGTGTGTTTCATGGATGAGAACTGTGCTGTGTGTTTCCCTTCAGAAATGGAGTTAAATCCCAGGCTCTGTGTCTTCCTACAAGCAAGACTTGGTTCCGGGAAATGCAGTCACTTTTCAGCTCAAACAAAGCTACATCGTTCACGAAGATCACACGTTTCTCGCTCTTAACTGAAAAGCATTGGGTGTTAGACGGTATGTGGTTTGTATCAGTTTCCTAAGCGGAGTTGAATTAGCTATGTACCATATGTGTAGGAAACCCAGTTCTTTTGTTCTGAGCACACTCACTTTTCCCTCTGTATTAGAGACTCTAGAAAGCAAGAGCGTGCTTCTTTCTCTAAAGCAGAGTGTGTTTCATGGATGAGAACTGTGCTGTGTGTTTCCTTTCAGAAATGGAGATAAATCGCAGGCTCTGTGTCTTCCTACAAGCAAGACTTCGCTTCAGGTAAACACAGTCACATTCAGCTCAAACGAAGCTACATCGTTCATGAAGATCACACATTTCTCGCTCTTAATTGAAAAGCATTGGATGTTAGACGGCCTGTGGTTTGTATCCGTTTCCTAAGCGGAGTTGAACTAGATATGTTCCGTATGTGTAGGAAACACAGTTCTTTTATTCTGAATACACTCACGTTTCTTGCAGTATTAGAGACTCTAGAAAGCAAGAGCGTGCTTCTTTCTCTAAAGCAGAGTGTGTTTCATGGATGAGAACTGTGCTGTGTGTTTCCCTTCATAAATGGAGTTAAATCCCAGGCTCTGTGTCTTCCTACAAGCAAGACTTTGGTACAGGTAAACGCAGTCACTTTTCAGCTCAAACGAAGCTAGATTGTTCACTAAGATTACACGTTTATGGCTCTTAAATGAAAAGCGTTGGATGTTAGACGGCCTGTGGTTTGTATCAGTTTCCTAAGCGGAGTTGAACTAGATATGTTCCGTATGTGTAGGAAACACAGTTCTTTTGTTCTGAGTACACTCACGTTTCTTGCTGTATTAGAGAATCTAGAAAGCAAGAGCGTGCTTCTTCCTCTAAAGCAGAGTGTGTTTCATGGATGAGAACTGTGCTGTGTGTTTCCCTTCAGAAAGGGAGTTAAATTCCAAGGTCTGTGTCTTCCTACAAGCAAGACTTCGTTTCAGGTAAACGCAGTCACTTTTCAGCTCAAATGAAGCTACATCGTTCACGAAGATCACACGTTTCTCGCTCTTAACTGAAAAGCATTGGGTGTTAGACGGTATGTGGTTTGTATCAGTTTCATAAGCGGAGTTGAACTAGCTATGTTTCGTATGTGTAGGAAACACAGTTCTTTTTTTCTGAGCACACTCACGTTTCTTGCTGTATTAGAGACTCTAGAAAGCAAGAGCGTGCTTCTTTCTCTAAAGCAGAGTGTGTTTCATGGATGAGAACTGTGCTGTGTGTTTCCCTTCAGAAATGGAGATAAATCCCAGGCTCTGTGTCTTCCTACAAGCAAGACTTCGTTTCAGTTAAACGCAGTCACATTCAGCTCAAACGAAGCTACATCGTTCATGAAGATCACACATTTCTCGCTCTTAATTGAAAAGCATTGGATGTTATACGGCCCGTGGTTTGTATCAGTTTCCTAAGCGGAGTTGAACTAGATATGTTCCGTATGTGTAGGAAACACAGTTCTTTTGTTCTGAGTACACTCACGTTTCTTGCTGTATTAGAGACTCTAGAAAGCAAGAGCGTGCTTCTTTCTCTAAAGCAGAGTGTGTTTCATGGATGAGAACTGTGCTGTGTGTTTCCCTTCAGAAATGGAGTTAAATCCCAGGCTCTGTGTCTTCCTACAAGCAAGACTTGGTTCCGGGAAAGGCAGTCACTTTTCAGCTCAAACAAAGCTACATCGTTCACGAAGGTCACACGGTTCTCGCTCTAAACTGAAAATCATTGGATGTTAGACTGCCTGTGGTTTGTATCAGTTTCCTAAGCGGAGGTGAACTAGGTATGTTCTGTATGTGTAGGAAACACAGTTCTTTTGTTCGAGGCACACTCACGTTTCTTGCTGTATTAGAGACTCTAGAAAGCAAGAGCGTGCTTCTTTCTCTAAAGCAGAGTGTGTTTCATGGATGAGAACTGTACTGTGTGTTTCCCTTCATAAATGGAGTTAAATCCCAGGCTCTGTGTCTTCGTACAAGCAAGACTTCTTTTCAGGAAAACGCAGTCACTTTTCCGCTCAAACGAAGCTACATCGTTCACAAAGATCACACGTTTCTCAATCTTAACTGAAAAGCGTTGGATGTTAGACGGCCTGTGTTTTGTATCAGTTTCCTAAGCGGAGTTGAACTAGATTTGTTCCATATGTGTAGGAAACACAGTTTTTTGTTCTGAGTACACTCACGTTTCTTGCTGTATTAGAGACTCTAGAAAGCAAGAGCGTGCTTCTTTCTCTAAAGCAGAGTGTGTTTCATGGATGAGAACTGTGCTGTGTGTTTCCCTTCAGAAATGGAGTTAAATCCCAGGCTCTGTGTCTTCCTACAAGCAAGACTTCGTTTCAGGTAAACGCAGTCAATTTTCAGCTCAAACGAAGCTACATGGTTCACAAAGATCACAAGTTTCTCGCACTTAACTGAAAAGCATTGGATGTTAGACGGCCTGTGATTTGTATCAGTTTCCTAAGCGGAGTTGAACTAGATATGTTCCGTATGTGTAGGAAACACAGTTCTTTTGTTCTGAGCACACTCACGTTTCTTGGTGTATTAGAGACTCTAGAAAGCAAGAGCGTGCTTCTTTCTCTAAAGCAGAGTGTGTTTCATGGATGAGAACTGTGCTGTGTGTTTCCTTTCAGAAATGGAGATAAATCGCAGGCTCTGTGTCTTCCTACAAGCAAGACTTCGCTTCAGGTAAACACAGTCACATTCAGCTCAAACGAAGCTACATCGTTCATGAAGATCACACATTTCTCGCTCTTAATTGAAAAGCATTGGATGTTAGACGGCCTGTGGTTTGTATCAGTTTCCTAAGCGGAGTTGAACTAGATATGTTCCGTACGTGTAGGAAACACAGTTCTTTTGTTCTGAGTACACTCACGTTTCTTGCTGTATTAGAGAATCTAGAAAGCAAGAGCATGCTTCTTTCTCTAAAGCAGAGTGTGTTTCATGGATGAGAACTGTGCTGTGTGTTTCCCTTCAGAAATGGAGTTAAATCCCAGGCTCTGTGTCTTCCTACAAGCAAGACTTTGGTACAGGTAAACACAGTCATTTTTCAGCTCAAACGAAGCTACATCGTTCACGAAGATCACACGTTTCTCGCTCTTAACTGAAAAGCATTGGGTGTTAGACGGTATGTGGTTTGTATCAGTTTCCTAAGCGGAGTTGAACTAGCTATGTTTCGTATGTGTAGGAAACACAGTTCTTTTTTTCTGAGCACACTCACGTTTCTTGCTGTATTAGAGACTCTAGAAAGCAAGAGCGTGCTTCTTTCTCTAAAGCAGAGTGTGTTTCATGGATGAGAACTGTGCTGTGTGTTTCCCTTCAGAAATGGAGATAAATCCCACGCTCTGTGTCTTCCTACAAGCAAGACTTCGTTTCAGTTAAACGCAGTCACATTCAGCTCAAACGAAGCTACATCGTTCATGAAGATCACACATTTCTCGCTCTTAATTGAAAAGCATTGGATGTTATACGGCCTGTGGTTTGTATCAGTTTCCTAAGCGGAGTTGAACTAGATATGTTCCTTATGTGTAGGAAACACAGTTCTTTTGTTCTGAGTACACTCACGTTTCTTGCTGTATTAGAGACTCTAGAAAGCAAGAGCGTGCTTCTTTCTCTAAAGCAGAGTGTGTTTCATGGATGAGAACTGTGCTGTGTGTTTCCCTTCAGAAATGGAGTTAAATCCCAGGCTCTGTGTCTTCCTACAAGCAAGACTTGGTTCCGGGAAATGCAGTCACTTTTCAGCTCAAACGAAGCTACATCGTTCACGAAGATCACACGTTTCTCGCTCTTAACTGAAAAGCATTGGGTGTTAGACGGTATGTGGTTTGTATCAGTTTCCTAAGCGGAGTTGAATTAGCTATGTACCATATGTGTAGGAAACACAGTTCTTTTGTTCTGAGCACACTCACATTTCTTGCTGTATTAATGACTCTAGAAAGCAAGAGCGTGCTTCTTTCTCTAAAACAGAGTGTGTTTCATGGATGAGAACTGTGCTGTGTGTTTCCCTTCAGAAATGGAGTTAAATCTCAGACTCTGTGTCTTCCTTCGAGCAAGACTTCGTTTCAGGAAAACGCAGTCACTTTTCATCTCAAACGAAGCTACATCGTTCACAAAGATCACACGTTTCTCGCTCTTAACTGAAAAGTGATGGATGTTAGACGGCCTGTGTTTGTATCAGTTTCCTAAGCGGAGTTGAACTAGATTTGTTCCATATGTGTAGGAAACACAGTTTTTTGTTCTGAGTACACTCACTTTTCTTGCTGTATTAGAGACTCTAGAAAGCAAGAGCGTGCTTCTTTCTCTAAAGTAGAGTGTGTTTCATGGATGAGAACTGTGCTGTGTGTTTCCCTTCAGAAATGGAGTTAAATCCCAGGCTCTGTGTCTTCCTACAAGCAAGACTTCGTTTCAGGTAAACACAGTCACATTCAGCTCAAACGAAGCTACATCGTTCATGAAGATCACACATTTCTCGCTCTTAATTGAAAAGCATTGGATGTTAGACGGCCTGTGGTTTGTATCCGTTTCCTAAGCGGAGTTGAACTAGATATGTTCCTTATGTGTAGGAAACACAGTTCTTTTATTCTGAATACACTCACGTTTCTTGCAGTATTAGAGACTCTAGAAAGCAAGAGCGTGCTTCTTTCTCTAAAGCAGAGTGTGTTTCATGGATGAGAACTGTGCTGTGTGTTTCCCTTCATAAATGGAGTTAAATCCCAGGCTCTGTGTCTTCCTACAAGCAAGACTTTGGTACAGGTAAACGCAGTCACTTTTCAGCTCAAACGAAGCTAGATTGTTCACTAAGATTACACGTTTATCGCTCTTAAATGAAAAGCGTTGGATGTTAGACGGCCTGTGGTTTGTATCAGTTTCCTAAGCGGAGTTGAACTAGATATGTTCCGTATGTGTAGGAAACACAGTTCTTTTGTTCTGAGTACACTCACGTTTCTTGCTGTATTAGAGAATCTAGAAAGCAAGAGCGTGCTTCTTCCTCTAAAGCAGAGTGTGTTTCATGGATGAGAACTGTGCTGTGTGTTTCCCTTCAGAAAGGGAGTTAAATTCCAAGGTCTGTGTCTTCCTACAAGCAAGACTTCGTTTCAGGTAAACGCAGTCACTTTTCAGCTCAAATGAAGCTACATCGTTCACGAAGATCACACGTTTCTCGCTCTTAACTGAAAAGCATTGGGTGTTAGACGGTATGTGGTTTGTATCAGTTTCATAAGCGGAGTTGAACTAGCTATTTTTCGTATGTGTAGGAAACACAGTTCTTTTTTTCTGAGCACACTCACGTTTCTTGCTGTATTAGAGACTCTAGAAAGCAAGAGCGTGCTTCTTTCTCTAAAGCAGAGTGTGTTTCATGGATGAGAACTGTGCTGTGTGTTTCCCTTCAGAAATGGAGATAAATCCCAGGCTCTGTGTCTTCCTACAAGCAAGACTTCGTTTCAGTTAAACGCAGTCACATTCAGCTCAAACGAAGCTACATCGTTCATGAAGATCACACATTTCTCGCTCTTAATTGAAAAGCATTGGATGTTATACGGCCCGTGGTTTGTATCAGTTTCCTAAGCGGAGTTGAACTAGATATGTTCCGTATGTGTAGGAAACACAGTTCTTTTGTTCTGAGTACACTCACGTTTCTTGCTGTATTAGAGACTCTAGAAAGCAAGAGCGTGCTTCTTTCTCTAAAGCAGAGTGTGTTTCATGGATGAGAACTGTGCTGTGTGTTTCCCTTCAGAAATGGAGTTAAATCCCAGGCTCTGTGTCTTCCTACAAGCAAGACTTGGTTCCGGGAAAGGCAGTCACTTTTCAGCTCAAACAAAGCTACATCGTTCACGAAGGTCACACGGTTCTCGCTCTAAACTGAAAATCATTGGATGTTAGACTGCCTGTGGTTTGTATCAGTTTCCTAAGCGGAGGTGAACTAGGTATGTTCTGTATGTGTAGGAAACACAGTTCTTTTGTTCGAGGCACACTCACGTTTCTTGCTGTATTAGAGACTCTAGAAAGCAAGAGCGTGCTTCTTTCTCTAAAGCAGAGTGTGTTTCATGGATGAGAACTGTACTGTGTGTTTCCCTTCATAAATGGAGTTAAATCCCAGGCTCTGTGTCTTCCTACAAGCAAGACTTCTTTTCAGGAAAACGCAGTCACTTTTCCGCTCAAACGAAGCTACATCGTTCACAAAGATCACACGTTTCTCGCTCTTAACTGAAAAGCGTTGGATGTTAGACGGCCTGTGTTTTGTATCAGTTTCCTAAGCGGAGTTGAACTAGATTTGTTCCATATGTGTAGGAAACACAGTTTTTTGTTCTGAGTACACTCACGTTTCTTGCTGTATTAGAGACTCTAGAAAGCAAGAGCGTGCTTCTTTCTCTAAAGCAGAGTGTGTTTCATGGATGAGAACTGTGCTGTGTGTTTCCCTTCAGAAATGGAGTTAAATCCCAGGCTCTGTGTCTTCCTACAAGCAAGACTTCGTTTCAGGTAAACGCAGTCAATTTTCAGCTCAAACGAAGCTACATGGTTCACAAAGATCACAAGTTTCTCGCACTTAACTGAAAAGCATTGGATGTTAGACGGCCTGTGATTTGTATCAGTTTCCTAAGCGGAGTTGAACTAGCTATGTTTCGTATGTGTAGGAAACACAGTTCTTTTTTTCTGAGCACACTCACGTTTCTTGCTGTATTAGAGACTCTAGAAAGCAAGAGCGTGCTTCTTTCTCTAAAGCAGAGTGTGTTTCATGGATGAGAACTGTGCTGTGTGTTTCCCTTCAGAAATGGAGATAAATCCCACGCTCTGTGTCTTCCTACAAGCAAGACTTCGTTTCAGTTAAACGCAGTCACATTCAGCTCAAACGAAGCTACATCGTTCATGAAGATCACACATTTCTCGCTCTTAATTGAAAAGCATTGGATGTTATACGGCCTGTGGTTTGTATCAGTTTCCTAAGCGGAGTTGAACTAGATATGTTCCTTATGTGTAGGAAACACAGTTCTTTTGTTCTGAGTACACTCACGTTTCTTGCTGTATTAGAGACTCTAGAAAGCAAGAGCGTGCTTCTTTCTCTAAAGCAGAGTGTGTTTCATGGATGAGAACTGTGCTGTGTGTTTCCCTTCAGAAATGGAGTTAAATCCCAGGCTCTGTGTCTTCCTACAAGCAAGACTTGGTTCCGGGAAATGCAGTCACTTTTCAGCTCAAACGAAGCTACATCGTTCACGAAGATCACACGTTTCTCGCTCTTAACTGAAAAGCATTGGGTGTTAGACGGTATGTGGTTTGTATCAGTTTCCTAAGCGGAGTTGAATTAGCTATGTACCATATGTGTAGGAAACACAGTTCTTTTGTTCTGAGCACACTCACATTTCTTGCTGTATTAATGACTCTAGAAAGCAAGAGCGTGCTTCTTTCTCTAAAACAGAGTGTGTTTCATGGATGAGAACTGTGCTGTGTGTTTCCCTTCAGAAATGGAGTTAAATCTCAGACTCTGTGTCTTCCTTCGAGCAAGACTTCGTTTCAGGAAAACGCAGTCACTTTTCATCTCAAACGAAGCTACATCGTTCACAAAGATCACACGTTTCTCGCTCTTAACTGAAAAGTGATGGATGTTAGACGGCCTGTGTTTGTATCAGTTTCCTAAGCGGAGTTGAACTAGATTTGTTCCATATGTGTAGGAAACACAGTTTTTTGTTCTGAGTACACTCACTTTTCTTGCTGTATTAGAGACTCTAGAAAGCAAGAGCGTGCTTCTTTCTCTAAAGTAGAGTGTGTTTCATGGATGAGAACTGTGCTGTGTGTTTCCCTTCAGAAATGGAGTTAAATCCCAGGCTCTGTGTCTTCCTACAAGCAAGACTTCGTTTCAGGTAAACACAGTCACATTCAGCTCAAACGAAGCTACATCGTTCATGAAGATCACACATTTCTCGCTCTTAATTGAAAAGCATTGGATGTTAGACGGCCTGTGGTTTGTATCCGTTTCCTAAGCGGAGTTGAACTAGATATGTTCCTTATGTGTAGGAAACACAGTTCTTTTATTCTGAATACACTCACGTTTCTTGCAGTATTAGAGACTCTAGAAAGCAAGAGCGTGCTTCTTTCTCTAAAGCAGAGTGTGTTTCATGGATGAGAACTGTGCTGTGTGTTTCCCTTCATAAATGGAGTTAAATCCCAGGCTCTGTGTCTTCCTACAAGCAAGACTTTGGTACAGGTAAACGCAGTCACTTTTCAGCTCAAACGAAGCTAGATTGTTCACTAAGATTACACGTTTATCGCTCTTAAATGAAAAGCGTTGGATGTTAGACGGCCTGTGGTTTGTATCAGTTTCCTAAGCGGAGTTGAACTAGATATGTTCCGTATGTGTAGGAAACACAGTTCTTTTGTTCTGAGTACACTCACGTTTCTTGCTGTATTAGAGAATCTAGAAAGCAAGAGCGTGCTTCTTCCTCTAAAGCAGAGTGTGTTTCATGGATGAGAACTGTGCTGTGTGTTTCCCTTCAGAAAGGGAGTTAAATTCCAAGGTCTGTGTCTTCCTACAAGCAAGACTTCGTTTCAGGTAAACGCAGTCACTTTTCAGCTCAAATGAAGCTACATCGTTCACGAAGATCACACGTTTCTCGCTCTTAACTGAAAAGCATTGGGTGTTAGACGGTATGTGGTTTGTATCAGTTTCATAAGCGGAGTTGAACTAGCTATTTTTCGTATGTGTAGGAAACACAGTTCTTTTTTTCTGAGCACACTCACGTTTCTTGCTGTATTAGAGACTCTAGAAAGCAAGAGCGTGCTTCTTTCTCTAAAGCAGAGTGTGTTTCATGGATGAGAACTGTGCTGTGTGTTTCCCTTCAGAAATGGAGATAAATCCCAGGCTCTGTGTCTTCCTACAAGCAAGACTTCGTTTCAGTTAAACGCAGTCACATTCAGCTCAAACGAAGCTACATCGTTCATGAAGATCACACATTTCTCGCTCTTAATTGAAAAGCATTGGATGTTATACGGCCCGTGGTTTGTATCAGTTTCCTAAGCGGAGTTGAACTAGATATGTTCCGTATGTGTAGGAAACACAGTTCTTTTGTTCTGAGTACACTCACGTTTCTTGCTGTATTAGAGACTCTAGAAAGCAAGAGCGTGCTTCTTTCTCTAAAGCAGAGTGTGTTTCATGGATGAGAACTGTGCTGTGTGTTTCCCTTCAGAAATGGAGTTAAATCCCAGGCTCTGTGTCTTCCTACAAGCAAGACTTGGTTCCGGGAAAGGCAGTCACTTTTCAGCTCAAACAAAGCTACATCGTTCACGAAGGTCACACGGTTCTCGCTCTTAACTGAAAATCATTGGATGTTAGACTGCCTGTGGTTTGTATCAGTTTCCTAAGCGGAGGTGAACTAGGTATGTTCTGTATGTGTAGGAAACACAGTTCTTTTTTTCGAGGCACACTCACGTTTCTTGCTGTATTAGAGACTCTAGAAAGCAAGAGCGTGCTTCTTTCTCTAAAGCAGAGTGTGTTTCATGGATGAGAACTGTACTGTGTGTTTCCCTTCATAAATGGAGTTAAATCCCAGGCTCTGTGTCTTCCTACAAGCAAGACTTCTTTTCAGGAAAACGCAGTCACTTTTCCGCTCAAACGAAGCTACATCGTTCACAAAGATCACACGTTTCTCGCTCTTAACTGAAAAGCGTTGGATGTTAGACGGCCTGTGTTTTGTATCAGTTTCCTAAGCGGAGTTGAACTAGATTTGTTCCATATGTGTAGGAAACACAGTTTTTTGTTCTGAGTACACTCACGTTTCTTGCTGTATTAGAGACTCTAGAAAGCAAGAGCGTGCTTCTTTCTCTAAAGCAGAGTGTGTTTCATGGATGAGAACTGTGCTGTGTGTTTCCCTTCAGAAATGGAGTTAAATCCCAGGCTCTGTGTCTTCCTACAAGCAAGACTTCGTTTCAGGTAAACGCAGTCAATTTTCAGCTCAAACGAAGCTACATGGTTCACAAAGATCACAAGTTTCTCGCACTTAACTGAAAAGCATTGGATGTTAGACGGCCTGTGATTTGTATCAGTTTCCTAAGCGGAGTTGAACTAGATATGTTCCGTATGTGTAGGAAACACAGTTCTTTTGTTCTGAGCACACTCACGTTTCTTGGTGTATTAGAGACTCTAGAAAGCAAGAGCGTGCTTCTTTCTCTAAAGCAGAGTGTGTTTCATGGATGAGAACTGTGCTGTGTGTTTCCTTTCAGAAATGGAGATAAATCGCAGGCTCTGTGTCTTCCTACAAGCAAGACTTCGCTTCAGGTAAACACAGTCACATTCAGCTCAAACGAAGCTACATCGTTCATGAAGATCACACATTTCTCGCTCTTAATTGAAAAGCATTGGATGTTAGACGGCCTGTGGTTTGTATCAGTTTCCTAAGCGGAGTTGAACTAGATATGTTCCGTACGTGTAGGAAACACAGTTCTTTTGTTCTGAGTACACTCACGTTTCTTGCTGTATTAGAGAATCTAGAAAGCAAGAGCATGCTTCTTTCTCTAAAGCAGAGTGTGTTTCATGGATGAGAACTGTGCTGTGTGTTTCCCTTCAGAAATGGAGTTAAATCCCAGGCTCTGTGTCTTCCTACAAGCAAGACTTGGTTCCGGGAAATGCAGTCACTTTTCAGCTCAAACAAAGCTACATCGTTCACGAAGATCACACGTTTCTCGCTCTTAACTGAAAAGCATTGGGTGTTAGACGGTATGTGGTTTGTATCAGTTTCCTAAGCGGAGTTGAATTAGCTATGTACCATATGTGTAGGAAACACAGTTCTTTTGTTCTGAGCACACTCACGTTTCTTGCTGTATTAATGACTCTAGAAAGCAAGAGCGTGCTTCTTTCTCTAAAGCAGAGTGTGTTTCATGGATGAGAACTGTGCTGTGTGTTTCCCTTCAGAAATGGAGTTAAATCTCAGACTCTGTGTCTTCCTTCGAGCAAGACTTCGTTTCAGGAAAACGCAGTCACTTTTCAGCTCAAACGAAGCTACATCGTTCACAAAGATCACACGTTTCTCGCTCTTAACTGAAAAGTGATGGATGTTAGACGGCCTGTGTTTTGTATCAGTTTCCTAAGCGGAGTTGAACTAGATTTGTTCCATATGTGTAGGAAACACAGTTTTTTGTTCTGAGTACACTCACTTTTCTTGCTGTATTAGAGACTCTAGAAAGCAAGAGCGTGCTTCTTTCTCTAAAGTAGAGTGTGTTTCATGGATGAGAACTGTGCTGTGTGTTTCCCTTCAGAAATGGAGTTAAATCCCAGGCTCTGTGTCTTCCTACAAGCAAGACTTCGTTTCAGGTAAACGCAGTCAATTTTCAGCTCAAACGAAGCTACATGGTTCACAAAGATCACAAGTTTCTCGCACTTAACTGAAATGCATTGGATGTTAGACGGCCTGTGGTTTGTATCAGTTTCCTAAGCGGAGTTGAACTAGATATGTTCCGTATGTGTAGGAAACACAATTCTTTTGTTCTGAGCACACTCACGTTTCTTGCTGTATTAGAGACTCTAGAAAGCAAGAGCGTGCTTCTTTCTCTAAAGCAGAGTGTGTTTCATGGATGAGAACTGTGCTGTGTGTTTCCTTTCAGAAATGGAGATAAATCGCAGGCTCTGTGTCTTCCTACAAGCAAGACTTCGCTTCAGGTAAACACAGTCACATTCAGCTCAAACGAAGCTACATCGTTCATGAAGATCACACATTTCTCGCTCTTAATTGAAAAGCATTGGATGTTAGACGGCCTGTGGTTTGTATCCGTTTCCTAAGCGGAGTTGAACTAGATATGTTCCGTATGTGTAGGAAACACAGTTCTTTTATTCTGAATACACTCACGTTTCTTGCAGTATTAGAGACTCTAGAAAGCAAGAGCGTGCTTCTTTCTCTAAAGCAGAGTGTGTTTCATGGATGAGAACTGTGCTGTGTGTTTCCCTTCATAAATGGAGTTAAATCCCAGGCTCTGTGTCTTCCTACAAGCAAGACTTTGGTACAGGTAAACGCAGTCACTTTTCAGCTCAAACGAAGCTAGATTGTTCACTAAGATTACACGTTTATCGCTCTTAAATGAAAAGCGTTGGATGTTAGACGGCCTGTGGTTTGTATCAGTTTCCTAAGCGGAGTTGAACTAGATATGTTCCGTATGTGTAGGAAACACAGTTCTTTTGTTCTGAGTACACTCACGTTTCTTGCTGTATTAGAGAATCTAGAAAGCAAGAGCGTGCTTCTTCCTCTAAAGCAGAGTGTGTTTCATGGATGAGAACTGTGCTGTGTGTTTCCCTTCAGAAAGGGAGTTAAATTCCAAGGTCTGTGTCTTCCTACAAGCAAGACTTCGTTTCAGGTAAACGCAGTCACTTTTCAGCTCAAATGAAGCTACATCGTTCACGAAGATCACACGTTTCTCGCTCTTAACTGAAAAGCATTGGGTGTTAGACGGTATGTGGTTTGTATCAGTTTCATAAGCGGAGTTGAACTAGCTATGTTTCGTATGTGTAGGAAACACAGTTCTTTTTTTCTGAGCACACTCACGTTTCTTGCTGTATTAGAGACTCTAGAAAGCAAGAGCGTGCTTCTTTCTCTAAAGCAGAGTGTGTTTCATGGATGAGAACTGTGCTGTGTGTTTCCCTTCAGAAATGGAGATAAATCCCAGGCTCTGTGTCTTCCTACAAGCAAGACTTCGTTTCAGTTAAACGCAGTCACATTCAGCTCAAACGAAGCTACATCGTTCATGAAGATCACACATTTCTCGCTCTTAATTGAAAAGCATTGGATGTTATACGGCCCGTGGTTTGTATCAGTTTCCTAAGCGGAGTTGAACTAGATATGTTCCGTATGTGTAGGAAACACAGTTCTTTTGTTCTGAGTACACTCACGTTTCTTGCTGTATTAGAGACTCTAGAAAGCAAGAGCGTGCTTCTTTCTCTAAAGCAGAGTGTGTTTCATGGATGAGAACTGTGCTGTGTGTTTCCCTTCAGAAATGGAGTTAAATCCCAGGCTCTGTGTCTTCCTACAAGCAAGACTTGGTTCCGGGAAAGGCAGTCACTTTTCAGCTCAAACAAAGCTACATCGTTCACGAAGGTCACACGGTTCTCGCTCTAAACTGAAAATCATTGGATGTTAGACTGCCTGTGGTTTGTATCAGTTTCCTAAGCGGAGGTGAACTAGGTATGTTCTGTATGTGTAGGAAACACAGTTCTTTTGTTCGAGGCACACTCACGTTTCTTGCTGTATTAGAGACTCTAGAAAGCAAGAGCGTGCTTCTTTCTCTAAAGCAGAGTGTGTTTCATGGATGAGAACTGTACTGTGTGTTTCCCTTCATAAATGGAGTTAAATCCCAGGCTCTGTGTCTTCCTACAAGCAAGACTTCTTTTCAGGAAAACGCAGTCACTTTTCCGCTCAAACGAAGCTACATCGTTCACAAAGATCACACGTTTCTCGCTCTTAACTGAAAAGCGTTGGATGTTAGACGGCCTGTGTTTTGTATCAGTTTCCTAAGCGGAGTTGAACTAGATTTGTTCCATATGTGTAGGAAACACAGTTTTTTGTTCTGAGTACACTCACGTTTCTTGCTGTATTAGAGACTCTAGAAAGCAAGAGCGTGCTTCTTTCTCTAAAGCAGAGTGTGTTTCATGGATGAGAACTGTGCTGTGTGTTTCCCTTCAGAAATGGAGTTAAATCCCAGGCTCTGTGTCTTCCTACAAGCAAGACTTCGTTTCAGGTAAACGCAGTCAATTTTCAGCTCAAACGAAGCTACATGGTTCACAAAGATCACAAGTTTCTCGCACTTAACTGAAAAGCATTGGATGTTAGACGGCCTGTGATTTGTATCAGTTTCCTAAGCGGAGTTGAACTAGATATGTTCCGTATGTGTAGGAAACACAGTTCTTTTGTTCTGAGCACACTCACGTTTCTTGGTGTATTAGAGACTCTAGAAAGCAAGAGCGTGCTTCTTTCTCTAAAGCAGAGTGTGTTTCATGGATGAGAACTGTGCTGTGTGTTTCCTTTCAGAAATGGAGATAAATCGCAGGCTCTGTGTCTTCCTACAAGCAAGACTTCGCTTCAGGTAAACACAGTCACATTCAGCTCAAACGAAGCTACATCGTTCATGAAGATCACACATTTCTCGCTCTTAATTGAAAAGCATTGGATGTTAGACGGCCTGTGGTTTGTATCAGTTTCCTAAGCGGAGTTGAACTAGATATGTTCCGTACGTGTAGGAAACACAGTTCTTTTGTTCTGAGTACACTCACGTTTCTTGCTGTATTAGAGAATCTAGAAAGCAAGAGCATGCTTCTTTCTCTAAAGCAGAGTGTGTTTCCTGGATGAGAACTGTGCTGTGTGTTTCCCTTCAGAAATGGAGTTAAATCCCAGGCTCTGTGTCTTCCTACAAGCAAGACTTTGGTACAGGTAAACACAGTCATTTTTCAGCTCAAACGAAGCTACATCGTTCACGAAGATCACACGTTTCTCGCTCTTAACTGAAAAGCATTGGGTGTTAGACGGTATGTGGTTTGTATCAGTTTCCTAAGCGGAGTTGAACTAGCTATGTTTCGTATGTGTAGGAAACACAGTTCTTTTTTTCTGAGCACACTCACGTTTCTTGCTGTATTAGAGACTCTAGAAAGCAAGAGCGTGCTTCTTTCTCTAAAGCAGAGTGTGTTTCATGGATGAGAACTGTGCTGTGTGTTTCCCTTCAGAAATGGAGATAAATCCCACGCTCTGTGTCTTCCTACAAGCAAGACTTCGTTTCAGTTAAACGCAGTCACATTCAGCTCAAACGAAGCTACATCGTTCATGAAGATCACACATTTCTCGCTCTTAATTGAAAAGCATTGGATGTTATACGGCCTGTGGTTTGTATCAGTTTCCTAAGCGGAGTTGAACTAGATATGTTCCTTATGTGTAGGAAACACAGTTCTTTTGTTCTGAGTACACTCACGTTTCTTGCTGTATTAGAGACTCTAGAAAGCAAGAGCGTGCTTCTTTCTCTAAAGCAGAGTGTGTTTCATGGATGAGAACTGTGCTGTGTGTTTCCCTTCAGAAATGGAGTTAAATCCCAGGCTCTGTGTCTTCCTACAAGCAAGACTTGGTTCCGGGAAATGCAGTCACTTTTCAGCTCAAACGAAGCTACATCGTTCACGAAGATCACACGTTTCTCGCTCTTAACTGAAAAGCATTGGGTGTTAGACGGTATGTGGTTTGTATCAGTTTCCTAAGCGGAGTTGAATTAGCTATGTACCATATGTGTAGGAAACACAGTTCTTTTGTTCTGAGCACACTCACATTTCTTGCTGTATTAATGACTCTAGAAAGCAAGAGCGTGCTTCTTTCTCTAAAGCAGAGTGTGTTTCATGGATGAGAACTGTGCTGTGTGTTTCCCTTCAGAAATGGAGTTAAATCTCAGACTCTGTGTCTTCCTTCGAGCAAGACTTCGTTTCAGGAAAACGCAGTCACTTTTCATCTCAAACGAAGCTACATCGTTCACAAAGATCACACGTTTCTCGCTCTTAACTGAAAAGTGATGGATGTTAGACGGCCTGTGTTTGTATCAGTTTCCTAAGCGGAGTTGAACTAGATTTGTTCCATATGTGTAGGAAACACAGTTTTTTGTTCTGAGTACACTCACGTTTCTTGCTGTATTAGAGACTCTAGAAAGCAAGAGCGTGCTTCTTTCTCTAAAGCAGAGTGTGTTTCATGGATGAGAACTGTGCTGTGTGTTTCCCTTCAGAAATGGAGTTAAATCCCAGGCTCTGTGTCTTCCTACAAGCAAGACTTCGTTTCAGGTAAACGCAGTCACTTTTCAGCTCAAACGAAGCTACATGGTTCACAAAGATCACAAGTTTCTCGCACTTAACTGAAAAGCATTGGATGTTAGACGGCCTGTGGTTTGTATCAGTTTCCTAAGCGGAGTTGAACTAGATATGTTCCGTATGTGTAGGAAACACAATTCTTTTGTTCTGAGCACACTCACGTTTCTTGCTGTATTAGAGACTCTAGAAAGCAAGAGCGTGCTTCTTTCTCTAAAGCAGAGTGTGTTTCATGGATGAGAACTGTGCTGTGTGTTTCCTTTCAGAAATGGAGATAAATCGCAGGCTCTGTGTCTTCCTACAAGCAAGACTTCGCTTCAGGTAAACACAGTCACATTCAGCTCAAACGAAGCTACATCGTTCATGAAGATCACACGTTTCTCGCTCTGAACTGAAAAGTGATGGATGTTAGACGGCCTGTGTTTTGTATCAGTTTCCTAAGCGGAGTTGAACTAGATTTGTTCCATATGTGTAGGAAACACAGTTTTTTGTTCTGAGTACACTCACGTTTCTTGCTGTATTAGAGACTCTAGAAAGCAAGAGCGTGCTTCTTTCTCTAAAGCAGAGTGTGTTTCATGGATGAGAACTGTGCTGTGTGTTTCCCTTCAGAAATGGAGTTAAATCCCAGGCTCTGTGTCTTCCTACAAGCAAGACTTCGTTTCAGGTAAACGCAGTCAATTTTCAGCTCAAACGAAGCTACATGGTTCACAAAGATCACAAGTTTCTCGCACTTAACTGAAATGCATTGGATGTTAGACGGCCTGTGGTTTGTATCAGTTTCCTAAGCGGAGTTGAACTAGATATGTTCCGTATGTGTAGGAAACACAATTCTTTTGTTCTGAGCACACTCACGTTTCTTGCTGTATTAGAGACTCTAGAAAGCAAGAGCATGCTTCTTTCTCTAAAGCAGAGTGTGTTTCATGGATGAGAACTGTGCTGTGTGTTTCCATTCAGAAATGGAGATAAATCGCAGGCTCTGTGTCTTCCTACAAGCAAGACTTCGCTTCAGGTAAACGCAGTCACTTTTCAGCTCAAACGAAGCTACATCGTTCATGAAGATCACACATTTCTCGCTCTTAATTGAAAAGCATTGGATGTTAGACGGCCTGTGGTTTGTATCCGTTTCCTAAGCGGAGTTGAACTAGATATGTTCCGTATGTGTAGGAAACACAGTTGTTTTGTTCTGAATACACTCACGTTTCTTGCAGTATTAGAGACTCTAGAAAGCAAGAGCGTGCTTCTTTCTCTAAAGCAGAGTGTGTTTCATGGATGAGAACTGTGCTGTGTGTTTCCCTTCATAAATGGAGTTAAATCCCAGGCTCTGTGTCTTCCTACAAGCAAGACTTTGGTACAGGTAAACGCAGTCACTTTTCAGCTCAAACGAAGCTAGATTGTTCACTAAGATTACACGTTTCTCGCTCTTAAATGAAAAGCGTTGGATGTTAGACGGCCTGTGGTTTGTATCAGTTTCCTAAGCGGAGTTGAACTAGATATGTTCCGTATGTGTAGGAAACACAGTTCTTTTGTTCTGAGTACACTCACGTTTCTTGCTGTATTAGAGAATCTAGAAAGCAAGAGCGTGCTTCTTCCTCTAAAGCAGAGTGTGTTTCATGGATGAGAACTGTGCTGTGTGTTTCCCTTCAGAAAGGGAGTTAAATTCCAAGGTCTGTGTCTTCCTACAAGCAAGACTTCGTTTCAGGTAAACGCAGTCACTTTTCAGCTCAAACGAAGCTACATCGTTCACGAAGATCACACGTTTCTCGCTCTTAACTGAAAAGCATTGGGTGTTAGACGGTATGTGGTTTGTATCAGTTTCATAAGCGGAGTTGAACTAGCTATGTTTCGTGTTTGTAGGAAACACAGTTCTTTTTTTCTGAGCACACTCACGTTTCTTGCTGTATTAGAGACTCTAGAAAGCAAGAGCGTGCTTCTTTCTCTAAAGCAGAGTGTGTTTCATGGATGAGAACTGTGCTGTGTGTTTCCCTTCAGAAATGGAGACAAATCCCAGGCTCTGTGTCTTCCTACAAGCAAGACTTCGTTTCAGTTAAACGCAGTCACATTCAGCTCAAACGAAGCTACATCGTTCATGAAGATCACACATTTCTCGCTCTTAATTGAAAAGCATTGGATGTTATACGGCCCGTGGTTTGTATCAGTTTCCTAAGCGGAGTTGAACTAGATATGTTCCGTATGTGTAGGAAACACAGTTCTTTTGTTCTGAGTACACTCACGTTTCTTGCTGTATTAGAGACTCTAGAAAGCAAGAGCGTGCTTCTTTCTCTAAAGCAGAGTGTGTTTCATGGATGAGAACTGTGCTGTGTGTTTCCCTTCATAAATGGAGTTAAATCCCAGGCTCTGTGTCTTCCTACAAGCAAGACTTTGGTACAGGTAAACGCAGTCACTTTTCAGCTCAAACGAAGCTAGATTGTTCACTAAGATTACACGTTTCTCGCTCTTAAATGAAAAGCGTTGGATGTTAGACGGCCTGTGGTTTGTATCAGTTTCCTAAGCGGAGTTGAACTAGATATGTTCCGTATGTGTAGGAAACACAGTTCTTTTGTTCTGAGTACACTCACGTTTCTTGCTGTATTAGAGAATCTAGAAAGCAAGAGCGTGCTTCTTCCTCTAAAGCAGAGTGTGTTTCATGGATGAGAACTGTGCTGTGTGTTTCCCTTCAGAAAGGGAGTTAAATTCCAAGGTCTGTGTCTTCCTACAAGCAAGACTTCGTTTCAGGTAAACGCAGTCACTTTTCAGCTCAAATGAAGCTACATCGTTCACGAAGATCACACGTTTCTCGCTCTTAACTGAAAAGCATTGGGTGTTAGACGGTATGTGGTTTGTATCAGTTTCATAAGCGGAGTTGAACTAGCTATGTTTCGTATGTGTAGGAAACACAGTTCTTTTTTTCTGAGCACACTCACGTTTCTTGCTGTATTAGAGACTCTAGAAAGCAAGAGCGTGCTTCTTTCTCTAAAGCAGAGTGTGTTTCATGGATGAGAACTGTGCTGTATGTTTCCCTTCAGAAATGGAGATAAATCCCAGGCTCTGTGTCTTCCTACAAGCAAGACTTCGTTTCAGTTAAATGCAGTCACATTCAGCTCAAACGAAGCTACATCGTTCATGAAGATCACACATTTCTCGCTCTTAATTGAAAAGCATTGGATGTTATACGGCCCGTGGTTTGTATCAGTTTCCTAAGCGGAGTTGAACTAGATATGTTCCCCTTGTGTAGGAAACACAGTTCTTTTGTTCTGAGTACACTCACGTTTCTTGCTGTATTAGAGACTCTAGAAAGCAAGAGCGTGCTTCTTTCTCTAAAGCAGAGTGTGTTTCATGGATGAGAACTGTGCTGTGTGTTTCCCTTCAGAAATGGAGTTAAATCCCAGGCTCTGTGTCTTCCTACAAGCAAGACTTGGTTCCGGGAAAGGCAGTCACTTTTCAGCTCAAACAAAGCTACATCGTTCACGAAGGTCACACGTTTCTCGCTCTTAACTGAAAAGCGTTGGATGTTAGACGGCCTGTGTTTTGTATCAGTTTCCTAAGCGGAGTTGAACTAGATTTGTTCCATATGTGTAGGAAACACAGATTTTTGTTCTGAGTACACTCACGTTTCTTGCTGTATTAGAGACTCTAGAAAGCAAGAGCGTGCTTCTTTCTCTAAAGCAGAGTGTGTTTCATGGATGAGAACTGTGCTGTGTGTTTCCCTTCAGAAATGGAGTTAAATCCCAGGCTCTGTGTCTTCCTACAAGCAAGAGTTCATTTCAGGTAAACGCAGTCAATTTTCAGCTCAAACGAAGCTACATGGTTCACAAAGATCACAAGTTTCTCGCACTTAACTGAAAAGCATTGGATGTTAGACGGCCTGTGATTTGTATCAGTTTCCTAAGCGGAGTTGAACTAGATATGTTCCGTATGTGTAGGAAACACAGTTCTTTTGTTCTGAGTACACTCACGTTTCTTGCTGTATTAGAGACTCTAGAAAGCAAGAGCGTGCTTCTTTCTCTAAAGCAGAGTGTGTTTCATGGATGAGAACTGTGCTGTGTGTTTCCCTTCATAAATGGAGTTAAATCCCAGGCTCTGTGTCTTCCTACAAGCAAGACTTTGGTACAGGTAAACGCAGTCACTTTTCAGCTCAAACGAAGCTAGATTGTTCACTAAGATTACACGTTTCTCGCTCTTAAATGAAAAGCGTTGGATGTTAGACGGCCTGTGGTTTGTATCAGTTTCCTAAGCGGAGTTGAACTAGATATGTTCCGTATGTGTAGGAAACACAGTTCTTTTGTTCTGAGTACACTCACGTTTCTTGCTGTATTAGAGAATCTAGAAAGCAAGAGCGTGCTTCTTCCTCTAAAGCAGAGTGTGTTTCATGGATGAGAACTGTGCTGTGTGTTTCCCTTCAGAAAGGGAGTTAAATTCCAAGGTCTGTGTCTTCCTACAAGCAAGACTTCGTTTCAGGTAAACGCAGTCACTTTTCAGCTCAAATGAAGCTACATCGTTCACGAAGATCACACGTTTCTCGCTCTTAACTGAAAAGCATTGGGTGTTAGACGGTATGTGGTTTGTATCAGTTTCATAAGCGGAGTTGAACTAGCTATGTTTCGTATGTGTAGGAAACACAGTTCTTTTTTTCTGAGCACACTCACGTTTCTTGCTGTATTAGAGACTCTAGAAAGCAAGAGCGTGCTTCTTTCTCTAAAGCAGAGTGTGTTTCATGGATGAGAACTGTGCTGTATGTTTCCCTTCAGAAATGGAGATAAATCCCAGGCTCTGTGTCTTCCTACAAGCAAGACTTCGTTTCAGTTAAATGCAGTCACATTCAGCTCAAACGAAGCTACATCGTTCATGAAGATCACACATTTCTCGCTCTTAATTGAAAAGCATTGGATGTTATACGGCCCGTGGTTTGTATCAGTTTCCTAAGCGGAGTTGAACTAGATATGTTCCCCTTGTGTAGGAAACACAGTTCTTTTGTTCTGAGTACACTCACGTTTCTTGCTGTATTAGAGACTCTAGAAAGCAAGAGCGTGCTTCTTTCTCTAAAGCAGAGTGTGTTTCATGGATGAGAACTGTGCTGTGTGTTTCCCTTCAGAAATGGAGTTAAATCCCAGGCTCTGTGTCTTCCTACAAGCAAGACTTGGTTCCGGGAAAGGCAGTCACTTTTCAGCTCAAACAAAGCTACATCGTTCACGAAGGTCACACGTTTCTCGCTCTTAACTGAAAAGCGTTGGATGTTAGACGGCCTGTGTTTTGTATCAGTTTCCTAAGCGGAGTTGAACTAGATTTGTTCCATATGTGTAGGAAACACAGATTTTTGTTCTGAGTACACTCACGTTTCTTGCTGTATTAGAGACTCTAGAAAGCAAGAGCGTGCTTCTTTCTCTAAAGCAGAGTGTGTTTCATGGATGAGAACTGTGCTGTGTGTTTCCCTTCAGAAATGGAGTTAAATCCCAGGCTCTGTGTCTTCCTACAAGCAAGAGTTCATTTCAGGTAAACGCAGTCAATTTTCAGCTCAAACGAAGCTACATGGTTCACAAAGATCACAAGTTTCTCGCACTTAACTGAAAAGCATTGGATGTTAGACGGCCTGTGATTTGTATCAGTTTCCTAAGCGGAGTTGAAATAGATATGTTCCGTATGTGTAGGAAACACAGTTCTTTTGTTCTGAGCACACTCACGTTTCTTGGTGTATTAGAGACTCTAGAAAGCAAGAGCGTGCTTCTTTCTCTAAAGCAGAGTGTGTTTCATGGATGAGAACTGTGCTGTGTGTTTCCTTTCAGAAATGGAGATAAATCGCAGGCTCTGTGTCTTCCTACAAGCAAGACTTCGCTTCAGGTAAACACAGTCACATTCAGCTCAAACGAAGCTACATCGTTCATGAAGATCACACATTTCTCGCTCTTAATTGAAAAGCATTGGATGTTAGACGGCCTGTGGTTTGTATCCGTTTCCTAAGCGGAGTTGAACTAGATATGTTCCGTACGTGTAGGAAACACAGTTCTTTTGTTCTGAGTACACTCACGTTTCTTGCTGTATTAGAGAATCTAGAAAGCAAGAGCATGCTTCTTTCTCTAAAGCAGAGTGTGTTTCATGGATGAGAACTGTGCTGTGTGTTTCCCTTCAGAAATGGAGTTAAATCCCAGGCTCTGTGTCTTCCTACAAGCAAGACTTTGGTACAGGTAAACGCAGTCACTTTTCAGCTCAAACGAAGCTACATCGTTCACGAAGATCACACGTTTCTCGCTCTTAACTGAAAAGCATTGGGTGTTAGACGGTATGTGGTTTGTATCAGTTTCCTAAGCGGAGTTGAACTAGCTATGTTTCGTATGTGTAGGAAACACAGTTCTTTTTTTCTGAGCACACTCACGTTTCTTGCTGTATTAGAGACTCTAGAAAGCAAGAGCGTGCTTCTTTCTCTAAAGCAGAGTGTGTTTCATGGATGAGAACTGTGCTGTGTGTTTCCCTTCAGAAATGGAGTTAAATCCCAGGCTCTGTGTCTTCCTACAAGCAAGACTTTGGTACAGGTAAACGCAGTCACTTTTCAGCTCAAACGAAGCTAGATTGTTCACTAAGATTACACGTTTCTCGCTCTTAAATGAAAAGCGTTGGATGTTAGACGGCCTGTGGTTTGTATCAGTTTCCTAAGCGGAGTTGAACTAGATATGTTCCGTATGTGTAGGAAACACAGTTCTTTTGTTCTGAGTACACTCACGTTTCTTGCTGTATTAGAGACTCTAGAAAGCAAGAGCGTGCTTCTTTCTCTAAAGCAGAGTGTGTTTCATGGATGAGAACTGTGCTGTGTGTTTCCCTTCATAAATGGAGTTAAATCCCAGGCTCTGTGTCTTCCTACAAGCAAGACTTTGGTACAGGTAAACGCAGTCACTTTTCAGCTCAAACGAAGCTAGATTGTTCACTAAGATTACACGTTTCTCGCTCTTAAATGAAAAGCGTTGGATGTTAGACGGCCTGTGGTTTGTATCAGTTTCCTAAGCGGAGTTGAACTAGATATGTTCCGTATGTGTAGGAAACACAGTTCTTTTGTTCTGAGTACACTCACGTTTCTTGCTGTATTAGAGAATCTAGAAAGCAAGAGCGTGCTTCTTCCTCTAAAGCAGAGTGTGTTTCATGGATGAGAACTGTGCTGTGTGTTTCCCTTCAGAAAGGGAGTTAAATTCCAAGGTCTGTGTCTTCCTACAAGCAAGACTTCGTTTCAGGTAAACGCAGTCACTTTTCAGCTCAAATGAAGCTACATCGTTCACGAAGATCACACGTTTCTCGCTCTTAACTGAAAAGCATTGGGTGTTAGACGGTATGTGGTTTGTATCAGTTTCATAAGCGGAGTTGAACTAGCTATGTTTCGTATGTGTAGGAAACACAGTTCTTTTTTTCTGAGCACACTCACGTTTCTTGCTGTATTAGAGACTCTAGAAAGCAAGAGCGTGCTTCTTTCTCTAAAGCAGAGTGTGTTTCATGGATGAGAACTGTGCTGTATGTTTCCCTTCAGAAATGGAGATAAATCCCAGGCTCTGTGTCTTCCTACAAGCAAGACTTCGTTTCAGTTAAATGCAGTCACATTCAGCTCAAACGAAGCTACATCGTTCATGAAGATCACACATTTCTCGCTCTTAATTGAAAAGCATTGGATGTTATACGGCCCGTGGTTTGTATCAGTTTCCTAAGCGGAGTTGAACTAGATATGTTCCCCTTGTGTAGGAAACACAGTTCTTTTGTTCTGAGTACACTCACGTTTCTTGCTGTATTAGAGACTCTAGAAAGCAAGAGCGTGCTTCTTTCTCTAAAGCAGAGTGTGTTTCATGGATGAGAACTGTGCTGTGTGTTTCCCTTCAGAAATGGAGTTAAATCCCAGGCTCTGTGTCTTCCTACAAGCAAGACTTGGTTCCGGGAAAGGCAGTCACTTTTCAGCTCAAACAAAGCTACATCGTTCACGAAGGTCACACGTTTCTCGCTCTTAACTGAAAAGCGTTGGATGTTAGACGGCCTGTGTTTTGTATCAGTTTCCTAAGCGGAGTTGAACTAGATTTGTTCCATATGTGTAGGAAACACAGATTTTTGTTCTGAGTACACTCACGTTTCTTGCTGTATTAGAGACTCTAGAAAGCAAGAGCGTGCTTCTTTCTCTAAAGCAGAGTGTGTTTCATGGATGAGAACTGTGCTGTGTGTTTCCCTTCAGAAATGGAGTTAAATCCCAGGCTCTGTGTCTTCCTACAAGCAAGAGTTCATTTCAGGTAAACGCAGTCAATTTTCAGCTCAAACGAAGCTACATGGTTCACAAAGATCACAAGTTTCTCGCACTTAACTGAAAAGCATTGGATGTTAGACGGCCTGTGATTTGTATCAGTTTCCTAAGCGGAGTTGAAATAGATATGTTCCGTATGTGTAGGAAACACAGTTCTTTTGTTCTGAGCACACTCACGTTTCTTGGTGTATTAGAGACTCTAGAAAGCAAGAGCGTGCTTCTTTCTCTAAAGCAGAGTGTGTTTCATGGATGAGAACTGTGCTGTGTGTTTCCTTTCAGAAATGGAGATAAATCGCAGGCTCTGTGTCTTCCTACAAGCAAGACTTCGCTTCAGGTAAACACAGTCACATTCAGCTCAAACGAAGCTACATCGTTCATGAAGATCACACATTTCTCGCTCTTAATTGAAAAGCATTGGATGTTAGACGGCCTGTGGTTTGTATCCGTTTCCTAAGCGGAGTTGAACTAGATATGTTCCGTACGTGTAGGAAACACAGTTCTTTTGTTCTGAGTACACTCACGTTTCTTGCTGTATTAGAGAATCTAGAAAGCAAGAGCATGCTTCTTTCTCTAAAGCAGAGTGTGTTTCATGGATGAGAACTGTGCTGTGTGTTTCCCTTCAGAAATGGAGTTAAATCCCAGGCTCTGTGTCTTCCTACAAGCAAGACTTTGGTACAGGTAAACGCAGTCACTTTTCAGCTCAAACGAAGCTACATCGTTCACGAAGATCACACGTTTCTCGCTCTTAACTGAAAAGCATTGGGTGTTAGACGGTATGTGGTTTGTATCAGTTTCCTAAGCGGAGTTGAACTAGCTATGTTTCGTATGTGTAGGAAACACAGTTCTTTTTTTCTGAGCACACTCACGTTTCTTGCTGTATTAGAGACTCTAGAAAGCAAGAGCGTGCTTCTTTCTCTAAAGCAGAGTGTGTTTCATGGATGAGAACTGTGCTGTGTGTTTCCCTTCAGAAATGGAGATAAATCCCACGCTCTGTGTCTTCCTACAAGCAAGACTTCGTTTCAGTTAAACGCAGTCACATTCAGCTCAAACGAAGCTACATCGTTCATGAAGATCACACATTTCTCGCTCTTAATTGAAAAGCATTGGATGTTATACGGCCTGTGGTTTGTATCAGTTTCCTAAGCGGAGTTGAACTAGATATGTTCCTTATGTGTAGGAAACACAGTTCTTTTGTTCTGAGTACACTCACGTTTCTTGCTGTATTAGAGACTCTAGAAAGCAAGAGCGTGCTTCTTTCTCTAAAGCAGAGTGTGTTTCATGGATGAGAACTGTGCTGTGTGTTTCCCTTCAGAAATGGAGTTAAATCCCAGGCTCTGTGTCTTCCTACAAGCAAGACTTGGTTCCGGGAAATGCAGTCACTTTTCAGCTCAAACAAAGCTACATCGTTCACGAAGATCACACGTTTCTCGCTCTTAACTGAAAAGCATTGGGTGTTAGACGGTATGTGGTTTGTATCAGTTTCCTAAGCGGAGTTGAATTAGCTATGTACCATATGTGTAGGAAACACAGTCCTTTTGTTCTGAGCACACTCACGTTTCTTGCTGTATTAATGACTCTAGAAAGCAAGAGCGTGCTTCTTTCTCTAAAGCAGAGTGTGTTTCATGGATGAGAACTGTGCTGTGTGTTTCCCTTCAGAAATGGAGTTAAATCTCAGACTCTGTGTCTTCCTTCGAGCAAGACTTCGTTTCAGGAAAACGCAGTCACTTTTCAGCTCAAACGAAGCTACATCGTTCACAAAGATCACACGTTTCTCGCTCTTAACTGAAAAGTGATGGATGTTAGACGGCCTGTGTTTTGTATCAGTTTCCTAAGCGGAGTTGAACTAGATTTGTTCCATATGTGTAGGAAACACAGTTTTTTTTTCTGAGTACACTCACGTTTCTTGCTGTATTAGAGACTCTAGAAAGCAAGAGCGTGCTTCTTTCTCTAAAGCAGAGTGTGTTTCATGGATGAGAACTGTGCTGTGTGTTTCCCTTCAGAAAGGGAGTTAAATTCCAAGGTCTGTGTCTTCCTACAAGCAAGACTTCGTTTCAGGTAAACGCAGTCACTTTTCAGCTCAAATGAAGCTACATCATTCACGAAGATCACACGTTTCTCGCTCTTAACTGAAAAGCATTGGGTGTTAGACGGTATGTGGTTTGTATCAGTTTCATAAGCGGAGTTGAACTAGCTATGTTTCGTATGTGTAGGAAACACAGTTCTTTTTTTCTGAGCACACTCACGTTTCTTGCTGTATTAGAGACTCTAGAAAGCAAGAGCGTGCTTCTTTCTCTAAAGCAGAGTGTGTTTCATGGATGAGAACTGTGCTGTATGTTTCCCTTCAGAAATGGAGATAAATCCCAGGCTCTGTGTCTTCCTACAAGCAAGACTTCGTTTCAGTTAAATGCAGTCACATTCAGCTCAAACGAAGCTACATCGTTCATGAAGATCACACATTTCTCGCTCTTAATTGAAAAGCATTGGATGTTATACGGCCCGTGGTTTGTATCAGTTTCCTAAGCGGAGTTGAACTAGATATGTTCCCCTTGTGTAGGAAACACAGTTCTTTTGTTCTGAGTACACTCACGTTTCTTGCTGTATTAGAGACTCTAGAAAGCAAGAGCGTGCTTCTTTCTCTAAAGCAGAGTGTGTTTCATGGATGAGAACTGTGCTGTGTGTTTCCCTTCAGAAATGGAGTTAAATCCCAGGCTCTGTGTCTTCCTACAAGCAAGACTTGGTTCCGGGAAAGGCAGTCACTTTTCAGCTCAAACAAAGCTACATCGTTCACGAAGGTCACACGTTTCTCGCTCTTAACTGAAAAGCGTTGGATGTTAGACGGCCTGTGTTTTGTATCAGTTTCCTAAGCGGAGTTGAACTAGATTTGTTCCATATGTGTAGGAAACACAGATTTTTGTTCTGAGTACACTCACGTTTCTTGCTGTATTAGAGACTCTAGAAAGCAAGAGCGTGCTTCTTTCTCTAAAGCAGAGTGTGTTTCATGGATGAGAACTGTGCTGTGTGTTTCCCTTCAGAAATGGAGTTAAATCCCAGGCTCTGTGTCTTCCTACAAGCAAGAGTTCATTTCAGGTAAACGCAGTCAATTTTCAGCTCAAACGAAGCTACATGGTTCACAAAGATCACAAGTTTCTCGCACTTAACTGAAAAGCATTGGATGTTAGACGGCCTGTGATTTGTATCAGTTTCCTAAGCGGAGTTGAAATAGATATGTTCCGTATGTGTAGGAAACACAGTTCTTTTGTTCTGAGCACACTCACGTTTCTTGCTGTATTAGAGACTCTAGAAAGCAAGAGCGTGCTTCTTTCTCTAAAGCAGAGTGTGTTTCATGGATGAGAACTGTGCTGTGTGTTTCCTTTCAGAAATGGAGATAAATCGCAGGCTCTGTGTCTTCCTACAAGCAAGACTTCGCTTCAGGTAAACACAGTCACATTCAGCTCAAACGAAGCTACATCGTTCATGAAGATCACACATTTCTCGCTCTTAATTGAAAAGCATTGGATGTTAGACGGCCTGTGGTTTGTATCAGTTTCCTAAGCGGAGTTGAACTAGATATGTTCCGTACGTGTAGGAAACACAGTTCTTTTGTTCTGAGTACACTCACGTTTCTTGCTGTATTAGAGAATCTAGAAAGCAAGAGCATGCTTCTTTCTCTAAAGCAGAGTGTGTTTCATGGATGAGAACTGTGCTGTGTGTTTCCCTTCAGAAATGGACTTAAATCCCAGGCTCTGTGTCTTCCTACAAGCAAGACTTTGGTACAGGTAAACGCAGTCACTTTTCAGCTCAAACGAAGCTACATCGTTCACGAAGATCACACGTTTCTCGCTCTTAACTGAAAAGCATTGGGTGTTAGACGGTATGTGGTTTGTATCAGTTTCCTAAGCGGAGTTGAACTAGCTATGTTTCGTATGTGTAGGAAACACAGTTCTTTTTTTCTGAGCACACTCACGTTTCTTGCTGTATTAGAGACTCTAGAAAGCAAGAGCGTGCTTCTTTCTCTAAAGCAGAGTGTGTTTCATGGATGAGAACTGTGCTGTGTGTTTCCCTTCAGAAATGGAGATAAATCCCACGCTCTGTGTCTTCCTACAAGCAAGACTTCGTTTCAGTTAAACGCAGTCACATTCAGCTCAAACGAAGCTACATCGTTCATGAAGATCACACATTTCTCGCTCTTAATTGAAAAGCATTGGATGTTATACGGCCTGTGGTTTGTATCAGTTTCCTAAGCGGAGTTGAACTAGATATGTTCCTTATGTGTAGGAAACACAGTTCTTTTGTTCTGAGTACACTCACGTTTCTTGCTGTATTAGAGACTCTAGAAAGCAAGAGCGTGCTTCTTTCTCTAAAGCAGAGTGTGTTTCATGGATGAGAACTGTGCTGTGTGTTTCCCTTCAGAAATGGAGTTAAATCCCAGGCTCTGTGTCTTCCTACAAGCAAGACTTGGTTCAGGGAAATGCAGTCACTTTTCAGCTCAAACAAAGCTACATCGTTCACGAAGATCACACGTTTCTCGCTCTTAACTGAAAAGCATTGGGTGTTAGACGGTATGTGGTTTGTATCAGTTTCCTAAGCGGAGTTGAATTAGCTATGTACCATATGTGTAGGAAACACAGTTCTTTTGTTCTGAGCACACTCACGTTTCTTGCTGTATTAATGACTCTAGAAAGCAAGAGCGTGCTTCTTTCTCTAAAGCAGAGTGTGTTTCATGGATGAGAACTGTGCTGTGTGTTTCCCTTCAGAAATGGAGTTAAATCTCAGACTCTGTGTCTTCCTTCGAGCAAGACTTCGTTTCAGGAAAACGCAGTCACTTTTCAGCTCAAACGAAGCTACATCGTTCACAAAGATCACACGTTTCTCGCTCTTAACTGAAAAGTGATGGATGTTAGACGGCCTGTGTTTTGTATCAGTTTCCTAAGCGGAGTTGAACTAGATTTGTTCCATATGTGTAGGAAACACAGTTTTTTTTTCTGAGTACACTCACGTTTCTTGCTGTATTAGAGACTCTAGAAAGCAAGAGCGTGCTTCTTTCTCTAAAGCAGAGTGTGTTTCATGGATGAGAACTGTGCTGTGTGTTTCCCTTCAGAAATGGAGTTAAATCCCAGGCTCTGTGTCTTCCTACAAGCAAGACTTCGTTTCAGGTAAACGCAGTCACTTTTCAGCTCAAACGAAGCTACATGGTTCACAAAGATCACAAGTTTCTCGCACTTAACTGAAAAGCATTGGATGTTAGACGGCCTGTGGTTTGTATCAGTTTCCTAAGCGGAGTTGAACTAGATATGTTCCGTATGTGTAGGAAACACAATTCTTTTGTTCTGAGCACACTCACGTTTCTTGCTGTATTAGAGACTCTAGAAAGCAAGAGCGTGCTTCTTTCTCTAAAGCAGAGTGTGTTTCATGGATGAGAACTGTGCTGTGTGTTTCCTTTCAGAAATGGAGATAAATCGCAGGCTCTGTGTCTTCCTACAAGCAAGACTTCGCTTCAGGTAAACACAGTCACATTCAGCTCAAACGAAGCTACATCGTTCATGAAGATCACACGTTTCTCGCTCTTAACTGAAAAGTGATGGATGTTAGACGGCCTGTGGTTTGTATCAGTTTCCTAAGCGGAGTTGAACTAGATTTGTTCCATATGTGTAGGAAACACAGTTTTTTGTTCTGAGTACACTCACGTTTCTTGCTGTATTAGAGACTCTAGAAAGCAAGAGCGTGCTTCTTTCTCTAAAGCAGAGTGTGTTTCATGGATCAGAACTGTGCTGTGTGTTTCCCTTCAGAATTGGAGTTAAATCCCAGGCTCTGTGTCTTCCTACAAGCAAGACTTCGTTTCAGGTAAACGCAGTCAATTTTCAGCTCAAACGAAGCTACATGGTTCACAAAGATCACAAGTTTCTCGCACTTAACTGAAAAGCATTGGATGTTAGACGGCCTGTGGTTTGTATCAGTTTCCTAAGCGGAGTTGAACTAGATATGTTCCGTATGTGTAGGAAACACAATTCTTTTGTTCTGAGCACACTCACGTTTCTTGCTGTATTAGAGACTCTAGAAAGCAAGAGCGTGCTTCTTTCTCTAAAGCAGAGTGTGTTTCATGGATGAGAACTGTGCTGTGTGTTTCCTTTCAGAAATGGAGATAAATCGCAGGCTCTGTGTCTTCCTACAAGCAAGACTTCGCTTCAGGTAAACACAGTCACATTCAGCTCAAACGAAGCTACATCGTTCATGAAGATCACACATTTCTCGCTCTTAATTGAAAAGCATTGGATGTTAGACGGCCTGTGGTTTGTATCCGTTTCCTAAGCGGAGTTGAACTAGATATGTTCCGTATGTGTAGGAAACACAGTTCTTTTGTTCTGAATACACTCACGTTTCTTGCAGTATTAGAGACTCTAGAAAGCAAGAGCATGCTTCTTTCTCTAAAGCAGAGTGTGTTTCATGGATGAGAACTGTGCTGTGTGTTTCCCTTCATAAATGGAGTTAAATCCCAGGCTCTGTGTCTTCCTACAAGCAAGACTTTGGTACAGGTAAACGCAGTCACTTTTCAGCTCAAACGAAGCTAGATTGTTCACTAAGATTACACGTTTCTCGCTCTTAAATGAAAAGCGTTGGATGTTAGACGGCCTGTGGTTTGTATCAGTTTCCTAAGCGGAGTTGAACTAGATTTGTTCCATATGTGTAGGAAACACAGTTTTTTGTTCTGAGTACACTCACGTTTCTTGCTGTATTAGAGAATCTAGAAAGGAAGAGCGTGCTTCTTCCTCTAAAGCAGAGTGTGTTTCATGGATGAGAACTGTGCTGTGTGTTTCCCTTCAGAAAGGGAGTTAAATTCCAAGGTCTGTGTCTTCCTACAAGCAAGACTTCGTTTCAGGTAAACGCAGTCACTTTTCAGCTCAAATGAAGCTACATCGTTCACGAGGATCACACGTTTCTCGCTCTTAACTGAAAAGCATTGGGTGTTAGACGGTATGTGGTTTGTATCAGTTTCATAAGCGGAGTTGAACTAGCTATGTTTCGTATGTGTAGGAAACACAGTTCTTTTTTTCTGAGCACACTCACGTTTCTTGCTGTATTAGAGACTCTAGAAAGCAAGAGCGTGCTTCTTTCTCTAAAGCAGAGTGTGTTTCATGGATGAGAACTGTGCTGTGTGTTTCCCTTCAGAAATGGAGTTAAATCCCAGGCTCTGTGTCTTCCTACAAGCAAGACTTGGTTCCGGGAAAGGCAGTCACTTTTCAGCTCAAACAAAGCTACATCGTTCACGAAGGTCACACGGTTCTCGCTCTAAACTGAAAATCATTGGATGTTAGACTGCCTGTGGTTTGTATCAGTTTCCTAAGCGGAGGTGAACTAGGTATGTTCTGTATGTGTAGGAAACACAGTTCTTTTGTTCGAGGCACACTCACGTTTCTTGCTGTATTAGAGACTCTAGAAAGCAAGAGCGTGCTTCTTTCTCTAAAGCAGAGTGTGTTTCATGGATGAGAACTGTGCTGTGTGTTTCCCTTCATAAATGGAGTTAAATCCCAGGCTCTGTGTCTTCCTACAAGCAAGACTTCGTTTCAGGTAAACGCAGTCACTTTTCACCTCAAACAAAGCTACATCGTTCACAAAGATCACACGTTTCTCGCTCTTAACTGAAAAGCGTTGGATGTTAGACGGCCTGTGGTTTGTATCAGTTTCCTAAGCGGAGTTGAACTAGTTATGTTCCCTATGTGTAGGAATCACAGTTCTTTTGTTCTGAGCACACTCACGTTTCTTGCTGTATTAGAGACTCTAGAAAGCAAGAGCGTGCATCTTTCTCTAAAACAGAGTGTGTTTCATTAATGAGTACTGTGCTGTGTGTTTCCCTTCAGAAATGGAGTTAAATTCCAGGCTCTGTGTCTTCCTACAAGCAAGACTTCATTTCAGGTAAACGCAGTCACTTTTCAGCTCAAATGAAGCTACATCGTTCACGAAGATCACACGTTTCTCGCTCTTAACTGAAAAGCATTGAGTGTTAGACGGTATGTGGTTTGTATTAGTTTCATAAGCGGAGTTGAACTAGCTATGTACCGTATGTGTAGGAAACACAGTTCTTTTGTTCTGAGCACACTCACGTTTCTTGCTGTATTAGAGACTCTAGAAAGCAAGAGCGTGCTTCTTTCTCTAAAGCAGAGTGTGTTTCATGGATGAGAACTGTGCTGTGTGTTTCCTTTCAGAAATGGAGATAAATCGCAGGCTCTGTGTCTTCCTACAAGCAAGACTTCGCTTCAGGTAAACACAGTCACATTCAGCTCAAACGAAGCTACATCGTTCATGAAGATCACACGTTTCTCGCTCTTAACTGAAAAGTGATGGATGTTAGACGGCCTGAGTTTTGTATCGGTTTCCTAAGCGGAGTTGAACTAGATTTGTTCCATATGTGTAGGAAACACAGTTTTTTGTTCTGAGTACACTCACGTTTCTTGCTGTATTAGAGACTCTAGAAAGCAAGAGCGTGCTTCTTTCTCTAAAGCAGAGTGTGTTTCATGGATGAGAACTGTGCTGTGTGTTTCCCTTCAGAAATGGAGTTAAATCCCAGGCTCTGTGTCTTCCTACAAGCAAGACTTCGTTTCAGGTAAACACAGTCAATTTTCAGCTCAAACGAAGCTACATGGTTCACAAAGATCACAAGTTTCTCGCACTTAACTGAAATGCATTGGATGTTAGACGGCCTGTGGTTTGTATCAGTTTCCTAAGCGGAGTTGAACTAGATATGTTCCGTATGTGTAGGAAACACAATTCTTTTGTTCTGAGCACACTCACGTTTCTTGCTGTATTAGAGACTCTAGAAAGCAAGAGCGTGCTTCTTTCTCTAAAGCAGAGTGTGTTTCATGGATGAGAACTGTGCTGTGTGTTTCCTTTCAGAAATGGAGATAAATCGCAGGCTCTGTGTCTTCCTACAAGCAAGACTTCGCTTCAGGTAAACACAGTCACATTCAGCTCAAACGAAGCTACATCGTTCATGAAGATCACACATTTCTCGCTCTTAATTGAAAAGCATTGGATGTTAGACGGCCTGTGGTTTGTATCCGTTTCCTAAGCGGAGTTGAACTAGATATGTTCCGTATGTGTAGGAAACACAGTTCTTTTGTTCTGAATACACTCACGTTTCTTGCAGTATTAGAGACTCTAGAAAGCAAGAGCGTGCTTCTTTCTCTAAAGCAGAGTGTGTTTCATGGATGAGAACTGTGCTGTGTGTTTCCCTTCATAAATGGAGTTAAATCCCAGGCTCTGTGTCTTCCTACAAGCAAGACTTTGGTACAGGTAAACGCAGTCACTTTTCAGCTCAAACGAAGCTAGATTGTTCACTAAGATTACACGTTTCTCGCTCTTAAATGAAAAGCGTTGGATGTTAGACGGCCTGTGGTTTGTATCAGTTTCCTAAGCGGAGTTGAACTAGATATGTTCCGTATGTGTAGGAAACACAGTTCTTTTGTTCTGAGTACACTCACGTTTCTTGCTGTATTAGAGAATCTAGAAAGCAAGAGCGTGCTTCTTCCTCTAAAGCAGAGTGTGTTTCATGGATGAGAACTGTGCTGTGTGTTTCCCTTCAGAAAAGGAGTTAAATTCCAAGGTCTGTGTCTTCCTACAAGCAAGACTTCGTTTCAGGTAAACGCAGTCACTTTTCAGCTCAAACGAAGCTACATCGTTCACGAAGATCACACGTTTCTCGCTCTTAACTGAAAAGCATTGGGTGTTAGACGGTATGTGGTTTGTATCAGTTTCATAAGCGGAGTTGAACTAGCTATGTTTCGTATGTGTAGGAAACACAGTTCTTTTTTTCTGAGCACACTCACGTTTCTTGCTGTATTAGAGACTCTAGAAAGCAAGAGCGTGCTTCTTTCTCTAAAGCAGAGTGTGTTTCATGGATGAGAACTGTGCTGTGTGTTTCCCTTCAGAAATGGAGTTAAATCCCAGGCTCTGTGTCTTCCTACAAGCAAGACTTGGTTCCGGGAAAGGCAGTCACTTTTCAGCTCAAACAAAGCTACATCGTTCACGAAGGTCACACGGTTCTCGCTCTAAACTGAAAATCATTGGATGTTAGACTGCCTGTGGTTTGTATCAGTTTCCTAAGCGGAGGTGAACTAGGTATGTTCTGTATGTGTAGGAAACACAGTTCTTTTGTTCGAGGCACACTCACGTTTCTTGCTGTATTAGAGACTCTAGAAAGCAAGAGCGTGCTTCTTTCTCTAAAGCAGAGTGTGTTTCATGGATGAGAACTGTGCTGTGTGTTTCCCTTCATAAATGGAGTTAAATCCCAGGCTCTGTGTCTTCCTACAAGCAAGACTTCGTTTCAGGTAAACGCAGTCACTTTTCACCTCAAACAAAGCTACATCGTTCACAAAGATCACACGTTTCTCGCTCTTAACTGAAAAGCGTTGGATGTTAGACGGCCTGTGGTTTGTATCAGTTTCCTAAGCGGAGTTGAACTAGTTATGTTCCCTATGTGTAGGAATCACAGTTCTTTTGTTCTGAGCACACTCACGTTTCTTGCTGTATTAGAGACTCTAGAAAGCAAGAGCGTGCATCTTTCTCTAAAACAGAGTGTGTTTCATTAATGAGTACTGTGCTGTGTGTTTCCCTTCAGAAATGGAGTTAAATTCCAGGCTCTGTGTCTTCCTACAAGCAAGACTTCATTTCAGGTAAACGCAGTCACTTTTCAGCTCAAATGAAGCTACATCGTTCACGAAGATCACACGTTTCTCGCTCTTAACTGAAAAGCATTGAGTGTTAGACGGTATGTGGTTTGTATTAGTTTCATAAGCGGAGTTGAACTAGCTATGTACCGTATGTGTAGGAAACACAGTTCTTTTGTTCTGAGCACACTCACGTTTCTTGCTGTATTAGAGACTCTAGAAAGCAAGAGCGTGCTTCTTTCTCTAAAGCAGAGTGTGTTTCATGGATGAGAACTGTGCTGTGTGTTTCCTTTCAGAAATGGAGATAAATCGCAGGCTCTGTGTCTTCCTACAAGCAAGACTTCGCTTCAGGTAAACACAGTCACATTCAGCTCAAACGAAGCTACATCGTTCATGAAGATCACACGTTTCTCGCTCTTAACTGAAAAGTGATGGATGTTAGACGGCCTGAGTTTTGTATCGGTTTCCTAAGCGGAGTTGAACTAGATTTGTTCCATATGTGTAGGAAACACAGTTTTTTGTTCTGAGTACACTCACGTTTCTTGCTGTATTAGAGACTCTAGAAAGCAAGAGCGTGCTTCTTTCTCTAAAGCAGAGTGTGTTTCATGGATGAGAACTGTGCTGTGTGTTTCCCTTCAGAAATGGAGTTAAATCCCAGGCTCTGTGTCTTCCTACAAGCAAGACTTCGTTTCAGGTAAACGCAGTCAATTTTCAGCTCAAACGAAGCTACATGGTTCACAAAGATCACAAGTTTCTCGCACTTAACTGAAATGCATTGGATGTTAGACGGCCTGTGGTTTGTATCAGTTTCCTAAGCGGAGTTGAACTAGATATGTTCCGTATGTGTAGGAAACACAATTCTTTTGTTCTGAGCACACTCACGTTTCTTGCTGTATTAGAGACTCTAGAAAGCAAGAGCGTGCTTCTTTCTCTAAAGCAGAGTGTGTTTCATGGATGAGAACTGTGCTGTGTGTTTCCTTTCAGAAATGGAGATAAATCGCAGGCTCTGTGTCTTCCTACAAGCAAGACTTCGCTTCAGGTAAACACAGTCACATTCAGCTCAAACGAAGCTACATCGTTCATGAAGATCACACATTTCTCGCTCTTAATTGAAAAGCATTGGATGTTAGACGGCCTGTGGTTTGTATCCGTTTCCTAAGCGGAGTTGAACTAGATATGTTCCGTATGTGTAGGAAACACAGTTCTTTTGTTCTGAATACACTCACGTTTCTTGCAGTATTAGAGACTCTAGAAAGCAAGAGCGTGCTTCTTTCTCTAAAGCAGAGTGTGTTTCATGGATGAGAACTGTGCTGTGTGTTTCCCTTCATAAATGGAGTTAAATCCCAGGCTCTGTGTCTTCCTACAAGCAAGACTTTGGTACAGGTAAACGCAGTCACTTTTCAGCTCAAACGAAGCTAGATTGTTCACTAAGATTACACGTTTCTCGCTCTTAAATGAAAAGCGTTGGATGTTAGACGGCCTGTGGTTTGTATCAGTTTCCTAAGCGGAGTTGAACTAGATATGTTCCGTATGTGTAGGAAACACAGTTCTTTTGTTCTGAGTACACTCACGTTTCTTGCTGTATTAGAGAATCTAGAAAGCAAGAGCGTGCTTCTTCCTCTAAAGCAGAGTGTGTTTCATGGATGAGAACTGTGCTGTGTGTTTCCCTTCAGAAAAGGAGTTAAATTCCAAGGTCTGTGTCTTCCTACAAGCAAGACTTCGTTTCAGGTAAACGCAGTCACTTTTCAGCTCAAACGAAGCTACATCGTTCACGAAGATCACACGTTTCTCGCTCTTAACTGAAAAGCATTGGGTGTTAGACGGTATGTGGTTTGTATCAGTTTCATAAGCGGAGTTGAACTAGCTATGTTTCGTATGTGTAGGAAACACAGTTCTTTTTTTCTGAGCACACTCACGTTTCTTGCTGTATTAGAGACTCTAGAAAGCAAGAGCGTGCTTCTTTCTCTAAAGCAGAGTGTGTTTCATGGATGAGAACTGTGCTGTGTGTTTCCCTTCAGAAATGGAGATAAATCCCAGGCTCTGTGTCTTCCTACAAGCAAGACTTCGTTTCAGTTAAACGCAGTCACATTCAGCTCAAACGAAGCTACATCGTTCATGAAGATCACACATTTCTCGCTCTTAACTGAAAAGCATTGGATGTTATACGGCCCGTGGTTTGTATCAGTTTCCTAAGCGGAGTTGAACTAGATATGTTCCGTATGTGTAGGAAACACAGTTCTTTTGTTCTGAGTACACTCACGTTTCTTGCTGTATTAGAGACTCTAGAAAGCAAGAGCGTGCTTCTTTCTCTAAAGCAGAGTGTGTTTCATGGATGAGAACTGTGCTGTGTGTTTCCCTTCAGAAATGGAGTTAAATCCCAGGCTCTGTGTCTTCCTACAGGCAAGACTTGGTTCCGGGAAATGCAGTCACTTTTCAGCTCAAACAAAGCTACATGGTTCACAAAGATCACAAGTTTCTCGCACTTAACTGAAAAGCATTGGATGTTAGACGGCTTGTGGTTTGTATCAGTGTCCTAAGCGGAGTTGAACTAGATCTATTCCATATGTGTAGGAAACACAGTTCTTTTGTTCTGAGCACACTCACGTTTCTTGCTGTATTAGAGACTCTAGAAAGCAAGAGTGTGCTTCTTTCTCTAAAGCAGAGTGTGTTTCATGGATGAGAACTGTGCTGTGTGTTTCCCTTCAGAAATCGAGATAAATCCCAGGCTCTGTGTCTTCCTACAAGTAAGACTTCGCTTCAGGTAAACACAGTCACATTCAGCTCAAACGAAGCTACATCGTTCATGAAGATCACACATTACTCGCTCTTAATTGAAAAGCATTGGATGTTAGACGGCCTGTGGTTTGTATCCGTTTCCTAAGCGGAGTTGAACTAGATATGTTCCGTATGTGTAGGAAACACAGTTCTTTTGTTCTGAATACACTCACGTTTCTTGCAGTATTAGAGACTCTAGAAAGCAAGAGCGTGCTTCTTTCTCTAAAGCAGAGTGTGTTTCATGGATGAGAACTGTGCTGTGTGTTTCCCTTCAGAAATGGAGTTAAATCCCAGGCTCTGTGTCTTCCTACAAGCAAGACTTTGGTACAGGTAAACGCAATCACTTTTCAGCTCAAACGAAGCTAGATTGTTCACTAAGATTACACGTTTCTCGCTCTTAAATGAAAAGCGTTGGATGTTAGACGGCCTGTGGTTTGTATCAGTTTCCTAAGCGGAGTTGAACTAGATATGTTCCGTATGTGTAGGAAACACAGTTCTTTTGTTCTGAGTACACTCACGTTTCTTGCTGTATTAGAGAATCTAGAAAGCAAGAGCGTGCTTCTTCCTCTAAAGCAGAGTGTGTTTCATGGATGAGAACTGTGCTGTGTGTTTCCCTTCAGAAAGGGAGTTAAATTCCAAGGTCTGTGTCTTCCTACAAGCAAGACTTCGTTTCAGGTAAACGCAGTCACTTTTCAGCTCAAACGAAGCTACATCGTTCACGAAGATCACACGTTTCTCGCTCTTAACTGAAAAGCATTGGGTGTTAGACGGTATGTGGTTTGTATCAGTTTCCTAAGCGGAGTTGAACTAGCTATGTTTCGTATGTGTAGGAAACACAGTTCTTTTTTTCTGAGCACACTCACGTTTCTTGCTGTATTAGAGACTCTAGAAAGCAAGAGCGTGCTTCTTTCTCTAAAGCAGAGTGTGTTTCATGGATGAGAACTGTGCTGTGTGTTTCCCTTCAGAAATGGAGATAAATCCCAGGCTCTGTGTCTTCCTACAAGCAAGACTTCGTTTCAGTTAAACGCAGTCACATTCAGCTCAAACGAAGCTACATCGTTCATGAAGATCACACATTTCTCGCTCTTAATTGAAAAGCATTGGATGTTATACGGCCTGTGGTTTGTATCAGTTTCCTAAGCGGAGTTGAACTAGATATGTTCCTTATGTGTAGGAAACACAGTTCTTTTGTTCTGAGTACACTCACGTTTCTTGCTGTATTTGAGACTCTAGAAAGCAAGAGCGTGCTTCTTTCTCTAAAGCAGAGTGTGTTTCATGGATGAGAACTGTGCTGTGTGTTTCCCTTCCTAAATGGAGTTAAATCCCAGGCTCTGTGTCTTCCTACAAGCAAGACTTGGTTCCGGGAAATGCAGTCACTTTTCAGCTCAAACAAAGCTACATCGTTCACGAAGATCACACGTTTCTCGCTCTTAACTGAAAAGCATTGGGTGTTAGACGGTATGTGGTTTGTATCAGTTTCCTAAGCGGAGTTGAATTAGCTATGTACCATATGTGTAGGAAACACAGTTCTTTTGTTCTGAGCACACTCACGTTTCTTGCTGTATTAATGACTCTAGAAAGCAAGAGCGTGCTTCTTTCTCTAAAGCAGAGTGTGTTCCATGGATGAGAACTGTGCTGTGTGTTTCCCTTCAGAAATGGAGTTAAATCTCAGACTCTGTGTCTTCTTTCGAGCAAGACTTCGTTTCAGGAAAACGCAGTCACTTTTCAGCTCAAACGAAGCTACATCGTTCACAAAGATCACACGTTTCTCGCTCTTAACTGAAAAGTGATGGATGTTAGACGGCCTGTGTTTTGTATCAGTTTCCTAAGCGGAGTTGAACTAGATATGTTCCGTATGTGTAGGAAACACAATTCTTTTGTTCTGAGCACACTCACGTTTCTTGCTGTATTAGAGACTCTAGAAAGCAAGAGCGTGCTTCTTTCTCTAAAGCAGAGTGTGTTTCATGGATGAGAACTGTGCTGTGTGTTTCCTTTCAGAAATGGAGATAAATCGCAGGCTCTGTGTCTTCCTACAAGCAAGACTTCGCTTCAGGTAAACACAGTCACATTCAGCTCAAACGAAGCTACATCGTTCATGAAGATCACACATTTCTCGCTCTTAATTGAAAAGCATTGGATGTTAGACGGCCTGTGGTTTGTATCCGTTTCCTAAGCGGAGTTGAACTAGATATGTTCCGTATGTGTAGGAAACACAGTTCTTTTGTTCTGAGTACACTCAGGTTTCTTGCTGTATTAGAGAATCTAGAAAGCAAGAGCGTGCTTCTTCCTCTAAAGCAGAGTGTGTTTCATGGATGAGAACTGTGCTGTGTGTTTCCCTTCAGAAAGGGAGTTAAATTCCAAGGTCTGTGTCTTCCTACAAGCAAGACTTCGTTTCAGGTAAACGCAGTCACTTTTCAGCTCAAATGAAGCTACATCGTTCACGAAGATCACACGTTTCTCGCTCTTAACTGAAAAGCATTGGGTGTTAGACGGTATGTGGTTTGTATCAGTTTCATAAGCGGAGTTGAACTAGCTATGTTTCGTATGTGTAGGAAACACAGTTCTTTTTTTCTGAGCACACTCACGTTTCTTGCTGTATTAGAGACTCTAGAAAGCAAGAGCGTGCTTCTTTCTCTAAAGCAGAGTGTGTTTCATGGATGAGAACTGTGCTGTGTGTTTCCCTTCAGAAATGGAGATAAATCCCAGGCTCTGTGTCTTCCTACAAGCAAGACTTCGTTTCAGTTAAACGCAGTCACATTCAGCTCAAACGAAGCTACATCGTTCATGAAGATCACACATTTCTCGCTCTTAATTGAAAAGCATTGGATGTTATACGGCCCGTGGTTTGTATCAGTTTCCTAAGCGGAGTTGAACTAGATATGTTCCGTATGTGTAGGAAACACAGTTCTTTTGTTCTGAGTACACTCACGTTTCTTGCTGTATTAGAGACTCTAGAAAGCAAGAGCGTGCTTCTTTCTCTAAAGCAGAGTGTGTTTCATGGATGAGAACTGTGCTGTGTGTTTCCCTTCAGAAATGGAGTTAAATCCCAGGCTCTGTGTCTTCCTACAAGAAAGACTTGGTTCCGGGAAAGGCAGTCACTTTTCAGCTCAAACAAAGCTACATCGTTCACGAAGGTCACACGGTTCTCGCTCTAAACTGAAAATCATTGGATGTTAGACTGCCTGTGGTTTGTATCAGTTTCCTAAGCGGAGGTGAACTAGGTATGTTCTGTATGTGTAGGAAACACAGTTCTTTTGTTCGAGGCACACTCACGTTTCTTGCTGTATTAGAGACTCTAGAAAGCAAGAGCGTGCTTCTATCTCTAAAGCAGAGTGTGTTTCATGGATGGGAACTGTACTGTGTGTTTCCCTTCATAAATGGAGTTAAATCCCAGGCTCTGTGTCTTCCTACAAGCAAGACTTCTTTTCAGGAAAACGCAGTCACTTTTCAGCTCAAACGAAGCTACATCGTTCACAAAGATCACACGTTTCTCGCTCTTAACTGAAAAGCGTTGGATGTTAGACGGCCTGTGTTTTGTATCAGTTTCCTAAGCGGAGTTGAACTAGATTTGTTCCATATGTGTAGGAAACACAGTTTTTTGTTCTGAGTACACTCACGTTTCTTGCTGTATTAGAGACTCTAGAAAGCAAGAGCGTGCTTCTTTCTCTAAAGCAGAGTGTGTTTCATGGATGAGAACTGTGCTGTGTGTTTCCCTTCAGAAATGGAGTTAAATCCCAGGCTCTGTGTCTTCCTACAAGCAAGACTTCGTTTCAGGTAAACGCAGTCAATTTTCAGCTCAAACGAAGCTACATGGTTCACAAAGATCACAAGTTTCTCGCACTTAACTGAAAAGCATTGGATGTTAGACGGCCTGTGATTTGTATCAGTTTCCTAAGCGGAGTTGAACTAGGTATGTTCCGTACGTGTAGGAAACACAGTTCTTTTGTTCTGAGTACACTCACGTTTCTTGCTGTATTAGAGAATCTAGAAAGCAAGAGCATGCTTCTTTCTCTAAAGCAGAGTGTGTTTCATGGATGAGAACTGTGCTGTGTGTTTCCCTTCAGAAATGGAGTTAAATCCCAGGCTCTGTGTCTTCCTACAAGCAAGAATTTGGTACAGGTAAACGCAGTCATTTTTCAGCTCAAACGAAGCTACATCGTTCACGAAGATCACACGTTTCTCGCTCTTAACTGAAAAGCATTGGGTGTTAGACGGTATGTGGTTTGTATCAGTTTCCTAAGCGGAGTTGAACTAGCTATGTTTCGTATGTGTAGGAAACACAGTTCTTTTTTTCTGAGCACACTCACGTTTCTTGCTGTATTAGAGACTCTAGAAAGCAAGAGCGTGCTTCTTTCTCTAAAGCAGAGTGTGTTTCATGGATGAGAACTGTGCTGTGTGTTTCCCTTCAGAAATGGAGATAAATCCCAGGCTCTGTGTCTTCCTACAAGCAAGACTTCGTTTCAGTTAAACGCAGTCACATTCAGCTCAAACGAAGCTACATCGTTCATGAAGATCACACATTTCTCGCTCTTAATTGAAAAGCATTGGATGTTATACGGCCTGTGGTTTGTATCAGTTTCCTAAGCGGAGTTGAACTAGATATGTTCCTTATGTGTAGGAAACACAGTTCTTTTGTTCTGAGTACACTCACGTTTCTTGCTGTATTAGAGACTCTAGAAAGCAAGAGCGTGCTTCTTTCTCTAAAGCAGAGTGTGTTTCATGGATGAGAACTGTGCTGTGTGTTTCCCTTCAGAAATGGAGTTAAATCCCAGGCTCTGTGTCTTCCTACAAGCAAGACTTGGTTCCGGGAAATGCAGTCACTTTTCAGCTCAAACAAAGCTACATCGTTCACGAAGATCACACGTTTCTCGCTCTTAACTGAAAAGCATTGGGTGTTAGACGGTATGTGGTTTGTATCAGTTTCCTAAGCGGAGTTGAATTAGCTATGTACCATATGTGTAGGAAACACAGTTCTTTTGTTCTGAGCACACTCACGTTTCTTGCTGTATTAATGACTCTAGAAAGCAAGAGCGTGCTTCTTTCTCTAAAGCAGAGTGTGTTTCATGGATGAGAACTGTGCTGTGTGTTTCCCTTCAGAAATGGAGTTAAATCTCAGACTCTGTGTCTTCCTTCGAGCAAGACTTCGTTTCAGGAAAACGCAGTCACTTTTCAGCTCAAACGAAGCTACACCGTTCACAAAGATCACACGTTTCTCGCTCTTAACTGAAAAGTGATGGATGTTAGACGGCCTGTGTTTTGTATCAGTTTCCTAAGCGGAGTTGAACTAGATTTGTTCCATATGTGTAGGAAACACAGTTTTTTGTTCTGAGTACACTCACTTTTCTTGCTGTATTAGAGACTCTAGAAAGCAAGAGCGTGCTTCTTTCTCTAAAGTAGAGTGTGTTTCATGGATGAGAACTGTGCTGTGTGTTTCCCTTCAGAAATGGAGTTAAATCCCAGGCTCTGTGTCTTCCTACAAGCAAGACTTCGTTTCAGGTAAACGCAGTCAATTTTCAGCTCAAACGAAGCTACATGGTTCACAAAGATCACAAGTTTCTCGCACTTAACTGAAATGCATTGGATGTTAGACGGCCTGTGGTTTGTATCAGTTTCCTAAGCGGAGTTGAACTAGATATGTTCCGTATGTGTAGGAAACACAATTCTTTTGTTCTGAGCACACTCACGTTTCTTGCTGTATTAGAGACTCTAGAAAGCAAGAGCGTGCTTCTTTCTCTAAAGCAGAGTGTGTTTCATGGATGAGAACTGTGCTGTGTGTTTCCTTTCAGAAATGGAGATAAATCGCAGGCTCTGTGTCTTCCTACAAGCAAGACTTCGCTTCAGGTAAACACAGTCACATTCAGCTCAAACGAAGCTACATCGTTCATGAAGATCACACATTTCTCGCTCTTAATTGAAAAGCATTGGATGTTAGACGGCCTGTGGTTTGTATCAGTTTCCTAAGCGGAGTTGAACTAGATATGTTCCGTACGTGTAGGAAACACAGTTCTTTTGTTCTGAGTACACTCACGTTTCTTGCTGTATTAGAGAATCTAGAAAGCAAGAGCATGCTTCTTTCTCTAAAGCAGAGTGTGTTTCATGGATGAGAACTGTGCTGTGTGTTTCCCTTCAGAAATGGAGTTAAATCCCAGGCTCTGTGTCTTCCTACAAGCAAGACTTGGTTCCGGGAAATGCAGTCACTTTTCAGCTCAAACAAAGCTACATCGTTCACGAAGATCACACGTTTCTCGCTCTTAACTGAAAAGCATTGGGTGTTAGACGGTATGTGGTTTGTATCAGTTTCCTAAGCGGAGTTGAATTAGCTATGTACCATATGTGTAGGAAACACAGTTCTTTTGTTCTGAGCACACTCACGTTTCTTGCTGTATTAATGACTCTAGAAAGCAAGAGCGTGCTTCTTTCTCTAAAGCAGAGTGTGTTTCATGGATGAGAACTGTGCTGTGTGTTTCCCTTCAGAAATGGAGTTAAATCTCAGACTCTGTGTCTTCCTTCGAGCAAGACTTCGTTTCAGGAAAACGCAGTCACTTTTCAGCTCAAACGAAGCTACATCGTTCACAAAGATCACACGTTTCTCGCTCTTAACTGAAAAGTGATGGATGTTAGACGGCCTGTGTTTTGTATCAGTTTCCTAAGCGGAGTTGAACTAGATTTGTTCCATATGTGTAGGAAACACAGTTTTTTGTTCTGAGTACACTCACTTTTCTTGCTGTATTAGAGACTCTAGAAAGCAAGAGCGTGCTTCTTTCTCTAAAGTAGAGTGTGTTTCATGGATGAGAACTGTGCTGTGTGTTTCCCTTCAGAAATGGAGTTAAATCCCAGGCTCTGTGTCTTCCTACAAGCAAGACTTCGTTTCAGGTAAACGCAGTCAATTTTCAGCTCAAACGAAGCTACATGGTTCACAAAGATCACAAGTTTCTCGCACTTAACTGAAATGCATTGGATGTTAGACGGCCTGTGGTTTGTATCAGTTTCCTAAGCGGAGTTGAACTAGATATGTTCCGTATGTGTAGGAAACACAATTCTTTTGTTCTGAGCACACTCACGTTTCTTGCTGTATTAGAGACTCTAGAAAGCAAGAGCGTGCTTCTTTCTCTAAAGCAGAGTGTGTTTCATGGATGAGAACTGTGCTGTGTGTTTCCTTTCAGAAATGGAGATAAATCGCAGGCTCTGTGTCTTCCTACAAGCAAGACTTCGCTTCAGGTAAACACAGTCACATTCAGCTCAAACGAAGCTACATCGTTCATGAAGATCACACATTTCTCGCTCTTAATTGAAAAGCATTGGATGTTAGACGGCCTGTGGTTTGTATCCGTTTCCTAAGCGGAGTTGAACTAGATATGTTCCGTATGTGTAGGAAACACAGTTCTTTTATTCTGAATACACTCACGTTTCTTGCAGTATTAGAGACTCTAGAAAGCAAGAGCGTGCTTCTTTCTCTAAAGCAGAGTGTGTTTCATGGATGAGAACTGTGCTGTGTGTTTCCCTTCATAAATGGAGTTAAATCCCAGGCTCTGTGTCTTCCTACAAGCAAGACTTTGGTACAGGTAAACGCAGTCACTTTTCAGCTCAAACGAAGCTAGATTGTTCACTAAGATTACACGTTTATCGCTCTTAAATGAAAAGCGTTGGATGTTAGACGGCCTGTGGTTTGTATCAGTTTCCTAAGCGGAGTTGAACTAGATATGTTCCGTATGTGTAGGAAACACAGTTCTTTTGTTCTGAGTACACTCACGTTTCTTGCTGTATTAGAGAATCTAGAAAGCAAGAGCGTGCTTCTTCCTCTAAAGCAGAGTGTGTTTCATGGATGAGAACTGTGCTGTGTGTTTCCCTTCAGAAAGGGAGTTAAATTCCAAGGTCTGTGTCTTCCTACAAGCAAGACTTCGTTTCAGGTAAACGCAGTCACTTTTCAGCTCAAATGAAGCTACATCGTTCACGAAGATCACACGTTTCTCGCTCTTAACTGAAAAGCATTGGGTGTTAGACGGTATGTGGTTTGTATCAGTTTCATAAGCGGAGTTGAACTAGCTATGTTTCGTATGTGTAGGAAACACAGTTCTTTTTTTCTGAGCACACTCACGTTTCTTGCTGTATTAGAGACTCTAGAAAGCAAGAGCGTGCTTCTTTCTCTAAAGCAGAGTGTGTTTCATGGATGAGAACTGTGCTGTGTGTTTCCCTTCAGAAATGGAGATAAATCCCAGGCTCTGTGTCTTCCTACAAGCAAGACTTCGTTTCAGTTAAACGCAGTCACATTCAGCTCAAACGAAGCTACATCGTTCATGAAGATCACACATTTCTCGCTCTTAATTGAAAAGCATTGGATGTTATACGGCCCGTGGTTTGTATCAGTTTCCTAAGCGGAGTTGAACTAGATATGTTCCGTATGTGTAGGAAACACAGTTCTTTTGTTCTGAGTACACTCACGTTTCTTGCTGTATTAGAGACTCTAGAAAGCAAGAGCGTGCTTCTTTCTCTAAAGCAGAGTGTGTTTCATGGATGAGAACTGTGCTGTGTGTTTCCCTTCAGAAATGGAGTTAAATCCCAGGCTCTGTGTCTTCCTACAAGCAAGACTTGGTTCCGGGAAAGGCAGTCACTTTTCAGCTCAAACAAAGCTACATCGTTCACGAAGGTCACACGGTTCTCGCTCTAAACTGAAAATCATTGGATGTTAGACTGCCTGTGGTTTGTATCAGTTTCCTAAGCGGAGGTGAACTAGGTATGTTCTGTATGTGTAGGAAACACAGTTCTTTTGTTCGAGGCACACTCACGTTTCTTGCTGTATTAGAGACTCTAGAAAGCAAGAGCGTGCTTCTTTCTCTAAAGCAGAGTGTGTTTCATGGATGAGAACTGTACTGTGTGTTTCCCTTCATAAATGGAGTTAAATCCCAGGCTCTGTGTCTTCCTACAAGCAAGACTTCTTTTCAGGAAAACGCAGTCACTTTTCCGCTCAAACGAAGCTACATCGTTCACAAAGATCACACGTTTTTTGCTCTTAACTGAAAAGCGTTGGATGTTAGACGGCCTGTGTTTTGTATCAGTTTCCTAAGCGGAGTTGAACTAGATTTGTTCCATATGTGTAGGAAACACAGTTTTTTGTTCTGAGTACACTCACGTTTCTTGCTGTATTAGAGACTCTAGAAAGCAAGAGCGTGCTTCTTTCTCTAAAGCAGAGTGTGTTTCATGGATGAGAACTGTGCTGTGTGTTTCCCTTCAGAAATGGAGTTAAATCCCAGGCTCTGTGTCTTCCTACAAGCAAGACTTCTTTTCAGGTAAACGCAGTCAATTTTCAGCTCAAACGAAGCTACATGGTTCACAAAGATCACAAGTTTCTCGCACTTAACTGAAAAGCATTGGATGTTAGACGGCCTGTGATTTGTATCAGTTTCCTAAGCGGAGTTGAACTAGATATGTTCCGTATGTGTAGGAAACACAGTTCTTTTGTTCTGAGCACACTCACGTTTCTTGGTGTATTAGAGACTCTAGAAAGCAAGAGCGTGCTTCTTTCTCTAAAGCAGAGTGTGTTTCATGGATGAGAACTGTGCTGTGTGTTTCCTTTCAGAAATGGAGATAAATCCCAGGCTCTGTGTCTTCCTACAAGCAAGACTTCGCTTCAGGTAAACACAGTCACATTCAGCTCAAACGAAGCTACATCGTTCATGAAGATCACACATTTCTCTCTCTTAATTGAAAAGCATTGGATGTTAGACGGCCTGTGGTTTGTATCAGTTTCCTAAGCGGAGTTGAACTAGATATGTTCCGTACGTGTAGGAAACACAGTTCTTTTGTTCTGAGTACACTCACGTTTCTTGCTGTATTAGAGAATCTAGAAAGCAAGAGCATGCTTCTTTCTCTAAAGCAGAGTGTGTTTCATGGATGAGAACTGTGCTGTGTGTTTCCCTTCAGAAATGGAGTTAAATCCCAGGCTCTGTGTCTTCCTACAAGCAAGACTTTGGTACAGGTAAACACAGTCATTTTTCAGCTCAAACGAAGCTACATCGTTCACGAAGATCACACGTTTCTCGCTCTTAACTGAAAAGCATTGGGTGTTAGACGGTATGTGGTTTGTATCAGTTTCCTAAGCGGAGTTGAACTAGCTATGTTTCGTATGTGTAGGAAACACAGTTCTTTTTTTCTGAGCACACTCACGTTTCTTGCTGTATTAGAGACTCTAGAAAGCAAGAGCGTGCTTCTTTCTCTAAAGCAGAGTGTGTTTCATGGATGAGAACTGTGCTGTGTGTTTCCCTTCAGAAATGGAGATAAATCCCACGCTCTGTGTCTTCCTACAAGCAAGACTTCGTTTCAGTTAAACGCAGTCACATTCAGCTCAAACGAAGCTACATCGTTCATGAAGATCACACATTTCTCGCTCTTAATTGAAAAGCATTGGATGTTATACGGCCTGTGGTTTGTATCAGTTTCCTAAGCGGAGTTGAACTAGATATGTTCCTTATGTGTAGGAAACACAGTTCTTTTGTTCTGAGTACACTCACGTTTCTTGCTGTATTAGAGACTCTAGAAAGCAAGAGCGTGCTTCTTTCTCTAAAGCAGAGTGTGTTTCATGGATGAGAACTGTGCTGTGTGTTTCCCTTCAGAAATGGAGTTAAATCCCAGGCTCTGTGTCTTCCTACAAGCAAGACTTGGTTCCGGGAAATGCAGTCACTTTTCAGCTCAAACGAAGCTACATCGTTCACGAAGATCACACGTTTCTCGCTCTTAACTGAAAAGCATTGGGTGTTAGACGGTATGTGGTTTGTATCAGTTTCCTAAGCGGAGTTGAATTAGCTATGTACCATATGTGTAGGAAACACAGTTCTTTTGTTCTGAGCACACTCACATTTCTTGCTGTATTAATGACTCTAGAAAGCAAGAGCGTGCTTCTTTCTCTAAAGCAGAGTGTGTTTCATGGATGAGAACTGTGCTGTGTGTTTCCCTTCAGAAATGGAGTTAAATCTCAGACTCTGTGTCTTCCTTCGAGCAAGACTTCGTTTCAGGAAAACGCAGTCACTTTTCATCTCAAACGAAGCTACATCGTTCACAAAGATCACACGTTTCTCGCTCTTAACTGAAAAGTGATGGATGTTAGACGGCCTGTGTTTGTATCAGTTTCCTAAGCGGAGTTGAACTAGATTTGTTCCATATGTGTAGGAAACACAGTTTTTTGTTCTGAGTACACTCACGTTTCTTGCTGTATTAGAGACTCTAGAAAGCAAGAGCGTGCTTCTTTCTCTAAAGCAGAGTGTGTTTCATGGATGAGAACTGTGCTGTGTGTTTCCCTTCAGAAATGGAGTTAAATCCCAGGCTCTGTGTCTTCCTACAAGCAAGACTTCGTTTCAGGTAAACGCAGTCACTTTTCAGCTCAAACGAAGCTACATGGTTCACAAAGATCACAAGTTTCTCGCACTTAACTGAAAAGCATTGGATGTTAGACGGCCTGTGGTTTGTATCAGTTTCCTAAGCGGAGTTGAACTAGATATGTTCCGTATGTGTAGGAAACACAATTCTTTTGTTCTGAGCACACTCACGTTTCTTGCTGTATTAGAGACTCTAGAAAGCAAGAGCGTGCTTCTTTCTCTAAAGCAGAGTGTGTTTCATGGATGAGAACTGTGCTGTGTGTTTCCTTTCAGAAATGGAGATAAATCGCAGGCTCTGTGTCTTCCTACAAGCAAGACTTCGCTTCAGGTAAACACAGTCACATTCAGCTCAAACGAAGCTACATCGTTCATGAAGATCACACGTTTCTCGCTCTTAACTGAAAAGCATTGGATGTTAGACGGCCTGTGGCTTGTATCAGTTTCCTAAGCGGAGTTGAACTAGATATGTTCCGTATGTGTAGGAAACAGAGTTCTTTTGTTCTGAGTACACTCACGTTTCTTGCTGTATTAGAGACTCTAGAAAGCAAGAGCGTGCTTCTTTCTCTAAAGCAGAGTGTGTTTCCTCGATTGAGAACTGTGCTGTGTGTTTCCCTTCAGATATGGAGTTAAATTCCAGGCTCTGTGTCTTCCTACAAGCAAGACTTCGTTTCAGGTAAACGCAGTCACTTTTCAGCTCAAATGAAGCTACATCGTTCACGAAGATCACACGTTTCTCGCTCTTAACTGAAAAGCATTGGGTGTTAGACGGTATGTGGTTTGTATCAGTTTCATAAGCGGAGTTGAACTAGCTATGTTTCGTATGTGTAGGAAACACAGTTCTTTTTTTCTGAGCACACTCACGTTTCTTGCTGTATTAGAGACTCTAGAAAGCAAGAGCGTGCTTCTTTCTCTAAAGCAGAGTGTGTTTCATGGATGAGAACTGTGCTGTGTGTTTCCCTTCAGAAATGGAGATAAATCCCAGGCTCTGTGTCTTCCTACAAGCAAGACTTCGTTTCAGTTAAACGCAGTCACATTCAGCTCAAACGAAGCTACATCGTTCATGAAGATCACACATTTCTCGCTCTTAATTGAAAAGCATTGGATGTTATACGGCCCGTGGTTTGTATCAGTTTCCTAAGCGGAGTTGAACTAGATATGTTCCGTATGTGTAGGAAACACAGTTCTTTTGTTCTGAGTACACTCACGTTTCTTGCTGTATTAGAGACTCTAGAAAGCAAGAGCGTGCTTCTTTCTCTAAAGCAGAGTGTGTTTCATGGATGAGAACTGTGCTGTGTGTTTCCCTTCAGAAATGGAGTTAAATCCCAGGCTCTGTGTCTTCCTACAAGCAAGACTTGGTTCCGGGAAAGGCAGTCACTTTTCAGCTCAAACAAAGCTACATCGTTCACGAAGGTCACACGGTTCTCGCTCTAAACTGAAAATCATTGGATGTTAGACTGCCTGTGGTTTGTATCAGTTTCCTAAGCGGAGGTGAACTAGGTATGTTCTGTATGTGTAGGAAACACAGTTCTTTTGTTCGAGGCACACTCACGTTTCTTGCTGTATTAGAGACTCTAGAAAGCAAGAGCGTGCTTCTTTCTCTAAAGCAGAGTGTGTTTCATGGATGAGAACTGTACTGTGTGTTTCCCTTCATAAATGGAGTTAAATCCCAGGCTCTGTGTCTTCCTACAAGCAAGACTTCTTTTCAGGAAAACGCAGTCACTTTTCCGCTCAAACGAAGCTACATCGTTCACAAAGATCACACGTTTTTTGCTCTTAACTGAAAAGCGTTGGATGTTAGACGGCCTGTGTTTTGTATCAGTTTCCTAAGCGGAGTTGAACTAGATTTGTTCCATATGTGTAGGAAACACAGTTTTTTGTTCTGAGTACACTCACGTTTCTTGCTGTATTAGAGACTCTAGAAAGCAAGAGCGTGCTTCTTTCTCTAAAGCAGAGTGTGTTTCATGGATGAGAACTGTGCTGTGTGTTTCCCTTCAGAAATGGAGTTAAATCCCAGGCTCTGTGTCTTCCTACAAGCAAGACTTCTTTTCAGGTAAACGCAGTCAATTTTCAGCTCAAACGAAGCTACATGGTTCACAAAGATCACAAGTTTCTCGCACTTAACTGAAAAGCATTGGATGTTAGACGGCCTGTGATTTGTATCAGTTTCCTAAGCGGAGTTGAACTAGATATGTTCCGTATGTGTAGGAAACACAGTTCTTTTGTTCTGAGCACACTCACGTTTCTTGGTGTATTAGAGACTCTAGAAAGCAAGAGCGTGCTTCTTTCTCTAAAGCAGAGTGTGTTTCATGGATGAGAACTGTGCTGTGTGTTTCCTTTCAGAAATGGAGATAAATCCCAGGCTCTGTGTCTTCCTACAAGCAAGACTTCGCTTCAGGTAAACACAGTCACATTCAGCTCAAACGAAGCTACATCGTTCATGAAGATCACACATTTCTCTCTCTTAATTGAAAAGCATTGGATGTTAGACGGCCTGTGGTTTGTATCAGTTTCCTAAGCGGAGTTGAACTAGATATGTTCCGTACGTGTAGGAAACACAGTTCTTTTGTTCTGAGTACACTCACGTTTCTTGCTGTATTAGAGAATCTAGAAAGCAAGAGCATGCTTCTTTCTCTAAAGCAGAGTGTGTTTCATGGATGAGAACTGTGCTGTGTGTTTCCCTTCAGAAATGGAGTTAAATCCCAGGCTCTGTGTCTTCCTACAAGCAAGACTTTGGTACAGGTAAACACAGTCATTTTTCAGCTCAAACGAAGCTACATCGTTCACGAAGATCACACGTTTCTCGCTCTTAACTGAAAAGCATTGGGTGTTAGACGGTATGTGGTTTGTATCAGTTTCCTAAGCGGAGTTGAACTAGCTATGTTTCGTATGTGTAGGAAACACAGTTCTTTTTTTCTGAGCACACTCACGTTTCTTGCTGTATTAGAGACTCTAGAAAGCAAGAGCGTGCTTCTTTCTCTAAAGCAGAGTGTGTTTCATGGATGAGAACTGTGCTGTGTGTTTCCCTTCAGAAATGGAGATAAATCCCACGCTCTGTGTCTTCCTACAAGCAAGACTTCGTTTCAGTTAAACGCAGTCACATTCAGCTCAAACGAAGCTACATCGTTCATGAAGATCACACATTTCTCGCTCTTAATTGAAAAGCATTGGATGTTATACGGCCTGTGGTTTGTATCAGTTTCCTAAGCGGACTTGAACTAGATATGTTCCTTATGTGTAGGAAACACAGTTCTTTTGTTCTGAGTACACTCACGTTTCTTGCTGTATTAGAGACTCTAGAAAGCAAGAGCGTGCTTCTTTCTCTAAAGCAGAGTGTGTTTCATGGATGAGAACTGTGCTGTGTGTTTCCCTTCAGAAATGGAGTTAAATCCCAGGCTCTGTGTCTTCCTACAAGCAAGACTTGGTTCCGGGAAATGCAGTCACTTTTCAGCTCAAACGAAGCTACATCGTTCACGAAGATCACACGTTTCTCGCTCTTAACTGAAAAGCATTGGGTGTTAGACGGTATGTGGTTTGTATCAGTTTCCTAAGCGGAGTTGAATTAGCTATGTACCATATGTGTAGGAAACACAGTTCTTTTGTTCTGAGCACACTCACATTTCTTGCTGTATTAATGACTCTAGAAAGCAAGAGCGTGCTTCTTTCTCTAAAGCAGAGTGTGTTTCATGGATGAGAACTGTGCTGTGTGTTTCCCTTCAGAAATGGAGTTAAATCTCAGACTCTGTGTCTTCCTTCGAGCAAGACTTCGTTTCAGGAAAACGCAGTCACTTTTCATCTCAAACGAAGCTACATCGTTCACAAAGATCACACGTTTCTCGCTCTTAACTGAAAAGTGATGGATGTTAGACGGCCTGTGTTTGTATCAGTTTCCTAAGCGGAGTTGAACTAGATTTGTTCCATATGTGTAGGAAACACAGTTTTTTGTTCTGAGTACACTCACGTTTCTTGCTGTATTAGAGACTCTAGAAAGCAAGAGCGTGCTTCTTTCTCTAAAGCAGAGTGTGTTTCATGGATGAGAACTGTGCTGTGTGTTTCCCTTCAGAAATGGAGTTAAATCCCAGGCTCTGTGTCTTCCTACAAGCAAGACTTCGTTTCAGGTAAACGCAGTCACTTTTCAGCTCAAACGAAGCTACATGGTTCACAAAGATCACAAGTTTCTCGCACTTAACTGAAAAGCATTGGATGTTAGACGGCCTGTGGTTTGTATCAGTTTCCTAAGCGGAGTTGAACTAGATATGTTCCGTATGTGTAGGAAACACAATTCTTTTGTTCTGAGCACACTCACGTTTCTTGCTGTATTAGAGACTCTAGAAAGCAAGAGCGTGCTTCTTTCTCTAAAGCAGAGTGTGTTTCATGGATGAGAACTGTGCTGTGTGTTTCCTTTCAGAAATGGAGATAAATCGCAGGCTCTGTGTCTTCCTACAAGCAAGACTTCGCTTCAGGTAAACACAGTCACATTCAGCTCAAACGAAGCTACATCGTTCATGAAGATCACACGTTTCTCGCTCTGAACTGAAAAGTGATGGATGTTAGACGGCCTGTGTTTTGTATCAGTTTCCTAAGCGGAGTTGAACTAGATTTGTTCCATATGTGTAGGAAACACAGTTTTTTGTTCTGAGTACACTCACGTTTCTTGCTGTATTAGAGACTCTAGAAAGCAAGAGCGTGCTTCTTTCTCTAAAGCAGAGTGTGTTTCATGGATGAGAACTGTGCTGTGTGTTTCCCTTCAGAAATGGAGTTAAATCCCAGGCTCTGTGTCTTCCTACAAGCAAGACTTCGTTTCAGGTAAACGCAGTCAATTTTCAGCTCAAACGAAGCTACATGGTTCACAAAGATCACAAGTTTCTCGCACTTAACTGAAATGCATTGGATGTTAGACGGCCTGTGGTTTGTATCAGTTTCCTAAGCGGAGTTGAACTAGATATGTTCCGTATGTGTAGGAAACACAATTCTTTTGTTCTGAGCACACTCACGTTTCTTGCTGTATTAGAGACTCTAGAAAGCAAGAGCATGCTTCTTTCTCTAAAGCAGAGTGTGTTTCATGGATGAGAACTGTGCTGTGTGTTTCCATTCAGAAATGGAGATAAATCGCAGGCTCTGTGTCTTCCTACAAGCAAGACTTCGCTTCAGGTAAACGCAGTCACTTTTCAGCTCAAACGAAGCTACATCGTTCATGAAGATCACACATTTCTCGCTCTTAATTGAAAAGCATTGGATGTTAGACGGCCTGTGGTTTGTATCCGTTTCCTAAGCGGAGTTGAACTAGATATGTTCCGTATGTGTAGGAAACACAGTTGTTTTGTTCTGAATACACTCACGTTTCTTGCAGTATTAGAGACTCTAGAAAGCAAGAGCGTGCTTCTTTCTTTAAAGCAGAGTGTGTTTCATGGATGAGAACTGTGCTGTGTGTTTCCCTTCATAAATGGAGTTAAATCCCAGGCTCTGTGTCTTCCTACAAGCAAGACTTTGGTACAGGTAAACGCAGTCACTTTTCAGCTCAAACGAAGCTAGATTGTTCACTAAGATTACACGTTTCTCGCTCTTAAATGAAAAGCGTTGGATGTTAGACGGCCTGTGGTTTGTATCAGTTTCCTAAGCGGAGTTGAACTAGATATGTTCCGTATGTGTAGGAAACACAATTCTTTTGTTCTGAGCACACTCACGTTTCTTGCTGTATTAGAGACTCTAGAAAGCAAGAGCGTGCTTCTTTCTCTAAAGCAGAGTGTGTTTCATGGATGAGAACTGTGCTGTGTGTTTCCTTTCAGAAATGGAGATAAATCGCAGGCTCTGTGTCTTCCTACAAGCAAGACTTCGCTTCAGGTAAACACAGTCACATTCAGCTCAAACGAAGCTACATCGTTCATGAAGATCACACATTTCTCGCTCTTAATTGAAAAGCATTAGATGTTAGACGGCCTGTGGTTTGTATCAGTTTCCTAAGCGGAGTTGAACTAGATATGTTCCGTACGTGTAGGAAACACAGTTCTTTTGTTCTGAGTACACTCACGTTTCTTGCTGTATTAGAGAATCTAGAAAGCAAGAGCATGCTTCTTTCTCTAAAGCAGAGTGTGTTTCATGGATGAGAACTGTGCTGTGTGTTTCCCTTCAGAAATGGAGTTAAATCCCAGGCTCTGTGTCTTCCTACAAGCAAGACTTGGTTCCGGGAAATGCAGTCACTTTTCAGCTCAAACAAAGCTACATCGTTCACGAAGATCACACGTTTCTCGCTCTTAACTGAAAAGCATTGGGTGTTAGACGGTATGTGGTTTGTATCAGTTTCCTAAGCGGAGTTGAATTAGCTATGTACCATATGTGTAGGAAACACAGTTCTTTTGTTCTGAGCACACTCACGTTTCTTGCTGTATTAATGACTCTAGAAAGCAAGAGCGTGCTTCTTTCTCTAAAGCAGAGTGTGTTTCATGGATGAGAACTGTGCTGTGTGTTTCCCTTCAGAAATGGAGTTAAATCTCAGACTCTGTGTCTTCCTTCGAGCAAGACTTCGTTTCAGGAAAACGCAGTCACTTTTCAGCTCAAACGAAGCTACATCGTTCACAAAGATCACACGTTTCTCGCTCTTAACTGAAAAGTGATGGATGTTAGACGGCCTGTGTTTTGTATCAGTTTCCTAAGCGGAGTTGAACTAGATTTGTTCCATATGTGTAGGAAACACAGTTTTTTGTTCTGAGTACACTCACTTTTCTTGCTGTATTAGAGACTCTAGAAAGCAAGAGCGTGCTTCTTTCTCTAAAGTAGAGTGTGTTTCATGGATGAGAACTGTGCTGTGTGTTTCCCTTCAGAAATGGAGTTAAATCCCAGGCTCTGTGTCTTCCTACAAGCAAGACTTCGTTTCAGGTAAACGCAGTCAATTTTCAGCTCAAACGAAGCTACATGGTTCACAAAGATCACAAGTTTCTCGCACTTAACTGAAAAGCATTGGATGTTAGACGGCCTGTGGTTTGTATCAGTTTCCTAAGCGGAGTTGAACTAGATATGTTCCGTATGTGTAGGAAACACAATTCTTTTGTTCTGAGCACACTCACGTTTCTTGCTGTATTAGAGACTCTAGAAAGCAAGAGCGTGCTTCTTTCTCTAAAGCAGAGTGTGTTTCATGGATGAGAACTGTGCTGTGTGTTTCCTTTCAGAAATGGAGATAAATCGCAGGCTCTGCGTCTTCCTACAAGCAAGACTTCGCTTCAGGTAAACACAGTCACATTCAGCTCAAACGAAGCTACATCGTTCATGAAGATCACACATTTCTCGCTCTTAATTGAAAAGCATTGGATGTTAGACGGCCTGTGGTTTGTATCCGTTTCCTAAGCGGAGTTGAACTAGATATGTTCCGTATGTGTAGGAAACACAGTTCTTTTGTTCTGAATACACTCACGTTTCTTGCAGTATTAGAGACTCTAGAAAGCAAGAGCGTGCTTCTTTCTCTAAAGCAGAGTGTGTTTCATGGATGAGAACTGTGCTGTGTGTTTCCCTTCATAAATGGAGTTAAATCCCAGGCTCTGTGTCTTCCTACAAGCAAGACTTTGGTACAGGTAAACGCAGTCACTTTTCAGCTCAAACGAAGCTAGATTGTTCACTAAGATTACACGTTTATCGCTCTTAAATGAAAAGCGTTGGATGTTAGACGGCCTGTGGTTTGTATCAGTTTCCTAAGCGGAGTTGAACTAGATATGTTCCGTATGTGTAGGAAACACAGTTCTTTTGTTCTGAGTACACTCACGTTTCTTGCTGTATTAGAGAATCTAGAAAGCAAGAGCGTGCTTCTTCCTCTAAAGCAGAGTGTGTTTCATGGATGAGAACTGTGCTGTGTGTTTCCCTTCAGAAAGGGAGTTAAATTCCAAGGTCTGTGTCTTCCTACAAGCAAGACTTCGTTTCAGGTAAACGCAGTCACTTTTCAGCTCAAATGAAGCTACATCGTTCACGAAGATCACACGTTTCTCGCTCTTAACTGAAAAGCATTGGGTGTTAGACGGTATGTGGTTTGTATCAGTTTCATAAGCGGAGTTGAACTAGCTATGTTTCGTATGTGTAGGAAACACAGTTCTTTTTTTCTGAGCACACTCACGTTTCTTGCTGTATTAGAGACTCTAGAAAGCAAGAGCGTGCTTCTTTCTCTAAAGCAGAGTGTGTTTCATGGATGAGAACTGTGCTGTGTGTTTCCCTTCAGAAATGGAGATAAATCCCAGGCTCTGTGTCTTCCTACAAGCAAGACTTCGTTTCAGTTAAACGCAGTCACATTCAGCTCAAACGAAGCTACATCGTTCATGAAGATCACACATTTCTCGCTCTTAATTGAAAAGCATTGGATGTTATACGGCCCGTGGTTTGTATCAGTTTCCTAAGCGGAGTTGAACTAGATATGTTCCGTATGTGTAGGAAACACAGTTCTTTTGTTCTGAGTACACTCACGTTTCTTGCTGTATTAGAGACTCTAGAAAGCAAGAGCGTGCTTCTTTCTCTAAAGCAGAGTGTGTTTCATGGATGAGAACTGTGCTGTGTGTTTCCCTTCAGAAATGGAGTTAAATCCCAGGCTCTGTGTCTTCCTACAAGCAAGACTTGGTTCCGGGAAAGGCAGTCACTTTTCAGCTCAAACAAAGCTACATCGTTCACGAAGGTCACACGGTTCTCGCTCTAAACTGAAAATCATTGGATGTTAGACTGCCTGTGGTTTGTATCAGTTTCCTAAGCGGAGGTGAACTAGGTATGTTCTGTATGTGTAGGAAACACAGTTCTTTTGTTCGAGGCACACTCACGTTTCTTGCTGTATTAGAGACTCTAGAAAGCAAGAGCGTGCTTCTTTCTCTAAAGCAGAGTGTGTTTCATGGATGAGAACTGTACTGTGTGTTTCCCTTCATAAATGGAGTTAAATCCCAGGCTCTGTGTCTTCCTACAAGCAAGACTTCTTTTCAGGAAAACGCAGTCACTTTTCCGCTCAAACGAAGCTACATCGTTCACAAAGATCACACGTTTTTTGCTCTTAACTGAAAAGCGTTGGATGTTAGACGGCCTGTGTTTTGTATCAGTTTCCTAAGCGGAGTTGAACTAGATTTGTTCCATATGTGTAGGAAACACAGTTTTTTGTTCTGAGTACACTCACGTTTCTTGCTGTATTAGAGACTCTAGAAAGCAAGAGCGTGCTTCTTTCTCTAAAGCAGAGTGTGTTTCATGGATGAGAACTGTGCTGTGTGTTTCCCTTCAGAAATGGAGTTAAATCCCAGGCTCTGTGTCTTCCTACAAGCAAGACTTCGTTTCAGGTAAACGCAGTCAATTTTCAGCTCAAACGAAGCTACATGGTTCACAAAGATCACAAGTTTCTCGCACTTAACTGAAAAGCATTGGATGTTAGACGGCCTGTGATTTGTATCAGTTTCCTAAGCGGAGTTGAACTAGATATGTTCCGTATGTGTAGGAAACACAGTTCTTTTGTTCTGAGCACACTCACGTTTCTTGGTGTATTAGAGACTCTAGAAAGCAAGAGCGTGCTTCTTTCTCTAAAGCAGAGTGTGTTTCATGGATGAGAACTGTGCTGTGTGTTTCCTTTCAGAAATGGAGATAAATCCCAGGCTCTGTGTCTTCCTACAAGCAAGACTTCGCTTCAGGTAAACACAGTCACATTCAGCTCAAACGAAGCTACATCGTTCATGAAGATCACACATTTCTCTCTCTTAATTGAAAAGCATTGGATGTTAGACGGCCTGTGGTTTGTATCAGTTTCCTAAGCGGAGTTGAACTAGATATGTTCCGTACGTGTAGGAAACACAGTTCTTTTGTTCTGAGTACACTCACGTTTCTTGCTGTATTAGAGAATCTAGAAAGCAAGAGCATGCTTCTTTCTCTAAAGCAGAGTGTGTTTCATGGATGAGAACTGTGCTGTGTGTTTCCCTTCAGAAATGGAGTTAAATCCCAGGCTCTGTGTCTTCCTACAAGCAAGACTTTGGTACAGGTAAACACAGTCATTTTTCAGCTCAAACGAAGCTACATCGTTCACGAAGATCACACGTTTCTCGCTCTTAACTGAAAAGCATTGGGTGTTAGACGGTATGTGGTTTGTATCAGTTTCCTAAGCGGAGTTGAACTAGCTATGTTTCGTATGTGTAGGAAACACAGTTCTTTTTTTCTGAGCACACTCACGTTTCTTGCTGTATTAGAGACTCTAGAAAGCAAGAGCGTGCTTCTTTCTCTAAAGCAGAGTGTGTTTCATGGATGAGAACTGTGCTGTGTGTTTCCCTTCAGAAATGGAGATAAATCCCACGCTCTGTGTCTTCCTACAAGCAAGACTTCGTTTCAGTTAAACGCAGTCACATTCAGCTCAAACGAAGCTACATCGTTCATGAAGATCACACATTTCTCGCTCTTAATTGAAAAGCATTGGATGTTATACGGCCTGTGGTTTGTATCAGTTTCCTAAGCGGAGTTGAACTAGATATGTTCCTTATGTGTAGGAAACACAGTTCTTTTGTTCTGAGTACACTCACGTTTCTTGCTGTATTAGAGACTCTAGAAAGCAAGAGCGTGCTTCTTTCTCTAAAGCAGAGTGTGTTTCATGGATGAGAACTGTGCTGTGTGTTTCCCTTCAGAAATGGAGTTAAATCCCAGGCTCTGTGTCTTCCTACAAGCAAGACTTGGTTCCGGGAAATGCAGTCACTTTTCAGCTCAAACGAAGCTACATCGTTCACGAAGATCACACGTTTCTCGCTCTTAACTGAAAAGCATTGGGTGTTAGACGGTATGTGGTTTGTATCAGTTTCCTAAGCGGAGTTGAATTAGCTATGTACCATATGTGTAGGAAACACAGTTCTTTTGTTCTGAGCACACTCACATTTCTTGCTGTATTAATGACTCTAGAAAGCAAGAGCGTGCTTCTTTCTCTAAAGCAGAGTGTGTTTCATGGATGAGAACTGTGCTGTGTGTTTCCCTTCAGAAATGGAGTTAAATCTCAGACTCTGTGTCTTCCTTCGAGCAAGACTTCGTTTCAGGAAAACGCAGTCACTTTTCATCTCAAACGAAGCTACATCGTTCACAAAGATCACACGTTTCTCGCTCTTAACTGAAAAGTGATGGATGTTAGACGGCCTGTGTTTGTATCAGTTTCCTAAGCGGAGTTGAACTAGATTTGTTCCATATGTGTAGGAAACACAGTTTTTTGTTCTGAGTACACTCACGTTTCTTGCTGTATTAGAGACTCTAGAAAGCAAGAGCGTGCTTCTTTCTCTAAAGTAGAGTGTGTTTCATGGATGAGAACTGTGCTGTGTGTTTCCCTTCAGAAATGGAGTTAAATCCCAGGCTCTGTGTCTTCCTACAAGCAAGACTTCGTTTCAGGTAAACGCAGTCACTTTTCAGCTCAAACGAAGCTACATGGTTCACAAAGATCACAAGTTTCTCGCACTTAACTGAAAAGCATTGGATGTTAGACGGCCTGTGGTTTGTATCAGTTTCCTAAGCGGAGTTGAACTAGATATGTTCCGTATGTGTAGGAAACACAATTCTTTTGTTCTGAGCACACTCACGTTTCTTGCTGTATTAGAGACTCTAGAAAGCAAGAGCGTGCTTCTTTCTCTAAAGCAGAGTGTGTTTCATGGATGAGAACTGTGCTGTGTGTTTCCTTTCAGAAATGGAGATAAATCGCAGGCTCTGTGTCTTCCTACAAGCAAGACTTCGCTTCAGGTAAACACAGTCACATTCAGCTCAAACGAAGCTACATCGTTCATGAAGATCACACGTTTCTCGCTCTGAACTGAAAAGTGATGGATGTTAGACGGCCTGTGTTTTGTATCAGTTTCCTAAGTGGAGTTGAACTAGATTTGTTCCATATGTGTAGGAAACACAGTTTTTTGTTCTGAGTACACTCACGTTTCTTGCTGTATTAGAGACTCTAGAAAGCAAGAGCGTGCTTCTTTCTCTAAAGCAGAGTGTGTTTCATGGATGAGAACTGTGCTGTGTGTTTCCCTTCAGAAATGGAGTTAAATCCCAGGCTCTGTGTCTTCCTACAAGCAAGACTTCGTTTCAGGTAAACGCAGTCAATTTTCAGCTCAAACGAAGCTACATGGTTCACAAAGATCACAAGTTTCTCGCACTTAACTGAAATGCATTGGATGTTAGACGGCCTGTGGTTTGTATCAGTTTCCTAAGCGGAGTTGAACTAGATATGTTCCGTATGTGTAGGAAACACAATTCTTTTGTTCTGAGCACACTCACGTTTCTTGCTGTATTAGAGACTCTAGAAAGCAAGAGCATGCTTCTTTCTCTAAAGCAGAGTGTGTTTCATGGATGAGAACTGTGCTGTGTGTTTCCATTCAGAAATGGAGATAAATCGCAGGCTCTGTGTCTTCCTACAAGCAAGACTTCGCTTCAGGTAAACGCAGTCACTTTTCAGCTCAAACGAAGCTACATCGTTCATGAAGATCACACATTTCTCGCTCTTAATTGAAAAGCATTGGATGTTAGACGGCCTGTGGTTTGTATCCGTTTCCTAAGCGGAGTTGAACTAGATATGTTCCGTATGTGTAGGAAACACAGTTGTTTTGTTCTGAATACACTCACGTTTCTTGCAGTATTAGAGACTCTAGAAAGCAAGAGCGTGCTTCTTTCTTTAAAGCAGAGTGTGTTTCATGGATGAGAACTGTGCTGTGTGTTTCCCTTCATAAATGGAGTTAAATCCCAGGCTCTGTGTCTTCCTACAAGCAAGACTTTGGTACAGGTAAACGCAGTCACTTTTCAGCTCAAACGAAGCTAGATTGTTCACTAAGATTACACGTTTCTCGCTCTTAAATGAAAAGCGTTGGATGTTAGACGGCCTGTGGTTTGTATCAGTTTCCTAAGCGGAGTTGAACTAGATATGTTCCGTATGTGTAGGAAACACAGTTCTTTTGTTCTGAGTACACTCACGTTTCTTGCTGTATTAGAGAATCTAGAAAGCAAGAGCGTGCTTCTTCCTCTAAAGCAGAGTGTGTTTCATGGATGAGAACTGTGCTGTGTGTTTCCCTTCAGAAAGGGAGTTAAATTCCAAGGTCTGTGTCTTCCTACAAGCAAGACTTCGTTTCAGGTAAACGCAGTCACTTTTCAGCTCAAACGAAGCTACATCGTTCACGAAGATCACACGTTTCTCGCTCTTAACTGAAAAGCATTGGGTGTTAGACGGTATGTGGTTTGTATCAGTTTCATAAGCGGAGTTGAACTAGCTATGTTTCGTGTTTGTAGGAAACACAGTTCTTTTTTTCTGAGCACACTCACGTTTCTTGCTGTATTAGAGACTCTAGAAAGCAAGAGCGTGCTTCTTTCTCTAAAGCAGAGTGTGTTTCATGGATGAGAACTGTGCTGTGTGTTTCCCTTCAGAAATGGAGACAAATCCCAGGCTCTGTGTCTTCCTACAAGCAAGACTTCGTTTCAGTTAAACGCAGTCACATTCAGCTCAAACGAAGCTACATCGTTCATGAAGATCACACATTTCTCGCTCTTAATTGAAAAGCATTGGATGTTATACGGCCCGTGGTTTGTATCAGTTTCCTAAGCGGAGTTGAACTAGATATGTTCCGTATGTGTAGGAAACACAGTTCTTTTGTTCTGAGTACACTCACGTTTCTTGCTGTATTAGAGACTCTAGAAAGCAAGAGCGTGCTTCTTTCTCTAAAGCAGAGTGTGTTTCATGGATGAGAACTGTGCTGTGTGTTTCCTTTCAGAAATGGAGATAAATCGCAGGCTCTGTGTCTTCCTACAAGCAAGATTTCGCTTCAGGTAAACACAGTCACATTCAGCTCAAACGAAGCTACATCGTTCATGAAGATCACACGTTTCTCGCTCTTAACTGAAAAGTGATGGATGTTAGACGGCCTGTGTTTTGTATCAGTTTCCTAAGCGGAGTTGAACTAGATTTGTTCCATATGTGTAGGAAACACAGTTTTTTGTTCTGAGTACACTCACTTTTCTTGCTGTATTAGAGACTCTAGAAAGCAAGAGCGTGCTTCTTTCTCTAAAGCAGAGTGTGTTTCATGGATGAGAACTGTGCTGTGTGTTTCCCTTCAGAAATGGAGTTAAATCCCAGGCTCTGTGTCTTCCTACAAGCAAGACTTCGTTTCAGGTAAACGCAGTCAGTTTTCAGCTCAAACGAAGCTACATGGTTCACAAAGATCACAAGTTTCTCGCACTTAACTGAAAAGCATTGGATGTTAGACGGCCTGTGGTTTGTATCAGTTTCCTAAGCGGAGTTGAACTAGATATGTTCCATATGTGTAGGAAACACAATTCCTTTGTTCTGAGCACACTCACGTTTCTTGCTGTATTAGAGACTCTAGAAAGCAAGAGCGTGCTTCTTTCTCTAAAGCAGAGTGTGTTTCATGGATGAGAACTGTGCTGTGTGTTTCCTTTCAGAAATGGAGATAAATCGCAGGCTCTGTGTCTTCCTACAAGCAAGACTTCGCTTCAGGTAAACACAGTCACATTCAGCTCAAACGAAGCTACATCGTTCATGAAGATCACACATTTCTCGCTCTTAATTGAAAAGCATTGGATGTTAGACGGCCTGTGGTTTGTATCCGTTTCCTAAGCGGAGTTGAACTAGATATGTTCCGTATGTGTAGGAAACACAGTTCTTTTGTTCTGAATACACTCACATTTCTTGCAGTATTAGAGACTCTAGAAAGCAAGAGCGTGCTTCTTTCTCTAAAGCAGAGTGTGTTTCATGGATGAGAACTGTGCTGTGTGTTTCCCTTCAGAAATGGAGTTAAATCCCAGGCTCTGTGTCTTCCTACAAGCAAGACTTTGGTACAGGTAAACGCAGTCATTTTTCAGCTCAAACGAAGCTACATCGTTCACGAAGATCACACGTTTCTCGCTCTTAACTGAAAAGCATTGGGTGTTAGACGGTATGTGGTTTGTATCAGTTTCCTAAGCGGAGTTGAACTAGCTATGTTTCGTATGTGTAGGAAACACAGTTCTTTTTTTCTGAGCACACTCACGTTTCTTGCTGTATTAGAGACTCTAGAAAGCAAGAGCGTGCTTCTTTCTCTAAAGCAGAGTGTGTTTCATGGATGAGAACTGTGCTGTGTGTTTCCCTTCAGAAATGGAGATAAATCCCACGCTCTGTGTCTTCCTACAAGCAAGACTTCGTTTCAGTTAAACGCAGTCACATTCAGCTCAAACGAAGCTACATCGTTCATGAAGATCACACATTTCTCGCTCTTAATTGAAAAGCATTGGATGTTATACGGCCTGTGGTTTGTATCAGTTTCCTAAGCGGAGTTGAACTAGATATGTTCCTTATGTGTAGGAAACACAATTCTTTTGTTCTGAGTACACTCACGTTTCTTGCTGTATTAGAGAATCTAGAAAGCAAGAGCGTGCTTCTTTCTCTAAAGCAGAGTGTGTTTCATGGATGAGAACTGTGCTGTGTGTTTCCCTTCAGAAATGGAGTTAAATCCCAGGCTCTGTGTCTTCCTACAAGCAAGACTTGGTTCCGGGAAATGCAGTCACTTTTCAGCTCAAACAAAGCTACATCGTTCACGAAGATCACACGTTTCTCGCTCTTAACTGAAAAGCATTGGGTGTTAGACGGTATGTGGTTTGTATCAGTTTCCTAAGCAGAGTTGAATTAGCTATGTACCATATGTGTAGGAAACACAGTTCTTTTGTTCTGAGCACACTCACGTTTCTTGCTGTATTAATGACTCTAGAAAGCAAGAGCGTGCTTCTTTCCCTAAAGCAGAGTGTGTTTCATGGATGAGAACTGTGCTGTGTGTTTCCCTTCAGAAATGGAGTTAAATCTCAGACTCTGTGTCTTCCTTCGAGCAAGACTTCGTTTCAGGAAAACGCAGTCACTTTTCAGCTCAAACGAAGCTACATCGTTCACAAAGATCACACGTTTCTCGCTCTTAACTGAAAAGTGATGGATGTTAGACGGCCTGTGTTTGTATCAGTTTCCTAAGCGGAGTTGAACTAGATTTGTTCCATATGTGTAGGAAACACAGTTTTTTGTTCTGAGTACACTCACGTTTCTTGCTGTATTAGAGACTCTAGAAAGCAAGAGCGTGCTTCTTTCTCTAAAGCAGAGTGTGTTTCATGGATGAGAACTGTGCTGTGTGTTTCCCTTCAGAAATGGAGTTAAATCCCAGGCTCTGTGTCTTCCTACAAGCAAGACTTCGTTTCAGGTAAACGCAGTCACTTTTCAGCTCAAACGAAGCTACATGGTTCACAAAGATCACAAGTTTCTCGCACTTAACTGAAAAGCATTGGATGTTAGACGGCCTGTGGTTTGTATCAGTTTCCTAAGCGGAGTTGAACTAGATATGTTCCGTATGTGTAGGAAACACAATTCTTTTGTTCTGAGCACACTCACGTTTCTTGCTGTATTAGAGACTCTAGAAAGCAAGAGAGTGCTTCTTTCTCTAAAGCAGAGTGTGTTTCATGGATGAGAACTGTGCTGTGTGTTTCCTTTCAGAAATGGAGATAAATCGCAGGCTCTGTGTCTTCCTACAAGCAAGACTTCGCTTCAGGTAAACACAGTCACATTCAGCTCAAACGAAGCTACATCGTTCATGAAGATCACACGTTTCTCGCTCTTAACTGAAAAGTGATGGATGTTAGACGGTCTGTGTTTTGTATCAGTTTCCTAAGCGGAGTTGAACTAGATTTGTTCCATATGTGTAGGAAACACAGTTTTTTGTTCTGAGTACACTCACGTTTCTTGCTGTATTAGAGACTCTAGAAAGCAAGAGCGTGCTTCTTTCTCTAAAGCAGAGTGTGTTTCATGGATGAGAACTGTGCTGTGTGTTTCCCTTCAGAAATGGAGTTAAATCCCAGGCTCTGTGTCTTCCTACAAGCAAGACTTCGTTTCAGGTAAACGCAGTCAATTTTCAGCTCAAACGAAGCTACATGGTTCACAAAGATCACAAGTTTCTCGCACTTAACTGAAATGCATTGGATGTTAGACGGCCTGTGGTTTGTATCAGTTTCCTAAGCGGAGTTGAACTAGATATGTTCCGTATGTGTAGGAAACACAATTCTTTTGTTCTGAGCACACTCACGTTTCTTGCTGTATTAGAGACTCTAGAAAGCAAGAGCGTGCTTCTTTCTCTAAAGCAGAGTGTGTTTCATGGATGAGAACTGTGCTGTGTGTTTCCTTTCAGAAATGGAGATAAATCGCAGGCTCTGTGTCTTCCTACAAGCAAGACTTCGCTTCAGGTAAACGCAGTCACTTTTCAGCTCAAACGAAGCTACATCGTTCATGAAGATCACACATTTCTCGCTCTTAATTGAAAAGCATTGGATGTTAGACGGCCTGTGGTTTGTATCCGTTTCCTAAGCGGAGTTGAACTAGATATGTTCCGTATGTGTAGGAAACACAGTTGTTTTGTTCTGAATACACTCACGTTTCTTGCAGTATTAGAGACTCTAGAAAGCAAGAGCGTGCTTCTTTCTCTAAAGCAGAGTGTGTTTCATGGATGAGAACTGTGCTGTGTGTTTCCCTTCATAAATGGAGTTAAATCCCAGGCTCTGTGTCTTCCTACAAGCAAGACTTTGGTACAGGTAAACACAGTCACTTTTCAGCTCAAACGAAGCTAGATTGTTCACTAAGATTACACGTTTCTCGCTCTTAAATGAAAAGCGTTGGATGTTAGACGGCCTGTGGTTTGTATCAGTTTCCTAAGCGGAGTTGAACTAGATATGTTCCGTATGTGTAGGAAACACAGTTCTTTTGTTCTGAGTACACTCACGTTTCTTGCTGTATTAGAGAATCTAGAAAGCAAGAGCGTGCTTCTTCCTCTAAAGCAGAGTGTGTTTCATGGATGAGAACTGTGCTGTGTGTTTCCCTTCAGAAAGGGAGTTAAATTCCAAGGTCTGTGTCTTCCTACAAGCAAGACTTCGTTTCAGGTAAACGCAGTCACTTTTCAGCTCAAACGAACCTACATCGTTCACGAAGATCACACGTTTCTCGCTCTTAACTGAAAAGCATTGGGTGTTAGACGGTATGTGGTTTGTATCAGTTTCATAAGCGGAGTTGAACTAGCTATGTTTCGTATTTGTAGGAAACACAGTTCTTTTTTTCTGAGCACACTCACGTTTCTTGCTGTATTAGAGACTCTAGAAAGCAAGAGCGTGCTTCTTTCTCTAAAGCAGAGTGTGTTTCATGGATGAGAACTGTGCTGTGTGTTTCCCTTCAGAAATGGAGATAAATCCCAGGCTCTGTGTCTTCCTACAAGCAAGACTTCGTTTCAGTTAAACGCAGTCACATTCAGCTCAAACGAAGCTACATCGTTCATGAAGATCACACATTTCTCGCTCTTAATTGAAAAGCATTGGATGTTATACGGCCCGTGGTTTGTATCAGTTTCCTAAGCGGAGTTGAACTAGATATGTTCCGTATGTGTAGGAAACACAGTTCTTTTGTTCTGAGTACACTCACGTTTCTTGCTGTATTAGAGACTCTAGAAAGCAAGAGCGTGCTTCTTTCTCTAAAGCAGAGTGTGTTTCATGGATGAGAACTGTGCTGTGTGTTTCCCTTCAGAAATGGAGTTAAATCCCAGGCTCTGTGTCTTCCTACAAGCAAGACTTGGTTCCGGGAAATGCAGTCACTTTTCAGCTCAAACAAAGCTACATGGTTCACAAAGATCACAAGTTTCTCGCACTTAACTGAAAAGCATTGGATGTTAGACGGCCTGTGGTTTGTATCAGTTTCCTAAGCGGAGTTGAACTAGATATGTTCCGTATGTGTAGGAAACACAATTCTTTTGTTCTGAGCACACTCACGTTTCTTGCTGTATTAGAGACTCTAGAAAGCAAGAGCGTGCTTCTTTCTCTAAAGCAGAGTGTGTTTCATGGATGAGAACTGTGCTGTGTGTTTCCTTTCAGAAATGGAGATAAATCGCAGGCTCTGTGTCTTCCTACAAGCAAGACTTCGCTTCAGGTAAACACAGTCACATTCAGCTCAAACGAAGCTACATCGTTCATGAAGATCACACGTTTCTCGCTCTTAACTGAAAAGTGATGGATGTTAGAGGGCCTGTGTTTTGTATCAGTTTCCTAAGCGGAGTTGAACTAGATTTGTTCCATATGTGTAGGAAACACAGTTTTTTGTTCTGAGTACACTCACTTTTCTTGCTGTATTAGAGACTCTAGAAAGCAAGAGCGTGCTTCTTTCTCTAAAGCAGAGTGTGTTTCATGGATGAGAACTGTGCTGTGTGTTTCCCTTCAGAAATGGAGTTAAATCCCAGGCTCTGTGTCTTCCTACAAGCAAGACTTCGTTTCAGGTAAACGCAGTCAGTTTTCAGCTCAAACGAAGCTACATGGTTCACAAAGATCACAAGTTTCTCGCACTTAACTGAAAAGCATTGGATGTTAGACGGCCTGTGGTTTGTATCAGTTTCCTAAGCGGAGTTGAACTAGATATGTTCCGTATGTGTAGGAAACACAATTCCTTTGTTCTGAGCACACTCACGTTTCTTGCTGTATTAGAGACTCTAGAAAGCAAGAGCGTGCTTCTTTCTCTAAAGCAGAGTGTGTTTCATGGATGAGAACTGTGCTGTGTGTTTCCTTTCAGAAATGGAGATAAATCGCAGGCTCTGCGTCTTCCTACAAGCAAGACTTCGCTTCAGGTAAACACAGTCACATTCAGCTCAAAGGAAGCTACATCGTTCATGAAGATCACACATTTCTCGCTCTTAATTGAAAAGCATTGGATGTTAGACGGCCTGTGGTTTGTATCCGTTTCCTAAGCGGAGTTGAACTAGATATGTTCCGTATGTGTAGGAAACACAGTTCTTTTGTTCTGAATACACTCACGTTTCTTGCAGTATTAGAGACTCTAGAAAGCAAGAGCGTGCTTCTTTCTCTAAAGCAGAGTGTGTTTCATGGATGAGAACTGTGCTGTGTGTTTCCCTTCATAAATGGAGTTAAATCCCAGGCTCTGTGTCTTCCTACAAGCAAGACTTTGGTACAGGTAAACGCAGTCACTTTTCAGCTCAAACGAAGCTAGATTGTTCACTAAGATTACACGTTTCTCGCTCTTAAATGAAAAGCGTTGGATGTTAGACGGCCTGTGGTTTGTATCAGTTTCCTAAGCGGAGTTGAACTAGATATGTTCCGTATGTGTAGGAAACACAGTTCTTTTGTTCTGAGTACACTCACGTTTCTTGCTGTATTAGAGAATCTAGAAAGCAAGAGCGTGCTTCTTCCTCTAAAGCAGAGTGTGTTTCATGGATGAGAACTGTGCTGTGTGTTTCCCTTCAGAAAGGGAGTTAAATTCCAAGGTCTGTGTCTTCCTACAAGCAAGACTTCGTTTCAGGTAAACGCAGTCACTTTTCAGCTCAAATGAAGCTACATCGTTCACGAAGATCACACGTTTCTCGCTCTTAACTGAAAAGCATTGGGTGTTAGACGGTATGTGGTTTGTATCAGTTTCATAAGCGGAGTTGAACTAGCTATGTTTCGTATGTGTAGGAAACACAGTTCTTTTTTTCTGAGCACACTCACGTTTCTTGCTGTATTAGAGACTCTAGAAAGCAAGAGCGTGCTTCTTTCTCTAAAGCAGAGTGTGTTTCATGGATGAGAACTGTGCTGTGTGTTTCCCTTCAGAAATGGAGATAAATCCCAGGCTCTGTGTCTTCCTACAAGCAAGACTTCGTTTCAGTTAAACGCAGTCACATTCAGCTCAAACGAAGCTACATCGTTCATGAAGATCACACATTTCTCGCTCTTAATTGAAAAGCATTGGATGTTATACGGCCCGTGGTTTGTATCAGTTTCCTAAGCGGAGTTGAACTAGATATGTTCCGTATGTGTAGGAAACACAGTTCTTTTGTTCTGAGTACACTCACGTTTCTTGCTGTATTAGAGACTCTAGAAAGCAAGAGCGTGCTTCTTTCTCTAAAGCAGAGTGTGTTTCATGGATGAGAACTGTGCTGTGTGTTTCCCTTCAGAAATGGAGTTAAATCCCAGGCTCTGTGTCTTCCTACAAGCAAGACTTGGTTCCGGGAAATGCAGTCACTTTTCAGCTCAAACAAAGCTACATGGTTCACAAAGATCACAAGTTTCTCGCACTTAACTGAAAAGCATTGGATGTTAGACGGCCTGTGGTTTGTATCAGTTTCCTAAGCGGAGTTGAACTAGATATGTTCCGTATGTGTAGGAAACACAATTCTTTTGTTCTGAGCACACTCACGTTTCTTGCTGTATTAGAGACTCTAGAAAGCAAGAGCGTGCTTCTTTCTCTAAAGCAGAGTGTGTTTCATGGATGAGAACTGTGCTGTGTGTTTCCTTTCAGAAATGGAGATAAATCGCAGGCTCTGTGTCTTCCTACAAGCAAGACTTCGCTTCAGGTAAACACAGTCACATTCAGCTCAAACGAAGCTACATCGTTCATGAAGATCACACGTTTCTCGCTCTTAACTGAAAAGTGATGGATGTTAGACGGCCTGTGTTTTGTATCAGTTTCCTAAGCGGAGTTGAACTAGATATGTTCCGTATGTGTAGGAAACACAGTTCTTTTGTTCTGAATACACTCACGTTTCTTGCAGTATTAGAGACTCTAGAAAGCAAGAGCGTGCTTCTTTCTCTAAAGCAGAGTGTGTTTCATGGATGAGAACTGTGCTGTGTGTTTCCCTTCATAAATGGAGTTAAATCCCAGGCTCTGTGTCTTCCTACAAGCAAGACTTTGGTACAGGTAAACGCAGTCACTTTTCAGCTCAAACGAAGCTAGATTGTTCACTAAGATTACACGTTTCTCGCTCTTAAATGAAAAGCGTTGGATGTTAGACGGCCTGTGGTTTGTATCAGTTTCCTAAGCGGAGTTGAACTAGATATGTTCCGTATGTGTAGGAAACACAGTTCTTTTGTTCTGAGTACACTCACGTTTCTTGCTGTATTAGAGAATCTAGAAAGCAAGAGCGTGCTTCTTCCTCTAAAGCAGAGTGTGTTTCATGGATGAGAACTGTGCTGTGTGTTTCCCTTCAGAAAGGGAGTTAAATTCCAAGGTCTGTGTCTTCCTACAAGCAAGACTTCGTTTCAGGTAAACGCAGTCACTTTTCAGCTCAAATGAAGCTACATCGTTCACGAAGATCACACGTTTCTCGCTCTTAACTGAAAAGCATTGGGTGTTAGACGGTATGTGGTTTGTATCAGTTTCATAAGCGGAGTTGAACTAGCTATGTTTCGTATGTGTAGGAAACACAGTTCTTTTTTTCTGAGCACACTCACGTTTCTTGCTGTATTAGAGACTCTAGAAAGCAAGAGCGTGCTTCTTTCTCTAAAGCAGAGTGTGTTTCATGGATGAGAACTGTGCTGTATGTTTCCCTTCAGAAATGGAGATAAATCCCAGGCTCTGTGTCTTCCTACAAGCAAGACTTCGTTTCAGTTAAATGCAGTCACATTCAGCTCAAAGGAAGCTACATCGTTCATGAAGATCACACATTTCTCGCTCTTAATTGAAAAGCATTGGATGTTATACGGCCCGTGGTTTGTATCAGTTTCCTAAGCGGAGTTGAACTAGATATGTTCCCCTTGTGTAGGAAACACAGTTCTTTTGTTCTGAGTACACTCACGTTTCTTGCTGTATTAGAGACTCTAGAAAGCAAGAGCGTGCTTCTTTCTCTAAAGCAGAGTGTGTTTCATGGATGAGAACTGTGCTGTGTGTTTCCCTTCAGAAATGGAGTTAAATCCCAGGCTCTGTGTCTTCCTACAAGCAAGACTTGGTTCCGGAAAAGGCAGTCACTTTTCAGCTCAAACAAAGCTACATCGTTCACGAAGGTCACACGTTTCTCGCTCTTAACTGAAAAGCGTTGGATGTTAGACGGCCTGTGTTTTGTATCAGTTTCCTAAGCGGAGTTGAACTAGATTTGTTCCATATGTGTAGGAAACACAATTCTTTTGTTCTGAGTACACTCACGTTTCTTGCTGTATTAGAGACTCTAGAAAGCAAGAGCGTGCTTCTTTCTCTAAAGCAGAGTGTGTTTCATGGATGAGAACTGTGCTGTGTGTTTCCCTTCAGAAATGGAGTTAAATCCCAGGCTCTGTGTCTTCCTACAAGCAAGAGTTCATTTCAGGTAAACGCAGTCAATTTTCAGCTCAAACGAAGCTACATGGTTCACAAAGATCACAAGTTTCTCGCACTTAACTGAAAAGCATTGGATGTTAGACGGCCTGTGATTTGTATCAGTTTCCTAAGCGGAGTTGAACTAGATATGTTCCGTATGTGTAGGAAACACAGTTCTTTTGTTCTGAGCACACTCACGTTTCTTGGTGTATTAGAGACTCTAGAAAGCAAGAGCGTGCTTCTTTCTCTAAAGCAGAGTGTGTTTCATGGATGAGAACTGTGCTGTGTGTTTCCTTTCAGAAATGGAGATAAATCGCAGGCTCTGTGTCTTCCTACAAGCAAGACTTCGCTTCAGGTAAACACAGTCACATTCAGCTCAAACGAAGCTACATCGTTCATGAAGATCACACATTTCTCGCTCTTAATTGAAAAGCATTGGATGTTAGACGGCCTGTGGTTTGTATCAGTTTCCTAAGCGGAGTTGAACTAGATATGTTCCGTATGTGTAGGAAACACAGTTCTTTTGTTCTGAGTACACTCACGTTTCTTGCTGTATTAGAGAATCTAGAAAGCAAGAGCATGCTTCTTTCTCTAAAGCAGAGTGTGTTTCATGGATGAGAACTGTGCTGTGTGTTTCCCTTCAGAAATGGAGTTAAATCCCAGGCTCTGTGTCTTCCTACAAGCAAGACTTTGGTACAGGTAAACGCAGTCACTTTTCAGCTCAAACGAAGCTACATCGTTCACGAAGATCACACGTTTCTCGCTCTTAACTGAAAAGCATTGGGTGTTAGACGGTATGTGGTTTGTATCAGTTTCCTAAGCGGAGTTGAACTAGCTATGTTTCGTATGTGTAGGAAACACAGTTCTTTTTTTCTGAGCACACTCACGTTTCTTGCTGTATTAGAGACTCTAGAAAGCAAGAGCGTGCTTCTTTCTCTAAAGCAGAGTGTGTTTCATGGATGAGAACTGTGCTGTGTGTTTCCCTTCAGAAATGGAGATAAATCCCACGCTCTGTGTCTTCCTACAAGCAAGACTTCGTTTCAGTTAAACGCAGTCACATTCAGCTCAAACGAAGCTACATCGTTCATGAAGATCACACATTTCTCGCTCTTAATTGAAAAGCATTGGATGTTATACGGCCTGTGGTTTGTATCAGTTTCCTAAGCGGAGTTGAACTAGATATGTTCCTTATGTGTAGGAAACACAGTTCTTTTGTTCTGAGTACACTCACGTTTCTTGCTGTATTAGAGACTCTAGAAAGCAAGAGCGTGCTTCTTTCTCTAAAGCAGAGTGTGTTTCATGGATGAGAACTGTGCTGTGTGTTTCCCTTCAGAAATGGAGTTAAATCCCAGGCTCTGTGTCTTCCTACAAGCAAGACTTCGTTTCAGGTAAACGCAGTCACTTTTCAGCTCAAATGAAGCTACATCGTTCACGAAGATCACAAGTTTCTCGCTCTTAACTGAAAAGCATTGGGTGTTAGGCGGTATGTGGTTTGTATCAGTTTCATAAGCGGAGTTGAACTAGCTATGTACCGTATATATAGGAAACACAGTTCTTTTGTTCTGAGCACACTCAGGTTTCTTGCTGTATTAGAGAATCTAGAAAGCAAGAGCGTGCTTCTTTCTCTAAAGCAGAGTGTGTTTCATGGATGAGAACTGTGCTGTGTGTTTCCCTTCAGAAAGGGAGTTAAATTCCAAGGTCTGTGTCTTCCTACAAGCAAGACTTCGTTTCAGGTAAACACAGTCACTTTTCAGCTCAAACGAAGCTACATCGTTCACGAAGATCACACGTTTCTCGCTCTTAACTGAAAAGCATTGGGTGTTAGACGGTATGTGGTTTGTATCAGTTTCATAAGCGGAGTTGAACTAGCTATGTACCGTATGTGTAGGAAACACAGTTCTTTTGTTCTGAGCACACTCACGTTTCTTGCTGTATTAGAGACTCTAGAAAGCAAGAGCGTGCTTCTTTCTCTAAAGCAGAGTGTGTTTCATGGATGAGAACTGTGCTGTGTGTTTCCCTTCAGAAATGGAGATAAATCCCAGGCTCTGTGTCTTCCTACAAGCAAGACTTCGTTTCAGTTAAACGCAGTCACATTCAGCTCAAACGAAGCTACATCGTTCATGAAGATCACACATTTCTCGCTCTTAATTGAAAAGCATTGGATGTTATACGGCCTGTGGTTTGTATCAGTTTCCTAAGCGGAGTTGAACTAGATATGTTCCGTATGTGTAGGAAACACAGTTCTTTTGTTCTGAGTACACTCACGTTTCTTGCTGTATTAGAGACTCTAGAAAGCAAGAGCGTGCTTCTTTCTCTAAAGCAGAGTGTGTTTCATGGATGAGAACTGTGCTGTGTGTTTCCCTTCAGAAATGGAGTTAAATCCCAGGCTCTGTGTCTTCCTACAAGGAAGACTTGGTTCCGGGAAATGCAGTCACTTTTCAGCTCAAACAAAGCTACATCGTTCACGAAGGTCACACGGTTCTCGCTCTAAACTGAAAATCATTGGATGTTAGACTGCCTGTGGTTTGTATCAGTTTCCTAAGCGGAGGTGAACTAGGTATGTTCCGTATGTGTAGGAAACACAGTTCTTTTGTTCGGAGCACACTCACGTTTCTTGCTGTATTAGAGACTCTAGAAAGCAAGAGCGTGCTTCTTTCTCTAAAGCAGAGTGTGTTTCATGGATGAGAACTGTGCTGTGTGTTTCCCTTCATAAATGGAGTTAAATCCCAGGCTCTGTGTCTTCCTACAAGCAAGACTTCGTTTCAGGTAAACGCAGTCACTTTTCACCTCAAACAAAGCTACATCGTTCACAAAGATCACACGTTTCTCGCTCTTAACTGAAAAGCGTTGGATGTTAGACGGCCTGTGGTTTGTATCAGTTTCCTAAGCGGAGTTGAACTAGTTATGTTCCCTATGTGTAGGAATCACAGTTCTTTTGTTCTGAGCACACTCACGTTTCTTGCTGTATTAGAGACTCTAGAAAGCAAGAGCGTGCATCTTTCTCTAAAACAGAGTGTGTTTCATTAATGAGTACTGTGCTGTGTGTTTCCCTTCAGAAATGGAGTTAAATTCCAGGCTCTGTGTCTTCCTACAAGCAAGACTTCATTTCAGGTAAACGCAGTCACTTTTCAGCTCAAATGAAGCTACATCGTTCACGAAGATCACACGTTTCTCGCTCTTAACTGAAAAGCATTGAGTGTTAGACGGTATGTGGTTTGTATTAGTTTCATAAGCGGAGTTGAACTAGCTATGTACCGTATGTGTAGGAAACACAGTTCTTTTGTTCTGAGCACACTCACGTTTCTTGCTGTATTAGAGACTCTAGAAAGCAAGAGCGTGCTTCTTTCTCTAAAGCAGAGTGTGTTTCATGGATGAGAACTGTGCTGTGTGTTTCCCTTCAGAAATGGAGATAAATCCCAGGCTCTGTGTCTTCCTACAAGCAAGACTTCGTTTCAGTTAAACGCAGTCACATTCAGCTCAAACGAAGCCACATTGTTCATGAGGATCACACATTTCTCGCTCTTAATTGAAAAGCATTGGATGTTATACAGCCTGTGGTTTGTATCAGTTTCCTAAGCGGAGTTGAACTAGATATGTTCCGTATGTGTAGGAAACACAGTTCTTTTGTTCTGAGTACACTCACGTTTCTTGCTGTATTAGAGACTCTAGAAAGCAAGAGCGTGCTTCTTTCTCTAAAGCAGAGTGTGTTTCATGGATGAGAACTGTGCTGTGTGTTTCCCTTCAGAAATGGAGTTAAATCCCAGGCTCTGTGTCTTCCTACAAGCAAGACTTGGTTCCGGGAAATGCAGTCACTTTTCAGCTCAAACAAAGCTACATCGTTCACGAAGGTCACACGGTTCTCGCTCTAAACTGAAAATCATTGGATGTTAGACTGCCTGTGGTTTGTATCAGTTTCCTAAGCGGAGGTGAACTAGGTATGTTCCGTATGTGTAGGAAACACAGTTCTTTTGTTCGGAGCACACTCACGTTTCTTGCTGTATTAGAGACTCTAGAAAGCAAGAGCGTGCTTCTTTCTCTAAAGCAGAGTGTGTTTCATGGATGAGAACTGTGCTGTGTGTTTCCCTTCATAAATGGAGTTAAATCCCAGGCTCTGTGTCTTCCTACAAGCAAGACTTCGTTTCAGGTAAACGCAGTCACTTTTCACCTCAAACAAAGCTACATCGTTCACAAAGATCACACGTTTCTCGCTCTTAACTGAAAAGCGTTGGATGTTAGACGGCCTGTGGTTTGTATCAGTTTCCTAAGCGGAGTTGAACTAGTTATGTTCCCTATGTGTAGGAATCACAGTTCTTTTGTTCTGAGCACACTCACGTTTCTTGCTGTATTAGAGACTCTAGAAAGCAAGAGCGTGCATCTTTCTCTAAAACAGAGTGTGTTTCATTAATGAGTACTGTGCTGTGTGTTTCCCTTCAGAAATGGAGTTAAATTCCAGGCTCTGTGTCTTCCTACAAGCAAGACTTCATTTCAGGTAAACGCAGTCACTTTTCAGCTCAAATGAAGCTACATCGTTCACGAAGATCACACGTTTCTCGCTCTTAACTGAAAAGCATTGAGTGTTAGACGGTATGTGGTTTGTATTAGTTTCATAAGCGGAGTTGAACTAGCTATGTACCGTATGTGTAGGAAACACAGTTCTTTTGTTCTGAGCACACTCACGTTTCTTGCTGTATTAGAGACTCTAGAAAGCAAGAGCGTGCTTCTTTCTCTAAAGCAGAGTGTGTTTCATGGATGAGAACTGTGCTGTGTGTTTCCCTTCAGAAATGGAGATAAATCCCAGGCTCTGTGTCTTCCTACAAGCAAGACTTCGTTTCAGTTAAACGCAGTCACATTCAGCTCAAACGAAGCTACATTGTTCATGAGGATCACACATTTCTCGCTCTTAATTGAAAAGCATTGGATGTTATACAGCCTGTGGTTTGTATCAGTTTCCTAAGCGGAGTTGAACTAGATATGTTCCGTATGTGTAGGAAACACAGTTCTTTTGTTCTGAGTACACTCACGTTTCTTGCTGTATTAGAGACTCTAGAAAGCAAGAGCGTGCTTCTTTCTCTAAAGCAGAGTGTGTTTCATGGATGAGAACTGTGCTGTGTGTTTCCCTTCAGAAATGGAGTTAAATCCCAGGCTCTGTGTCTTCCTACAAGCAAGACTTGGTTCCGGGAAATGCAGTCACTTTTCAGCTCAAACAAAGCTACATCGTTCACGAAGGTCACACGGTTCTCGCTCTAAACTGAAAATCATTGGATGTTAGACTGCCTGTGGTTTGTATCAGTTTCCTAAGCGGAGGTGAACTAGGTATGTTCCGTATGTGTAGGAAACACAGTTCTTTTGTTCGGAGCACACTCACGTTTCTTGCTGTATTAGAGACTCTAGAAAGCAAGAGCGTGCTTCTTTCTCTAAAGCAGAGTGTGTTTCATGGATGAGAACTGTGCTGTGTGTTTCCCTTCATAAATGGAGTTAAATCCCAGGCTCTGTGTCTTCCTACAAGCAAGACTTCGTTTCAGGTAAACGCAGTCACTTTTCACCTCAAACAAAGCTACATCGTTCACAAAGATCACACGTTTCTCGCTCTTAACTGAAAAGCGTTGGATGTTAGACGGCCTGTGGTTTGTATCAGTTTCCTAAGCGGAGTTGAACTAGTTATGTTCCCTATGTGTAAGAATCACAGTTCTTTTGTTCTGAGCACACTCACGTTTCTTGCTGTATTAGAGACTCTAGAAAGCAAGAGCGTGCATCTTTCTCTAAAACAGAGTGTGTTTCATTAATGAGTACTGTGCTGTGTGTTTCCCTTCAGAAATGGAGTTAAATTCCAGGCTCTGTGTCTTCCTACAAGCAAGACTTCGTTTCAGGTAAACGCAGTCACTTTTCAGCTCAAATGAAGCTACATCGTTCACGAAGATCACAAGTTTCTCGCTCTTAACTGAAAAGCATTGGGTGTTAGACGGTATGTGGTTTGTATCAGTTTCATAAGCGGAGTTGAACTAGCTATGTACCGTATATATAGGAAACACAGTTCTTTTGTTCTGAGCACACTCAGGTTTCTTGCTGTATTAGAGAATCTAGAAAGCAAGAGCGTGCTTCTTTCTCTAAAGCAGAGTGTGTTTCATGGATGAGAACTGTGCTGTGTGTTTCCCTTCAGAAATGGAGATAAATCCCAGGCTCTGTGTCTTCCTACAAGCAAGACTTCGTTTCAGTTAAACGCAGTCACATTCAGCTCAAACGAAGCTACATCGTTCATGAAGATCACACATTTCTCGCTCTTAATTGAAAAGCATTGGATGTTATACGGCCTGTGGTTTGTATCAGTTTCCTAAGCGGAGTTGAACTAGGTATGTTCCCTATGTGTAGGAATCACAGTTCTTTTGTTCTGAGCACACTCACGTTTCTTGCTGTATTAGAGACTCTAGAAAGCAAGAGTGTGCTTCTTTCTCTAAAGCAGAGTGTGTTTCATGGATGAGAACTGTGCTGTGTGTTTCCCTTCATAAATGGAGTTAAATCCCAGGCTCTGTGTCTTCCTACAAGCAAGACTTCGTTTCAGGTAAACGCAGTCACTTTTCACCTCAAACAAAGCTACATCGTTCAAAAGATCACACGTTTCTCGCTCTTAACTGAAAAGCGTTGGATGTTAGACAGCCTGTGGTTTGTATCAGTTTCCTAAGCGGAGTTGAACTAGGTATGTTCCCTATGTGTAGGAATCACAGTTCTTTTGTTCTGAGCACACTCACGTTTCTTGCTGTATTAGAGACTCTAGAAAGCAAGAGCGTGCTTCTTTCTCTAAAGCAGAGTGTGTTTCATGGATGAGAACTGTGCTGTGTGTTTCCCTTCAGAAATGGAGTTAAATCCCAGGCTCTGTGTCTTCCTACAAGCAAGACTTGGTTCTGGGAAATGCAGTCACTTTTCAGCTCAAACAAAGCTACATCGTTCACGAAGGTCACACGGTTCTCGCTCTAAACTGAAAATCATTGGATGTTAGACTGCCTGTGGTTTGTATCAGTATCCTAAGCGGAGGTGAACTAGGTATGTTCCGTATGTGTAGGAAACACAGTTCTTTTGTTCGGAGCACACTCACGTTTCTTGCTGTATTAGAGACTCTAGAAAGCAAGAGCATGCTTCTTTCTCTAAAGCAGAGTGTGTTTCATGGATGAGAACTGTGCTGTGTGTTTCCCTTCAGAAATGGAGTTAAATCCCAGGCTCTGTGTCTTCCTACAAGCAAGACTTGGTTCCGGGAAATGTAGTCACTTTTCAGCTCAAACAAAGCTACATCGTTCACGAAGGTCACACGGTTCTCGCTCTAAACTGAAAATCATTGGATGTTAGACTGCCTGTGGTTTGTATCAGTTTCCTAAGCGGAGGTGAACTAGGTATGTTCCGTATGTGTAGGAAACACAGTTCTTTTGTTCGGAGCACACTCACGTTTCTTGCTGTATTAGAGACTCTAGAAAGCAAGAGCGTGCTTCTTTCTCTAAAGCAGAGTGTGTTTCATGGATGAGACCTGTGCTGTGTGTTTCCCTTCATAAATGGAGTTAAATCCCAGGCTCTGTGTCTTCCTACAAGCAAGACTTCCTTTCAGGTAAACGCAGTCACTTTTCACCTCAAACAAAGCTACATCGTTCACAAAGATCACACGTTTCTCGCTCTTAACTGAAAAGCGTTGGATGTTAGACGGCCTGTGGTTTGTATCAGTTTCCTAAGCGGAGTTGAACTAGTTATGTTCCCTATGTGTAGGAATCACAGTTCTTTTGTTCTGAGCACACTCACGTTTCTTGCTGTATTAGAGACTCTAGAAAGCAAGAGCGTGCATCTTTCTCTAAAAAAGAGTGTGTTTCATTAATGAGTACTGTGCTGTGTGTTTCCCTTCAGAAATGGAGTTAAATTCCAGGCTCTGTGTCTTCCTACAAGCAAGACTTCATTTCAGGTAAACGCAGTCACTTTTCAGCTCAAATGAAGCTACATCGTTCACGAAGATCACACGTTTCTCGCTCTTAACTGAAAAGCATTGAGTGTTAGACGGTATGTGCTTTGTATCAGTTTCATAAGCGGAGTTGAACTAGCTATGTACCGTATGTGTAGGAAACACAGTTCTTTTGTTCTGAGCACACTCACGTTTCTTGCTGTATTAGAGACTCTAGAAAGCAAGAGCGTGCATCTTTCTCTAAAACAGAGTGTGTTTCATTAATGAGTACTGTGCTGTGTGTTTCCCTTCAGAAATGGAGTTAAATTCCAGGCTCTGTGTCTTCCTACAAGCAAGACTTCATTTCAGGTAAACGCAGTCACTTTTCAGCTCAAATGAAGCTACATCGTTCACGAAGATCACACGTTTCTCGCTCTTAACTGAAAAGCATTGGGTGTTAGACGGTATGTGGTTTGTATCAGTTTCATAAGCGGAGTTGAACTAGCTATGTACCGTATGTGTAGGAAACACAGTTCTTTTGTTCTGAGCACACTCACGTTTCTTGCTGTATTAGAGACTCTAGAAAGCAAGAGCGTGCTTCTTTCTCTAAAGCAGAGTGTGTTTCATGGATGAGAACTGTGCTGTGTGTTTCCCTTCAGAAATGGAGATAAATCCCAGGCTCTGTGTCTTCCTACAAGCAAGACTTCGTTTCAGTTAAACGCAGTCATATTCAGCTCAAACGAAGCTACATCGTTCATGAAGATCACACATTTCTCGCTCTTAATTGAAAAGCATTGGATGTTATACGGCCTGTGGTTTGTATCAGTTTCCTAAGCGGAGTTGAACTAGATATGTTCCGTATGTGTAGGAAACACAGTTCTTTTGTTCTGAGTACACTCACGTTTCTTGCTGTATTAGAGACTCTAGAAAGCAAGAGCGTGCTTCTTTCTCTAAAGCAGAGTGTGTTTCATGGATGAGAAAATGTGCTGTGTGTTTCCCTTCAGAAATGGAGTTAAATCCCAGGCTCTGTGTCTTCCTACAAGCAAGACTTGGTTCCGGGAAAGGCAGTCACTTTTCAGCTCAACAAAGCTACATCGTTCACGAAGGTCACACGGTTCTCGCTGTAAACTGAAAATCATTGGATGTTAGACTGCCTGTGGTTTGTATCAGTTTCCTAAGCGGAGGTGAACTAGGTATGTTCCGTATGTGTAGGAAACACAGTTCTTTTGTTCGGAGCACACTCACGTTTCTTGCTGTATTAGAGACTCTAGAAAGCAAGAGCGTGCTTCTTTCTCTAAAGCAGAGTGTGTTTCATGGATGAGAACTGTGCTGTGTGTTTCCCTTCAGAAATGGAGATAAATCCCAGGCTCTGTGTCTTCCTACAAGCAAGACTTCGTTTCAGTTAAACGCAGTCACATTCAGCTCAAACGAAGCTACATCGTTCATGAAGATCACACATTTCTCGCTCTTAATTGAAAAGCCTTGGATGTTATACGGCCTGTGGTTTGTATCAGTTTCCTAAGCGGAGTTGAACTAGATATGTTCCGTATGTGTAGGAAACACAGTTCTTTTGTTCGGAGCACACTCACGTTTCTTGCTGTATTAGAGAATCTAGAAAGCAAGAGCGTGCTTCTTTCTCTAAAGCAGAGTGTGTTTCATGGATGAGAACTGTGCTGTGTGTTTCCCTTCAGAAATGGAGTTAAATCCCAGGCTCTGTGTCTTCCTACAAGCAAGACTTGGTTCCGGGAAATGCAGTCACTTTTCAGCTCAAACAAAGCTACATCGTTCACAAAGATCACACGTTTCTCGCTCTTAACTGAAAAGCGTTGGATGTTAGACGGCCTGTGGTTTGTATCAGTTTCCTAAGCGGAGTTGAACTAGGTATGTTCCCTATGTGTAGGAATCACAGTTCTTTTGTTCTGAGCACACTCACGTTTCTTGCTGTATTAGAGACTCTAGAAAGCAAGAGCGTGCATCTTGTCTAAAACAGAGTGTGTTTCATTAATGAGTACTGTGCTGTGTGTTTCCCTTCAGAAACGGAGTTAAATTCCAGGCTCTGTGTCTTCCTACAAGCAAGACTTCGTTTCAGGTAAACACAGTCACTTTTCAGCTCAAATGAAGCTACATCGTTCACGAAGATCACACGTTTCTCGCTCTTAACTGAAAAGCATTGGGTGTTAGACGGTATGTGGTTTGTATCAGTTTCATAAGCGGAGTTGAACTAGCTATGTACTGTATATATAGGAAACACAGTTCTTTTGTTCTGAGCACACTCAGGTTTCTTGCTGTATTAGAGAATCTAGAAAGCAAGTGCGTGCTTCTTTCTCTAAAGCAGATTGTGTTTCATGGATGAGAACTGTGCTGTGTGTTTCCCTTCAGAAAGGGAGTTAAATTCCAAGGTCTGTGTCTTCCTACAAGCAAGACTTCGTTTCAGGTAAACGCAGTCAATTTTCAGCTCAAACGAAGCTACATGGTTCACAAAGATCACAAGTTTCTCGCACTTAACTGAAAAGCATTGGATGTTAGACTGTCTGTGGTTTGTATCAGTTTCCTAAGCGGAGTTGAACTAGATATGTTCCGTATGTGTAGGAAACACAGTTCTTTTGTTCTGAGCACACTCACGTTTCTTGCTGTATTAGAGACTCTAGAAAGCAAGAGCGTGCTTCTTTCTCTAAAGCAGAGTGTGTTTCATGGATGAGAACTGTGCTGTGTGTTTCCCTTCAGAAATGGAGATAAATCCCAGGCTCTGTGTCTTCCTACAAGCAAGACTTCGCTTCAGGTAAACACAGTCACATTCAGCTCAAACGAAGCTACCTCGTTCATGAAGATCACACATTTCTCGCTCTTAATTGAAAAGCATTGGATGTTAGACGGCCTGTGGTTTGTATCAGTTTCCTAAGCGGAGTTGAACTGGATATGTTCCCTATGTGTAGGAAACACAGTTCTTTTGTTCTGAGTACACTCACGTTTCTTGCTGTATTAGAGAATCTAGAAAGCAAGAGCATGCTTCTTCCTCTAAACCAGAGTGTGTTTCATGGATGAGAACTGTGCTGTGTGTTTCCCTTCAGAAATGGAGTTAAATCCCAGGCTCTGTGTCTTCCTACAAGCAAGACTTCGTTTCAGGTAAACACAGTCACTTTTCAGCTCAAACAAAGCTACATGGTTCACAAAGATCACACGTTTCTTGCTCTTAACTGAAAAGCATTGGATGTTAGAAGGCCTGTGGTTTGTATCAGTTTCCTATGCGGAGTTGATCTAGATATGTTCCCTATGTGTAGGAAACACAGTTCTTTTGTTCTGAGTACACTAACATTTCTTACTGTATTAGAGACACTAGAAAGAAAGAGTGTGCTTCTTTCTCTAAAGCAGAGTGTGTTTCATGGATGAGAACTGTGCTGTGTGTTTCCCTTCAGAAATCGAGATAAATCCCAGGCTCTTTGTCTTCCTACAAGCAAGACTTCGTTTCAGGTAAACACAGTCACATTCAGCTCAAACGAAGCTACATCGTTCATGAAGATCACACATTTCTCGCTCTTAATTGAAAAGCATTGGATGTTAGACGGCCTGTGGTTTGTATCAGTTTCCTAAGCGGAGTTGAACTAGATATGTTCCATATGTGTAGGAAACACAGTTCTTTTGTTCTGAATACACTCACGTTTCTTGCAGTATTAGAGACTCTAGAAAGCAAGAGCGTGCTTCTTTCTCTAAAGCAGAGTGTGTTTCATGGATGAGAACTGTGCTGTGTGTTTCCCTTCAGAAAGGGAGTTAAATTCCAAGGTCTGTGTCTTCCTACAAGCAAGACATTGTTTCAGGTAAACGCAGTCACTTTTCAGCTCAAATGAAGCTACATCGTTCACGAAGATCACATGTTTCTCGCTCTTAACTGAAAAGCATTGGGTGTTAGACGGTATGTGGTTTGTATCAGTTTCATAAGCGGAGTTGAACTAGCTATGTACCGTATGTATAGGAAACACAGTTCCTTTGTTCTGAGCACACTCAGGTTTCTTGCTCTATTAGAGAATCTAGAAAGCAAGAGCGTGCTTCTTTCTCTAAAGCAGAGTGTGTTTCATGGATGAGAACTGTGCTGTGTGTTTCCCTTCAGAAATGGAGTTAAATCCCATGCTCTGTGTCTTCCTACAAGCAAGACTTTGGTACAGGTAAACGCAGTCACTTTTCAGCTCAAACGAAGCTAGATTGTTCACTAAGATTACACGTTTCTCGCTCTTAAATGAAAAGCGTTGGATGTTAGATGGCCTGTGGTTTGTATCAGTTTCCTAAGCGGAGTTGAACTAGATATGTTCCGTATGTGTAGGAAACACAGTTGTTTTGTTCTGAGTACACTCACGTTTCTTGCTGTATTAGAGAATCTAGAAAGCAAGAGCGTGCTTCTTCCTCTAAAGCAGAGTGTGTTTCATTAATGAGTACTGTGCTGTGTGTTTCCCTTCAGAAATGGAGTTAAATTCCAGGCTCTGTGTCCTCCTACAAGCAAGACTTCATTTCAGGTAAACGCAGTCACTTTTCAGCTCAAATGAAGCTACATCGTTCACGAAGATCACACGTTTCTCGCTCTTAACTGAAAAGCATTGGGTGTTAGACGGTATGTGGTTTGTATCAGTTTCATAAGCGGAGTTGAACTAGCTATGTACCATATGTATAGGAAACACAGTTCTTTTGTTCTGAGCACACTCAGGTTTCTTGCTGTATTAGAGAATCTAGAAAGCAAGACCGTGCATCTTTCTCTAAAGCAGAGTGTGTTTCATGGATGAGAACTGTGCTGTGTGTTTCCCTTCAGAAAGGGAGTTAAATTCCAAGGTCTGTGTCTTCCTACAAGCAAGACTTCGTTTCAGGTAAACGCAGTCACTTTTCAGCTCAAACGAAGCTACATCGTTCACGAAGATCACACGTTTCTCGCTCTTAACTGAAAAGCATTGGGTGTTAGACGGTATGTGGTTTGTATCAGTTTCATAAGCGGAGTTGAACTAGCTATATACCGTATGTGTAGGAAACACAGTTCTTTTGTTCTGAGCACACTCACGTTTTTGCTGTATTAGAGACTCTAGAAAGCAAGAGCGTGCTTCTTTCTCTAAAGCAGAGTGTGTTTCATGGATGAGAACTGTGCTGTGTGCTTCCCTTCAGAAATGGAGTTAAATCCCAGGCTCTGTGTCTTCCTACAAGCAAGACTTCATTTCAGTTAAACGCAGTCACATTCAGCTCAAAGGAAGCTACATCGTTCATGAAGATCACACATTTCTCGCTCTGAATTGAAAAGCATTGGATGTTAGTTGGCCTGTGGTTTGTATCAGTTTCCTAATCGGAGTTGAACTGGATATGTTCCGTATGTGTAGGAAACACAGTTTTTTTGTTCTGAGTACACTCACGTTTCTTGCTGTATTAGAGAATCTAGAAAGCAAGAGCATGCTTCTTCCTCTAAACCAGAGTGTGTTTCATGGATGAGAACTGTGCTGTGTGTTTCCCTTCAGAAATGGAGTTAAATCCCAGGCTCTGTGTCTTCCTACAAGCAAGACTTCGTTTCAGGTAAACACAGTCACTTTTCAGCTCAAACGAAGCTACATCGTTCACAAAGATCACACGTTTCTTGCTCTTAACTGAAAAGCATTGGATGTTAGAAGGCCTGTGGTTTGTATCAGTTTCCTATGCGGAGTTGAACTAGATATGTTCCCTATGTGTAGGAAACACAGTTCTTTTGTTCTGAGTACACTAACATTTCTTGCTGTATTAGAGACACTAGAAAGAAAGAGTGTGCTTCTTTCTCTAAAGCAGAGTGTGTTTCATGGATGAGAACTGTGCTGTGTGTTTCCCCTCAGAAATGGAGATAAATCCCAAGCTCTGTGTCTTCCTCCAAGCAAGACTTCGTTTCTGGTAAACGCAGTCACTTTTCAGCTCAAACGAAGCTACATCGTTCACGAAGATCACAGGTTTCTCGCACTTAACTGAAAAGCGTTGGATGTTAGACGGCCTGTGGTTTGTATCAGTTTCATAAGCGGAGTTGAACTAGCTATGTACCGTATGTGTAGGAAACACAGTTCTTTTGTTCTGAGCACACTCACGTTTTTGCTGTATTAGAGACTCTAGAAAGCAAGAGCGTGCTTCTTTCTCTAAAGCAGAGTGTGTTTCATGGATGAGAACTGTGCTGTGTGTTTCCCTTCAGAAATGGAGATAAATCCAAGGCTCTGTGTCTTCCTACAAGCAAGACTTCACTTCAGGTAAACACAGTCACATTCAGCTCAAACGTAGCTACATTGTTCATGAAGATCACACATTTCTCGTTCTTAATTGAAAAGCATTGGATCTTAGACGGCCTGTGGTTTGTATCAGTTTCCTAAGCGGAGTTGAACTGGATATGTTCCGTATATGTAGGAAACACAGTTCTTTTGTTCTGAGTACACTCACGTTTCTTGCTGTATTAGAGAATCTAGAAAGCAAGAGCATGCTTCTTCCTCTAAACCAGAGTGTGTTTCATGGATGAGAACTGTGCTGTGTGTTTCCCTTCAGAAAGGGAGTTAAATTCCAAGGTCTGTGTCTTCCTACAAGCAAGACATCGTTTCAGGTAAACGCAGTCACTTTTCAGCTCAAACGAAGCTACATCGTTCACGAAGATCACACGTTTCTCGCTCTTAACTGAAAAGCATTGGGTGTTAGACGGTATGTGGTTTGTATCAGTTTCATAAGCGGAGTTGAACTAGCTATGTACCGTATGTGTAGGAAACACAGTTCTTTTGTTCTGAGCACACTCACGTTTTTGCTGTATTAGAGACTCTAGAAAGCAAGAGCGTGCTTCTTTCTCTAAAGCAGAGTGTGTTCCATGGATGAGAACTGTGCTGTGTGTTTCCCTTCAGAAATGGAGTTAAATCTCAGACTCTGTGTCTTCCTTCGAGCAAGACTTCGTTTCAGGAAAACACAGTCACTTTTCAGCTCAAACGATGCTACATTGTTCACAAAGATCACACGTTTCTCGCTCTTAACTGAAAAGCGTTGGATGTCAGACGGCCTGTGTTTTGTATCAGTTTCCTAAGCGGAGTTGAACTAGATATGTTCCATATGTGTAGGAAACACAGTTCTTTTGTTCTGAGTACACTCACGTTTCTTGCTGTATTAGAGAATCTAGAAAGCAAGAGCGTGCTTCTTCCTCTAGAGCAGAGTGTGTTTCATTAATGAGTACGGTGCTGTGTCTTTCCCTTCAGAAATGGAGTTAAATTCCAGGCTCTGTGTCTTCCTACAAGCAAGACTTCATTTCAGGTAAACGCAGTCACTTTTCAGCTCAAATGAAGCTAGATCGTTCACGAAGATCACACGTTTCTCGCTCTTAACTGAAAAGCATTGGGTGTTAGACGGTATGTGGTTTGTATCAGTTTCGTAAGCGGAGTTGAACTAGCTATGTACCGTATGTATAGGAAACACAGTTCTTTTGTTCTGAGCACACTCAGGTTTCTTGCTGTATTAGAGAATCTAGAAAGCAAGAGCGTGCTTCTTTCTCTAAAGCAGAGTGTGTTTCATGGATGAGAACTGTGCTGTGTGTTTCCCTTCAGAAAGGGAGTTAAATTCCAAGGTCTGTGTCTTCCTACAAGCAAGACTTCCTTTCAGGTAAACGCAGTCACTTTTCAGCTCAAACGAAGCTACATCGTTCACGAAGATCACACGTTTCTCGCTCTTAACTGAAAAGCATTGGGTGTTAGACGGTATGTGGTTTGTATCAGTTTCATAAGCGGAGTTGAACTAGCTATGTACCGTATGTGTAGGAAACACAGTTCCTTTGTTCTGAGCACACTCACGTTTCTTGCTGTATTAGAGACTCTAGAAAGCAAGAGCGTGCTTCTTTCTCTAAAGCAGAGTGTGTTCCATGGATGAGAACTGTGCTGTGTGTTTCCCTTCAGAAATGGAGTTAAATCTCAGACTCTGTGTCTTCCTTCGAGCAAGACTTCGTTTCAGGAAAACGCAGTCACTTTTCAGCTCAAACGAAGCTACATTGTTCACAAAGATCACACGTTTCTCGCTCTTAACTGAAAAGCGTTGGATGTTAGACGGCCTGTGTTTTGTATCAGTTTCCTAAGCGGAGTTGAACTAGATATGTTCCATATGTGTAGGAAACACAGTTCTTTTGTTCTGAGTACACTCACGTTTCTTGCTGTATTAGAGACTCTAGAAAGCAAGAGCATGCTTCTTTCTCTAAAGCAGAGTGTGTTTCATGGATGAGAACTGTGCTGTGTGTTTCCCTTCAGAAATGGAGTTAAATCCCAGGCTCTGTGTCTTCCTACAAGCAAGACTTCGTTTCAGGTAAACGCAGTCAATTTTCAGCTCAAACGAAGCTACATGGTTCACAAAGATCACAAGTTTCTCGCACTTAACTGAAAAGCATTGGATGTTAGACTGCCTGTGGTTTGTATCAGTTTCCTAAGAGGAGTTGAACTAGATATGTTCCGTATGTGTAGGAAACACAGTTCTTTTGTTCTGAGTACACTCATGTTTCTTGCTGTATTAGAGAATCTAGAAAGCAAGAGCATGCTTCTTCCTCTAAACCAGAGTGTGTTTCATGGATGAGAACTGTGCTGTGTGTTTCCCTTCAGAAATGGAGTTAAATTCCAGGCTCTGTGTCTTCCTACAAGCAAGACTTCATTTCAGGTAAACGCAGTCACTTTTCAGCTCAAATGAAGCTACATCGTTCACGAAGATCACACGTTTCTCGCTCTTAACTGAAAAGCATTGGGTGTTAGACGGTATGTGGTTTGTATCAGTTTCATAAGCGGAGTTGAACTAGCTATGTACCGTATGTATAGGAAACACAGTTCTTTTGTTCTGAGCACACTCAGGTTTCTTGCTGTATTAGAGAATCTAGAAAGCAAGAGCGTGCTTCTTTCTCTAAAGCAGAGTGTGTTTCATGGATGAGAACTGTGCTGTGTGTTTCCCTTCAGAAAGGGAGTTAAATTCCAAGGTCTGTGTCTTCCTACAAGCAAGACATCGTTTCAGGTAAACGCAGTCACTTTTCAGCTCAAACGAAGCTACATCGTTCACGAAGATCACACGTTTCTCGCTCTTAACTGAAAAGCATTTGGTGTTAGACGGTATGTGGTTTGTATCAGTTTCATAAGCGGAGTTGAACTAGCTATGTACCGTATGTGTAGGAAACACAGTTCTTTTGTTCTGAGCACACTCACGTTTTTGCTGTATTAGAGACTCTAGAAAGCAAGAGCGTGCTTCTTTCTCTAAAGCAGAGTGTGTTCCATGGATGAGAACTGTGCTGTGTGTTTCCCTTCAGAAATGGAGTTAAATCTCAGACTCTGTGTCTTCCTTCGAGCAAGACTTCGTTTCAGGAAAACGCAGTCACTTTTCAGCTCAAACGAAGCTACATTGTTCACAAAGATCACACGTTTCTCGCTCTTAACTGAAAAGCGTTGGATGTTAGACGGCCTGTGTTTTGTATCAGTTTCCTAAGCGGAGTTGAACTAGATATGTTCCATATGGGTAGGAAACAGAGTTCTTTTGTTCTGAGTATACTCACGTTTCTTGCTGTATTAGAGACTCTAGAAAGCAAGAGCATGCTTCTTCCTCTAAACCAGAGTGTGTTTCATGGATGAGAACTGTGCTGTGTGTTTCCCTTCAGAAATTGAGTTAAATTCCAGGCTCTGTGTCTTCCTACAAGCAAGACTTCATTTCAGGTAAACGCAGTCACTTTTCAGCTCAAATGAAGCTACATCGTTCACGAAGATCACATGTTTCTCGCTCTTAACTGAAAAGCATTGGGTGTTAGACGGTATGTGGTTTGTATCAGTTTCATAAGCGGAGTTGAACTAGCTATGTACCGTATGTATAGGAAACACAGTTCTTTTTTTCTGAGCACACTCAGGTTTCTTGCTGTATTAGAGAATCTAGAAAGCAAGAGCGTGCTTCTTTCTCTAAAGCAGAGTGTGTTTCATGGATGAGAACTGTGCTGTGTGTTTCCCTTCAGAAAGGGAGTTAAATTCCAAGGTCTGTGTCTTCCTACAAGCAAGACTTCGTTTCAGGTAAACGCAGTCACTTTTCAGCTCAAACGAAGCTACATCGTTCACGAAGATCACACGTTTCTCGCTCTTAACTGAAAAGCATTGGGTGTTAGACGGTATGTGGTTTGTATCAGTTTCATAAGCGGAGTTGAACTAGCTATGTACCGTATGTGTAGGAAACACAGTTCTTTTGTTCTGAGCACACTCACGTTTCTTGCTGTATTAGAGACTCTAGAATGCAAGAGCGTGCTTCTTTCTCTAAAGCAGAGTGTGTTCCATGGATGAGAACTGTGCTGTGTGTTTCCCTTCAGAAATGGAGTTAAATCTCAGACTCTGTGTCTTCCTTCGAGCAAGACTTCGTTTCAGGAAAACGCAGTCACTTTTCAGCTCAAACGAAGCTACATTGTTCACAAAGATCACACGTTTCTCGCTCTTAACTGAAAAGCGTTGGATGTTAGACGGCCTGTGTTTTGTATCAGTTTCCTAAGCGGAGTTGAACTAGATATGTTCCATATGTGTAGGAAACACAGTTCTTTTGTTCTGAGTACACTCACGTTTCTTGCTGTATTAGAGACTCTAGAAAGCAAGAGCGTGCTTCTTTCTCTAAAGCAGAGTGTGTTTCATGGATGAGAACTGTGCTGTGTGTTTCCCTTCAGAAATGGAGTTAAATTCCAGGCTCTGTGTCTTCCTACAAGCAAGACTTCGTTTCAGGTAAACGCAGTCAATTTTCAGCTCAAACGAAGCTACATGGTTCACAAAGATCACAAGTTTCTCGCACTTAACTGAAAAGCATTGGATGTTAGACTGCCTGTGGTTTGTATCAGTTTCCTAAGCGGAGTTGAACTAGATATGTTCCGTATGTGTAGGAAACACAGTTCTTTTGTTCTGAGCACACTCACGTTTCTTGCTGTATTAGAGACTCTAGAAAGCAAGAGCGTGCTTGTTTCTGTAAAGCAGAGTGTGTTTCATGGATGAGAACTGTGCTGTGTGTTTCCCTTCAGAAATGGAGTTAAATCTCAGACTCTGTGTCTTCCTTCGAGCAAGACTTCGTTTCAGGAAAACGCAGTCACTTTTCAGCTCAAACGAAGCTACATTGTTCACAAAGATCACACGTTTCTCGCTCTTAACTGAAAAGCGTTGGATGTTAGACGGCCTGTGTTTTGTATCAGTTTCCTAAGCGGAGTTGAACTAGATATGTTCCATATGGGTAGGAAACAGAGTTCTTTTGTTCTGAGTATACACACGTTTCTTGCTGTATTAGAGACTCTAGAAAGCAAGAGCATGCTTCTTCCTCTAAACCAGAGTGTGTTTCATGGATGAGAACTGTGCTGTGTGTTTCCCTTCAGAAATTGAGTTAAATTCCAGGCTCTGTGTCTTCCTACAAGCAAGACTTCATTTCAGGTAAACGCAGTCACTTTTCAGCTCAAATGAAGCTACATCGTTCACGAAGATCACATGTTTCTCGCTCTTAACTGAAAAGCATTGGGTGTTAGACGGTATGTGGTTTGTATCAGTTTCATAAGCGGAGTTGAACTAGCTATGTACCGTATGTATAGGAAACACAGTTCTTTTTTTCTGAGCACACTCAGGTTTCTTGCTGTATTAGAGAATCTAGAAAGCAAGAGCGTGCTTCTTTCTCTAAAGCAGAGTGTGTTTCATGGATGAGAACTGTGCTGTGTGTTTCCCTTCAGAAAGGGAGTTAAATTCCAAGGTCTGTGTCTTCCTACAAGCAAGACTTCGTTTCAGGTAAACGCAGTCACTTTTCAGCTCAAACGAAGCTACATCGTTCACGAAGATCACACGTTTCTCGCTCTTAACTGAAAAGCATTGGGTGTTAGACGGTATGTGGTTTGTATCAGTTTCATAAGCGGAGTTGAACTAGCTATGTACCGTATGTGTAGGAAACACAGTTCTTTTGTTCTGAGCACACTCACGTTTTTGCTGTATTAGAGACTCTAGAAAGCAAGAGTGTGCTTCTTTCTCTAAAGCAGAGTGTGTTCCATGGATGAGAACTGTGCTGTGTGTTTCCCTTCAGAAATGGAGTTAAATCTCAGACTCTGTGTCTTCCTTCGAGCAAGACTTCGTTTCAGGAAAACACAGTCACTTTTCAGCTCAAACGAAGCTACATTGTTCACAAAGATCACACGTTTCTCGCTCTTAACTGAAAAGCGTTGGATGTTAGACGGCCTGTGGTTTGTATCAGTTTCCTAAGCGGAGTTGAACTAGATATGTTCCATATGTGTAGGAAACACAGTTCTTTTGTTCTGAGTACACTCACGTTTCTTGCTGTATTAGAGAATCTAGAAAGCAAGAGCGTGCTTCTTCCTCTAAAGCAGAGTGTGTTTCATTAATGAGTACTGTGCTGTGTGTTTCCCTTCAGAAATGGAGTTAAATTCCAGGCTCTGTGTCTTCCTACAAGCAAGACTTCATTTCAGGTAAACGCAGTCACTTTTCAGCTCAAATGAAGCTACATCGTTCACGAAGATCACACGTTTCTCGCTCTTAACTGAAAAGCATTGGGTGTTAGACGGTATGTGGTTTGTATCAGTTTCATAAGCGGAGTTGAACTAGCTATGTACCGTATGTATAGGAAACACAGTTCTTTTTTTCTGAGCACACTCAGGTTTCTTGCTGTATTAGAGAATCTAGAAAGCAAGAGCGTGCTTCTTTCTCTAAAGCAGAGTGTGTTTCATGGATGAGAACTGTGCTGTGTGTTTCCCTTCAGAAAGGGAGTTAAATTCCAAGGTCTGTGTCTTCCTACAAGCAAGACTTCGTTTCAGGTAAACGCAGTCACTTTTCAGCTCAAACGAAGCTACATCGTTCACGAAGATCACACGTTTCTCGCTCTTAACTGAAAAGCATTGGGTGTTAGACGGTATGTGGTTTGTATCAGTTTCATAAGCGGAGTTGAACTAGCTATGTACCGTATGTGTAGGAAACACAGTTCTTTTGTTCTGAGCACACTCACGTTTCTTGCTGTATTAGAGACTCTAGAAAGCAAGAGCGTGCTTCTTTCTCTAAAGCAGAGTGTGTTCCATGGATGAGAACTGTGCTGTGTGTTTCCCTTCAGAAATGGAGTTAAATCTCAGACTCTGTGTCTTCCTTCGAGCAAGACTTCGTTTCAGGAAAACGCAGTCACTTTTCAGCTCAAACGAAGCTACATTGTTCACAAAGATCACACGTTTCTCGCTCTTAACTGAAAAGCGTTGGATGTTAGACGGCCTGTGTTTTGTATCAGTTTCCTAAGCGGAGTTGAACTAGATATGTTCCATATGTGTAGGAAACACAGTTCTTTTGTTCTGAGTACACTCACGTTTCTTGCTGTATTAGAGACTCTAGAAAGCAAGAGCGTGCTTCTTTCTCTAAAGCAGAGTGTGTTTCATGGATGAGAACTGTGCTGTGTGTTTCCCTTCAGAAATGGAGTTAAATCCCAGGCTCTGTGTCTTCCTACAAGCAAGACTTCGTTTCAGGTAAACGCAGTCAATTTTCAGCTCAAACGAAGCTACATGGTTCACAAAGATCACAAGTTTCTCGCACTTAACTGAAAAGCATTGGATGTTAGACTGCCTGTGGTTTGTATCAGTTTCCTTAGCGGAGTTGAACTAGATATGTTCCGTATGTGTAGGAAACACAGTTCTTTTGTTCTGAGCACACTCACGTTTCTTGCTGTATTAGAGACTCTAGAAAGCAAGAGCGTGCTTGTTTCTGTAAAGCAGAGTGTGTTCCATGGATGAGAACTGTGCTGTGTGTTTCCCTTCAGAAATGGAGTTAAATCTCAGACTCTGTGTCTTCCTTCGAGCAAGACTTCGTTTCAGGAAAACGCAGTCACTTTTCAGCTCAAACGAAGCTACATTGTTCACAAAGATCACACGTTTCTCGCTCTTAACTGAAAAGCGTTGGATGTTAGACGGCCTGTGTTTTGTATCAGTTTCCTAAGCGGAGTTGAACTAGATATGTTCCATATGGGTAGGAAACAGAGTTCTTTTGTTCTGAGTATACACACGTTTCTTGCTGTATTAGAGACTCTAGAAAGCAAGAGCATGCTTCTTCCTCTAAACCAGAGTGTGTTTCATGGATGAGAACTGTGCTGTGTGTTTCCCTTCAGAAATTGAGTTAAATTCCAGGCTCTGTGTCTTCCTACAAGCAAGACTTCATTTCAGGTAAACGCAGTCACTTTTCAGCTCAAATGAAGCTACATCGTTCACGAAGATCACATGTTTCTCGCTCTTAACTGAAAAGCATTGGGTGTTAGACGGTATGTGGTTTGTATCAGTTTCATAAGCGGAGTTGAACTAGCTATGTACCGTATGTATAGGAAACACAGTTCTTTTTTTCTGAGCACACTCAGGTTTCTTGCTGTATTAGAGAATCTAGAAAGCAAGAGCGTGCTTCTTTCTCTAAAGCAGAGTGTGTTTCATGGATGAGAACTGTGCTGTGTGTTTCCCTTCAGAAAGGGAGTTAAATTCCAAGGTCTGTGTCTTCCTACAAGCAAGACTTCGTTTCAGGTAAACGCAGTCACTTTTCAGCTCAAACGAAGCTACATCGTTCACGAAGATCACACGTTTCTCGCTCTTAACTGAAAAGCATTGGGTGTTAGACGGTATGTGGTTTGTATCAGTTTCATAAGCGGAGTTGAACTAGCTATGTACCGTATGTGTAGGAAACACAGTTCTTTTGTTCTGAGCACACTCACGTTTTTGCTGTATTAGAGACTCTAGAAAGCAAGAGTGTGCTTCTTTCTCTAAAGCAGAGTGTGTTCCATGGATGAGAACTGTGCTGTGTGTTTCCCTTCAGAAATGGAGTTAAATCTCAGACTCTGTGTCTTCCTTCGAGCAAGACTTCGTTTCAGGAAAACACAGTCACTTTTCAGCTCAAACGAAGCTACATTGTTCACAAAGATCACACGTTTCTCGCTCTTAACTGAAAAGCGTTGGATGTTAGACGGCCTGTGGTTTGTATCAGTTTCCTAAGCGGAGTTGAACTAGATATGTTCCATATGTGTAGGAAACACAGTTCTTTTGTTCTGAGTACACTCACGTTTCTTGCTGTATTAGAGAATCTAGAAAGCAAGAGCGTGCTTCTTCCTCTAAAGCAGAGTGTGTTTCATTAATGAGTACTGTGCTGTGTGTTTCCCTTCAGAAATGGAGTTAAATTCCAGGCTCTGTGTCTTCCTACAAGCAAGACTTCATTTCAGGTAAACGCAGTCACTTTTCAGCTCAAATGAAGCTACATCGTTCACGAAGATCACACGTTTCTCGCTCTTAACTGAAAAGCATTGGGTGTTAGACGGTATGTGGTTTGTATCAGTTTCGTAAGCGGAGTTGAACTAGCTATGTACCGTATGTATAGGAAACACAGTTCTTTTGTTCTGAGCACACTCAGGTTTCTTGCTGTATTAGAGAATCTAGAAAGCAAGAGCGTGCTTCTTTCTCTAAAGCAGAGTGTGTTTCATGGATGAGAACTGTGCTGTGTGTTACCCTTCAGAAAGGGAGTTAAATTCCAAGGTCTGTGTCTTCCTACAAGCAAGACTTCGTTTCAGGTAAACGCAGTCACTTTTCAGCTCAAACGAAGCTACATCGTTCACGAAGATCACACGTTTCTCGCTCTTAACTGAAAAGCATTGGGTGTTAGACGGTATGTGGTTTGTATCAGTTTCATAAGCGGAGTTGAACTAGCTATGTACCGTATGTGTAGGAAACACAGTTCTTTTGTTCTGAGCACACTCACGTTTCTTGCTGTATTAGAGACTCTAGAAAGCAAGAGCGTGCTTCTTTCTCTAAAGCAGAGTGTGTTCCATGGATGAGAACTGTGCTGTGTGTTTCCCTTCAGAAATGGAGTTAAATCTCAGACTCTGTGTCTTCCTTCGAGCAAGACTTCGTTTCAGGAAAACGCAGTCACTTTTCAGCTCAAACGAAGCTACATTGTTCACAAAGATCACACGTTTCTCGCTCTTAACTGAAAAGCGTTGGATGTTAGACGGCCTGTGTTTTGTATCAGTTTCCTAAGCGGAGTTGAACTAGATATGTTCCATATGTGTAGGAAACACAGTTCTTTTGTTCTGAGTACACTCACGTTTCTTGCTGTATTAGAGACTCTAGAAAGCAAGAGCGTGCTTCTTTCTCTAAAGCAGAGTGTGTTTCATGGATGAGAACTGTGCTGTGTGTTTCCCTTCAGAAATGGAGTTAAATCCCAGGCTCTGTGTCTTCCTACAAGCAAGACTTCGTTTCAGGTAAACGCAGTCAATTTTCAGCTCAAACGAAGCTACATGGTTCACAAAGATCACAAGTTTCTCGCACTTAACTGAAAAGCATTGGATGTTAGACTGCCTGTGGTTTGTATCAGTTTCCTAAGCGGAGTTGAACTAGATATGTTCCGTATGTGTAGGAAACACAGTTCTTTTGTTCTGTGCACACTCACGTTTCTTGCTGTATTAGAGACTCTAGAAAGCAAGAGCGTGCTTCTTTCTGTAAAGCAGAGTGTGTTTCATGGATGAGAACTGTGCTGTGTGTTTCCCTTCAGAAATGGAGATAAATCCAAGGCTCTGTGTCTTCCTACAAGCAAGACTTCGCTTCAGGTAAACACAGTCACATTCAGCTCAAAGGAAGCTACATTGTTCATGAAGATCACACATTTCTCGCTCTTAATTGAAAAGCATTGGATCTTAGACGGCCTGTGGTTTGTATCAGTTTCCTAAGCGGAGTTGAACTGGATATGTTCCGTATGTGTAGGAAACACAGTTCTTTTGTTCTGAGTACACTCACGTTTCTTGCTGTATTAGAGAATCTAGAAAGCAAGAGCATGCTTCTTCCTCTAAACCAGAGTGTGTTTCATTAATGAGTACTGTGCTGTGTGTTTCCCTTCAGAAATGGAGTTAAATTCCAGGCTCTGTGTCCTCCTACAAGCAAGACTTCATTTCAGGTAAACGCAGTCACTTTTCAGCTCAAATGAAGCTACATCGTTCACGAAGATCACACGTTTCTCGCTCTTAACTGAAAAGCATTGGGTGTTAGACGGTATGTGGTTTGTATCAGTTTCATAAGCGGAGTTGAACTAGCTATGTACCATATGTATAGGAAACACAGTTCTTTTGTTCTGAGCACACTCAGGTTTCTTGCTGTATTAGAGAATCTAGAAAGCAAGACCGTGCATCTTTCTCTAAAGCAGAGTGTGTTTCATGGATGAGAACTGTGCTGTGTGTTTCCCTTCAGAAAGGGAGTTAAATTCCAAGGTCTGTGTCTTCCTACAAGCAAGACTTCGTTTCAGGTAAACGCAGTCACTTTTCAGCTCAAACGAAGCTACATCGTTCACGAAGATCACACGTTTCTCGCTCTTAACTGAAAAGCATTGGGTGTTAGACGGTATGTGGTTTGTATCAGTTTCATAAGCGGAGTTGAACTAGCTATATACCGTATGTGTAGGAAACACAGTTCTTTTGTTCTGAGCACACTCACGTTTTTGCTGTATTAGAGACTCTAGAAAGCAAGAGCGTGCTTCTTTCTCTAAAGCAGAGTGTGTTTCATGGATGAGAACTGTGCTGTGTGCTTCCCTTCAGAAATGGAGTTAAATCCCAGGCTCTGTGTCTTCCTACAAGCAAGACTTCATTTCAGTTAAACGCAGTCACATTCAGCTCAAAGGAAGCTACATCGTTCATGAAGATCACACATTTCTCGCTCTGAATTGAAAAGCATTGGATGTTAGTCGGCCTGTGGTTTGTATCAGTTTCCTAAGCGGAGTTGAACTGGATATGTTCCGTATGTGTAGGAAACACAGTTTTTTTGTTCTGAGTACACTCACGTTTCTTGCTGTATTAGAGAATCTAGAAAGCAAGAGCATGCTTCTTCCTCTAAACCAGAGTGTGTTTCATGGATGAGAACTGTGCTGTGTGTTTCCCTTCAGAAATGGAGTTAAATCCCAGGCTCTGTGTCTTCCTACAAGCAAGACTTCGTTTCAGGTAAACACAGTCACTTTTCAGCTCAAACGAAGCTACATCGTTCACAAAGATCACACGTTTCTTGCTCTTAACTGAAAAGCATTGGATGTTAGAAGGCCTGTGGTTTGTATCAGTTTCCTATGCGGAGTTGAACTAGATATGTTCCCTATGTGTAGGAAACACAGTTCTTTTGTTCTGAGTACACTAACATTTCTTGCTGTATTAGACACACTAGAAAGAAAGAGTGTGCTTCTTTCTCTAAAGCAGAGTGTGTTTCATGGATGAGAACTGTGCTGTGTGTTTCCCCTCAGAAATGGAGATAAATCCCAAGCTCTGTGTCTTCCTCCAAGCAAGACTTCGTTTCTGGTAAACGCAGTCACTTTTCAGCTCAAACGAAGCTACATCGTTCACGAAGATCACAGGTTTCTCGCACTTAACTGAAAAGCGTTGGATGTTAGACGGCCTGTGGTTTGTATCAGTTTCATAAGCGGAGTTGAACTAGCTATGTACCGTATGTGTAGGAAACACAGTTCTTTTGTTCTGAGCACACTCACGTTTTTGCTGTATTAGAGACTCTAGAAAGCAAGAGCGTGCTTCTTTCTCTAAAGCAGAGTGTGTTTCATGGATGAGAACTGTGCTGTGTGTTTCCCTTCAGAAATGGAGATAAATCCAAGGCTCTGTGTCTTCCTACAAGCAAGACTTCGCTTCAGGTAAACACAGTCACATTCAGCTCAAACGTAGCTACATTGTTCATGAAGATCACACATTTCTCGTTCTTAATTGAAAAGCATTGGATCTTAGACGGCCTGTGGTTTGTATCAGTTTCCTAAGCGGAGTTGAACTGGATATGTTCCGTATGTGTAGGAAACACAGTTCTTTTGTTCTGAGTACACTCACGTTTCTTGCTGTATTAGAGAATCTAGAAAGCAAGAGCATGCTTCTTCCTCTAAACCAGAGTGTGTTTCATGGATGAGAACTGTGCTGTGTGTTTCCCTTCAGAAAGGGAGTTAAATTCCAAGGTCTGTGTCTTCCTACAAGCAAGACATCGTTTCAGGTAAACGCAGTCACTTTTCAGCTCAAACGAAGCTACATCGTTCACAAAGATCACACGTTTCTCGCTCTTAACTGAAAAGCATTGGGTGTTAGACGGTATGTGGTTTGTATCAGTTTCATAAGCGGAGTTGAACTAGCTATATACCGTATGTGTAGGAAACACAGTTCTTTTGTTCTGAGCACACTCACGTTTTTGCTGTATTAGAGACTCTAGAAAGCAAGAGCGTGCTTCTTTCTCTAAAGCAGAGTGTGTTTCATGGATGAGAACTGTGCTGTGTGCTTCCCTTCAGAAATGGAGTTAAATCCCAGGCTCTGTGTCTTCCTACAAGCAAGACTTCATTTCAGTTAAACGCAGTCACATTCAGCTCAAAGGAAGCTACATCGTTCATGAAGATCACACATTTCTCGCTCTGAATTGAAAAGCATTGGATGTTAGTCGGCCTGTGGTTTGTATCAGTTTCCTAAGCGGAGTTGAACTGGATATGTTCCGTATGTGTAGGAAACACAGTTTTTTTGTTCTGAGTACACTCACGTTTCTTGCTGTATTAGAGAATCTAGAAAGCAAGAGCATGCTTCTTCCTCTAAACCAGAGTGTGTTTCATGGATGAGAACTGTGCTGTGTGTTTCCCTTCAGAAATGGAGTTAAATCCCAGGCTCTGTGTCTTCCTACAAGCAAGACTTCGTTTCAGGTAAACACAGTCACTTTTCAGCTCAAACGAAGCTACATCGTTCACAAAGATCACACGTTTCTTGCTCTTAACTGAAAAGCATTGGATGTTAGAAGGCCTGTGGTTTGTATCAGTTTCCTATGCGGAGTTGAACTAGATATGTTCCCTATGTGTAGGAAACACAGTTCTTTTGTTCTGAGTACACTAACATTTCTTGCTGTATTAGACACACTAGAAAGAAAGAGTGTGCTTCTTTCTCTAAAGCAGAGTGTGTTTCATGGATGAGAACTGTGCTGTGTGTTTCCCCTCAGAAATGGAGATAAATCCCAAGCTCTGTGTCTTCCTCCAAGCAAGACTTCGTTTCTGGTAAACGCAGTCACTTTTCAGCTCAAACGAAGCTACATCGTTCACGAAGATCACAGGTTTCTCGCACTTAACTGAAAAGCGTTGGATGTTAGACGGCCTGTGGTTTGTATCAGTTTCACAAGCGGAGTTGAACTAGCTATGTACCGTATGTGTAGGAAACACAGTTCTTTTGTTCTGAGCACACTCACGTTTTTGCTGTATTAGAGACTCTAGAAAGCAAGAGCGTGCTTCTTTCTCTAAAGCAGAGTGTGTTTCATGGATGAGAACTGTGCTGTGTGTTTCCCTTCAGAAATGGAGATAAATCCAAGGCTCTGTGTCTTCCTACAAGCAAGACTTCGCTTCAGGTAAACACAGTCACTTTCAGCTCAAACGTAGCTACATTGTTCATGAAGATCACACATTTCTCGTTCTTAATTGAAAAGCATTGGATCTTAGACGGCCTGTGGTTTGTATCAGTTTCCTAAGCGGAGTTGAACTGGATATGTTCCGTATGTGTAGGAAACACAGTTCTTTTGTTCTGAGTACACTCACGTTTCTTGCTGTATTAGAGAATCTAGAAAGCAAGAGCATGCTTCTTCCTCTAAACCAGAGTGTGTTTCATGGATGAGAACTGTGCTGTGTGTTTCCCTTCAGAAAGGGAGTTAAATTCCAAGGTCTGTGTCTTCCTACAAGCAAGACTTCGTTTCAGGTAAACGCAGTCACTTTTCAGCTCAAACGAAGCTACATCGTTCACGAAGATCACACGTTTCTCGCTCTTAACTGAAAAGCATTGGGTGTTAGATGGTATGTGGTTTGTATCAGTTTCATAAGCGGAGTTGAACTAGCTATGTACCGTATGTGTAGGAAACACAGTTCTTTTGTTCTGAGCACACTCACGTTTCTTGCTGTATTAGAGACTCTAGAAAGCAAGAGCGTGCTTCTTTCTCTAAAGCAGAGTGTGTTCCATGGATGAGAACTGTGCTGTGTGTTTCCCTTCAGAAATGGAGTTAAATCTCAGACTCTGTGTCTTCCTTCGAGCAAGACTTCGTTTCAGGAAAACGCAGTCACTTTTCAGCTCAAACGAAGCTACATTGTTCACAAAGATCACACGTTTCTCGCTCTTAACTGAAAAGCGTTGGATGTTAGACGGCCTGTGTTTTGTATCAGTTTCCTAAGCGGAGTTGAACTAGATATGTTCCATATGTGTAGGAAACACAGTTCTTTTGTTCTGAGTACACTCACGTTTCTTGCTGTATTAGAGACTCTAGAAAGCAAGAGCATGCTTCTTTCTCTAAAGCAGAGTGTGTTTCATGGATGAGAACTGTGCTGTGTGTTTCCCTTCAGAAATGGAGTTAAATCCCAGGCTCTGTGTCTTCCTACAAGCAAGACTTCGTTTCAGGTAAACGCAGTCAATTTTCAGCTCAAACGAAGCTACATGGTTCACAAAGATCACAAGTTTCTCGCACTTAACTGAAAAGCATTGGATGTTAGACTGCCTGTGGTTTGTATCAGTTTCCTAAGAGGAGTTGAACTAGATATGTTCCGTATGTGTAGGAAACACAGTTCTTTTGTTCTGAGTACACTCACGTTTCTTGCTGTATTAGAGAATCTAGAAAGCAAGAGCATGCTTCTTCCTCTAAACCAGAGTGTGTTTCATGGATGAGAACTGTGCTGTGTGTTTCCCTTCAGAAATGGAGTTAAATTCCAGGCTCTGTGTCTTCCTACAAGCAAGACTTCATTTCAGGTAAACGCAGTCACTTTTCAGCTCAAATGAAGCTACATCGTTCACGAAGATCACACGTTTCTCGCTCTTAACTGAAAAGCATTGGGTGTTAGACGGTATGTGGTTTGTATCAGTTTCATAAGCGGAGTTGAACTAGCTATGTACCGTATGTATAGGAAACACAGTTCTTTTGTTCTGAGCACACTCAGGTTTCTTGCTGTATTAGAGAATCTAGAAAGCAAGAGCGTGCTTCTTTCTCTAAAGCAGAGTGTGTTTCATGGATGAGAACTGTGCTGTGTGTTTCCCTTCAGAAAGGGAGTTAAATTCCAAGGTCTGTGTCTTCCTACAAGCAAGACATCGTTTCAGGTAAACGCAGTCACTTTTCAGCTCAAACGAAGCTACATCGTTCACGAAGATCACACGTTTCTCGCTCTTAACTGAAAAGCATTGGGTGTTAGACGGTATGTGGTTTGTATCAGTTTCATAAGCGGAGTTGAACTAGCTATGTACCGTATGTGTAGGAAACACAGTTCTTTTGTTCTGAGCACACTCACGTTTTTGCTGTATTAGAGACTCTAGAAAGCAAGAGCGTCCTTCTTTCTCTAAAGCAGAGTGTGTTCCATGGATGAGAACTGTGCTGTGTGTTTCCCTTCAGAAATGGAGTTAAATCTCAGACTCTGTGTCTTCCTTCGAGCAAGACTTCGTTTCAGGAAAACGCAGTCACTTTTCAGCTCAAACGAAGCTACATTGTTCACAAAGATCACACGTTTCTCGCTCTTAACTGAAAAGCGTTGGATGTTAGACGGCCTGTGTTTTGTATCAGTTTCCTAAGCGGAGTTGAACTAGATATGTTCCATATGGGTAGGAAACAGAGTTCTTTTGTTCTGAGTATACTCACGTTTCTTGCTGTATTAGAGACTCTAGAAAGCAAGAGCATGCTTCTTCCTCTAAACCAGAGTGTGTTTCATGGATGAGAACTGTGCTGTGTGTTTCCCTTCAGAAATTGAGTTAAATTCCAGGCTCTGTGTCTTCCTACAAGCAAGACTTCATTTCAGGTAAACGCAGTCACTTTTCAGCTCAAATGAAGCTACATCGTTCACGAAGATCACATGTTTCTCGCTCTTAACTGAAAAGCATTGGGTGTTAGACGGTATGTGGTTTGTATCAGTTTCATAAGCGGAGTTGAACTAGCTATGTACCGTATGTATAGGAAACACAGTTCTTTTTTTCTGAGCACACTCAGGTTTCTTGCTGTATTAGAGAATCTAGAAAGCAAGAGCGTGCTTCTTTCTCTAAAGCAGAGTGTGTTTCATGGATGAGAACTGTGCTGTGTGTTTCCCTTCAGAAAGGGAGTTAAATTCCAAGGTCTGTGTCTTCCTACAAGCAAGACTTCGTTTCAGGTAAACGCAGTCACTTTTCAGCTCAAACGAAGCTACATCGTTCACGAAGATCACACGTTTCTCGCTCTTAACTGAAAAGCATTGGGTGTTAGACGGTATGTGGTTTGTATCAGTTTCATAAGCGGAGTTGAACTAGCTATGTACCGTATGTGTAGGAAACACAGTTCTTTTGTTCTGAGCACACTCACGTTTCTTGCTGTATTAGAGACTCTAGAAAGCAAGAGCGTGCTTCTTTCTCTAAAGCAGAGTGTGTTCCATGGATGAGAACTGTGCTGTGTGTTTCCCTTCAGAAATGGAGTTAAATCTCAGACTCTGTGTCTTCCTTCGAGCAAGACTTCGTTTCAGGAAAACGCAGTCACTTTTCAGCTCAAACGAAGCTACATTGTTCACAAAGATCACACGTTTCTCGCTCTTAACTGAAAAGCGTTGGATGTTAGACGGCCTGTGTTTTGTATCAGTTTCCTAAGCGGAGTTGAACTAGATATGTTCCATATGTGTAGGAAACACAGTTCTTTTGTTCTGAGTACACTCACGTTTCTTGCTGTATTAGAGACTCTAGAAAGCAAGAGCGTGCTTCTTTCTCTAAAGCAGAGTGTGTTTCATGGATGAGAACTGTGCTGTGTGTTTCCCTTCAGAAATGGAGTTAAATCCCAGGCTCTGTGTCTTCCTACAAGCAAGACTTCGTTTCAGGTAAACGCAGTCAATTTTCAGCTCAAACGAAGCTACATGGTTCACAAAGATCACAAGTTTCTCGCACTTAACTGAAAAGCATTGGATGTTAGACTGCCTGTGGTTTGTATCAGTTTCCTAAGCGGAGTTGAACTAGATATGTTCCGTATGTGTAGGAAACACAGTTCTTTTGTTCTGAGCACACTCACGTTTCTTGCTGTATTAGAGACTCTAGAAAGCAAGAGCGTGCTTCTTTCTCTAAAGCAGAGTGTGTTCCATGGATGAGAACTGTGCTGTGTGTTTCCCTTCAGAAATGGAGTTAAATCTCAGACTCTGTGTCTTCCTTCGAGCAAGACTTCGTTTCAGGAAAACGCAGTCACTTTTCAGCTCAAACGAAGCTACATTGTTCACAAAGATCACACGTTTCTCGCTCTTAACTGAAAAGCGTTGGATGTTAGACGGCCTGTGTTTTGTATCAGTTTCCTAAGCGGAGTTGAACTAGATATGTTCCATATGGGTAGGAAACAGAGTTCTTTTGTTCTGAGTATACTCACGTTTCTTGCTGTATTAGAGACTCTAGAAAGCAAGAGCATGCTTCTTCCTCTAAACCAGAGTGTGTTTCATGGATGAGAACTGTGCTGTGTGTTTCCCTTCAGAAATTGAGTTAAATTCCAGGCTCTGTGTCTTCCTACAAGCAAGACTTCATTTCAGGTAAACGCAGTCACTTTTCAGCTCAAATGAAGCTACATCGTTCACGAAGATCACATGTTTCTCGCTCTTAACTGAAAAGCATTGGGTGTTAGACGGTATGTGGTTTGTATCAGTTTCATAAGCGGAGTTGAACTAGCTATGTACCGTATGTATAGGAAACACAGTTCTTTTTTTCTGAGCACACTCAGGTTTCTTGCTGTATTAGAGAATCTAGAAAGCAAGAGCGTGCTTCTTTCTCTAAAGCAGAGTGTGTTTCATGGATGAGAACTGTGCTGTGTGTTTCCCTTCAGAAAGGGAGTTAAATTCCAAGGTCTGTGTCTTCCTACAAGCAAGACTTCGTTTCAGGTAAACGCAGTCACTTTTCAGCTCAAACGAAGCTACATCGTTCACGAAGATCACACGTTTCTCGCTCTTAACTGAAAAGCATTGGGTGTTAGACGGTATGTGGTTTGTATCAGTTTCATAAGCGGAGTTGAACTAGCTATGTACCGTATGTGTAGGAAACACAGTTCTTTTGTTCTGAGCACACTCACGTTTCTTGCTGTATTAGAGACTCTAGAAAGCAAGAGCGTGCTTCTTTCTCTAAAGCAGAGTGTGTTCCATGGATGAGAACTGTGCTGTGTGTTTCCCTTCAGAAATGGAGTTAAATCTCAGACTCTGTGTCTTCCTTCGAGCAAGACTTCGTTTCAGGAAAACGCAGTCACTTTTCAGCTCAAACGAAGCTACATTGTTCACAAAGATCACACGTTTCTCGCTCTTAACTGAAAAGCGTTGGATGTTAGACGGCCTGTGTTTTGTATCAGTTTCCTAAGCGGAGTTGAACTAGATATGTTCCATATGTGTAGGAAACACAGTTCTTTTGTTCTGAGTACACTCACGTTTCTTGCTGTATTAGAGACTCTAGAAAGCAAGAGCGTGCTTCTTTCTCTAAAGCAGAGTGTGTTTCATGGATGAGAACTGTGCTGTGTGTTTCCCTTCAGAAATGGAGTTAAATCCCAGGCTCTGTGTCTTCCTACAAGCAAGACTTCGTTTCAGGTAAACGCAGTCAATTTTCAGCTCAAACGAAGCTACATGGTTCACAAAGATCACAAGTTTCTCGCACTTAACTGAAAAGCATTGGATGTTAGACTGCCTGTGGTTTGTATCAGTTTCCTAAGCGGAGTTGAACTAGATATGTTCCGTATGTGTAGGAAACACAGTTCTTTTGTTCTGAGCACACTCACGTTTCTTGCTGTATTAGAGACTCTAGAAAGCAAGAGCGTGCTTCTTTCTGTAAAGCAGAGTGTGTTTCATGGATGAGAACTGTGCTGTGTGTTTCCCTTCAGAAATGGAGATAAATCCAAGGCTCTGTGTCTTCCTACAAGCAAGACTTCGCTTCAGGTAAACACAGTCACATTCAGCTCAAACGAAGCTACATTGTTCATGAAGATCACACATTTCTCGCTCTTAATTGAAAAGCATTGGATCTTAGACGGCCTGTGGTTTGTATCAGTTTCCTAAGCGGAGTTGAACTGGATATGTTCCGTATGTGTAGGAAACACAGTTCTTTTGTTCTGAGTACACTCACGTTTCTTGCTGTATTAGAGAATCTAGAAAGCAAGAGCATGCTTCTTCCTCTAAACCAGAGTGTGTTTCATGGATGAGAACTGTGCTGTGTGTTTCCCTTCAGAAATGGAGTTAAATTCCAGGCTCTGTGTCTTCCTACAAGCAAGACTTCATTTCAGGTAAATGCAGTCACTTTTCAGCTCAAATGAAGCTACATCGTTCACGAAGATCACACGTTTCTCGCTCTTAACTGAAAAGCATTGGGTGTTAGACGGTATGTGGTTTGTATCAGTTTCATAAGCGGAGTTGAACTAGCTATGTACTGTATGTATAGGAAACACAGTTCTTTTGTTCTGAGCACACTCAGGTTTCTTGCTGTATTAGAGAATCTAGAAAGCAAGAGCGTGCTTCTTTCTCTAAAGCAGAGTGTGTTTCATGGATGAGAACTGTGCTGTGTGTTTCCCTTCAGAAAGGGAGTTAAATTCCAAGGTCTGTGTCTTCCTACAAGCAAGACATCGTTTCAGGTAAACGCAGTCACTTTTCAGCTCAAACGAAGCTACATCGTTCACGAAGATCACACGTTTCTCGCTCTTAACTGAAAAGCATTGGGTGTTAGACGGTATGTGGTTTGTATCAGTTTCATAAGCGGAGTTGAACTAGCTATGTACCGTATGTGTAGGAAACACAGTTCTTTTGTTCTGAGCACACTCACGTTTTTGCTGTATTAGAGACTCTAGAAAGCAAGAGTGTGCTTCTTTCTCTAAAGCAGAGTGTGTTCCATGGATGAGAACTGTGCTGTGTGTTTCCCTTCAGAAATGGAGTTAAATCTCAGACTCTGTGTCTTCCTTCGAGCAAGACTTCGTTTCAGGAAAACACAGTCACTTTTCAGCTCAAACGAAGCTACATTGTTCACAAAGATCACACGTTTCTCGCTCTTAACTGAAAAGCGTTGGATGTTAGACGGCCTGTGTTTTGTATCAGTTTCCTAAGCGGAGTTGAACTAGATATGTTCCATATGTGTAGGAAACACAGTTCTTTTGTTCTGAGTACACTCACGTTTCTTGCTGTATTAGAGAATCTAGAAAGCAAGAGCGTGCTTCTTCCTCTAAAGCAGAGTGTGTTTCATTAATGAGTACTGTGCTGTGTGTTTCCCTTCAGAAATGGAGTTAAATTCCAGGCTCTGTGTCTTCCTACAAGCAAGACTTCATTTCAGGTAAACACAGTCACTTTTCAGCTCAAACGAAGCTACATTGTTCACAAAGATCACACGTTTCTCGCTCTTAACTGAAAAGCATTGGGTGTTAGACGGTATGTGGTTTGTATCAGTTTCGTAAGCGGAGTTGAACTAGCTATGTACCGTATGTATAGGAAACACAGTTCTTTTGTTCTGAGCACACTCAGGTTTCTTGCTGTATTAGAGAATCTAGAAAGCAAGAGCGTGCTTCTTTCTCTAAAGCAGAGTGTGTTTCATGGATGAGAACTGTGCTGTGTGTTACCCTTCAGAAAGGGAGTTAAATTCCAAGGTCTGTGTCTTCCTACAAGCAAGACTTCCTTTCAGGTAAACGCAGTCACTTTTCAGCTCAAACGAAGCTACATCGTTCACGAAGATCACACGTTTCTCGCTCTTAACTGAAAAGCATTGGGTGTTAGACAGTATGTGGTTTGTATCAGTTTCATAAGCGGAGTTGAACTAGCTATGTACCGTATGTGTAGGAAACACAGTTCTTTTGTTCTGAGCACACTCACGTTTCTTGCTGTATTAGAGACTCTAGAAAGCAAGAGCGTGCTTCTTTCTCTAAAGCAGAGTGTGTTCCATGGATGAGAACTGTGCTGTGTGTTTCCCTTCAGAAATGGAGTTAAATCTCAGACTCTGTGTCTTCCTTCGAGCAAGACTTCGTTTCAGGAAAACGCAGTCACTTTTCAGCTCAAACGAAGCTACATTGTTCACAAAGATCACACGTTTCTCGCTCTTAACTGAAAAGCGTTGGATGTTAGACGGCCTGTGTTTTGTATCAGTTTCCTAAGCGGAGTTGAACTAGATATGTTCCATATGTGTAGGAAACACAGTTCTTTTGTTCTGAGTACACTCACGTTTCTTGCTGTATTAGAGACTCTAGAAAGCAAGAGCGTGCTTCTTTCTCTAAAGCAGAGTGTGTTTCATGGATGAGAACTGTGCTGTGTGTTTCCCTTCAGAAATGGAGTTAAATCCCAGGCTCTGTGTCTTCCTACAAGCAAGACTTCGTTTCAGGTAAACGCAGTCAATTTTCAGCTCAAACGAAGCTACATGGTTCACAAAGATCACAAGTTTCACGCACTTAACGGAAAAGCATTGGATGTTAGACTGCCTGTGGTTTGTATCAGTTTCCTAAGCGGAGTTGAACTAGATATGTTCCGTATGTGTAGGAAACACAGTTCTTTTGTTCTGAGCACACTCACGTTTCTTGCTGTATTAGAGACTCTAGAAAGCAAGAGCGTGCTTCTTTCTGTAAAGCAGAGTGTGTTTCATGGATGAGAACTGTGCTGTGTGTTTCCCTTCAGAAATGGAGTTAAATTCCAAGGTCTGTGTCTTCCTACAAGCAAGACTTCGTTTCAGGTAAACGCAGTCACTTTTCAGCTCAAACGAAGCTACATCGTTCACGAAGATCACACGTTTCTCGCTCTTAACTGAAAAGCATTGGGTGTTAGACGGTATGTGGTTTGTATCAGTTTCATAAGCGGAGTTGAACTAGCTATGTACCGTATGTGTAGGAAACACAGTTCTTTTGTTCTGAGCACACTCACGTTTCTTGCTGTATTAGAGACTCTAGAAAGCAAGAGCGTGCTTCTTTCTCTAAAGCAGAGTGTGTTCCATGGATGAGAACTGTGCTGTGTGTTTCCCTTCAGAAATGGAGTTAAATCTCAGACTCTGTGTCTTCCTTCGAGCAAGACTTCGTTTCAGGAAAACGCAGTCACTTTTCAGCTCAAACGAAGCTACATTGTTCACAAAGATCACACGTTTCTCGCTCTTAACTGAAAAGCGTTGGATGTTAGACGGCCTGTGTTTTGTATCAGTTTCCTAAGCGGAGTTGAACTAGATATGTTCCATATGTGTAGGAAACACAGTTCTTTTGTTCTGAGTACACTCACGTTTCTTGCTGTATTAGAGACTCTAGAAAGCAAGAGCGTGCTTCTTTCTCTAAAGCAGAGTGTGTTTCATGGATGAGAACTGTGCTGTGTGTTTCCCTTCAGAAATGGAGTTAAATCCCAGGCTCTGTGTCTTCCTACAAGCAAGACTTCGTTTCAGGTAAACGCAGTCAATTTTCAGCTCAAACGAAGCTACATGGTTCACAAAGATCACAAGTTTCTCGCACTTAACTGAAAAGCATTGGATGTTAGACTGCCTGTGGTTTGTATCAGTTTCCTAAGCGGAGTTGAACTAGATATGTTCCGTATGTGTAGGAAACACAGTTCTTTTGTTCTGAGCACACTCACGTTTCTTGCTGTATTAGAGACTCTAGAAAGCAAGAGCGTGCTTCTTTCTGTAAAGCAGAGTGTGTTTCATGGATGAGAACTGTGCTGTGTGTTTCCCTTCAGAAATGGAGATAAATCCAAGGCTCTGTGTCTTCCTACAAGCAAGACTTTGCTTCAGGTAAACACAGTCACATTCAGCTCAAACGAAGCTACATTGTTCATGAAGATCACACATTTCTCGCTCTTAAATGAAAAGCATTGGATCTTAGACGGCCTGTGGTTTGTATCAGTTTCCTAAGCGGAGTTGAACTGGATATGTTCCTTATGTGTAGGAAACACAGTTCTTTTGTTCTGAGTACAATCACGTTTCTTGCTGTATTAGAGAATCTAGAAAGCAAGAGCATGCTTCTTCCTCTAAACCAGAGTGTGTTTCATGGATGAGAACTGTGCTGTGTGTTTCCCTTCAGAAATGGAGTTAAATTCCAGGCTCTGTGTCTTCCTACAAGCAAGACTTCATTTCAGGTAAACGCAGTCACTTTTCAGCTCAAATGAAGCTACATCGTTCACGAAGATCACACGTTTCTCGCTCTTTACTGAAAAGCATTGGTTGTTAGACGGTATGTGGTTTGTATCAGTTTCATAAGCGGAGTTGAACTAGCTATGTACCGTATGTGTAGGAAACACAGTTCTTTTGTTCTGAGCACACTCACGTTTTTGCTGTATTAGAGACTCTAGAAAGCAAGAGTGTGCTTCTTTCTCTAAAGCAGAGTGTGTTCCATGGATGAGAACTGTGCTGTGTGTTTCCCTTCAGAAATGGAGTTAAATCTCAGACTCTGTGTCTTCCTTCGAGCAAGACTTCGTTTCAGGAAAACACAGTCACTTTTCAGCTCAAACGAAGCTACATTGTTCACAAAGATCACACGTTTCTCGCTCTTAACTGAAAAGCATTGGGTGTTAGACGGTATGTGGTTTGTATCAGTTTCGTAAGCGGAGTTGAACTAGCTATGTACCGTATGTATAGGAAACACAGTTCTTTTGTTCTGAGTACACTCAGGTTTCTTGCTGTATTAGAGAATCTAGAAAGCAAGAGCGTGCTTCTTTCTCTAAAGCAGAGTGTGTTTCATGGATGAGAACTGTGCTGTGTGTTACCCTTCAGAAAGGGAGTTAAATTCCAAGGTCTGTGTCTTCCTACAAGCAAGACTTCGTTTCAGGTAAACGCAGTCACTTTTCAGCTCAAACGAAGCTACATCGTTCACGAAGATCACACGTTTCTCGCTCTTAACTGAAAAGCATTGGGTGTTAGACGGTATGTGGTTTGTATCAGTTTCATAAGCGGAGTTGAACTAGCTATGTACCGTATGTGTAGGAAACACAGTTCTTTTGTTCTGAGCACACTCACGTTTCTTGCTGTATTAGAGACTCTAGAAAGCAAGAGCGTGCTTCTTTCTCTAAAGCAGAGTGTGTTCCATGGATGAGAACTGTGCTGTGTGTTTCCCTTCAGAAATGGAGTTAAATCTCAGACTCTGTGTCTTCCTTCGAGCAAGACTTCGTTTCAGGAAAACGCAGTCACTTTTCAGCTCAAACGAAGCTACATTGTTCACAAAGATCACACGTTTCTCGCTCTTAACTGAAAAGCGTTGGATGTTAGACGGCCTGTGTTTTATATCAGTTTCCTAAGCGGAGTTGAACTAGATATGTTCCATATGTGTAGGAAACACAGTTCTTTTGTTCTGAGTACACTCACGTTTCTTGCTGTATTAGAGACTCTAGAAAGCAAGAGCGTGCTTCTTTCTCTAAAGCAGAGTGTGTTTCATGGATGAGAACTGTGCTGTGTGTTTCCCTTCAGAAATGGAGTTAAATCCCAGGCTCTGTGTCTTCCTACAAGCAAGACTTCGTTTCAGGTAAACGCAGTCAATTTTCAGCTCAAACGAAGCTACATGGTTCACAAAGATCACAAGTTTCTCGCACTTAACTGAAAAGCATTGGATGTTAGACTGCCTGTGGTTTGTATCAGTTTCCTAAGCGGAGTTGAACTAGATATGTTCCGTATGTGTAGGAAACACAGTTCTTTTGTTCTGAGCACACTCACGTTTCTTGCTGTATTAGAGACTCTAGAAAGCAAGAGCGTGCTTCTTTCTGTAAAGCAGAGTGTGTTTCATGGATGAGAACTGTGCTGTGTGTTTCCCTTCAGAAATGGAGATAAATCCAAGGCTCTGTGTCTTCCTACAAGCAAGACTTTGCTTCAGGTAAACACAATCACATTCAGCTCAAACGAAGCTACATTGTTCATGAAGATCACACATTTCTCGCTCTTAATTGAAAAGCATTGGATCTTAGACGGCCTGTGGTTTGTATCAGTTTCCTAAGCGGAGTTGAACTGGATATGTTCCGTATGTGTAGGAAACACAGTTCTTTTGTTCTGAGTACACTCACGTTTCTTGCTGTATTAGAGAATCTAGAAAGCAAGAGCATGCTTCTTCCTCTAAACCAGAGTGTGTTTCATGGATGAGAACTGTGCTGTGTGTTTCCCTTCAGAAATGGAGTTAAATTGCAGGCTCTGTGTCTTCCTACAAGCAAGACTTCGTTTCAGGTAAACACAGTCACTTTTCAGCTCAAACGAAGCTACATTGTTCACAAAGATCACACGTTTCTTGCACTTAACTGAAAAGCATTGGATGTTAGAAGGCCTGTGGTTTGTATCAGTTTCCTATGCGGAGTTGAACTAGATATGTTCCCTATGTGTAGGAAAAACAGTTCTTTTGTTCTGAGTACACTAACATTTCTTGCTGTATTAGAGACACTAGAAAGAAAGAGTGTGCTTCTTTCTCTAAAGCAGAGTGTGTTTCATGGATGAGAACTGTGCTGTGTGTTTCCCTTCAGAAAGGGAGTTAAATTCCAAGGTCTGTGTCTTCCTACAAGCAAGACATCGTTTCAGGTAAACGCAGTCACTTTTCAGCTCAAACGAAGCTACATCGTTCACGAAGATCACACGTTTCTCGCTCTTAACTGAAAAGCATTGGGTGTTAGACGGCATGTGGTTTGTATCAGTTTCATAAGCGGAGTTGAACTAGCTATGTACCGTATGTGTAGGAAACACAGTTTTTTTGTTCTGAGCACACTCACGTTTTTGCTGTATTAGAGACTCTAGAAAGCAAGAGCGTGCTTCTTTCTCTAAAGCAGAGTGTGTTCCATGGATGAGAACTGTGCTGTGTGTTTCCCTTCAGAAATGGAGTTAAATCTCAGACTCTGTGTCTTCCTTCGAGCAAGACTTCGTTTCAGGAAAACGCAGTCACTTTTCAGCTCAAACGAAGCTACATTGTTCACAAAGATCACACGTTTCTCGCTCTTAACTGAAACGCGTTGGATGTTAGACGGCCTGTGTTTTGTATCAGTTTCCTAAGCGGAGTTGAACTAGATATGTTCCATATGGGTAGGAAACACAGTTCTTTTGTTCTGAGTATACTCACGTTTCTTGCTGTATTAGAGACTCTAGAAAGCAAGAGCATGCTTCTTCCTCTAAAGCAGAGTGTGTTTCATGGATGAGAACTGTGCTGTGTGTTTCCCTTCCGAAATTGAGTTAAATTCCAGGCTCTGTGTCTTCCTACAAGCAAGACTTCATTTCAGGTAAACGCAGTCACTTTTCAGCTCAAATGAAGCTACATCGTTCACGAAGATCACATGTTTCTCGCTCTTAACTGAAAAGCATTGGGTGTTAGACGGTATGTGGTTTGTATCAGTTTCATAAGCGGAGTTGAACTAGCTATGTACCGTATGTATAGGAAACACAGTTCTTTTTTTCTGAGCACACTCAGGTTTCTTGCTGTATTAGAGAATCTAGAAAGCAAGAGCGTGCTTCTTTCTCTAAAACAGAGTGTGTTTCATGGATGAGAACTGTGCTGTGTGTTTCCCTTCAGAAAGGGAGTTAAATTCCAAGGTCTGTGTCTTCCTACAAGCAAGACATCGTTTCAGGTAAACGCAGTCACTTTTCAGCTCAAACGAAGCTACATCGTTCACGAAGATCACACGTTTCTCGCTCTTAACTGAAAAGCATTGGGTGTTAGACGGTATGTGGTTTGTATCAGTTTCATAAGCGGAGTTGAACTAGCTATGTACCGTATGTGTAGGAAACACAGTTCTTTTGTTCTGAGCACACTCACGTTTTTGCTGTATTAGAGACTCTAGAAAGCAAGAGCGTGCTTCTTTCTCTAAAGCAGAGTGTGTTTCATGGATGAGAACTGTGCTGTGTGTTTCCCTTCAGAAATGGAGTTAAATCTCAGACTCTGTGTCTTCCTTCGAGCAAGACTTCGTTTCAGGAAAACGCAGTCACTTTTCAGCTCAAACGAAGCTACATCGTTCACAAAGATCACACGTTTCTCGCTCTTAACTGAAAAGCGTTGGATGTTAGACGGCCTGTGTTTTGTATCAGTTTCCTAAGCGGAGTTGAACTAGATATGTTCCATATGTGTAGGAAACACAGTTCTTTTGTTCTGAGTACACTCACGTTTCTTGCTGTATTAGAGACACTAGAAAGAAAGAGTGTGCTTCTTTCTCTAAAGCAGAGTGTGTTTCATGGATGAGAACTGTGCTGTGTGTTTCCCTTCAGAAATCTAGATAAATCCCAGGCTCTGTGTCTTCCTACAAGCAAGACTTCGTTTCAGGTAAACACAGTCACATTCAGCTCAAACGAAGCTACATCGTTCATGAAGATCACACGTTTCTCGCTCTTAACTGAAAAGCATTGGGTGTTAGACGGTATGTGGTTTGTATCAGTTTCATAAGCGGAGTTGAACTAGCTATGTACCGTATGTATAGGAAACACAGTTCTTTTGTTCTGAGCACACTCAGGTTTCTTGCTGTATTAGAGAATCTAGAAAGCAAGAGCGTGCTTCTTTCTCTAAAGCACAGTGTGTTTCATGGATGAGAACTGTGCTGTGTGTTTCCCTTCAGAAAGGGAGTTAAATTCCAAGGTCTGTGTCTTCCAACAAGCAAGACATCGTTTCAGGTAAACGCAGTCACTTTTCAGCTCAAACGAAGCTACATCGTTCACGAAGATCACACGTTTCTCGCTCTTAACTGAAAAGCATTGGGTGTTAGACGGTATGTGGTTTGTATCAGTTTCATAAGCGGAGTTGAACTAGCTATGTACCGTATGTGTAGGAAACACAGTTCTTTTGTTCTGAGCACACTCACGTTTTTGCTGTATTAGAGACTCTAGAAAGCAAGAGCGTGCTTCTTTCTCTAAAGCAGAGTGTGTTCCATGGATGAGAACTGTGCTGTGTGTTTCCCTTCAGAAATGGAGTTAAATCTCAGACTCTGTGTCTTCCTTCGAGCAAGACTTCGTTTCAGGAAAACACAGTCACTTTTCAGCTCAAACGAAGCTACATTGTTCACAAAGATCACACGTTTCTCGCTCTTAACTGAAAAGCGTTGGATGTTAGACGGCCTGTGTTTTGTATCAGTTTCCTAAGCGGAGTTGAACTAGATATGTTCCATATGTGTAGGAAACACAGTTCTTTTGTTCTGAGTACACTCACGTTTCTTGCTGTATTAGAGAATCTAGAAAGCAAGAGCGTGCTTCTTCCTCTAAAGCAGAGTGTGTTTCATTAATGAGTACTGTGCTGTGTGTTTCCCTTCAGAAATGGAGTTAAATTCCAGGCTCTGTGTCTTCCTACAAGCAAGACTTCATTTCAGGTAAACGCAGTCACTTTTCAGCTCAAATGAAGCTACATCGTTCACGAAGATCACACGTTTCTCGCTCTTAACTGAAAAGCATTGGGTGTTAGACGGTATGTGGTTTGTATCAGTTTCGTAAGCGGAGTTGAACTAGCTATGTACCGTATGTATAGGAAACACAGTTCTTTTGTTCTGAGCACACTCAGGTTTCTTGCTGTATTAGAGAATCTAGAAAGCAAGAGCGTGCTTCTTTCTCTAAAGCAGAGTGTGTTTCATGGATGAGAACTGTGCTGTGTGTTTCCCTTCAGAAAAGGAGTTAAATTCCAAGGTCTGTGTCTTCCTACAAGCAAGACTTCGTTTCAGGTAAACGCAGTCACTTTTCAGCTCAAACGAAGCTACATCGTTCACGAAGATCACACGTTTCTCGCTCTTAACTGAAAAGCATTGGGTGTTAGACGGTATGTGGTTTGTATCAGTTTCATAAGCGGAGTTGAACTAGCTATGTACCGTATGTGTAGGAAACACAGTTCTTTTGTTCTGAGCACACTCACGTTTCTTGCTGTATTAGAGACTCTAGAAAGCAAGAGCGTGCTTCTTTCTCTAAAGCAGAGTGTGTTCCATGGATGAGAACTGTGCTGTGTGTTTCCCTTCAGAAATGGAGTTAAATCTCAGACTCTGTGTCTTCCTTCGAGGAAGACTTCGTTTCAGGAAAACACAGTCACTTTTCAGCTCAAACGAAGCTACATTGTTCACAAAGATCACACGTTTCTCGCTCTTAACTGAAAAGCGTTGGATGTTAGACGGCCTGTGTTTTGTATCAGTTTCCTAAGCGGAGTTGAACTAGATATGTTCCATATGTGTAGGAAACACAGTTCTTTTGTTCTGAGTACACTCACGTTTCTTGCTGTATTAGAGAATCTAGAAAGCAAGAGCATGCTTCTTCCTCTAAACCAGAGTGTGTTTCATGGATGAGAACTGTGCTGTGTGTTTCCCTTCAGAAATGGATTAAATTCCAGGCTCTGTGTCTTCCTACAAGCAAGACTTCATTTCAGGTAAACGCAGTCACTTTTCAGCTCAAATGAAGCTACATCGTTCACGAAGATCACACGTTTCTCGCTCTTAACTGAAAAGCATTGGGTGTTAGACGGTATGTGGTTTGTATCAGTTTCATAAGCGGAGTTGAACTAGCTATGTACCGTATATATAGGAAACACAGTTCTTTTGTTCTGAGCACACTCAGGTTTCTTGCTGTATTAGAGAATCTAGAAAGCAAGAGCGTGCTTCTTTCTCTAAAGCAGAGTGTGTTTCATGGATGAGAACTGTGCTGTGTGTTTCCCTTCAGAAAGGGAGTTAAATTCCAAGGTCTGTGTCTTCCTACAAGCAAGACATCGTTTCAGGTAAACGCAGTCACTTTTCAGCTCAAACGAAGCTACATCGTTCACGAAGATCACACGTTTCTCGCTCTTAACTGAAAAGCATTGGGTGTTAGATGGCATGTGGTTTGTATCAGTTTCATAAGCGGAGTTGAACTAGCTATGTACCGTATGTGTAGGAAACACAGTTTTTTTGTTCTGAGCACACTCACGTTTTTGCTGTATTAGAGACTCTAGAAAGCAAGAGCGTGCTTCTTTCTCTAAAGCAGAGTGTGTTCCATGGATGAGAACTGTGCTGTGTGTTTCCCTTCAGAAATGGAGTTAAATCTCAGACTCTGTGTCTTCCTTCGAGCAAGACTTCATTTCAGGAAAATGCAGTCACTTTTCAGCTCAAACGAAGCTACATTGTTCACAAAGATCACACGTTTCTCGCTCTTAACTGAAACGCGTTGGATGTTAGAAGGCCTGTGTTTTGTATCAGTTTCCTAAGCGGAGTTGAACTAGATATGTTCCATATGGGTAGGAAACACAGTTCTTTTGTTCTGAGTATACTCACGTTTCTTGCTGTATTAGAGACTCTAGAAAGCAAGAGCATGCTTCTTCCTCTAAAGCAGAGTGTGTTTCATGGATGAGAACTGTGCTGTGTGTTTCCCTTCCGAAATTGAGTTAAATTCCAGGCTCTGTGTCTTCCTACAAGCAAGACTTCATTTCAGGTAAACGCAGTCACTTTTCAGCTCAAATGAAGCTACATCGTTCACGAAGATCACATGTTTCTCGCTCTTAACTGAAAAGCATTGGGTGTTAGACGGTATGTGGTTTGTATCAGTTTCATAAGCGGAGTTGAACTAGCTATGTACCGTATGTATAGGAAACACAGTTCTTTTTTTCTGAGCACACTCAGGTTTCTTGCTGTATTAGAGAATCTAGAAAGCAAGAGCGTGCTTCTTTCTCTAAAGCAGAGTGTGTTTCATGGATGAAAACTGTGCTGTGTGTTTCCCTTCAGAAAGGGAGTTAAATTCCAAGGTCTGTGTCTTCCTACAAGCAAGACATCGTTTCAGGTAAACGCAGTCACTTTTCAGCTCAAACGAAGCTACATCGTTCACGAAGATCACACGTTTCTCGCTCTTAACTGAAAAGCATTGGGTGTTAGACGGTATGTGGTTTGTATCAGTTTCATAAGCGGAGTTGAACTAGCTATGTACCGTATGTGTAGGAAACACAGTTCTTTTGTTCTGAGCACACTCACGTTTTTGCTGTATTAGAGACTCTAGAAAGCAAGAGCGTGCTTCTTTCTCTAAAGCAGAGTGTGTTTCATGGATGAGAACTGTGCTGTGTGTTTCCCTTCAGAAATGGAGTTAAATCTCAGACTCTGTGTCTTCCTTCGAGCAAGACTTCGTTTCAGGAAAACGCAGTCACTTTTCAGCTCAAACGAAGCTACATCGTTCACAAAGATCACACGTTTCTCGCTCTTAACTGAAAAGCGTTGGATGTTAGACGGCCTGTGTTTTGTATCAGTTTCCTAAGCGGAGTTGAACTAGATATGTTCCATATGTGTAGGAAACACAGTTCTTTTGTTCTGAGTACACTCACGTTTCTTGCTGTATTAGAGACACTAGAAAGAAAGAGTGTGCTTCTTTCTCTAAAGCAGAGTGTGTTTCATGGATGAGAACTGTGCTGTGTGTTTCCCTTCAGAAATCGAGATAAATCCCAGAAATCTCTAGAAAGCAAGAGCGTGCTTCTTTCTCTAAAGCAGAGTTTGTTTCATGGATGAGAACTGTGCTGTGTGTTTCCCTTCAGAAATGGAGTTAAATCCCAGGCTCTGTGTCTTCCTACAAGCAAGACTTTGGTACAGGTAAACGCAGTCACTTTTCAGCTCAAACGAAGCTAGATTGTTCACTAAGATTACACGTTTCTCGCTCTTAAATGAAAAGCCATGGATGTTAGACGGCCTGTGGTTTGTATCAGTTTCCTAAGCGGAGTTGAACTGGATATGTTCCGTATGTGTAGGAAACACAGTTCTTTTGTTCTGAGTACACTCACGTTTCTTGCTGTATTAGAGAATCTAGAAAGCAAGAGCATGCTTCTTCCTCTAAACCAGAGTGTGTTTCATGGATGAGAACTGTGCTGTGTGTTTCCCTTCAGAAATGGAGTTAAATCTCAGACTCTGTGTCTTCCTTCGAGCAAGACTTCGTTTCAGGAAAACACAGTCACTTTTCAGCTCAAACGAAGCTACATTGTTCACAAAGATCACACGTTTCTCGCTCTTAACTGAAAAGCGTTGGATGTTAGACGGCCTGTGTTTTGTATCAGTTTCCTAAGCGGAGTTGAACTAGATATGTTCCATATGTGTAGGAAACACAGTTCTTTTGTTCTGAGTACACTCACGTTTCTTGCTGTATTAGAGAATCTAGAAAGCAAGAGCGTGCTTCTTCCTCTAAAGCAGAGTGTGTTTCATTAATGAGTACTGTGCTGTGTGTTTCCCTTCAGAAATGGAGTTAAATTCCAGGCTCTGTGTCTTCCTACAAGCAAGACTTCATTTCAGGTAAACGCAGTCACTTTTCAGCTCAAACGAAGCTACATCGTTCACGAAGATCACACGTTTCTCGCTCTTAACTGAAAAGCATTGGGTGTTAGACGGTATGTGGTTTGTATCAGTTTCGTAAGCGGAGTTGAACTAGCTATGTACCGTATGTATAGGAAACACAGTTCTTTTGTTCTGAGCACACTCAGGTTTCTTGCTGTATTAGAGAATCTAGAAAGCAAGAGCGTGCTTCTTTCTCTAAAGCAGAGTGTGTTTCATGGATGAGAACTGTGCTGTGTGTTTCCTTTCAGAAAATGAGTTAAATTCCAAGGTCTGTGTCTTCCTACAAGCAAGACTTCATTTCAGGTAAACGCAGTCACTTTTCAGCTCAAACGAAGCTACATCGTTCACGAAGATCACACGTTTCTCGCTCTTAACTGAAAAGCATTGGGTGTTAGACGGTATGTGGTTTGTATCAGTTTCATAAGCGGAGTTGAACTAGCTATCTACCGTATGTGTAGGAAACACAGTTCTTTTGTTCTGAGCACACTCACGTTTCTTGCTGTATTAGAGACTCTAGAAAGCAAGAGCGTGCTTCTTTCTCTAAAGCAGAGTGTGTTCCATGGATGAGAACTGTGCTGTGTGTTTCCCTTCAGAAATGGAGTTAAATCTCAGACTCTGTGTCTTCCTTCGAGGAAGACTTCGTTTCAGGAAAACACAGTCACTTTTCAGCTCAAACGAAGCTACATTGTTCACAAAGATCACACGTTTCTCGCTCTTAACTGAAAAGCGTTGGTTGTTAGACGGCCTGTGTTTTGTATCAGTTTCCTAAGCGGAGTTGAACTAGATATGTTCCATATGTGTAGGAAACACAGTTCTTTTGTTCTGAGTACACTCACGTTTCTTGCTGTATTAGAGAATCTAGAAAGCAAGAGCATGCTTCTTCCTCTAAACCAGAGTGTGTTTCATGGATGAGAACTGTGCTGTGTGTTTCCCTTCAGAAATGGATTAAATTCCAGGCTCTGTGTCTTCCTACAAGCAAGACTTCATTTCAGGTAAACGCAGTCACTTTTCAGCTCAAATGAAGCTACATCGTTCACGAAGATCACACGTTTCTCGCTCTTAACTGAAAAGCATTGGGTGTTAGACGGTATGTGGTTTGTATCAGTTTCATAAGCGGAGTTGAACTAGCTATGTACCGTATGTATAGGAAACACAGTTCTTTTGTTCTGAGCACACTCAGGTTTCTTGCTGTATTAGAGAATCTAGAAAGCAAGAGCGTGCTTCTTTCTCTAAAGCAGAGTGTGTTTCATGGATGAGAACTGTGCTGTGTGTTTCCCTTCAGAAAGGGAGTTAAATTCCAAGGTCTGTGTCTTCCTACAAGCAAGACATCGTTTCAGGTAAACGCAGTCACTTTTCAGCTCAAACGAAGCTACATCGTTCACGAAGATCACACGTTTCTCGCTCTTAACTGAAAAGCATTGGGTGTTAGACGGCATGTGGTTTGTATCAGTTTCATAAGCGGAGTTGAACTAGCTATGTACCGTATGTGTAGGAAACACAGTTTTTTTGTTCTGAGCACACTCACGTTTTTGCTGTATTAGAGACTCTAGAAAGCAAGAGCGTGCTTCTTTCTCTAAAGCAGAGTGTGTTCCATGGATGAGAACTGTGCTGTGTGTTTCCCTTCAGAAATGGAGTTAAATCTCAGACTCTGTGTCTTCCTTCGAGCAAGACTTCATTTCAGGAAAACGCAGTCACTTTTCAGCTCAAACGAAGCTACATTGTTCACAAAGATCACACGTTTCTCGCTCTTAACTGAAACGCGTTGGATGTTAGAAGGCCTGTGTTTTGTATCAGTTTCCTAAGCGGAGTTGAACTAGATATGTTCCATATGGGTAGGAAACACAGTTCTTTTGTTCTGAGTATACTCACGTTTCTTGCTGTATTAGAGACTCTAGAAAGCAAGAGCATGCTTCTTCCTCTAAAGCAGAGTGTGTTTCATGGATGAGAACTGTGCTGTGTGTTTCCCTTCCGAAATTGAGTTAAATTCCAGGCTCTGTGTCTTCCTACAAGCAAGACTTCATTTCAGGTAAACGCAGTCACTTTTCAGCTCAAATGAAGCTACATCGTTCACGAAGATCACATGTTTCTCGCTCTTAACTGAAAAGCATTGGGTGTTAGACGGTATGTGGTTTGTATCAGTTTCATAAGCGGAGTTGAACTAGCTATGTACCGTATGTATAGGAAACACAGTTCTTTTTTTCTGAGCACACTCAGGTTTCTTGCTGTATTAGAGAATCTAGAAAGCAAGAGCGTGCTTCTTTCTCTAAAGCAGAGTGTGTTTCATGGATGAAAACTGTGCTGTGTGTTTCCCTTCAGAAAGGGAGTTAAATTCCAAGGTCTGTGTCTTCCTACAAGCAAGACATCGTTTCAGGTAAACGCAGTCACTTTTCAGCTCAAACGAAGCTACATCGTTCACGAAGATCACACGTTTCTCGCTCTTAACTGAAAAGCATTGGGTGTTAGACGGTATGTGGTTTGTATCAGTTTCATAAGCGGAGTTGAACTAGCTATGTACCGTATGTGTAGGAAACACAGTTCTTTTGTTCTGAGCACACTCACGTTTTTGCTGTATTAGAGACTCTAGAAAGCAAGAGCGTGCTTCTTTCTCTAAAGCAGAGTGTGTTTCATGGATGAGAACTGTGCTGTGTGTTTCCCTTCAGAAATGGAGTTAAATCTCAGACTCTGTGTCTTCCTTCGAGCAAGACTTCGTTTCAGGAAAACGCAGTCACTTTTCAGCTCAAACGAAGCTACATCGTTCACAAAGATCACACGTTTCTCGCTCTTAACTGAAAAGCGTTGGATGTTAGACGGCCTGTGTTTTGTATCAGTTTCCTAAGCGGAGTTGAACTAGATATGTTCCATATGTGTAGGAAACACAGTTCTTTTGTTCTGAGTACACTCACGTTTCTTGCTGTATTAGAGACACTAGAAAGAAAGAGTGTGCTTCTTTCTCTAAAGCAGAGTGTGTTTCATGGATGAGAACTGTGCTGTGTGTTTCCCTTCAGAAATCGAGATAAATCCCAGAAATCTCTAGAAAGCAAGAGCGTGCTTCTTTCTCTAAAGCAGAGTTTGTTTCATGGATGAGAACTGTGCTGTGTGTTTCCCTTCAGAAATGGAGTTAAATCCCAGGCTCTGTGTCTTCCTACAAGCAAGACTTTGGTACAGGTAAACGCAGTCACTTTTCAGCTCAAACGAAGCTAGATTGTTCACTAAGATTACACGTTTCTCGCTCTTAAATGAAAAGCCATGGATGTTAGACGGCCTGTGGTTTGTATCAGTTTCCTAAGCGGAGTTGAACTGGATATGTTCCGTATGTGTAGGAAACACAGTTCTTTTGTTCTGAGTACACTCACGTTTCTTGCTGTATTAGAGAATCTAGAAAGCAAGAGCATGCTTCTTCCTCTAAACCAGAGTGTGTTTCATGGATGAGAACTGTGCTGTGTGTTTCCCTTCAGAAATGGAGTTAAATCCCAGGCTCTGTGTCTTCCTACAAGCAAGACTTCGTTTCAGGTAAACACAGTCACTTTTCAGCTCAAACGAAGCTACATTGTTCACAAAGATCACACGTTTCTTGCTCTTAACTGAAAAGCATTGGATGTTAGAAGGCCTGTGGTTTGTATCAGTTTTCTATGCGGAGTTGAACTAGATATGTTCCCTATGTGTAGGAAAAACAGTTCTTTTGTTCTGAGTACACTAACATTTCTTGCTGTATTAGAGACACTAGAAAGAAAGAGTGTGCTTCTTTCTCTAAAGAAGAGTGTGTTTCATGGATGAGAACTGTGCTATGTGTTTCCCTTCAGAAATCTAGATAAATCCCAGGCTCTGTGTCTTCCTACAAGCAAGACTTCGTTTCAGGTAAACACAGTCACATTCAGCTCAAACGAAGCTACATCGTTCATGAAGATCACACGTTTCTCGCTCTTAACTGAAAAGCATTGGGTGTTAGACGGTATGTGGTTTGTATCAGTTTCATAAGCGGAGTTGAACTAGCTATGTACCGTATGTATAGGAAACACAGTTCTTTTGTTCTGAGCACACTCAGGTTTCTTGCTGTATTAGAGAATCTAGAAAGCAAGAGCGTGCTTCTTTCTCTAAAGCACAGTGTGTTTCATGGATGAGAACTGTGCTGTGTGTTTCCCTTCAGAAAGGGAGTTAAATTCCAAGGTCTGTGTCTTCCTACAAGCAAGACATCGTTTCAGGTAAACGCAGTCACTTTTCAGCTCAAACGAAGCTACATCGTTCACGAAGATCACACGTTTCTCGCTCTTAACTGAAAAGCATTGGGTGTTAGACGGTATGTGGTTTGTATCAGTTTCATAAGCGGAGTTGAACTAGCTATGTACCGTATGTGTAGGAAACACAGTTCTTTTGTTCTGAGCACACTCACGTTTTTGCTGTATTAGAGACTCTAGAAAGCAAGAGCGTGCTTCTTTCTCTAAAGCAGAGTGTGTTCCATGGATGAGAACTGTGCTGTGTGTTTCCCTTCAGAAATGGAATTAAATCTCAGACTCTGTGTCTTCCTTCGAGCAAGACTTCGTTTCAGGAAAACACAGTCACTTTTCAGCTCAAACGAAGCTACATTGTTCACAAAGATCACACGTTTCTCGCTCTTAACTGAAAAGCGTTGGATGTTAGACGGCCTGTGTTTTGTATCAGTTTCCTAAGCGGAGTTGAACTAGATATGTTCCATATGTGTAGGAAACACAGTTCTTTTGTTCTGAGTACACTCACGTTTCTTGCTGTATTAGAGAATCTAGAAAGCAAGAGCGTGCTTCTTCCTCTAAAGCAGAGTGTGTTTCATTAATGAGTACTGTGCTGTGTGTTTCCCTTCAGAAATGGAGTTAAATTCCAGGCTCTGTGTCTTCCTACAAGCAAGACTTCATTTCAGGTAAACGCAGTCACTTTTCAGCTCAAATGAAGCTACATCGTTCACGAAGATCACACGTTTCTCGCTCTTAACTGAAAAGCATTGGGTGTTAGACGGTATGTGGTTTGTATCAGTTTCGTAAGCGGAGTTGAACTAGCTATGTACCGTATGTATAGGAAACACAGTTCTTTTGTTCTGAGCACACTCAGGTTTCTTGCTGTATTAGAGAATCTAGAAAGCAAGAGCGTGCTTCTTTCTCTAAAGCAGAGTGTGTTTCATGGATGAGAACTGTGCTGTGTGTTTCCCTTCAGAAAAGGAGTTAAATTCCAAGGTCTGTGTCTTCCTACAAGCAAGACTTCGTTTCAGGTAAACGCAGTCACTTTTCAGCTCAAACGAAGCTACATCGTTCACGAAGATCACACGTTTCTCGCTCTTAACTGAAAAGCATTGGGTGTTAGACGGTATGTGGTTTGTATCAGTTTCATAAGCGGAGTTGAACTAGCTATGTACCGTATGTGTAGGAAACACAGTTCTTTTGTTCTGAGCACACTCACGTTTCTTGCTGTATTAGAGACTCTAGAAAGCAAGAGCGTGCTTCTTTCTCTAAAGCAGAGTGTGTTCCATGGATGAGAACTGTGCTGTGTGTTTCCCTTCAGAAATGGAGTTAAATCTCAGACTCTGTGTCTTCCTTCGAGCAAGACTTCGTTTCAGGAAAACACAGTCACTTTTCAGCTCAAACGAAGCTACATTGTTCACAAAGATCACACGTTTCTCGCTCTTAACTGAAAAGCGTTGGATGTTAGACGGCCTGTGTTTTGTATCAGTTTCCTAAGCGGAGTTGAACTAGATATGTTCCATATGTGTAGGAAACACAGTTCTTTTGTTCTGAGTACACTCACGTTTCTTGCTGTATTAGAGAATCTAGAAAGCAAGAGCGTGCTTCTTCCTCTAAAGCAGAGTGTGTTTCATTAATGAGTACTGTGCTGTGTGTTTCCCTTCAGAAATGGAGTTAAATTCCAGGCTCTGTGTCTTCCTACAAGCAAGACTTCATTTCAGGTAAACGCAGTCACTTTTCAGCTCAAATGAAGCTACATCGTTCACGAAGATCACACATTTCTCGCTCTTAACTGAAAAGCATTGGGTGTTAGACGGTATGTGGTTTGTATCAGTTTCGTAAGCGGAGTTGAACTAGCTATGTACCGTATGTATAGGAAACACAGTTCTTTTGTTCTGAGCACACTCAGGTTTCTTGCTGTATTAGAGAATCTAGAAAGCAAGAGCGTGCTTCTTTCTCTAAAGCAGAGTGTGTTTCATGGATGAGAACTGTGCTGTGTGTTTCCCTTCAGAAAAGGAGTTAAATTCCAAGGTCTGTGTCTTCCTACAAGCAAGACTTCGTTTCAGGTAAACGCAGTCACTTTTCAGCTCAAACGAAGCTACATCGTTCACGAAGATCACACGTTTCTCGCTCTTAACTGAAAAGCATTGGGTGTTAGACGGTATGTGGTTTGTATCAGTTTCATAAGCGGAGTTGAACTAGCTATGTACCGTATGTGTAGGAAACACAGTTCTTTTGTTCTGAGCACACTCACGTTTCTTGCTGTATTAGAGACTCTAGAAAGCAAGAGCGTGCTTCTTTCTCTAAAGCAGAGTGTGTTCCATGGATGAGAACTGTGCTGTGTGTTTCCCTTCAGAAATGGAGTTAAATCTCAGACTCTGTGTCTTCCTTCGAGCAAGACTTCGTTTCAGGAAAACGCAGTCACTTTTCAGCTCAAACGAAGCTACATTGTTCACAAAGATCACACGTTTCTCGCTCTTAACTGAAAAGCGTTGGATGTTAGACGGCCTGTGTTTTGTATCAGTTTCCTAAGCGGAGTTGAACTAGATATGTTCCATATGTGTAGGAAACACAGTTCTTTTGTTCTGAGTACACTCACGTTTCTTGCTGTATTAGAGAATCTAGAAAGCAAGAGCGTGCTTCTTCCTCTAAAGCAGAGTGTGTTTCATTAATGAGTACTGTGCTGTGTGTTTCCCTTCAGAAATGGAGTTAAATTCCAGGCTCTGTGTCTTCCTACAAGCAAGACTTCATTTCAGGTAAACACAGTCACTTTTCAGCTCAAATGAAGCTACATCGTTCACGAAGATCACACGTTTCTCGCTCTTAACTGAAAAGCATTGGGTGTTAGACGGTATGTGGTTTGTATCAGTTTCGTAAGCGGAGTTGAACTAGCTATGTACCGTATGTATAGGAAACACAGTTCTTTTGTTCTGAGCACACTCAGGTTTCTTGCTGTATTAGAGAATCTAGAAAGCAAGAGCGTGCTTCTTTCTCTAAAGCAGAGTGTGTTTCATGGATGAGAACTGTGCTGTGTGTTTCCCTTCAGAAAAGGAGTTAAATTCCAAGGTCTGTGTCTTCCTACAAGCAAGACTTCGTTTCAGGTAAACGCAGTCACTTTTCAGCTCAAACGAAGCTACATCGTTCACGAAGATCACACGTTTCTCGCTCTTAACTGAAAAGCATTGGGTGTTAGACGGTATGTGTTTTGTATCAGTTTCATAAGCGGAGTTGAACTAGCTATGTACCGTATGTATAGGAAACACAGTTCTTTTGTTCTGAGCACACTCACGTTTCTTGCTGTATTAGAGACTCTAGAAAGCAAGAGCGTGCTTCTTTCTCTAAAGCAGAGTGTGTTCCATGGATGAGAACTGTGCTGTGTGTTTCCCTTCAGAAATGGAGTTAAATCTCAGACTCTGTGTCTTCCTTCGAGCAAGACTTCGTTTCAGGAAAACGCAGTCACTTTTCAGCTCAAACGAAGCTACATTGTTCACAAAGATCACACGTTTCTCGCTCTTAACTGAAAAGCGTTGGATGTTAGACGGCCTGTGTTTTGTATCAGTTTCCTAAGCGGAGTTGAACTAGATATGTTCCATATGTGTAGGAAACACAGTTCTTTTGTTCTGAGTACACTCACGTTTCTTGCTGTATTAGAGACTCTAGAAAGCAAGAGCGTGCTTCTTTCTCTAAAGCAGAGTGTGTTTCATGGATGAGAACTGTGCTGTGTGTTTCCCTTCAGAAATGGAGTTAAATCCCAGGCTCTGTGTCTTCCTACAAGCAAGACTTCTTTTCAGGTAAACGCAGTCAATTTTCAGCTCAAACGAAGCTACATGGTTCACAAAGATCACAAGTTTCTCGCACTTAACTGAAAAGCATTGGATGTTAGACTGCCTGTGGTTTGTATCAGTTTCCTAAGAGGAGTTGAACTAGATATGTTCCGTATGTGTAGGAAACACAGTTCTTTTGTTCTGAGCACACTCACGTTTCTTGCTGTATTAGAGACTCTAGGAAGCAAGAGCGTGCTTCTTTCTGTAAAGCAGAGTGTGTTTCATGGATGAGAACTGTGCTGTGTGTTTCCCTTCAGAAATGGAGATAAATCCAAGGCTCTGTGTCTTCCTACAAGCAAGACTTCGCTTCAGGTAAACACAGTCACATTCAGCTCAAACGAAGCTACATTGTTCATGAAGATCACACATTTCTCGCTCTTAATTGAAAAGCATTGGATCTTAGACGGCCTGTGGTTTGTATCAGTTTCCTAAGCGGAGTTGAACTGGATATGTTCCGTATGTGTAGGAAACACAGTTCTTTTGTTCTGAGTACACTCACGTTTCTTGCTGTATTAGAGAATCTAGAAAGCAAGAGCATGCTTCTTCCTCTAAACCAGAGTGTGTTTCATGGATGAGAACTGTGCTGTGTGTTTCCCTTCAGAAAGGGAGTTAAATTCCAAGGTCTGTGTCTTCCTACAAGCAAGACATCGTTTCAGGTAAACGCAGTCACTTTTCAGCTCAAATGAAGCTACATCGTTCACGAAGATCACACGTTTCTCGCTCTTAACTGAAAAGCATTGGGTGTTAGACGGTATGTGGTTTGTATCAGTTTCATAAGCGGAGTTGAACTAGCTATGTTCCATATGTGTAGGAAACACAGTTCTTTTGTTCTGAGTACACTCACGTTTCTTGCTGTATTAGAGACTCTAGAAAGCAAGAGCGTGCTTCTTTCTCTAAAGCAGAGTGTGTTCCATGGATGAGAACTGTGCTGTGTGTTTCCCTTCAGAAATGGAGTTAAATCTCAGACTCTGTGTCTTCCTTCGAGCAAGACTTCGTTTCAGGAAAACGCAGTCACTTTTCAGCTCAAACGAAGCTACATTGTTCACAAAGATCACACGTTTCTCGCTCTTAACTGAAAAGCGTTGGATGTTAGACGGCCTGTGTTTTGTATCAGTTTCCTAAGCGGAGTTGAACTAGATATGTTCCATATGTGTAGGAAACACAGTTCTTTTGTTCTGAGTACACTCACGTTTCTTGCTGTATTAGAGACTCTAGAAAGCAAGAGCGTGCTTCTTTCTCTAAAGCAGAGTGTGTTTCATGGATGAGAACTGTGCTGTGTGTTTCCCTTCAGAAATGGAGTTAAATCCCAGGCTCTGTGTCTTCCTACAAGCAAGACTTCTTTTCAGGTAAACGCAGTCAATTTTCAGCTCAAACGAAGCTACATGGTTCACAAAGATCACAAGTTTCTCGCACTTAACTGAAAAGCATTGGATGTTAGACTGCCTGTGGTTTGTATCAGTTTCCTAAGAGGAGTTGAACTAGATATGTTCCGTATGTGTAGGAAACACAGTTCTTTTGTTCTGAGCACACTCACGTTTCTTGCTGTATTAGAGACTCTAGAAAGCAAGAGCGTGCTTGTTTCTCTAAAGCAGAGTGTGTTTCATGGATGAGAACTGTGCTGTGTGTTTCCCTTCAGAAATGGAGATAAATCCAAGGCTCTGTGTCTTCCTACAAGCAAGACTTCGCTTCAGGTAAACACAGTCACATTCAGCTCAAACGAAGCTACATTGTTCATGAAGATCACACATTTCTCGCTCTTAATTGAAAAGCATTGGATCTTAGACGGCCTGTGGTTTGTATCAGTTTCCTAAGCGGAGTTGAACTGGATATGTTCCGTATGTGTAGGAAACACAGTTCTTTTGTTCTGAGCACACTCACGTTTTTGCTGTATTAGAGACTCTAGAAAGCAAGAGCGTGCTTCTTTCTGTAAAGCAGAGTGTGTTTCATGGATGAGAACTGTGCTTTGTGTTTCCCTTCAGAAATGGAGATAAATCCAAGGCTCTGTGTCTTCCTACAAGCAAGACTTTGCTTCAGGTAAACCCAGTCACATTCAGCTCAAACGAAGCTACATTGTTCATGAAGATCACACATTTCTCGCTCTTAATTGAAAAGCATTGGATCTTAGACGGCCTGTGGTATTTATCAGTTTCCTAAGCGGAGTTGAACTGGATATGTTCCGTATGTGTAGGAAACACAGTTCTTTTGTTCTGAGTACACTCACGTTTCTTGCTGTATTAGAGAATCTAGAAAGCAAGAGCATGCTTCTTCCTCTAAACCAGAGTGTGTTTCATGGATGAGAACTGTGCTGTGTGTTTCCCTTCAGAAATGGAGTTAAATTCCAGGCTCTGTGTCTTCCTACAAGCAAGACTTCATTTCAGGTAAACACAGTCACTTTTCAGCTCAAATGAAGCTACATCGTTCACGAAGATCACACGTTTCTCGCTCTTAACTGAAAAGCATTGGGTGTTAGACGGTATGTGGTTTGTATCAGTTTCGTAAGCGGAGTTGAACTAGCTATGTACCGTATGTATAGGAAACACAGTTCTTTTGTTCTGAGCACACTCAGGTTTCTTGCTGTATTAGAGAATCTAGAAAGCAAGAGCGTGCTTCTTTCTCTAAAGCAGAGTGTGTTTCATGGATGAGAACTGTGCTGTGTGTTTCCCTTCAGAAAAGGAGTTAAATTCCAAGGTCTGTGTCTTCCTACAAGCAAGACTTCGTTTCAGGTAAACGCAGTCACTTTTCAGCTCAAACGAAGCTACATCGTTCACGAAGATCACACGTTTCTCGCTCTTAACTGAAAAGCATTGGGTGTTAGACGGTATGTGTTTTGTATCAGTTTCATAAGCGGAGTTGAACTAGCTATGTACCGTATGTATAGGAAACACAGTTCTTTTGTTCTGAGCACACTCACGTTTCTTGCTGTATTAGAGACTCTAGAAAGCAAGAGCGTGCTTCTTTCTCTAAAGCAGAGTGTGTTCCATGGATGAGAACTGTGCTGTGTGTTTCCCTTCAGAAATGGAGTTAAATCTCAGACTCTGTGTCTTCCTTCGAGCAAGACTTCGTTTCAGGAAAACGCAGTCACTTTTCAGCTCAAACGAAGCTACATTGTTCACAAAGATCACACGTTTCTCGCTCTTAACTGAAAAGCGTTGGATGTTAGACGGCCTGTGTTTTGTATCAGTTTCCTAAGCGGAGTTGAACTAGATATGTTCCATATGTGTAGGAAACACAGTTCTTTTGTTCTGAGTACACTCACGTTTCTTGCTGTATTAGAGACTCTAGAAAGCAAGAGCGTGCTTCTTTCTCTAAAGCAGAGTGTGTTTCATGGATGAGAACTGTGCTGTGTGTTTCCCTTCAGAAATGGAGTTAAATCCCAGGCTCTGTGTCTTCCTACAAGCAAGACTTCTTTTCAGGTAAACGCAGTCAATTTTCAGCTCAAACGAAGCTACATGGTTCACAAAGATCACAAGTTTCTCGCACTTAACTGAAAAGCATTGGATGTTAGACTGCCTGTGGTTTGTATCAGTTTCCTAAGAGGAGTTGAACTAGATATGTTCCGTATGTGTAGGAAACACAGTTCTTTTGTTCTGAGCACACTCACGTTTCTTGCTGTATTAGAGACTCTAGGAAGCAAGAGCGTGCTTCTTTCTGTAAAGCAGAGTGTGTTTCATGGATGAGAACTGTGCTGTGTGTTTCCCTTCAGAAATGGAGATAAATCCAAGGCTCTGTGTCTTCCTACAAGCAAGACTTCGCTTCAGGTAAACACAGTCACATTCAGCTCAAACGAAGCTACATTGTTCATGAAGATCACACATTTCTCGCTCTTAATTGAAAAGCATTGGATCTTAGACGGCCTGTGGTTTGTATCAGTTTCCTAAGCGGAGTTGAACTGGATATGTTCCGTATGTGTAGGAAACACAGTTCTTTTGTTCTGAGTACACTCACGTTTCTTGCTGTATTAGAGAATCTAGAAAGCAAGAGCATGCTTCTTCCTCTAAACCAGAGTGTGTTTCATGGATGAGAACTGTGCTGTGTGTTTCCCTTCAGAAATGGAGTTAAATTCCAGGCTCTGTGTCTTCCTACAAGCAAGACTTCATTTCAGGTAAACGCAGTCACTTTTCAGCTCAAATGAAGCTACATCGTTCACGAACATCACACGTTTCTCGCTCTTAACTGAAAAGCATTGGGTGTTAGACGGTATGTGGTTTGTATCAGTTTCATAAGCGGAGTTGAACTAGCTATGTACCGTATGTATAGGAAACACAGTTCTTTTGTTCTGAGCACACTCAGGTTTCTTGCTGTATTAGAGAATCTAGAAAGCAAGAGCGTGCTTCTTTCACTAAAGCAGAGTGTGTTTCATGGATGAGAACTGTGCTGTGTGTTTCCCTTCAGAAAGTTAGTTAAATTCCAAGGTCTGTGTCTTCCTACAAGCAAGACATCGTTTCAGGTAAACGCAGTCACTTTTCAGCTCAAATGAAGCTACATCGTTCACGAAGATCACACGTTTCTCGCTCTTAACTGAAAAGCATTGGGTGTTAGACGGTATGTGGTTTGTATCAGTTTCATAAGCGGAGTTGAACTAGCTATGTTCCATATGTGTAGGAAACACAGTTCTTTTGTTCTGAGTACACTCACGTTTCTTGCTGTATTAGAGACTCTAGAAAGCAAGAGCGTGCTTCTTTCTCTAAAGCAGAGTGTGTTCCATGGATGAGAACTGTGCTGTGTGTTTCCCTTCAGAAATGGAGTTAAATCTCAGACTCTGTGTCTTCCTTCGAGCAAGACTTCGTTTCAGGAAAACGCAGTCACTTTTCAGCTCAAACGAAGCTACATTGTTCACAAAGATCACACGTTTCTCGCTCTTAACTGAAAAGCGTTGGATGTTAGACGGCCTGTGTTTTGTATCAGTTTCCTAAGCGGAGTTGAACTAGATATGTTCCATATGTGTAGGAAACACAGTTCTTTTGTTCTGAGTACACTCACGTTTCTTGCTGTATTAGAGACTCTAGAAAGCAAGAGCGTGCTTCTTTCTCTAAAGCAGAGTGTGTTTCATGGATGAGAACTGTGCTGTGTGTTTCCCTTCAGAAATGGAGTTAAATCCCAGGCTCTGTGTCTTCCTACAAGCAAGACTTCTTTTCAGGTAAACGCAGTCAATTTTCAGCTCAAACGAAGCTACATGGTTCACAAAGATCACAAGTTTCTCGCACTTAACTGAAAAGCATTGGATGTTAGACTGCCTGTGGTTTGTATCAGTTTCCTAAGAGGAGTTGAACTAGATATGTTCCGTATGTGTAGGAAACACAGTTCTTTTGTTCTGAGCACACTCACGTTTCTTGCTGTATTAGAGACTCTAGAAAGCAAGAGCGTGCTTGTTTCTCTAAAGCAGAGTGTGTTTCATGGATGAGAACTGTGCTGTGTGTTTCCCTTCAGAAATGGAGATAAATCCAAGGCTCTGTGTCTTCCTACAAGCAAGACTTCGCTTCAGGTAAACACAGTCACATTCAGCTCAAACGAAGCTACATTGTTCATGAAGATCACACATTTCTCGCTCTTAATTGAAAAGCATTGGATCTTAGACGGCCTGTGGTTTGTATCAGTTTCCTAAGCGGAGTTGAACTGGATATGTTCCGTATGTGTAGGAAACACAGTTCTTTTGTTCTGAGCACACTCACGTTTTTGCTGTATTAGAGACTCTAGAAAGCAAGAGCGTGCTTCTTTCTGTAAAGCAGAGTGTGTTTCATGGATGAGAACTGTGCTTTGTGTTTCCCTTCAGAAATGGAGATAAATCCAAGGCTCTGTGTCTTCCTACAAGCAAGACTTTGCTTCAGGTAAACCCAGTCACATTCAGCTCAAACGAAGCTACATTGTTCATGAAGATCACACATTTCTCGCTCTTAATTGAAAAGCATTGGATCTTAGACGGCCTGTGGTATTTATCAGTTTCCTAAGCGGAGTTGAACTGGATATGTTCCGTATGTGTAGGAAACACAGTTCTTTTGTTCTGAGTACACTCACGTTTCTTGCTGTATTAGAGAATCTAGAAAGCAAGAGCATGCTTCTTCCTCTAAACCAGAGTGTGTTTCATGGATGAGAACTGTGCTGTGTGTTTCCCTTCAGAAATGGAGTTAAATTCCAGGCTCTGTGTCTTCCTACAAGCAAGACTTCATTTCAGGTAAACGCAGTCACTTTTCAGCTCAAATGAAGCTACATCGTTCACGAAGATCACACGTTTCTCGCTCTTAACTGAAAAGCATTGGGTGTTAGACGGTATGTGGTTTGTATCAGTTTCATAAGCGGAGTTGAACTAGCTATGTACTGTATGTATAGGAAACACAGTTCTTTTGTTCTGAGCACACTCAGGTTTCTTGCTGTATTAGAGAATCTAGAAAGCAAGAGCGTGCTTCTTTCTCTAAAGCAGAGTGTATTTCATGGATGAGAACTGTGCTGTGTGTTTCCCTTCAGAAAGGGAGTTAAATTCCAAGGTCTGTGTCTTCCTACAAGCAAGACATCTTTTCAGGTAAACGCAGTCACTTTTCAGCTCAAATGAAGCTACATCGTTCACGAAGATCACACGTTTCTCGCTCTTAACTGAAAAGCATTGGGTGTTAGACGGTATGTGGTTTGTATCAGTTTCATAAGCGGAGTTGGACTAGCTATGTACCGTATGTGTAGGAAACACAGTTCTTTTGTTCTGAGCACACTCACGTTTTTGCTGTATTAGAGACTCTAGAAAGCAAGAGCGTGCTTCTTTCTCTAAAGCAGAGTGTGTTCCATGGATGAGAACTGTGCTGTGTGTTTCCCTTCAGAAATGGAGTTAAATCTCAGACTCTGTGTCTTCCTTCGAGCAAGACTTCGTTTCAGGAAAACGCAGTCACTTTTCAGCTCAAACGAAGCTACATTGTTCACAAAGATCACACGTTTCTCGCTCTTAACTGAAAAGCGTTAGATGTTAGACGGCCTGTGTTTTGTATCAGTTTCCTAAGCGGAGTTGAACTAGATATGTTCCATATGGGTAGGAAACACAGTTCTTTGGTTCTGAGTATACTCACGTTTCTTGCTGTATTAGAGACTCTAGAAAGCAAGAGCATGCTTCTTCCTCTAAACCAGAGTGTTTTTCATGGATGAGAACTGTGCTGTGTGTTTCCCTTTAGAAATTGAGTTAAATTCCAGGCTCTGTGTCTTCCTACAAGCAAGACTTCATTTCAGGTAAACGCAGTCACTTTTCAGCTCAAATGAAGCTACATCGTTCACGAAGATCACATGTTTCTCGCTCTTAACTGAAAAGCATTGGGTGTTAGACGGTATGTGGTTTGTATCAGTTTCATAAGCGGAGTTGAACTAGCTATGTACCGTATGTATAGGAAACACAGTTCTTTTTTTCTGAGCACACTCAGGTTTCTTGCTGTATTAGAGAATCTAGAAAGCAAGAGCGTGCTTCTTTCTCTAAAGCAGAGTGTGTTTCATGGATGAGAACTGTGCTGTGTGTTTCCCTTCAGAAAGGGAGTTAAATTCCAAGGTCTGTGTCTTCCTACAAGCAAGACTTCGTTTCAGGTAAACGCAGTCACTTTTCAGCTCAAACGAAGCTACATCGTTCACGAAGATCACACGTTTCTCGCTCTTAACTGAAAAGCATTGGGTGTTAGACGGTATGTGGTTTGTATCAGTTTCATAAGCGGAGTTGAACTAGCTATGTACCGTATGTGTAGGAAACACAGTTCTTTTGTTCTGAGCACACTCACGTTTCTTGCTGTATTAGAGACTCTAGAAAGCAAGAGCGTGCTTCTTTCTCTAAAGCAGAGTGTGTTCCATGGATGAGAACTGTGCTGTGTGTTTCCCTTCAGAAATGGAGTTAAATCTCAGACTCTGTGTCTTCCTTCGAGCAAGACTTCGTTTCAGGAAAACGCAGTCACTTTTCAGCTCAAACGAAGCTACATTGTTCACAAAGATCACACGTTTCTCGCTCTTAACTGAAAAGCGTTGGATGTTAGACGGCCTGTGTTTTGTATCAGTTTCCTAAGCGGAGTTGAACTAGATATGTTCCATATGTGTAGGAAACACAGTTCTTTTGTTCTGAGTACACTCACGTTTCTTGCTGTATTAGAGACTCTAGAAAGCAAGAGCGTGCTTCTTTCTCTAAAGCAGAGTGTGTTTCATGGATGAGAACTGTGCTGTGTGTTTCCCTTCAGAAATGGAGTTAAATCCCAGGCTCTGTGTCTTCCTACAAGCAAGACTTCGTTTCAGGTAAACGCAGTCAATTTTCAGCTCAAACGAAGCTACATGGTTCACAAAGATCACAAGTTTCTCGCACTTAACTGAAAAGCATTGGATGTTAGACTGCCTGTGGTTTGTATCAGTTTCCTAAGCGGAGTTGAACTAGATATGTTCCGTATGTGTAGGAAACACAGTTCTTTTGTTCTGAGCACACTCACGTTTCTTGCTGTATTAGAGACTCTAGAAAGCAAGAGCGTGCTTCTTTCTGTAAAGCAGAGTGTGTTTCATGGATGAGAACTGTGCTGTGTGTTTCCCTTCAGAAATGGAGATAAATCCAAGGCTCTGTGTCTTCCTACAAGCAAGACTTCGCTTCAGGTAAACACAGTCACATTCAGCTCAAACGAAGCTACATTGTTCATGAAGATCACACATTTCTCGCTCTTAATTGAAAAGCATTGGATGTTAGACGGCCTGTGGTTTGTATCAGTTTCCTAAGCGGAGTTGAACTGGATATGTTCCGTATGTGTAGGAAACACAGTTCTTTTGTTCTGAGCACACTCAGGTTTCTTGCTGTATTAGAGAATCTAGAAAGCAAGAGCGTGCTTCTTTCTCTAAAGCAGAGTGTGTTTCATGGATGAGAACTGTGCTGTGTGTTTCCCTTCAGAAAGGGAGTTAAATTCCAAGGTCTGTGTCTTCCTACAAGCAAGACATCGTTTCAGGTAAACGCAGTCACTTTTCAGCTCAAACGAAGCTACATCGTTCACGAAGATCACACGTTTCTCGCTCTTAACTGAAAAGCATTGGGTGTTAGACGGTATGTGGTTTGTATCAGTTTCATAAGCGGAGTTGAACTAGCTATGTACCGTATGTGTAGGAAACACAGTTCTTTTGTTCTGAGCACACTCACGTTTTTGCTGTATTAGAGACTCTAGAAAGCAAGAGCGTGCTTCTTTCTCTAAAGCAGAGTGTGTTCCATGGATGAGAACTGTGCTGTGTGTTTCCCTTCAGAAATGGAGTTAAATCTCAGACTCTGTGTCTTCCTTCGAGCAAGACTTCGTTTCAGGAAAACACAGTCACTTTTCAGCTCAAACGAAGCTACATTGTTCACAAAGATCACACGTTTCTCGCTCTTAACTGAAAAGCGTTGGATGTTAGACGGCCTGTGTTTTGTATCAGTTTCCTAAGCGGAGTTGAACTAGATATGTTCCATATGTGTAGGAAACACAGTTCTTTTGTTCTGAGTACACTCACGTTTCTTGCTGTATTAGAGAATCTAGAAAGCAAGAGCGTGCTTCTTCCTCTAAAGCAGAGTGTGTTTCATTAATGAGTACTGTGCTGTGTGTTTCCCTTCAGAAATGGAGTTAAATTCCAGGCTCTGTGTCTTCCTACAAGCAAGACTTCATTTCAGGTAAACGCAGTCACTTTTCAGCTCAAATGAAGCTACATCGTTCACGAAGATCACACGTTTCTCGCTCATAACTGAAAAGCATTGGGTGTTAGACGGTATGTGGTTTGTATCAGTTTCGTAAGCGGAGTTGAACTAGCTATGTACCGTATGTATAGGAAACACAGTTCTTTTGTTCTGAGCACACTCAGGTTTCTTGCTGTATTAGAGAATCTAGAAAGCAAGAGCGTGCTTCTTTCTCTAAAGCAGAGTGTGTTTCATGGATGAGAACTGTGCTGTGTGTTTCCCTTCAGAAAAGGAGTTAAATTCCAAGGTCTGTGTCTTCCTACAAGCAAGACTTCGTTTCAGGTAAACGCAGTCACTTTTCAGCTCAAACGAAGCTACATCGTTCACGAAGATCACACGTTTCTCGCTCTTAACTGAAAAGCATTGGGTGTTAGACGGTATGTGGTTTGTATCAGTTTCATAAGCGGAGTTGAACTAGCTATGTACCGTATGTGTAGGAAACACAGTTCTTTTGTTCTGAGCACACTCACGTTTCTTGCTGTATTAGAGACTCTAGAAAGCAAGAGCGTGCTTCTTTCTCTAAAGCAGAGTGTGTTCCATGGATGAGAACTGTGCTGTGTGTTTCCCTTCAGAAATGGAGTTAAATCTCAGACTCTGTGTCTTCCTTCGAGCAAGACTTCGTTTCAGGAAAACACAGTCACTTTTCAGCTCAAACGAAGCTACATTGTTCACAAAGATCACACGTTTCTCGCTCTTAACTGAAAAGCGTTGGATGTTAGACGGCCTGTGTTTTGTATCAGTTTCCTAAGCGGAGTTGAACTAGATATGTTCCATATGTGTAGGAAACACAGTTCTTTTGTTCTGAGTACACTCACGTTTCTTGCTGTATTAGAGAATCTAGAAAGCAAGAGCGTGCTTCTTCCTCTAAAGCAGAGTGTGTTTCATTAATGAGTACTGTGCTGTGTGTTTCCCTTCAGAAATGGAGTTAAATTCCAAGGTCTGTGTCTTCCTACAAGCAAGACTTCGTTTCAGGTAAACGCAGTCACTTTTCAGCTCAAACGAAGCTACATCGTTCACGAAGATCACACGTTTCTCGCTCTTAACTGAAAAGCATTGGGTGTTAGACGGTATGTGTTTTGTATCAGTTTCATAAGCGGAGTTGAACTAGCTATGTACCGTATGTGTAGGAAACACAGTTCTTTTGTTCTGAGCACACTCACGTTTCTTGCTGTATTAGAGACTCTAGAAAGCAAGAGCGTGCTTCTTTCTCTAAAGCAGAGTGTGTTCCATGGATGAGAACTGTGCTGTGTGTTTCCCTTCAGAAATGGAGTTAAATCTCAGACTCTGTGTCTTCCTTCGAGCAAGACTTCGTTTCAGGAAAACGCAGTCACTTTTCAGCTCAAACGAAGCTACATTGTTCACAAAGATCACACGTTTCTCGCTCTTAACTGAAAAGCGTTGGATGTTAGACGGCCTGTGTTTTGTATCAGTTTCCTAAGCGGAGTTGAACTAGATATGTTCCATATGTGTAGGAAACACAGTTCTTTTGTTCTGAGTACGCTCACGTTTCTTGCTGTATTAGAGACTCTAGAAAGCAAGAGCGTGCTTCTTTCTCTAAAGCAGAGTGTGTTTCATGGATGAGAACTGTGCTGTGTGTTTCCCTTCAGAAATGGAGTTAAATCCCAGGCTCTGTGTCTTCCTACAAGCAAGACTTCTTTTCAGGTAAACGCAGTCAATTTTCAGCTCAAACGAAGCTACATGGTTCACAAAGATCACAAGTTTCTCGCACTTAACTGAAAAGCATTGGATGTTAGACTGCCTGTGGTTTGTATCAGTTTCCTAAGAGGAGTTGAACTAGATATGTTCCGTATGTGTAGGAAACACAGTTCTTTTGTTCTGAGCACACTCACGTTTCTTGCTGTATTAGAGACTCTAGAAAGCAAGAGCGTGCTTCTTTCTGTAAAGCAGAGTGTGTTTCATGGATGAGAACTGTGCTGTGTGTTTCCCTTCAGAAATGGAGATAAATCCAAGGCTCTGTGTCTTCCTACAAGCAAGACTTCGCTTCAGGTAAACACAGTCACATTCAGCTCAAACGAAGCTACATTGTTCATGAAGATCACACATTTCTCGCTCTTAATTGAAAAGCATTGGATCTTAGACGGCCTGTGGTTTGTATCAGTTTCCTAAGCGGAGTTGAACTGGATATGTTCCGTATGTGTAGGAAACACAGTTCTTTTGTTCTGAGTACACTCACGTTTCTTGCTGTATTAGAGAATCTAGAAAGCAAGAGCATGCTTCTTCCTCTAAACCAGAGTGTGTTTCATGGAGGAGAACTGTGCTGTGTGTTTCCCTTCAGAAATGGAGTTAAATTCCAGGCTCTGTGTCTTCCTACAAGCAAGACTTCATTTCAGGTAAACGCAGTCACTTTTCAGCTCAAATGAAGCTACATCGTTCACGAACATCACACGTTTCTCGCTCTTAACTGAAAAGCATTGGGTGTTAGACGGTATGTGGTTTGTATCAGTTTCATAAGCGGAGTTGAACTAGCTATGTACCATATGTATAGGAAACACAGTTCTTTTGTTCTGAGCACACTCAGGTTTCTTGCTGTATTAGAGAATCTAGAAAGCAAGAGCGTGCTTCTTTCTCTAAAGCAGAGTGTGTTTCATGGATGAGAACTGTGCTGTGTGTTTCCCTTCAGAAATGGAGATAAATCCAAGGCTCTGTGTCTTCCTACAAGCAAGACTTCGCTTCAGGTAAACACAGTCACATTCAGCTCAAACGAAGCTACATTGTTCATGAAGATCACACATTTCTCGCTCTTAATTGAAAAGCATTGGATCTTAGACGGCCTGTGGTTTGTATCAGTTTCCTAAGCGGAGTTGAACTGGATATGTTCCGTATGTGTAGGAAACACAGTTCTTTTGTTCTGAGCACACTCACGTTTCTTGCTGTATTAGAGACTCTAGAAAGCAAGAGCGTGCTTCTTTCTGTAAAGCAGAGTGTGTTTCATGGAGAGAACTGTGCTGTGTGTTTCCCTTCAGAAATGGAGATAAATCCAAGGCTCTGTGTCTTCCTACAAGCAAGACTTTGCTTCAGGTAAACCCAGTCACATTCAGCTCAAACGAAGCTACATTGTTCATGAAGATCACACATTTCTCGCTCTTAATTGAAAAGCATTGGATCTTAGACGGCCTGTGGTATTTATCAGTTTCCTAAGCGGAGTTGAACTGGATATGTTCCGTATGTGTAGGAAACACAGTTCTTTTGTTCTGAGCACACTCACGTTTTTGCTGTATTAGAGACTCTAGAAAGCAAGAGCGTGCTTCTTTCTGTAAAGCAGAGTGTGTTTCATGGATGAGAACTGTGCTGTGTGTTTCCCTTCAGAAATGGAGATAAATCCAAGGCTCTGTGTCTTCCTACAAGCAAGACTTTGCTTCAGGTAAACCCAGTCACATTCAGCTCAAACGAAGCTACATTGTTCATGAAGATCACACATTTCTCGCTCTTAATTGAAAAGCATTGGATCTTAGACGGCCTGTGGTATTTATCAGTTTCCTAAGCGGAGTTGAACTGGATATGTTCCGTATGTGTAGGAAACACAGTTCTTTTGTTCTGAGTACACTCACGTTTCTTGCTGTATTAGAGAATCTAGAAAGCAAGAGCATGCTTCTTCCTCTAAACCAGAGTGTGTTTCGTGGATGAGAACTGTGCTGTGTGTTTCCCTTCAGAAATGGAGTTAAATTCCAGGCTCTGTGTCTTCCTACAAGCAAGACTTCATTTCAGGTAAACGCAGTCACTTTTCAGCTCAAATGAAGCTACATCGTTCACGAAGATCACACGTTTCTCGCTCTTAACTGAAAAGCATTGGGTGTTAGACGGTATGTGGTTTGTATCAGTTTCCTAAGCGGAGTTGAACTAGCTATGTACCGTATGTATAGGAAACACAGTTCTTTTGTTCTGAGCACACTCACGTTTCTTGCTGTATTAGAGAATCTAGAAAGCAAGAGCGTGCTTCTTTCTCTAAAGCAGAGTGTGTTTCATGGATGAGAACTGTGCTGTGTGTTTCCCTTCAGAAAGGGAGTTAAATTCCAAGGTCTGTGTCTTCCTACAAGCAAGACATCGTTTCAGGTAAACGCAGTCACTTTTCAGCTCAAACGAAGCTACATCGTTCACGAAGATCACACGTTTCTCGCTCTTAACTGAAAAGCATTGGGTGTTAGACGGTATGTGGTTTGTATCAGTTTCATAAGCGGAGTTGAACTAGCTATGTACCGTATGTGTAGGAAACACAGTTCTTTTGTTCTGAGCACACTCACGTTTCTTGCTGTATTAGAGACTCTAGAAAGCAAGAGCGTGCTTCTTTCTCTAAAGCAGAGTGTGTTCCATGGATGAGAACTGTGCTGTGTGTTTCCCTTCAGAAATGGAGTTAAATCTCAGACTCTGTGTCTTCCTTCGAGCAAGACTTCGTTTCAGGAAAACGCAGTCACTTTTCAGCTCAAACGAAGCTACATTGTTCACAAAGATCACACGTTTCTCGCTCTTAACTGAAAAGCGTTGGATGTTAGACGGCCTGTGTTTTGTATCAGTTTCCTAAGCGGAGTTGAACTAGATATGTTCCATATGTGTAGGAAACACAGTTCTTTTGTTCTGAGTACGCTCACGTTTCTTGCTGTATTAGAGACTCTAGAAAGCAAGAGCGTGCTTCTTTCTCTAAAGCAGAGTGTGTTTCATGGATGAGAACTGTGCTGTGTGTTTCCCTTCAGAAATGGAGTTAAATCCCAGGCTCTGTGTCTTCCTACAAGCAAGACTTCTTTTCAGGTAAACGCAGTCAATTTTCAGCTCAAACGAAGCTACATGGTTCACAAAGATCACAAGTTTCTCGCACTTAACTGAAAAGCATTGGATGTTAGACTGCCTGTGGTTTGTATCAGTTTCCTAAGAGGAGTTGAACTAGATATGTTCCGTATGTGTAGGAAACACAGTTCTTTTGTTCTGAGCACACTCACGTTTCTTGCTGTATTAGAGACTCTAGAAAGCAAGAGCGTGCTTCTTTCTGTAAAGCAGAGTGTGTTTCATGGATGAGAACTGTGCTGTGTGTTTCCCTTCAGAAATGGAGATAAATCCAAGGCTCTGTGTCTTCCTACAAGCAAGACTTCGCTTCAGGTAAACACAGTCACATTCAGCTCAAACGAAGCTACATTGTTCATGAAGATCACACATTTCTCGCTCTTAATTGAAAAGCATTGGATCTTAGACGGCCTGTGGTTTGTATCAGTTTCCTAAGCGGAGTTGAACTGGATATGTTCCGTATGTGTAGGAAACACAGTTCTTTTGTTCTGAGTACACTCACGTTTCTTGCTGTATTAGAGAATCTAGAAAGCAAGAGCATGCTTCTTCCTCTAAACCAGAGTGTGTTTCATGGAGGAGAACTGTGCTGTGTGTTTCCCTTCAGAAATGGAGTTAAATTCCAGGCTCTGTGTCTTCCTACAAGCAAGACTTCATTTCAGGTAAACGCAGTCACTTTTCAGCTCAAATGAAGCTACATCGTTCACGAACATCACACGTTTCTCGCTCTTAACTGAAAAGCATTGGGTGTTAGACGGTATGTGGTTTGTATCAGTTTCATAAGCGGAGTTGAACTAGCTATGTACCATATGTATAGGAAACACAGTTCTTTTGTTCTGAGCACACTCAGGTTTCTTGCTGTATTAGAGAATCTAGAAAGCAAGAGCGTGCTTCTTTCTCTAAAGCAGAGTGTGTTTCATGGATGAGAACTGTGCTGTGTGTTTCCCTTCAGAAATGGAGATAAATCCAAGGCTCTGTGTCTTCCTACAAGCAAGACTTCGCTTCAGGTAAACACAGTCACATTCAGCTCAAACGAAGCTACATTGTTCATTAAGATCACACATTTCTCGCTCTTAATTGAAAAGCATTGGATCTTAGACGGCCTGTGGTTTGTATCAGTTTCCTAAGCAGAGTTGAACTGGATATGTTCCGTATGTGTAGGAAACACAGTTCTTTTGTTCTGAGCACACTCACGTTTCTTGCTGTATTAGAGACTCTAGAAAGCAAGAGCGTGCTTCTTTCTGTAAAGCAGAGTGTGTTTCATGGATGAGAACTGTGCTGTGTGTTTCCCTTCAGAAATGGAGATAAATCCAAGGCTCTGTGTCTTCCTACAAGCAAGACTTTGCTTCAGGTAAACCCAGTCACATTCAGCTCAAACGAAGCTACATTGTTCATGAAGATCACACATTTCTCGCTCTTAATTGAAAAGCATTGGATCTTAGACGGCCTGTGGTATTTATCAGTTTCCTAAGCGGAGTTGAACTGGATATGTTCCGTATGTGTAGGAAACACAGTTCTTTTGTTCTGAGTACACTCACGTTTCTTGCTGTATTAGAGAATCTAGAAAGCAAGAGCATGCTTCTTCCTCTAAACCAGAGTGTGTTTCGTGGATGAGAACTGTGCTGTGTGTTTCCCTTCAGAAATGGAGTTAAATTCCAGGCTCTGTGTCTTCCTACAAGCAAGACTTCATTTCAGGTAAACGCAGTCACTTTTCAGCTCAAATGAAGCTACATCGTTCACGAAGATCACACGTTTCTCGCTCTTAACTGAAAAGCATTGGGTGTTAGACGGTATGTGGTTTGTATCAGTTTCCTAAGCGGAGTTGAACTAGCTATGTACCGTATGTATAGGAAACACAGTTCTTTTGTTCTGAGCACACTCAGGTTTCTTGCTGTATTAGAGAATCTAGAAAGCAAGAGCGTGCTTCTTTCTCTAAAGCAGAGTGTGTTTCATGGATGAGAACTGTGCTGTGTGTTTCCCTTCAGAAAGGGAGTTAAATTCCAAGGTCTGTGTCTTCCTACAAGCAAGACATCGTTTCAGGTAAACGCAGTCACTTTTCAGCTCAAACGAAGCTACATCGTTCACGAAGATCACACGTTTCTCGCTCTTAACTGAAAAGCATTGGGTGTTAGACGGTATGTGGTTTGTATCAGTTTCATAAGCGGAGTTGAACTAGCTATGTACCGTATGTGTAGGAAACACAGTTCTTTTGTTCTGAGCACACTCACGTTTTTGCTGTATTAGAGACTCTAGAAAGCAAGAGCGTGCTTCTTTCTCTAAAGCAGAGTGTGTTCCATGGATGAGAACTGTGCTGTGTGTTTCCCTTCAGAAATGGAGTTAAATCTCAGACTCTGTGTCTTCCTTCGAGCAAGACTTCGTTTCAGGAAAACGCAGTCACTTTTCAGCTCAAACGAAGCTACATTGTTCACAAAGATCACACGTTTCTCGCTCTTAACTGAAAAGCGTTAGATGTTAGACGGCCTGTGTTTTGTATCAGTTTCCTAAGCGGAGTTGAACTAGATATGTTCCATATGGGTAGGAAACACAGTTCTTTGGTTCTGAGTATACTCACGTTTCTTGCTGTATTAGAGACTCTAGAAAGCAAGAGCATGCTTCTTCCTCTAAACCAGAGTGTGTTTCATGGATGAGAACTGTGCTGTGTGTTTCCCTTTAGAAATTGAGTTAAATTCCAGGCTCTGTGTCTTCCTACAAGCAAGACTTCATTTCAGGTAAACGCAGTCACTTTTCAGCTCAAATGAAGCTACATCGTTCACGAAGATCACATGTTTCTCGCTCTTAACTGAAAAGCATTGGGTGTTAGACGGTATGTGGTTTGTATCAGTTTCATAAGCGGAGTTGAACTAGCTATGTACCGTATGTATAGGAAACACAGTTCTTTTTTTCTGAGCACACTCAGGTTTCTTGCTGTATTAGAGACTCTAGAAAGCAAGAGCGTGCTTCTTTCTGTAAAGCAGAGTGTGTTTCATGGATGAGAACTGTGCTGTGTGTTTCCCTTCAGAAATGGAGATAAATCCAAGGCTCTGTGTCTTCCTACAAGCAAGACTTTGCTTCAGGTAAACCCAGTCACATTCAGCTCAAACGAAGCTACATTGTTCATGAAGATCACACATTTCTCGCTCTTAATTGAAAAGCATTGGATCTTAGACGGCCTGTGGTATTTATCAGTTTCCTAAGCGGAGTTGAACTGGATATGTTCCGTATGTGTAGGAAACACAGTTCTTTTGTTCTGAGTACACTCACGTTTCTTGCTGTATTAGAGAATCTAGAAAGCAAGAGCATGCTTCTTCCTCTAAACCAGAGTGTGTTTCGTGGATGAGAACTGTGCTGTGTGTTTCCCTTCAGAAATGGAGTTAAATTCCAGGCTCTGTGTCTTCCTACAAGCAAGACTTCATTTCAGGTAAACGCAGTCACTTTTCAGCTCAAATGAAGCTACATCGTTCACGAAGATCACACGTTTCTCGCTCTTAACTGAAAAGCATTGGGTGTTAGACGGTATGTGGTTTGTATCAGTTTCCTAAGCGGAGTTGAACTAGCTATGTACCGTATGTATAGGAAACACAGTTCTTTTGTTCTGAGCACACTCAGGTTTCTTGCTGTATTAGAGAATCTAGAAAGCAAGAGCGTGCTTCTTTCTCTAAAGCAGAGTGTGTTTCATGGATGAGAACTGTGCTGTGTGTTTCCCTTCAGAAAGGGAGTTAAATTCCAAGGTCTGTGTCTTCCTACAAGCAAGACATCGTTTCAGGTAAACGCAGTCACTTTTCAGCTCAAACGAAGCAACATCGTTCACGAAGATCACACGTTTCTCGCTCTTAACTGAAAAGCATTGGGTGTTAGACGGTATGTGGTTTGTATCAGTTTCATAAGCGGAGTTGAACTAGCTATGTACCGTATGTGTAGGAAACACAGTTCTTTTGTTCTGAGCACACTCACGTTTTTGCTGTATTAGAGACTCTAGAAAGCAAGAGCGTGCTTCTTTCTCTAAAGCAGAGTGTGTTCCATGGATGAGAACTGTGCTGTGTGTTTCCCTTCAGAAATGGAGTTAAATCTCAGACTCTGTGTCTTCCTTCGAGCAAGACTTCGTTTCAGGAAAACGCAGTCACTTTTCAGCTCAAACGAAGCTACATTGTTCACAAAGATCACACGTTTCTCGCTCTTAACTGAAAAGCGTTAGATGTTAGACGGCCTGTGTTTTGTATCAGTTTCCTAAGCGGAGTTGAACTAGATATGTTCCATATGGGTAGGAAACACAGTTCTTTGGTTCTGAGTATACTCACGTTTCTTGCTGTATTAGAGACTCTAGAAAGCAAGAGCATGCTTCTTCCTCTAAACCAGAGTGTGTTTCATGGATGAGAACTGTGCTGTGTGTTTCCCTTTAGAAATTGAGTTAAATTCCAGGCTCTGTGTCTTCCTACAAGCAAGACTTCATTTCAGGTAAACGCAGTCACTTTTCAGCTCAAATGAAGCTACATCGTTCACGAAGATCACATGTTTCTCGCTCTTAACTGAAAAGCATTGGGTGTTAGACGGTATGTGGTTTGTATCAGTTTCATAAGCGGAGTTGAACTAGCTATGTACCGTATGTATAGGAAACACAGTTCTTTTTTTCTGAGCACACTCAGGTTTCTTGCTGTATTAGAGAATCTAGAAAGCAAGAGCGTGCTTCTTTCTCTAAAGCAGAGTGTGTTTCATGGATGAGAACTGTGCTGTGTGTTTCCCTTCAGAAAGGGAGTTAAATTCCAAGGTCTGTGTCTTCCTACAAGCAAGACTTCGTTTCAGGTAAACGCAGTCACTTTTCAGCTCAAACGAAGCTACATCGTTCACGAAGATCACACGTTTCTCGCTCTTAACTGAAAAGCATTGGGTGTTAGACGGTATGTGGTTTGTATCAGTTTCATAAGCGGAGTTGAACTAGCTATGTACCGTATGTGTAGGAAACACAGTTCTTTTGTTCTGAGCACACTCACGTTTCTTGCTGTATTAGAGACTCTAGAAAGCAAGAGCGTGCTTCTTTCTCTAAAGCAGAGTGTGTTTCATGGATGAGAACTGTGCTGTGTGTTTCCCTTCAGAAATGGAGATAAATCCAAGGCTCTGTGTCTTCCTACAAGCAAGACTTCGCTTCAGGTAAACACAGTCACATTCAGCTCAAACGAAGCTACATTGTTCATGAAGATCACACATTTCTCGCTCTTAATTGAAAAGCATTGGATCTTAGACGGCCTGTGGTTTGTATCAGTTTCCTAAGCGGAGTTGAACTGGATATGTTCCGTATGTGTAGGAAACACAGTTCTTTTGTTCTGAGCACACTCACGTTTTTGCTGTATTAGAGACTCTAGAAAGCAAGAGCGTGCTTCTTTCTGTAAAGCAGAGTGTGTTTCATGGATGAGAACTGTGCTGTGTGTTTCCCTTCAGAAATGGAGATAAATCCAAGGCTCTGTGTCTTCCTACAAGCAAGACTTTGCTTCAGGTAAACCCAGTCACATTCAGCTCAAACGAAGCTACATTGTTCATGAAGATCACACATTTCTCGCTCTTAATTGAAAAGCATTGGATCTTAGACGGCCTGTGGTATTTATCAGTTTCCTAAGCGGAGTTGAACTGGATATGTTCCGTATGTGTAGGAAACACAGTTCTTTTGTTCTGAGTACACTCACGTTTCTTGCTGTATTAGAGAATCTAGAAAGCAAGAGCATGCTTCTTCCTCTAAACCAGAGTGTGTTTCATGGATGAGAACTGTGCTGTGTGTTTCCCTTCAGAAATGGAGTTAAATTCCAGGCTCTGTGTCTTCCTACAAGCAAGACTTCATTTCAGGTAAACGCAGTCACTTTTCAGCTCAAATGAAGCTACATCGTTCACGAAGATCACACGTTTCTCGCTCTTAACTGAAAAGCATTGGGTGTTAGACGGTATGTGGTTTGTATCAGTTTCCTAAGCGGAGTTGAACTAGCTATGTACCGTATGTATAGGAAACACAGTTCTTTTGTTCTGAGCACACTCAGGTTTCTTGCTGTATTAGAGAATCTAGAAAGCAAGAGCGTGCTTCTTTCTCTAAAGCAGAGTGTGTTTCATGGATGAGAACTGTGCTGTGTGTTTCCCTTCAGAAAGGGAGTTAAATTCCAAGGTCTGTGTCTTCCTACAAGCAAGACATCGTTTCAGGTAAACGCAGTCACTTTTCAGCTCAAACGAAGCTACATCGTTCACGAAGATCACACGTTTCTCGCTCTTAACTGAAAAGCATTGGGTGTTAGACGGTATGTGGTTTGTATCAGTTTCATAAGCGGAGTTGAACTAGCTATGTACCGTATGTGTAGGAAACACAGTTCTTTTGTTCTGAGCACACTCACGTTTTTGCTGTATTAGAGACTCTAGAAAGCAAGAGCGTGCTTCTTTCTCTAAAGCAGAGTGTGTTCCATGGATGAGAACTGTGCTGTGTGTTTCCCTTCAGAAATGGAGTTAAATCTCAGACTCTGTGTCTTCCTTCGAGCAAGACTTCGTTTCAGGAAAACGCAGTCACTTTTCAGCTCAAACGAAGCTACATTGTTCACAAAGATCACACGTTTCTCGCTCTTAACTGAAAAGCGTTAGATGTTAGACGGCCTGTGTTTTGTATCAGTTTCCTAAGCGGAGTTGAACTAGATATGTTCCATATGGGTAGGAAACACAGTTCTTTGGTTCTAAGTATACTCACGTTTCTTGCTGTATTAGAGACTCTAGAAAGCAAGAGCATGCTTCTTCCTCTAAACCAGAGTGTGTTTCATGGATGAGAACTGTGCTGTGTGTTTCCCTTTAGAAATTGAGTTAAATTCCAGGCTCTGTGTCTTCCTACAAGCAAGACTTCATTTCAGGTAAACGCAGTCACTTTTCAGCTCAAATGAAGCTACATCGTTCACGAAGATCACATGTTTCTCGCTCTTAACTGAAAAGCATTGGGTGTTAGACGGTATGTGGTTTGTATCAGTTTCATAAGCGGAGTTGAACTAGCTATGTACCGTATGTATAGGAAACACAGTTCTTTTTTTCTGAGCACACTCAGGTTTCTTGCTGTATTAGAGAATCTAGAAAGCAAGAGCGTGCTTCTTTCTCTAAAGCAGAGTGTGTTTCATGGATGAGAACTGTGCTGTGTGTTTCCCTTCAGAAAGGGAGTTAAATTCCAAGGTCTGTGTCTTCCTACAAGCAAGACTTCGTTTCAGGTAAACGCAGTCACTTTTCAGCTCAAACGAAGCTACATCGTTCACGAAGATCACACGTTTCTCGCTCTTAACTGAAAAGCATTGGGTGTTAGACGGTATGTGGTTTGTATCAGTTTCATAAGCGGAGTTGAACTAGCTATGTACCGTATGTGTAGGAAACACAGTTCTTTTGTTCTGAGCACACTCACGTTTCTTGCTGTATTAGAGACTCTAGAAAGCAAGAGCGTGCTTCTTTCTCTATAGCAGAGTGTGTTCCATGGATGAGATCTGTGCTGTGTGTTTCCCTTCAGAAATGGAGTTAAATCTCAGACTCTGTGTCTTCCTTCGAGCAAGACTTCGTTTCAGGAAAACGCAGTCACTTTTCAGCTCAAACGAAGCTACATTGTTCACAAAGATCACACGTTTCTCGCTCTTAACTGAAAAGCGTTGGATGTTAGACGGCCTGTGTTTTGTATCAGTTTCCTAAGCGGAGTTGAACTAGATATGTTCCATATGTGTAGGAAACACAGTTCTTTTGTTCTGAGTACACTCACGTTTCTTGCTGTATTAGAGACTCTAGAAAGCAAGAGCGTGCTTCTTTCTCTAAAGCAGAGTGTGTTTCATGGATGAGAACTGTGCTGTGTGTTTCCCTTCAGAAATGGAGTTAAATCCCAGGCTCTGTGTCTTCCTACAAGCAAGACTTCGTTTCAGGTAAACGCAGTCAATTTTCAGCTCAAACGAAGCTACATGGTTCACAAAGATCACAAGTTTCTCGCACTTAACTGAAAAGCATTGGATGTTAGACTGCCTGTGGTTTGTATCAGTTTCCTAAGCGGAGTTGAACTAGATATGTTCCGTATGTGTAGGAAACACAGTTCTTTTGTTCTGAGCACACTCACGTTTCTTGCTGTATTAGAGACTCTAGAAAGCAAGAGCGTGCTTCTTTCTGTAAAGCAGAGTGTGTTTCATGGATGAGAACTGTGCTGTGTGTTTCCCTTCAGAAATGGAGATAAATCCAAGGCTCTGTGTCTTCCTACAAGCAAGACTTCGCTTCAGGTAAACACAGTCACATTCAGCTCAAACGAAGCTACATTGTTCATGAAGATCACACATTTCTCGCTCTTAATTGAAAAGCATTGGATGTTAGACGGCCTGTGGTTTGTATCAGTTTCCTAAGCGGAGTTGAACTGGATATGTTCCGTATGTGTAGGAAACACAGTTCTTTTGTTCTGAGCACACTCAGGTTTCTTGCTGTATTAGAGAATCTAGAAAGCAAGAGCATGCTTCTTTCTCTAAAGCAGAGTGTGTTTCATGGATGAGAACTGTGCTGTGTGTTTCCCTTCAGAAAGGGAGTTAAATTCCAAGGTCTGTGTCTTCCTACAAGCAAGACATCGTTTCAGGTAAACGCAGTCACTTTTCAGCTCAAAGGAAGCTACTTCGTTCACGAAGATCACACGTTTCTCGCTCTTAACTGAAAAGCATTGGGTGTTAGACGGTATGTGGTTTGTATCAGTTTCATAAGCGGAGTTGAACTAGCTATGTACCGTATGTGTAGGAAACACAGTTCTTTTGTTCTGAGCACACTCACGTTTTTGCTGTATTAGAGACTCTAGAAAGCAAGAGCGTGCTTCTTTCTCTAAAGCAGAGTGTGTTCCATGGATGAGAACTGTGCTGTGTGTTTCCCTTCAGAAATGGAGTTAAATCTCAGACTCTGTGTCTTCCTTCGAGCAAGACTTCGTTTCAGGAAAACACAGTCACTTTTCAGCTCAAACGAAGCTACATTGTTCACAAAGATCACACGTTTCTCGCTCTTAACTGAAAAGCGTTGGATGTTAGACGGCCTGTGTTTTGTATCAGTTTCCTAAGCGGAGTTGAACTAGATATGTTCCATATGTGTAGGAAACACAGTTCTTTTGTTCTGAGTACACTCACGTTTCTTGCTGTATTAGAGAATCTAGAAAGCAAGAGCGTGCTTCTTCCTCTAAAGCAGAGTGTGTTTCATTAATGAGTACTGTGCTGTGTGTTTCCCTTCAGAAATGGAGTTAAATTCCAGGCTCTGTGTCTTCCTACAAGCAAGACTTCATTTCAGGTAAACGCAGTCACTTTTCAGCTCAAATGAAGCTACATCGTTCACGAAGATCACACGTTTCTCGCTCTTAACTGAAAAGCATTGGGTGTTAGACGGTATGTGGTTTGTATCAGTTTCGTAAGCGGAGTTGAACTAGCTATGTACCGTATGTGTAGGAAACACAGTTCTTTTGTTCTGAGCACACTCACGTTTTTGCTGTATTAGAGACTCTAGAAAGCAAGAGCGTGCTTCTTTCTCTAAAGCAGAGTGTGTTCCATGGATGAGAACTGTGCTGTGTGTTTCCCCTCAGAAATGGAGTTAAATCTCAGACTCTGTGTCTTCCTTCGAGCAAGACTTCGTTTCAGGAAAACGCAGTCACTTTTCAGCTCAAACGAAGCTACATTGTTCACAAAGATCACACGTTTCTCGCTCTTAACTGAAAAGCATTGGATGTTAGACGGCCTGTGTTTTGTATCAGTTTCCTAAGAGGAGTTGAACTAGATATGTTCCATATGTGTAGGAAACACAGTTCTTTTGTTCTGAGTACACTCACGTTTCTTGCTGTATTAGAGACTCTAGAAAGCAAGAGCGTGCTTCTTTCTCTAAAGCAGAGTGTGTTTCATGGATGAGAACTGTGCTGTGTGTTTCCCTTCAGAAATGGAGTTAAATCCCAGGCTCTGTGTCTTCCTACAAGCAAGACTTCGTTTCAGGTAAACGCAGTCAATTTTCAGCTCAAACGAAACTACATGGTTCACAAAGATCACAAGTTTCTCGCACTTAACTGAAAAGCATTGGATGTTAGACTGCCTGTGGTTTGTATCAGTTTCCTAAGCGGAGTTGAACTAGATATGTTCCGTATGTGTAGGAAACACAGTTTTTTGTTCTGAGCACACTCACGTTTCTTGCTGTATTAGAGACTCTAGAAAGCAAGAGCGTGCTTCTTTCTGTAAAGCAGAGTGTGTTTCATGGATGAGAACTGTGCTGTGTGTTTCCCTTCAGAAATGGAGATAAATCCAAGGCTCTGTGTCTTCCTACAAGCAAGACTTCGCTTCAGGTAAACACAGTCACATTCAGCTCAAACGAAGCTACATTGTTCATGAAGATCACACATTTCTCGCTCTTAATTGAAAAGCATTGGATGTTAGACGGCCTGTGGTTTGTATCAGTTTCCTAAGCGGAGTTGAACTGGATATGTTCCGTATGTGTAGGAAACACAGTTCTTTTGTTCTGAGTACACTCACGTTTCTTGCTGTATTAGAGAATCTAGAAAGCAAGAGCATGCTTCTTCCTCTAAACCAGAGTGTGTTTCATGGATGAGAACTGTGCTGTGTGTTTCCCTTCAGAAATGGAGTTAAATTGCAGGCTCTGTGTCTTCCTACAAGCAAGACTTCATTTCAGGTAAACGCAGTCACTTTTCAGCTCAAATGAAGCTACATCGTTCACGAAGATCACACGTTTCTCGCTCTTAACTGAAAAGCATTGGGTGTTAGACGGTATGTGGTTTGTATCAGTTACATAAGCGGAGTTGATCTAGCTATGTACCGTATATATAGGAAACACAGTTCTTTTGTTCTGAGCACACTCACGTTTCTTGCTGTATTAGAGAATCTAGAAAGCAAGAGCGTGCTTCTTTCTCTAAAGCAGAGTGTGTTTCATGGATGAGAACTGTGCTGTGTGTTTCCCTTCAGAAAGGGAGTTAAATTCCAAGGTCCGTGTCTTCCTACAAGCAAGACATCGTTTCAGGTAAACGCAGTCACTTTTCAGCTCAAAAGAAGCTACATCGTTCACGAAGATCACACGTTTCTCGCTCTTAACTGAAAAGCATTGGGTGTTAGATGGTATGTGGTTTGTATCAGTTTCATAAGCGGAGTTGAACTAGCTATGTACCGTATGTGTAGGAAACACAGTTTTTTTGTTCTGAGCACACTCACATTTTTGCTGTATTAGAGACTCTAGAAAGCAAGAGCGTGCGTCTTTCTCTAAAGCAGAGTGTGTTCCATGGATGAGAACTGTGCTGTGTGTTTCCCTTCAGAAATGGAGTTAAATCTCAGACTCTGTGTCTTCCTTCGAGCAAGACTTCGTTTCAGGAAAACGCAGTCACTTTTCAGCTCAAACGAAGCTACATTGTTCACAAAGATCACACGTTTCTCGCTCTTAACTGAAAAGCGTTGGATGTTAGACGGCCTGTGTTTTGTATCAGTTTCCTAAGCGGAGTTGAACTAGATATGGTCCATCTGGGTAGGAAACACAGTTCTTTTGTTCTGAGTATACTCACGTTTCTTGCTGTATTAGAGACTCTAGAAAGCAAGAGCATGCTTCTTCCTCTAAACCAGAGTGTGTTTCATGGATGAGAACTGTGCTGTGTCTTTCCCTTCAGAAATTGAGTTAAATTCCAGGCTCTGTGTCTTCCTACAAGCAAGACTTCATTTCAGGTAAACGCAGTCACTTTTCAGCTCAAATGAAGCTACATCGTTCACGAAGATCACAAGTTTCTCGCACTTAACTGAAAAGCATTGGATGTTAGACTGCCTGTGGTTTGTATCCGTTTCCTAAGCGGAGTTGAACTAAATATGTTCCGTATGTGTAGGAAACACAGTTCTTTTGTTATGAGCACACTCACGTTATTTGCTGTATTAGAGACTCTAGAAAGCAAGAGCGTGCTTCTTTATGTAAAGCAGAGTGTGTTTCATGGATGAGAACTGTGCTGTGTGTTTCCCTTCAGAAATGGAGATAAATCCCAGGCTCTGTGTCTTCCTACAAGCAAGACTTCGCTTCAGGTAAACACAGTCACATTCAGCTCAAACAAAGCTACATCCTTCATGAAGATCACACATTTCTCGCTCTTAATTGAAAAGCATTGGATGTTAGACGGCCTGTGGTTTGTATCAGTTTCCTAAGCGGAGTTGAACTGGATATGTTCCGTATGTGTAGGAAACACAGTTCTTTTGTTCTGAGTACACTCACGTTTCTTGCTGTATTAGAGAATCTAGAAAGCAAGAGCATGCTTCTTCCTCTAAACCAGAGTGTGTTTCATGGATGAGAACTGTGCTGTGTGTTTCCCTTCAGAAATGGAGATAAATCCCAGGCTCTGTGTCTTCCTACAAGCAAGACTTCGCTTCAGGTATACACAGTCACATTCAGCTCAAACGAAGCTACATCCTTCATGAAGATCACACATTTCTCGCTCTTAATTGAAAAGCATTGGATGTTAGACGGCCTGTGATTTGTATCAGTTTCCTAAGCGGAGTTGAACTGGATATGTTCCGTATGTGTAGGAAACACAGTTCTTTTGTTCTGAGTACACTCACGTTTCTTGCTGTATTAGAGAATCTAGAAAGCAAGAGCATGCTTCTTCCTCTAAACCAGAGTGTGTTTCATGGATGAGAACTGTGCTGTGTGTTTCCCTTCAGAAATGGAGTTAAATCCCAGGCTCTGTGTCCTCCTACAAGCAAGACTTCGTTTCAGGTAAACACAGTCACTTTTCAGCTCAAACGAAGCTACATTGTTCACAAAGATCACACGTTTCTTGCACTTAACTGAAAAGCATTGGATGTTAGAAAGCCTGTGGTTTGTATCAGTTTCCTATGCGGAGTTGAACTAGATATGTTCCCTATGTGTAGGAAAAACAGTTCTTTTGTTCTGAGTACACTAACATTTCTTGCTGTATTAGAGACACTAGAAAGAAAGAGTGTGCTTCTTTCTCTAAAGCAGAGTGTGTTTCATTAATGAGTACTGTGCTGTGTGTTTCCCTTCAGAAATGGAGTTAAATCCCAGGCTCTGTGTCTTCCTACAAGCAAGACTTTGGTACAGGTAAACGCAGTCACTTTTCAGCTCAAACGAAGCTAGATTGTTCACTAAGATTACACGTTTCTCGCTCTTAAATGAAAAGCGTTGGATGTTAGACGGCCTGTGGTTTGTATCAGTTTCCTAAGCGGAGTTGAACTGGATATGTTCCGTATGTGTAGGAAACACAGTTCTTTTGTTCTGAGTACACTCACGTTTCTTGCTGTATTAGAGACTCTAGAAAGCAAGAGCGTGCTTCTTTCTCTAAAGCAGAGTGTGTTTCATTAATGAGTACTGTGCTGTGTGTTTCCCTTCAGAAATGGAGTTAAATTCCAGGTTCTGTGTCTTCCTACAAGCAAGACTTCATTTCAGGTAAACGCAGTCACTTTTCAGCTCAAATGAAGCTACATCGTTCACGAAGATCACATGTTTCTCGCTCTTAACTGAAAAGCATTGGGTGTTAGACGGTATGTGGTTTGTATCAGTTTCATAAGCGGAGTTGAACTAGCTATGTACCGTATGTGTAGGAAACACAGTTCTTTTGTTCTGAGCACACTCACGTTTTTGCTGTATTAGAGACTCTAGAAAGCAAGAGCGTGCTTCTTTCTCTAAAGCAGAGTGTGTTCCATGGATGAGAACTGTGCTGTGTGTTTCCCTTCAGAAATGGAGTTAAATCTCAGACTCTGTGTCTTCCTTCGAGCAAGACTTCGTTTCAGGAAAACGCAGTCACTTTTCAGCTCAAACGAAGCTACATTGTTCACAAAGATCACACGTTTCTCGCTCTTAACTGAAAAGCGTTGGATGTTAGACGGCCTGTGTTTTGTATCAGTTTCCTAAGCGGAGTTGAACTAGATATGTTCCATATGTGTAGGAAACACAGTTCTTTTGTTCTGAGTACACTCACGTTTCTTGCTGTATTAGAGACTCTAGAAAGCAAGAGCGTGCTTCTTTCTCTAAAGCAGAGTGTGTTTCATGGATGAGAACTGTGCTGTGTGTTTCCCTTCAGAAATGGAGTTAAATCCCAGGCTCTGTGTCTTCCTACAAGCAAGACTTCGTTTCAGGTAAACGCAGTCAATTTTCAGCTCAAACGAAACTACATGGTTCACAAAGATCACAAGTTTCTCGCACTTAACTGAAAAGCATTGGATGTTAGACTGCCTGTGGTTTGTATCAGTTTCCTAAGCGGAGTTGAACTAGATATGTTCCGTATGTGTAGGAAACACAGTTTTTTGTTCTGAGCACACTCACGTTTCTTGCTGTATTAGAGACTCTAGAAAGCAAGAGCGTGCTTCTTTCTGTAAAGCAGAGTGTGTTTCATGGATGAGAACTGTGCTGTGTGTTTCCCTTCAGAAATGGAGATAAATCCAAGGCTCTGTGTCTTCCTACAAGCAAGACTTCGCTTCAGGTAAACACAGTCACATTCAGCTCAAACGAAGCTACATTGTTCATGAAGATCACACATTTCTCGCTCTTAATTGAAAAGCATTGGATCTTAGACGGCCTGTGGTTTGTATCAGTTTCCTAAGCGGAGTTGAACTGGATATGTTCCGTATGTGTAGGAAACACAGTTCTTTTGTTCTGAGTACACTCACGTTTCTTGCTGTATTAGAGAATCTAGAAAGCAAGAGCATGCTTCTTCCTCTAAACCAGAGTGTGTTTCATGGATGAGAACTGTGCTGTGTGTTTCCCTTCAGAAAGGGAGTTAAATTGCAGGCTCTGTGTCTTCCTACAAGCAAGACTTCATTTCAGGTAAACGCAGTCACTTTTCAGCTCAAATGAAGCTACATCGTTCACGAAGATCACACGTTTCTCGCTCTTAACTGAAAAGCATTGGGTGTTAGACGGTATGTGGTTTGTATCAGTTTCATAAGCGGAGTTGAACTAGCTATGTACCGTATATATAGGAAACACAGTTCTTTTGTTCTGAGCACACTCACGTTTCTTGCTGTATTAGAGAATCTAGAAAGCAAGAGCGTGCTTCTTTCTCTAAAGCAGAGTGTGTTTCATGGATGAGAACTGTGCTGTGTGTTTCCCTTCAGAAAGGGAGTTAAATTCCAAGGTCCGTGTCTTCCTACAAGCAAGACATCGTTTCAGGTAAACGCAGACACTTTTCAGCTCAAACGAAGCTACATCGTTCACGAAGATCACACGTTTCTCGCTCTTAACTGAAAAGCATTGGGTGTTAGATGGTATGTGGTTTGTATCAGTTTCATAAGCGGAGTTGAACTAGCTATGTACCGTATGTGTAGGAAACACAGTTTTTTTGTTCTGAGCACACTCACATTTTTGCTGTATTAGAGACTCTAGAAAGCAAGAGCGTGCTTCTTTCTCTAAAGCAGAGTGTGTTCCATGGATGAGAACTGTGCTGTGTGTTTCCCTTCAGAAATGGAGTTAAATCTCAGACTCTGTGTCTTCCTTCGAGCAAGACTTCGTTTCAGGAAAACGCAGTCACTTTTCAGCTCAAACGAAGCTACATTGTTCACAAAGATCACACGTTTCTCGCTCTTAACTGAAAAGCGTTGGATGTTAGAAGGCCTGTGTTTTGTATCAGTTTCCTAAGCGGAGTTGAACTAGATATGGTCCATATGGGTAGGAAACACAGTTCTTTTGTTCTGAGTATACTCACGTTTCTTGCTGTATTAGAGACTCTAGAAAGCAAGAGCATGCTTCTTCCTCTAAACCAGAGTGTGTTTCATGGATGAGAACTGTGCTGTGTGTTTCCCTTCAGAAATTGAGTTAAATTCCAGGCTCTGTGTCTTCCTACAAGCAAGACTTCATTTCAGGTAAACGCAGTCACTTTTCAGCTCAAATGAAGCTACATCGTTCACGAAGATCACAAGTTTCTCGCACTTAACTGAAAAGCATTGGATGTTAGACTGCCTGTGGTTTGTATCCGTTTCCTAAGCGGAGTTGAACTAAATAAGTTCCGTATGTGTAGGAAACACAGTTCTTTTGTTCTGAGCACACTCACGTTATTTGCTGTATTAGAGACTCTAGAAAGCAAGAGCGTGCTTCTTTCTCTAAAGCAGAGTGTGTTTCATGGATGAGAACTGTGCTGTGTGTTTCCCTACAGAAATGGAGTTAAATCTCAGACTCCGTGTCTTCCTTCGAGCAAGAATTCGTTTCAGGAAAACGCAGTCACTTTTCAGCTCAAACGAAGCTAGATTGTTCACAAAGATCACACGTTTCTAGCTCTTAACTGAAAAGTATTGGATGTTAGACTGCCTGTGGTTTGTATCAGTGTCCTAAGCGGAGTTGAACTAGATATGTTCCGTATGTGTAGGAAACACAGTTCTTTTGTTCTGAGCACACTCACGTTTCTTGCTGTATTAGAGACTCTAGAAAGCAAGAGCGTGCATCTTCCTCTAAAGCAGAGTGTGTTTCTTGGATGAGAACTGTGCTGTGTGTTTCCCTTCAGAAATGGAGTTAAATCCCAGGCTCTGTGTCTTCAAACAAGCAAGACTTCATTTCAGGTAAACGCAGTCACTTTTCACCTCAAACAAAGCTACATCGTTCACAAAGATCACACGTTTCTCGCTCTTAACTGAAAAGTGTTGGATGTTAGACGGCCTGTGGTTTGTATCAGTGTCCTAAGCGGAGTTGAACTAGATATATACCATATGTGTAGGAAACACAGTTCATTTGTTCTGAATACACTCACGTTTCTTGCAGTATTAGAGACTCTAGAAAGCAAGAGCGTGCTTCTTTCTCTAAAGCAGAGTGTGTTTCATGGATGAGAACTGTGCTGTGTGTTTCCCTTCAGAAATGGAGTTAAATCCCAGGCTCTGTGTCTTCCTACAAGCAAGACTTTGGTACAGGTAAACGCAGTCACTTTTCAGCTCAAACGAAGCTAGATTGTTCACTAAGATTACACGTTTCTCGCTCTTAAATGAAAAGCGTTGGATGTTAGACGGGCTGTGGTTTGTATCAGTTTCCTAAGCGGAGTTGAACTAGATATGTTCCGTATGTGTAGGAAACACAGTTCTTTTGTTCTGAGTACACTCACGTTTCTTGCTGTATTAGAGAATCTAGAAAGCAAGAGCGTGCTTCTTCCTCTAAAGCAAGGTGTGTTTCATGGATGAGAACTGTGCTGTGTGTTTCCCTTCAGAAAGGGAGTTAAATTCCAAGGTCTGTGTCTTCCTACAAGCAAGACTTCGTTTCAGGTACACGCAGTCACTTTTCAGCTCAAACGAAGCTACATCGTTCACGAAGATCACACGTTTCTCGCTCTTAACTGAAAAGCATTGGGTGTTAGACGGTATGTGGATTGTATCAGTTTCATAAGCGGAGTTGAACTAGCTATGTACAGTATGTGTAGGAAACACAGTTCTTTTGTTCTGAGCACACTCACGTTTCTTGCTGTATTAGAGACTCTAGAAAGCAAGAGCGTGCCTCTTTCTCTAAAGCAGATTGTGTTTCATGGATGAGAACTGTGCTGTGTGTTTCCCTTCAGAAATGGAGATAAATCCCAGGCTCTGTGTCTTCCTACAGCAAGACTTCGTTTCAGTTAAACGCAGTCACATTCAGCTCAAACGAAGCTACATCGTTCATGAAGATCACACATTTCTCGCTCTTAATTGAAAAGCATTGGATTTTATACGGCCTGTGGTTTGTATCAGTTTCCTAAGCGGAGTTGAACTAGATATGTTCCGTATGTGTAGGAAACACAGTTCTTTTGTTCTGAGTACACTCACGTTTCTTGCTGTATTAGAGACTCTAGAAAGCAAGAGCGTGCTTCTTTCTCTAAAGCAGAGTGTGTTTCATGGATGAGAACTGTGCTGTGTGTTTCCCTTCAGAAATGGAGTTAAATCCCAGGCTCTGTGTCTTCCTACAAGCAAGACTTGGTTCCGGGAAATGCAGTCACTTTTCAGCTCAAACAAAGCTACATCGTTCACGAAGGTCACAAGGTTCTCGCTCTAAACTGAAAATCATTGGATGTGAGACTGCCTGTGGTTTGTATCAGTTTCCTAAGCGGAGGTGAACTAGGTATGTTCCGTATGTGTAGGAAACACAGTTCTTTTGTTCGGAGCACACTCACGTTTCTTGCTGTATTAGAGACTCTAGAAAGCAAGAGCGTGCTTCTTTCTCTAAAGCAGAGTGTGTTTCATTAATGAGAACTGTGCTGTGTGTTTCCCTTCATAAATGGAGTTAAATCCCAGGCTCTGTGTCTTCCTACAAGCAAGACTTCATTTCAGGTAAACGCAGTCACTTTTCAGCTCAAATGAAGCTACATCGTTCACGAAGATCACACGTTTCTCGCTCTTAACTGAAAAGCATTGGGTGTTAGACGGTATGTGGTTTGTATCAGTTTCATAAGCGGAGTTGAACTAGCTATGTACCGTATGTATAGGAAACACAGTTCTTTTGTTCTGAGCACACTCAGGTTTCTTGCTGAATTAGAGAATCTAGAAAGCAAGAGCGTGCTTCTTTCTCTAAAGCAGAGTGTGTTTCATGGATGAGAACTGTGCTGTGTGTTTCCCTTCAGAAAGGGAGTTAAATTCCAAGGTCTGTGTCTTCCTACAAGCAAGACTTCGTTTCAGGTAAACGCAGTCACTTTTCAGCTCAAACGAAGCTACATCGTTCACGAAGATCACACGTTTCTCGCTCTTAACTGAAAAGCATTGGGTGTTAGACGGTATGTGGTTTGTATCAGTTTCATAAGCGGAGTTGAACTAGCTATGTACCGTATGTGTAGGAAACACAGTTCTTTTTTCTGAGCACACTCACGTTTCTTGCTGTATTAGAGACTCTAGAAAGCAAGAGCGTGCTTCTTTCTCTAAAGCAGAGTGTGTTTCATGGATGAGAACTGTGCTGTGTGTTTCCCTTCAGAAATGGAGTTAAATCTCAGACTCTGTGTCTTCCTTCGAGCAAGAACTCGTTTCAGGAAAACGCAGTCACTTTTCAGCTCAAACGAAGCTAGATTGTTCACAAAGATCACACGTTTCTAGCTCTTAACTGAAAAGCGTTGGATGTTAGACGGCCTGTGTTTTGTATCAGTTTCCTAAGCGGAGTTGAACTAGATATGTTCCAATGTGCAGGAAACACAGTTCTTTTGTTCTGAATACACTCACGTTTCTTGCTGTATTAGAGACTCTAGAAAGCAAGAGCATGCTTCTTTCTCTAAAGCAGAGTGTGTTTCATGGATGAGAACTGTGCTGTGTGTTTCCCTTCAGAAATGGAGTTAAATCCCAGGCTCTGTGTCTTCCTACAAGCAAGACTTCGTTTCAGGTAAACGCAGTCAATTTTCAGCTCAAACGAAGCTACATGGTTCACAAAGATCACAAGTTTCTCGCACTTAACTGAAAAGCATTGGATGTTAGACGGCCTGTGGTTTGTATCAGTTTCCTAAGCGGAGTTGAACTAGATATGTTCCGTATGTGTAGAAAACACAGTTCTTTTGTTCTGAGCACACTCACGTTTCTTGCTGTATTAGAGACTCTAGAAAGCAAGAGCGTGCTTCTTTCTCTAAAGCAGAGTGTGTTTCATGGATGAGAACTGTGCTGTGTGTTTCCCTTCAGAAATGGAGATAAATCCCAGGCTCTGTGTCTTCCTACAAGCAAGAATTCGTTTCAGGTAAACGCAGTCACTTTTCACCTCAAACAAAGCTACATAGTTCACAAAGATCACACGTTTCTCGCTCTTAACTGAAAAGCGTTGCATGTTAGACGTCCTGTGGTTTGTATCAGTTTCCTAAGCGGAGTTGAACTATGTATGTTCCCTATGTGTAGGAATCACAGTTCTTTTGTTCTGAGCAAACTCACGTTTCTTGCTCTATTAGAGACTCTAGAAAGCAAGAGCGTGCTTCTTTCTCTAAAGCAGAGTGTGTTTCATGGATGAGAACTGTGCTGTGTGTTTCCCTTCAGAAATGGAGTTAAATCCCAGGCTCTGTGTCTTCAAACAAGCAAGACTTCATTTCAGGTAAACGCAGTCACTTTTCACCTCAAACAAAGCTACATCGTTCACAAAGATCACACGTTTCTCGCTCTTAACTGAAAAGTGTTGGATGTTAGACTGCCTGTGGTTTGTATCAGTGTCCTAAGCGGAATTGAACTAGATATATTCCATATGTGTAGGAAACACAGTTCTTTTGTTCTGAGCACACTCACGTTTCTTGCTGTATTAGAGACTCTAGAAAGCAAGAGTGTGCTTCTTTCTCTAAAGCAGAGTGTGTTTCATGGATGAGAACTGTGCTGTGTGTTTCCCTTCAGAAATGGAGATAAATCCCAGGCTCTGTGTCTTCCTACAAGCAAGACTTCGTTTCAGGTAAACACAGTCACATTCAGCTCAAACGAAGCTACATCGTTCATGAAGATCACACATTTCTCGCTCTTAATTGAAAAGCATTGGATGTTAGACGGCCTGTGGTTTGTAACAGTTTCCTAAGCGGAGTTGAACTAGATATGTTCCGTATGTGTAGGAAACACAGTTCTTTTGTTCTGAGTACACTCACGTTTCTTGCTGTATTAGAGACTCTAGAAAGCAAGAGCGTGCTTCTTTCTCTAAAGCAGTGTGTGTTTCATGGATGAGAACTGTGCTGTGTGTTTCCCTTCATAAAAGGAGTTAAATCCCAGGCTCTGTGTCTTCCTACAAGCAAGACTTCGTTTCAGGTAAACGCAGTCACTTTTCACCTCAAACAAAGCTACATAGTTCACAAAGATCACATGTTTCTCGCTCTTACCTGAAAAGCGTTGGATGTTAGACGGCCTGTGGTTGGTATCAGTTTCCTAAGCGGAGTTGAACTAGATATGTTCCGTATGTGTAGGAAACACAGTTCTTTTGTTCTGAATACACTCACGTTTCTTGCTGTATTAGAGACACTAGAAAGAAAGAGTGTGCTTCTTTCTCTAAAGCAGAGTGTGTTTCATGGATGAGAACTGTGCTGTGTGTTTCCCTTCAGAAATGGAGATAAATCCCAAGCTCTGTGTCTTCCTACAGGCAAGACTTCGTTTCAGGTAAATGCAGTCACTTTTCAGCTCAAACGAAGCTACATCGTTCACGAAGATCACAGGTTTCTCGCACTTAACTGAAAAGCGTTGGATGTTAGACCGCCTGTGGTTTGTATCAGTTTCCTAAGCGGAGTTGAACTGGATATGTTCCGTATGTGTAGGAAACACAGTCCTTTTTTTCTGAGGACACTCACATTCTTGCTGTATTAGAGACTCTAGAAAGCAAGAGCGTGCATCTTCCTCTAAAGCAGAGTGTGTTTCATGGATGAGAACTGTGCTGTGTGTTTCCCTTCAGAAATCGAGATAAATCCCAGGCTCTGTGTCTTCCTACAAGCAAGACTTCGTTTCAGGTAAACGCAGTCACTTTTCACCTCAAACAAAGCTACATAGTTCACAAAGATCACACGTTTCTCGCTCTTAACTGAAAAGCATTGGGTGTTAGACGGTATGTGGTTTGTATCAGTTTCCTAAGCGGAGTTGAACTAGATATGTTCCGTATGTGTAGGAAACACAGTTCTTTTGTTCTGAGTACACTCACGTTTCTTGCTGTATTAGAGAATCTAGAAAGCAAGAGCGTGCTTCTTCCTCTAAAGCAAGGTGTGTTTCATGGATGAGAACTGTGCTGTGTGTTTCCCTTCAGAAATGGAGTTAAATCCCAGGCTCTGTGTCTTCCTACAAGCAAGACTTTGGTACAGGTAAACGCAGTCACTTTTCAGCTCAAACGAAGCTAGATTGTTCACTAAGATTACACGATTCTCGCTCTTAAATGAAAAGCGTTGGATGTTAGACGGGCTGTGGTTTGTATCAGTTTCCTAAGCGGAGTTGAACTAGATATGTTCCGTATGTGTAGGAAACACAGTTCTTTTGTTCTGAGTACACTCACGTTTCTTGCTGTATTAGAGAATCTAGAAAGAAAGAGTGTGCTTCTTTCTCTAAAGCAGAGTGTGTTTCATGGATGAGAACTGTGCTGTGTGTTTCCCTTCAGAAATGGAGATAAATCCCAAGCTCTGTGTCTTCCTACAAGCAAGACTTCGTTTCAGGTAAATGCAGTCACTTTTCAGCTCAAACGAAGCTACATCGTTCACGAAGATCACAGGTTTCTCGCACTTAACTGAAAAGCGTTGGATGTTAGACCGCCTGTGGTTTGTATCAGTTTCCTAAGCGGAGTTGAACTGGATATGTTCCGTATGTGTAGGAAACACAGTCCTTTTTTTCTGAGGACACTCACGTTCTTGCTGTATTAGAGACTCTAGAAAGCAAGAGCGTGCATCTTCCTCTAAAGCAGAGTGTGTTTCATGGATGAGAACTGTGCTGTGTGTTTCCCTTCAGAAATCGAGATAAATCCCAGGCTCTGTGTCTTCCTACAAGCAAGACTTCGTTTCAGGTAAACGCAGTCACTTTTCACCTCAAACAAAGCTACATAGTTCACAAAGATCACACGTTTCTCGCTCTTAACTGAAAAGCATTGGGTGTTAGACGGTATGTGGTTTGTATCAGTTTCCTAAGCGGAGTTGAACTAGATATGTTCCGTATGTGTAGGAAACACAGTTCTTTTGTTCTGAGTACACTCACGTTTCTTGCTGTATTAGAGAATCTAGAAAGCAAGAGCGTGCTTCTTCCTCTAAAGCAAGGTGTGTTTCATGGATGAGAACTGTGCTGTGTGTTTCCCTTCAGAAATGGAGTTAAATCCCAGGCTCTGTGTCTTCCTACAAGCAAGACTTTGGTACAGGTAAACGCAGTCACTTTTCAGCTCAAACGAAGCTAGATTGTTCACTAAGATTACACGATTCTCGCTCTTAAATGAAAAGCGTTGGATGTTAGACGGGCTGTGGTTTGTATCAGTTTCCTAAGCGGAGTTGAACTAGATATGTTCCGTATGTGTAGGAAACACAGTTCTTTTGTTCTGAGTACACTCACGTTTCTTGCTGTATTAGAGAATCTAGAAAGCAAGAGCGTGCTTCTTCCTCTAAAGCAAGGTGTGTTTCATGGATGAGAACTGTGCTGTGTGTTTCCCTTCAGAAAGGGAGTTAAATTCCAAGGTCTGTGTCTTCCTACAAGCAAGACTTCGTTTCAGGTACACGCAGTCACTTTTCAGCTCAAACGATGCTACATCGTTCACGAAGATCACACGTTTCTCGCTCTTAACTGAAAAGCATTGGGTGTTAGACGGTATGTGGATTGTATCAGTTTCATAAGCGGAGTTGAACTAGCTATGTACAGTATGTGTAGGAAACACAGTTCTTTTGTTCTGAGCACACTCACGTTTCTTGCTGTATTAGAGACTCTAGAAAGCAAGAGCGTGCCTCTTTCTCTAAAGCAGATTGTGTTTCATGGATGAGAACTGTGCTGTGTGTTTCCCTTCAGAAATGGAGATAAATCCCAGGCTCTGTGTCTTCCTACAAGCAAGACTTCGTTTCAGTTAAACGCAGTCTCATTCAGCTCAAACGAAGCTACATCGTTCATGAAGATCACACATTTCTCGCTCTTAATTGAAAAGCATTGGATGTTATACGGCCTGTGGTTTGTATCAGTTTCCTAAGCGGAGTTGAACTAGATATGTTCCGTATGTGTAGGAAACACAGTTCTTTTGTTCTGAGTACACTCACGTTTCTTGCTGTATTAGAGACTCTAGAAAGCAAGAGCGTGCTTCTTTCTCTAAAGCAGAGTGTGTTTCATGGATGAGAACTGTGCTGTGTGTTTCCCTTCAGAAATGGAGTTAAATCCCAGGCTCTGTGTCTTCCTACAAGCAAGACTTGGTTCCGGGAAATGCAGTCACTTTTCAGCTCAAACAAAGCTACATCCTTCACGAAGGTCACACGGTTCTCGCTCTAAACTGAAAATCATTGGATGTGAGACTGCCTGTGGTTTGTATCAGTTTCCTAAGCGGAGGTGAACTAGGTATGTTCCGTATGTGTAGGAAACACAGTTCTTTTGTTCGGAGCACACTCACGTTTCTTGCTGTATTAGAGACTCTAGAAAGCAAGAGCGTGCTTCTTTCTCTAAAGCAGAGTGTGTTTCATGGATGAGAACTGTGCTGTGTGTTTCCCTTCATAAATGGAGTTAAATCCCAGGCTCTGTGTCTTCCTACAAGCAAGACTTCTTTTCAGGTAAACACAGTCACTTTTCACCTCAAACAAAGCTACATCGTTCACAAAGATCACACGTTTCTCGCTCTTAACTGAAAAGCATTGGATGTTAGACGGCCTGTGGTTTGTATCAGTTTCCTAAGCGGAGTTGAACTAGGTATGTTCCCTATGTGTAGGAATCACAGTTCTTTTGTTCTGAGCACACTCACGTTTCTTGCTGTATTAGAGACTCTAGAAAGCAAGAGCGTGCATGTTTCTCTAAAACAGAGTGTGTTTCATTAATGAGTACTGTGCTGTGTGTTTCCCTTCAGAAATGGAGTTAAATTCCAGGCTCTGTGTCTTCCTACAAGCAAGACATCATTTCAGGTAAACGCAGTCACTTTTCAGCTCAAATGAAGCTACATCGTTCACGAAGATCACACGTTTCTCGCTCTTAACTGAAAAGCATTGGGTGTTAGACGGTATGTGGTTTGTATCAGTTTCATAAGCGGAGTTGAACTAGCTATGTACCGTATGTATAGGAAACACAGTTCTTTTGTTCTGAGCACACTCAGGTTTCTTGCTGTATTAGAGACTCTAGAAAGCAAGAGCGTGCTTCTTTCTCTAAAGCAGAGTGTGTTTCATGGATGAGAACTGTGCTGTGTGTTTCCCTTCAGAAATGGAGTTAAATCTCAGACTCTGTGTCTTCCTTCGAGCAAGAACTCGTTTCAGGAAAACGCAGTCACTTTTCAGCTCAAACGAAGCTAGATTGTTCACAAAGATCACACGTTTCTAGCTCTTAACTGAAAAGCGTTGGATGTTAGACAGCCTGTGTTTTGTATCAGTTTCCTAAGCGGAGTTGAACTAGATATGTTCCAATGTGCAGGAAACACAGTTCTTTTGTTCTGAATACACTCACGTTTCTTGCTGTATTAGAGACTCTAGAAAGCAAGAGCGTGCTTCTTTCTCTAAAGCAGAGTGTGTTTCATGGATGAGAACTGTGCTGTGTGTTTCCCTTCATAAATGGAGTTAAATCCCAGGCTCTGTGTCTTCCTACAAGCAAGACTTCGTTTCAGGTAAACGCAGTCAATTTTCAGCTCAAAAGGAAGCTACATGGTTCACAAAGATCACAAGTTTCTCGCACTTAACTGAAAAGCATTGGATGTTAGACGGCATGTGGTTTGTATCAGTTTCCTAAGCGGAGTTGAACTAGATATGTTCCGTATGTGTAGAAAACACAGTTCTTTTGTTCTGAGTACACTCACGTTTCTTGCTGTATTAGAGACTCTAGAAAGCAAGAGCGTGCTTCTTTCTCTAAAGCAGAGTGTGTTTCATGGATGAGAACTGTGCTGTGTGTTTCCCTTCAGAAATGGAGATAAATCCCAGGCTCTGTGTCTTCCTACAAGCAAGACTTCGTTTCAGGTAAACGCAGTCACTTTTCACCTCAAACAAAGCTACATAGTTCACAAAGATCACACGTTTCTCGCTCTTAACTGAAAAGCGTTGCATGTTAGACGGCCTGTGGTTTGTATCAGTTTCCTAAGCGGAGTTGAACTATGTATGTTCCCTATGTGTAGGAATCACAGTTCTTTTGTTCTGAGCAAACTCACGTTTCTTGCTCTATTAGAGACTCTAGAAAGCAAGAGCGTGCTTCTTTCTCTAAAGCAGAGTGTGTTTCATGGATGAGAACTGTGCTGTGTGTTTCCCTTCAGAAATGGAGTTAAATCCCAGGGTCTGTGTCTTCAAACAAGCAAGACTTCATTTCAGGTAAACGCAGTCACTTTTCACCTCAAACAAAGCTACATCGTTCACGAAGATCACAGGTTTCTCGCTCTTAACTGAAAAGTGTTGGATGTTAGACTGCCTGTGGTTTGTATCAGTGTCCTAAGTGGAATTGAACTAGATATATTCCATATGTGTAGGAAACACAGTTCTTTTGTTCTGAGCACACTCACGTTTCTTGCTGTATTAGAGACTCTAGAAAGCAAGAGTGTGCTTCTTTCTCTAAAGCAGAGTGTGTTTCATGGATGAGAACTGTGCTGTGTGTTTCCCTTCAGAAATGGAGATAAATCCCAGGCTCTGTGTCTTCCTACAAGCAAGACTTCGTTTCAGGTAAACACAGTCACATTCAGCTCAAACGAAGCTACATCGTTCATGAAGATCACACATTTCTCGCTCTTAATTGAAAAGCATTGGATGTTAGACGGCCTGTGGTTTGTATCAGTTTCCTAAGCGGAGTTGAACTAGATATGTTCCGTATGTGTAGGAAACACAGTTCTTTTGTTCTGAGTACACTCAAGTTTCTTGCTGTATTAGAGACTCTAGAAAGCAAGAGCGTGCTTCTTTCTCTAAAGCAGAGTGTGTTTCATGGATGAGAACTGTGCTGTGTGTTTCCCTTCATAAAAGGAGTTAAATCCCAGGCTCTGTGTCTTCCTACAAGCAAGACTTCGTTTCAGGTAAACGCAGTCACTTTTCACCTCAAACAAAGCTACATAGTTCACAAAGATCACACGTTTCTCGCTCTTACCTGAAAAGCGTTGGATGTTAGACGGCCTGTGGTTTGTATCAGTTTCCTAAGCGGAGTTGAACTAGATATGTTCCGTATGTGTAGGAAACACAGTTCTTTTGTTCTGAATACACTCACGTTTCTTGCTGTATTAGAGACACTAGAAAGAAAGAGTGTGCTTCTTTCTCTAAAGCAGAGTGTGTTTCATGGATGAGAACTGTGCTGTGTGTTTCCCTTCAGAAATGGAGATAAATCCCAAGCTCTGTGTCTTCCTACAAGCAAGACTTCGTTTCAGGTAAACGCAGTCACTTTTCAGCTCAAACGAAGCTACATCGTTCACGAAGATCACAGGTTTCTCGCACTTAACTGAAAAGCGTTGGATGTAGGACTGCCTGTGGTTTGTATCAGTTTCCTAAGCGGAGTTGAACTGGATATGTTCCGTATGTGTAGGAAACACAGTCCTTTTTTTCTGAGGACACTCACGTTCTTGCTGTATTAGAGACTCTAGAAAGCAAGAGCGTGCATCTTCCTCTAAAGCAGAGTGTGTTTCATGGATGAGAACTGTGCTGTGTGTTTCCCTTCAGAAATCGAGATAAATCCCAGGCTCTGTGTCTTCCTACAAGCAAGACTTCGTTTCAGGTAAACACAGTCACATTCAGCTCAAACGAAGCTACATCATTCATGAAGATCACACATTTCTCGCTCTTAATTGAAAAGCATTGGATGTTAGACGGCCTGTGGTTTGTATCAGTTTCCTAAGCGGAGTTGAACTAGATATGTTCCGTATGTGTAGGAAACACAGTTCTTTTGTTCTGAATACACTCACGTTTCTTGCAGTATTAGAGACTCTAGAAAGCAAGAGCGTGCTTCTTTCTCTAAAGCAGAGTGTGTTTCATGGATGAGAACTGTGCTGTGTGTTTCCCTTCATAAATGGAGTTAAATCCCAGGCTCTGTGTCTTCCTACAAGCAAGACTTTGGTACAGGTAAACGCAGTCACTTTTCAGCTCAAACGAGGCTAGATTGTTCACTAAGATTACACGTTTCTCGCTCTTAAATGAAAAGCGTTGGATGTTAGACGGGCTGTGGTTTGTATCAGTTTCCTAAGCGGAGTTGAACTAGATATGTTCCCTATGTGTAAGAAACACAGTTCTTTTGTTCTGAGTACACTCACGTTTCTTGCTGTATTAGAGAATCTAGAAAGCAAGAGCGTGCTTCTTCCTCTAAAGCAAGGTGTGTTTCATGGATGAGAACTGTGCTGTGTGTTTCCCTTCAGAAAGGGAATTAAATTCCAAGGTCTGTGTCTTCCTACAAGCAAGACTTCGTTTCAGGTACACGCAGTCACTTTTCAGCTCAAACGAAGCTACATCGTTCACGAAGATCACACGTTTCTCGCTCTTAACTGAAAAGCATTGGGTGTTAGACGGTATGTGGTTTGTATCAGTTTCATAAGCGGAGTTGAACTAGCTATGTACAGTATGTGTAGGAAACACAGTTCTTTTGTTCTGAGCACACTCACGTTTCTTGCTGTATTAGAGACTCTAGAAAGCAAGAGCGTGCCTCTTTCTCTAAAGCAGAGTGTGTTTCATGGATGAGAACTGTGCTGTGTGTTTCCCTTCAGAAATGGAGTTAAATCCCAGGCTCTGTGTCTTCCTACAAGCAAGACTTCATTTCAGGTAAACGCAGTCAATTTTCAGCTCAAACGAAGCTACATGGTTCACAAAGATCACAAGTTTCTCGCACTTAACTGAAAAGCATTGGATGTTAGACGGCCTGTGGTTTGTATCAGTTTCCTAAGCGGAGTTGAACTAGATATGTTCCGTATGTGTAGGAAACACAGTTCTTTTGTTCTGAGCACACTCACGTTTCTTGCTGTATTAGAGACTCTAGAAAGCAAGAGCGTGCTTCTTTCTCTAAAGCAGAGTGTGTTTCATGGATGAGAACTGTGCTGTGTGTTTCCCTTCAGAAATGGAGATAAATCCCAGGCTCTGTGTCTTCCTACAAGCAAGACTTCGTTTCAGGTAAACGCAGTCACTTTTCACCTCAAACAAAGCTACATAGTTCACAAAGATCACACGTTTCTCGCTCTTAACTGAAAAGCGTTGGATGTTAGACGGCCTGTGGTTTGTATTAGTTTCCTAAGCGGAGTTGAACTATGTATGTTCCCTATGTGTAGGAATCACAGTTCTTTTGTTCTGAGCACACTCACGTTTCTTGCTGTATTAGAGACTCTAGAAAGCAAGAGCGTGCTTCTTTCTCTAAAGCAGAGTGTGTTTCATGGATGAGAACTGTGCTGTGTGTTTCCCTTCAGAAATGGAGTTAAATCCCAGGCTCTGTGTCTTCAAACAAGCAAGACTTCATTTCAGGTAAACGCAGTCACTTTTCACCTCAAACAAAGCTACATCGTTCACAAAGATCACACGTTTCTCGCTCTTAACTGAAAAGTGTTGGATGTTAGACTGCCTGTGGTTTGTATCAGTGTCCTAAGCGGAATTGAACTAGATATATTCCATATGTGTAGGAAACACAGTTCTTTTGTTCTGAGCACACTCACGTTTCTTGCTGTATTAGAGACTCTAGAAAGCAAGAGTGTGCTTCTTTCTCTAAAGCAGAGTGTGTTTCATGGATGAGAACTGTGCTGTGTGTTTCCCTTCAGAAATGGAGTTAAATCCCAGGCTCTGTGTTTTCCTACAAGCAAGACTTCGTTTCAGGTAAACGCAGTCACTTTTCAGCTCAAAAGAAGCTACATTGTTCACGAAGATCACACGTTTCTCGCTCTTAACTGAAAAGCATTGGGTGTTAGACGGATTGTGGTTTGTATCAGTTTCCTAAGCGGAGTTGAACTAGATATGTTCCGTATGTGTAGGAAACACAGTTCTTTTGTTCTGAGTACACTCACGTTTCTTGCTGTATTAGAGACTCTAGAAAGCAAGAGCGTGCTTCTTTCTCTAAAGCAGAGTGTGTTTCATGGATGAGAACTGTGCTGTGTGTTTCCCTTCAGAAATGGAGTTAAATCCCAGGCTCTGTGTCTTCCTACAACCAAGACTTGGTTCCGGGAAATGCAGTCACTTTTCAGCTCAAACAAAGCTACATCGTTCACGAAGGTCACACGGTTCTCGCTCTAAACTGAAAATCATTGGATGTTAGACTGCCTGTGGTTTGTATCAGTTTCCAAAGCGGAGGTGAACTAGGTATGTTCCGTATGTGTAGGAAACACAGTTCTTTTGTTCGGAGCACACTCACGTTTCTTGCTGTATTAGAGACTCTAGAAAGCAAGAGCGTGCTTCTTTCTCTAAAGCAGAGTGTGTTTCATGGATGAGAACTGTGCTGTGTGTTTCCCTTCATAAATGGAGTTAAATCCCAGGCTCTGTGTCTTCCTACAAGCAAGACTTCTTTTCAGGTAAACACAGTCACTTTTCACCTCAAACAAAGCTACATCGTTCACAAAGATCACACGTTTCTCGCTCTTAACTGAAAAGCGTTGGATGTTAGACGGCCTGTGGTTTGTATCAGTTTCCTAAGCGGAGTTGAACTAGGTATGTTCCCTATGTGTAGGAATCACAGTTCTTTTGTTCTGAGCACACTCAAGTTTCTTGCTGTATTATGGACTCTAGAAAGCAAGAGCGTGCATGTTTCTCTAAAACAGAGTGTGTTTCATTAATGAGTACTGTGCTGTGTGTTTCCCTTCAGAAATGGAGTTAAATTACAGGTTCTGTGTCTTCCTACAAGCAAGACTTCATTTCAGGTAAACGCAGTCACTTTTCAGCTCAAATGAAGCTACATCGTTCACGAAGATCACACGTTTCTCGCTCTTAACTGAAAAGCATTGGGTGTTAGACGGTATGTGGTTTGTATCAGTTTCATAAGCGGAGTTGAACTAGCTATGTACCTTATGTATAGGAAACACAGTTCTTTTGTTCTGAGCACACTCAGGTTTCTTGCTGTATTAGAGAATCTAGAAAGCAAGAGCGTGCTTCTTTCTCTAAAGCAGAGTGTGTTTCATGCATGAGAACTGTGCTGTGTGTTTCCCTTCAGAAAGGGAGTTAAATTCCAAGGTCTGTGTCTTCCTACAAGCAAGACTTCGTTTCAGGTAAACGCAGTCACTTTTCAGCTCAAACGAAGCTACATCGTTCACGAAGATCACACGTTTCTCGCTCTTAACTGAAAAGCATTGGGTGTTAGACGGTATGTGGTTTGTATCAGTTTCATAAGCGGAGTTGAACTAGCTATGTACCGTATGTGTAGGAAACACAGTTCTTTTGTTCTGAGCACACTCACGTTTCTTGCTGTATTAGAGACTCTAGAAAGCAAGAGCGTGCTTCTTTCTCTAAAGCAGAGTGTGTTTCATGGATGAGAACTGTGCTGTGTGTTTCCCTTCAGAAATGGAGTTAAATCTCAGACTCTGTGTCTTCCTTCGAGCAAGAATTCGTTTCAGGAAAACGCAGTCACTTTTCAGCTCAAACGAAGCTAGATTGTTCACAAAGATCACACGTTTCTAGCTCTTAACTGAAAAGCGTTGGATGTTAGACGGCCTGTGTTTTGTATCAGTTTCCTAAGTGGAGTTGAACTAGATATGTTCCATATGTGCAGGAAACACAGTTCTTTTGTTCTGAATACACTCACGTTTCTTGCTGTATTAGAGACTCTAGAAAGCAAGAGCGTGCTTCTTTCTCTAAAGCAGAGTGTGTTTCATGGATGAGAACTGTGCTGTGTGTTTCCCTTCAGAAATGGAGTTAAATCCCAGGCTCTGTGTCTTCCTACAAGCAAGACTTCATTTCAGGTAAACGCAGTCAATTTTCAGCTCAAACGAAGCTACATGGTTCACAAAGATCACAAGTTTCTCGCACTTAACTGAAAAGCATTGGATGTTAGACGGCCTGTGGTTTGTATCAGTTTCCTAAGCGGAGTTGAACTAGATATGTTCCGTATGTGTAGGAAACACAGTTCTTTTGTTCTGAGCACACTCACGTTTCTTGCTGTATTAGAGACTCTAGAAAGCAAGAGCGTGCTTCTTTCTCTAAAGCAGAGTGTGTTTCATGGATGAGAACTGTGCTGTGTGTTTCCCTTCAGAAATGGAGATAAATCCCAGGCTCTGTGTCTTCCTACAAGCAAGAATTCGTTTCAGGTAAACGCAGTCACTTTTCACCTCAAACAAAGCTACATAGTTCACAAAGATCACACGTTTCTCGCTCTTAACTGAAAAGCGTTGGATGTTAGACGGCCTGTGGTTTGTATCAGTTTCCTAAGCGGAGTTGAACTATGTATGTTCCCTATGTGTAGGAATCACAGTTCTTTTGTTCTGAGCACACTCACGTTTCTTGCTGTATTAGAGACTCTAGAAAGCAAGAGCGTGCTTCTTTCTCTAAAGCAGAGTGTGTTTCATGGATGAGAACTGTGCTGTGTGTTTCCCTTCAGAAATGGAGTTAAATCCCAGGCTCTGTGTCTTCAAACAAGCAAGACTTCATTTCAGGTAAACGCAGTCACTTTTCACCTCAAACAAAGCTACATCGTTCACAAAGATCACACGTTTCTCGCTCTTAACTGAAAAGTGTTGGATGTTAGACTGCCTGTGGTTTGTATCAGTGTCCTAAAGCGGAATTGAACTAGATATATTCCATATGTGTAGGAAACACAGTTCTTTTGTTCTGAGCACACTCACGTTTCTTGCTGTATTAGAGACTCTAGAAAGCAAGAGTGTGCTTCTTTCTCTAAAGCAGAGTGTGTTTCATGGATGAGAACTGTGCTGTGTGTTTCCCTTCAGAAATGGAGTTAAATCCCAGGCTCTGTGTTTTCCTACAAGCAAGACTTCGTTTGTGGTAAACGCAGTCACTTTTCAGCTCAAAAGAAGCTACATCGTTCACGGAGATCACACGTTTCTCGCTCTTAACTGAAAAGCATTGGATGTTAGAAGGCCTGTGGTTTGTATCAGTTTCCTATGCGGAGTTGAACTAGATATGTTCCCTATGTGTAGGAAACACAGTTCTTTTGTTCTGAGTACACTAACATTTCTTGCTGTATTAGAGAATCTAGAAACCAAGAGTGTGATTCTTTCTCTAAAGCAGAGTGTGTTTCATGGATGAGAACTGTGCTGTGTGTTTCCCTTCAGAAATGGAGTTAAATCCCAGGCTCTGTGTCTTCCTACAAGCAAGACTTCGTTTCAGGTAAATGCAGTCAATTTTCAGCTCAAATGAAGCTACATCGTTCACAAAGATCACAAGTTTCTTGCTCTTAACTGAAAAGCGTTGGATGTTAGACGGCCTGTGGTTTGTATCAGTTTCCTAAGCGGAGTTGAACTAGATATGTTCCGTATGTGTAGGAAACACAGTTCTTTTGTTCTGAGCACACTCACGTTTCTTGCTGTATTAGAGACTCTAGAAAGCAAGAGCGTGCTTCTTTCTCTAAAGCAGAGTGTGTTTCATGGATGAGAACTGTGCTGTGTGTTTCCCTTCATAAATGGAGTTAAATCCCAGGCTCTGTGTCTTCCTACAAGCAAGACTTCGTTTCAGGTAAACGCAGTCACTTTTCACCTCAAACAAAGCTACATAGTTCACAAAGATCACACGTTTCTCGCTCTTAACTGAAAAGCGTTGGATGTTAGACGGCCTGTGGTTTGTATCAGTTTCCTAAGCGGAGTTGAACTATGTATGTTCCCTATGTGTAGGAATCACAGTTCTTTTGTTCTGAGCACACTCACGTTTCTTGCTGTATTAGAGACTCTAGAAAGCAAGAGCGTGCTTCTTTCTCTAAAGCAGAGTGTGTTTCATGGATGAGAACTGTGCTGTGTGTTTCCCTTCAGAAATGGAGTTAAATCCCAGGCTCTGTGTCTTCAAACAAGCAAGACTTCATTTCAGGTAAACGCAGTCACTTTTCACCTCAAACAAAGCTACATCGTTCACGAAGATCACACGTTTCTCGCTCTTAACTGAAAAGCATTGGGTGTTAGAGGGTATGTGGTTTGTATCAGTTTCTTAAGCGGAGTTGAACTAGCTATGTACCGTATGTGTAGGAAACACAGTTCTTTTGTTCTGAGCACACTCACGTTTCTTGCTGTATTAGAGAATCTAGAAAGCAAGAGCGTGCTTCTTTCTCTAAAGCAGAGTGTGTTTCATGGATGAGAACTGTGCTGTGTGTTTCCCTTCAGAAATGGAGATAAATCCCATGCTCTGTGTCTTCCTATAAGCAAGACTTCGTTTCAGTTAAACGCAGTCACATTCAGCTAAAACGAAGCTACATCGTTCATGAAGATCACACATTTCTCGCTCTTAATTGAAAAGCATTGGATGTTATACGGCCTGTGGTTTGTATCAGTTTCGTAAGCGGAGTTGAACTAGATATGTTCCGTATGTGTAGGAAACACAGTTCTTTTGTTCTGAGTACACTCACGTTTCTTGCTGTATTAGAGACTCTAGAAAGCAAGAGCGTGCTTCTTTCTCTAAAGCAGAGTGTGTTTCATGGATGAGAACTGTGCTTTGTGTTTCCCTTCAGAAATGGAGTTAAATCCCAGGCTCTGTGTCTTCCTACAAGCAAGACTTGGTTCCGGGAAATGCAGTCACTTTTCAGCTCAAACAAAGCTACATCGTTCACGAAGGTCACACGGTTCTCGTTCTAAACAGAAAATCATTGGATGTTAGACTGCCTGTGGTTTGTATCAGTTTCCTAAGCGGAGGTGAACTAGGTATGTTCCGTATGTGTAGGAAACACAGTTCTTTTGTTCTGAGCACACTCACGTTTCTTGCTGTATTAGAGACTCTAGAAAGCAAGAGCGTGCTTCTTTCTCTAAAGCAGAGTGTGTTTCATGGATGAGAACTTTGCTGTGTGTTTCCCTTTATAAATGGAGTTAAATCCCAGGCTCTGTGTCTTCCTACAAGCAAGACTTCGTTTCAGGTAAACGCAGTCACTTTTCACCTCAAACAAAGCTACATCATTCACAAAGATGACACGTTTCTCGCTCTTAACTGAAAAGCGTTGGATGTTAGACGGCCTGTGGTTTGTATCAGTTTCCTAAGCGGAGTTGAACTAGGTATGTTCCCTATGTGTAGGAATCACAGTTCTTTTGTTCTGAGCACACTCACGTTTCTTGCTGTATTAGAGACTCTAGAAAGCAAGAGCGTGCATGTTTCTCTAAAACAGAGTGTGTTTCATTAATGAGTACTGTGCTGTGTGTTTCCCTTCAGAAATGGAGTTAAATTCCAGGCTCTGTGTCTTCCTACAAGCAAGACTTCATTTCAGGTAAACGCAGTCACTTTTCAGCTCAAATGAAGCTACATCGTTCACGAAGATCACACGTTTCTCGCTCTTAACTGAAAAGCATTGGGTGTTAGACGGTATGGGGTTTGTATCAGTTTCATAAGCGGAGTTGAACTAGATATGTACCGTATGTATAGGAAACACAGTTCTTTTGTTCTGAGCACACTCAGGTTTCTTGCTGTATTAGAGAATCTAGAAAGCAAGAGCGTGCTTCTTTCTCTAAAGCAGAGTGTGTTTCATGGATGAGAACTGTGCTGTGTGTTTCCCTTCAGAAAGGGAGTTAAATTCCAAGGTCTGTGTCTTCCTACAAGCAAGACTTCGTTTCAGGTAAACGCAGTCACTTTTCAGCCCAAACGAAGCTACATCGTTCACGAAGATCACACGTTTCTCGCTCTTAACTGAAAAGCATTGGGTGTTAGACGGTATGTGGTTTGTATCAGTTTCTTAAGCGGAGTTGAACTAGCTATGTACCGTATGTGTAGGAAACACAGTTCTTTTGTTCTGAGCACACTCACGTTTCTTGCTGTATTAGAGACTCTAGAAAGCAAGAGCGTGCTTCTTTCTCTAAAGCAGAGTGTGTTTCATGGATGAGAACTGTGCTGTGTGTTTCACTTCAGAAATCGAGATAAATCCCAGGCTCTGTGTCTTCCTACAAGCAAGACTTCGTTTCAGGTAAACACAGTCACATTCAGCTCAAACGAAGCTACATCGTTCATGAAGATCACACATTTCTCGCTCTTATTTGAAAAGCATTGGATGTTAGACTGCCTGTGGTTTGTATCAGTTTCCTAAGCGGAGTTGAACTAGATATGTTCCGTATGTGTAGGAAACACAGTTCATTTGTTCTGAATACACTCACGTTTCTTGCAGTATTAGAGACTCTAGAAAGCAAGAGCGTGCTTCTTTCTCTAAAGCAGAGTGTGTTTCATGGATGAGAACTGTGCTGTGTGTTTCCCTTCAGAAATGGAGTTAAATCCCAGGCTCTGTGTCTTCCTACATGCAAGACTTTGGTACAGGTAAACGCAGTCACTTTTCAGCTCAAACGAAGCTAGATTGTTCACTAAGATTACACGTTTCTCGCTCTTAAATGAAAAGCGTTGGATGTTAGACGGGCTGTGGTTTGTATCAGTTTCCTAAGCGGAGTTGAAGTAGATATGTTCCGTATGTGTAGGAAACACAGTTCTTTTGTTCTGAGTACACTCACGTTTCTTGCTGTATTAGAGAATCTAGAAAGCAAGAGCGTGCTTCTTCCTCTAAAGCAAGGTGTGTTTCATGGATGAGAACTGTGCTGTGTGTTTCCCTTCAGAAAGGGAGTTAAATTCCAAGGTCTGTGTCTTCCTACAAGCAAGACTTCGTTTCAGGTACACGCAGTCACTTTTCAGCTCAAACGAAGCTACATCGTTCACGAAGATCACACGTTTCTCGCTCTTAACTGAAAAGCATTGGGTGTTAGACGGTATGTGGTTTGTATCAGTTTCATAAGCGGATTTGAACTAGCTATGTACAGTATGTGTAGGAAACACAGTTCTTTTGTTCTGAGCACACTCACGTTTCTTGCTGTATTAGAGACTCTAGAAAGCAAGAGCATGCCTCTTTCTCTAAAGCAGAGTGTGTTTCATGGATGAGAACTGTGCTGTGTGTTTCCCTTCCGAAATGGAGATAAATCCCATGCTCTGTGTCTTCCTACAAGCAAGACTTCGTTTCAGTTAAACGCAGTCACATTCAGCTCAAACGAAGCTACATCATTCATGAAGATCACACATTTCTCGCTCTTAATAGAAAAGCATTGGATGGTATACGGCCTGTGGTTTGTATCAGTTTCCTAAGCGGAGTTGAACTAGATATGTTCCGTATGTGTAGGAAACAGAGTTCTTTTGTTCTGAGTACACTCACGTTTCTTGCTGTATTAGAGACTCTAGAAAGCAAGAGCGTGCTTCTTTCTCTAAAGTAGAGTGTGTTTCATGGATGAGAACTGTGCTGTGTGTTTCCCTTCAGAAATGGAGTTAAATCCCAGGCTCTGTGTCTTCCTACAAGCAAGACTTGGTTCCGGGAAATGCAGTCACTTTTCAGCTCAAACAAAGCTACATCGTTCACGAAGGTCACACGGTTCTTGCTCTAAACTGAAAATCATTGGATGTTAGACTGCCTATGGTTTGTATCAGTTTCCTAAGCGGAGGTGAACTAGGTATGTTCCGTATGTGTAGGAAACACAGTTCTTTTGTTCGGAGCACACTCACGTTTCTTGCTGTATTAGAGACTCTAGAAAGCAAGAGCGTGCTTCTTTCTCTAAAGCAGAGTGTGTTTCATGGATGAGAACTGTGCTGTGTGTTTCCCTTCAGAAATGGAGTTAAATCCCAGGCTCTGTGTCTTCCTACAAGCAAGACTTCTTTTCAGGTAAACACAGTCACTTTTCACCTCAAACAAAGCTACATCGTTCACAAAGATCACACGTTTCTCGCTCTTAACTGAAAAGCGTTGGATGTTAGACGGCCTGTGGTTTGTATCAGTTTCCTAAGCGGAGTTGAACTAGGTATGTTCCCTATGTGTAGGAATCACAGTTCTTTTGTTCTGAGCACACTCACGTTTCTTGCTGTATTAGAGACTCTAGAAAGCAAGAGCGTGCATGTTTCTCTAAAACAGAGTGTGTTTCATTAATGAGTACTGTGCTGTGTGTTTCCCTTCAGAAATGGAGTTAAATTCCAGGCTCTGTGTCTTCCTACAAGCAAGACTTCATTTCAGGTAAACGCAGTCACTTTTCAGCTCAAATGAAGCTACATCGTTCACGAAGATCACACGTTTCTCGCTCTTAACTGAAAAGCATTGGGTGTTAGACGGTATGGGGTTTGTATCAGTTTCATAAGCGGAGTTGAACTAGATATGTACCGTATGTATAGGAAACACAGTTCTTTTGTTCTGAGCACACTCATGTTTCTTGCTGTATTAGAGAATCTAGAAAGCAAGAGCGTGCTTCTTTCTCTAAAGCAGAGTGTGTTTCATGGATGAGAACTGTGCTGTGTGTTTCCCTTAAGAAAGGGAGTTAAATTCCAAGGTCTGTGTCTTCCTACAAGCAAGACTTCGTTTCAGGTAAACGCAGTCACTTTTCAGCTCAAACGAAGCTACATCGTTCACGAAGATCACACGTTTCTCGCTCTTAACTGAAAAGCATTGGGTGTTAGACGGTATGTGGTTTGTATCAGTTTCATAAGCGGAGTTGAACTAGCTATGTACCGTATGTGTAGGAAACACAGTTCTTTTGTTCTGAGCACACTCACGTTTCTTGCTGTATTAGAGACTCTAGAAAGCAAGAGCGTGCTTCTTTCTCTAAAGCAGAGTGTGTTTCATGGATGAGAACTGTGCTGTGTGTTTCCCTTCAGAAATGGAGTTAAATCTCAGACTCTGTGTCTTCCTTCGAGCAAGAATTCGTTTCAGGAAAACGCAGTCACTTTTCAGCTCAAACGAAGCTAGATTGTTCACAAAGATCACACGTTTCTAGCTCTTAACTGAAAAGCGTTGGATGTTAGACGGCCTGCGTTTTGTATCAGTTTCCTAAGCGGAGTTGAACTAGATATGTTCCATATGTGCAGGAAACACAGTTCTTTTGTTCTGAATACACTCACGTTTCTTGCTGTATTAGAGACTCTAGAAAGCAAGAGCGTGCTTCTTTCTCTAAAGCAGAGTGTTTTTCATGGATGAGAACTGTGCTGTGTGTTTCACTTCAGAAATGGAGTTAAATCCCAGGCTCTGTGTCTTCCTACAAGCAAGACTTCGTTTCAGGTAAACGCAGTCAATTTTCAGCTCAAACGAAGCTACATGGTTCACAAAGATCACAAGTTTCTCGCTCTTAACTGTAAAGTGTTGGATGTTAGACGGCCTGTGGTTTGTATCAGTGTCCTAAGCGGAGTTGAACTAGATATATTCCATATGTGTAGGAAACACAGTTCTTTTGTTCTGAGCACACTCACGTTTCTTGCTGTATTAGAGACTCTAGAAAGCAAGAGTGTGCTTCTTTCTCTAAAGCAGAGTGTGTTTCATGGATGAGAACTGTGCTGTGTGTTTCCCTTCAGAAATGGAGTTAAATCCCAGGCTCTGTGTCTTCCTACAAGCAAGACTTTGGTACAGGTAAACGCAGTCACTTTTCAGCTCAAACGAAGCTACATCGTTCATGAAGATCACACATTTCTCGCTCTTAATTGAAAAGCGTTGATGTTAGACGGCCTGTGGTTTGTATCAGTTTCCTAAGCGGAGTTGAACTAGATATGTTCCGTATGTGTAGGAAACACAGTTCTTTTGTTCTGAATACACTCACGTTTCTTGCAGTATTAGAGAATCTAGAAAGCAAGAGAGTGCTTTTTCCTCTAAAGCAAGGTGTGTTTCATGGATGAGAACTGTGCTGTGTGTTTCCCTTCAGAAAGGGAGTTAAATTCCAAGGTCTGTGTCTTCCTACAAGCAAGACTTCGTTTCAGGTACACGCAGTCACTTTTCAGCTCAAAGGAAGCTACATCGTTCACGGAGATCACACGTTTCTCGCTCTTAACTGAAAAGCATTGGGTGTTAGACGGTATGTGGTTTGTATCAGTTTCATAAGCGGAGTTGAACTAGCTATGTACCGTATGTGTAGGAAACACAGTTCTTTTGTTCTGAGCACACTCACGTTTCTTGCTGTATTAGAGACTCTAGAAAGCAAGAGCGTGCTTCTTTCTCTAAAGCAGAGTGTGTTTCATGGATGAGAACTGTGCTGTGTGTTTCCCTTCAGAAATGGAGATAAATCCCAGGCTCTGTGTCTTCCTACAAGCAAGACTTCTTTTCAGTTAAACGCAGTCACATTCAGCTCAAACGAAGCTACATCGTTCATGAAGATCACACATTTCTCGCTCTTAATTGAAAAGCATTGGATGGTATACGGCCTGTGGTTTGTATCAGTTTCCTAAGCGGAGTTGAACTAGATATGTTCCGTATGTGTAGGAAACAGAGTTCTTTTTTTCTGAGTACACTCACGTTTCTTGCTGTATTAGAGACTCTAGAAAGCAAGAGCGTGCTTCTTTCTCTAAAGCAGAGTGTGTTTCATGGATGAGAACTGTGCTGTGTGTTTCCCTTCAGAAATGGAGTTAAATCCCAGGCTCTGTGTCTTCCTACAAGCAAGACTTGGTTCCGGGAAATGCAGTCACTTTTCAGCTCAAACAAAGCTACATTGTTCACGAAGGTCACACGGTTCTCGCTCTAAACTGAAAATCATTGGATGTTAGACTGCCTGTGGTTTGTATCAGTTTCCTAAGCGGAGGTGAACTAGGTATGTTCCGTATGTGTAGGAAACACAGTTCTTTTGTTCGGAGCACACTCACGTTTCTTGCTGTATTAGAGACTCTAGAAAGCAAGAGCGTGCTTCATTCTCTAAAGCAGAGTGTGTTTCATGGATGAGAACTGTGCTGTGTGTTTCCTTTCATAAATGGAGTTAAATCCCAGGCTCTGTGTCTTCCTACAAGCAAGACTTCTTTTCAGGTAAACACAGTCACTTTTCACCTCAAACAAAGCTACATCGTTCACGAAGATCACACGTTCCTCGCTCTTAACTGAAAAGCATTGGGTGTTAGAGGGTATGTGGTTTGTATCAGTTTCTTAAGCGGAGTTGAACTAGCTATGTACCGTATGTGTAGGAAACACAGTTCTTTTGTTCTGAGCACACTCACGTTTCTTGCTGTATTAGAGAATCTAGAAAGCAAGAGCGTGCTTCTTTCTCTAAAGCAGAGTGTGTTTCATGGATGAGAACTGTGCTGTGTGTTTCCCTTTAGAAATGGAGATAAATCCCATGCTCTGTGTCTTCCTATAAGCAAGACTTCGTTTCAGTTAAACGCAGTCACATTCAGCTAAAACGAAGCTACATCGTTCATGAAGATCACACATTTCTCGCTCTTAATTGAAAAGCATTGGATGTTATATGGCCTGTGGTTTGTATCAGTTTCGTAAGCGGAGTTGAACTAGATATGTTCCGTATGTGTAGGAAACACAGTTCTTTTGTTCTGAGTACACTCACGTTTCTTGCTGTATTAGAGACTCTAGAAAGCAAGAGCGTGCTTCTTTCTCTAAAGCAGAGTGTGTTTCATGGATGAGAACTGTGCTTTGTGTTTCCCTTCAGAAATGGAGTTAAATCCCAGGCTCTGTGTCTTCCTACAAGCAAGACTTGGTTCCGGGAAATGCAGTCACTTTTCAGCTCAAACAAAGCTACATCGTTCACGAAGGTCACACGGTTCTCGCTCTAAACAGAAAATCATTGGATGTTAGACTGCCTGTGGTTTGTATCAGTTTCCTAAGCGGAGGTGAACTAGGTATGTTCCGTATGTGTAGGAAACACAGTTCTTTTGTTCGGAGCACACTCACGTTTCTTGCTGTATTAGAGACTCTAGAAAGCAAGAGCGTGCTTCTTTCTCTAAAGCAGAGTGTGTTTCATGGATGAGAACTTTGCTGTGTGTTTCCCTTTATAAATGGAGTTAAATCCCAGGCTCTGTATCTTCCTACAAGCAAGACTTCGTTTCAGGTAAACGCAGTCACTTTTCACCTCAAACAAAGCTACATCATTCACAAAGATGACACGTTTCTCGCTCTTAACTGAAAAGCGTTGGATGTTAGACGGCCTGTGGTTTGTATCAGTTTCCTAAGCGGAGTTGAACTAGGTATGTTCCCTATGTGTAGGAATCACAGTTCTTTTGTTCTGAGCACACTCACGTTTCTTGCTGTATTAGAGACTCTAGAAAGCAAGAGCGTGCATGTTTCTCTAAAACAGAGTGTGTTTCATTAATGAGTACTGTGCTGTGTGTTTCCCTTCAGAAATGGAGTTAAATTCCAGGCTCTGTGTCTTCCTACAAGCAAGACTTCATTTCAGGTAAACGCAGTCACTTTTCAACTCAAATGAAGCTACATCGTTCACGAAGATCACACGTTTCTCGCTCTTAACTGAAAAGCATTGGGTGTTAGACGGTATGGGGTTTGTATCAGTTTCATAAGTGGAGTTGAACTAGATATGTACCGTATGTATAGGAAACACAGTTCTTTTGTTCTGAGCACACTCAGGTTTCTTGCTGTATTAGAGAATCTAGAAAGCAAGAGCGTGCTTCTTTCTCTAAAGCAGAGTGTGTTTCATGGATGAGAACTGTGCTGTGTGTTTCCCTTCAGAAAGGGAGTTAAATTCCAAGGTCTGTGTCTTCCTACAAGCAAGACTTCGTTTCAGGTAAACGCAGTCACTTTTCAGCTCAAACGAAGCTACATCGTTCACGAAGATCACACGTTTCTCGCTCTTAACTGAAAAGCATTGGGTGTTAGACGGTATGTGGTTTGTATCAGTTTCATAAGCGGAGTTGAACTAGCTATGTACCGTATGTGTAGGAAACACAGTTCTTTTGTTCTGAGCACACTCACGTTTCTTGCTGTATTAGAGACTCTAGAAAGCAAGAGCGTGCTTCTTTCTCTAAAGCAGAGTGTGTTTCATGGATGAGAACTGTGCTGTGTGTTTCCCTTCAGAAATGGAGTTAAATATCAGACTCTGTGTCTTCCTTCGAGCAAGAATTCGTTTCAGGAAAACGCAGTCACTTTTCAGCTCCAACGAAGCTAGATTGTTCACAAAGATCACACGTTTCTAGCTCTTAACTGAAAAGCGTTGGATGTTAGACGGCCTGTGTTTTGTATCAGTTTCCTAAGCGGAGTTGAACTAGATATGTTCCATATGTGCAGGAAACACAGTTCTTTTGTTCTGAATACACTCACGTTTCTTGCTGTATTAGAGACTCTAGAAAGCAAGAGCGTGCTTCTTTCTCTAAAGCAGAGTGTGTTTCATGGATGAGAACTGTGCTGTGTGTTTCCCTTCAGAAATGGAGTTAAATCCCAGGCTCTGTGTCTTCCTACAAGCAAGACTTTGGTACAGGTAAACGCAGTCACTTTTCAGCTCAAACGAAGCTAGATTGTTCACTAAGATTACACGTTTCTCGCTCTTAAATGAAAAGCGTTGATGTTAGACGGGCTGTGGTTTGTATCAGTTTCCTAAGCGGAGTTGAACTAGATATGTTCCGTATGTGTAGGAAACACAGTTCTTTTGTTTTGAGTACACTCACGTTTCTTGCTGTATTAGAGAATCTAGAAAGCAAGAGCGTGCTTTTTCCTCTAAAGCAAGGTGTGTTTCATGGATGAGAACTGTGCTGTGTGTTTCCCTTCAGAAAGGGAGTTAAATTCCAAGGTCTGTGTCTTCCTACAAGCAAAACTTCGTTTCAGGTACACGCAGTCACTTTTCAGCTCAAAGGAAGCTACATCGTTCACGGAGATCACACGTTTCTCGCTCTTAACTGAAAAGCATTGGGTGTTAGACGGTATGTGGTTTGTATCAGTTTCATAAGCGGAGTTGAACTAGCTATGTACCGTATGTGTAGGAAACACAGTTCTTTTGTTCTGAGCACACTCACGTTTCTTGCTGTATTAGAGACTCTAGAAAGCAAGAGCGTGCTTCTTTCTCTAAAGCAGAGTGTGTTTCATGGATGAGAACTGTGCTGTGTGTTTCCCTTCAGAAATGGAGATAAATCCCAGGCTCTGTGTCTTCCTACAAGCAAGACTTCTTTTCAGTTAAACGCAGTCACATTCAGCTCAAACGAAGCTACATCGTTCATGAAGATCACACATTTCTCGCTCTTAATTGAAAAGCATTGGATGGTATACGGCCTGTGGTTTGTATCAGTTTCCTAAGCGGAGTTGAACTAGATATGTTCCGTATGTGTAGGAAACAGAGTTCTTTTGTTCTGAGTACACTCACGTTTCTTGCTGTATTAGAGACTCTAGAAAGCAAGAGCGTGCTTCTTTCTCTAAAGCAGAGTGTGTTTCATGGATGAGAACTGTGCTGTGTGTTTCCCTTCAGAAATGGAGTTAAATCCCAGGCTCTGTGTCTTCCTACAAGCAAGACTTGGTTCCGGGAAATGCAGTCACTTTTCAGCTCAAACAAAGCTACATTGTTCACGAAGGTCACACGGTTCTCGCTCTAAACTGAAAATCATTGGATGTTAGACTGCCTGTGGTTTGTATCAGTTTCCTAAGCGGAGGTGAACTAGGTATGTTCCGTATGTGTAGGAAACACAGTTCTTTTGTTCGGAGCACACTCACGTTTCTTGCTGTATTAGAGACTCTAGAATGCAAGAGCGTGCTTCATTCTCTAAAGCAGAGTGTGTTTCATGGATGAGAACTGTGCTGTGTGTTTCCTTTCATAAATGGAGTTAAATCCCAGGCTCTGTGTCTTCCTACAAGCAAGACTTCTTTTCAGGTAAACACAGTCACTTTTCACCTCAAACAAAGCTACATCGTTCACGAAGATCACACGTTCCTCGCTCTTAACTGAAAAGCATTGGGTGTTAGAGGGTATGTGGTTTGTATCAGTTTCTTAAGCGGAGTTGAACTAGCTATGTACCGTATGTGTAGGAAACACAGTTCTTTTGTTCTGAGCACACTCACGTTTCTTGCTGTATTAGAGAATCTAGAAAGCAAGAGCGTGCTTCTTTCTCTAAAGCAGAGTGTGTTTCATTGATGAGAACTGTGCTGTGTGTTTCCCTTTAGAAATGGAGATAAATCCCATGCTCTGTGTCTTCCTATAAGCAAGACTTCGTTTCAGTTAAACGCAGTCACATTCAGCTAAAACGAAGCTACATCGTTCATGAAGATCACACATTTCTCGCTCTTAATTGAAAAGCATTGGATGTTATATGGCCTGTGGTTTGTATCAGTTTCGTAAGCGGAGTTGAACTAGATATGTTCCGTATGTGTAGGAAACACAGTTCTTTTGTTCTGAGTACACTCACGTTTCTTGCTGTATTAGAGACTCTAGAAAGCAAGAGCGTGCTTCTTTCTCTAAAGCAGAGTGTGTTTCATGGATGAGAACTGTGCTTTGTGTTTCCCTTCAGAAATGGAGTTAAATCCCAGGCTCTGTGTCTTCCTACAAGCAAGACTTGGTTCCGGGAAATGCAGTCACTTTTCAGCTCAAACAAAGCTACATCGTTCACGAAGGTCACACGGTTCTCGCTCTAAACAGAAAATCATTGGATGTTAGACTGCCTGTGGTTTGTATCAGTTTCCTAAGCGGAGGTGAACTAGGTATGTTCCGTATGTGTAGGAAACACAGTTCTTTTGTTCGGAGCACACTCACGTTTCTTGCTGTATTAGAGACTCTAGAAAGCAAGAGCGTGCTTCTTTCTCTAAAGCAGAGTGTGTTTCATGGATGAGAACTTTGCTGTGTGTTTCCCTTTATAAATGGAGTTAAATCCCAGGCTCTGTATCTTCCTACAAGCAAGACTTCGTTTCAGGTAAACGCAGTCACTTTTCACCTCAAACAAAGCTACATCATTCACAAAGATGACACGTTTCTCGCTCTTAACTGAAAAGCGTTGGATGTTAGACGGCCTGTGGTTTGTATCAGTTTCCTAAGCGGAGTTGAACTAGGTATGTTCCCTATGTGTAGGAATCACAGTTCTTTTGTTCTGAGCACACTCACGTTTCTTGCTGTATTAGAGACTCTAGAAAGCAAGAGCGTGCATGTTTCTCTAAAACAGAGTGTGTTTCATTAATGAGTACTGTGCTGTGTGTTTCCCTTCAGAAATGGAGTTAAATTCCAGGCTCTGTGTCTTCCTACAAGCAAGACTTCATTTCAGGTAAACGCAGTCACTTTTCAACTCAAATGAAGCTACATCGTTCACGAAGATCACACGTTTCTCGCTCTTAACTGAAAAGCATTGGGTGTTAGACGGTATGGGGTTTGTATCAGTTTCATAAGTGGAGTTGAACTAGATATGTACCGTATGTATAGGAAACACAGTTCTTTTGTTCTGAGCACACTCAGGTTTCTTGCTGTATTAGAGAATCTAGAAAGCAAGAGCGTGCTTCTTTCTCTAAAGCAGAGTGTGTTTCATGGATGAGAACTGTGCTGTGTGTTTCCCTTCAGAAAGGGAGTTAAATTCCAAGGTCTGTGTCTTCCTACAAGCAAGACTTCGTTTCAGGTAAACGCAGTCACTTTTCAGCTCAAACGAAGCTACATCGTTCACGAAGATCACACGTTTCTCGCTCTTAACTGAAAAGCATTGGGTGTTAGACGGTATGTGGTTTGTATCAGTTTCATAAGCGGAGTTGAACTAGCTATGTACCGTATGTGTAGGAAACACAGTTCTTTTGTTCTGAGCACACTCACGTTTCTTGCTGTATTAGAGACTCTAGAAAGCAAGAGCGTGCTTCTTTCTCTAAAGCAGAGTGTGTTTCATGGATGAGAACTGTGCTGTGTGTTTCCCTTCAGAAATGGAGTTAAATATCAGACTCTGTGTCTTCCTTCGAGCAAGAATTCGTTTCAGGAAAACGCAGTCACTTTTCAGCTCCAACGAAGCTAGATTGTTCACAAAGATCACACGTTTCTAGCTCTTAACTGAAAAGCGTTGGATGTTAGACGGCCTGTGTTTTGTATCAGTTTCCTAAGCGGAGTTGAACTAGATATGTTCCATATGTGCAGGAAACACAGTTCTTTTGTTCTGAATACACTCACGTTTCTTGCTGTATTAGAGACTCTAGAAAGCAAGAGCGTGCTTCTTTCTCTAAAGCAGAGTGTGTTTCATGGATGAGAACTGTGCTGTGTGTTTCCCTTCAGAAATCGAGATAAATCCCAGGCTCTGTGTCTTCCTACAAGCAAGACTTCGTTTCAGGTAAACACAGTCACATTCAGCTCAAACGAAGCTACATCGTTCATGAAGATCACACATTTCTCGCTCTTAATTGAAAAGCATTGGATGTTAGACTGCCTGTGGTTTGTATCAGTTTCCTAAGCGGAGTTGAACTAGATATGTTCCGTATGTGTAGGAAACACAGTTCATTTGTTCTGAATACACTCACGTTTCTTGCAGTATTAGAGACTCTAGGAAGCAAGAGCGTGCTTCTTTCTCTAAAGCAGAGTGTGTTTCATGGATGAGAACTGTGCTGTGTGTTTCCCTTCAGAAATGGAGTTAAATCCCAGGCTCTGTGTCTTCCTACAGCAAGACTTTGGTACAGGTAAACGCAGTCACTTTTCAGCTCAAACGAAGCTAGATTGTTCACTAAGATTACACGTTTCTCGCTCTTAAATGAAAAGCGTTGGATGTTAGACGGGCTGTGGTTTGTATCAGTTTCCTAAGCGGAGTTGAACTAGATATGTTCCGTATGTGTAGGAAACACAGTTCTTTTGTTCTGAGTACACTCACGTTTCTTGCTGTATTAGAGACTCTAGAAAGCAAGAGCGTGCTTCTTTCTCTAAAGCAGAGTGTGTTTCATGGATGAGAACTGTGCTGTGTGTTTCCCTTCAGAAATGGAGTTAAATCCCAGGCTCTGTGTCTTCCTACAAGCAAGACTTCTTTTCAGGTAAACACAGTCACTTTTCACCTCAAACAAAGCTACATCGTTCACAAAGATCACACGTTTCTCGCTCTTAACTGAAAAGCGTTGGATGTTAGACGGCCTGTGGTTTGTATCAGTTTCCTAAGCGGAGTTGAACTAGGTATGTTCCCTATGTGTAGGAATCACAGTTCTTTTGTTCTGAGCACACTCACGTTTCTTGCTGTATTAGAGACTCTAGAAAGCAAGAGCGTGCATGTTTCTCTAAAACAGAGTGTGTTTCATTAATGAGTACTGTGCTGTGTGTTTCCCTTCAGAAATGGAGTTAAATTCCAGGCTCTGTGTCTTCCTACAAGCAAGACTTCATTTCAGGTAAACGCAGTCACTTTTCAGCTCAAATGAAGCTACATCGTTCACGAAGATCACACGTTTCTCGCTCTTAACTGAAAAGCATTGGGTGTTAGACGGTATGGGGTTTGTATCAGTTTCATAAGCGGAGTTGAACTAGATATGTACCGTATGTATAGGAAACACAGTTCTTTTGTTCTGAGCACACTCATGTTTCTTGCTGTATTAGAGAATCTAGAAAGCAAGAGCGTGCTTCTTTCTCTAAAGCAGAGTGTGTTTCATGGATGAGAACTGTGCTGTGTGTTTCCCTTAAGAAAGGGAGTTAAATTCCAAGGTCTGTGTCTTCCTACAAGCAAGACTTCGTTTCAGGTAAACGCAGTCACTTTTCAGCTCAAACGAAGCTACATCGTTCACGAAGATCACACGTTTCTCGCTCTTAACTGAAAAGCATTGGGTGTTAGACGGTATGTGGTTTGTATCAGTTTCATAAGCGGATTTGAACTAGCTATGTACAGTATGTGTAGGAAACACAGTTCTTTTGTTCTGAGCACACTCACGTTTCTTGCTGTATTAGAGACTCTAGAAAGCAAGAGCATGCCTCTTTCTCTAAAGCAGAGTGTGTTTCATGGATGAGAACTGTGCTGTGTGTTTCCCTTCCGAAATGGAGATAAATCCCAGGCTTTGTGTCTTCCTACAAGCAAGACTTCGTTTCAGTTAAACGCAGTCACATTCAGCTCAAACGAAGCTACATCATTCATGAAGATCACACATTTCTCGCTCTTAATAGAAAAGCATTGGATGGTATACGGCCTGTGGTTTGTATCAGTTTCCTAAGCGGAGTTGAACTAGATATGTTCCGTATGTGTAGGAAACAGAGTTCTTTTGTTCTGAGTACACTCACGTTTCTTGCTGTATTAGAGACTCTAGAAAGCAAGAGCGTGCTTCTTTCTCTAAAGCAGAGTGTGTTTCATGGATGAGAACTGTGCTGTGTGTTTCCCTTCAGAAATGGAGTTAAATCCCAGGCTCTGTGTCTTCCTACAAGCAAGACTTGGTTCCGGGAAATGCAGTCACTTTTCAGCTCAAACAAAGCTACATCGTTCACGAAGGTCACACGGTTCTCGCTCTAAACTGAAAATCATTGGATGTTAGACTGCCTATGGTTTGTATCAGTTTCCTAAGCGGAGGTGAACTAGGTATGTTCCGTATGTGTAGGAAACACAGTTCTTTTGTTCGGAGCACACTCACGTTTCTTGCTGTATTAGAGACTCTAGAAAGCAAGAGCGTGCTTCTTTCTCTAAAGCAGAGTGTGTTTCATGGATGAGAACTGTGCTGTGTGTTTCCCTTCAGAAATGGAGTTAAATCCCAGGCTCTGTGTCTTCCTACAAGCAAGACTTCTTTTCAGGTAAACACAGTCACTTTTCACCTCAAACAAAGCTACATCGTTCACAAAGATCACACATTTCTCGCTCTTAACTGAAAAGCGTTGGATGTTAGACGGCCTGTGGTTTGTATCAGTTTCCTAAGCGGAGTTGAACTAGGTATGTTCCCTATGTGTAGGAATCACAGTTCTTTTGTTCTGAGCACACTCACGTTTCTTGCTGTATTAGAGACTCTAGAAAGCAAGAGCGTGCATGTTTCTCTAAAACAGAGTGTGTTTCATTAATGAGTACTGTGCTGTGTGTTTCCCTTCAGAAATGGAGTTAAATTCCAGGCTCTGTGTCTTCCTACAAGCAAGACTTCATTTCAGGTAAACGCAGTCACTTTTCAGCTCAAATGAAGCTACATCGTTCACGAAGATCACACGTTTCTCGCTCTTAACTGAAAAGCATTGGGTGTTAGACGGTATGGGGTTTGTATCAGTTTCATAAGCGGAGTTGAACTAGATATGTACCGTATGTATAGGAAACACAGTTCTTTTGTTCTGAGCACACTCATGTTTCTTGCTGTATTAGAGAATCTAGAAAGCAAGAGCGTGCTTCTTTCTCTAAAGCAGAGTGTGTTTCATGGATGAGAACTGTGCTGTGTGTTTCCCTTAAGAAAGGGAGTTAAATTCCAAGGTCTGTGTCTTCCTACAAGCAAGACTTCGTTTCAGGTAAACGCAGTCACTTTTCAGCTCAAACGAAGCTACATCGTTCACGAAGATCACACGTTTCTCGCTCTTAACTGAAAAGCATTGGGTGTTAGACGGTATGTGGTTTGTATCAGTTTCATACGCGGAGTTGAACTAGCTATGTACCGTATGTGTAGGAAACAGAGTTCTTTTGTTCTGAGCACACTCACGTTTCTTGCTGTATTAGAGACTCTAGAAAGCAAGAGCGTGCTTCTTTCTCTAAAGCAGAGTGTGTTTCATGGATGAGAACTGTGCTGTGTGTTTCCCTTCAGAAATGGAGTTAAATCTCAGACTCTGTGTCTTCCTTCGAGCAAGAATTCGTTTCAGGAAAACGCAGTCACTTTTCAGCTCAAACGAAGCTAGATTGTTCACAAAGATCACACGTTTCTAGCTCTTAACTGAAAAGCGTTGGATGTTAGACGGCCTGCGTTTTGTATCAGTTTCCTAAGCGGAGTTGAACTAGATATGTTCCATATGTGCAGGAAACACAGTTCTTTTGTTCTGAATACACTCACGTTTCTTGCTGTATTAGAGACTCTAGAAAGCAAGAGCGTGCTTCTTTCTCTAAAGCAGAGTGTGTTTCATGGATGAGAACTGTGCTGTGTGTTTCACTTCAGAAATGGAGTTAAATCCCAGGCTCTGTGTCTTCCTACAAGCAAGACTTCGTTTCAGGTAAACGCAGTCAATTTTCAGCTCAAACGAAGCTACATGGTTCACAAAGATCACAAGTTTCTCGCTCTTAACTGTAAAGTGTTGGATGTTAGACGGCCTGTGGTTTGTATCAGTGTCCTAAGCGGAGTTGAACTAGATATATTCCATATGTGTAGGAAACACAGTTCTTTTGTTCTGAGCACACTCACGTTTCTTGCTGTATTAGAGACTCTAGAAAGCAAGAGTGTGCTTCTTTCTCTAAAGCAGAGTGTGTTTCATGGATGAGAACTGTGCTGTGTGTTTCCCTTCAGAAATCGAGATAAATCCCAGGCTCTGTGTCTTCCTACAAGCAAGACTTCGTTTCAGGTAAACACAGTCACATTCAGCTCAAACGAAGCTACATCGTTCATGAAGATCACACATTTCTCGCTCTTAATTGAAAAGCATTGGATGTTAGACGGCCTGTGGTTTGTATCAGTTTCCTAAGCGGAGTTGAACTAGATATGTTCCGTATGTGTAGGAAACACAGTTCATTTGTTCTGAATACACTCACGTTTCTTGCAGTATTAGAGACTCTAGAAAGCAAGAGCGTGCTTCTTTCTCTAAAGCAGAGTGTGTTTCATGGATGAGAACTGTGCTGTGTGTTTCCCTTCAGAAATGGAGTTAAATCCCAGGCTCTGTGTCTTCCTACAAGCAAGACTTTGGTACAGGTAAACGCAGTCACTTTTCAGCTCAAACGAAGCTAGATTGTTCACTAAGATTACACGTTTCTCGCTCTTAAATGAAAAGCGTTGATGTTAGACGGGCTGTGGTTTGTATCAGTTTCCTAAGCGGAGTTGAACTAGATATGTTCCGTATGTGTAGGAAACACAGTTCTTTTGTTTTGAGTACACTCACGTTTCTTGCTGTATTAGAGAATCTAGAAAGCAAGAGCGTGCTTCTTCCTCTAAAGCAAGGTGTGTTTCATGGATGAGAACTGTGCTGTGTGTTTCCCTTCAGAAAGGGAGTTAAATTCCAAGGTCTGTGTCTTCCTACAAGCAAGACTTCGTTTCAGGTACACGCAGTCACTTTTCAGCTCAAAGGAAGCTACATCGTTCACGGAGATCACACGTTTCTCGCTCTTAACTGAAAAGCATTGGGTGTTAGACGGTATGTGGTTTGTATCAGTTTCATAAGCGGAGTTGAACTAGCTATGTACCGTATGTGTAGGAAACACAGTTCTTTTGTTCTGAGCACACTCACGTTTCTTGCTGTATTAGAGACTCTAGAAAGCAAGAGCGTGCTTCTTTCTCTAAAGCAGAGTGTGTTTCATGGATGAGAACTGTGCTGTGTGTTTCCCTTCAGAAATGGAGATAAATCCCAGGCTCTGTGTCTTCCTACAAGCAAGACTTCGTTTCAGTTAAACGCAGTCACATTCAGCTCAAACGAAGCTACATCGTTCATGAAGATCACACATTTCTCGCTCTTAATTGAAAATCATTGGATGTTAGACTGCCTGTGGTTTGTATCAGTTTCCTAAGCGGAGTTGAACTAGATATGTTCCGTATGTGTAGGAAACAGAGTTCTTTTGTTCTGAGTACACTCACGTTTCTTGCTGTATTAGAGACTCTAGAAAGCAAGAGCGTGCTTCTTTCTCTAAAGCAGAGTGTGTTTCATGGATGAGAACTGTGCTGTGTGTTTCCCTTCAGAAATGGAGTTAAATCCCAGGCTCTGTGGCTTCCTACAAGCAAGACTTGGTTCCGGGAAATGCAGTCACTTTTCAGCTCAAACAAAGCTACATTGTTCACGAAGGTCACACGGTTCTCGCTCTAAACTGAAAATCATTGGATGTTAGACTGCCTGTGGTTTGTATCAGTTTCCTAAGCGGAGGTGAACTAGGTATGTTCCGTATGTGTAGGAAACACAGTTCTTTTGTTCGGAGCACACTCACGTTTCTTGCTGTATTAGAGACTCTAGAAAGCAAGAGCGTGCTTCTTTCTCTAAAGCAGAGTGTGTTTCATGGATGAGAACTTTGCTGTGTGTTTCCCTTTATAAATGGAGTTAAATCCCAGGCTCTGTGTCTTCCTACAAGCAAGACTTCGTTTCAGGTAAACGCAGTCACTTTTCACCTCAAACAAAGCTACATCATTCACAAAGATGACACGTTTCTCGCTCTTAACTGAAAAGCGTTGGATGTTAGACGGCCTGTGGTTTGTATCAGTTTCCTAAGCGGAGTTGAACTAGGTATGTTCCCTATGTGTAGGAATCACAGTTCTTTTGTTCTGAGCACACTCACGTTTCTTGCTGTATTAGAGACTCTAGAAAGCAAGAGCGTGCATGTTTCTCTAAAACAGAGTGTGTTTCATTAATGAGTACTGTGCTGTGTGTTTCCCTTCAGAAATGGAGTTAAATTCCAGGCTCTGTGTCTTCCTACAAGCAAGACTTCATTTCAGGTAAACGCAGTCACTTTTCAACTCAAATGAAGCTACATCGTTCACGAAGATCACACGTTTCTCGCTCTTAACTGAAAAGCATTGGGTGTTAGACGGTATGGGGTTTGTATCAGTTTCATAAGTGGAGTTGAACTAGATATGTACCGTATGTATAGGAAACACAGTTCTTTTGTTCTGAGCACACTCAGGTTTCTTGCTGTATTAGAGAATCTAGAAAGCAAGAGCGTGCTTCTTTCTCTAAAGCAGAGTGTGTTTCATGGATGAGAACTGTGCTGTGTGTTTCCCTTCAGAAAGGGAGTTAAATTCCAAGGTCTGTGTCTTCCTACAAGCAAGACTTCGTTTCAGGTAAACGCAGTCACTTTTCAGCTCAAACGAAGCTACATCGTTCACGAAGATCACACGTTTCTCGCTCTTAACTGAAAAGCATTGGGTGTTAGACGGTATGTGGTTTGTATCAGTTTCATAAGCGGAGTTGAACTAGCTATGTACCGTATGTGTAGGAAACACAGTTCTTTTGTTCTGAGCACACTCACGTTTCTTGCTGTATTAGAGACTCTAGAAAGCAAGAGCGTGCTTCTTTCTCTAAAGCAGAGTGTGTTTCATGGATGAGAACTGTGCTGTGTGTTTCCCTTCAGAAATGGAGTTAAATCTCAGACTCTGTGTCTTCCTTCGAGCAAGAATTCGTTTCAGGAAAACGCAGTCACTTTTCAGCTCCAACGAAGCTAGATTGTTCACAAAGATCACACGTTTCTAGCTCTTAACTGAAAAGCGTTGGATGTTAGACGGCCTGTGTTTTGTATCAGTTTCCTAAGCGGAGTTGAACTAGATATGTTCCATATGTGCAGGAAACACAGTTCTTTTGTTCTGAATACACTCACGTTTCTTGCTGTATTAGAGACTCTAGAAAGCAAGAGCGTGCTTCTTTCTCTAAAGCAGAGTGTGTTTCATGGATGAGAACTGTGCTGTGTGTTTCCCTTCAGAAATCGAGATAAATCCCAGGCTCTGTGTCTTCCTACAAGCAAGACTTCGTTTCAGGTAAACACAGTCACATTCAGCTCAAACGAAGCTACATCGTTCATGAAGATCACACATTTCTCGCTCTTAATTGAAAAGCATTGGATGTTAGACTGCCTGTGGTTTGTATCAGTTTCCTAAGCGGAGTTGAACTAGATATGTTCCGTATGTGTAGGAAACACAGTTCATTTGTTCTGAATACACTCACGTTTCTTGCAGTATTAGAGACTCTAGAAAGCAAGAGCGTGCTTCTTTCTCTAAAGCAGAGTGTGTTTCATGGATGAGAACTGTGCTGTGTGTTTCCCTTCAGAAATGGAGTTAAATCCCAGGCTCTGTGTCTTCCTACAGCAAGACTTTGGTACAGGTAAACGCAGTCACTTTTCAGCTCAAACGAAGCTAGATTGTTCACTAAGATTACACGTTTCTCGCTCTTAAATGAAAAGCGTTGGATGTTAGACGGGCTGTGGTTTGTATCAGTTTCCTAAGCGGAGTTGAACTAGATATGTTCCGTATGTGTAGGAAACACAGTTCTTTTGTTCTGAGTACACTCACGTTTCTTGCTGTATTAGAGACTCTAGAAAGCAAGAGCGTGCTTCTTTCTCTAAAGCAGAGTGTGTTTCATGGATGAGAACTGTGCTGTGTGTTTCCCTTCAGAAATGGAGTTAAATCCCAGGCTCTGTGTCTTCCTACAAGCAAGACTTGGTTCCGGGAAATGCAGTCACTTTTCAGCTCAAACAAAGCTACATCGTTCACGAAGGTCACACGGTTCTCGCTCTAAACTGAAAATCATTGGATGTTAGACTGCCTGTGGTTTGTATCAGTTTCCTAAGCGGAGGTGAACTAGGTATGTTCCGTATGTGTAGGAAACACAGTTCTTTTGTTCGGAGCACACTCACGTTTCTTGCTGTATTAGAGACTCTAGAAAGCAAGAGCGTGCTTCTTTCTCTAAAGCAGAGTGTGTTTCATGGATGAGAACTGTGCTGTGTGTTTCCCTTCAGAAATGGAGTTAAATCCCAGGCTCTGTGTCTTCCTACAAGCAAGACTTCTTTTCAGGTAAACACAGTCACTTTTCACCTCAAACAAAGCTACATCGTTCACAAAGATCACACGTTTCTCGCTCTTAACTGAAAAGCGTTGGATGTTAGACGGCCTGTGGTTTGTATCAGTTTCCTAAGCGGAGTTGAACTAGGTATGTTCCCTATGTGTAGGAATCACAGTTCTTTTGTTCTGAGCACACTCACGTTTCTTGCTGTATTAGAGACTCTAGAAAGCAAGAGCGTGCATGTTTCTCTAAAACAGAGTGTGTTTCATTAATGAGTACTGTGCTGTGTGTTTCCCTTCAGAAATGGAGTTAAATTCCAGGCTCTGTGTCTTCCTACAAGCAAGACTTCATTTCAGGTAAACGCAGTCACTTTTCAGCTCAAATGAAGCTACATCGTTCACGAAGATCACACGTTTCTCGCTCTTAACTGAAAAGCATTGGGTGTTAGACGGTATGGGGTTTGTATCAGTTTCATAAGCGGAGTTGAACTAGATATGTACCGTATGTATAGGAAACACAGTTCTTTTGTTCTGAGCACACTCATGTTTCTTGCTGTATTAGAGAATCTAGAAAGCAAGAGCGTGCTTCTTTCTCTAAAGCAGAGTGTGTTTCATGGATGAGAACTGTGCTGTGTGTTTCCCTTAAGAAAGGGAGTTAAATTCCAAGGTCTGTGTCTTCCTACAAGCAAGACTTCGTTTCAGGTAAACGCAGTCACTTTTCAGCTCAAACGAAGCTACATCGTTCACGAAGATCACACGTTTCTCGCTCTTAACTGAAAAGCATTGGGTGTTAGACGGTATGTGGTTTGTATCAGTTTCATAAGCGGAGTTGAACTAGCTATGTACCGTATGTGTAGGAAACACAGTTCTTTTGTTCTGAGCACACTCACGTTTCTTGCTGTATTAGAGACTCTAGAAAGCAAGAGCGTGCTTCTTTCTCTAAAGCAGAGTGTGTTTCATGGATGAGAACTGTGCTGTGTGTTTCCCTTCAGAAATGGAGTTAAATCTCAGACTCTGTGTCTTCCTTCGAGCAAGAATTCGTTTCAGGAAAACGCAGTCACTTTTCAGCTCAAACGAAGCTAGATTGTTCACAAAGATCACACGTTTCTAGCTCTTAACTGAAAAGCGTTGGATGTTAGACGGCCTGTGTTTTGTATCAGTTTCCTAAGCGGAGTTGAACTAGATATGTTCCATATGTGCAGGAAACACAGTTCTTTTGTTCTGAATACACTCACGTTTCTTGCTGTATTAGAGACTCTAGAAAGCAAGAGCGTGCTTCTTTCTCTAAAGCAGAGTGTGTTTCATGGATGAGAACTGTGCTGTGTGTTTCACTTCAGAAATGGAGTTAAATCCCAGGCTCTGTGTCTTCCTACAAGCAAGACTTCGTTTCAGGTAAACGCAGTCAATTTTCAGCTCAAACGAAGCTACATGGTTCACAAAGATCACAAGTTTCTCGCTCTTAACTGTAAAGTGTTGGATGTTAGACGGCCTGTGGTTTGTATCAGTGTCCTAAGCGGAGTTGAACTAGATATATTCCATATGTGTAGGAAACACAGTTCTTTTGTTCTGAGCACACTCACGTTTCTTGCTGTATTAGAGACTCTAGAAAGCAAGAGTGTCCTTCTTTCTCTAAAGCAGAGTGTGTTTCATGGATGAGAACTGTGCTGTGTGTTTCCCTTCAGAAATGGAGATAAATCCCAGGCTCTGTGTCTTCCTACAAGCAAGACTTCGTTTCAGGTAAACACAGTCACATTCAGCTCAAACGAAGCTACATCGTTCATGAAGATCACACATTTCTCGCTCTTAATTGAAAAGCATTGGATGTTAGACGGCCTGTGGTTTGTATCAGTTTCCTAAGCGGAGTTGAACTAGATATGTTCCGTATGTGTAGGAAACACAGTTCATTTGTTCTGAATACACTCACGTTTCTTGCAGTATTAGAGACTCTAGAAAGCAAGAGCGTGCTTCTTTCTCTAAAGCAGAGTGTGTTTCATGGATGAGAACTGTGCTGTGTGTTTCCCTTCAGAAATGGAGTTAAATCCCAGGCTCTGTGTCTTCCTACAAGCAACACTTTGGTACAGGTAAACGCAGTCACTTTTCAGCTCAAACGAAGCTAGATTGTTCACTAAGATTACACGTTTCTCGCTCTTAAATGAAAAGCGTTGAATGTTAGACGGGCTGTGGTTTGTATCAGTTTCCTAAGCGGAGTTGAACTAGATATGTTCCGTATGTGTAGGAAACACAGTTCTTTTGTTTTGAGTACACTCACGTTTCTTGCAGTATTAGAGACTCTAGAAAGCAAGAGCGTGCTTCTTTCTCTAAAGCAGAGTGTGTTTCATGGATGAGAACTGTGCTGTGTGTTTCCCTTCAGAAATGGAGTTAAATCTCAGACTCTGTGTCTTCCTTCGAGCAAGAATTCGTTTCAGGAAAACGCAGTCACTTTTCAGCTCAAACGAAGCTAGATTGTTCACAAAGATCACACGTTTCTAGCTCTTAACTGAAAAGCGTTGGATGTTAGACGGCCTGTGGTTTGTATCAGTTTCCTAAGCGGAGTTGAACTGGATATATTCCGTATGTGTAGGAAACACAGTCCTTTTTTTCTGAGGACACTCACGTTCTTGCTGTATTAGAGACTCTAGAAAGCAAGAGCGTGCATCTTCCTCTAAAGCAGAGTGTGTTTCATGGATGAGAACTGTGCTGTGTGTTTCCCTTCAGAAATGGAGTTAAATCCCAGGCTCTGTGTCTTCAAACAAGCAAGACTTCATTTCAGGTAAACGCAGTCACTTTTCAGCTCAAAAGAAGCTACATCGTTCACGAAGATCACACGTTTCTTGCTCTTAACTGAAGAGCATTGGATGTTAGAAGGCCTGTGGTTTGTATCAGTTTCCTATGCGGAGTTGAACAAGATATGTTCCCTATGTGTAGGAAACACAGTTCTTTTGTTCTGAGTACACTAACATTTCTTGCTGTATTAGAGAATCTAGAAACTAAGAGTGTGATTCTTTCTCTAAAGCAGAGTGTGTTTCATGGATGAGAACTGTGCTGTGTGTTTCCCTTCAGAAATGGAGTTAAATCCCAGGCTCTGTGTCTTCCTACAAGCAAGACTTCGTTTCAGGTAAATGCAGTCACTTTTCAGCTCAAAGGAAGCTACATCGTTCACAAAGATCACAAGTTTCTTGCTCTTAACTGAAAAGCGTTGGATGTTAGACGGCCTGTGGTTTGTATCAGTTTCCTAAGCGGAGTTGAACTAGATATGTTCCGTATGTGTAGGAAAAACAGTTCTTTTGTTCTGAGCACACTCACGTTTCTTGCTGTATTAGAGACTCTAGAAAGCAAGAGTGTGCTTCTTTCTCTAAAGCAGAGTGTGTTTCATGGATGAGAACTGTGCTGTGTGTTTCCCTTCAGAAATGGAGATAAATCCCAGGCTCTGTGTCTTCCTACAAGCAAGACTTCGTTTCAGGTAAACACAGTCACATTCAGCTCAAACGAAGCTACATTGTTCATGAAGAGCACACATTTCTCGCTCTTAATTGAAAAGCATTGGATGTTAGACGGCCTGTGGTTTGTATCAGTTTCCTAAGCGGAGTTGAACTAGATATGTTCCGTATGTGTAGGAAACACAGTTCTTTTGTTCTGAGTACACTCACGTTTCTTGCTGTATTAGAGACTCTAGAAAGCAAGAGCGTGCTTCTTTCTCTAAAGCAGAGTGTGTTTCATGGATGAGAACTGTGCTGTGTGTTTCCCTTCAGAAATGGAGTTAAATCCCAGGCTCTGTGTCTTCCTACAAGCAATACTTCGTTTCAGGTAAACGCAGTCACTTTTCACCTCAAACAAAGCTACATAGTTCACAAAGATCACACGTTTCTCGCTCTTAACTGAAAAGCGTTGGATGTTAGACGGCCTGTGGTTTGTATCAGTTTCCTAAGCGGAGTTGAACTATGTATGTTCCCTATGTGTAGGAATCACAGTTCTTTTGTTCTGAGCACACTCACGTTTCTTGCTGTATTAGAGACTCTAGAAAGCAAGAGCGTGCTTCTTTCTCTAAAGCAGAGTGTGTTTCATGGATGAGAACTGTGCTGTGTGTTTCCCTTCAGAAATGGAGTTAAATCCCAGGCTCTGTGTCTTCAAACAAGCAAGACTTCATTTCAGGTAAACGCAGTCACTTTTCACCTCAAACAAAGCTACATCGTTCACGAAGATCACACGTTTCTCGCTCTTAACTGAAAAGCATTGGGTGTTGGAGGGTATGTGGTTTGTATCAGTTTCATAAGCGGAGTTGAACTAGCTATGTACTGTATGTGTAGGAAACACAGTTCTTTTGTTCTGAGCACACTCACGTTTCTTGCTGTATTAGAGACTCTAGAAAGCAAGAGCGTGCTTCTTTCTCTAAAGCAGAGTGTGTTTCATGGATGAGAACTGTGCTTTGTGTTTCCCTTCAGAAATGGAGTTAAATCCCAGGCTCTGTGTCTTCCTACAAGCAAGACTTGGTTCCGGGAAATGCAGTCACTTTTCAGCTCAAACAAAGCTACATCGTTCACGAAGGTCACACGGTTCTCGCTCTAAACTGAAAATCATTGGATGTTAGGCTGCCTGTGGTTTGTATCAGTTTCCTAAGCGGAGGTGAACTAGGTATGTTCCGTATGTGTAGGAAACACAGTTCTTTTGTTCGGAGCACACTCACGTTTCTTGCTGTATTAGAGACTCTAGAAAGCAAGAGCGTGCTTCTTTCTCTAAAGCAGAGTGTGTTTCATGGATGAGAACTGTGCTGTGTGTTTCCCTTCAGAAATGGAGATAAATCTCAGGCTCTGTGTCTTCCTACAAGCAAGACTTCGTTTCAGGTAAACACAGTCACATTCAGCTCAAACGAAGCTACATTGTTCACGAGATCACACGTTTCTCGCTCTTAACTGAAAAGCATTGGGTGTTAGACGGTATGTGGTTTGTATCAGTTTCATAAGCGGAGTTGAACTAGCTATGTACCGTATGTATAGGAAACACAGTTCTTTTGTTCTGAGCACACTCAGGTTTCTTGCTGTATTAGAGAATCTAGAAAGCAAGAGCATGCTTCTTTCTCTAAAGCAGAGTGTGTTTCATGGATGAGAACTGTGCTGTGTGTTTCCCTTCAGAAATGGAGATAAATCTCAGGCTCTGTGTCTTCCTACAAGCAAGACTTCGTTTCAGGTAAACACAGTCACATTCAGCTCAAACGAAGCTACATCGTTCATGAAGATCACACATTTCTCGCTCTTAATTGAAAAGCATTGGATGTTAGACGGCCTGTGGTTTGTATCAGTTTCCTAAGCGGAGTTGAACTAGATATGTTCCGTATGTGTAGGAAACACAGTTCTTTTGTTCGGAGTACACTCATGTTTCTTGCTGTATTAGAGACTCTAGAAAGCAAGAGCGTGCTTCTTTCTCTAAAGCAGAGTGTGTTTCATGGATGAGAACTGTGCTGTGTGTTTCCCTTCAGAAATGGAGTTAAATCCCAGGCTCTGTGTCTTCCTACAAGCAAGTCTTTGTTACAGGTAAACGCAGTCACTTTTCAGCTCAAACGAAGCTACATCGTTCACGAAGATCACAAGTTTCTCGCACTTAACTGAAAAGCGTTGGATGTTAGACGGCCTGTGGTTTGTATCAGTTTCCTAAGCGGAGTTGAAATGGATATGTTCCTTATGTGTAGGAAACACAGTCCTTTTTTTCTGAGGACACTCACGTTCTTGCTGTATTAGAGACTCTAGAAAGCAAGAGCGTGCATCTTCCTCTAAAGCAGAGTGTGTTTCATGGATGAGAACTGTGTTGTGTGTTTCCCTTCAGAAATGGAGTTAAATCCCAGGCTCTGTGTCTTCAAACAAGCAAGACTTCGTTTCATTTAAACGCAGTGACATTCAGCTCAAACGAAGCTACATCATTCATGAAGATCACACATTTCTCGCTCTTAATTGAAAAGCATTGGATTTTAGACGGCCTGTGGTTTGTATCAGTTTCCTAAGTGGAGATGAACTAGATATGTTCCGTATGTGTAGGAAACACAGTTCTTTTGTTCTGAGTACACCCACGTTTCTTGCTGTATTAGAGACTCTAGAAAGCAAGAGTGTGCTTCTTTCTCTAAAGCAGAGTGTGTTTCATGGATGAGAACTGTGCTGTGTGTTTCCCTTCAGAAATGGAGTTAAATCCCAGGCTCTGTGTCTTCCTACAAGGAAGACTTCGTTTAAGGTAAATGCAGTCAATTTTCAGCTCAAACAAAGCTACATCGTTCACAAAGATCACAAGTTTCTCGCTCTTAACTGAAAAGCGTTGGATGTTAGTCAGCCTGTGGTTTGTATCAATTTCCTAAGCGGAGTTGAACTAGATATGTTCCCTATGTGTAGAAAACACAGTTCTTTTGTTCTGAGCACACTCATGTTTCTTGCTGTATTAGAGAATCTAGAAAGCAAGAGCGTGCTTCTTTCTCTAAAGCAGAGTGTTTTTCATGGATGAGAACTGTGCTGTGTGTTTCCCTTCAGAAATGGAGTTAAATCCCAGGCTCTGTGTCTTCCTACAAGCAAGACTTCGTTTCAGGTAAATGCAGTCAATTTTCAGCTCAAACGAAGCTACATGGTTCACAAAGATCACCAGTTTCTCGCACTTAACTGAAAAGCGTTGGATGTTAGACGGCCTGTGGTTTGTATCAGTTTCGTATGCGGAGTTGAACTAGATATGTTCCCTATGTGTAGGAAACACAGTTCTTTTGTTCTGAGTACACTTACATTACTTGCTGTATTAGAGAATCTAGAAACCAAGAGTGTGATTCTTTCTCTAAAGCAGAGTGTGTTTCATGGATGAGAACTGTGCTGTGTGTTTCCCTTCAGAAATGGAGTTAAATCCCAGGCTCTGTGTCTTCCTACAAGCAAGACTTCGTTTCAGGTAAATGCAGTCAATTTTCAGCTCAAACGAAGCTACATGGTTCACAAAGATCACCAGTTTCTCGCACTTAACTGAAAAGCGTTGGATGTTAGACGGCCTGTGGTTTGTATCAGTTTCCTAAGCGGAGTTGAACTAGATATGTTCCGTATGTGTAGGAAACACAGTTCTTTTGTTCTGAGCACACTCACGTTTCTTGCTGTATTAGAGACTCTAGAAAGCAAGAGCGTGCTTCTTTCTCTAAAGCAGAGTGTGTTTCATGGATGAAAACTGTGCTGTGTGTTTCCCTTCAGAAATGGAGATAAATCCCAGGCTCTGTGTCTTCCTACAAGCAAGACTTCGTTTCAGTTAAACGCAGTCACATTCAGCTCAAACGAAGCTACATCGTTCATGAAGATCACACATTTCTCGCTCTTAATTGAAAAGCATTGGATGTTAGACTGCCTGTGGTTTGTATCAGTTTCCTAAGCGGAGTTGATCTAGATATGTTCCTTATGTGTAGGAAACACAGTTCTTTTGTTCTGAGTACACTCACGTTTCTTGCTGTATTAGAGAATCTAGAAAGCAAGAGCGTGCTTCTTCCTGTAAAGCAGAGTGTGTTTCATGGATGAGAATTGTGCTGTGTGTTTCCCTTCAGAAATGGAGATAAATCCCAGGCTCTGTGTCTTCCTACAAGCAAGACTTCGTTTCAGGTAAACACAGTCACATTCAGCTCAAACGAAGCTACATCGTTCATGAAGATCACACATTTCTCGCTCTTAATTGAAAAGCATTGGATGTTAGACGGCCTGTGGTTTGTATCAGTTTCCTAAGCGGAGTTGAACTAGATATGTTCCGTATGTGTAGGAAACACAGTTCTTTTGTTCTGAGTACACTCACGTTTCTTGCTGTATTAGAGACTCTAGAAAGCAAGAGCGTGCTTCTTTCTCTAAAGCAGAGTGTGTTTCATGGATGAGAACTGTGCTGTGTGTTTCCCTTCAGAAATGGAGTTAAATCCCAGGCTCTGTGTCTTCCTACAAGCAAGTCTTTGTTACAGGTAAACGCAGTCACTTTTCAGCTCAAACGTAGCTAGATTGTTCACTAAGATTACACGTTTCTCGCTCTTAAATGAAAAGCGTTGGATGTTAGACGGCCTGTGGTTTGTATCAGTTTCCTAAGCGGAGTTGAACTACATATGTTCCGTATGTGTAGGAAACACAGTTCTTTTGTTCTGAGTACACTCACGTTTCTTGCTGTATTAGAGAATCTAGAAAGCAAGAGCATGCTTCTTCCTCTAAAGCAGAGTGTGTTTCATGGATGAGAACTGTGCTGTGTGTTTCCCTTCAGAAATGGAGTTAAATCCCAGGCTCTGTGTCTTCCTACAAGCAAGACTTCGTTTCAGGTAAACGCAGTCACTTTTCAGCTCAAACGAAGCTACATCGTTCACGAAGATCACAAGTTTCTCGCACTTAACTGAAAAGCATTGGATGTTAGACGGCCTGTGGTTTGTATCAGTTTCCTAAGCGGAGTTGAACTGGATATGTTCCGTATGTGTAGGAAACACAGTCCTTTTTTTCTGAGGACACTCATTTTCTTGCTGTATTAGAGACTCTAGAAAGCAATAGCGTGCATCTTCCTCTAAAGCAGAGTGTGTTTCATGGATGAGAACTGTGCTGTGTGATTCCCTTCAGAAATGGAGTTAAATCCCAGGCTCTGTGTCTTCAAACAAGCAAGACTTCGTTTCAGTTAAACGCAGTGACATTCAGCTCAAAGGAAGCTACATCGTTCATGAAGATCACAAATTTCTCGATCTTAACTGAAAAGCGTTGGATCTGAGACGGCCTGTGGTTTGTATCAGTTTCCTAAGCGGAGTTGAACTAGATATGTTCTGTATGTGTAGGAAACACAGTTCTTTTGTTCTGAGCACACTCACGTTTCTTGCTGTATTAGAGACTCTAGAAAGCAATAGCGTGCTTCTTTCTCTAAAGCAGAGTGTGTTTCATGGATGAGAACTGTGCTGTGTATTTCCCTTCAGAAATGGAGTTAAATCCCAGGCTCTGTGTCTTCCTACAAGCAAGACTTCGTTTCAGGTAAACGCAGTCAATTTTCAGCTCAAACGAAGCTACATGGTTCACAAAGATCACAAGTTTCTCGCTCTTCACTGAAAAGCATTGGATGTTAGACGGCCTGTGGTTTGTATCAGTTTCCTAAGCGGAGTTGAACTAGATATGTTTCGTATGTGTAGGAAACACAGTTCTTTTGTTCTGAGCACACTCACGTTTCTTGCTGTATTAGAGACTCTAGAAAGCAAGAGTGTGCTTCTTTGTCTAAAGCAGAGTGTGTTTCATGGATGAGAACTGTGCTGTGTGTTTCCCTTCAGAAATGGAGATAAATCCCAGGCTCTGTCTCTTCCTATAAGCAAGACTTCGTTTCAGGTAAACACAGTCACATTCAGCTCAAAGGAAGCTACATCGTTCATGAAGATCACACATTTCTCGCTCTTAATTGAAAGGCATTGGATTTTAGATGGCCTGTGGTTTGTATCAGTTTCCTAAGCGGAGTTGAACTAGATATGTTCCGTATGTGTAGGAAATACAGTTCTTTTGTTCTGAGTACACTCACGTTTCTTGCTGTATTAGAGACTCTAGAAAGCAAGAGCGTGCTTCTTTCTCTAAAGCAGAGTGTGTTTCATGGATGAGAACTGTGCTGTGTGTTTCCCTTCAGAAATGGAGTTAAATCCCAGGCTCTGTGTCTTCCTACAAGCAAGACTTCGTTTCCGGTAAATGCAGTCAATTTTCAGGTCAAACGAAGCTACATGGTTCACAAAGATCACAAGTTTCTCGCTCTTCACTGAAAAGCATTGGATGTTAGACGGCCTGTGGTTTGTATCAGTTTCCTAAGCGGAGTTGAACTAGATATGTTTCGTATGTGTAGGAAACACAGTTCTTTTGTTCTGAGTACACTCACTTTTCTTGCTGTATTAGAGACTCTAGAAAGCAAGAGCATGCTTCTTTCTCTAAAGCAGAGTGTGTTTCATGGATGAGAACTGTGCTGTGTGTTTCCCTTCAGAAATGGAGTTAAATCCCAGGCTCTGTGTCTTCCTACAAGCAAGACTTCGTTTCAGGTAAACGCAGTCACTTTTCAGCTCAAAGGAAGATACATCGTTCACGAAGATCACAAGTTTCTCGCACTTAACTGAAAAGCGTTGGATGTTAGATGGCCTGTGGTTTGTATCAGTTTCCTAAGCGGAGTTGAACTGGATATGTTCCGTATGTGTAGGAAACACAGTCCTTTTTTTCTGAGGACACTCATGTTCTTGCTGTATTAGAGACTCTAGAAAGCAAGAGCGTGCATCTTCCTCTAAAGCAGAGTGTTTTTCATGGATGAGAACTGTGCTGTGTGTTTCCCTTCAGAAATGGAGTTAAATCCCAGGCTCTGTGTCTTCAAACAAGCAAGACTTCATTTCAGGTAAACGCAGTCACTTTTCAGCTCAAAGGAAGCTACATCGTTCACGAAGATCACACATTTGTCGCTCTTAACTGAAAAGCGTTGGATGTTAGACGGCCTGTGGTTTGTATCAGTTTCCTAAGCGGAGTTGAACTAGATATGTTCTGTATGTGTAGGAAACACAGTTCTTTTGTTCTGAGCACACTCACGTTTCTTGCTGTATTAGAGACTCTAGAAAGCAAGAGCGTGCTTCTTGCTCTAAAGCAGAGTGTGTTTCATGGATGAGAACTGTGCTGTGTGTTTCCCTTCAGAAATGGAGTTAAATCCCAGGCTCTGTGTCTTCCTACAAGCAAGACTTCGTTTCAGGTAAACGCAGTCACTTTTTAGCTCAAACGAAGCTACATGGTTCACAAAGATCACAAGTTTCTCGCTCTTCACTGAAAAGCATTGGATGTTAGACGGCCTGTGGTTTGTATCAGTTTCCTAAGCGGAGTTGAACTACATATGTTCCGTATGTGTAGGAAACACAGTTCTTTTGTTCTGAGCACACTCACGTTTCTTGCTGTATTAGAGACTCTAGAAAGCAAGAGTGTGCTTCTTTCTCTAAAGCAGAGTGTGTTTCATGGATGAGAACTGTGCTGTGTGTTTCCCTTCAGAAATGGAGATAAATCCCAAGCTCTGTGTCTTCCTACAAGCAAGACTTCGTTTCAGGTAAACGCAGTCAATTTTCAGCTCAAAGGAAGCTACATGGTTCACAAAGATCACAAGTTTCTCGCTCTTAACTGAAAAGCATTGGATGTTAGACGGCCTGTGGTTTGTATCAGTTTCCTAAGCGGAGTTGAACTAGATATGTTTCGTATGTGTAGGAAACACAGTTCTTTTGTTCTGAGTACACTCACTTTTCTTGCTGTATTAGAGACTCTAGAAAGCAAGAGCATGCTTCTTTCTCTAAAGCAGAGTGTGTTTCATGGATGAGAACTGTGCTGTGTGTTTCCCTTCAGAAATGGAGTTAAATCCCAGGCTCTGTGTCTTCCTACAAGCAAGACTTCGTTTCAGGTAAACGCAGTCACTTTTCAGCTCAAAGGAAGATACATCGTTCACGAAGATCACAAGTTTCTCGCACTTAACTGAAAAGCGTTGGATGTTAGATGGCCTGTGGTTTGTATCAGTTTCCTAAGCGGAGTTGAACTGGATATGTTCCGTATGTGTAGGAAACACAGTCCTTTTTTTCTGAGGACACTCACGTTCTTGCTGTATTAGAGACCCTAGAAAGCAAGAGCGTGCATCTTCCTCTAAAGCAGAGTGTGTTTCATGGATGAGAACTGTGCTGTGTGTTTCCCTTCAGAAATGGAGTTAAATCCCAGGCTCTGTGTCTTCAAACAAGCAAGACTTCATTTCAGGTAAACGCAGTCACTTTTCAGCTCAAAGGAAGCTACATCGTTCACGAAGATCACACATTTGTCGCTCTTAACTGAAAAGCGTTGGATGTTAGACGGCCTGTGGTTTGTATCAGTTTCCTAAGCGGAGTTGAACTAGATATGTTCTGTATGTGTAGGAAACACAGTTCTTTTGTTCTGAGCACACTCACGTTTCTTGCTGTATTAGAGACTCTAGAAAGCAAGAGCGTGCTTCTTGCTCTAAAGCAGAGTGTGTTTCATGGATGAGAACTGTGCTGTGTGTTTCCCTTCAGAAATGGAGATAAATCCCAGGCTCTGTGTCTTCCTACAAGCAAGACTTCGTTTCAGATAAACACAGTCACATTCAGCTCAAACGAAGCTACATCGTTCATGAAGATGACACATTTCTTGCTCTTAATTGAAAAGCATTGGATGTTAGACGGCCTGTGGTTTGTATCAGTTTCCTAAGCGGAGTTGAACTAGATATGTTTCGTATGTGTAGGAAACACAGTTCTTTTGTTCTGAGTACACTCACTTTTCTTGCTGTATTAGAGACTCTAGAAAGCAAGAACGTGCTTCTTTCTCTAAAGCAGAGTGTGTTTCATGGATGAGAACTGTGCTGTGTGTTTCCCTTCAGAAATGGAGTTAAATCCCAGGCTCTGTGTCTTCCTACAAGCAAGACTTCGTTTCAGGTAAACGCAGTCAATTTTCAGCTCAAACGAAGCTACATGGTTCACAAAGATCACAAGTTTCTCGCTCTTCACTGAAAAGCATTGGATGTTAGACGGCCTGTGGTTTGTATCAGTTTCCTAAGCGGAGTTGAACTAGATATGTTCCGTATGTGTAGGAAACACAGTTCTTTTGTTCTGAGCACACTCACGTTTCTTGCTGTATTAGAGACTCTAGAAAGCAAGAGTGTGCTTCTTTGTCTAAAGCAGAGTGTGTTTCATGGATGAGAACTGTGCTGTGTGTTTCCCTTCAGAAATGGAGATAAATCCCAGGCTCTGTCTCTTCCTATAAGCAAGACTTCGTTTCAGGTAAACACAGTCACATTCAGCTCAAAGGAAGCTACATCGTTCATGAAGATCACACATTTCTCGCTCTTAATTGAAAGGCATTGGATGTTAGATGGCCTGTGGTTTGTATCAGTTTCCTAAGCGGAGTTGAACTAGATATGTTCCGTATGTGTAGGAAACACAGTTCTTTTGTTCTGAGTACACTCACTTTTCTTGCTGTATTAGAGACTCTAGAAAGCAAGAGCGTGCTTCTTTCTCTAAAGCAGAGTGTGTTTCATGGATGAGAACTGTGCTGTGTGTTTCCCTTCAGAAATGGAGTTAAATCCCAGGCTCTGTGTCTTCCTACAAGCAAGACTTCGTTTCCGGTAAACGCAGTCAATTTTCAGGTCAAACGAAGCTACATGGTTCACAAAGATCACAAGTTTCTCGCTCTTCACTGAAAAGCATTGGATGTTAGACGGCCTGTGGTTTGTATCAGTTTCCTAAGCGGAGTTGAACTACATATGTTCCGTATGTGTAGGAAACACAGTTCTTTTGTTCTGAGCACACTCACGTTTCTTGCTGTATTAGAGACTCTAGAAAGCAAGAGCATGCTTCTTTCTCTAAAGCAGAGTGTGTTTCATGGATGAGAACTGTGCTGTGTGTTTCCCTTCAGAAATGGAGTTAAATCCCAGGCTCTGTGTCTTCCTACAAGCAAGACTTCGTTTCAGGTAAACGCAGTCACTTTTCAGCTCAAAGGAAGATACATCGTTCACGAAGATCACAAGTTTCTCGCACTTAACTGAAAAGCGTTGGATGTTAGATGGCCTGTGGTTTGTATCAGTTTCCTAAGCGGAGTTGAACTGGATATGTTCCGTATGTGTAGGAAACACAGTCCTTTTTTTCTGAGGACACTCATGTTCTTGCTGTATTAGAGACTCTAGAAAGCAAGAGCGTGCATCTTCCTCTAAAGCAGAGTGTGTTTCATGGATGAGAACTGTGCTGTGTGTTTCCCTTCAGAAATGGAGTTAAATCCCAGGCTCTGTGTCTTCAAACAAGCAAGACTTCATTTCAGGTAAACGCAGTCACTTTTCAGCTCAAAGGAAGCTACATCGTTCACGAAGATCACACATTTGTCGCTCTTAACTGAAAAGCGTTGGATGTTAGACGGCCTGTGGTTTGTATCAGTTTCCTAAGCGGAGTTGAACTAGATATGTTCTGTATGTGTAGGAAACACAGTTCTTTTGTTCTGAGCACACTCACGTTTCTTGCTGTATTAGAGACTCTAGAAAGCAAGAGCGTGCTTCTTGCTCTAAAGCAGAGTGTGTTTCATGGATGAGAACTGTGCTGTGTGTTTCCCTTCAGAAATGGAGTTAAATCCCAGGCTCTGTGTCTTCCTACAAGCAAGACTTCGTTTCAGGTAAACGCAGTCACTTTTTAGCTCAAACGAAGCTACATGGTTCACAAAGATCACAAGTTTCTCGCTCTTCACTGAAAAGCATTGGATGTTAGACGGCCTGTGGTTTGTATCAGTTTCCTAAGCGGAGTTGAACTACATATGTTCCGTATGTGTAGGAAACACAGTTCTTTTGTTCTGAGCACACTCACGTTTCTTGCTGTATTAGAGACTCTAGAAAGCAAGAGTGTGCTTCTTTCTCTAAAGCAGAGTGTGTTTCATGGATGAGAACTGTGCTGTGTGTTTCCCTTCAGAAATGGAGATAAATCCCAAGCTCTGTGTCTTCCTACAAGCAAGACTTCGTTTCAGGTAAACGCAGTCAATTTTCAGCTCAAAGGAAGCTACATGGTTCACAAAGATCACAAGTTTCTCGCTCTTAACTGAAAAGCATTGGATGTTAGACGGCCTGTGGTTTGTATCAGTTTCCTAAGCGGAGTTGAACTAGATATGTTTCGTATGTGTAGGAAACACAGTTCTTTTGTTCTGAGTACACTCACTTTTCTTGCTGTATTAGAGACTCTAGAAAGCAAGAGCATGCTTCTTTCTCTAAAGCAGAGTGTGTTTCATGGATGAGAACTGTGCTGTGTGTTTCCCTTCAGAAATGGAGTTAAATCCCAGGCTCTGTGTCTTCCTACAAGCAAGACTTCGTTTCAGGTAAACGCAGTCACTTTTCAGCTCAAAGGAAGATACATCGTTCACGAAGATCACAAGTTTCTCGCACTTAACTGAAAAGCGTTGGATGTTAGATGGCCTGTGGTTTGTATCAGTTTCCTAAGCGGAGTTGAACTGGATATGTTCCGTATGTGTAGGAAACACAGTCCTTTTTTTCTGAGGACACTCACGTTCTTGCTGTATTAGAGACCCTAGAAAGCAAGAGCGTGCATCTTCCTCTAAAGCAGAGTGTGTTTCATGGATGAGAACTGTGCTGTGTGTTTCCCTTCAGAAATGGAGTTAAATCCCAGGCTCTGTGTCTTCAAACAAGCAAGACTTCATTTCAGGTAAACGCAGTCACTTTTCAGCTCAAAGGAAGCTACATCGTTCACGAAGATCACACATTTGTCGCGCTTAACTGAAAAGCGTTGGATGTTAGACGGCCTGTGGTTTGTATCAGTTTCCTAAGCGGAGTTGAACTAGATATGTTCTGTATGTGTAGGAAACACAGTTCTTTTGTTCTGAGCACACTCACGTTTCTTGCTGTATTAGAGACTCTAGAAAGCAAGAGCGTGCTTCTTGCTCTAAAGCAGAGTGTGTTTCATGGATGAGAACTGTGCTGTGTGTTTCCCTTCAGAAATGGAGATAAATCCCAGGCTCTGTGTCTTCCTACAAGCAAGACTTCGTTTCAGATAAACACAGTCACATTCAGCTCAAACGAAGCTACATCGTTCATGAAGATGACACATTTCTTGCTCTTAATTGAAAAGCATTGGATGTTAGACGGCCTGTGGTTTGTATCAGTTTCCTAAGCGGAGTTGAACTAGATATGTTTCGTATGTGTAGGAAACACAGTTCTTTTGTTCTGAGTACACTCACTTTTCTTGCTGTATTAGAGACTCTAGAAAGCAAGAACGTGCTTCTTTCTCTAAAGCAGAGTGTGTTTCATGGATGAGAACTGTGCTGTGTGTTTCCCTTCAGAAATGGAGTTAAATCCCAGGCTCTGTGTCTTCCTACAAGCAAGACTTCGTTTCAGGTAAACGCAGTCAATTTTCAGCTCAAACGAAGCTACATGGTTCACAAAGATCACAAGTTTCTCGCTCTTCACTGAAAAGCATTGGATGTTAGACGGCCTGTGGTTTGTATCAGTTTCCTAAGCGGAGTTGAACTAGATATGTTCCGTATGTGTAGGAAACACAGTTCTTTTGTTCTGAGCACACTCACGTTTCTTGCTGTATTAGAGACTCTAGAAAGCAAGAGTGTGCTTCTTTGTCTAAAGCAGAGTGTGTTTCATGGATGAGAACTGTGCTGTGTGTTTCCCTTCAGAAATGGAGATAAATCCCAGGCTCTGTCTCTTCCTATAAGCAAGACTTCGTTTCAGGTAAACAGTCACATTCAGCTCAAAGGAAGCTACATCGTTCATGAAGATCACACATTTCTCGCTCTTAATTGAAAGGCATTGGATGTTAGATGGCCTGTGGTTTGTATCAGTTTCCTAAGCGGAGTTGAACTAGATATGTTCCGTATGTGTAGGAAACACAGTTCTTTTGTTCTGAGTACACTCACTTTTCTTGCTGTATTAGAGACTCTAGAAAGCAAGAGCGTGCTTCTTTCTCTAAAGCAGAGTGTGTTTCATGGATGAGAACTGTGCTGTGTGTTTCCCTTCAGAAATGGAGTTAAATCCCAGGCTCTGTGTCTTCCTACAAGCAAGACTTCGTTTCCGGTAAACGCAGTCAATTTTCAGGTCAAACGAAGCTACATGGTTCACAAAGATCACAAGTTTCTCGCTCTTCACTGAAAAGCATTGGATGTTAGACGGCCTGTGGTTTGTATCAGTTTCCTAAGCGGAGTTGAACTACATATGTTCCGTATGTGTAGGAAACACAGTTCTTTTGTTCTGAGCACACTCACGTTTCTTGCTGTATTAGAGACTCTAGAAAGCAAGAGTGTGCTTCTTTCTCTAAAGCAGAGTGTGTTTCATGGATGAGAACTGTGCTGTGTGTTTCCCTTCAGAAATGGAGATAAATCCCAAGCTGTGTGTCTTCCTACAAGCAAGACTTCGTTTCAGGTAAACGCAGTCAATTTTCAGCTCAAAGGAAGCTACATGGTTCACAAAGATCACAAGTTTCTCGCTCTTAACTGAAAAGCATTGGATGTTAGACGGCCTGTGGTTTGTATCAGTTTCCTAAGCGGAGTTGAACTAGATATGTTTCGTATGTGTAGGAAACACAGTTCTTTTGTTCTGAGTACACTCACTTTTCTTGCTGTATTAGAGACTCTAGAAAGCAAGAGCGTGCTTCTTTCTCTAAAGCAGAGTGTGTTTCATGGATGAGAACTGTGCTGTGTGTTTCCCTTCAGAAATGGAGTTAAATCCCAGGCTCTTTGTCTTCAAACAAGCAAGACTTCATTTCAGGTAAACGCAGTCAGTTTTCAGCTCAAACGAAGCTACCTAGTTCACGAAGATCACAAATTTCTCGATCTTAACTGAAAAGCGTTGGATCTGAGACGGCCTGTGGTTTGTATCAGTTTCCTAAGCGGAGTTGAACTAGATATGTTCTGTATGTGTAGGAAACACAGTTCTTTTGTTCTGAGCACACTCACGTTTCTTGCTGTATTAGAGACTCTAGAAAGCAAGAGCGTGCTTCTTTCTCTAAAGCAGAGTGTGTTTCATGGATGAGAACTGTGCTGTGTGTTTCCCTTCAGGAATGGAGTTAAATCCCAGGCTCTGTGTCTTCCTACAAGCAAGACTTCGTTTCAGGTAAACGCAGTCAATTTTCAGCTCAAACGAAGCTACATGGTTCACAAAGATCACAAGTTTCTCGCTCTTAACTGAAAAGCATTGGATGTTAGACGGCCTGTGGTTTGTATCAGTTTCCTAAGCGGAGTTGAACTAGATATGTTCTGTATGTGTAGGAAACACAGTTCTTTTGTTCTGAGTACACTCACTTTTCTTGCTGTATTAGAGACTCTAGAAAGCAAGAGCGTGCTTCTTTCTCTAAAGCAGAGTGTGTTTCATGGATGAGAACTGTGCTGTGTGTTTCCCTTCAGAAATGGAGTTAAATCCCAGGCTCTGTGTCTTCCTACAAGCAAGACTTCGTTTCAGGTAAACGCAGTCACTTTTCAGCTCAAAGGAAGATACATCGTTCACGAAGATCACAAGTTTCTCGCACTTAACTGAAAAGCGTTGGATGTTAGACGGCCTGTGGTTTGTATCAGTTTCCTAAGCGGAGTTGAACTGGATATGTTCCGTATGTGTAGGAAACACAGTCCTTTTTTTCTGAGGACACTCACGTTCTTGCTGTATTAGAGACTCTAGAAAGCAAGAGCGTGCATCTTCCTCTAAAGCAGAGTGTGTTTCATGGATGAGAACTGTGCTGTGTGTTTCCCTTCAGAAATGGAGTTAAATCCCAGGCTCTGTGTCTTCAAACAAGCAAGACTTCATTTCAGGTAAACGCAGTCACTTTTCAGCTCAAACGAAGCTACCTAGTTCACAAAGATCACACATTTGTCGCTCTTAACTGAAAAGCATTGGATCTGAGACGGCCTGTGGTTTGTATCAGTTTCCTAAGCGGAGTTGAACTAGATATGTTCTGTATGTGTAGGAAACACAGTTCTTTTGTTCTGAGCACACTCACGTTTCTTGCTGTATTAGAGACTCTAGAAAGCAAGAGCGTGCTTCTTGCTCTAAAGCAGAGTGTGTTTCATGGATGAGAACTGTGCTGTGTGTTTCCCTTCAGAAATGGAGTTAAATCCCAGGCTCTGTGTCTTCCTACAAGCAAGACTTCGTTTCAGGTAAACGCAGTCACTTTTTAGCTCAAACGAAGCTACATGGTTCACAAAGATCACAAGTTTCTCGCTCTTAACTGAAAAGCATTGGATGTTAGACGGCCTGTGGTTTGTATCAGTTTCCTAAGCGGAGTTGAACTAGATATGTTCCGTATGTGTAGGAAACACAGTTCTTTTGTTCTGAGCACACTCACGTTTCTTGGTGTATTAGAGACTCTAGAAAGCAAGAGTGTACTTCTTTGTCTAAAGCAGAGTGTGTTTCATGGATGAGAACTGTGCTGTGTGTTTCCCTTCAGAAATGGAGATAAATCCCAGGCTCTGTGTCTTCCTACAAGCAAGACTTCGTTTCAGATAAACACAGTCACATTCAGCTCAAACGAAGCTACATCGTTCATGAAGATGACACATTTCTCGCTCTTAATTGAAAAGCATTGGATGTTAGACGGCCTGTGGTTTGTATCAGTTTCCTAAGCGGAGTTGAACTAGATATGTTTCGTATGTGTAGGAAACACAGTTCTTTTGTTCTGAGTACACTCACTTTTCTTGCTGTATTAGAGACTCTAGAAGCAAGAGCGTGCTTCTTTCTCTAAAGCAGAGTGTGTTTCATGGATGAGAACTGTGCTGTGTGTTTCCCTTCAGAAATGGAGTTAAATCCCAGGCTCTGTGTCTTCCTACAAGCAAGACTTCGTTTCAGGTAAACGCAGTCAATTTTCAGCTCAAACGAAGCTACATGGTTCACAAAGATCACAAGTTTCTCGCTCTTCACTGAAAAGCATTGGATGTTAGACGGCCTGTGGTTTGTATCAGTTTCCTAAGCGGAGTTGAACTAGATATGTTCCATATGTGTAGGAAACACAGTTCTTTTGTTCTGAGCACACTCACGTTTCTTGCTGTATTAGAGACTCTAGAAAGCAAGAGTGTGCTTCTTTGTCTAAAGCAGAGTGTGTTTCATGGATGAGAACTGTGCTGTGTGTTTCCCTTCAGAAATGGAGATAAATCCCAGGCTCTGTCTCTTCCTATAAGCAAGACTTCGTTTCAGGTAAACACAGTCACATTCAGCTCAAAGGAAGCTACATCGTTCATGAAGATCACACATTTCTCGCTCTTAATTGAAAGGCATTGGATGTTAGATGGCCTGTGGTTTGTATCAGTTTCCTAAGCGGAGTTGAACTAGATATGTTCCGTATGTGTAGGAAACACAGTTCTTTTGTTCTGAGTACACTCACTTTTCTTGCTGTATTAGAGACTCTAGAAAGCAAGAGCGTGCTTCTTTCTCTAAAGCAGAGTGTGTTTCATGGATGAGAACTGTGCTGTGTGTTTCCCTTCAGAAATGGAGTTAAATCCCAGGCTCTGTGTCTTCCTACAAGCAAGACTTCGTTTCCGGTAAACGCAGTCAATTTTCAGGTCAAACGAAGCTACATGGTTCACAAAGATCACAAGTTTCTCGCTCTTCACTGAAAAGCATTGGATGTTAGACGGCCTGTGGTTTGTATCAGTTTCCTAAGCGGAGTTGAACTACATATGTTCCGTATGTGTAGGAAACACAGTTCTTTTGTTCTGAGCACACTCACGTTTCTTGCTGTATTAGAGACTCTAGAAAGCAAGAGTGTGCTTCTTTCTCTAAAGCAGAGTGTGTTTCATGGATGAGAACTGTGCTGTGTGTTTCCCTTCAGAAATGGAGATAAATCCCAAGCTGTGTGTCTTCCTACAAGCAAGACTTCGTTTCAGGTAAACGCAGTCAATTTTCAGCTCAAAGGAAGCTACATGGTTCACAAAGATCACAAGTTTCTCGCTCTTAACTGAAAAGCATTGGATGTTAGACGGCCTGTGGTTTGTATCAGTTTCCTAAGCGGAGTTGAACTAGATATGTTTCGTATGTGTAGGAAACACAGTTCTTTTGTTCTGAGTACACTCACTTTTCTTGCTGTATTAGAGACTCTAGAAAGCAAGAGCGTGCTTCTTTCTCTAAAGCAGAGTGTGTTTCATGGATGAGAACTGTGCTGTGTGTTTCCCTTCAGAAATGGAGTTAAATCCCAGGCTCTGTGTCTTCCTACAAGCAAGACTTCGTTTCAGGTAAACGCAGTCACTTTTCAGCTCAAAGGAAGATACATCGTTCACGAAGATCACAAGTTTCTCGCACTTAACTGAAAAGCGTTCGATGTTAGATGGCCTGTGGTTTGTATCAGTTTCCTAAGCGGAGTTGAACTGGATATGTTCCGTATGTGTAGGAAACACAGTCCTTTTTTTCTGAGGACACTCACGTTCTTGCTGTGTTAGAGACTCTAGAAAGCAAGAGCGTGCTTCTTTCTCTAAAGCAGAGTGTGTTTCATGGATCAGAACTGTGCTGTGTGTTTCCCTTCAGAAATGGAGTTAAATCCCAGGCTCTGTGTCTTCCTACAAGCAAGACTTCATTTCAGGTAAACGCAGTCAATTTTCAGCTCAAACGAAGCTACATGGTTCACAAAGATCACAAGTTTCTCGCTCTTAACTGAAAAGCGTTGGATGTTAGACGGCCTGTGGTTTGTATCAGTTTCCTAAGCGGAGTTGAACTAGATATGTTCCGTATGTGTAGGAAACACAGTTCTTTTGTTCTGAGTACACTCACGTTTCTTGCTGTATTAGAGAATCTAGAAAGCAAGATCGTGCTTCTTCCTCTAAAGCAGAGTGTGTTTCATGGATGAGAACTGTGCTGTGTGTTTCCCTTCAGAAATGGAGTTAAATCCCAGGCTCTGTGTCTTCCTACAAGCAAGACTTCGTTTCAGGTAAACGCAGTCACTTTTCAGCTCAAATGAAGCTACATCGTTCACGAAGATCACACGTTTCTTGCTCTTAACTGAAAAGCATTGGATGTTAGACGGCCTGTGGTTTGTTTCAGTTTCCTAAGTGGAGTTGAACTGGATATGTTCCATATGTGTAGGAAACACAGTCCTTTTTTTCTGAGGACACTCACGTTCTTGCTGTATTAGAGACTCTAGAAAGCAAGAGCGTGCTTCTTTCTCTAAAGCAGAGTGTGTTTCATGGATGAGAACTGTGCTGTGTGTTTCCCTTCAGAAATGGAGTTAAATCTCAGACTCTGTGTCTTCCTATGAGCAAGACTTCGTTTCAGGAAAATGCAGTCACTTTTCAGCTCAAACGAAGCTACCTAGTTCACGAAGATCACACATTTCTCGCTCTTAACTGAAAAGCGTTGGATCTGAGACAGCCTGTGGTTTTTATCAGTTTCCTAAGCGGAGTTGAACTAGATATGTTCTGTATGTGTAGGAAACACAGTTCTTTTGTTCTGAGCACACTCACGTTTCTTGCTGTATTAGAGACTCTAGAAAGCAAGAGCGTGCTTCTTTCTCTAAAGCAGAGTGTGTTTCATGGATGAGAACTGTGCTGTGTGTTTCCCTTCAGAAATGGAGTTAAATCCCAGGCTCTTTGTCTTCCTACAGGCAAGACTTCGTTTCAGGTAAACGCAGTCAATTTTCAGCTCAAACGAAGCTACATGGTTCACAAAGATCACAAGTTTCTCGCTCTTAACTGAAAAGCATTGGATGTTAGACGGCCTGTGGTTTGTATCAGTTTCCTAAGTGGAGTTGAACTAGATATGTTCCGTATGTGTAGGAAACACAGTTCTTTTGTTCTGAGCACACTCACGTTTCTTGCTGTATTAGAGACTCTAGAAAGCAAGAGTGTGCTGCTTTGTCTAAAGCAGAGTGTGTTTCATGGATGAGAACTGTGCTGTGTGTTTCCCTTCAGAAATGGAGTTAAATCCCAGGCTCTGTGTCTTCCTACAAGCAAGACTTCGTTTCAGGTAAACGCAGTCACTTTTCAGCTCAAACGAAGCTACATCGTTCACAAAGATCACACGTTTCTTGCTCTTAACTGAAAAGCATTGGATGTTAGAAGGCCTGTGGTTTGTATCAGTTTCCTATGCGGAGTTGAACTAGATATGTTCCCTATGTGTAGGAAACACAGTTCTTTTGTTCTGAGTACACAAACATTTCTTGCTTTATTAGAGACTCTAGTAAGCAAGAGTGTGCTTCTTTCTCTAAAGCAGAGTGTGTTTCATGGATGAGAACTGTGCTGTGTGTTTCCCTTCAGAAATGGAGATAAATCCCAAGCTCTGTGTCTTCCTACAAGCAAGACTTCGTTTCAGGTAAACGCAGTCACTTTTCATCTCAAACGAAGCTACATCGTTCACGAAGATCACAAGTTTCTCGCACTTAACTGAAAAGCGTTGGATGTTAGACGGCCTGTGGTTTGTATCAGTTTCCTAAGCGGAGTTGAACTGGATATGTTCCGTATGTGTAGGAAACACAGTCCTTTTTTTCTGAGGACACTCACGTTCTTGCTGTATTAGAGACTCTAGAAAGCAAGAGCGTGCATCTTCCTCTAAAGCAGAGTGTGTTTCATGGATGAGAACTGTGCTGTGTGTTTCCCTTCAGAAATGGAGTTAAATCCCAGGCTCTTTGTCTTCAAACAAGCAAGACTTCATTTCAGGTAAACGCAGTCAGTTTTCAGCTCAAACGAAGCTACCTAGTTCACGAAGATCACAAATTTCTCGATCTTAACTGAAAAGCGTTGGATCTGAGACGGCCTGTGGTTTGTATCAGTTTCCTAAGCGGAGTTGAACTAGATATGTTCTGTATGTGTAGGAAACACAGTTCTTTTGTTCTGAGCACACTCACGTTTCTTGCTGTATTAGAGACTCTAGAAAGCAATAGCGTGCTTCTTTCTCTAAAGCAGAGTGTGTTTCATGGATGAGAACTGTGCTGTGTATTTCCCTTCAGAAATGGAGTTAAATCCCAGGCTCTGTGTCTTCCTACAAGCAAGACTTCGTTTCAGGTAAACGCAGTCAATTTTCAGCTCAAACGAAGCTACATGCTTCACAAAGATCACAAGTTTCTCGCTCTTCACTGAAAAGCATTGGATGTTAGACGGCCTGTGGTTTGTATCAGTTTCCTAAGCGGAGTTGAACTAGATATGTTCCGTATGTGTAGGAAACACAGTTCTTTTGTTCTGAGCACACTCACGTTTCTTGCTGTATTAGAGACTCTAGAAAGCAAGAGTGTGCTTCTTTGTCTAAAGCAGAGTGTGTTTCATGGATGAGAACTGTGCTGTGTGTTTCCCTTCAGAAATGGAGATAAATCCCAGGCTCTGTCTCTTCCTATAAGCAAGACTTCGTTTCAGGTAAACACAGTCACATTCAGCTCAAAGGAAGCTACATCGTTCATGAAGATCACACATTTCTCGCTCTTAATTGAAAGGCATTGGATGTTAGATGGCCTGTGGTTTGTATCAGTTTCCTAAGCGGAGTTGAACTAGATATGTTCCGTATGTGTAGGAAACACAGTTCTTTTGTTCTTAGTACACTCACGTTTCTTGCTGTATTAGAGACTCTAGAAAGCAAGAGCGTGCTTCTTTCTCTAAAGCAGAGTGTGTTTCATGGATGAGAACTGTGCTGTGTGTTTCCCTTCAGAAATGGAGTTAAATCCCAGGCTCTGTGTCTTCCTACAAGCAAGACTTCGTTTCCGGTAAACGCAGTCAATTTTCAGGTCAAACGAAGCTACATGGTTCACAAAGATCACAAGTTTCTCGCTCTTCACTGAAAAGCATTGGATGTTAGACGGCCTGTGGTTTGTATCAGTTTCCTAAGCGGAGTTGAACTACATATGTTCCGTATGTGTAGGAAACACAGTTCTTTTGTTCTGAGCACACTCACGTTTCTTGCTGTATTAGAGACTCTAGAAAGCAAGAGTGTGCTTCTTTCTCTAAAGCAGAGTGTGTTTCATGGATGAGAACTGTGCTGTGTGTTTCCCTTCAGAAATGGAGATAAATCCCAAGCTCTGTGTCTTCCTACAAGCAAGACTTCGTTTCAGGTAAACGCAGTCAATTTTCAGCTCAAAGGAAGCTACATGGTTCACAAAGATCACAAGTTTCTCGCTCTTAACTGAAAAGCATTGGATGTTAGACGGCCTGTGGTTTGTATCAGTTTCCTAAGCGGAGTTGAACTAGATATGTTTCGTATGTGTAGGAAACACAGTTCTTTTGTTCTGAGTACACTCACTTTTCTTGCTGTATTAGAGACTCTAGAAAGCAAGAGCGTGCTTCTTTCTCTAAAGCAGAGTGTGTTTCATGGATGAGAACTGTGCTGTGTGTTTCCCTTCAGAAATGGAGATAAATCCCAAGCTCTGTGTCTTCCTACAAGCAAGACTTCGTTTCAGGTAAACGCAGTCAATTTTCAGCTCAAAGGAAGCTACATGGTTCACAAAGATCACAAGTTTCTCGCTCTTAACTGAAAAGCATTGGATGTTAGACGGCCTGTGGTTTGTATCAGTTTCCTAAGCGGAGTTGAACTAGATATGTTTCGTATGTGTAGGAAACACAGTTCTTTTGTTCTGAGTACACTCACTTTTCTTGCTGTATTAGAGACTCTAGAAAGCAAGAGCGTGCTTCTTTCTCTAAAGCAGAGTGTGTTTCATGGATGAGAACTGTGCTGTGTGTTTCCCTTCAGAAATGGAGTTAAATCCCAGGCTCTGTGTCTTCCTACAAGCAAGACTTCATTTCAGGTAAACGCAGTCAATTTTCAGCTCAAACGAAGCTACATGGTTCACAAAGATCACAAGTTTCTCGCTCTTAACTGAAAAGCGTTGGATGTTAGACGGCCTGTGGTTTGTATCAGTTTCCTAAGCGGAGTTGAACTAGATATGTTCCGTATGTGTAGGAAACACAGTTCTTTTGTTCTGAGTACACTCACGTTTCTTGCTGTATTAGAGATCTAGAAAGCAAGATCGTGCTTCTTCCTCTAAAGCAGAGTGTGTTTCATGGATGAGAACTGTGCTGTGTGTTTCCCTTCAGAAATGGAGTTAAATCCCAGGCTCTGTGTCTTCCTACAAGCAAGACTTCGTTTCAGGTAAACGCAGTCACTTTTCAGCTCAAATGAAGCTACATCGTTCACGAAGTTCACACGTTTCTTGCTCTTAACTGAAAAGCATTGGATGTTAGACGGCCTGTGGTTTGTTTCAGTTTCCTAAGGGGAGTTGAACTGGATATGTTCCATATGTGTAGGAAACACAGTCCTTTTTTTCTGAGGACACTCACGTTCTTGCTGTATTAGAGACTCTAGAAAGCAAGAGCGTGCTTCTTCCTGTAAAGCAGAGTGTGTTTCATGGATGAGAACTGTGCTGTGTGTTTCCCTTCAGAAATGGAGTTAAATCCCAGGCTCTGTGTCTTCAAACAAGCAAGACTTCATTTCAGGTAAACGCAGTCACTTTTCAGCTCAAACGAAGCTACATAGTTCACGAAGATCACACATTTCTCGCTCTTAACTGAAAAGCGTTGGATCTGAGATGGCCTGTGGTTTGTATCAGTTTCCTAAGCGGAGTTGAACTAGATATGTTCTGTATGTGTAGGAAACACAGTTCTTTTGTTCTGAGCACACTCACGTTTCTTGCTGTATTAGAGACTCTAGAAAGCAAGAGCGTGCTTCTTTCTCTAAAGCAGAGTGTGTTTCATGGATGAGAACTGTGCTGTGTGTTTCCCTTCAGAAATGGAGTTAAATCTCAGACTCTGTGTCTTCCTATGAGCAAGACTTCGTTTCAGGAAAATGCAGTCACTTTTCAGCTCAAACGAAGCTACCTAGTTCACGAAGATCACACATTTCTCGCTCTTAACTGAAAAGCGTTGGATCTGAGACAGCCTGTGGTTTTTATCAGATTCCTAAGCGGAGTTGAACTAGATATGTTCTGTATGTGTAGGAAACACAGTTCTTTTGTTCTGAGCACACTCACGTTTCTTGCTGTATTAGAGACTCTAGAAAGCAAGAGCGTGCTTCTTTCTCTAAAGCAGAGTGTGTTTCATGGATGAGAACTGTGCTGTGTGTTTCCCTTCAGAAATGGAGTTAAATCCCAGGCTCTTTGTCTTCCTACAGGCAAGACTTCGTTTCAGGTAAACGCAGTCAATTTTCAGCTCAAACGAAGCTACATGGTTCACAAAGATCACAAGTTTCTCGCTCTTAACTGAAAAGCATTGGATGTTAGACGGCCTGTGGTTTGTATCAGTTTCCTATGCGGAGTTGAACTAGATATGTTCCCTATGTGTAGGAAACACAGTTCTTTTGTTCTGAGTACACAAACATTTCTTGCTGTATTAGAGACTCTAGTAAGCAAGAGTGTGCTTCTTTCTCTAAAGCAGAGTGTGTTTCATGGATGAGAACTGTGCTGTGTGTTTCCCTTCAGAAATGGAGATAAATCCCAAGCTCTGTGTCTTCCTACAAGCAAGACTTCGTTGCAGGTAAACGCAGTCACTTTTCATCTCAAACGAAGCTACATCGTTCACGAAGATCACAAGTTTCTCGCACTTAACTGAAAAGCGTTGGATGTTAGACGGCCTGTGGTTTGTATCAGTTTCCTAAGCGGAGTTGAACTGGATATGTTCCGTATGTGTAGGAAACACAGTCCTTTTTTTCTGAGGACACTCACGTTCTTGCTGTATTAGAGACTCTAGAAAGCAAGAGCGTGCATCTTCCTCTAAAGCAGAGTGTGTTTCATGGATGAGAACTGTGCTGTGTGTTTCCCTTCAGAAATGGAGTTAAATCCCAGGCTCTTTGTCTTCAAACAAGCAAGACTTCATTTCAGGTAAACGCAGTCAGTTTTCAGCTCAAACGAAGCTACCTAGTTCACGAAGATCACAAATTTCTCGATCTTAACTGAAAAGCATTGGATGTTAGACGGCCTGTGGTTTGTATCAGTTTCCTAAGTGGAGTTGAACTAGATATGTTCCGTATGTGTAGGAAACACAGTTCTTTTGTTCTGAGCACACTCACGTTTCTTGCTGTATTAGAGACTCTAGAAAGCAAGAGTGTGCTGCTTTGTCTAAAGCAGAGTGTGTTTCATGGATGAGAACTGTGCTGTGTGTTTCCCTTCAGAAATGGAGTTAAATCCCAGGCTCTGTGTCTTCCTACAAGCAAGACTTCGTTTCAGGTAAACGCAGTCACTTTTCAGCTCAAACGAAGCTACATCGTTCACAAAGATCACACGTTTCTTGCTCTTAACTGAAAAGCATTGGATGTTAGAAGGCCTGTGGTTTGTATCAGTTTCCTATGCGGAGTTGAACTAGATATGTTCCCTATGTGTAGGAAACACAGTTCTTTTGTTCTGAGTACACAAACATTTCTTGCTGTATTAGAGACTCTAGTAAGCAAGAGTGTGCTTCTTTCTCTAAAGCAGAGTGTGTTTCATGGATGAGAACTGTGCTGTGTGTTTCCCTTCAGAAATGGAGATAAATCCCAAGCTCTGTGTCTTCCTACAAGCAAGACTTCGTTGCAGGTAAACGCAGTCACTTTTCATCTCAAACGAAGCTACATCGTTCACGAAGATCACAAGTTTCTCGCACTTAACTGAAAAGCGTTGGATGTTAGACGGCCTGTGGTTTGTATCAGTTTCCTAAGCGGAGTTGAACTGGATATGTTCCGTATGTGTAGGAAACACAGTCCTTTTTTTCTGAGGACACTCACGTTCTTGCTGTATTAGAGACTCTAGAAAGCAAGAGCGTGCATCTTCCTCTAAAGCAGAGTGTGTTTCATGGATGAGAACTGTGCTGTGTGTTTCCCTTCAGAAATGGAGTTAAATCCCAGGCTCTTTGTCTTCAAACAAGCAAGACTTCATTTCAGGTAAACGCAGTCAGTTTTCAGCTCAAACGAAGCTACCTAGTTCACGAAGATCACAAATTTCTCGATCTTAACTGAAAAGCGTTGGATCTGAGATGGCCTGTGGTTTGTATCAGTTTCCTAAGCGGAGTTGAACTAGATATGTTCCGTATGTGTAGGAAACACAGTTCTTTTGTTCTGAGTACACTCACGTTTCTTGCTGTATTAGAGACTCTAGAAAGCAAGAGCGTGCTTCTTTCTCTAAAGCAGAGTGTGTTTCATGGATGAGAACTGTGCTGTGTGTTTCCCTTCAGAAATGGAGTTAAATCCCAGGCTCTGTGTCTTCCTACAAGCAAGACTTCGTTTCCGGTAAACGCAGTCAATTTTCAGGTCAAACGAAGCTACATGGTTCACAAAGATCACAAGTTTCTCGCTCTTCACTGAAAAGCATTGGATGTTAGACGGCCTGTGGTTTGTATCAGTTTCCTAAGCGGAGTTGAACTACATATGTTCCGTATGTGTAGGAAACACAGTTCTTTTGTTCTGAGCACACTCACGTTTCTTGCTGTATTAGAGACTCTAGAAAGCAAGAGCGTGCTTCTTTCTCTAAAGCAGAGTGTGTTTCATGGATCAGAACTGTGCTGTATGTTTCCCTTCAGAAATGGAGTTAAATCCCAGGCTCTGTGTCTTCCTACAAGCAAGACTTCATTTCAGGTAAACGCAGTCAATTTTCAGCTCAAACGAAGCTACATGGTTCACAAAGATCACAAGTTTCTCGCTCTTAACTGAAAAGCGTTGGATGTTAGACGGCCTGTGGTTTGTATCAGTTTCCTAAGCGGAGTTGAACTAGATATGTTCCGTATGTGTAGGAAACACAGTTCTTTTGTTCTGAGTACACTCACGTTTCTTGCTGTATTAGAGAATCTAGAAAGCAAGATCGTGCTTCTTCCTCTAAAGCAGAGTGTGTTTCATGGATGAGAACTGTGCTGTGTGTTTCCCTTCAGAAATGGAGTTAAATCCCAGGCTCTGTGTCTTCCTACAAGCAAGACTTCGTTTCAGGTAAACGCAGTCACTTTTCAGCTCAAATGAAGCTACATCGTTCACGAAGATCACACGTTTCTTGCTCTTAACTGAAAAGCATTGGATGTTAGACGGCCTGTGGTTTGTTTCAGTTTCCTAAGGGGAGTTGAACTGGATATGTTCCATATGTGTAGGAAACACAGTCCTTTTTTTCTGAGGACACTCACGTTCTTGCTGTATTAGAGACTCTAGAAAGCAAGAGCGTGCTTCTTCCTGTAAAGCAGAGTGTGTTTCATGGATGAGAACTGTGCTGTGTGTTTCCCTTCAGAAATGGAGTTAAATCCCAGGCTCTGTGTCTTCAAACAAGCAAGACTTCATTTCAGGTAAACGCAGTCACTTTTCAGCTCAAACGAAGCTACATAGTTCACGAAGATCACACATTTCTCGCTCTTAACTGAAAAGCGTTGGATCTGAATTGGCCTGTGGTTTGTATCAGTTTCCTAAGCGGAGTTGAACTAGATATGTTCTGTATGTGTAGGAAACACAGTTCTTTTGTTCTGAGCACACTCACGTTTCTTGCTGTATTAGAGACTCTAGAAAGCAAGAGCGTGCTTCTTTCTCTAAAGCAGAGTGTGTTTCATGGATGAGAACTGTGCTGTGTGTTTCCCTTCAGAAATGGAGTTAAATCTCAGACTCTGTGTCTTCCTATGAGCAAGACTTCGTTTCAGGAAAATGCAGTCACTTTTCAGCTCAAACGAAGCTACCTAGTTCACGAAGATCACACATTTCTCGCTCTTAACTGAAAAGCGTTGGATCTGAGACAGCCTGTGGTTTTTATCAGTTTCCTAAGCGGAGTTGAACTAGATATGTTCTGTATGTGTAGGAAACACAGTTCTTTTGTTCTGAGCACACTCACGTTTCTTGCTGTATTAGAGACTCTAGAAAGCAAGAGCGTGCTTCTTTCTCTAAAGCAGAGTGTGTTTCATGGATGAGAACTGTGCTGTGTGTTTCCCTTCAGAAATGGAGTTAAATCCCAGGCTCTTTGTCTTCCTACAGGCAAGACTTCGTTTCAGGTAAACGCAGTCAATTTTCAGCTCAAACGAAGCTACATGGTTCACATAGATCACAAGTTTCTCGCTCTTAACTGAAAAGCATTGGATGTTAGACGGCCTGTGGTTTGTATGAGTTTCCTAAGTGGAGTTGAACTAGATATGTTCCGTATGTGTAGGAAACACAGTTCTTTTGTTCTGAGCACACTCACGTTTCTTGCTGTATTAGAGACTCTAGAAAGCAAGAGTGTGCTGCTTTGTCTAAAGCAGAGTGTGTTTCATGGATGAGAACTGTGCTGTGTGTTTCCCTTCAGAAATGGAGTTAAATCCCAGGCTCTGTGTCTTCCTACAAGCAAGACTTCGTTTCAGGTAAACGCAGTCACTTTTCAGCTCAAACGAAGCTACATCGTTCACAAAGATCACACGTTTCTTGCTCTTAACTGAAAAGCATTGGATGTTAGAAGGCCTGTGGTTTGTATCAGTTTCCTATGCGGAGTTGAACTAGATATGTTCCCTATGTGTAGGAAACACAGTTCTTTTGTTCTGAGTACACAAACATTTCTTGCTGTATTAGAGACTCTAGTAAGCAAGAGTGTGCTTCTTTCTCTAAAGCAGAGTGTGTTTCATGGATGAGAACTGTGCTGTGTGTTTCCCTTCAGAAATGGAGATAAATCCCAAGCTCTGTGTCTTCCTACAAGCAAGACTTCGTTGCAGGTAAACGCAGTCACTTTTCATCTCAAACGAAGCTACATCGTTCACGAAGATCACAAGTTTCTCGCACTTAACTGAAAAGCGTTGGATGTTAGACGGCCTGTGGTTTGTATCAGTTTCCTAAGCGGAGTTGAACTGGATATGTTCCGTATGTGTAGGAAACACAGTCCTTTTTTTCTGAGGACACTCACGTTCTTGCTGTATTAGAGACTCTAGAAAGCAAGAGCGTGCATCTTCCTCTAAAGCAGAGTGTGTTTCATGGATGAGAACTGTGCTGTGTGTTTCCCTTCAGAAATGGAGTTAAATCCCAGGCTCTTTGTCTTCAAACAAGCAAGACTTCATTTCAGGTAAACGCAGTCAGTTTTCAGCTCAAACGAAGCTACCTAGTTCACGAAGATCACAAATTTCTCGATCTTAACTGAAAAGCGTTGGATCTGAGACGGCCTGTGGTTTGTATCAGTTTCCTAAGCGGAGTTGAACTAGATATGTTCTGTATGTGTAGGAAACACAGTTCTTTTGTTCTGAGCACACTCACGTTTCTTGCTGTATTAGAGACTCTAGAAAGCAATAGCGTGCTTCTTTCTCTAAAGCAGAGTGTGTTTCATGGATGAGAACTGTGCTGTGTATTTCCCTTCAGAAATGGAGTTAAATCCCAGGCTCTGTGTCTTCCTACAAGCAAGACTTCGTTTCAGGTAAACGCAGTCAATTTTCAGCTCAAACGAAGCTACATGCTTCACAAAGATCACAAGTTTCTCGCTCTTCACTGAAAAGCATTGGATGTTAGACGGCCTGTGGTTTGTATCAGTTTCCTAAGCGGAGTTGAACTAGATATGTTCCGTATGTGTAGGAAACACAGTTCTTTTGTTCTGAGCACACTCACGTTTCTTGCTGTATTAGAGACTCTAGAAAGCAAGAGTGTGCTTCTTTGTCTAAAGCAGAGTGTGTTTCATGGATGAGAACTGTGCTGTGTGTTTCCCTTCAGAAATGGAGATAAATCCCAGGCTCTGTCTCTTCCTATAAGCAAGACTTCGTTTCAGGTAAACACAGTCACATTCAGCTCAAAGGAAGCTACATCGTTCATGAAGATCACACATTTCTCGCTCTTAATTGAAAGGCATTGGATGTTAGATGGCCTGTGGTTTGTATCAGTTTCCTAAGCGGAGTTGAACTAGATATGTTCCGTATGTGTAGGAAACACAGTTCTTTTGTTCTGAGTACACTCACGTTTCTTGCTGTATTAGAGACTCTAGAAAGGAAGAGCGTGCTTCTTTCTCTAAAGCAGAGTGTGTTTCATGGATGAGAACTGTGCTGTGTGTTTCCCTTCAGAAATGGAGTTAAATCCCAGGCTCTGTGTCTTCCTACAAGCAAGACTTCGTTTCCGGTAAACGCAGTCAATTTTCAGGTCAAACGAAGCTACATGGTTCACAAAGATCACAAGTTTCTCGCTCTTCACTGAAAAGCATTGGATGTTAGACGGCCTGTGGTTTGTATCAGTTTCCTAAGCGGAGTTGAACTACATATGTTCCGTATGTGTAGGAAACACAGTTCTTTTGTTCTGAGCACACTCACGTTTCTTGCTGTATTAGAGACTCTAGAAAGCAAGAGTGTGCTTCTTTCTCTAAAGCAGAGTGTGTTTCATGGATGAGAACTGTGCTGTGTGTTTCCCTTCAGAAATGGAGATAAATCCCAAGCTCTGTGTCTTCCTACAAGCAAGACTTCGTTTCAGGTAAACGCAGTCAATTTTCAGCTCAAAGGAAGATACATCGTTCACGAAGATCACAAGTTTCTCGCACTTAACTGAAAAGCGTTGGATGTTAGATGGCCTGTGGTTTGTATCAGTTTCCTAAGCGGAGTTGAACTGGATATGTTCCGTATGTGTAGGAAACACAGTCCTTTTTTTCTGAGGACACTCACGTTCTTGCTGTATTAGAGACTCTAGAAAGCAAGAGCGTGCATCTTCCTCTAAAGCAGAGTGTGTTTCATGGATGAGAACTGTGCTGTGTGTTTCCCTTCAGAAATGGAGTTAAATCCCAGGCTCTGTGTCTTCAAACAAGCAAGACTTCATTTCAGGTAAACGCAGTCACTTTTCAGCTCAAACGAAGCTACCTAGTTCACGAAGATCACACATTTGTCGCTCTTAACTGAAAAGCGTTGGATGTTAGACGGCCTGTGGATTGTATCAGTTTCCTAAGCGGAGTTGAACTAGATATGTTCTGTATGTGTAGGAAACACAGTTCTTTTGTTCTGAGCACACTCACGTTTCTTGCTGTATTAGAGACTCTAGAAAGCAAGAGCGTGCTTCTTGCTCTAAAGCAGAGTGTGTTTCATGGATGAGAACTGTGCTGTGTGTTTCCCTTCAGAAATGGAGTTAAATCCCAGGCTCTGTGTCTTCCTACAAGCAAGACTTCGTTTCAGGTAAACGCAGTCACTTTTTAGCTCAAACGAAGCTACATGGTTCACAAAGATCACAAGTTTCTCGCTCTTCACTGAAAAGCATTGGATGTTAGACGGCCTGTGGTTTGTATCAGTTTCCTAAGCGGAGTTGAACTACATATGTTCCATATGTGTAGGAAACACAGTTCTTTTGTTCTGAGCACACTCACGTTTCTTGCTGTATTAGAGACTCTAGAAAGCAAGAGTGTGCTTCTTTCTCTAAAGCAGAGTGTGTTTCATGGATGAGAACTGTGCTGTGTGTTTCCCTTCAGAAATGGAGATAAATCCCAAGCTCTGTGTCTTCCTACAAGCAAGACTTCGTTTCAGGTAAACGCAGTCACTTCTCAGTTCAAACGAAGCTACATCGTTCACGAAGATCACAAGTTTCTCGCACGTAACTGAAAATCGTTGGATGTTAGACGGCCTGTGGTTTGTATCAGTTTCCTAAGCGGAGTTGAACTGGATATGTTCCGTATGTGTAGGAAACACAGTCCTTTTTTTCTGAGGACACTCACGTTCTTGCTGTATTAGAGACTCTAGAAAGCAAGAGCGTGCATCTTCCTCTAAAGCAGAGTGTGTTTCATGGATGAGAACTGTGCTGTGTGTTTCCCTACCTAGTTCACGAAGATCACACAATTCTCGATCTTAACTGAAAAGCGTTGGATCTGATACGGCCTGTGGTTTGTATCAGTTTCCTAAGCGGAGTTGAACTAGATATGTTCTGTATGTGTAGGAAACTCAGTTCTTTTGTTCTGAGCACACTCACGTTTCTTGCTGTATTAGAGACTCTAGAAAGCAAGAGCGTGCTTCTTTCTCCAAAGCAGAGTGTGTTTCATGGATCAGAACTGTGCTGTGTGTTTCCCTTCATAAATGGAGTTAAATCCCAGGCTCTGTGTCTTCCTACAAGCAAGACTTCATTTCAGTTAAACGCAGTCAATTTTCAGCTCAAACGAAGCTACATGGTTCACAAAGATCACAAGTTTCTCGCTCTTCACTGAAAAGCGTTGGATGTTAGACGGCCTGTGGTTTGTATCAGTTTCCTAAGCGGAGTTGAACTAGATATGTTCCGTATGTGTAGGAAACACAGTTCTTTTGTTCTGAGTACACTCACGTTTCTTGCTGTATTAGAGAATCTAGAAAGCAAGAGCGTGCTTCTTCCTCTAAAGCAGAGTGTGTTTCATGGATGAGAACTGTGCTGTGTGTTTCCCTTCAGAAATGGAGTTAAATCCCAGGCTCTGTGTCTTCCTACAAGCAAGACTTCGTTTCAGGTAAACGCAGTCACTTTTCAGCTCAAATGAAGCTACATCGTTCACGAAGATCACACGTTTCTTGCTCTTAACTGAAAAGCATTGGATGTTAGACGGCCTGTGGTTTGTTTCAGTTTCCTAAGGGGAGTTGAACTGGATATGTTCCATATGTGTAGGAAACACAGTCCTTTTTTTCTGAGGACACTCACGTTCTTGCTGTATTAGAGACTCTAGAAAGCAAGAGCGTGCTTCTTCCTGTAAAGCAGAGTGTGTTTCATGGATGAGAACTGTGCTGTGTGTTTCCCTTCAGAAATGGAGTTAAATCCCAGGCTCTGTGTCTTCAAACAAGCAAGACTTCATTTCAGGTAAACGCAGTCACTTTTCAGCTCAAACGAAGCTACATAGTTCACGAAGATCACACATTTCTCGCTCTTAACTGAAAAGCGTTGGATCTGAGATGGCCTGTGGTTTGTATCAGTTTCCTAAGCGGAGTTGAACTAGATATGTTCTGTATGTGTAGGAAACACAGTTCTTTTGTTCTGAGCACACTCACGTTTCTTGCTGTATTAGAGACTCTAGAAAGCAAGAGCGTGCTTCTTTCTCTAAAGCAGAGTGTGTTTCATGGATGAGAACTGTGCTGTGTGTTTCCCTTCAGAAATGGAGTTAAATCCCAGGCTCTGTGTCTTCCTACAAGCAAGACTTCGTTTCAGGTAAACGCAGTCACTTTTCAGCTCAAAGGAAGATACATCGTTCACGAAGATCACAAGTTTCTCGCACTTAACTGAAAAGCGTTGGATGTTAGAAGGCCTGTGGTTTGTATCAGTTTCCTAAGCGGAGTTGAACTGGATATGTTCCGTATGTGTAGGAAACACAGTCCTTTTTTTCTGAGGACACTCACGTTCTTGCTGTATTAGAGACTCTAGAAAGCAAGAGCGTGCATCTTCCTCTAAAGCAGAGTGTGTTTCATGGATGAGAACTGTGCTGTGTGTTTCCCTTCAGAAATGGAGTTAAATCCCAGGCTCTGTGTCTTCAAACAAGCAAGACTTCATTTCAGGTAAACGCAGTCACTTTTCAGCTCAAACGAAGCTACCTAGTTCACGAAGATCACACATTTGTCGCTCTTAACTGAAAAGCGTTGGATGTTAGACGGCCTGTGGTTTGTATCAGTTTCCTAAGCGGAGTTGAACTAGATATGTTCTGTATGTGTAGGAAACACAGTTCTTTTGTTCTGAGCACACTCACGTTTCTTGCTGTATTAGAGACTCTAGAAAGCAAGAGCGTGCTTCTTGCTCTAAAGCAGAGTGTGTTTCATGGATGAGAACTGTGCTGTGTGTTTCCCTTCAGAAATGGAGTTAAATCCCAGGCTCTGTGTCTTCCTACAAGCAAGACTTCGTTTCAGGTAAACGCAGTCACTTTTTAGCTCAAACGAAGCTACATGGTTCACAAAGATCACAAGTTTCTCGCTCTTCACTGAAAAGCATTGGATGTTAGAAGGCCTGTGGTTTGTATCAGTTTCCTAAGCGGAGTTGAACTACATATGTTCCATATGTGTAGGAAACACAGTTCTTTTGTTCTGAGCACACTCACGTTTCTTGCTGTATTAGAGACTCTAGAAAGCAAGAGTGTGCTTCTTTCTCTAAAGCAGAGTGTGTTTCATGGATGAGAACTGTGCTGTGTGTTTCCCTTCAGAAATGGAGATAAATCCCAAGCTCTGTGTCTTCCTACAAGCAAGACTTCGTTTCAGGTAAACGCAGTCACTTCTCAGTTCAAACGAAGCTACATCGTTCACGAAGATCACAAGTTTCTCGCACGTAACTGAAAATCGTTGGATGTTAGACAGCCTGTGGTTTGTATCAGTTTCTCAAGCGGAGTTGAACTGGATATGTTCCGTATGTGTAGGAAACACAGTTCTTTTGTTCTGAGCACACTCACGTTTCTTGCTGTATTAGAGACTCTAGAAAGCAAGAGTGTGCTGCTTTGTCTAAAGCAGAGTGTGTTTCATGGATGAGAACTGTGCTGTGTGTTTCCCTTCAGAAATGGAGTTAAATCCCAGGCTCTGTGTCTTCAAACAAGCAAGACTTCATTTCAGGTAAACGCAGTCACTTTTCAGCTCAAACGAAGCTACATAGTTCACGAAGATCACACATTTCTCGCTCTTAACTGAAAAGCGTTGGATCTGAGATGGCCTGTGGTTTGTATCAGTTTCCTAAGCGGAGTTGAACTAGATATGTTCTGTATGTGTAGGAAACACAGTTCTTTTGTTCTGAGCACACTCACGTTTCTTGCTGTATTAGAGACTCTAGAAAGCAAGAGCGTGCTTCTTTCTCTAAAGCAGAGTGTGTTTCATGGATGAGAACTGTGCTGTGTGTTTCCCTTCAGAAATGGAGTTAAATCTCAGACTCTGTGTCTTCCTATGAGCAAGACTTCGTTTCAGGAAAATGCAGTCACTTTTCAGCTCAAACGAAGCTACCTAGTTCACGAAGATCACACATTTCTCGCTCTTAACTGAAAAGCGTTGGATCTGAGACAGCCTGTGGTTTTTATCAGTTTCCTAAGCGGAGTTGAACTAGATATGTTCTGTATGTGTAGGAAACACAGTTCTTTTGTTCTGAGCACACTCACGTTTCTTGCTGTATTAGAGACTCTAGAAAGCAAGAGCGTGCTTCTTTCTCTAAAGCAGAGTGTGTTTCATGGATGAGAACTGTGCTGTGTGTTTCCCTTCAGAAATGGAGTTAAATCCCAGGCTCTTTGTCTTCCTACAGGCAAGACTTCGTTTCAGGTAAACGCAGTCAATTTTCAGCTCAAACGAAGCTACATGGTTCACAAAGATCACAAGTTTCTCGCTCTTAACTGAAAAGCATTGGATGTTAGACGGCCTGTGGTTTGTATCAGTTTCCTAAGTGGAGTTGAACTAGATATGTTCCGTATGTGTAGGAAACACAGTTCTTTTGTTCTGAGCACACTCACGTTTCTTGCTGTATTAGAGACTCTAGAAAGCAAGAGTGTGCTGCTTTGTCTAAAGCAGAGTGTGTTTCATGGATGAGAACTGTGCTGTGTGTTTCCCTTCAGAAATGGAGTTAAATCCCAGGCTCTGTGTCTTCCTACAAGCAAGACTTCGTTTCAGGTAAACGCAGTCACTTTTCAGCTCAAACGAAGCTACATCGTTCACAAAGATCACACGTTTCTTGCTCTTAACTGAAAAGCATTGGATGTTAGAAGGCCTGTGGTTTGTATCAGTTTCCTATGCGGAGTTGAACTAGATATGTTCCGTATGTGTAGGAAACACAGTTCTTTTGTTCTGAGTACACAAACATTTCTTGCTGTATTAGAGACTCTAGTAAGCAAGAGTGTGCTTCTTTCTCTAAAGCAGAGTGTGTTTCATGGATGAGAACTGTGCTGTGTGTTTCCCTTCAGAAATGGAGATAAATCCCAAGCTCTGTGTCTTCCTACAAGCAAGACTTCGTTTCAGGTAAACGCAGTCACTTTTCAGCTCAAACGAAGCTACATAGTTCACGAAGATCACACATTTCTCGCTCTTAACTGAAAAGCGTTGGATCTGAGATGGCCTGTGGTTTGTATCAGTTTCCTAAGCGGAGTTGAACTAGATATGTTCTGTATGTGTAGGAAACACAGTTCTTTTGTTCTGAGCACACTCACGTTTCTTGCTGTATTAGAGACTCTAGAAAGCAAGAGCGTGCTTCTTTCTCTAAAGCAGAGTGTGTTTCATGGATGAGAACTGTGCTGTGTGTTTCCCTTCAGAAATGGAGTTAAATCTCAGACTCTGTGTCTTCCTATGAGCAAGACTTCGTTTCAGGAAAATGCAGTCACTTTTCAGCTCAAACGAAGCTACCTAGTTCACGAAGATCACACATTTCTCGCTCTTAACTGAAAAGCGTTGGATCTGAGACAGCCTGTGGTTTTTATCAGTTTCCTAAGCGGAGTTGAACTAGATATGTTCTGTATGTGTAGGAAACACAGTTCTTTTGTTCTGAGCACACTCACGTTTCTTGCTGTATTAGAGACTCTAGAAAGCAAGAGCGTGCTTCTTTCTCTAAAGCAGAGTGTGTTTCATGGATGAGAACTGTGCTGTGTGTTTCCCTTCAGAAATGGAGTTAAATCCCAGGCTCTTTGTCTTCCTACAGGCAAGACTTCGTTTCAGGTAAACGCAGTCAATTTTCAGCTCAAACGAAGCTACATGGTTCACAAAGATCACAAGTTTCTCGCTCTTAACTGAAAAGCATTGGATGTTAGACGGCCTGTGGTTTGTATCAGTTTCCTAAGTGGAGTTGAACTAGATATGTTCCGTATGTGTAGGAAACACAGTTCTTTTGTTCTGAGCACACTCACGTTTCTTGCTGTATTAGAGACTCTAGAAAGCAAGAGTGTGCTGCTTTGTCTAAAGCAGAGTGTGTTTCATGGATGAGAACTGTGCTGTGTGTTTCCCTTCAGAAATGGAGTTAAATCCCAGGCTCTGTGTCTTCCTACAAGCAAGACTTCGTTTCAGGTAAACGCAGTCACTTTTCAGCTCAAACGAAGCTACATCGTTCACAAAGATCACACGTTTCTTGCTCTTAACTGAAAAGCATTGGATGTTAGAAGGCCTGTGGTTTGTATCAGTTTCCTATGCGGAGTTGAACTAGATATGTTCCGTATGTGTAGGAAACACAGTTCTTTTGTTCTGAGTACACAAACATTTCTTGCTGTATTAGAGACTCTAGTAAGCAAGAGTGTGCTTCTTTCTCTAAAGCAGAGTGTGTTTCATGGATGAGAACTGTGCTGTGTGTTTCCCTTCAGAAATGGAGATAAATCCCAAGCTCTGTGTCTTCCTACAAGCAAGACTTCGTTTCAGGTAAACGCAGTCACTTTTCATCTCAAACGAAGCTACATCGTTCACGAAGATCACAAGTTTCTCGCACTTAACTGAAATTCGTTGGATGTTAGACGGCCTGTGGTTTGTATCAGTTTCCTAAGCGGAGTTGAACTGGATATGTTCCGTATGTGTAGGAAACACAGTCCGTTTTTTCTGAGGACACTCACGTTCTTGCTGTATTAGAGACTCTAGAAAGCAAGAGCGTGCATCTTCCTCTAAAGCAGAGTGTGTTTCATGGATGAGAACTGTGCTGTGTGTTTCCCTTCAGAAATGGAGTTAAATCCCAGGCTCTTTGTCTTCAAACAAGCAAGACTTCATTTCAGGTAAACGCAGTCAGTTTTCAGCTCAAACGAAGCTACCTAGTTCACGAAGATCACAAATTTCTCGATCTTAACTGAAAAGCGTTGGATCTGAGACGGCCTGTGGTTTGTATCAGTTTCCTAAGCGGAGTTGAACTAGATATGTTCTGTATGTGTAGGAAACACAGTTCTTTTGTTCTGAGCACACTCACGTTTCTTGCTGTATTAGAGACTCTAGAAAGCAAGAGCGTGCTTCTTGCTCTAAAGCAGAGTGTGTTTCATGGATGAGAACTGTGCTGTGTGTTTCCCTTCAGAAATGGAGTTAAATCCCAGGCTCTGTGTCTTCCTACAAGCAAGACTTCGTTTCAGGTAAACGCAGTCACTTTTTAGCTCAAACGAAGCTACATGGTTCACAAAGATCACAAGTTTCTCGCTCTTAACTGAAAAGCATTGGATGTTAGACGGCCTGTGGTTTGTATCAGTTTCCTAAGCGGAGTTGAACTAGATATGTTCCGTATGTGTAGGAAACACAGTTCTTTTGTTCTGAGCACACTCACGTTTCTTGGTGTATTAGAGACTCTAGAAAGCAAGAGTGTACTTCTTTGTCTAAAGCAGAGTGTGTTTCATGGATGAGAACTGTGCTGTGTGTTTCCCTTCAGAAATGGAGATAAATCCCAGGCTCTGTGTCTTCCTACAAGCAAGACTTCGTTTCAGATAAACACAGTCACATTCAGCTCAAACGAAGCTACATCGTTCATGAAGATGACACAATTCTCGCTCTTAATTGAAAAGCATTGGATGTTAGACGGCCTGTGGTTTGTATCAGTTTCCTAAGCGGAGTTGAACTAGATATGTTTCGTATGTGTAGGAAACACAGTTCTTTTGTTCTGAGTACACTCACTTTTCTTGCTGTATTAGAGACTCTAGAAAGCAAGAGCGTGCTTCTTTCTCTAAAGCAGAGTGTGTTTCATGGATGAGAACTGTGCTGTGTGTTTCCCTTCAGAAATGGAGTTAAATCCCAGGCTCTGTGTCTTCCTACAAGCAAGACTTCGTTTCAGGTAAACGCAGTCACTTTTCAGCTCAAAGGAAGCTACATCGTTCACGAAGATCACAAGTTTCTCGCACTTAACTGAAAAGTGTTGGATGTTAGACGGCCTGAGGTTTGTATCAGTTTCCTAAGCGGAGTTGAACTGGATATGTTCCGTATGTGTAGGAAACACAGTCCTTTTTTTCTGAGGACACTCACGTTCTTGCTGTGTTAGAGACTCTCGAAAGCAAGAGCGTGCATCTTCCTCTAAAGCAGAGTGTGTTTCATGGATGAGAACTGTGCTGTGTGTTTCCCTTCAGAAATGGAGTTAAATCCCAGGCTCTGTGTCTTCAAACAAGCAAGACTTCATTTCAGGTAAACGCAGTCACTTTTCAGCTCAAACGAAGCTACCTAGTTCACGAAGATCACACATTTGTCGCTCTTAACTGAAAAGCGTTGGATCTGAGACGGCCTGTGGTTTGTATCAGTTTCCTAAGCGGAGTTGAACTAGATATGTTCTGTATGTGTAGGAAACACAGTTCTTTTGTTCTGAGTACACTCACTTTTCTTGCTGAATTAGAGACTCTAGAAAGCAAGAGCGTGCTTCTTTCTCTAAAGCAGAGTGTGTTTCATGGATGAGAACTGTGCTGTGTGTTTCCCTTCAGAAATGGAGTTAAATCCCAGGCTCTGTGTCTTCCTACAAGCAAGACTTCGTTTCAGGTAAACGCAGTCACTTTTCAGCTCAAAGGAAGCTACATCGTTCACGAAGATCACAAGTTTCTCGCACTTAACTGAAAAGCGTTGGATGTTAGACGGCCTGAGGTTTGTATCAGTTTCCTAAGCGGAGTTGAACTGGATATGTTCCGTATGTGTAGGAAACACAGTCCTTTTTTTTCTGAGGACACTCACGTTCTTCCTGTATTAGAGACTCTAGAAAGCAAGAGCGTGAATCTTCCTCTAAAGCAGAGTGTGTTTCATGGATGAGAACTGTGCTGTGTGTTTCCCTTCAGAAATGGAGATAAATCCCAGGCTCTGTGTCTTCCTACAAGCAAGACTTCGTTTCAGATAAACACAGTCACATTCAGCTCAAACGAAGCTACATCGTTCATGAAGATGACACATTTCTCGCTCTTAATTGAAAAGCATTGGATGTTAGACGGCCTGTGGTTTGTATCAGTTTCCTAAGCGGAGTTGAACTAGATATGTTTCGTATGTGTAGGAAACACAGTTCTTTTGTTCTGAGTACACTCACTTTTCTTGCTGAATTAGAGACTCTAGAAAGCAAGAGCGTGCTTCTTTCTCTAAAGCAGAGTGTGTTTCATGGATGAGAACTGTGCTGTGTGTTTCCCTTCAGAAATGGAGTTAAATCCCAGGCTCTGTGTCTTCCTACAAGCAAGACTTCGTTTCAGGTAAACGCAGTCACTTTTCAGCTCAAAGGAAGCTACATCGTTCACGAAGATCACAAGTTTCTCGCACTTAACTGAAAAGCGTTGGATGTTAGACGGCCTGAGGTTTGTATCAGTTTCCTAAGCGGAGTTGAACTGGATATGTTCCGTATGTGTAGGAAACACAGTCCTTTTTTTCTGAGGACACTCACGTTCTTGCTGTGTTAGAGACTCTCGATAGCAAGAGCGTGCATCTTCCTCTAAAGCAGAGTGTGTTTCATGGATGAGAACTGTGCTGTGTGTTTCCCTTCAGAAATGGAGTTAAATCCCAGGCTCTGTGTCTTCAAACAAGCAAGACTTCATTTCAGGTAAACGCAGTCACTTTTCAGCTCAAACGAAGCTACCTAGTTCACGAAGATCACACATTTGTCGCTCTTAACTGAAAAGCGTTGGATCTGAGACGGCCTGTGGTTTGTATCAGTTTCCTAAGCGGAGTTGAACTAGATATGTTCTGTATGTGTAGGAAACACAGTTCTTTTGTTCTGAGTACACTCACTTTTCTTGCTGAATTAGAGACTCTAGAAAGCAAGAGCGTGCTTCTTTCTCTAAAGCAGAGTGTGTTTCATGGATGAGAACTGTGCTGTGTGTTTCCCTTCAGAAATGGAGTTAAATCCCAGGCTCTGTGTCTTCCTACAAGCAAGACTTCGTTTCAGGTAAACGCAGTCACTTTTCAGCTCAAAGGAAGCTACATCGTTCACGAAGATCACAAGTTTCTCGCACTTACCTGAAAAGCGTTGGATTTTAGACGGCCTGAGGTTTGTATCAGTTTCCTAAGCGGAGTTGACCTGGATATGTTCCGTATGTGTAGGAAACACAGTCCTTTTTTTCTGAGGACACTCACGTTCTTCCTGTATTAGAGACTCTAGAAAGCAAGAGCGTGCATCTTCCTCTAAAGCAGAGTGTGTTTCATGGATGAGAACTGTGCTGTGTGTTTCCCTTCAGAAATGGAGTTAAATCCCAGGCTCTGTTTCTTCAAACAAGCAAGACTTCATTTCAGGTAAACGCAGTCACTTTTCAGCTCAAACGAAGCTACCTAGTTCACGAAGATCACACATTTGTCGCTCTTAACTGCAAAGCGTTGGATCTGAGACAGCCTGTGGTTTGTATCAGTTTCCTAAGCGGAGTTGAACTGGATATGTTCTGTATGTGTAGGAAACACAGTTCTTTTGTTCTGAGCACACTCACGTTTCTTGCTGTATTAGAGACTCTAGAAAGCAAGAGCGTGCTTCTTGCTCTAAAGCAGAGTGTGTTTCATGGATGAGAACTGTGCTGTGTGTTTCCCTTCAGAAATGGAGTTAAATCCCAGGCTCTGTGTCTTCCTACAAGCAAGACTTCGTTTCAGGTAAACGCAGTCACTTTTTAGCTCAAACGAAGCTACATGGTTCACAAAGATCACAAGTTTCTAGCTCTTAACTGAAAAGCATTGGATGTTAGACGGCCTGTGGTTTGTATCAGTTTCCTAAGCGGAGTTGAACTAGATATGTTCCGTATGTGTAGGAAACACAGTTCTTTTGTTCTGAGCACACTCACGTTTCTTGGTGTATTAGAGACTCTAGAAAGCAAGAGTGTACTTCTTTGTCTAAAGCAGAGTGTGTTTCATGGATGAGAACTGTGCTGTGTGTTTCCCTTCAGAAATGGAGATAAATCCCAGGCTCTGTGTCTTCCTACAAGCAAGACTTCGTTTCAGATAAACACAGTCACATTCAGCTCAAACGAAGCTACATCGTTCATGAAGATGACACATTTCTCGCTCTTAATTGAAAAGCATTGGATGTTAGACGGCCTGTGGTTTGTATCAGTTTCCTAAGTGGAGTTGAACTAGATATGTTCCGTATGTGTAGGAAACACAGTTCTTTTGTTCTGAGCACACTCACGTTTCTTGCTGTATTAGAGACTCTAGAAAGCAAGAGTGTGCCTCTTTGTCTAAAGCAGAGTGTGTTTCATGGATGAGAACTGTGCTGTGTGTTTCCCTTCAGAAATGGAGTTAAATCCCAGGCTCTGTGTCTTCCTACAAGCAAGACTTCGTTTCAGGTAAACGCAGTCACTTTTCAGCTCAAACGAAGCTACATCGTTCACAAAGATCACACGTTTCTTGCTCTTAACTGAAAAGCATTCGATGTTAGAAGGCCTGTGGTTTGTATCAGTTTCCTATGCGGAGTTGAACTAGATATGTTCCGTATGTGTAGGAAACACAGTTCTTTTGTTCTGAGTACACAAACATTTCTTGCTGTATTAGAGACTCTAGTAAGCAAGAGTGTGCTTCTTTCTCTAAAGCAGAGTGTGTTTCATGGATGAGAACTGTGCTGTGTGTTTCCCTTCAGAAATGGAGATAAATCCCAAGCTCTGTGTCTTCCTACACGCAAGACTTCGTTTCAGGTAAACGCAGTCACTTTTCATCTCAAACGAAGCTACATCGTTCACGAAGATCACAAGTTTCTCGCACTTAACTGAAAAGCGTTGGATGTTAGACGGCCTGAGGTTTGTATCAGTTTCCTAAGCGGAGTTGAACTGGATATGTTCCGTATGTGTAGGAAACACAGTCCTTTTTTTCTGAGGACACTCACGTTCTTGCTGTGTTAGAGACTCTCGAAAGCAAGAGCGTGCATCTTCCTCTAAAGCAGAGTGTGTTTCATGGATGAGAACTGTGCTGTGTGTTTCCCTTCAGAAATGGAGTTAAATCCCAGGCTCTGTGTCTTCAAACAAGCAAGACTTCATTTCAGGTAAACGCAGTCACTTTTCAGCTCAAACGAAGCTACCTAGTTCACGAAGATCACACATTTGTCGCTCTTAACTGAAAAGCGTTGGATCTGAGACGGCCTGTGGTTTGTATCAGTTTCCTAAGCGGAGTTGAACTAGATATGTTCTGTATGTGTAGGAAACACAGTTCTTTTGTTCTGAGTACACTCACTTTTCTTGCTGAATTAGAGACTCTAGAAAGCAAGAGCGTGCTTCTTTCTCTAAAGCAGAGTGTGTTTCATGGATGAGAACTGTGCTGTGTGTTTCCCTTCAGAAATGGAGTTAAATCCCAGGCTCTGTGTCTTCCTACAAGCAAGACTTCGTTTCAGGTAAACGCAGTCACTTTTCAGCTCAAAGGAAGCTACATCGTTCACGAAGATCACAAGTTTCTCGCACTTACCTGAAAAGCGTTGTATGTTAGACGGCCTGAGGTTTGTATCAGTTTCCTAAGCGGAGTTGACCTGGATATGTTCCGTATGTGTAGGAAACACAGTCCTTTTTTTCTGAGGACACTCACGTTCTTCCTGTATTAGAGACTCTAGAAAGCAAGAGCGTGCATCTTCCTCTAAAGCAGAGTGTGTTTCATGGATGAGAATTGTGCTGTGTGTTTCCCTTCAGAAATGGAGTTAAATCCCAGGCTCTGTGTCTTCAAACAAGCAAGACTTCATTTCAGGCAAACGCAGTCACTTTTCAGCTCAAACGAAGCTACCTAGTTCACGAAGATCACACATTTGTCGCTCTTAACTGCAAAGCGTTGGATCTGAGACAGCCTGTGGTTTGTATCAGTTTCCTAAGCGGAGTTGAACTGGATATGTTCTGTATGTGTAGGAAACACAGTTCTTTTGTTCTGAGCACACTCACGTTTCTTGCTGTATTAGAGACTCTAGAAAGCAAGAGCGTGCTTCTTGCTCTAAAGCCGAGTGTGTTTCATGGATGAGAACTGTGCTGTGTGTTTCCCTTCAGAAATGGAGTTAAATCCCAGGCTCTGTGTCTTCCTACAAGCAAGACTTCGTTTCAGGTAAACGCAGTCACTTTTTAGCTCAAACGAAGCTACATGGTTCACAAAGATCACAAGTTTCTAGCTCTTAACTGAAAAGCATTGGATGTTAGACGGCCTGTGGTTTGTATCAGTTTCCTAAGCGGAGTTGAACTAGATATGTTCCGTATGTGTAGGAAACACAGTTCTTTTGTTCTGAGCACACTCACGTTTCTTGGTGTATTAGAGACTCTAGAAAGCAAGAGTGTACTTCTTTGTCTAAAGCAGAGTGTGTTTCATGGATGAGAACTGTGCTGTGTGTTTCCCTTCAGAAATGGAGATAAATCCCAGGCTCTGTGTCTTCCTACAAGCAAGACTTCGTTTCAGATAAACACAGTCACATTCAGCTCAAACGAAGCTACATCGTTCATGAAGATGACACATTTCTCGCTCTTAATTGAAAAGCATTGGATGTTAGACGGCCTGTGGTTTGTATCAGTTTCCTAAGTGGAGTTGAACTAGATATGTTCCGTATGTGTAGGAAACACAGTTCTTTTGTTCTGAGCACACTCATGTTTCTTGCTGTATTAGAGACTCTAGAAAGCAAGAGTGTGCTGTTTTGTCTAAAGCAGAGTGTGTTTCATGGATGAGAACTGTGCTGTGTGTTTCCCTTCAGAAATGGAGTTAAATCCCAGGCTCTGTGTCTTCCTACAAGCAAGACTTTGGTACAGGTAAACGCAGTCACTTTTCAGCTCAAACGAAGCTAGATTGTTCACTAAGATTATACGTTTCTCGCTCTTAAATGAAAAGCGTTGGATGTTAGACGGCCTGTGGTTTGTATCAGTTTCCTAAGCGGAGTTGAACTAGATATGTTCTGTATGTGTAGGAAACACAGTTCTTTTGTTCTGAGCACACTCACGTTTCTTGCTGTATTAGAGACTCTAGAAAGCAAGAGCGTGCTTCTTTCTCTAAAGCAGAGTGTGTTTCATGGATGAGAACTGTGCTGTGTGTTTCCCTTCAGGAATGGAGTTAAATCCCAGGCTCTGTGTCTTCCTACAAGCAAGACTTCGTTTCAGGTAAACGCAGTCAATTTTCAGCTCAAACGAAGCTACATGGTTCACAAATATCACAAGTTTCTCGCTCTTAACTGAAAAGCATTGGATGTTAGACGGCCTGTGGTTTGTATCAGTTTCCTAAGCGGAGTTGAACTAGATATGTTTTGTATGTGTAGGAAACACAGTTCTTTTGTTCTGAGTACACTCACTTTTCTTGCTGTATTAGAGACTCTAGAAAGCAAGAGCGTGCTTCTTTCTCTAAAGCAGAGTGTGTTTCATGGATGAGAACTGTGCTGTGTGTTTCCCTTCAGAAATGGAGTTAAATCCCAGGCTCTGTGTCTTCCTACAAGCAAGACTTCGTTTCAGGTAAACGCAGTCACTTTTCAGCTCAAAGGAAGATACATCGTTCACGAAGATCACAAGTTTCTCGCACTTAACTGAAAAGCGTTGGATGTTAGACGGCCTGTGGTTTGTATCAGTTTCCTAAGCGGAGTTGAACTAGATATGTTCTGTATGTGTAGGAAACACAGTTCTTTTGTTCTGAGCACACTCACGTTTCTTGCTGTATTAGAGACTCTAGAAAGCAAGAGCTTGCTTCTTGCTCTAAAGCAGAGTGTGTTTCATGGATGAGAACTGTGCTGTGTGTTTCCCTTCAGAAATGGAGTTAAATCCCAGGCTCTGTGTCTTCCTACAAGCAAGACTTCGTTTCAGGTAAACGCAGTCACTTTTTAGCTCAAACGAAGCTACATGGTTCACAAAGATCACAAGTTTCTCGCTCTTAACTGAAAAGCATTGGATGTTAGACGGCCTGTGGTTTGTATCAGTTTCCTAAGCGGAGTTGAACTAGATATGTTCCGTATGTGTAGGAAACACAGTTCTTTTGTTCTGAGCACACTCACGTTTCTTGGTGTATTAGAGACTCTAGAAAGCAAGAGTGTACTTCTTTGTCTAAAGCAGAGTGTGTTTCATGGATGAGAACTGTGCTGTGTGTTTCCCTTCAGAAATGGAGATAAATCCCAGGCTCTGTGTCTTCCTACAAGCAAGACTTCGTTTCAGATAAACACAGTCACATTCAGCTCAAACGAAGCTACATCGTTCATGAAGATGACACATTTCTCGCTCTTAATTGAAAAGCATTGGATGTTAGACGGCCTGTGGTTTGTATCAGTTTCCTAAGCGGAGTTGAACTAGGTATGTTTCGTATGTGTAGGAAACACAGTTCTTTTGTTCTGAGTACACTCACTTTTCTTGCTGTATTAGAGACTCTAGAAAGCAAGAGCGTGCTTCTTTCTCTAAAGCAGAGTGTGTTTCATGGATGAGAACTGTGCTGTGTGTTTCCCTTCAGAAATGGAGTTAAATCCCAGGCTCTGTGTCTTCCTACAAGCAAGACTTCGTTTCAGGTAAACGCAGTCACTTTTCAGCTCAAAGGAAGATACATCGTTCACGAAGATCACAAGTTTCTCGCACTTAACTGAAAAGCGTTGGATGTTAGACGGCCTGTGGTTTGTATCAGTTTCCTAAGCGGAGTTGAACTAGATATGTTCTGTATGTGTAGGAAACACAGTTCTTTTGTTCTGAGCACACTCACGTTTCTTGCTGTATTAGAGACTCTAGAAAGCAAGAGCTTGCTTCTTGCTCTAAAGCAGAGTGTGTTTCATGGATGAGAACTGTGCTGTGTGTTTCCCTTCAGAAATGGAGTTAAATCCCAGGCTCTGTGTCTTCCTACAAGCAAGACTTCGTTTCAGGTAAACGCAGTCACTTTTTAGCTCAAACGAAGCTACATGGTTCACAAAGATCACAAGTTTCTCGCTCTTAACTGAAAAGCATTGGATGTTAGACGGCCTGTGGTTTGTATCAGTTTCCTAAGCGGAGTTGAACTAGATATGTTCCGTATGTGTAGGAAACACAGTTCTTTTGTTCTGAGCACACTCACGTTTCTTGGTGTATTAGAGACTCTAGAAAGCAAGAGTGTACTTCTTTGTCTAAAGCAGAGTGTGTTTCATGGATGAGAACTGTGCTGTGTGTTTCCCTTCAGAAATGGAGATAAATCCCAGGCTCTGTGTCTTCCTACAAGCAAGACTTCGTTTCAGATAAACACAGTCACATTCAGCTCAAACGAAGCTACATCGTTCATGAAGATGACACATTTCTCGCTCTTAATTGAAAAGCATTGGATGTTAGACGGCCTGTGGTTTGTATCAGTTTCCTAAGCGGAGTTGAACTAGGTATGTTTCGTATGTGTAGGAAACACAGTTCTTTTGTTCTGAGTACACTCACTTTTCTTGCTGTATTAGAGACTCTAGAAAGCAAGAGCGTGCTTCTTTCTCTAAAGCAGAGTGTGTTTCATGGATGAGAACTGTGCTGTGTGTTTCCCTTCAGAAATGGAGTTAAATCCCAGGCTCTGTGTCTTCCTACAAGCAAGACTTCGTTTCAGGTAAACGCAGTCACTTTTCAGCTCAAACGAAGCTACCTAGTTCACGAAGATCACACATTTGTCGCTCTTAACTGAAATGCGTTGGATCTGAGACGGCCTGTGGTTTGTATCAGTTTCCTAAGCGGAGTTGAACTAGATATGTTCTGTATGTGTAGGAAACACAGTTCTTTTGTTCTGAGTACACTCACTTTTCTTGCTGAATTAGAGATTCTAGAAAGCAAGAGCGTGCTTCTTTCTCTAAAGCAGAGTGTGTTTCATGGATGAGAACTGTGCTGTGTGTTTCCCTTCAGAAATGGAGTTAAATCCCAGGCTCTGTGTCTTCCTACAAGCAAGACTTCGTTTCAGGTAAACGCAGTCACTTTTCAGCTCAAAGGAAGCTACATCGTTCACGAAGATCACAAGTTTCTCGCACTTAACTGAAAAGCGTTGGATGTTAGACGGCCTGAGGTTTGTATCAGTTTCCTAAGCGGAGTTGAACTGGATATGTTCCGTATGTGTAGGAAACACAGTCCTTTTTTTCTGAGGACACTCACGTTCTTCCTGTATTAGAGACTCTAGAAAGCAAGAGCGTGCATCTTCCTCTAAAGCAGAGTGTGTTTCATGGATGAGAACTGTGCTGTGTGTTTCCCTTCAGAAATGGAGTTAAATCCCAGGCTCTGTGTCTTCAAACAAGCAAGACTTCATTTCAGGTAAACGCAGTCACTTTTCAGCTCAAACGAAGCTACCTAGTTCATGAAGATCACACATTTCTCGCTCTTAACTGAAAAGCGTTGGATCTGAGACGGCCTGTGGTTTGTATCAGTTTCCTAAGCGGAGTTGAACTAGATATGTTCTGTATGTGTAGGAAACACAGTTCTTTTGTTCTGAGCACACTCACGTTTCTTGCTGTATTAGAGACTCTAGAAAGCAAGAGCGTGCTTCTTTCTCTAAAGCAGAGTGTGTTTCATGGATGAGAACTGTGCTGTGTGTTTCCCTTCAGAAATGGAGTTAAATCCCAGGCTCTGTGTCTTCCTACAAGCAAGACTTCGTTTCAGGTAAACGCAGTCACTTTTTAGCTCAAACGAAGCTACATGGTTCACAAAGATCACAAGTTTCTCGCTCTTAACTGAGAAGCATTGGATGTTAGACGGCCTGTGGTTTGTATCAGTTTCCTAAGCGGAGTTGAACTAGATATGTTCCGTATGTGTAGGAAGCACAGTTCTTTTGTTCTGAGCACACTCACGTTTCTTGCTGTATTAGAGACTCTAGAAAGCAAGAGTGTGCTTCTTTGTCTATAGCAGAGTGTGTTTCATGGATGAGAACTGTGCTGTGTGTTTCCCTTCAGAAATGGAGATAAACCCCAGGCTCTGTGTCTTCCTACAAGCAAGACTTCGTTTCAGGTAAACGCAGTCACTTTTCAGCTCAAACGAAGCTACATCGTTCACGAAGATCACACGTTTCTTGCTCTTAACTGAAAAGCATTGGATGTTAGACGGCCTGTGGTTTGTATCAGTTTCCTAAGCGGAGTTGAACTGGATATGTTCCGTATGTGTAGGAAACACAGTCCTTTTTTTCTGAGGACACTCATGTTCTTGCTGTATTAGAGACTCTAGAAAGCAAGAGCGTGCTTCTTCCTCTAAAGCAGAGTGTGTTTCATGGATGAGAACTGTGCTGTGTGTTTCCCTTCAGAAATGGAGTTAAATCCCAGGCTCTGTGTCTTCCTACAAGCAAGTCTTTGTTACAGGTAAACGCAGTCACTTTTTAGGTCAAACGAAGCTACATGGTTCACAAAGATCACAAGTTTCTCACTCTTAAATGAAAAGCATTGGATGTTAGACGGCCTGTGGTTTGTATCAGTTTCCTAAGCGGAGTTGAACTAGATATGTTCTGTATGTGTAGGAAACACAGTTCTTTTGTTCTGAGCACACTCACGTTTCTTGGTGTATTAGAGACTCTAGAAAGCAAGAGTGTACTTCTTTGTCTAAAGCAGAGTGTGTTTCATGGATGAGAACTGTGCTGTGTGTTTCCCTTCAGAAATGGAGATAAATCCCAGGCTCTGTGTCTTCCTACAAGCAAGACTTCGTTTCAGATAAACACAGTCACATTCAGCTCAAACGAAGCTACATCGTTCATGAAGATGACACATTTCTCGCTCTTAATTGAAAAGCATTGGATGTTAGACGGCCTGTGGTTTGTATCAGTTTCCTAAGCGGAGTTGAACTAGATATGTTTCGTATGTGTAGGAAACACAGTTCTTTTGTTCTGAGTACACTCACTTTTCTTGCTGAATTAGAGACTCTAGAAAGCAAGAGCGTGCTTCTTCCTCTAAAGCAGAGTGTGTTTCATGGATGAGAACTGTGCTGTGTGTTTCCCTTCAGAAATGGAGTTAAATCCCAGGCTCTGTGTCTTCAAACAAGCAAGACTTCATTTCAGGTAAACGCAGTAACTTTTCAGCTCAAACGAAGCTACCTAGTTCACGAAGATCACACATTTGTTGCTCTTAACTGAAAAGCGTTGGATCTGAGACGGCCTGTGGTTTGTATCAGTTTCCTAAGCGGAGTTGAACTAGATATGTTCTGTATGTGTAGGAAACACAGTTCTTTTGTTCTGAGCACACTCACGTTTCTTGCTGTATTAGAGACTCTAGAAAGCAAGAGCGTGCTTCTTGCTCTAAAGCAGAGTGTGTTTCATGGATGAGAACTGTGCTGTGTGTTTCCCTTCAGAAATGGAGTTAAATCCCAGGCTCTGTGTCTTCCTACAAGCAAGACTTCGTTTTAGGTAAACGCAGTCACTTTTTAGGTCAAACGAAGCTACATGGTTCACAAAGATCACAAGTTTCTCACTCTTAACTGAAAAGCTTTGGATGTTAGACGGCCTGTGGTTTGTATCAGTTTCCTAAGCGGAGTTGAACTAGATATGTTCTGTATGTGTAGGAAACACAGTTCTTTGTTCTGAGCACACTCACGTTTCTTGGTGTATTAGAGACTCTAGAAAGCAAGAGTGTACTTCTTTGTCTAAAGCAGAGTGTGTTTCATGGATGAGAACTGTGCTGTGTGTTTCCCTTCAGAAATGGAGATAAATCCCAGGCTCTGTGTCTTCCTACAAGCAAGACTTCGTTTCAGATAAACACAGTCACATTCAGCTCAAACGAAGCTACATCGTTCATGAAGATGACACATTTCTCGCTCTTAATTGAAAAGCATTGGATGTTAGACGGCCTGTGGTTTGTATCAGTTTCCTAAGCGGAGTTGAACTAGATATGTTTCGTATGTGTAGGAAACACAGTTCTTTTGTTCTGAGTACACTCACTTTTCTTGCTGAATTAGAGACTCTAGAAAGCAAGAGCGTGCTTCTTTCTCTAAAGCAGAGTGTGTTTCATGGATGAGAACTGTGCTGTGTGTTTCCCTTCAGAAATGGAGTTAAATCCCAGGCTCTGTGTCTTCCTACCAGCAAGACTTCGTTTCAGGTAAACGCAGTCACTTTTCAGCTCAAAGGAAGCTACATCGTTCACGAAGATCACAAGTTTCTCGCACTTAACTGAAAAGCATTGGATGTTAGACGGACTGAGGTTTGTATCAGTTTCCTAAGCGGAGTTGAACTGGATATGTTCCGTATGTGTAGGAAACACAGTCCTTTTTTTCTGAGGACACTCACGTTCTTGCTGTATTAGAGACTCTAGAAAGCAAGAGCGTGCATCTTCCTCTAAAGCAGAGTGTGTTTCATGGATGAGAACTGTGCTGTGTGTTTCCCTTCAGAAATGGAGTTAAATCCCAGGCTCTGTGTCTTCAAACAAGCAAGACTTCATTTCAGGTAAACGCAGTCACTTTTCAGCTCAAACGAAGCTACCTAGTTCACGAAGATCACACATTTCTCGCTCTTAACTGAAAAGCGTTGGATCTGAGACGGCCTGTGGTTTGTATCAGTTTCCTAAGCGGAGTTGAACTAGATATGTTCTGTATGTGTAGGAAACACAGTTCTTTTGTTCTGAGCACATTCATGTTTCTTGCTGTATTAGAGACTCTAGAAAGCAAGAGCGTGCTTCTTTCTCTAAAGCAGAGTGTGTTTCATGGATGAGAACTGTGCTGTGTGTTTCCCTTCAGAAATGGAGTTAAATCCCAGGCTCTGTGTCTTCCTACAAGCAAGACTTCGTTTCAGGTAAACGCAGTCAATTTTCAGCTCAAACGAAGCTACATGGTTCACAAAGATCACAAGTTTCTCGCTCTTAACTGAAAAGCATTGGATGTTAGACGGCCTGTGGTTTGTATCAGTTTCCTAAGCGGAGTTGAACTAGATATGTTCCGTATGTGTAGGAAACACAGTTCTTTTGTTCTGAGCACACTCACGTTTCTTGCTGTATTAGAGACTCTAGAAAGCAAGAGTGTGCTTCTTTGTCTAAAGCAGAGTGTGTTTCATGGATGAGAACTGTGCTGTGTGTTTCCCTTCAGAAATGGAGATAAATCCCAGGCTCTGTGTCTTCCTACAAGCAAGACTTCGTTTCAGATAAACACAGTCACATTCAGCTCAAACGAAGCTACATCGTTCATGAAGATGACACATTTCTCGCTCTTAATTGAAAAGCATTGGATGTTAGACGGCCTGTGGTTTGTATCAGTTTCCTAAGCGGAGTTGAACTAGATATGTTTCGTATGTGTAGGAAACACAGTTCTTTTGTTCTGAGTACACTCACTTTTCTTGCTGTATTAGAGACTCTAGAAAGCAAGAGCGTGCTTCTTTCTCTAAAGCAGAGTGTGTTTCATGGATGAGAACTGTGCTGTGTGTTTCCCTTCAGAAATGGAGTTAAATCCCAGGCTCTGTGTCTTCCTACAAGCAAGACTTCGTTTCAGGTAAACGCAGTCACTTTTCAGCTCAAAGGAAGCTACATCGTTCACGAAGATCACAAGTTTCTCGCACTTAACTGAAAAGCGTTGGATGTTAGACGGCCTGTGGTTTGTATCAGTTTCCTAAGTGGAGTTGAACTGGATATGTTCCATATGTGTAGGAAACACAGTCCTTTTTTTCTGAGGACACTCACGTTCTTGCTGTATTAGAGACTCTAGAAAGCAAGAGCGTGCATCTTCCTCTAAAGCAGAGTGTGTTTCATGGATGAGAACTGTGCTGTGTGTTTCCCTTCAGAAATGGTGTTAAATCCCAGGCTCTTTGTCTTCAAACAAGCAAGACTTCATTTCAGGTAAACACAGTCACATTCAGCTCAAAGGAAGCTACATCGTTCATGAAGATCACACATTTCTCGCTCTTAATTGAAAGGCATTGGATGTTAGACGGCCTGTGGTTTGTATCAGTTTCCTAAGCGTAGTTGAACTACATATGTTCCGTATGTGTAGGAAACACAGTTCTTTTGTTCTGAGCACACTCACGTTTCTTGCTGTATTAGAGAATCTAGAAAGCAAGAGTGTGCTTCTTTCTCTAAAGCAGAGTGTGTTTCATGGATGAGAACTGTGCTGTGTGTTTCCCTTCAGAAATGGAGATAAATCCCAAGCTCTGTGTCTTCCTACAAGCAAGTCTTCGTTTCAGGTAAACGCAGTCACTTTTCAGCTCAAACGAAGCTACATCGTTCACGAAGATCACACGTTTCTTGCTCCTAACTGAAAAGCATTGGATGTTAGACGGCCTGTGGTTTGTATCAGTTTCCTAAGCGGAGTTGAACTGGATATGTTCCGTATGTGTAGGAAACACAGTCCTTTTTTTCTGAGGACACTCATGTTCTTGCTGTATTAGAGACTCTAGAAAGCAAGAGCGTGCTTCTTCCTCTAAAGCAGAGTGTTTTTCATGGATGAGAACTGTGCTGTGTGTTTCCCTTCAGAAATGGAGTTAAATCCCAGGCTCTGTGTCTTCAAACAAGCAAGACTTCATTTCAGGTAAACGCAGTCACTTTTCAGCTCAAACGAAGCTACATAGTTCACGAAGATCACACATTTCTCGCTCTTAACTGAAAAGCGTTGGATCTGAGACGGCCTGTGGTTTGTATCAGTTTCCTAAGCGGAGTTGAACTAGATATGTTCTGTATGTGTAGGAAACACAGTCCTTTTGTTCTGAGTACACTCACTTTTCTTGCTGTATTAGAGAGTCTAGAAAGCAAGAGCGTGCTTCTTTCTCTAAATCATAGTGTGTTTCATGGATGAGAACTGTGCTGTGTGTTTCCCTTCAGAAATGGAGTTAAATCCCAGGCTCTGTGTCTTCCTACAAGCAAGACTTCGTTACAGGTAAATGCAGTCACTTTTCAGCTCAAATGAAGCTAGATTGTTCACTAAGATTACACGTTTCTCGCTCTTAAATGAAAAGCGTTGGATGTTAGACGGCCTGTGGTTTGTATCAGTTTCCTAAGCGGAGTTGAACTGGATATGTTCCGTATGTGTAGGAAACACAGTCCTTTTTTTCTGAGGACACTCATGTTCTTGCTGTATTAGAGACTCTAGAAAGGAAGAGCGTGCATCTTCCTCTAAAGCAGAGTGTGTTTCATGGATGAGACCTGTGCTGTGTGTTTCCCTTCAGAAATGGAGATAAATCCCAGGCTCTGTGTCTTCCTACAAGCAAGACTTCGTTTCAGGTAAACACAGTCACATTCAGCTCAAACGAAGCTACATCGTTCATGAAGATCACACATTTCTCGCTCTTAATTGAAAGGCATTGGATGTTAGACGGCCTGTGGTTTGTATCAGTTTCCTAAGCGGAGTTGAAATAGATATGTTCCGTATGTGTAGGAAACACAGTTCTTTTGTTCTGAGGACACTCACGTTCTTGCTGTATTAGAGACTCTAGAAAGCAAGAGAGTGCTTCTTCCTCTAAAGCAGAGTGTGTTTCATGGATGAGAACTGTGCTGTGTGTTTCCCTTCAGAAATGGAGTTAAATCCCAGGCTCTGTGTCTTCCTACAAGCAAGACTTTGTTACAGGTAAACGCAGTCACTTTTCAGCTCAAACGAAGCTAGAGTGTTTGCTAAGATTACACGTTTCGTGCTCTTAAATGAAAAGCGTTGGATGTTAGACGGCCTGTGGTTTGTATCAGTTTCCTAAGCGGAGTTGAACTAGATATGTTCCGTATGTGTAGGAAACACAGTTCTTTTGTTCTGAGTACACTCACGTTTCTTGCTGTATTAGAGAATCTAGAAAGCAAGAGCGTGCTTCTTCCTCTAAAGCAGAGTGTGTTTCATGGATGAGAACTGTGCTGTGTGTTTCCCTTCAGAAATGGAGTTAAATCCCAGGCTCTGTGTCTTCCTACAAGCAAGACTTCGTTTCAGGTAAACGCAGTCACTTTTCAGCTCAAACGAAGCTACATCGTTCACGAAGATCACACGTTTCTTGCTCTTAACTGAAAAGCATTGGATGTTACACGGCCTGTGGTTTGTTTCAGTTTCCTAAGGGGAGTTGAACTGGATATGTTCCATATGTGTAGGAAACACAGTCCTTTTTTTCTGAGGACACTCACGTTCTTGCTGTATTAGAGACTCTAGAAAGCAAGAGTGTGCTTCTTCCTGTAAAGCAGAGTGTGTTTCATGGATGAGAACTGTGCTGTGTGTTTCCCTTCATAAATGGAGTTAAATCCCAGGCTCTGTGTCTTCAAACAAGCAAGACTTCATTTCAGGTAAACGCAGTCACTTTTCAGCTCAAACGAAGCTACATAGTTCACGAAGATCACACATTTCTCGCTCTTAACTGAAAAGCGTTGGATCTGAGATGGCCTGTGGTTTGTATCAGTTTCCTAAGCGGAGTTGAACTAGATATGTTCTGTATGTGTAGGAAACACAGTTCTTTTGTTCTGAGCGCACTCACGATTCTTGCTGTATTAGAGACTGTAGAAAGCAAGAGCGTGCTTCTTCCTGTAAAGCAGAGTGTGTTTCATGGATGAGAACTGTGCTGTGTGTTTCCCTTCATAAATGGAGTTAAATCCCAGGCTCTGTGTCTTCAAACAAGCAAGACTTCGTTTCAGGTAAACGCAGTCAATTTTCAGCTCAAACGAAGCTACATGGTTCACAAAGATCACAAGTTTCTCGCTCTTAACTGAAAAGCATTGGATGTTAGACGGCCTGTGGTTTGTATCAGTTTCCTAAGTGGAGTTGAACTAGATATGTTCCGTATGTGTAGGAAACACAGTTCTTTTGTTTTGAGCACAATCACGTTTCTTGCTGTATTAGAGACTCTAGAAAGCAAGAGTGTGCTGCTTTGTCTAAAGCAGAGTGTGTTTCATGGATGAGAACTGTGCTGTGTGTTTCCCTTCAGAAATGGAGTTAAATCCCAGGCTCTGTGTCTTCCTACAAGCAAGACTTCGTTTCAGGTAAACGCAGTCACTTTTCAGCTCAAACGAAGCTACATCGTTCACAAAGATCACACGTTTCTTGCTCTTAACTGAAAAGCATTGGATGTTAGAAGGCCTGTGGTTTGTATCAGTTTCCTATGCGGAGTTGAACTAGATATGTTCCCTATGTGTAGGAAACACAGTTCTTTTGTTCTGAGTACACAAACATTTCTTGCTGTATTAGAGACTCTAGTAAGCAAGAGTGTGCTTCTTTCTCTAAAGCAGAGTGTGTTTCATGGATGAGAACTGTGCTGTATGTTTCCCTTCAGAAATGGAGATAAATCCCAAGCTCTGTGTCTTCCTACAAGCAAGACTTCGTTTCAGGTAAACGCAGTCACTTTTCATCTCAAAGGAAGCTACATCGTTCACGAAGATCACAAGTTTCTCGCACTTAACTGAAAAGCATTGGATGTTAGACGGCCTGTGGTTTGTATCAGTTTCCTAAGCAGAGTTGAACAAGATATGTTCCGTATGTGTAGGAAACACAGTTCTTTTGTTCTGAGCACACTCACGTTTCTTGGTGTATTAGAGACTCTAGAAAGCAAGAGTGTGCTTCTTTGTCTAAAGCAGAGTGTGTTTCATGGATGAGAACTGTGCTGTGTGTTTCCCTTCAGAAATGGAGATAAATCCCAGGCTCTGTCTCTTCCTACAAGCAAGACTTCGTTTCAGATAAACACAGTCACATTCAGCCCAAACGAAGCTACATCGTTCATGAAGATGACACATTTCTCGCTCTTAATTGAAAAGCATTGGATGTTAGACGGCCTGTGGTTTGTATCAGTTTCCTAAGCGGAGTTGAACTAGATATGTTCCGTATGTGTAGGAAACACAGTTCTTTTGTTCTGAGCACACTCACGTTTCTTGCTGTATTAGAGACTCTAGAAAGCAAGAGTGTGCTTCTTTGTCTAAAGCAGAGTGTGTTTCATGGATGAGAACTGTGCTGTGTGTTTCCCTTCAGAAATGGAGATAAATCCCAGGCTCTGTGTCTTCCTACAAGCAAGACTTCGTTTCAGGTAAACGCAGTCACTTTTCAGCTCAAACGAAGCTACATCGTTCACGAAGATCACACGTTTCTCGCTCTTAACTGAAAAGCATTGGATGTTAGACGCCCTGTGGTTTGTATCAGTTTCCTAAGCGGAGTTGAACTGGATATGTTCCGTATGTGTAGGAAACACCGTCCTTTTTTTCTGAGGACACTCATGTTCTTGCTGTATTAGAGACTCTAGAAAGCAAGAGCGTGCTTCTTCCTCTAAAGCAGAGTGTTTTTCATGGATGAGAACTGTGCTGTGTGTTTCCCTTCAGAAATGGAGTTAAATCCCAGGCTCTGTGTCTTCAAACAAGCAAGACTTCATTTCAGGTAAACGCAGTCACTTTTCAGCTCAAAGGAAGCTACATAGTTCACGAAGATCACACATTTCTCGCTCTTAACTGAAAAGCGTTGGATCTGAGATGGCCTGTGGTTTGTATCAGTTTCCTAAGCGGAGTTGAACTAGATATGTTCTGTATGTGTAGGAAACACAGTTCTTTTGTTCTGAGCACACTCACGTTTCTTGCTGTATTAGAGACTCTACAAAGCAAGAGCTTGCTTCTTTCTCTAAAGCAGAGTGTGTTTCATGGATGAGAACTGTGCTGTGTGTTTCCCTTCAGAAATGGAGTTAAATCCCAGGCTCTGTGTCTTCCTACAAGCAAGACTTCGTTTCAGGTAAACGCAGTCAATTTTCAGCTCAAACGAAGCTACATAGTTCATGAAGATGACACATTTCTCGCTCTTAATTGAAAAGCATTGGATGTTAGACGGCCTGTGGTTTGTATCAGTTTCCTAAGCGGAGTTGAACTAGATATGTTTCGTATGTGTAGGAAACACAGTCCTTTTGTTCTGAGTACACTCACTTTTCTTGCTGTATTAGAGACTCTAGAAAGCAAGAGCGTGCTTCTTTCTCTAAATCATAGTGTGTTTCATGGATGAGAACTGTGCTGTGTGTTTCCCTTCAGAAATGGAGTTAAATCCCAGGCTCTGTGTCTTCCTACAAGCAAGACTTCGTTACAGGTAAATGCAGTCACTTTTCAGCTCAAATGAAGCTAGATTGTTCACTAAGATTACACGTTTCTCGCTCTTAAATGAAAAGCGTTGGATGTTAGACGGCCTGTGGTTTGTATCAGTTTCCAAAGCGGAGTTGAACTGGATATGTTCCGTATGTGTAGGAAACACAGTCCTTTTTTTCTGAGGACACTCATGTTCTTGCTGTATTAGAGACTCTAGAAAGCAAGAGCGTGCTTCTTCCTCTAAAGCAGAGTGTTTTTCATGGATGAGAACTGTGCTGTGTGTTTCCCTTCAGAAATGGAGTTAAATCCCAGGCTCTGTGTCTTCAAACAAGCAAGACTTCATTTCAGGTAAACGCAGTCACTTTTCAGCTCAAAGGAAGCTACATAGTTCACGAAGATCACACATTTCTCGCTCTTAACTGAAAAGCGTTGGATCTGAGATGGCCTGTGGTTTGTATCAGTTTCCTAAGCGGAGTTGAACTAGATATGTTCTGTATGTGTAGGAAACACAGTTCTTTTGTTCTGAGCACACTCACGTTTCTTGCTGTATTAGAGACTCTACAAAGCAAGAGCTTGCTTCTTTCTCTAAAGCAGAGTGTGTTTCATGGATGAGAACTGTGCTGTGTGTTTCCCTTCAGAAATGGAGTTAAATCCCAGGCTCTGTGTCTTCCTACAAGCAAGACTTCGTTTCAGGTAAACGCAGTCAATTTTCAGCTCAAACGAAGCTACATAGTTCATGAAGATGACACATTTCTCGCTCTTAATTGAAAAGCATTGGATGTTAGACGGCCTGTGGTTTGTATCAGTTTCCTAAGCGGAGTTGAACTAGATATGTTTCGTATGTGTAGGAAACACAGTCCTTTTGTTCTGAGTACACTCACTTTTCTTGCTGTATTAGAGACTCTAGAAAGCAAGAGCGTGCTTCTTTCTCTAAATCATAGTGTGTTTCATGGATGAGAACTGTGCTGTGTGTTTCCCTTCAGAAATGGAGTTAAATCCCAGGCTCTGTGTCTTCCTACAAGCAAGACTTCGTTACAGGTAAATGCAGTCACTTTTCAGCTCAAATGAAGCTAGATTGTTCACTAAGATTACACGTTTCTCGCTCTTAAATGAAAAGCGTTGGATGTTAGACGGCCTGTGGTTTGTATCAGTTTCCAAAGCGGAGTTGAACTGGATATGTTCCGTATGTGTAGGAAACACAGTTCTTTTGTTCTGAGTACACTCACGTTTCTTGCTGTATTAGAGACTCTAGAAAGGAAGAGCGTGCATCTTCCTCTAAAGCAGAGTGTGTTTCATGGATGAGACCTGTGCTGTGTGTTTCCCTTCAGAAATGGAGTTAAATCCCAGGCTCTGTGTCTTCCTACAAGCAAGACTTCGTTTCAGGTAAACGCAGTCACTTTTCAGCTCAAACGAAGCTACATCGTTCACGAAGATCACACGTTTCTTGCTCTTAACTGAAAAGCATTGGATGTTACACGGCCTGTGGTTTGTTTCAGTTTCCTAAGGGGAGTTGAACTGGATATGTTCCATATGTGTAGGAAACACAGTCCTTTTTTTCTGAGGACACTCACGTTCTTGCTGTATTAGAGACTCTAGAAAGCAAGAGCGTGCTTCTTCCTGTAAAGCAGAGTGTGTTTCATGGATGAGAACTGTGCTGTGTGTTTCCCTTCATAAATGGAGTTAAATCCCAGGCTCTGTGTCTTCAAACAAGCAAGACTTCATTTCAGGTAAACGCAGTCACTTTTCAGCTCAAACGAAGCTACATAGTTCACGAAGATCACACATTTCTCGCTCTTAACTGAAAAGCGTTGGATCTGAGATGGCCTGTGGTTTGTATCAGTTTCCTAAGCGGAGTTGAACTAGATATGTTCTGTATGTGTAGGAAACACAGTTCTTTTGTTCTGAGCGCACTCACGATTCTTGCTGTATTAGAGACTCTAGAAAGCAAGAGCGTGCTTCTTCCTGTAAAGCAGAGTGTGTTTCATGGATGAGAACTGTGCTGTGTGTTTCCCTTCATAAATGGAGTTAAATCCCAGGCTCTGTGTCTTCAAACAAGCAAGACTTCGTTTCAGGTAAACGCAGTCAATTTTCAGCTCAAACGAAGCTACATGGTTCACAAAGATCACAAGTTTCTCGCTCTTAACTGAAAAGCATTGGATGTTAGACGGCCTGTGGTTTGTATCAGTTTCCTAAGTGGAGTTGAACTAGATATGTTCCGTATGTGTAGGAAACACAGTTCTTTTGTTTTGAGCACAATCACGTTTCTTGCTGTATTAGAGACTCTAGAAAGCAAGAGTGTGCTGCTTTGTCTAAAGCAGAGTGTGTTTCATGGATGAGAACTGTGCTGTGTGTTTCCCTTCAGAAATGGAGTTAAATCCCAGGCTCTGTGTCTTCCTACAAGCAAGACTTCGTTTCAGGTAAACGCAGTCACTTTTCAGCTCAAACGAAGCTACATCGTTCACAAAGATCACACGTTTCTTGCTCTTAACTGAAAAGCATTGGATGTTAGAAGGCCTGTGGTTTGTATCAGTTTCCTATGCGGAGTTGAACTAGATATGTTCCCTATGTGTAGGAAACACAGTTCTTTTGTTCTGAGTACACAAACATTTCTTGCTGTATTAGAGACTCTAGTAAGCAAGAGTGTGCTTCTTTCTCTAAAGCAGAGTGTGTTTCATGGATGAGAACTGTGCTGTATGTTTCCCTTCAGAAATGGAGATAAATCCCAAGCTCTGTGTCTTCCTACAAGCAAGACTTCGTTTCAGGTAAACGCAGTCACTTTTCATCTCAAAGGAAGCTACATCGTTCACGAAGATCACAAGTTTCTCGCACTTAACTGAAAAGCATTGGATGTTAGACGGCCTGTGGTTTGTATCAGTTTCCTAAGCAGAGTTGAACAAGATATGTTCCGTATGTGTAGGAAACACAGTTCTTTTGTTCTGAGCACACTCACGTTTCTTGGTGTATTAGAGACTCTAGAAAGCAAGAGTGTACTTCTTTGTCTAAAGCAGAGTGTGTTTCATGGATGAGAACTGTGCTGTGTGTTTCCCTTCAGAAATGGAGATAAATCCCAGGCTCTGTCTCTTCCTACAAGCAAGACTTCGTTTCAGATAAACACAGTCACATTCAGCCCAAACGAAGCTACATCGTTCATGAAGATGACACATTTCTCGCTCTTAATTGAAAAGCATTGGATGTTAGACGGCCTGTGGTTTGTATCAGTTTCCTAAGCGGAGTTGAACTAGATATGTTTCGTATGTGTAGGAAACACAGTTCTTTTGTTCTGAGTACACTCACTTTTCTTGCTGAATTAGAGACTCTAGAAAGCAAGAGCGTGCTTCTTTCTCTAAAGCAGAGTGTGTTTCATGGATGAGAACTGTGCTGTGTGTTTCCCTTCAGAAATGGAGTTAAATCCCAGGCTCTGTGTCTTCCTACAAGCAAGACTTCGTTTCAGGTAAACGCAGTCACTTTTCAGCTCAAAGGAAGCTACATCGTTCACGAAGATCACAAGTTTCTCGCTCTTAACTGAAAAGCATTGGATGTTAGACGGCCTGTGGTTTGTATCAGTTTCCTAAGCAGAGTTGAACTAGATATGTTCCGTATGTGTAGGAAACACAGTTCTTTTGTTCTGAGCACACTCACGTTTCTTGCTGTATTAGAGACTCTAGAAAGCAAGAGTGTGCTTCTTTGTCTAAAGCAGAGTGTGTTTCATGGATGAGAACTGTGCTGTGTGTTTCCCTTCAGAAATGGAGATAAATCCCAGGCTCTGTGTCTTCCTACAAGCAAGACTTCGTTTCAGGTAAACGCAGTCACTTTTCAGCTCAAACGAAGCTACATCGTTCACGAAGATCACACGTTTCTCGCTCTTAACTGAAAAGCATTGGATGTTAGACGGCCTGTGGTTTGTATCAGTTTCCTAAGCGGAGTTGAACTGGATATGTTCCGTATGTGTAGGAAACACAGTCCTTTTTTTCTGAGGACACTCATGTTCTTGCTGTATTAGAGACTCTAGAAAGCAAGAGCGTGCTTCTTCCTCTAAAGCAGAGTGTTTTTCATGGATGAGAACTGTGCTGTGTGTTTCCCTTCAGAAATGGAGTTAAATCCCAGGCTCTGTGTCTTCAAACAAGCAAGACTTCATTTCAGGTAAACGCAGTCACTTTTCAGCTCAAAGGAAGCTACATAGTTCACGAAGATCACACATTTCTCGCTCTTAACTGAAAAGCGTTGGATCTGAGATGGCCTGTGGTTTGTATCAGTTTCCTAAGCGGAGTTGAACTAGATATGTTCTGTATGTGTAGGAAACACAGTTCTTTTGTTCTGAGCACACTCACGTTTCTTGCTGTATTAGAGACTCTACAAAGCAAGAGCTTGCTTCTTTCTCTAAAGCAGAGTGTGTTTCATGGATGAGAACTGTGCTGTGTGTTTCCCTTCAGAAATGGAGTTAAATCCCAGGCTCTGTGTCTTCCTACAAGCAAGACTTCGTTTCAGGTAAACGCAGTCAATTTTCAGCTCAAAGGAAGCTACATAGTTCATGAAGATGACACATTTCTCGCTCTTAATTGAAAAGCATTGGATGTTAGACGGCCTGTGGTTTGTATCAGTTTCCTAAGCGGAGTTGAACTAGATATGTTTCGTATGTGTAGGAAACACAGTCCTTTTGTTCTGAGTACACTCACTTTTCTTGCTGTATTAGAGACTCTAGAAAGCAAGAGCGTGCTTCTTTCTCTAAATCATAGTGTGTTTCATGGATGAGAACTGTGCTGTGTGTTTCCCTTCAGAAATGGAGTTAAATCCCAGGCTCTGTGTCTTCCTACAAGCAAGACTTCGTTACAGGTAAATGCAGTCACTTTTCAGCTCAAATGAAGCTAGATTGTTCACTAAGATTACACGTTTCTCGCTCTTAAATGAAAAGCGTTGGATGTTAGACGGCCTGTGGTTTGTATCAGTTTCCAAAGCGGAGTTGAACTGGATATGTTCCGTATGTGTAGGAAACACAGTCCTTTTTTTCTGAGGACACTCATGTTCTTGCTGTATTAGAGACTCTAGAAAGCAAGAGCGTGCTTCTTCCTCTAAAGCAGAGTGTTTTTCATGGATGAGAACTGTGCTGTGTGTTTCCCTTCAGAAATGGAGTTAAATCCCAGGCTCTGTGTCTTCAAACAAGCAAGACTTCATTTCAGGTAAACGCAGTCACTTTTCAGCTCAAACGAAGCTACATAGTTCACGAAGATCACACATTTCTCGCTCTTAACTGAAAAGCGTTGGATCTGAGATGGCCTGTGGTTTGTATCAGTTTCCTAAGCGGAGTTGAACTAGATATGTTCTGTATGTGTAGGAAACACAGTTCTTTTGTTCTGAGCACACTCACGTTTCTTGCTGTATTAGAGACTCTACAAAGCAAGAGCTTGCTTCTTTCTCTAAAGCAGAGTGTGTTTCATGGATGAGAACTGTGCTGTGTGTTTCCCTTCAGAAATGGAGTTAAATCCCAGGCTCTGTGTCTTCCTACAAGCAAGACTTCGTTTCAGGTAAACGCAGTCAATTTTCAGCTCAAACGAAGCTACATAGTTCATGAAGATGACACATTTCTCGCTCTTAATTGAAAAGCATTGGATGTTAGACGGCCTGTGGTTTGTATCAGTTTCCTAAGCGGAGTTGAACTAGATATGTTTCGTATGTGTAGGAAACACAGTCCTTTTGTTCTGAGTACACTCACTTTTCTTGCTGTATTAGAGACTCTAGAAAGCAAGAGCGTGCTTCTTTCTCTAAATCATAGTGTGTTTCATGGATGAGAACTGTGCTGTGTGTTTCCCTTCAGAAATGGAGTTAAATCCCAGGCTCTGTGTCTTCCTACAAGCAAGACTTCGTTACAGGTAAATGCAGTCACTTTTCAGCTCAAATGAAGCTAGATTGTTCACTAAGATTACACGTTTCTCGCTCTTAAATGAAAAGCGTTGGATGTTAGACGGCCTGTGGTTTGTATCAGTTTCCAAAGCGGAGTTGAACTGGATATGTTCCGTATGTGTAGGAAACACAGTCCTTTTTTTCTGAGGACACTCATGTTCTTGCTGTATTAGAGACTCTAGAAAGGAAGAGCGTGCATCTTCCTCTAAAGCAGAGTGTGTTTCATGGATGAGACCTGTGCTGTGTGTTTCCCTTCAGAAATGGAGATAAATCCCAGGCTCTGTGTCTTCCTACAAGCAAGACTTCGTTTCAGGTAAACACAGTCACATTCAGCTCAAACGAAGCTACATCGTTCATGAAGATCACACATTTCTCGCTCTTAATTGAAAGGCATTGGATGTTAGACGGCCTGTGGTTTGTATCAGTTTCCTAAGCGGAGTTGAACTAGATATGTTCCGTATGTGTAGGAAACACAGTTCTTTTGTTCTGAGGACACTCACGTTCTTGCTGTATTAGAGACTCTAGAAAGCAAGAGAGTGCTTTTTCCTCTAAAGCAGAGTGTGTTTCATGGATGAGAACTGTGCTGTGTGTTTCCCTTCAGAAATGGAGTTAAATCCCAGGCTCTGTGTCTTCCTACAAGCAAGACTTTGTTACAGGTAAACGCAGTCACTTTTCAGCTCAAACGAAGCTAGAGTGTTCTCTAAGATTACACGTTTCGTGCTCTTAAATGAAAAGCGTTGGATGTTAGACGGCCTGTGGTTTGTATCAGTTTCCTAAGCGGAGTTGAACTAGATATGTTCCGTATGTGTAGGAAACACAGTTCTTTTGTTCTGAGCACACTCACGTTTCTTGCTGTATTAGAGACTCTAGAAAGCAAGAGTGTGCTTCTTTGTCTAAAGCAGAGTGTGTTTCATGGATGAGAACTGTGCTGTGTGTTTCCCTTCAGAAATGGAGATAAATCCCAGGCTCTGTGTCTTCCTACAAGCAAGACTTCGTTTCAGGTAAACGCAGTCACTTTTCATCTCAAAGGAAGCTACATCGTTCACGAAGATCACACGTTTCTCGCTCTTAACTGAAAAGCATTGGATGTTAGACGGCCTGTGGTTTGTATCAGTTTCCTAAGCGGAGTTGAACTGGATATGTTCCGTATGTGTAGGAAACACAGTTCTTTTGTTCTGAGCACACTCACGTTTCTTGGTGTATTAGAGACTCTAGAAAGCAAGAGTGTACTTCTTTGTCTAAAGCAGAGTGTGTTTCATGGATGAGAACTGTGCTGTGTGTTTCCCTTCAGAAATGGAGATAAATCCCAGGCTCTGTCTCTTCCTACAAGCAAGACTTCGTTTCAGATAAACACAGTCACATTCAGCCCAAACGAAGCTACATCGTTCATGAAGATGACACATTTCTCGCTCTTAATTGAAAAGCATTGGATGTTAGACGGCCTGTGGTTTGTGTCAGTTTCCTAAGCGGAGTTGAACTAGATATGTTTCGTATGTGTAGGAAACACAGTTCTTTTGTTCTGAGTACACTCACTTTTGTTGCTGAATTAGAGACTCTAGAAAGCAAGAGCGTGCTTCTTTCTCTAAAGCAGAGTGTGTTTCATGGATGAGAACTGTGCTGTGTGTTTCCCTTCAGAAATGGAGTTAAATCCCAGGCTCTGTGTCTTCCTACAAGCAAGACTTCGTTTCAGGTAAACGCAGTCACTTTTCAGCTCAAAGGAAGCTACATCGTTCACGAAGATCACAAGTTTCTCGCTCTTAACTGAAAAGCATTGGATGTTAGACGGCCTGTGGTTTGTATCAGTTTCCTAAGCGGAGTTGAACTAGATATGTTCTGTATGTGTAGGAAACACAGTTCTTTTGTTCTGAGCACACTCACGTTTCTTGCTGTATTAGAGACTCTAGAAAGCAAGAGTGTGCTTCTTTGTCTAAAGCAGAGTGTGTTTCATGGATGAGAACTGTGCTGTGTGTTTCCCTTCAGAAATGGAGATAAATCCCAGGCTCTGTGTCTTCCTACAAGCAAGACTTCGTTTCAGGTAAACGCAGTCACTTTTCAGCTCAAACGAAGCTACATCGTTCACGAAGATCACACGTTTCTCGCTCTTAACTGAAAAGCATTGGATGTTAGACGGCCTGTGGTTTGTATCAGTTTCCTAAGCGGAGTTGAACTGGATATGTTCCGTATGTGTAGGAAACACAGTCCTTTTTTTCTGAGGACACTCATGTTCTTGCTGTATTAGAGACTCTAGAAAGCAAGAGCGTGCTTCTTCCTCTAAAGCAGAGTGTTTTTCATGGATGAGAACTGTGCTGTGTGTTTCCCTTCAGAAATGGAGTTAAATCCCAGGCTCTGTGTCTTCAAACAAGCAAGACTTCATTTCAGGTAAACGCAGTCACTTTTCAGCTCAAACGAAGCTACATAGTTCACGAAGATCACACATTTCTCGCTCTTAACTGAAAAGCGTTGGATCTGAGATGGCCTGTGGTTTGTATCAGTTTCCTAAGCGGAGTTGAACTAGATATGTTCTGTATGTGTAGGAAACACAGTTCTTTTGTTCTGAGCACACTCACGTTTCTTGCTGTATTAGAGACTCTACAAAGCAAGAGCTTGCTTCTTTCTCTAAAGCAGAGTGTGTTTCATGGATGAGAACTGTGCTGTGTGTTTCCCTTCAGAAATGGAGTTAAATCCCAGGCTCTGTGTCTTCCTACAAGCAAGACTTCGTTTCAGGTAAACGCAGTCAATTTTCAGCTCAAACGAAGCTACATAGTTCATGAAGATGACACATTTCTCGCTCTTAATTGAAAAGCATTGGATGTTAGACGGCCTGTGGTTTGTATCAGTTTCCTAAGTGGAGTTGAACTAGATATGTTTCGTATGTGTAGGAAACACAGTCCTTTTGTTCTGAGTACACTCACTTTTCTTGCTGTATTAGAGACTCTAGAAAGCAAGAGCGTGCTTCTTTCTCTAAATCATAGTGTGTTTCATGGATGAGAACTGTGCTGTGTGTTTCCCTTCAGAAATGGAGTTAAATCCCAGGCTCTGTGTCTTCCTACAAGCAAGACTTCGTTACAGGTAAATGCAGTCACTTTTCAGCTCAAATGAAGCTAGATTGTTCACTAAGATTACACGTTTCTCGCTCTTAAATGAAAAGCGTTGGATGTTAGACGGCCTGTGGTTTGTATCAGTTTCCAAAGCGGAGTTGAACTGGATATGTTCCGTATGTGTAGGAAACACAGTCCTTTTTTTCTGAGGACACTCATGTTCTTGCTGTATTAGAGACTCTAGAAAGGAAGAGCGTGCATCTTCCTCTAAAGCAGAGTGTGTTTCATGGATGAGACCTGTGCTGTGTGTTTCCCTTCAGAAATGGAGATAAATCCCAGGCTCTGTGTCTTCCTACAAGCAAGACTTCGTTTCAGGTAAACACAGTCACATTCAGCTCAAACGAAGCTACATCGTTCATGAAGATCACACATTTCTCGCTCTTAATTGAAAGGCATTGGATGTTAGACGGCCTGTGGTTTGTATCAGTTTCCTAAGCGGAGTTGAACTAGATATGTTCCGTATGTGTAGGAAACACAGTTCTTTTGTTCTGAGGACACTCACGTTCTTGCTGTATTAGAGACTCTAGAAAGCAAGAGAGTGCTTTTTCCTCTAAAGCAGAGTGTGTTTCATGGATGAGAACTGTGCTGTGTGTTTCCCTTCAGAAATGGAGTTAAATCCCAGGCTCTGTGTCTTCCTACAAGCAAGACTTTGTTACAGGTAAACGCAGTCACTTTTCAGCTCAAACGAAGCTAGAGTGTTCTCTAAGATTACACGTTTCGTGCTCTTAAATGAAAAGCGTTGGATGTTAGACGGCCTGTGGTTTGTATCAGTTTCCTAAGCGGAGTTGAACTAGATATGTTCCGTATGTGTAGGAAACACAGTTCTTTTGTTCTGAGCACACTCACGTTTCTTGCTGTATTAGAGACTCTAGAAAGCAAGAGTGTGCTTCTTTGTCTAAAGCAGAGTGTGTTTCATGGATGAGAACTGTGCTGTGTGTTTCCCTTCAGAAATGGAGATAAATCCCAGGCTCTGTGTCTTCCTACAAGCAAGACTTCGTTTCAGGTAAACGCAGTCACTTTTCAGCTCAAACGAAGCTACATCGTTCACGAAGATCACACGTTTCTCGCTCTTAACTGAAAAGCATTGGATGTTAGACGGCCTGTGGTTTGTATCAGTTTCCTAAGCGGAGTTGAACTGGATATGTTCCGTATGTGTAGGAAACACAGTCCTTTTTTTCTGAGGACACTCATGTTCTTGCTGTATTAGAGACTCTTGAAAGCAAGAGCGTGCTTCTTCCTCTAAAGCAGAGTGTTTTTCATGGATGAGAACTGTGCTGTGTGTTTCCCTTCAGAAATGGAGTTAAATCCCAGGCTCTGTGTCTTCAAACAAGCAAGACTTCATTTCAGGTAAACGCAGTCACTTTTCAGCTCAAACGAAGCTACATAGTTCACGAAGATCACACATTTCTCGCTCTTAACTGAAAAGCGTTGGATCTGAGATGGCCTGTGGTTTGTATCAGTTTCCTAAGCGGAGTTGAACTAGATATGTTCTGTATGTGTAGGAAACACAGTTCTTTTGTTCTGAGCACACTCACGTTTCTTGCTGTATTAGAGACTCTACAAAGCAAGAGCTTGCTTCTTTCTCTAAAGCAGAGTGTTTTTCATGGATGAGAACTGTGCTGTGTGTTTCCCTTCAGAAATGGAGTTAAATCCCAGGCTCTGTGTCTTCCTACAAGCAAGACTTCGTTTCAGGTAAACGCAGTCAATTTTCAGCTCAAACGAAGCTACATAGTTCATGAAGATGACACATTTCTTGCTCTTAATTGAAAAGCATTGGATGTTAGACGGCCTGTGGTTTGTATCAGTTTCCTAAGCGGAGTTGAACTAGATATGTTTCGTATGTGTAGGAAACACAGTCCTTTTGTTCTGAGTACACTCACTTTTCTTGCTGTATTAGAGACTCTAGAAAGCAAGAGCGTGCTTCTTTCTCTAAATCATAGTGTGTTTCATGGATGAGAACTGTGCTGTGTGTTTCCCTTCAGAAATGGAGTTAAATCCCAGGCTCTGTGTCTTCCTACAAGCAAGACTTCGTTACAGGTAAATGCAGTCACTTTTCAGCTCAAATGAAGCTAGATTGTTCACTAAGATTACACGTTTCTCGCTCTTAAATGAAAAGCGTTGGATGTTAGACGGCCTGTGGTTTGTATCAGTTTCCAAAGCGGAGTTGAACTGGATATGTTCCGTATGTGTAGGAAACACAGTCCTTTTTTTCTGAGGACACTCATGTTCTTGCTGTATTAGAGACTCTAGAAAGGAAGAGCGTGCATCTTCCTCTAAAGCAGAGTGTGTTTCATGGATGAGACCTGTGCTGTGTGTTTCCCTTCAGAAATGGAGATAAATCCCAGGCTCTGTGTCTTCCTACAAGCAAGACTTCGTTTCAGGTAAACACAGTCACATTCAGCTCAAACGAAGCTACATCGTTCATGAAGATCACACATTTCTCGCTCTTAATTGAAAGGCATTGGATGTTAGACGGCCTGTGGTTTGTATCAGTTTCCTAAGCGGAGTTGAACTAGATATGTTCCGTATGTGTAGGAAACACAGTTCTTTTGTTCTGAGGACACTCACGTTCTTGCTGTATTAGAGACTCTAGAAAGCAAGAGAGTGCTTTTTCCTCTAAAGCAGAGTGTGTTTCATGGATGAGAACTGTGCTGTGTGTTTCCCTTCAGAAATGGAGTTAAATCCCAGGCTCTGTGTCTTCCTACAAGCAAGACTTTGTTACAGGTAAACGCAGTCACTTTTCAGCTCAAACGAAGCTAGAGTGTTCTCTAAGATTACACGTTTCGTGCTCTTAAATGAAAAGCGTTGGATGTTAGACGGCCTGTGGTTTGTATCAGTTTCCTAAGCGGAGTTGAACTAGATATGTTCTGTATGTGTAGGAAACACAGTTCTTTTGTTCTGAGCACACTCACGTTTCTTGCTGTATTAGAGACTCTAGAAAGCAAGAGTGTGCTTCTTTGTCTAAAGCAGAGTGTGTTTCATGGATGAGAACTGTGCTGTGTGTTTCCCTTCAGAAATGGAGATAAATCCCAGGCTCTGTGTCTTCCTACAAGCAAGACTTCGTTTCAGGTAAACGCAGTCACTTTTCAGCTCAAACGAAGCTACATCGTTCACGAAGATCACACGTTTCTCGCTCTTAACTGAAAAGCATTGGATGTTAGACGGCCTGTGGTTTGTATCAGTTTCCTAAGCGGAGTTGAACTGGATATGTTCCGTATGTGTAGGAAACACAGTCCTTTTTTTCTGAGGACACTCATGTTCTTGCTGTATTAGAGACTCTAGAAAGCAAGAGCGTGCTTCTTCCTCTAAAGCAGAGTGTTTTTCATGGATGAGAACTGTGCTGTGTGTTTCCCTTCAGAAATGGAGTTAAATCCCAGGCTCTGTGTCTTCAAACAAGCAAGACTTCATTTCAGGTAAACGCAGTCACTTTTCAGCTCAAACGAAGCTACATAGTTCACGAAGATCACACATTTCTCGCTCTTAACTGAAAAGCGTTGGATCTGAGATGGCCTGTGGTTTGTATCAGTTTCCTAAGCGGAGTTGAACTAGATATGTTCTGTATGTGTAGGAAACACAGTTCTTTTGTTCTGAGCACACTCACGTTTCTTGCTGTATTAGAGACTCTACAAAGCAAGAGCTTGCTTCTTTCTCTAAAGCAGAGTGTGTTTCATGGATGAGAACTGTGCTGTGTGTTTCCCTTCAGAAATGGAGTTAAATCCCAGGCTCTGTGTCTTCCTACAAGCAAGACTTCGTTTCAGGTAAACGCAGTCAATTTTCAGCTCAAACGAAGCTACATAGTTCATGAAGATGACACATTTCTCGCTCTTAATTGAAAAGCATTGGATGTTAGACGGCCTGTGGTTTGTATCAGTTTCCTAAGTGGAGTTGAACTAGATATGTTTCGTATGTGTAGGAAACACAGTCCTTTTGTTCTGAGTACACTCACTTTTCTTGCTGTATTAGAGACTCTAGAAAGCAAGAGCGTGCTTCTTTCTCTAAATCATAGTGTGTTTCATGGATGAGAACTGTGCTGTGTGTTTCCCTTCAGAAATGGAGTTAAATCCCAGGCTCTGTGTCTTCCTACAAGCAAGACTTCGTTACAGGTAAATGCAGTCACTTTTCAGCTCAAATGAAGCTAGATTGTTCACTAAGATTACACGTTTCTCGCTCTTAAATGAAAAGCGTTGGATGTTAGACGGCCTGTGGTTTGTATCAGTTTCCAAAGCGGAGTTGAACTGGATATGTTCCGTATGTGTAGGAAACACAGTCCTTTTTTTCTGAGGACACTCATGTTCTTGCTGTATTAGAGACTCTAGAAAGGAAGAGCGTGCATCTTCCTCTAAAGCAGAGTGTGTTTCATGGATGAGACCTGTGCTGTGTGTTTCCCTTCAGAAATGGAGATAAATCCCAGGCTCTGTGTCTTCCTACAAGCAAGACTTCGTTTCAGGTAAACACAGTCACATTCAGCTCAAACGAAGCTACATCGTTCATGAAGATCACACATTTCTCGCTCTTAATTGAAAGGCATTGGATGTTAGACGGCCTGTGGTTTGTATCAGTTTCCTAAGCGGAGTTGAACTAGATATGTTCCGTATGTGTAGGAAACACAGTTCTTTTGTTCTGAGGACACTCACGTTCTTGCTGTATTAGAGACTCTAGAAAGCAAGAGAGTGCTTTTTCCTCTAAAGCAGAGTGTGTTTCATGGATGAGAACTGTGCTGTGTGTTTCCCTTCAGAAATGGAGTTAAATCCCAGGCTCTGTGTCTTCCTACAAGCAAGACTTTGTTACAGGTAAACGCAGTCACTTTTCAGCTCAAACGAAGCTAGAGTGTTCTCTAAGATTACACGTTTCGTGCTCTTAAATGAAAAGCGTTGGATGTTAGACGGCCTGTGGTTTGTATCAGTTTCCTAAGCGGAGTTGAACTAGATATGTTCCGTATGTGTAGGAAACACAGTTCTTTTGTTCTGAGCACACTCACGTTTCTTGCTGTATTAGAGACTCTAGAAAGCAAGAGTGTGCTTCTTTGTCTAAAGCAGAGTGTGTTTCATGGATGAGAACTGTGCTGTGTGTTTCCCTTCAGAAATGGAGATAAATCCCAGGCTCTGTGTCTTCCTACAAGCAAGACTTCGTTTCAGGTAAACGCAGTCACTTTTCAGCTCAAACGAAGCTACATCGTTCACGAAGATCACACGTTTCTCGCTCTTAACTGAAAAGCATTGGATGTTAGACGGCCTGTGGTTTGTATCAGTTTCCTAAGCGGAGTTGAACTGGATATGTTCCGTATGTGTAGGAAACACAGTCCTTTTTTTCTGAGGACACTCATGTTCTTGCTGTATTAGAGACTCTTGAAAGCAAGAGCGTGCTTCTTCCTCTAAAGCAGAGTGTTTTTCATGGATGAGAACTGTGCTGTGTGTTTCCCTTCAGAAATGGAGTTAAATCCCAGGCTCTGTGTCTTCAAACAAGCAAGACTTCATTTCAGGTAAACGCAGTCACTTTTCAGCTCAAACGAAGCTACATAGTTCACGAAGATCACACATTTCTCGCTCTTAACTGAAAAGCGTTGGATCTGAGATGGCCTGTGGTTTGTATCAGTTTCCTAAGCGGAGTTGAACTAGATATGTTCTGTATGTGTAGGAAACACAGTTCTTTTGTTCTGAGCACACTCACGTTTCTTGCTGTATTAGAGACTCTACAAAGCAAGAGCTTGCTTCTTTCTCTAAAGCAGAGTGTTTTTCATGGATGAGAACTGTGCTGTGTGTTTCCCTTCAGAAATGGAGTTAAATCCCAGGCTCTGTGTCTTCCTACAAGCAAGACTTCGTTTCAGGTAAACGCAGTCAATTTTCAGCTCAAACGAAGCTACATAGTTCATGAAGATGACACATTTCTTGCTCTTAATTGAAAAGCATTGGATGTTAGACGGCCTGTGGTTTGTATCAGTTTCCTAAGCGGAGTTGAACTAGATATGTTTCGTATGTGTAGGAAACACAGTCCTTTTGTTCTGAGTACACTCACTTTTCTTGCTGTATTAGAGACTCTAGAAAGCAAGAGCGTGCTTCTTTCTCTAAATCATAGTGTGTTTCATGGATGAGAACTGTGCTGTGTGTTTCCCTTCAGAAATGGAGTTAAATCCCAGGCTCTGTGTCTTCCTACAAGCAAGACTTCGTTACAGGTAAATGCAGTCACTTTTCAGCTCAAATGAAGCTAGATTGTTCACTAAGATTACACGTTTCTCGCTCTTAAATGAAAAGCGTTGGATGTTAGACGGCCTGTGGTTTGTATCAGTTTCCAAAGCGGAGTTGAACTGGATATGTTCCGTATGTGTAGGAAACACAGTCCTTTTTTTCTGAGGACACTCATGTTCTTGCTGTATTAGAGACTCTAGAAAGGAAGAGCGTGCATCTTCCTCTAAAGCAGAGTGTGTTTCATGGATGAGACCTGTGCTGTGTGTTTCCCTTCAGAAATGGAGATAAATCCCAGGCTCTGTGTCTTCCTACAAGCAAGACTTCGTTTCAGGTAAACACAGTCACATTCAGCTCAAACGAAGCTACATCGTTCATGAAGATCACACATTTCTCGCTCTTAATTGAAAGGCATTGGATGTTAGACGGCCTGTGGTTTGTATCAGTTTCCTAAGCGGAGTTGAACTAGATATGTTCCGTATGTGTAGGAAACACAGTTCTTTTGTTCTGAGGACACTCACGTTCTTGCTGTATTAGAGACTCTAGAAAGCAAGAGAGTGCTTTTTCCTCTAAAGCAGAGTGTGTTTCATGGATGAGAACTGTGCTGTGTGTTTCCCTTCAGAAATGGAGTTAAATCCCAGGCTCTGTGTCTTCCTACAAGCAAGACTTTGTTACAGGTAAACGCAGTCACTTTTCAGCTCAAACGAAGCTAGAGTGTTCTCTAAGATTACACGTTTCGTGCTCTTAAATGAAAAGCGTTGGATGTTAGACGGCCTGTGGTTTGTATCAGTTTCCTAAGCGGAGTTGAACTAGATATGTTCCGTATGTGTAGGAAACACAGTCCTTTTTTTCTGAGGACACTCACGTTCTTGCTGTATTAGAGACTCTAGAAAGCAAGAGCGTGCTTCTTCCTGTAAAGCAGAGTGTGTTTCATGGATGAGAACTGTGCTGTGTGTTTCCCTTCATAAATGGAGTTAAATCCCAGGCTCTGTGTCTTCAAACAAGCAAGACTTCATTTCAGGTAAACGCAGTCACTTTTCAGCTCAAACGAAGCTACATAGTTCACGAAGATCACACATTTCTCGCTCTTAACTGAAAAGCGTTGGATCTGAGATGGCCTGTGGTTTGTATCAGTTTCCTAAGCGGAGTTGAACTAGATATGTTCTGTATGTGTAGGAAACACAGTTCTTTTGTTCTGAGCGCACTCACGTTTCTTGCTGTATTAGAGACTCTAGAAAGCAAGAGCGTGCTTCTTCCTGTAAAGCAGAGTGTGTTTCATGGATGAGAACTGTGCTGTGTGTTTCCCTTCATAAATGGAGTTAAATCCCAGGCTCTGTGTCTTCAAACAAGCAAGACTTCGTTTCAGGTAAACGCAGTCAATTTTCAGCTCAAACGAAGCTACATGGTTCACAAAGATCACAAGTTTCTCGCTCTTAACTGAAAAGCATTGGATGTTAGACGGCCTGAGGTTTGTGTCAGTTTCCTAAGTGGAGTTGAACTAGATATGTTCCGTATGTGTAGGAAACACAGTTCTTTTGTTTTGAGCACAATCACGTTTCTTGCTGTATTAGAGACTCTAGAAAGCAAGAGTGTGCTGCTTTGTCTAAAGCAGAGTGTGTTTCATGGATGAGAACTGTGCTGTGTGTTTCCCTTCAGAAATGGTGTTAAATCCCAGGCTCTGTGTCTTCCTACAAGCAAGACTTCGTTTCAGGTAAACGCAGTCACTTTTCAGCTCAAACGAAGCTACATCGTTCACAAAGATCACACGTTTCTTGCTCTTAACTGAAAAGCATTGGATGTTAGAAGGCCTGTGGTTTGTATCAGTTTCCTATGCGGAGTTGAACTAGATATGTTCCCTATGTGTAGGAAACACAGTTCTTTTGTTCTGAGTACACAAACATTTCTTGCTGTATTAGAGACTCTAGAAAGCAAGAGCGTGCTTCTTCCTCTAAAGCAGAGTGTTTTTCATGGATGAGAACTGTGCTGTGTGTTTCCCTTCAGAAATGGAGTTAAATCCCAGGCTCTGTGTCTTCAAACAAGCAAGACTTCATTTCAGGTAAACGCAGTCACTTTTCAGCTCAAACGAAGCTACATAGTTCACGAAGATCACACATTTCTCGCTCTTAACTGAAAAGCGTTGGATCTGAGATGGCCTGTGGTTTGTATCAGTTTCCTAAGCGGAGTTGAACTAGATATGTTCTGTATGTGTAGGAAACACAGTTCTTTTGTTCTGAGCACACTCACGTTTCTTGCTGTATTAGAGACTCTACAAAGCAAGAGCTTGCTTCTTTCTCTAAAGCAGAGTGTGTTTCATGGATGAGAACTGTGCTGTGTGTTTCCCTTCAGAAATGGAGTTAAATCCCAGGCTCTGTGTCTTCCTACAAGCAAGACTTCGTTTCAGGTAAACGCAGTCAATTTTCAGCTCAAACGAAGCTACATAGTTCATGAAGATGACACATTTCTCGCTCTTAATTGAAAAGCATTGGATGTTAGACGGCCTGTGGTTTGTATCAGTTTCCTAAGCGGAGTTGAACTAGATATGTTTCGTATGTGTAGGAAACACAGTCCTTTTGTTCTGAGTACACTCACTTTTCTTGCTGTATTAGAGACTCTAGAAAGCAAGAGCGTGCTTCTTTCTCTAAATCATAGTGTGTTTCATGGATGAGAACTGTGCTGTGTGTTTCCCTTCAGAAATGGAGTGAAATCCCAGGCTCTGTGTCTTCCTACAAGCAAGACTTTGTTACAGGTAAACGCAGTCACTTTTCAGCTCAAACGAAGCTAGAGTGTTCTCTAAGATTACACGTTTCGTGCTCTTAAATGAAAAGCGTTGGATGTTAGACGGCCTGTGGTTTGTATCAGTTTCCTAAGCGGAGTTGAACTAGATATGTTCCGTATGTGTAGGAAACACAGTCCTTTTTTTCTGAGGACACTCACGTTCTTGCTGTATTAGAGACTCTAGAAAGCAAGAGCGTGCTTCTTCCTGTAAAGCAGAGTGTGTTTCATGGATGAGAACTGTGCTGTGTGTTTCCCTTCATAAATGGAGTTAAATCCCAGGCTCTGTGTCTTCAAACAAGCAAGACTTCATTTCAGGTAAACGCAGTCACTTTTCAGCTCAAACGAAGCTACATAGTTCACGAAGATCACACATTTCTCGCTCTTAACTGAAAAGCGTTGGATCTGAGATGGCCTGTGGTTTGTATCAGTTTCCTAAGCGGAGTTGAACTAGATATGTTCTGTATGTGTAGGAAACACAGTTCTTTTGTTCTGAGCGCACTCACGTTTCTTGCTGTATTAGAGACTCTAGAAAGCAAGAGCGTGCTTCTTCCTGTAAAGCAGAGTGTGTTTCATGGATGAGAACTGTGCTGTGTGTTTCCCTTCATAAATGGAGTTAAATCCCAGGCTCTGTTTCTTCAAACAAGCAAGACTTCGTTTCAGGTAAACGCAGTCAATTTTCAGCTCAAACGAAGCTACATGGTTCACAAAGATCACAAGTTTCTCGCTCTTAACTGAAAAGCATTGGATGTTAGACGGCCTGTGGTTTGTATCAGTTTCCTAAGTGGAGTTGAACTAGATATGTTCCGTATGTGTAGGAAACACAGTTCTTTTGTTTTGAGCACAATCACGTTTCTTGCTGTATTAGAGACTCTAGAAAGCAAGAGTGTGCTGCTTTGTCTAAAGCAGAGTGTGTTTCATGGATGAGAACTGTGCTGTGTGTTTCCCTTCAGAAATGGAGTTAAATCCCAGGCTCTGTGTCTTCCTACAAGCAAGACTTCGTTTCAGGTAAACGCAGTCAATTTTCAGCTCAAACGAAGCTACATCGTTCACAAAGATCACACGTTTCTTGCTCTTAACTGAAAAGCATTGGATGTTAGAAGGCCTGTGGTTTGTATCAGTTTCCTATGCGGAGTTGAACTAGATATGTTCCCTATGTGTAGGAAACACAGTTCTTTTGTTCTGAGTACACAAACATTTCTTGCTGTATTAGAGACTCTAGTAAGCAAGAGTATGCTTCTTTCTCTAAAGCAGAGTGTGTTTCATGGATGAGAACTGTGCTGTATGTTTAACTTCAGAAATGGAGATAAATCCCAAGCTCTGTGTCTTCCTACAAGCAAGACTTCGTTTCAGGTAAACGCAGTCACTTTTCATCTCAAAGGAAGCTACATCGTTCACGAAGATCACAAGTTTCTCGCACTTAACTGAAAAGCATTGGATGTTAGACGGCCTGTCGTTTGTATCAGTTTCCTAAGCAGAGTTGAACAAGATATGTTCCGTATGTGTAGGAAACACAGTTCTTTTGTTCTGAGCACACTCACGTTTCTTGGTGTATTAGAGACTCTAGAAAGCAAGAGTGTACTTCTTTGTCTAAAGCAGAGTGTGTTTCATGGATGAGAACTGTGCTGTGTGTTTCCCTTCAGAAATGGAGATAAATCCCAAGCTCTGTCTCTTCCTACAAGCAAGACTTCGTTTCAGATAAACACAGTCACATTCAGCCCAAACGAAGCTACATCGTTCATGAAGATGACACATTTCTCGCTCTTAATTGAAAAGCATTGGATGTTAGACGGCCTGTGGTTTGTATCAGTTTCCTAAGCGGAGTTGAACTAGATATGTTTCGTATGTGTAGGAAACACAGTTCTTTTGTTCTGAGTACACTCACTTTTCTTGCTGTATTAGAGACTCTAGAAAGCAAGAGCGTGCTTCTTTCTCTAAATCATAGTGTGTTTCATGGATGAGAACTGTGCTGTGTGTTTCCCTTCAGAAATGGAGTTAAATCCCAGGCTCTGTGTCTTCCTACAAGCAAGACTTTGTTACAGGTAAATGCAGTCACTTTTCAGCTCAAACGAAGCTAGATTGTTCATTAAGATTACACGTTTCTCGCTCTTAAATGAAAAGCGTTGGATGTTAGACTGCCTGTGGTTTGTATCAGTTTCCTATGCGGAGTTGAACTGGATATGTTCCGTATGTGTAGGAAACACAGTCCTTTTTTTCTGAGGACACTCATGTTCTTGCTGTATTAGAGACTCTAGAAAGGAAGAGCGTGCATCTTCCTCTAAAGCAGAGTGTGTTTCATGGATGAGACCTGTGCTGTGTGTTTCCCTTCAGAAATGGAGATAAATCCCAGGCTCTGTGTCTTCCTACAAGCAAGACTTCGTTTCAGGTAAACACAGTCACATTCAGCTCAAACGAAGCTACATCGTTCATGAAGATCACACATTTCTCGCTCTTAATTGAAAGGCATTGGATGTTAGACGGCCTGTGGTTTGTATCAGTTTCCTAAGCGGAGTTGAACTAGATATGTTCCGTATGTGTAGGAAACACAGTTTTTTGTTCTGAGGACACTCACGTTCTTGCTGTATTAGAGACTCTAGAAAGCAAGAGCGTGCTTCTTCCTCTAAAGCAGAGTGTGTTTCATGGATGAGAACTGTGCTGTGTGTTTCCCTTCAGAAATGGAGTTAAATCCCAGGCTCTGTGTCTTCCTACAGAAAGACTTTGTTACAGGTAAACGCAGTCACTTTTCAGCTCAAACGAAGCTAGAGTGTTCGGTAAGATTACACGTTTCTTGCTCTTAAATGAAAAGCGTTGGATGTTAGACGGCCTGTGGTTTGTATCAGTTTCCTAAGCGGAGTTGAACTAGATATGTTCCATATGCGTAGGAAACACAGTTCTTTTGTTCTGAGTACACTCACGTTTCTTGCTGTATTAGAGAATCTAGAAAGCAAGAGCGTGCTTCTTCCTCTAAAGCAGAGTGTGTTTCATGGATGAGAACTGTGCTGTGTGTTTCCCTTCAGAAATGGAGTTAAATCCCAGGCTCTGTGTCTTCCTACAAGCAAGACTTTGTTACAGGTAAATGCAGTCACTTTTCAGCTCAAACGAAGCTAGATTGTTCATTAAGATTACACGTTTCTCGCTCTTAAATGAAAAGCGTTGGATGTTAGACTGCCTGTGGTTTGTATCAGTTTCCTATGCGGAGTTGAACTGGATATGTTCCGTATGTGTAGGAAACACAGTCCTTTTTTTCTGAGGACACTCATGTTCTTGCTGTATTAGAGACTCTAGAAAGGAAGAGCGTGCATCTTCCTCTAAAGCAGAGTGTGTTTCATGGATGAGACCTGTGCTGTGTGTTTCCCTTCAGAAATGGAGATAAATCCCAGGCTCTGTGTCTTCCTACAAGCAAGACTTCGTTTCAGGTAAACACAGTCACATTCAGCTCAAACGAAGCTACATCGTTCATGAAGATCACACATTTCTCGCTCTTAATTGAAAGGCATTGGATGTTAGACGGCCTGTGGTTTGTATCAGTTTCCTAAGCGGAGTTGAACTAGATATGTTCTGTATGTGTAGGAAACACAGTTCTTTTGTTCTGAGGACACTCACGTTCTTGCTGTATTAGAGACTCTAGAAAGCAAGAGCGTGCTTCTTCCTCTAAAGCAGAGTGTGTTTCATGGATGAGAACTGTGCTGTGTGTTTCCCTTCAGAAATGGAGTTAAATCCCAGGCTCTGTGTCTTCCTACAGAAAGACTTTGTTACAGGTAAACGCAGTCACTTTTCAGCTCAAACGAAGCTAGAGTGTTCGGTAAGATTACACGTTTATTGCTCTTAAATGAAAAGCGTTGGATGTTAGACGGCCTGTGGTTTGTATCAGTTTCCTAAGCGGAGTTGAACTAGATATGTTCCATATGCGTAGGAAACACAGTTCTTTTGTTCTGAGTACACTCACGTTTCTTGCTGTATTAGAGAATCTAGAAAGCAAGAGCGTGCTTCTTCCTCTAAAGCAGAGTGTGTTTCATGGATGAGAACTGTGCTGTGTGTTTCCCTTCAGAAATGGAGTTAAATCCCAGGCTCTGTGTCTTCCTACAAGCAAGACTTCGTTTCAGGTAAACGCAGTCACTTTTCAGCTCAAACGAAGCTACATCGTTCACGAAGATCACACGTTTCTTGCTCTTAACTGAAAAGCATTGGATGTTACACGGCCTGTGGTTTGTTTCAGTTTCCTAAGGGGAGTTGAACTGGATATGTTCCATATGTGTAGGAAACACAGTCCTTTTTTTCTGAGGACACTCACGTTCTTGCTGTATTAGAGACTCTAGAAAGCAAGAGCGTGCTTCTTCCTGTAAAGCAGAGTGTGTTTCATGGATGAGAACTGTGCTGTGTGTTTCCCTTCATAAATGGAGTTAAATCCCAGGCTCTGTGTCTTCAAACAAGCAAGACTTCATTTCAGGTAAACGCAGTCACTTTTCAGCTCAAACGAAGCTACATAGTTCACGAAGATCACACATTTCTCGCTCTTAACTGAAAAGCGTTGGATCTGAGATGGCCTGTGGTTTGTATCAGTTTCCTAAGCGGAGTTGAACTAGATATGTTCTGTATGTGTAGGATACACAGTTCTTTTGTTCAGAGCGCACTCACGTTTCTTGCTGTATTAGAGACTCTAGAAAGCAAGAGCGTGCTTCTTCCTGTAAAGCAGAGTGTGTTTCATGGATGAGAACGGTGCTGTGTGTTTCCCTTCATAAATGGAGTTAAATCCCAGGCTCTGTGTCTTCAAACAAGCAAGACTTCGTTTCAGGTAAACGCAGTCAATTTTCAGCTCAAACGAAGCTACATGGTTCACAAAGATCACAAGTTTCTCGCTCTTAACTGAAAAGCATTGGATGTTAGACGGCCTGTGGTTTGTATCAGTTTCCTAAGTGGAGTTGAACTAGATATGTTCCGTATGTGTAGGAAACACAGTTCTTTTGTTCTGAGTACACAAACATTTCTTGCTGTATTAGAGACACTAGTAAGCAAGAGTGTGCTTCTTTCTCTAAAGCAGAGTGTGTTTCATGGATGAGAACTGTGCTGTATGTTTCCCTTCAGAAATGGAGATAAATCCCAAGCTCTGTGTCTTCCTACAAGCAAGACTTCGTTTCCGGTAAACGCAGTCACTTTTCATCTCAAAGGAAGCTACATCGTTCACGAAGATCACAAGTTTCTCGCACTTAACTGAAAAGCATTGGATGTTAGACGGCCTGTGGTTTGTATCAGTTTCCTAAGCGGAGTTGAACTGGATATGTTCCGTATGTGTAGGAAACACAGTCCTTTTTTTCTGAGGACACTCATGTTCTTGCTGTATTAGAGACTCTAGAAAGCAAGAGCGTGCATCTTCCTCTAAAGCAGAGTGTGTTTCATGGAATGAGAACTGTGCTGTGTGTTTCCCTTCAGAAATGGAGTTAAATCCCAGGCTCTTTGTCTTCAAACAAGCAAGACTTCATTTCAGGTAAACGCAGTCAGTTTTCAGCTCAAACGAAGCTACCTTGTTCACGAAGATCACACATTTCTCGATCTTAACTGAAAAGCATTGGATGTTAGACGGCCTGTGGTTTGTATCAGTTTCCTAAGCGGAGTTGAACTAGATATGTTCCGTATGTGTAGGAAACACAGTTCTTTTGTTCTGAGCACACTCACGTTTCTTGCTGTATTAGAGACTCTAGAAAGCAAGAGTGTGCTTCTTTGTCTAAAGCAGAGTGTGTTTCATGGATGAGAACTGTGCTGTGTGTTTCCCTTCAGAAATGGAGATAAATCCCAGACTCTGTCTCTTCCTATAAGCAAGACTTCGTTTCAGGTAAACACAGTCACATTCAGCTCAAAGGAAGCTACATCGTTCATGAAGATCACACATTTCTCGCTCTTAATTGAAAGGCATTGGATGTTAGACGGCCTGTGGTTTGTATCAGTTTCCTAAGCGGAGTTGAACTAGATATGTTCCCTATGTGTAGGAAACACAGTTCTTTTGTTCTGAGTACACTCACGTTTCTTGCTGTATTAGAGACTCTAGAAAGCAAGAGCGTGCTTCTTTCTCTAAAGCAGAGTGTGTTTCATGGATGAGAACTGTGCTGTGTGTTTCCCTTCAGAAATGGAGATAAATCCCAAGCTCTGTGTCTTCCTACAAGCAAGACTTCGTTTCTGGTAAACGCAGTCACTTTTCAGCTCAAACGAAGCAACATCGTTCACGAAGATCACAAGTTTCTCGCACTTAACTGAAAAGCGTTGGATGTTATACGGCCTGAGGTTTGTATCAGTTTCCTAAGCGGAGTTGATCTGGATATGTTCCGTATGTGTAGGAAACACAGTCCTTTTTTTCTGAGGACACTCACGTTCTTGCTGTATTAGAGACTCTAGAAATCAAGAGCGTGCATCTTCCTCTAACGCAGAGTGTGTTTCATGATGAGAACTGTGCTGTGTGTTTCCCTTCAGAAATGGAGTTAAATCCCAGGCTCTGTGTCTTCAAACAAGCAAGACTTCATTTCAGGTAAACGCAGTCACTTTTCAGCTCAAACGAAGCTACGTAGTTCACGAAGATCACACATTTCTCGCTCTTAAATGAAAAGCATTGGATCTGAGACGGCCTGTGGTTTGTATCAGTTTCCTAAGCGGAGTTGAACTAGATATGTTCTGTATGTATAGGAAACACAGTTCTTTTGTTCTGAGCACACTCACGTTTCTTGCTGTATTAGAGACTCTAGAAAGCAAGAGCGTGCTTCTTCCTCTAAAGCAGAGTGTGTTTCATGGATGAGAACTGTGCTGTGTGTTTCCCTTCAGAAATGGAGTTAAATCCCAGGCTCTGTGTCTTCCTACAGAAAGACTTTGTTACAGGTAAACGCAGTCACTTTTCAGCTCAAACGAAGCTAGAGTGTTCGGTAAGATTACACGTTTCTTGCTCTTAAATGAAAAGCGTTGGATGTTAGACGGCCTGTGGTTTGTATCAGTTTCCTAAGCGGAGTTGAACTAGATATGTTCCATATGCGTAGGAAACACAGTTCTTTTGTTCTGAGTACACTCACGTTTCTTGCTGTATTAGAGAATCTAGAAAGCAAGAGCGTGCTTCTTCCTCTAAAGCAAAGTGTGTTTCATGGATGAGAACTGTGCTGTGTGTTTCCCTTCAGAAATGGAGTTAAATCCCAGGCTCTGTGTCTTCCTACAAGCAAGACTTTGTTACAGGTAAATGCAGTCACTTTTCAGCTCAAACGAAGCTAGATTGTTCATTAAGATTACACGTTTCTCGCTCTTAAATGAAAAGCGTTGGATGTTAGACTGCCTGTGGTTTGTATCAGTTTCCTATGCGGAGTTGAACTGGATATGTTCCGTATGTGTAGGAAACACAGTCCTTTTTTTCTGAGGACACTCATGTTCTTGCTGTATTAGAGACTCTAGAAAGGAAGAGCGTGCATCTTCCTCTAAAGCAGAGTGTGTTTCATGGATGAGACCTGTGCTGTGTGTTTCCCTTCAGAAATGGAGATAAATCCCAGGCTCTGTGTCTTCCTACAAGCAAGACTTCGTTTCAGGTAAACACAGTCACATTCAGCTCAAACGAAGCTACATCGTTCATGAAGATCACACATTTCTCGCTCTTAATTGAAAGGCATTGGATGTTAGACGGCCTGTGGTTTGTATCAGTTTCCTAAGCGGAGTTGAACTAGATATGTTCCGTATGTGTAGGAAACACAGTTCTTTTGTTCTGAGGACACTCACGTTCTTGCTGTATTAGAGACTCTAGAAAGCAAGAGCGTGCTTCTTCCTCTAAAGCAGAGTGTGTTTCATGGATGAGAACTGTGCTGTGTGTTTCCCTTCAGAAATGGAGTTAAATCCCAGGCTCTGTGTCTTCCTACAGAAAGACTTTGTTACAGGTAAACGCAGTCACTTTTCAGCTCAAACGAAGCTAGAGTGTTCGGTAAGATTACACGTTTATTGCTCTTAAATGAAAAGCGTTGGATGTTAGACGGCCTGTGGTTTGTATCAGTTTCCTAAGCGGAGTTGAACTAGATATGTTCCATATGCGTAGGAAACACAGTTCTTTTGTTCTGAGTACACTCACGTTTCTTGCTGTATTAGAGAATCTAGAAAGCAAGAGCGTGCTTCTTCCTCTAAAGCAGAGTGTGTTTCATGGATGAGAACTGTGCTGTGTGTTTCCCTTCAGAAATGGAGTTAAATCCCAGGCTCTGTGTCTTCCTACAAGCAAGACTTCGTTTCAGGTAAACGCAGTCACTTTTCAGCTCAAACGAAGCTACATCGTTCACGAAGATCACACGTTTCTTGCTCTTAACTGAAAAGCATTGGATGTTACACGGCCTGTGGTTTGTTTCAGTTTCCTAAGGGGAGTTGAACTGGATATGTTCCATATGTGTAGGAAACACAGTCCTTTTTTTCTGAGGACACTCACGTTCTTGCTGTATTAGAGACTCTAGAAAGCAAGAGCGTGCTTCTTCCTGTAAAGCAGAGTGTGTTTCATGGATGAGAACTGTGCTGTGTGTTTCCCTTCATAAATGGAGTTAAATCCCAGGCTCTGTGTCTTCAAACAAGCAAGACTTCATTTCAGGTAAACGCAGTCACTTTTCAGCTCAAACGAAGCTACATAGTTCACGAAGATCACACATTTCTCGCTCTTAACTGAAAAGCGTTGGATCTGAGATGGCCTGTGGTTTGTATCAGTTTCCTAAGCGGAGTTGAACTAGATATGTTCTGTATGTGTAGGATACACAGTTCTTTTGTTCAGAGCGCACTCACGTTTCTTGCTGTATTAGAGACTCTAGAAAGCAAGAGCGTGCTTCTTCCTGTAAAGCAGAGTGTGTTTCATGGATGAGAACGGTGCTGTGTGTTTCCCTTCATAAATGGAGTTAAATCCCAGGCTCTGTGTCTTCAAACAAGCAAGACTTCGTTTCAGGTAAACGCAGTCAATTTTCAGCTCAAACGAAGCTACATGGTTCACAAAGATCACAAGTTTCTCGCTCTTAACTGAAAAGCATTGGATGTTAGACGGCCTGTGGTTTGTATCAGTTTCCTAAGTGGAGTTGAACTAGATATGTTCCGTATGTGTAGGAAACACAGTTCTTTTGTTCTGAGTACACAAACATTTCTTGCTGTATTAGAGACACTAGTAAGCAAGAGTGTGCTTCTTTCTCTAAAGCAGAGTGTGTTTCATGGATGAGAACTGTGCTGTATGTTTCCCTTCAGAAATGGAGATAAATCCCAAGCTCTGTGTCTTCCTACAAGCAAGACTTCGTTTCAGGTAAACGCAGTCACTTTTCATCTCAAAGGAAGCTACATCGTTCACGAAGATCACAAGTTTCTCGCACTTAACTGAAAAGCATTGGATGTTAGACGGCCTGTGGTTTGTATCAGTTTCCTAAGCGGAGTTGAACTGGATATGTTCCGTATGTGTAGGAAACACAGTCCTTTTTTTCTGAGGACACTCATGTTCTTGCTGTATTAGAGACTCTAGAAAGCAAGAGCGTGCATCTTCCTCTAAAGCAGAGTGTGTTTCATGGAATGAGAACTGTGCTGTGTGTTTCCCTTCAGAAATGGAGTTAAATCCCAGGCTCTTTGTCTTCAAACAAGCAAGACTTCATTTCAGGTAAACGCAGTCAGTTTTCAGCTCAAACGAAGCTACCTTGTTCACGAAGATCACACATTTCTCGATCTTAACTGAAAAGCATTGGATGTTAGACGGCCTGTGGTTTGTATCAGTTTCCTAAGCGGAGTTGAACTAGATATGTTCCGTATGTGTAGGAAACACAGTTCTTTTGTTCTGAGCACACTCACGTTTCTTGCTGTATTAGAGACTCTAGAAAGCAAGAGTGTGCTTCTTTGTCTAAAGCAGAGTGTGTTTCATGGATGAGAACTGTGCTGTGTGTTTCCCTTCAGAAATGGAGATAAATCCCAGACTCTGTCTCTTCCTATAAGCAAGACTTCGTTTCAGGTAAACACAGTCACATTCAGCTCAAAGGAAGCTACATCGTTCATGAAGATCACACATTTCTCGCTCTTAATTGAAAGGCATTGGATGTTAGACGGCCTGTGGTTTGTATCAGTTTCCTAAGCGGAGTTGAACTAGATATGTTCCCTATGTGTAGGAAACACAGTTCTTTTGTTCTGAGTACACTCACGTTTCTTGCTGTATTAGAGACTCTAGAAAGCAAGAGCGTGCTTCTTTCTCTAAAGCAGAGTGTGTTTCATGGATGAGAACTGTGCTGTGTGTTTCCCTTCAGAAATGGAGATAAATCCCAAGCTCTGTGTCTTCCTACAAGCAAGACTTCGTTTCTGGTAAACGCAGTCACTTTTCAGCTCAAACGAAGCAACATCGTTCACGAAGATCACAAGTTTCTCGCACTTAACTGAAAAGCGTTGGATGTTATACGGCCTGAGGTTTGTATCAGTTTCCTAAGCGGAGTTGATCTGGATATGTTCCGTATGTGTAGGAAACACAGTCCTTTTTTTCTGAGGACACTCACGTTCTTGCTGTATTAGAGACTCTAGAAATCAAGAGCGTGCATCTTCCTCTAACGCAGAGTGTGTTTCATGATGAGAACTGTGCTGTGTGTTTCCCTTCAGAAATTGAGTTAAATCCCAGGCTCTGTGTCTTCAAACAAGCAAGACTTCATTTCAGGTAAACGCAGTCACTTTTCAGCTCAAACGAAGCTACGTAGTTCACGAAGATCACACATTTCTCGCTCTTAAATGAAAAGCATTGGATCTGAGACGGCCTGTGGTTTGTATCAGTTTCCTAAGCGGAGTTGAACTAGATATGTTCTGTATGTATAGGAAACACAGTTCTTTTGTTCTGAGCACACTCACGTTTCTTGCTGTATTAGAGACTCTAGAAAGCAAGAGCGTGCTTCTTCCTCTAAAGCAGAGTGTGTTTCATGGATGAGAACTGTGCTGTGTGTTTCCCTTCAGAAATGGAGTTAAATCCCAGGCTCTGTGTCTTCCTACAGAAAGACTTTGTTACAGGTAAACGCAGTCACTTTTCAGCTCAAACGAAGCTAGAGTGTTCGGTAAGATTACACGTTTCTTGCTCTTAAATGAAAAGCGTTGGATGTTAGACGGCCTGTGGTTTGTATCAGTTTCCTAAGCGGAGTTGAACTAGATATGTTCCATATGCGTAGGAAACACAGTTCTTTTGTTCTGAGTACACTCACGTTTCTTGCTGTATTAGAGAATCTAGAAAGCAAGAGCGTGCTTCTTCCTCTAAAGCAGAGTGTGTTTCATGGATGAGAACTGTGCTGTGTGTTTCCCTTCAGAAATGGAGTTAAATCCCAGGCTCTGTGTCTTCCTACAAGCAAGACTTTGTTACAGGTAAATGCAGTCACTTTTCAGCTCAAACGAAGCTAGATTGTTCATTAAGATTACACGTTTCTCGCTCTTAAATGAAAAGCGTTGGATGTTAGACTGCCTGTGGTTTGTATCAGTTTCCTATGCGGAGTTGAACTGGATATGTTCCGTATGTGTAGGAAACACAGTCCTTTTTTTCTGAGGACACTCATGTTCTTGCTGTATTAGAGACTCTAGAAAGGAAGAGCGTGCATCTTCCTCTAAAGCAGAGTGTGTTTCATGGATGAGACCTGTGCTGTGTGTTTCCCTTCAGAAATGGAGATAAATCCCAGGCTCTGTGTCTTCCTACAAGCAAGACTTCATTTCAGGTAAACGCAGTCACTTTTCAGCTCAAACGAAGCTACGTAGTTCACGAAGATCACACATTTCTCGCTCTTAAATGAAAAGCATTGGATCTGAGACGGCCTGTGGTTTGTATCAGTTTCCTAAGCGGAGTTGAACTAGATATGTTCTGTATGTATAGGAAACACAGTTCTTTTGTTCTGAGCACACTCACGTTTCTTGCTGTATTAGAGACTCTAGAAAGCAAGAGCGTGCTTCTTGCTCTAAAGCAGAGTGTGTTTCATGGATGAGAACTGTGCTGTGTGTTTCCCTTCAGAAATGGAGTTAAATCCCAGGCTCTGTGTCCTCCTACAAGCAAGACTTCGTTTCAGGTAAACGCAGTCACTTTTCAGCTCAAACGAAGCTACATCGTTCACGAAGATCACACGTTTCTCGCTCTTAACTGAAAAGCATTGGATGTTAGACGGCCTGTGGTTTGTATCAGTTTCCTAAGCGGAGTTGAACTGGATATGTTCCGTATGTGTAGGAAACACAGTCCTTTTTTTCTGAGGACACTCATGTTCTTGCTGTATTAGAGACTCTAGAAAGCAAGAGCGTGCTTCTTCCTCTAAAGCAGAGTGTTTTTCATGGATGAGAACTGTGCTGTGTGTTGCCCTTCAGAAATGGAGTTAAATCCCAGGCTCTGTGTCTTCAAACAAGCAAGACTTCATTTCAGGTAAACGCAGTCACTTTTCAGCTCAAACGAAGCTACATAGTTCACGAAGATCACACATTTCTCGCTCTTAACTGAAAAGCGTTGGATCTGAGATGGCCTGTGGTTTGTATCAGTTTCCTAAGCGGAGTTGAACTAGATATGTTCTGTATGTGTAGGAAACACAGTTCTTTTGTTCTGAGCACACTCACGTTTCTTGCTGTATTAGAGACTCTACAAAGCAAGAGCTTGCTTCTTTCTCTAAAGCAGAGTGTGTTTCATGGATGAGAACTGTGCTGTGTGTTTCCCTTCAGAAATGGAGTTAAATCCCAGGCTCTGTGTCTTCCTACAAGCAAGACTTCGTTTCAGGTAAACGCAGTCAATTTTCAGCTCAAACGAAGCTACATAGTTCATGAAGATGACACATTTCTCGCTCTTAATTGAAAAGCATTGGATGTTAGACGGCCTGTGGTTTGTATCAGTTTCCTAAGCGGAGTTGAACTAGATATGTTTCGTATGTGTAGGAAACACAGTCCTTTTGTTCTGAGTACACTCACTTTTCTTGCTGTATTAGAGACTCTAGAAAGCAAGAGCGTGCTTCTTTCTCTAAATCATAGTGTGTTTCATGGATGAGAACTGTGCTGTGTGTTTCCCTTCAGAAATGGAGTTAAATCCCAGGCTCTGTGTCTTCCTACAAGCAAGACTTCGTTACAGGTAAATGCAGTCACTTTTCAGCTCAAATGAATCTAGATTGTTCACTAAGATTACACGTTTCTCGCTCTTAAATGAAAAGCGTTGGATGTTAGACGGCCTGTGGTTTGTATCAGTTTCCAAAGCGGAGTTGAACTGGATATGTTCCGTATGTGTAGGAAACACAGTCCTTTTTTTCTGAGGACACTCATGTTCTTGCTGTATTAGAGACTCTAGAAAGGAAGAGCGTGCATCTTCCTCTAAAGCAGAGTGTGTTTCATGGATGAGACCTGTGCTGTGTGTTTCCCTTCAGAAATGGAGATAAATCCCAGGCTCTGTGTCTTCCTACAAGCAAGACTTCGTTTCAGGTAAACACAGTCACATTCAGCTCAAACGAAGCTACATCGTTCATGAAGATCACACATTTCTCGCTCTTAATTGAAAGGCATTGGATGTTAGACGGCCTGTGGTTTGTATCAGTTTCCTAAGCGGAGTTGAACTAGATATGTTCCGTATGTGTAGGAAACACAGTCCTTTTTTTCTGAGGACACTCACGTTCTTGCTGTATTAGAGACTCTAGAAAGCAAGAGCGTGCTTCTTCCTCTAAAGCAGAGTGTGTTTCATGGATGAGAACTGTGCTGTGTGTTTCCCTTCAGAAATGGAGTTAAATCCCAGGCTCTGTGTCTTCCTACAGAAAGACTTTGTTACAGGTAAACGCAGTCACTTTTCAGCTCAAACGAAGCTAGAGTGTTCGGTAAGATTACACGTTTCTTGCTCTTAAATGAAAAGCGTTGGATGTTAGACGGCCTGTGGTTTGTATCAGTTTCCTAAGCGGAGTTGAACTAGATATGTTCCATATGCGTAGGAAACACAGTTCTTTTGTTCTGAGTACACTCACGTTTCTTGCTGTATTAGAGAATCTAGAAAGCAAGAGCGTGCTTCTTCCTCTAAAGCAGAGTGTGTTTCATGGATGAGAACTGTGCTGTGTGTTTCCCTTCAGAAATGGAGTTAAATCCCAGGCTCTGTGTCTTCCTACAAGCAAGACTTCGTTTCAGGTAAACGCAGTCACTTTTCAGCTCAAACGAAGCTACATCGTTCACGAAGATCACACGTTTCTTGCTCTTAACTGAAAAGCATTGGATGTTACACGGCCTGTGGTTTGTTTCAGTTTCCTAAGGGGAGTTGAACTGGATATGTTCCATATGTGTAGGAAACACAGTCCTTTTTTTCTGAGGACACTCACGTTCTTGCTGTATTAGAGACTCTAGAAAGCAAGAGCGTGCTTCTTCCTGTAAAGCAGAGTGTGTTTCATGGATGAGAACTGTGCTGTGTGTTTCCCTTCATAAATGGAGTTAAATCCCAGGCTCTGTGTCTTCAAACAAGCAAGACTTCATTTCAGGTAAACGCAGTCACTTTTCAGCTCAAACGAAGCTACATAGTTCACGAAGATCACACATTTCTCGCTCTTAACTGAAAAGCGTTGGATCTGAGATGGCCTGTGGTTTGTATCAGTTTCCTAAGCGGAGTTGAACTAGATATGTTCTGTATGTGTAGGATACACAGTTCTTTTGTTCAGAGCGCACTCACGTTTCTTGCTGTATTAGAGACTCTAGAAAGCAAGAGCGTGCTTCTTCCTGTAAAGCAGAGTGTGTTTCATGGATGAGAACTGTGCTGTATGTTTCCCTTCAGAAATGGAGATAAATCCCAAGCTCTGTGTCTTCCTACAAGCAAGACTTCGTTTCAGGTAAACGCAGTCACTTTTCATCTCAAAGGAAGCTACATCGTTCACGAAGATCACAAGTTTCTCGCACTTAACTGAAAAGCATTGGATGTTAGACGGCCTGTGGTTTGTATCAGTTTCCTAAGCGGAGTTGAACTGGATATGTTCCGTATGTGTAGGAAACACAGTCCTTTTTTTCTGAGGACACTCATGTTCTTGCTGTATTAGAGACTCTAGAAAGCAAGAGCGTGCATCTTCCTCTAAAGCAGAGTGTGTTTCATGGATGAGAACTGTGCTGTGTGTTTCCCTTCAGAAATGGAGTTAAATCCCAGGCTCTTTGTCTTCAAACAAGCAAGACTTCATTTCAGGTAAACGCAGTCAGTTTTCAGCTCAAACGAAGCTACCTTGTTCACGAATATCACACATTTCTCGATCTTAACTGAAAAGCATTGGATGTTAGACGGCCTGTGGTTTGTATCAGTTTCCTAAGCGGAGTTGAACTAGATATGTTCCGTATGTGTAGGAAACACAGTTCTTTTGTTCTGAGCACACTCACGTTTCTTGCTGTATTAGAGACTCTAGAAAGCAAGAGTGTGCTTCTTTGTCTAAAGCAGAGTGTGTTTCATGGATGAGAACTGTGCTGTGTGTTTCCCTTCAGAAATGGAGATAAATCCCAGACTCTGTCTCTTCCTATAAGCAAGACTTCGTTTCAGGTAAACACAGTCACATTCAGCTCAAAGGAAGCTACATCGTTCATGAAGATCACACATTTCTCGCTCTTAATTGAAAGGCATTGGATGTTAGACGGCCTGTGGTTTGTATCAGTTTCCTAAGCGGAGTTGAACTAGATATGTTCCCTATGTGTAGGAAACACAGTTCTTTTGTTCTGAGTACACTCACGTTTCTTGCTGTATTAGAGACTCTAGAAAGCAAGAGCGTGCTTCTTTCTCTAAAGCAGAGTGTGTTTCATGGATGAGAACTGTGCTGTGTGTTTCCCTTCAGAAATGGAGATAAATCCCAAGCTCTGTGTCTTCCTACAAGCAAGACTTCGTTTCTGGTAAACGCAGTCACTTTTCAGCTCAAACGAAGCAACATCGTTCACGAAGATCACAAGTTTCTCGCACTTAACTGAAAAGCGTTGGATGTTATACGGCCTGAGGTTTGTATCAGTTTCCTAATCGGAGTTGATCTGGATATGTTCCGTATGTGTAGGAAACACAGTCCTTTTTTTCTGAGGACACTCACGTTCTTGCTGTATTAGAGACTCTAGAAATCAAGAGCGTGCATCTTCCTCTAAAGCAGAGTGTGTTTCATGATGAGAACTGTGCTGTGTGTTTCCCTTCAGAAATTGAGTTAAATCCCAGGCTCTGTGTCTTCAAACAAGCAAGACTTCATTTCAGGTAAACGCAGTCACTTTTCAGCTCAAACGAAGCTACATCGTTCACAAAGATCACACGTTTCTTGCTCTTAACTGAAAAGCATTGGATGTTAGAAGGCCTGTGGTTTGTATCAGTTTCCTATGCGGAGTTGAACTAGATATGTTCCCTATGTGTAGGAAACACAGTTCTTTTGTTCTGAGTACACAAACATTTCTTGCTGTATTAGAGACTCTAGTAAGCAAGAGTGTGCTTCTTTCTCTAAAGCAGAGTGTGTTTCATGGATGAGAACTGTGCTGTGTGTTTCCCTTCAGAAATGGAGATAAATCCCAAGCTCTGTGTCTTCCTACAAGCAAGACTTCGTTTCAGGTAAACGCAGTCACTTTTCATCTCAAACGAAGCTACATCGTTCACGAAGATCACACGTTTCTCGCACTTAACTGAAAAGCGTTGGATGTTAGACGGCCTGTGGTTTGTATCAGTTTCCTAAGCGGAGTTGAACTAGATATGTTCCGTATGTGTAGGAAACACAGTTCTTTTGTTCTGAGTACACTCACGTTTCTTGCTGTATTAGAGACTCTAGAAAGCAAGAGCGTGCTTCTTTCTCTAAAGCAGAGTGTGTTTCATGGATGAGAACTGTGCTGTGTGTTTCCCTTCAGAAATGGAGTTAAATCCCAGGCTCTGTGTCTTCCTACAAGCAAGACTTTGTTTCCGGTAAACGCAGTCAATTTTCAGGTCAAACGAAGCTACATGGTTCACAAAGATCACAAGTTTCTCGCTCTTCACTGAAAAGCATTGGATGTTAGACGGCCTGTGTTTTGTATCAGTTTCCTAAGCGTAGTTGAACTACATATGTTCCGTATGTGTAGGAAACACAGTTCTTTTGTTCTGAGCACACTCACGTTTCTTGCTGTATTAGAGACTCTAGAAAGCAAGAGTGTGCTTCTTTCTCTAAAGCAGAGTGTGTTTCATGGATGAGAACTGTGCTGTGTGTTTCCCTTCAGAAATGGAGATAAATCCCAAGCTCTGTGTCTTCCTACAAGCAAGACTTCGTTTCAGGTAAACGCAGTCACTTTTCAGCTCAAACGAAGCTACATCGTTCACGAAGATCACAAGTTTCTCGCACTTAACTGAAAAGCGTTGGATGTTAGACGGCCTGTGGTTTGTATCAGTTTCCTAAGCGGAGTTGAACTGGATATGTTCTGTATGTGTAGGAAACACAGTTCTTTTGTTCTGAGGACACTCACGTTCTTGCTGTATTAGAGACTCTAGAAAGCAAGAGCGTGCTTCTTCCTCTAAAGCAGAGTGTGTTTCATGGATGAGAACTGTGCTGTGTGTTTCCCTTCAGAAATGGAGTTAAATCCCAGGCTCTGTGTCTTCCTACAAGCAAGACTTTGTTACAGGTAAACGCAGTCACTTTTCAGCTCAAACGAAGCTAGAGTGTTCACTAAGATTACACGTTTCTTGCTCTTAAATGAAAAGCGTTGGATGTTAGACGGCCTGTGGTTTGTATCAGTTTCCTAAGCGGAGTTGAACTAGATATGTTCCGTATGTGTAGGAAACACAGTTCTTTTGTTCTGAGTACACTCACGAGTCTTGCTGTATTAGAGACTCTAGAAAGCAAGAGCGTGCTTCTTCCTCTAAAGCAGAGTGTGTTTCATGGATGAGAACTGTGCTGTGTGTTTCCCTTCAGAAATGGAGTTAAATCCCAGGCTCTGTGTCTTCCTACAAGCAAGACATCGTTTCAGGTAAACGCAGTCACTTTTCAGCTCAAACGAAGCTACATCGTTCACGAAGATCACACGTTTCTTGCTCTTAACTGAAAAGCATTGGATGTTAGACGGCCTGTGGTTTGTTTCAGTTTCCTAAGGGGAGTTGAACTGGATATGTTCCATATGTGTAGGAAACACAGTCCTTTTTTTCTGTGGACACTCACGTTCTTGCTGTATTAGAGACTCTAGAAAGCAAGAGCGTGCATCTTCCTCTAAAGCAGAGTGTGTTTCATGGAAGAGAACTGTGCTGTGTGTTTCCCTTCAGAAATGGAGTTAAATCCCAGGCTCTTTGTCTTCAAACAAGCAAGACTTCATTTCAGGTAAACGCAGTCAGTTTTCAGCTCAAACGAAGCTACCTAGTTCACGAAGATCACACATTTCTCGATCTTAACTGAAAAGCATTGGATGTTAGACGGCCTGTGGTTTGTATCAGTTTCCTAAGTGGAGTTGAACTAGATATGTTCCGTATGTGTAGGAAACACAGTTCTTTTGTTCTGAGCACACTCACGTTTCTTGCTGTATTAGAGACTCTAGAAAGCAAGAGTGTGCTTCTTTGTCTAAAGCAGAGTGTGTTTCATGGATGAGAACTGTGCTGTGTGTTTCCCTTCAGAAATGGAGATAAATCCCAGGCTCTGTCTCTTCCTATAAGCAAGACTTCGTTTCAGGTAAACACAGTCACATTCAGCTCAAAGGAAGCTACATCGTTCATGAAGATCACACATTTCTCGCTCTTAATTGAAAGGCATTGGATGTTAGACGGCCTGTGGTTTGTATCAGTTTCTTAAGCGGAGTTGAACTAGATATGTTCCGTATGTGTAGGAAACACAGTTCTTTTGTTCTGAGTACACTCAGGTTTCTTGCTGTATTAGAGACTCTAGAAAGCAAGAGTGTGCTTCTTTCTCTAAAGCAGAGAGTGTTTCATGGATGAGAACTGTTCTGTGTGTTTCCCTTCAGAAATGGAGTTAAATCCCAGGCTCTGTGTCTTCCTACAAGCAAGACTTTGTTTCCGGTAAACGCAGTCAATTTTCAGGTCAAACAAAGCTACATGGTTCACAAAGATCACAAGTTTCTCGCTCTTCACTGAAAAGCATTGGATGTTAGACGGCCTGTGGTTTGTATCAGTTTCCTAAGCGTAGTTGAACTACATATGTTACGTATGTGTAGGAAACACAGTTCTTTTGTTCTGAGCACACTCACGTTTCTTGCTGTATTAGAGACTCTAGAAAGCAAGAGCGTGCTTCTTTCTCTAAAGCAGAGTGTGTTTCATGGATGAGAACTGTGCTGTGTGTTTCCCTTCAGAAATGGAGTTAAATCCCAGGCTCTGTGTCTTCCTACAAGCAAGACTTCGTAAGGTAAACGCAGTCACTTTTCAGCTCAAAGGAAGCTACATCGTTCACGAAGATCACAAGTTTCTCGCACTTAACTGAAAAGCGTTGGATGTTAGACGGCCTGTGGTTTGTATCAGTTTCCTAAGCGGAGTTGAACTGGATATGTTCCGTATGTGTAGGAAACACAGTCCTTTTTTTCTGAGGACACTCACGTTCTTGCTGTATTAGAGACTCTAGAAAGCAAGAGCGTGCATCTTCCTCTAAAGCAGAGTGTGTTTCATGGATGAGAACTGTGCTGTGTGTTTCCCTTCAGAAATGGAGTTAAATCCCATGCTCTGTGTCTTCCTACAAGCAAGACTTCATTTCAGGTAAACGCAGTCACTTTTCAGCTCAAACGAAGCTACCTAGTTCACGAAGATCACACATTTCTCGCTCTTAACTGAAAAGCGTTGGATCTGAGACGGCCTGTGGTTTGTATCAGTTTCCTAAGCGGAGTTGAACTAGATATGTTCTGTACGTGTAGGAAACACAGTTCTTTTGTTCTGAGCACACTCACGTTTCTTGCTGTATTAGAGACTCTAGAAAGCAAGAGGGTGCTTCTTGCTCTAAAGCAGAGTGTGGTTCATGGATGAGAACTGTGCTGTGTGTTTCCCTTCAGAAATGGAGTTAAATCCCAGGCTCTTTGTCTTCAAACAAGCAAGACTTCATTTGAGGTAAACGCAGTCAGTTTTCAGCTCAAACGAAGCTACCTAGTTCACGAAGATCACACATTTCTCGATCTTAACTGAAAAGCATTGGATGTTAGACGGCCTGTGGTTTGTATCAGTTTCCTAAGCGGAGTTGAACTAGATATGTTCCGTATGTGTAGCAAACACAGTTCTTTTGTTCTGAGCACACTCACGTTTCTTGCTGTATTAGAGACTCTAGAAAGCAAGAGTGTGCTTCTTTGTCTAAAGCAGAGTGCGTTTCATGGATGAGAACTATGCTGTGTGTTTCCCTTCAGAAATGGAGATAAATCCCAGGCTCTGTCTCTTCCTATAAGCAAGACTTCGTTTCAGGTAAACACAGTCACATTCAGCTCAAAGGAAGCTACATCGTTCATGAAGATCACACATTTCTCAATCTTAATTGAAAGGCATTGGATGTTAGACGGCCTGTGGTTTGTATCAGTTTCCTAAGCGGAGTTGAACTAGATATGTTCCGTATGTGTAGGAAACACAGTTCTTTTGTTCTGAGTACACTCACCTTTCTTGCTGTATTAGAGACTCTAGAAAGCAAGAGCGTGCTTCTTTCTCTAAAGCAGAGTGTGTTTCATGGATGAGAACTGTGCTGTGTGTTTCCCTTCAGAAATGGAGTTAAATCCCAGGCTCTGTGTCTTCCTACAAGCAAGACTTTGTTTCCGGTAAACGCAGTCAATTTTCAGGTCAAACGAAGCTACATGGTTCACAAAGATCACAAGTTTCTCGCTCTTCACTGAAAAGCATTGGATGTTAGACGGCCTGTGGTTTGTATCAGTTTCCTAAGCGTAGTTGAACTACATATGTTCCGTATGTGTAGGAAACACAGTTCTTTTGTTCTGAGCACACTCACGTTTCTTGCTGTATTAGAGACTCTAGAAAGCAAGAGTGTGCTTCTTTCTCTAAAGCAGAGTGTGTTTCATGGATGAGAACTGTGCTGTGTGTTTCCCTTCAGAAATGGAGATAAATCCCAAGCTCTGTGTCTTCCTACAAGCAAGAATTCGTTTCAGGTAAACGCAGTCACTTTTCAGCTCAAACGAAGCTACATCGTTCACGAAGATCACAAGTTTCTCGCACTTAACTGAAAAGCGTTGGATGTTAGACGGCCTGTGGTTTGTATCAGTTTCCTAAGCGGAGTTGAACTGGATATGTTCCGTATGTGTAGGAAACACAGTCCTTTTTTTCTGAGGACACTCACGTTCTTGCTGTATTAGAGACTCTAGAAATCAATAGCGTGCATCTTCCTCTAAAGCAGAGTGTGTTTCATGATGAGAACTGTGCTGTGTGTTTCCCTTCAGAAATGGAGATAAATCCCAGGCTCTGTGTCTTCCTACAAGCAAGACTTCGTTTCAGGTAAACACAGTCACATTCAGCTAAAACGAAGCTACATCTTTCATGAAGATCACACATTTCTCGCTCTTAATTGAAAGGCATTGGATGTTAGACGGCCTGTGGTTTGTATCAGTTTCCTAAGCGGAGTTGAACTAGATATGTTCCGTATGTGTAGGAAACACAGTTCTTTTGTTCTGAGGACACTCACGTTCTTGCTGTATTAGAGACTCTAGAAAGCAAGAGCGTGCTTCTTCCTCTAAAGCAGAGTGTGTTTCATGGATGAGAACTGTGCTGTGTGTTTCCCTTCAGAAATGGAGTTAAATCCCAGGCTCTGTGTCTTCCTACAAGCAAGACTTTGTTACAGGTAAACGCAGTCACTTTTCAGCTCAAACGAAGCTAGAGTGTTCACTAAGATCACACGTTTCTTGCTCTTAACTGAAAAGCATTGGATGTTAGACGGCCTGTGGTTTGTTTCAGTTTCCTAAGGGGAGTTGAACTGGATATGTTCCATATGTGTAGGAAACACAGTCCTTTTTTTCTGAGGACACTCACGTTCTTGCTGTATTAGAGACTCTAGAAAGCAAGAGCGTGCTTCTTCCTGTAAAGCAGAGTGTGTTTCATGGATGAGAACTGTGCTGTGTGTTTCCCTTCATAAATGGAGTTAAATCCCAGGCTCTGTGTCTTCAAACAAGCAAGACTTCATTTCAGGTAAACGCAGTCACTTTTCAGCTCAAACGAAGCTACATAGTTCACGAAGATCACACATTTCTCGCTCTTAACTGAAAAGCGTTGGATCTGAGATGGCCTGTGGTTTGTATCAGTTTCCTAAGCGGAATTGAACTAGATATGTTCTGTATGTGTAGGAAACACAGTTCTTTTGTTCTGAGCGCACTCACGTTTCTTGCTGTATTAGAGACTCTAGAAAGCAAGAGCGTGCTTCTTTCTCTAAAGCAGAGTGTGTTTCATGGATGAGAACTGTGCTGTGTGTTTCCCTTCAGAAATGGAGTTAAATCTCAGACTCTCTGTCTTCCTATGAGCAAGACTTCGTTTCAGGAAAATGCAGTCACTTTTCAGCTCAAACGAAGCTACCTAGTTCACGAAGATCACACATTTCTCGCTCTTAAATGAAAAGCGTTGGATCTGAGACAGCCTGTGGTTTGTATCAGTTTCCTAAGCAGAGTTGAACTAGATATGTTCTGTATGTGTAGGAAACACAGTTCTTTTGTTCTGAGCACACTCACGTTTCTTGCTGTATTAGAGACTCTAGAAAGCAAGAGCGTGCTTCTTTCTCTAAAGCAGAGTGTGTTTCATGGATGAGAACTGTGCTGTGTGTTTCCCTTCAGAAATGGAGTTAAATCCCAGGCTCTTTGTCTTCCTACAAGCAAGACTTCGTTTCAGGTAAACGCAGTCAATTTTCAGCTCAAACGAAGCTACATGGTTCACAAAGATCACAAGTTTCTCGCTCTTAACTGAAAAGCATTGGATGTTAGACGGCCTGTGGTTTGTATCAGTTTCCTAAGCAGAGTTGAACTATATATGTTCTGTATGTGTAGGAAACACAGTCCTTTTTTTCTGAGGACACTCACGTTCTTGCTGTATTAGAGACTCTAGAAAGCAAGAGCGTGCATCTTCCTCTAAAGCAGAGTGTGTTTCATGGAAGAGAACTGTGCTGTGTGTTTCCCTTCAGAAATGGAGTTAAATCCCAGGCTCTTTGTCTTCAAACAAGCAAGACTTCATTTCAGGTAAACGCAGTCAGTTTTCAGCTCAAACGAAGCTACCTAGTTCACGAAGATCACACATTTCTCGATCTTAACTGAAAAGCATTGGATGTTAGACGGCCTGTGGTTTGTATCAGTTTCCTAAGTGGAGTTGAAATAGATATGTTCCGTATGTGTAGGAAACACAGTTCTTTTGTTCTGAGCACACTCACGTTTCTTGCTGTATTAGAGACTCTAGAAAGGAAGAGCGTGCATCTTCCTCTAAAGCAGAGTGTGTTTCTTGGATGAGACCTGTGCTGTGTGTTTCCCTTCAGAAATGGAGATAAATCCCAGGCTCTGTGTCTTCCTACAAGCAAGACTTCGTTTCAGGTAAACACAGTCACATTCAGCTCAAACGAAGCTACATCGTTCATGAAGATCACACATTTCTCGCTCTTAATTGAAAGGCATTGGATGTTAGACGGCCTGTGGTTTGTATCAGTTTCCTAAGCGGAGTTGAACTAGATATGTTCCGTATGTGTAGGAAACACAGTTCTTTTGTTCTGAGGACACTCACGTTCTTGCTGTATTAGAGACTCTAGAAAGCAAGAGCGTGCTTCTTCCTCTAAAGCAGAGTGTGTTTCATGGATGAGAACTGTGCTGTGTGTTTCCCTTCAGAAATGGAGTTAAATCCCAGGCTCTGTGTCTTCCTACAAGCAAGACTTTGTTTCCGGTAAACGCAGTCAATTTTCAGGTCAAACAAAGCTACATCGTTCACGAAGATCACAAGTTTCTCGCACTTAACTGAAAAGCGTTGGATGTTAGACGGCCTGTGGTTTGTATCAGTTTCCTAAGCGGAGTTGAACTGGATATGTTCCGTATGTGTAGGAAACACAGTCCTTTTTTTCTGAGGACACTCACGTTCTTGCTGTATTAGAGACTCTAGAAAGCAAGAGCGTGCATCTTCCTCTAAAGCAGAGTGTGTTTCATGGATGAGAACTGTGCTGTGTGTTTCCCTTCAGAAATGGAGTTAAATCCCATGCTCTGTGTCTTCCTACAAGCAAGACTTCATTTCAGGTAAACGCAGTCACTTTTCAGCTCAAACGAAGCTACCTAGTTCACGAAGATCACACATTTCTCGCTCTTAACTGAAAAGCGTTGGATCTGAGACGGCCTGTGGTTTGTATCAGTTTCCTAAGCGGAGTTGAACTAGATATGTTCTGTACGTGTAGGAAACACAGTTCTTTTGTTCTGAGCACACTCACGTTTCTTGCTGTATTAGAGACTCTAGAAAGCAAGAGGGTGCTTCTTGCTCTAAAGCAGAGTGTGGTTCATGGATGAGAACTGTGCTGTGTGTTTCCCTTCAGAAATGGAGTTAAATCCCAGGCTCTTTGTCTTCAAACAAGCAAGACTTCATTTGAGGTAAACGCAGTCAGTTTTCAGCTCAAACGAAGCTACCTAGTTCACGAAGATCACACATTTCTCGATCTTAACTGAAAAGCATTGGATGTTAGACGGCCTGTGGTTTGTATCAGTTTCCTAAGCGGAGTTGAACTAGATATGTTCCGTATGTGTAGCAAACACAGTTCTTTTGTTCTGAGCACACTCACGTTTCTTGCTGTATTAGAGACTCTAGAAAGCAAGAGTGTGCTTCTTTGTCTAAAGCAGAGTGCGTTTCATGGATGAGAACTATGCTGTGTGTTTCCCTTCAGAAATGGAGATAAATCCCAGGCTCTGTCTCTTCCTATAAGCAAGACTTCGTTTCAGGTAAACACAGTCACATTCAGCTCAAAGGAAGCTACATCGTTCATGAAGATCACACATTTCTCAATCTTAATTGAAAGGCATTGGATGTTAGACGGCCTGTGGTTTGTATCAGTTTCCTAAGCGGAGTTGAACTAGATATGTTCCGTATGTGTAGGAAACACAGTTCTTTTGTTCTGAGTACACTCACCTTTCTTGCTGTATTAGAGACTCTAGAAAGCAAGAGCGTGCTTCTTTCTCTAAAGCAGAGTGTGTTTCATGGATGAGAACTGTGCTGTGTGTTTCCCTTCAGAAATGGAGTTAAATCCCAGGCTCTGTGTCTTCCTACAAGCAAGACTTTGTTTCCGGTAAACGCAGTCAATTTTCAGGTCAAACGAAGCTACATGGTTCACAAAGATCACAAGTTTCTCGCTCTTCACTGAAAAGCATTGGATGTTAGACGGCCTGTGGTTTGTATCAGTTTCCTAAGCGTAGTTGAACTACATATGTTCCGTATGTGTAGGAAACACAGTTCTTTTGTTCTGAGCACACTCACGTTTCTTGCTGTATTAGAGACTCTAGAAAGCAAGAGTGTGCTTCTTTCTCTAAAGCAGAGTGTGTTTCATGGATGAGAACTGTGCTGTGTGTTTCCCTTCAGAAATGGAGATAAATCCCAAGCTCTGTGTCTTCCTACAAGCAAGAATTCGTTTCAGGTAAACGCAGTCACTTTTCAGCTCAAACGAAGCTACATCGTTCACGAAGATCACAAGTTTCTCGCACTTAACTGAAAAGCGTTGGATGTTAGACGGCCTGTGGTTTGTATCAGTTTCCTAAGCGGAGTTGAACTGGATATGTTCCGTATGTGTAGGAAACACAGTCCTTTTTTTCTGAGGACACTCACGTTCTTGCTGTATTAGAGACTCTAGAAATCAATAGCGTGCATCTTCCTCTAAAGCAGAGTGTGTTTCATGATGAGAACTGTGCTGTGTGTTTCCCTTCAGAAATGGAGATAAATCCCAGGCTCTGTGTCTTCCTACAAGCAAGACTTCGTTTCAGGTAAACACAGTCACATTCAGCTAAAACGAAGCTACATCTTTCATGAAGATCACACATTTCTCGCTCTTAATTGAAAGGCATTGGATGTTAGACGGCCTGTGGTTTGTATCAGTTTCCTAAGCGGAGTTGAACTAGATATGTTCCGTATGTGTAGGAAACACAGTTCTTTTGTTCTGAGGACACTCACGTTCTTGCTGTATTAGAGACTCTAGAAAGCAAGAGCGTGCTTCTTCCTCTAAAGCAGAGTGTGTTTCATGGATGAGAACTGTGCTGTGTGTTTCCCTTCAGAAATGGAGTTAAATCCCAGGCTCTGTGTCTTCCTACAAGCAAGACTTTGTTACAGGTAAACGCAGTCACTTTTCAGCTCAAACGAAGCTAGAGTGTTCACTAAGATCACACGTTTCTTGCTCTTAACTGAAAAGCATTGGATGTTAGACGGCCTGTGGTTTGTTTCAGTTTCCTAAGGGGAGTTGAACTGGATATGTTCCATATGTGTAGGAAACACAGTCCTTTTTTTCTGAGGACACTCACGTTCTTGCTGTATTAGAGACTCTAGAAAGCAAGAGCGTGCTTCTTCCTGTAAAGCAGAGTGTGTTTCATGGATGAGAACTGTGCTGTGTGTTTCCCTTCATAAATGGAGTTAAATCCCAGGCTCTGTGTCTTCAAACAAGCAAGACTTCATTTCAGGTAAACGCAGTCACTTTTCAGCTCAAACGAAGCTACATAGTTCACGAAGATCACACATTTCTCGCTCTTAACTGAAAAGCGTTGGATCTGAGATGGCCTGTGGTTTGTATCAGTTTCCTAAGCGGAATTGAACTAGATATGTTCTGTATGTGTAGGAAACACAGTTCTTTTGTTCTGAGCGCACTCACGTTTCTTGCTGTATTAGAGACTCTAGAAAGCAAGAGCGTGCTTCTTTCTCTAAAGCAGAGTGTGTTTCATGGATGAGAACTGTGCTGTGTGTTTCCCTTCAGAAATGGAGTTAAATCTCAGACTCTCTGTCTTCCTATGAGCAAGACTTCGTTTCAGGAAAATGCAGTCACTTTTCAGCTCAAACGAAGCTACCTAGTTCACGAAGATCACACATTTCTCGCTCTTAAATGAAAAGCGTTGGATCTGAGACAGCCTGTGGTTTGTATCAGTTTCCTAAGCAGAGTTGAACTAGATATGTTCTGTATGTGTAGGAAACACAGTTCTTTTGTTCTGAGCACACTCACGTTTCTTGCTGTATTAGAGACTCTAGAAAGCAAGAGCGTGCTTCTTTCTCTAAAGCAGAGTGTGTTTCATGGATGAGAACTGTGCTGTGTGTTTCCCTTCAGAAATGGAGTTAAATCCCAGGCTCTTTGTCTTCCTACAAGCAAGACTTCGTTTCAGGTAAACGCAGTCAATTTTCAGCTCAAACGAAGCTACATGGTTCACAAAGATCACAAGTTTCTCGCTCTTAACTGAAAAGCATTGGATGTTAGACGGCCTGTGGTTTGTATCAGTTTCCTAAGCAGAGTTGAACTATATATGTTCTGTATGTGTAGGAAACACAGTCCTTTTTTTCTGAGGACACTCACGTTCTTGCTGTATTAGAGACTCTAGAAAGCAAGAGCGTGCATCTTCCTCTAAAGCAGAGTGTGTTTCATGGAAGAGAACTGTGCTGTGTGTTTCCCTTCAGAAATGGAGTTAAATCCCAGGCTCTTTGTCTTCAAACAAGCAAGACTTCATTTCAGGTAAACGCAGTCAGTTTTCAGCTCAAACGAAGCTACCTAGTTCACGAAGATCACACATTTCTCGATCTTAACTGAAAAGCATTGGATGTTAGACGGCCTGTGGTTTGTATCAGTTTCCTAAGTGGAGTTGAAATAGATATGTTCCGTATGTGTAGGAAACACAGTTCTTTTGTTCTGAGCACACTCACGTTTCTTGCTGTATTAGAGACTCTAGAAAGGAAGAGCGTGCATCTTCCTCTAAAGCAGAGTGTGTTTCTTGGATGAGACCTGTGCTGTGTGTTTCCCTTCAGAAATGGAGATAAATCCCAGGCTCTGTGTCTTCCTACAAGCAAGACTTCGTTTCAGGTAAACACAGTCACATTCAGCTCAAACGAAGCTACATCGTTCATGAAGATCACACATTTCTCGCTCTTAATTGAAAGGCATTGGATGTTAGACGGCCTGTGGTTTGTATCAGTTTCCTAAGCGGAGTTGAACTAGATATGTTCCGTATGTGTAGGAAACACAGTTCTTTTGTTCTGAGGACACTCACGTTCTTGCTGTATTAGAGACTCTAGAAAGCAAGAGCGTGCTTCTTCCTCTAAAGCAGAGTGTGTTTCATGGATGAGAACTGTGCTGTGTGTTTCCCTTCAGAAATGGAGTTAAATCCCAGGCTCTGTGTCTTCCTACAAGCAAGACTTTGTTACAGGTAAACGCAGTCACTTTTCAGCTCAAACGAAGCTAGAGTGTTCACTAAGATTACACGTTTCTTGCTCTTAAATGAAAAGCGTTGGATGTTAGACAGCCTGTGGTTTGTATCAGTTTCCTAGGCGGAGTTGAACTAGATATGTTCCGTATGTGTAGGAAACACAGTTCTTTTGTTCTGAGTACACTCATGTTTCTTGCTGTATTAGAGAATCTAGAAAGCAAGAGCGTGCTTCTTCCTCTAAAGCAGAGTGTGTTTCATGGATGAGAACTGTGCTGTGTTTTTACCTTAAGAAATGGAGTTAAATCCCAGGCTCTGTGTCTTCCTACAAGCAAGACTTCGTTTCAGGTAAACGCAGTCACTTTTCAGCTCAAACGAAGCTACATCGTTCACGAAGATCACACGTTTCTTGCTCTTAACTGAAAAGCATTGGATGTTAGACGGCCTGTGGTTTGTTTCAGTTTCCTAAGGGGAGTTGAACTGGATATGTTCCATATGTGTAGGAAACACAGTCCTTTTTTTCTGAGGACACTCACGTTCTTGCTGTATTAGAGACTCTAGAAAGCAAGAGCGTGCTTCTTCCTGTAAAGCAGAGTGTGTTTCATGGATGAGAACTGTGCTGTGTGTTTCCCTTCATAAATGGAGTTAAATCCCAGGCTCTGTGTCTTCAAACAAGCAAGACTTCATTTCAGGTAAACGCAGTCACTTTTCAGCTCAAACGAAGCTACATAGTTCACGAAGATCACACATTTCTCGCTCTTAACTGAAAAGCGTTGGATCTGAGATGGCCTGTGGTTTGTATCAGTTTCCTAAGCGGAGTTGAACTAGATATGTTCTGTATGTGTAGGAAACACAGTTCTTTTGTTCTGAGCGCACTCACGTTTCTTGCTGTATTAGAGACTCTAGAAAGCAAGAGCGTGCTTCTTTCTCTAAAGCAGAGTGTGTTTCATGGATGAGAACTGTGCTGTGTGTTTCCCTTCAGAAATGGAGTTAAATCTCAGACTCTGTGTCTTCCTATGAGCAAGACTTCGTTTCAGGAAAATGCAGTCACTTTTCAGCTCAAACGAAGCTACCTAGTTCACGAAGATCACACATTTCTCGCTCTTAAGTGAAAAGCGTTGGATCTGAGACAGCCTGTGGTTTGTATCAGTTTCCTATGCGGAGTTGAACTAGATATGTTCTGTATGTGTAGGAAACACAGTTCTTTTGTTCTGAGCACACTCACGTTTCTTGCTGTATTAGAGACTCTAGAAAGCAAGAGCGTGCTTCTTTCTCTAAAGCAGAGTGTGTTTCATGGATGAGAACTGTGCTGTGTGTTTCCCTTCAGAAATGGAGTTAAATCCCAGGCTCTTTGTCTTCCTACAAGCAAGACTTCGTTTCAGGTAAACGCAGTCAATTTTCAGCTCAAACGAAGCTACATGGTTCACAAAGATCACAAGTTTCTCGCTCTTAACTGAAAAGCATTGGATGTTAGACGGCCTGTGGTTTGTATCAGTTTCCTAAGTGGAGTTGAACTAGATATGTTCCGTATGTGTAGGAAACACAGTTTTTTGTTCTGAGCACAATCACGTTTCTTGCTGTATTAGAGACTCTAGAAAGCAAGAGTGTGCTGCTTTGTCTAAAGCAGAGTGTGTTTCATGGATGAGAACTGTGCTGTGTGTTTCCCTTCAGAAATGGAGTTAAATCCCAGGCTCTGTGTCTTCCTACAAGCAAGACTTCGTTTCAGGTAAACGCAGTCACTTTTCAGCTCAAACGAAGCTACATCGTTCACAAAGATCACACGTTTCTTGCTCTTAACTGAAAAGCATTGGATGTTAGAAGGCCTGTGGTTTGTATCAGTTTCCTATGCGGAGTTGAACTAGATATGTTCCCTATGTGTAGGAAACACAGTTCTTTTGTTCTGAGTACACAAACATTTCTTGCTGTATTAGAGACTCTAGTAAGCAAGAGTGTGCTTCTTTCTCTAAAGCAGAGTGTGTTTCATGGATGAGAACTGTGCTGTGTGTTTCCCTTCAGAAATGGAGATAAATCCCAAGCTCTGTGTCTTCCTACAAGCAAGACTTCGTTTCAGGTAAACGCAGTCACTTTTCATCTCAAAGGAAGCTACATCGTTCACGAAGATCACAAGTTTCTCGCACTTAACTGAAAAGCATTGGATGTTAGATGGCCTGTGGTTTGTATCAGTTTCCTAAGCGGAGTTGAACTGGATATGTTCCGTATGTGTAGGAAACACAGTCCTTTTTTTCTGAGGACACTCACGTTCTTGCTGTATTAGAGACTCTAGAAAGCAAGAGCGTGCATCTTCCTCTAAAGCAGAGTGTGTTTCATGGATGAGAACTGTGCTGTGTGTTTCCCTTCAGAAATGGAGTTAAATCCCAGGCTCTTTGTCTTCAAACAAGCAAGACTTCATTTCAGGTAAACGCAGTCAGTTTTCAGCTCAAACGAAGCTACCTAGTTCACGAAGATCACACATTTCTCGCTCTTAATTGAAAGGCATTGGATGTTAGATGGCCTGTGGTTTGTATCAGTTTCCTAAGCGGAGTTGAACTAGATATGTTCCGTATGTGTAGGAAACACAGTTCTTTTGTTCTGAGCGCACTCACGTTTCTTGCTGTATTAGAGACTCTAGAAAGCAAGAGCGTGCTTCTTTCTCTAAAGCAGAGTGTGTTTCATGGATGAGAACTGTGCTGTGTGTTTCCCTTCAGAAATGGAGTTAAATCTCAGACTCTGTGTCTTCCTATGAGCAAGACTTCGTTTCAGGAAAATGCAGTCACTTTTCAGCTCAAACGAAGCTACCTAGTTCACGAAGATCACACATTTCTCGCTCTTAAGTGAAAAGCGTTGGATCTGAGACAGCCTGTGGTTTGTATCAGTTTCCTATGCGGAGTTGAACTAGATATGTTCTGTATGTGTAGGAAACACAGTTCTTTTGTTCTGAGCACACTCACGTTTCTTGCTGTATTAGAGACTCTAGAAAGCAAGAGCGTGCTTCTTTCTCTAAAGCAGAGTGTGTTTCATGGATGAGAACTGTGCTGTGTGTTTCCCTTCAGAAATGGAGTTAAATCCCAGGCTCTTTGTCTTCCTACAAGCAAGACTTCGTTTCAGGTAAACGCAGTCAATTTTCAGCTCAAACGAAGCTACATGGTTCACAAAGATCACAAGTTTCTCGCTCTTAACTGAAAAGCATTGGATGTTAGACGGCCTGTGGTTTGTATCAGTTTCCTAAGTGGAGTTGAACTAGATATGTTCCGTATGTGTAGGAAACACAGTTCTTTTGTTCTGAGCACAATCACGTTTCTTGCTGTATTAGAGACTCTAGAAAGCAAGAGTGTGCTGCTTTGTCTAAAGCAGAGTGTGTTTCATGGATGAGAACTGTGCTGTGTGTTTCCCTTCAGAAATGGAGTTAAATCCCAGGCTCTGTGTCTTCCTACAAGCAAGTCTTCGTTTCAGGTAAACGCAGTCACTTTTCAGCTCAAACGAAGCTACATCGTTCACAAAGATCACACGTTTCTTGCTCTTAACTGAAAAGCATTGGATGTTAGAAGGCCTGTGGTTTGTATCAGTTTCCTATGCGGAGTTGAACTAGATATGTTCCCTATTTGTAGGAAACACAGTTCTTTTGTTCTGAGTACACAAACATTTCTTGCAGTATTAGAGACTCTAGTAAGCAAGAGTGTGCTTCTTTCTCTAAAGCAGAGTGTGTTTCATGGATGAGAACTGTGCTGTGTGTTTCCCTTCAGAAATGGAGATAAATCCCAAGCTCTGTGTCTTCCTACAAGCAAGACTTCGTTTCAGGTAAACGCAGTCACTTTTCATCTCAAAGGAAGCTACATCGTTCACGAAGATCACAAGTTTCTCGCACTTAACTGAAAAGCATTGGATGTTAGATGGCCTGTGGTTTGTATCAGTTTCCTAAGCGGAGTTGAACTGGATATGTTCCGTATGTGTAGGAAACACAGTCCTTTTTTTCTGAGGACACTCACGTTCTTGCTGTATTAGAGACTCTAGAAAGCAAGAGCGTGCATCTTCCTCTAAAGCAGAGTGTGTTTCATGGATGAGAACTGTGCTGTGTGTTTCCCTTCAGAAATGGAGTTAAATCCCAGGCTCTTTGTCTTCAAACAAGCAAGACTTCATTTCAGGTAAACGCAGTCAGTTTTCAGCTCAAACGAAGCTACCTAGTTCACGAAGATCACACATTTCTCGATCTTAACTGAAAAGCCTTGGATGTTAGACGGCCTGTGGTTTGTATCAGTTTCCTAAGCGGAGTTGAACTAGATATGTTCCGTATGTGTAGGAAACACAGTTCTTTTGCTCTGAGCACACTCACGTTTCTTGCTGTATTAGCGACTCTAGAAAGCAAGAGTGTGCTTCTTTGTCTAAAGCAGAGTGTGTTTCATGGATGAGAACTGTGCTGTGTGTTTCCCTTCAGAAATGGAGATAAATCCCAGGCTCTGTCTCTTCCTATAAGCAAGACTTCGTTTCAGGTAAACACAGTCACATTCAGCTCAAAGGAAGCTACATCGTTCATGAAGATCACACATTTCTCAATCTTAATTGAAAGGCATTGGATGTTAGACGGCCTGTGGTTTGTATCAGTCTCCTAAGCGGAGTTGAACTAGATATGTTCTGTATGTGTAGGAAACACAGTTCTTTTGTTCTGAGTACACTCACGTTTCTTCCTGTTTTAGAGACTCTAGAAAGCAAGAGTGTGCTTCTTTCTCTAAAGCAGAGTGTGTTTCATGGATGAGAACTGTGCTGTGTGTTTCCCTTCAGAAATGGAGATAAATCCCAAGCTCTGTGTCTTCCTACAAGCAAGACTTCGTTTCTGGTAAACGCAGTCACTTTTCAGCTCAAACGAAGCTACATCGTTCACGAAGATCACAAGTTTCTCGCACTTAACTGAAAAGCGTTGGATGTTAGACGGCCTGTGGTTTGTATCAGTTTCCTAAGCGGAGTTGAACTGGATATGTTCCGTATGTGTAGGAAACACAGTCCTTTTTTTCTGAGGACACTCACGTTCTTGCTGTATTAGAGACTCTAGAAATCAAGAGCGTGCATCTTCCTCTAAAGCAGAGTGTGTTTCATGATGAGAACTGTGCTGTGTGTTTCCCTTCAGAAATTGAGTTAAATCCCAGGCTCTGTGTCTTCAAACAAGCAAGACTTCATTTCAGGTAAACGCAGTCAGTTTTCAGCTCAAACGAAGCTACCTAGTTCACGAAGATCACACATTTCTCGATCTTAACTGAAAAGCATTGGATGTTAGACGGCCTGTGGTTTGTATCAGTTTCCTAAGCGGAGTTGAACTAGATATGTTCCGTATGTGTAGGAAACACAGTTCTTTTGTTCTGAGCACACTCACGTTTCTTGCTGTATTAGAGACTCTAGAAAGCAAGAGTGTGCTTCTTTGTCTAAAGCAGAGTGTGTTTCATGGATCAGAACTGTGCTGTGTGTTTCCCTTCAGAAATGGAGATAAATCCCAGGCTCTGTCTCTTCCTATAAGCAAGACTTCGTTTCAGGTAAACACAGTCACATTCAGCTCAAAGGAAGCTACATCGTTCATGAAGATCACACATTTCTCGCTCTTAATTGAAAGGCATTGGATGTTAGACGGCCTGTGGTTTGTATCAGTTTCCTAAGCGGAGTTGAACTAGATATGTTACGTATGTGTAGGAAACACAGTTCTTTTGTTCTGAGTACACTCACGTTTCTTGCTGTATTAGAGACTCTAGAAAGCAAGAGCGTGCTTCTTTCTCTAAAGCAGAGTGTGTTTCATGGATGAGAACTGTGCTGTGTGTTTCCCTTCAGAAATGGAGATAAATCCCAAGCTCTGTGTCTTCCTACAAGCAAGACTTCGTTTCTGGTAAACGCAGTCACTTTTCAGCTCAAACGAAGCTACATCGTTCACGAAGATCACAAGTTTCTCGCACTTAACTGAAAAGCGTTGGATGTTAGACGGCCTGTGGTTTGTATCAGTTTCCTAAGCGGAGTTGAACTGGATATGTTCCGTATGTGTAGGAAACACAGTCCTTTTTTTCTGAGGACACTCACGTTCCTGCTGTATTAGAGACTCTAGAAATAAAGAGCATGCATCTTCCTCTAAAGCAGAGTGTGTTTCATGATGAGAACTGTGCTGTGTGTTTCCCTTCAGAAATTGAGTTAAATCCCAGGCGCTGTGTCTTCAAACAAGCAAGACTTCATTTCAGGTAAACGCAGTCACTTTTCAGCTCAAACGAAGCTACCTAGTTCACGAAGATCACACATTTCTCGCTCTTAACTGAAAAGCGTTGGATCTGAGACGGCCTGTGGTTTGTATCAGTTTCCTAAGCGGAGTTGAACTAGATATGTTCTGTATGTGTAGGAAACACAGTTCTTTTGTTCTGAGCACACTCACGTTTCTTGCTGTATTAGAGACTCTAGAAAGCAAGTGCGTGCTTCTTTCTCTAAAGCAGAGTGTGTTTCATGGATGAGAACTGTGCTGTGTGTTTCCCTTCAGAAATGGAGTTAAATCCCAGGCTCTGTGTCTTCCTACAAGCAAGACTTCATTTCAGGTAAACGCAGTCAATTTTCAGCTCAAACGAAGCTACATGGTTCACAAAGATCACAAGTTTCTCGCTCTTAACTGAAAAGCAGTGGATGTTAGACGGCCTGTGGTTTGTATCAGTTTCCTAAGCGGAGTTGAACAAGATATGTTCCGTATGTGTAGGAAACACAGTTCTTTTGTTCTGAGCACACTCACGTTTCTTGGTGTATTAGAGACTCTAGAAAGCAAGAGTGTACTTCTTTGTCTAAAGCAGAGTGTGTTTCATGGATGAGAACTGTGCTGTGTGTTTCCCTTCAGAAATGGAGATAAATCCCAGGCTTTGTGTCTTCCTACAAGCAAGACTTCGTTTCAGATAAACACAGTCACATTCAGCTCAAACGAAGCTACATCGTTCATGAAGATGACACATTTCTCGCTCTTAATTGAAAAGCATTGGATGTTAGACGGCCAGTGGTTTGTATCAGTTTCCTAAGCGGAGTTGAACTAGATATGTTTCGTATGTGTAGGAAACACAGTTCTTTTGTTCTGAGTACACTCACTTTTCTTGCTGTATTAGAGACTCTAGAAAGCAAGAGCGTGCTTCTTTCTCTAAATCAGAGTGTGTTTCATGGATGAGAACTGTGCTGTGTGTTTCCCTTCAGAAATGGAGTTAAATCCCAGGCTCTGTGTCTTCCTACAAGCAAGACTTTGTTACAGGTAAATGCAGTCACTTTTCAGCTCAAACGAAGCTAGATTGTTCACTAAGATTACACGTTTCTTGCTCTTAACTGAAAAGCATTGGATGTTAGACGGCCTGTGGTTTGTATCAGTTTCCTAAGCGGAGTTGAACTGGATATGTTCCGTATGTGTAGGAAACACAGTCCTTTTTTTCTGAGGACTCTCACGTTCTTGCTGAATTAGAGACTCTAGAAAGCAAGAGTGTGCTTCTTCCTCTAAAGCAGAGTGTGTTTCATGGATGAGAACTGTGCTGTGTGTTTCCCTTCAGAAATGGAGTTAAATCCCAGGCTCTGTGTCTTCAAACAAGCAAGACTTCATTTCAGGTAAACGCAGTCACTTTTCAGCTCAAACGAAGCTACATAGTTCACGAAGATCACACATTTCTCGCTCTTAACTGAAAAGCGTTGAATCTGAGATGGCCTGTGGTTTGTATCAGTTTCCTAAGTGGAGTTGAACTAGATATGTTCTGTATGTGTAAGAAACACAGTTCTTTTTTTCTGAGCACACTCACGTTTCTTGCTGTATTAGAGACTCTAGAAAGCAAGAGCGTGCTTCTTTCTCTAAAGCAGAGTGTGTTTCATGGATGAGAACTGTGCTGTGTGTTTCCCTTCAGAAATGGAGTTAAATCTCAGACTCTGTGTCTTTCTACGAGCAAGACTTCGTTTCAGGTAAACGCAGTCACTTTTCAGCTCAAACGAAGCTACATCGTTCACAAAGAATACACGTTTCTCGCTCTTAACTGAAAAGCGTTGGATGTTAGACGGCCTGTGTTTTGTATCAGTTTCCTAAGCGGAGTTGAACTAGATATGTTCCATATGTGTAGGAAACACAGTTCTTTGGTTGAGTACACTCACGTTTCTTGCTGTATTAGAGACTCTAGAAAGCAAGAGCGTGTTTCTTTCTCTAAAGCAGAGTGTGTTTCATGGATGAGAACTGTGCTGTGTGTTTCCCTTCAGAAATGGAGTTAAATCCCAGGCTCTGTGTCTTCCTACAAGCAAGACTTCGTTTCAGGTAAACGCAGTCAATTTTCAGCTCAAACGAAGCTACATGGTTCACAAAGATCACAAGTTTCTCGCTCTTAACTGAAAAGCATTGGATGTTAGACGGCCTGTGGTTTGTATCAGTTTCCTAAGCGGAGTTGAACTAGATATGTTCCCTATGTGTAGGAAACACAGTTCTTTTGTTCTGAGCACACTCACGTTTCTTGCTGTATTACAGACTCTAGAAAGCAAGAGTGTGCTTCTTTCTCTAAAGCAGAGTGTGTTTCATGGATGAGAACTGTGCTGTGTGTTTCCCTTCAGAAATGGGGTTAAATCCCAGGCTCTGTGTCTTCCTACAAGCAAGACTTCGTTTCAGGTAAACGCAGTCAATTTTCAGCTCAAAGGAAGCAACCTAGTTCACGAAGATCACACATTTCTTGCTCTTAACTGAAAAGCATTGGATCTGAGACGGCCTGTGGTTTGTATCAGTTTCCTAAGCGGAGTTGAACTAGATATGTTCTGTATGTGTAGGAAACACAGTTCTTTTGTTCTGAGCACACTCACGTTTCTTGCTGCATTAGAGACTCTAGAAAGCAAGAGTGTGCTTCTTTGTCTAAAGCAGAGTGTGTTTCATGGATGAGAACTGTGCTGTGTGTTTCCCTTCAGAAATGGAGATAAATCCCAGGCTCTGTGTCTTCCTACAAGCAAGACTTCGTTTCAGGTAAACACAGTCACATTCAGCTCAAACGAAGCTACATTGTCCATGAAGATCACACATTTCTCGCTCTTAATTGAAAGGCATTGGATGTTAGACGGCCTGTGGTTTGTATCAGTTTCCTAAGCAGAGTTGAACTAGATATGTTCCGTATGTGTAGGAAACACACTTCTTTTGTTCTGAGTACACTCACGTTTCTTGCTGTATTAGAGACTCTAGAAAGCAAGAGCGTGCTTCTTTCTCTAAAGCAGAGTGTGTTTCATGGATGAGAACTGTGCTGTGTGTTTCCCTTCAGAAATGGAGTTAAATCCCAGGCTCTGTGTCTTCCTACAAGCAAGACTTTGTTTCAGGTAAACGCAGTCACTTTTCAGCTCAAACGAAGCTACATCGTTCACGAAGATCACAAGTTTCTCGCACTTAACTGAAAAGCGTTGGATGTTAGACGGCCTGTGGTTTGTATCAGTTTCCTAAGCGGAGTTGAACTGGATATGTTCCGTATGTGTAGGAAACACAGTCCTTTTTTTCTGAGGACACTCACGTTCTTGCTGTATTAGAGACTCTAGAAATCAAGAGCGTGCATCTTCCTCTAAAGCAGAGTGTGTTTCATGATGAGAACTGTGCTGTGTGTTTCCCTTCAGAAATTGAGTTAAATCCCAGGCTCTGTGTCTTCAAACAAGCAAGACTTCATTTCAGGTATATGCAGTCAGTTTTCAGCTCAAACGAAGCTACCTAGTTCACGAAGATCACACATTTCTCGATCTTAACTGAAAAGCATTGGATGTTAGACGGCCTGTGGTTTGTATCAGTTTCCTAAGCGGAGTTGAACTAGATATGTTCCGTATGTGTAGGAAACACAGTTCTTTTGTTCTGAGCACACTCACGTTTCTTGCTGTATTAGAGACTCTAGAAAGCAAGAGTGTGCTTCTTTGTCTAAAGCAGAGTGTGTTTCATGGATGAGAACTGTGCTGTGTGTTTCCCTTCAGAAATGGAGATAAATCCCAGGCTCTGTCTCTTCCTATAAGCAAGACTTCGTTTCAGGTAAACACAGTCACATTCAGCTCAAAGGAAGCTACATCGTTCATGAAGATCACACATTTCTCGCTCTTAATTGAAAGGCATTGGATGTTAGACGGCCTGTGGTTTGTATCAGTTTCCTAAGCGGAGTTGAACTAGATATGTTACGTATGTGTAGGAAACACAGTTCTTTTGTTCTGAGTACACTCACGTTTCTTGCTGTATTAGAGACTCTAGAAAGCAAGAGCGTGCTTCTTTCTCTAAAGCAGAGTGTGTTTCATGGATGAGAACTGTGCTGTGTGTTTCCCTTCAGAAATGGAGATAAATCCCAAGCTCTGTGTCTTCCTACAAGCAAGACTTCGTTTCTGGTAAACGCAGTCACTTTTCAGCTCAAACGAAGCTACATCGTTCACGAAGATCACAAGTTTCTCGCACTTAACTGAAAAGCGTTGGATGTTAGACGGCCTGTGGTTTGTATCAGTTTCCTAAGCGGAGTTGAACTGGATATGTTCCGTATGTGTAGGAAACACAGTCCTTTTTTTCTGAGGACACTCACGTTCCTGCTGTATTAGAGACTCTAGAAATAAAGAGCGTGCATCTTCCTCTAAAGCAGAGTGTGTTTCATGATGAGAACTGTGCTGTGTGTTTCCCTTCAGAAATTGAGTTAAATCCCAGGCTCTGTGTCTTCAAACAAGCAAGACTTCATTTCAGGTAAACGCAGTCACTTTTCAGCTCAAACGAAGCTACCTAGTTCACGAAGATCACACATTTCTCGCTCTTAACTGAAAAGCGTTGGATCTGAGACGGCCTGTGGTTTGTATCAGTTTCCTAAGCGGAGTTGAACTAGATATGTTCTGTATGTGTAGGAAACACAGTTCTTTTGTTCTGAGCACACTCACGTTTCTTGCTGTATTAGAGACTCTAGAAAGCAAGTGCGTGCTTCTTTCTCTAAAGCAGAGTGTGTTTCATGGATGAGAACTGTGCTGTGTGTTTCCCTTCAGAAATGGAGTTAAATCCCAGGCTCTGTGTCTTCCTACAAGCAAGACTTCATTTCACGTAAACGCAGTCAATTTTCAGCTCAAACGAAGCTACATGGTTCACAAAGATCACAAGTTTCTCGCTCTTAACTGAAAAGCATTGGATGTTAGACGGCCTGTGGTTTGTATCAGTTTCCTAAGCGGAGTTGAACAAGATATGTTCCGTATGTGTAGGAAACACAGTTCTTTTGTTCTGAGCACACTCACGTTTCTTGGTGTATTAGAGACTCTAGAAAGCAAGAGTGTACTTCTTTGTCTAAAGCAGAGTGTGTTTCATGGATGAGAACTGTGCTGTGTGTTTCCCTTCAGAAATGGAGATAAATCCCAGGCTTTGTGTCTTCCTACAAGCAAGACTTCGTTTCAGATAAACACAGTCACATTCAGCTCAAACGAAGCTACATCGTTCATGAAGATGACACATTTCTCGCTCTTAATTGAAAAGCATTGGATGTTAGACGGCCAGTGGTTTGTATCAGTTTCCTAAGCGGAGTTGAACTAGATATGTTTCGTATGTGTAGGAAACACAGTTCTTTTGTTCTGAGTACACTCACTTTTCTTGCTGTATTAGAGACTCTAGAAAGCAAGAGCGTGCTTCTTTCTCTAAATCAGAGTGTGTTTCATGGATGAGAACTGTCCTGTGTGTTTCCCTTCAGAAATGGAGTTAAATCCCAGGCTCTGTGTCTTCCTACAAGCAAGACTTTGTTACAGGTAAATGCAGTCACTTTTCAGCTCAAACGAAGCTAGATTGTTCACTAAGATTACACGTTTCTTGCTCTTAACTGAAAAGCATTGGATGTTAGACGGCCTGTGGTTTGTATCAGTTTCCTAAGCGGAGTTGAACTGGATATGTTCCGTATGTGTAGGAAACACAGTCCTTTTTTTCTGAGGACTCTCACGTTCTTGCTGAATTAGAGACTCTAGAAAGCAAGAGTGTGCTTCTTCCTCTAAAGCAGAGTGTGTTTCATGGATGAGAACTGTGCTGTGTGTTTCCCTTCAGAAATGGAATTAAATCCCAGGCTCTGTGTCTTCAAACAAGCAAGACTTCATTTCAGGTAAACGCAGTCACTTTTCAGCTCAAACGAAGCTACATAGTTCACGAAGATCACACATTTCTCGCTCTTAACTGAAAAGCGTTGAATCTGAGATGGCCTGTGGTTTGTATCAGTTTCCTAAGTGGAGTTGAACTAGATATGTTCTGTATGTGTAAGAAACACAGTTCTTTTTTTCTGAGCACACTCACGTTTCTTGCTGTATTAGAGACTCTAGAAAGCAAGAGCGTGCTTCTTTCTCTAAAGCAGAGTGTGTTTCATGGATGAGAACTGTGCTGTGTGTTTCCCTTCAGAAATGGAGTTAAATCTCAGACTCTGTGTCTTTCTACGAGCAAGACTTCGTTTCAGGAAAACGCAGTCACTTTTCAGCTCAAACGAAGCTACATCGTTCACAAAGAATACACGTTTCTCGCTCTTAACTGAAAAGCGTTGGATGTTAGACGGCCTGTGTTTTGTATCAGTTTCCTAAGCGGAGTTGAACTAGATATGTTTCGTATGTGTAGGGAACACAATTCTTTTGTTCTGAGTACACACACTTTTCTTGCTGTATTAGAGACTCTAGAAAGCAAGAGCGTGCTTCTTTCTCTAAAGCAGAGTGTGTTTCATGGATGAGAACTGTGCTGTGTGTTTCCCTTCAGAAATGGAGTTAAATCCCAGGCTCTGTGTCTTCCTACAATCAAGACTTCGTTTCAGGTAAACGCAGTCACTTTTCAGCTCAAAGGAAGCTACATCGTTCACGAAGATCACAAGTTTCTCGCTCTTAACTGAAAACCGTAGGATGTTAGACGGCCTGTGGTTTGTATCAGTTTCCTAAGCGGAGTTGAACTGGATATGTTCCGTATGTGTAGGAAACACAGTCCTTTTTTTCTGAGGACACTCACGTTTTTGCTGTATTAGAGACTCTAGAAAGCAATTGCGTGCATCTTCCTCTAAAGCAGAGTGTGTTTCATGGATGAGAACTGTGCTGTGTGTTTCCCTTCAGAAATGGAGTTAAATCCCAGGCTCTGTGTCTTCAAACAAGCAAGACTTCATTTCAGGTAAACGCAGTCACTTTTCAGCTCAAACGAAGCTACCTAGTTCACGAAGATCACACATTTCTCGCTCTTAATTGAAAGGCATTGGATGTTAGACGGCCTGTGGTTTGTATCAGTTTCCTAAGCGGAGTTGAACTAGATATGTTCCGTATGTGTAGGAAACACAGTTCTTTTGTTCTGAGTACACTCACGTTTCTTGCTGTATTAGAGACTCTAGAAAGCAAGAGCGTGCTTCTTTCTCTAAAGCAGAGTGTGTTTCATGGATGAGAACTGTGCTGTGTGTTTCCCTTCAGAAATGGAGTTAAATCCCAGGCTCTGTGTCTTCCTACAAGCAAGACTTTGTTTCAGGTAAACGCAGTCACTTTTCAGCTCAAACGAAGCTACATCGTTCACGAAGATCACAAGTTTCTCGCACTTAACTGAAAAGCGTTGGATGTTAGACGGCCTGTGGTTTGTATCAGTTTCCTAAGCGGAGTTGAACTGGATATGTTCCGTATGTGTAGGAAACACAGTCCTTTTTTTCTGAGGACACTCACGTTCTTGCTGTATTAGAGACTCTAGAAATCAAGAGCGTGCATCTTCCTCTAAAGCAGAGTGTGTTTCATGATGAGAACTGTGCTGTGTGTTTCCCTTCAGAAATGGAGTTAAATCCCAGGCTCTGTGTCTTCAAACAAGCAAGACTTCATTTCAGGTAAACGCAGTCACTTTTCAGCTCAAACGAAGCTTCATCGTTCACGAAGATCACACATTTCTCGCTCTTAACTGAAAAGCGTTGGATCTGAGACGGCCTGTGGTTTGTATCAGTTTCCTAAGCGGAGTTGAACTAGATATGTTCTGTATGTGTAGGAAACACAGTTCTTTTGTTCTGAGCACACTCACGTTTCTTGCTGTATTAGAGACTCTAGAAAGCAAGAGCGTGCTTCTTTCTCTAAAGCAGAGTGTGTTTCATGGATGAGAACTGTGCTGTGTGTTTCCCTTCAGAAATGGAGTTAAATCCCAGGCTCTGTGTCTTCCTACAAGCAAGACTTCGTTTCAGGTAAACGCAGTCAATTTTCAGCTCAAACGAAGCTACATGGTTCACAAAGATCACAAGTTTCTCGCTCTTAACTGAAAAGCATTGGATGTTAGACGGCCTGTGGTTTGTATCAGTTTCCTAAGCGGAGTTGAACTAGATATGTTCCGTATGTGTAGGAAACACAGTTCTTTTGTTCTGAGCACACTCACGTTTCTTGGTGTATTAGAGACTCTAGAAAGCAAGAGTGTACTTCTTTGTCTAAAGCAGAGTGTGTTTCATGGATGAGAACTGTGCTGTGTGTTTCCCTTCAGAAATGGAGATAAATCCCAGGCTCTGTGTCTTCCTACAAGCAAGACTTCGTTTCAGATAAACACAGTCACATTCAGCTCAAACGAAGCTACATCGTTCATGAAGATGACACATTTCTCGCTCTTAATTGAAAAGCATTGGATGTTAGACGGCCTGTGGTTTGTATCAGTTTCCTAAGCGGAGTTGAACTAGATATGTTTCGTATGTGTAGGAAACACAATTCTTTTGTTCTGAGTACACACACTTTGATTGCTGTATTAGAGACTCTAGAAAGCAAGAGCGTGCTTCTTTCTCTAAAGCAGAGTGTGTTTCATGGATGAGAACTGTGCTGTGTGTTTCCCTTCAGAAAAGGAGTTAAATCCCAGGCTCTGTGTCTTCCTACAATCAAGACTTCGTTTCAGGTAAACGCAGTCACTTTTCAGCTCAAAGGAAGCTACATCGTTCACGAAGATCACAAGTTTCTCGCTCTTAACTGAAAACCGTAGGATGTTAGACGGCCTGTGGTTTGTATCAGTTTCCTAAGCGGAGTTGAACTGGATATGTTCCGTATGTGTAGGAAACACAGTCCTTTTTTTCTGAGGACACTCACGTTTTTGCTGTATTAGAGACTCTAGAAAGCAATTGCGTGCATCTTCCTCTAAAGCAGAGTGTGTTTCATGGATGAGAACTGTGCTGTGTGTTTCCCTTCAGAAATGGAGTTAAATCCCAGGCTCTGTGTCTTCAAACAAGCAAGACTTCATTTCAGGTAAACGCAGTCACTTTTCAGCTCAAACGAAGCTACCTAGTTCACGAAGATCACACATTTCTCGCTCTTAATTGAAAGGCATTGGATGTTAGACGGCCTGTGGTTTGTATCAGTTTCCTAAGCGGAGTTGAACTAGATATGTTCCGTATGTGTAGGAAACACAGTTCTTTTGTTCTGAGTACACTCACGTTTCTTGCTGTATTAGAGACTCTAGAAAGCAAGAGCGTGCTTCTTTCTCTAAAGCGGAGTGTGTTTCATGGATGAGAACTGTGCTGTGTGTTTCCCTTCAGAAATGGAGTTAAATCCCAGGCTCTGTGTCTTCCTACAAGCAAGACTTTGTTTCCGGTAAACGCAGTCAATTTTCAGGTCAAACGAAGCTACATGGTTCACAAAGATCACAAGTTTCTCGCTCTTCACTGAAAAGCATTGGATGTTAGACGGCCTGTGGTTTGTATCAGTTTCCTAAGCGGAGTTGAACTAGATATGTTCCGTATGTGTAGGAAACACACTTCTTTTGTTCTGAGTACACTCACGTTTCTTGCTGTATTAGAGACTCTAGAAAGCAAGAGCGTGCTTCTTTCTCTAAAGCAGAGTGTGTTTCATGGATGAGAACTGTGCTGTGTGTTTCCCTTCAGAAATGGAGATATATCCCAAGCTCTGTGTCTTCCTACAAGCAAGACTTCGTTTCAGGTAAACGCAGTCACTTTTCAGCTCAAAGGAAGCTACATCGTTCACGAAGATCACAAGTTTCTCGCACTTAACTGAAAAGCGTTGGATGTTAGACGGCCTGTGGTTTGTATCAGTTTCCTAAGCGGAGTTGAACTGGATATGTTCCGTATGTGTAGGAAACACAGTCCTTTTTTTCTGAGGACACTCACGTTCTTGCTGTATTAGAGACTCTAGAAATCAAGAGCGTGCATCTTCCTCTAAAGCAGAGTGTGTTTCATGATGAGAACTGTGCTGTGTGTTTCCCTTCAGAAATGGAGTTAAATCCCAGGCTCTGTGTCTTCAAACAAGCAAGACTTCATTTCAGGTAAACGCAGTCACATTTCAGCTCAAACGAAGCTTCATAGTTCACGAAGATCACACATTTCTCGCTCTTAACTGAAAAGCGTTGGATCTGAGACGGCCTGTGGTTTGTATCAGTTTCCTAAGCGGAGTTGAACTAGATATGTTCTGTATGTGTAGGAAACACAGTTCTTTTGTTCTGAGCACACTCACGTTTCTTGCTGTATTAGAGACTCTAGAAAGCAAGAGCGTGCTTCTTTCTCTAAAGCAGAGTGTGTTTCATGGATGAGAACTGTGCTGTGTGTTTCCCTTCAGAAATGGAGTTAAATCCCAGGCTCTGTGTCTTCCTACAAGCAAGACTTCGTTTCAGGTAAACGCAGTCAATTTTCAGCTCAAACGAAGCTACATGGTTCACAAAGATCACAAGTTTCTCGCTCTTAACTGAAAAGCATTGGATGTTAGACGGCCTGTGGTTTGTATCAGTTTCCTAAGCGGAGTTGAACTAGATATGTTCCGTATGTGTAGGAAACACAGTTCTTTTGTTCTGAGCACACTCACGTTTCTTGGTGTATTAGAGACTCTAGAAAGCAAGAGTGTACTTCTTTGTCTAAAGCAGAGTGTGTTTCATGGATGAGAACTGTGCTGTGTGTTTCCCTTCAGAAATGGAGATAAATCCCAGGCTCTGTGTCTTCCTACAAGCAAGACTTCGTTTCAGATAAACACAGTCACATTCAGCTCAAACGAAGCTACATCGTTCATGAAGATGACACATTTCTCGCTCTTAATTGAAAAGCATTGGATGTTAGACGGCCTGTGGTTTGTATCAGTTTCCTAAGCGGAGTTGAACTAGATATGTTTCGTATGTGTAGGAAACACAATTCTTTTGTTCTGAGTACACACACTTTGATTGCTGTATTAGAGACTCTAGAAAGCAAGAGCGTGCTTCTTTCTCTAAAGCAGAGTGTGTTTCATGGATGAGAACTGTGCTGTGTGTTTCCCTTCAGAAAAGGAGTTAAATCCCAGGCTCTGTGTCTTCCTACAATCAAGACTTCGTTTCAGGTAAACGCAGTCACTTTTCAGCTCAAAGGAAGCTACATCGTTCACGAAGATCACAAGTTTCTCGCTCTTAACTGAAAACCGTAGGATGTTAGACGGCCTGTGGTTTGTATCAGTTTCCTAAGCGGAGTTGAACTGGATATGTTCCGTATGTGTAGGAAACACAGTCCTTTTTTTCTGAGGACACTCACGTTTTTGCTGTATTAGAGACTCTAGAAAGCAATTGCGTGCATCTTCCTCTAAAGCAGAGTGTGTTTCATGGATGAGAACTGTGCTGTGTGTTTCCCTTCAGAAATGGAGTTAAATCCCAGGCTCTGTGTCTTCAAACAAGCAAGACTTCATTTCAGGTAAACGCAGTCACTTTTCAGCTCAAACGAAGCTACCTAGTTCACGAAGATCACACATTTCTCGCTCTTAATTGAAAGGCATTGGATGTTAGACGGCCTGTGGTTTGTATCAGTTTCCTAAGCGGAGTTGAACTAGATATGTTCCGTATGTGTAGGAAACACAGTTCTTTTGTTCTGAGTACACTCACGTTTCTTGCTGTATTAGAGACTCTAGAAAGCAAGAGCGTGCTTCTTTCTCTAAAGCGGAGTGTGTTTCATGGATGAGAACTGTGCTGTGTGTTTCCCTTCAGAAATGGAGTTAAATCCCAGGCTCTGTGTCTTCCTACAAGCAAGACTTTGTTTCCGGTAAACGCAGTCAATTTTCAGGTCAAACGAAGCTACATGGTTCACAAAGATCACAAGTTTCTCGCTCTTCACTGAAAAGCATTGGATGTTAGACGGCCTGTGGTTTGTATCAGTTTCCTAAGCGGAGTTGAACTAGATATGTTCCGTATGTGTAGGAAACACACTTCTTTTGTTCTGAGTACACTCACGTTTCTTGCTGTATTAGAGACTCTAGAAAGCAAGAGCGTGCTTCTTTCTCTAAAGCAGAGTGTGTTTCATGGATGAGAACTGTGCTGTGTGTTTCCCTTCAGAAATGGAGATATATCCCAAGCTCTGTGTCTTCCTACAAGCAAGACTTCGTTTCAGGTAAACGCAGTCACTTTTCAGCTCAAAGGAAGCTACATCGTTCACGAAGATCACAAGTTTCTCGCACTTAACTGAAAAGCGTTGGATGTTAGACGGCCTGTGGTTTGTATCAGTTTCCTAAGCGGAGTTGAACTGGATATGTTCCGTATGTGTAGGAAACACAGTCCTTTTTTTCTGAGGACACTCACGTTCTTGCTGTATTAGAGACTCTAGAAATCAAGAGCGTGCATCTTCCTCTAAAGCAGAGTGTGTTTCATGATGAGAACTGTGCTGTGTGTTTCCCTTCAGAAATGGAGTTAAATCCCAGGCTCTGTGTCTTCAAACAAGCAAGACTTCATTTCAGGTAAACGCAGTCACATTTCAGCTCAAACGAAGCTTCATAGTTCACGAAGATCACACATTTCTCGCTCTTAACTGAAAAGCGTTGGATCTGAGACGGCCTGTGGTTTGTATCAGTTTCCTAAGCGGAGTTGAACTAGATATGTTCTGTATGTGTAGGAAACACAGTTCTTTTGTTCTGAGCACACTCACGTTTCTTGCTGTATTAGAGACTCTAGAAAGCAAGAGCGTGCTTCTTTCTCTAAAGCAGAGTGTGTTTCATGGATGAGAACTGTGCTGTGTGTTTCCCTTCAGAAATGGAGTTAAATCCCAGGCTCTGTGTCTTCCTACAAGCAAGACTTCGTTTCAGGTAAACGCAGTCAATTTTCAGCTCAAACGAAGCTACATGGTTCACAAAGATCACAAGTTTCTCGCTCTTAACTGAAAAGCATTGGATGTTAGACGGCCTGTGGTTTGTATCAGTTTCCTAAGCGGAGTTGAACTAGATATGTTCCGTATGTGTAGGAAACACAGTTCTTTTGTTCTGAGCACACTCACGTTTCTTGGTGTATTAGAGACTCTAGAAAGCAAGAGTGTACTTCTTTGTCTAAAGCAGAGTGTGTTTCATGGATGAGAACTGTGCTGTGTGTTTCCCTTCAGAAATGGAGTTAAATCCCAGGCTCTGTGTCTTCCTACAAGCAAGACTTCGTTTCAGGTAAACGCAGTCAATTTTCAGCTCAAACGAAGCTACATGGTTCACAAAGATCACAAGTTTCTCGCTCTTAACTGAAAAGCATTGGATGTTAGACGGCCTGTGGTTTGTATCAGTTTCCTAAGCGGAGTTGAACTAGATATGTTCCCTATGTGTAGGAAACACAGTTCTTTTGTTCTGAGCACACTCACGTTTCTTGCTGTATTACAGACTCTAGAAAGCAAGAGTGTGCTTCTTTCTCTAAAGCAGAGTGTGTTTCATGGATGAGAACTGTGCTGTGTGTTTCCCTTCAGAAATGGGGTTAAATCCCAGGCTCTGTGTCTTCCTACAAGCAAGACTTCGTTTCAGGTAAACGCAGTCAATTTTCAGCTCAAAGGAAGCAACCTAGTTCACGAAGATCACACATTTCTTGCTCTTAACTGAAAAGCATTGGATCTGAGACGGCCTGTGGTTTGTATCAGTTTCCTAAGCGGAGTTGAACTAGATATGTTCTGTATGTGTAGGAAACACAGTTCTTTTGTTCTGAGCACACTCACGTTTCTTGCTGCATTAGAGACTCTAGAAAGCAAGAGTGTGCTTCTTTGTCTAAAGCAGAGTGTGTTTCATGGATGAGAACTGTGCTGTGTGTTTCCCTTCAGAAATGGAGATAAATCCCAGGCTCTGTGTCTTCCTACAAGCAAGACTTCGTTTCAGGTAAACACAGTCACATTCAGCTCAAACGAAGCTACATTGTCCATGAAGATCACACATTTCTCGCTCTTAATTGAAAGGCATTGGATGTTAGACGGCCTGTGGTTTGTATCAGTTTCCTAAGCAGAGTTGAACTAGATATGTTCCGTATGTGTAGGAAACACACTTCTTTTGTTCTGAGTACACTCACGTTTCTTGCTGTATTAGAGACTCTAGAAAGCAAGAGCGTGCTTCTTTCTCTAAAGCAGAGTGTGTTTCATGGATGAGAACTGTGCTGTGTGTTTCCCTTCAGAAATGGAGTTAAATCCCAGGCTCTGTGTCTTCCTACAAGCAAGACTTTGTTTCAGGTAAACGCAGTCACTTTTCAGCTCAAACGAAGCTACATCGTTCACGAAGATCACAAGTTTCTCGCACTTAACTGAAAAGCGTTGGATGTTAGACGGCCTGTGGTTTGTATCAGTTTCCTAAGCGGAGTTGAACTGGATATGTTCCGTATGTGTAGGAAACACAGTCCTTTTTTTCTGAGGACACTCACGTTCTTGCTGTATTAGAGACTCTAGAAATCAAGAGCGTGCATCTTCCTCTAAAGCAGAGTGTGTTTCATGATGAGAACTGTGCTGTGTGTTTCCCTTCAGAAATTGAGTTAAATCCCAGGCTCTGTGTCTTCAAACAAGCAAGACTTCATTTCAGGTATATGCAGTCAGTTTTCAGCTCAAACGAAGCTACCTAGTTCACGAAGATCACACATTTCTCGATCTTAACTGAAAAGCATTGGATGTTAGACGGCCTGTGGTTTGTATCAGTTTCCTAAGCGGAGTTGAACTAGATATGTTCCGTATGTGTAGGAAACACAGTTCTTTTGTTCTGAGCACACTCACGTTTCTTGCTGTATTAGAGACTCTAGAAAGCAAGAGTGTGCTTCTTTGTCTAAAGCAGAGTGTGTTTCATGGATGAGAACTGTGCTGTGTGTTTCCCTTCAGAAATGGAGATAAATCCCAGGCTCTGTCTCTTCCTATAAGCAAGACTTCGTTTCAGGTAAACACAGTCACATTCAGCTCAAAGGAAGCTACATCGTTCATGAAGATCACACATTTCTCGCTCTTAATTGAAAGGCATTGGATGTTAGACGGCCTGTGGTTTGTATCAGTTTCCTAAGCGGAGTTGAACTAGATATGTTACGTATGTGTAGGAAACACAGTTCTTTTGTTCTGAGTACACTCACGTTTCTTGCTGTATTAGAGACTCTAGAAAGCAAGAGCGTGCTTCTTTCTCTAAAGCAGAGTGTGTTTCATGGATGAGAACTGTGCTGTGTGTTTCCCTTCAGAAATGGAGATAAATCCCAAGCTCTGTGTCTTCCTACAAGCAAGACTTCGTTTCTGGTAAACGCAGTCACTTTTCAGCTCAAACGAAGCTACATCGTTCACGAAGATCACAAGTTTCTCGCACTTAACTGAAAAGCGTTGGATGTTAGACGGCCTGTGGTTTGTATCAGTTTCCTAAGCGGAGTTGAACTGGATATGTTCCGTATGTGTAGGAAACACAGTCCTTTTTTTCTGAGGACACTCACGTTCCTGCTGTATTAGAGACTCTAGAAATAAAGAGCGTGCATCTTCCTCTAAAGCAGAGTGTGTTTCATGATGAGAACTGTGCTGTGTGTTTCCCTTCAGAAATTGAGTTAAATCCCAGGCTCTGTGTCTTCAAACAAGCAAGACTTCATTTCAGGTAAACGCAGTCACTTTTCAGCTCAAACGAAGCTACCTAGTTCACGAAGATCACACATTTCTCGCTCTTAACTGAAAAGCGTTGGATCTGAGACGGCCTGTGGTTTGTATCAGTTTCCTAAGCGGAGTTGAACTAGATATGTTCTGTATGTGTAGGAAACACAGTTCTTTTGTTCTGAGCACACTCACGTTTCTTGCTGTATTAGAGACTCTAGAAAGCAAGTGCGTGCTTCTTTCTCTAAAGCAGAGTGTGTTTCATGGATGAGAACTGTGCTGTGTGTTTCCCTTCAGAAATGGAGTTAAATCCCAGGCTCTGTGTCTTCCTACAAGCAAGACTTCATTTCACGTAAACGCAGTCAATTTTCAGCTCAAACGAAGCTACATGGTTCACAAAGATCACAAGTTTCTCGCTCTTAACTGAAAAGCATTGGATGTTAGACGGCCTGTGGTTTGTATCAGTTTCCTAAGCGGAGTTGAACAAGATATGTTCCGTATGTGTAGGAAACACAGTTCTTTTGTTCTGAGCACACTCACGTTTCTTGGTGTATTAGAGACTCTAGAAAGCAAGAGTGTACTTCTTTGTCTAAAGCAGAGTGTGTTTCATGGATGAGAACTGTGCTGTGTGTTTCCCTTCAGAAATGGAGATAAATCCCAGGCTTTGTGTCTTCCTACAAGCAAGACTTCGTTTCAGATAAACACAGTCACATTCAGCTCAAACGAAGCTACATCGTTCATGAAGATGACACATTTCTCGCTCTTAATTGAAAAGCATTGGATGTTAGACGGCCAGTGGTTTGTATCAGTTTCCTAAGCGGAGTTGAACTAGATATGTTTCGTATGTGTAGGAAACACAGTTCTTTTGTTCTGAGTACACTCACTTTTCTTGCTGTATTAGAGACTCTAGAAAGCAAGAGCGTGCTTCTTTCTCTAAATCAGAGTGTGTTTCATGGATGAGAACTGTCCTGTGTGTTTCCCTTCAGAAATGGAGTTAAATCCCAGGCTCTGTGTCTTCCTACAAGCAAGACTTTGTTACAGGTAAATGCAGTCACTTTTCAGCTCAAACGAAGCTAGATTGTTCACTAAGATTACACGTTTCTTGCTCTTAACTGAAAAGCATTGGATGTTAGACGGCCTGTGGTTTGTATCAGTTTCCTAAGCGGAGTTGAACTGGATATGTTCCGTATGTGTAGGAAACACAGTCCTTTTTTTCTGAGGACTCTCACGTTCTTGCTGAATTAGAGACTCTAGAAAGCAAGAGTGTGCTTCTTCCTCTAAAGCAGAGTGTGTTTCATGGATGAGAACTGTGCTGTGTGTTTCCCTTCAGAAATGGAATTAAATCCCAGGCTCTGTGTCTTCAAACAAGCAAGACTTCATTTCAGGTAAACGCAGTCACTTTTCAGCTCAAACGAAGCTACATAGTTCACGAAGATCACACATTTCTCGCTCTTAACTGAAAAGCGTTGAATCTGAGATGGCCTGTGGTTTGTATCAGTTTCCTAAGTGGAGTTGAACTAGATATGTTCTGTATGTGTAAGAAACACAGTTCTTTTTTTCTGAGCACACTCACGTTTCTTGCTGTATTAGAGACTCTAGAAAGCAAGAGCGTGCTTCTTTCTCTAAAGCAGAGTGTGTTTCATGGATGAGAACTGTGCTGTGTGTTTCCCTTCAGAAATGGAGTTAAATCTCAGACTCTGTGTCTTTCTACGAGCAAGACTTCGTTTCAGGAAAACGCAGTCACTTTTCAGCTCAAACGAAGCTACATCGTTCACAAAGAATACACGTTTCTCGCTCTTAACTGAAAAGCGTTGGATGTTAGACGGCCTGTGTTTTGTATCAGTTTCCTAAGCGGAGTTGAACTAGATATGTTTCGTATGTGTAGGGAACACAATTCTTTTGTTCTGAGTACACACACTTTTCTTGCTGTATTAGAGACTCTAGAAAGCAAGAGCGTGCTTCTTTCTCTAAAGCAGAGTGTGTTTCATGGATGAGAACTGTGCTGTGTGTTTCCCTTCAGAAATGGAGTTAAATCCCAGGCTCTGTGTCTTCCTACAATCAAGACTTCGTTTCAGGTAAACGCAGTCACTTTTCAGCTCAAAGGAAGCTACATCGTTCACGAAGATCACAAGTTTCTCGCTCTTAACTGAAAACCGTAGGATGTTAGACGGCCTGTGGTTTGTATCAGTTTCCTAAGCGGAGTTGAACTGGATATGTTCCGTATGTGTAGGAAACACAGTCCTTTTTTTCTGAGGACACTCACGTTTTTGCTGTATTAGAGACTCTAGAAAGCAATTGCGTGCATCTTCCTCTAAAGCAGAGTGTGTTTCATGGATGAGAACTGTGCTGTGTGTTTCCCTTCAGAAATGGAGTTAAATCCCAGGCTCTGTGTCTTCAAACAAGCAAGACTTCATTTCAGGTAAACGCAGTCACTTTTCAGCTCAAACGAAGCTACCTAGTTCACGAAGATCACACATTTCTCGCTCTTAATTGAAAGGCATTGGATGTTAGACGGCCTGTGGTTTGTATCAGTTTCCTAAGCGGAGTTGAACTAGATATGTTCCGTATGTGTAGGAAACACAGTTCTTTTGTTCTGAGTACACTCACGTTTCTTGCTGTATTAGAGACTCTAGAAAGCAAGAGCGTGCTTCTTTCTCTAAAGCAGAGTGTGTTTCATGGATGAGAACTGTGCTGTGTGTTTCCCTTCAGAAATGGAGTTAAATCCCAGGCTCTGTGTCTTCCTACAAGCAAGACTTTGTTTCAGGTAAACGCAGTCACTTTTCAGCTCAAACGAAGCTACATCGTTCACGAAGATCACAAGTTTCTCGCACTTAACTGAAAAGCGTTGGATGTTAGACGGCCTGTGGTTTGTATCAGTTTCCTAAGCGGAGTTGAACTGGATATGTTCCGTATGTGTAGGAAACACAGTCCTTTTTTTCTGAGGACACTCACGTTCTTGCTGTATTAGAGACTCTAGAAATCAAGAGCGTGCATCTTCCTCTAAAGCAGAGTGTGTTTCATGATGAGAACTGTGCTGTGTGTTTCCCTTCAGAAATGGAGTTAAATCCCAGGCTCTGTGTCTTCAAACAAGCAAGACTTCATTTCAGGTAAACGCAGTCACTTTTCAGCTCAAACGAAGCTTCATCGTTCACGAAGATCACACATTTCTCGCTCTTAACTGAAAAGCGTTGGATCTGAGACGGCCTGTGGTTTGTATCAGTTTCCTAAGCGGAGTTGAACTAGATATGTTCTGTATGTGTAGGAAACACAGTTCTTTTGTTCTGAGCACACTCACGTTTCTTGCTGTATTAGAGACTCTAGAAAGCAAGAGCGTGCTTCTTTCTCTAAAGCAGAGTGTGTTTCATGGATGAGAACTGTGCTGTGTGTTTCCCTTCAGAAATGGAGTTAAATCCCAGGCTCTGTGTCTTCCTACAAGCAAGACTTCGTTTCAGGTAAACGCAGTCAATTTTCAGCTCAAACGAAGCTACATGGTTCACAAAGATCACAAGTTTCTCGCTCTTAACTGAAAAGCATTGGATGTTAGACGGCCTGTGGTTTGTATCAGTTTCCTAAGCGGAGTTGAACTAGATATGTTCCGTATGTGTAGGAAACACAGTTCTTTTGTTCTGAGCACACTCACGTTTCTTGGTGTATTAGAGACTCTAGAAAGCAAGAGTGTACTTCTTTGTCTAAAGCAGAGTGTGTTTCATGGATGAGAACTGTGCTGTGTGTTTCCCTTCAGAAATGGAGATAAATCCCAGGCTCTGTGTCTTCCTACAAGCAAGACTTCGTTTCAGATAAACACAGTCACATTCAGCTCAAACGAAGCTACATCGTTCATGAAGATGACACATTTCTCGCTCTTAATTGAAAAGCATTGGATGTTAGACGGCCTGTGGTTTGTATCAGTTTCCTAAGCGGAGTTGAACTAGATATGTTTCGTATGTGTAGGAAACACAATTCTTTTGTTCTGAGTACACACACTTTGATTGCTGTATTAGAGACTCTAGAAAGCAAGAGCGTGCTTCTTTCTCTAAAGCAGAGTGTGTTTCATGGATGAGAACTGTGCTGTGTGTTTCCCTTCAGAAAAGGAGTTAAATCCCAGGCTCTGTGTCTTCCTACAATCAAGACTTCGTTTCAGGTAAACGCAGTCACTTTTCAGCTCAAAGGAAGCTACATCGTTCACGAAGATCACAAGTTTCTCGCTCTTAACTGAAAACCGTAGGATGTTAGACGGCCTGTGGTTTGTATCAGTTTCCTAAGCGGAGTTGAACTGGATATGTTCCGTATGTGTAGGAAACACAGTCCTTTTTTTCTGAGGACACTCACGTTTTTGCTGTATTAGAGACTCTAGAAAGCAATTGCGTGCATCTTCCTCTAAAGCAGAGTGTGTTTCATGGATGAGAACTGTGCTGTGTGTTTCCCTTCAGAAATGGAGTTAAATCCCAGGCTCTGTGTCTTCAAACAAGCAAGACTTCATTTCAGGTAAACGCAGTCACTTTTCAGCTCAAACGAAGCTACCTAGTTCACGAAGATCACACATTTCTCGCTCTTAATTGAAAGGCATTGGATGTTAGACGGCCTGTGGTTTGTATCAGTTTCCTAAGCGGAGTTGAACTAGATATGTTCCGTATGTGTAGGAAACACAGTTCTTTTGTTCTGAGTACACTCACGTTTCTTGCTGTATTAGAGACTCTAGAAAGCAAGAGCGTGCTTCTTTCTCTAAAGCGGAGTGTGTTTCATGGATGAGAACTGTGCTGTGTGTTTCCCTTCAGAAATGGAGTTAAATCCCAGGCTCTGTGTCTTCCTACAAGCAAGACTTTGTTTCCGGTAAACGCAGTCAATTTTCAGGTCAAACGAAGCTACATGGTTCACAAAGATCACAAGTTTCTCGCTCTTCACTGAAAAGCATTGGATGTTAGACGGCCTGTGGTTTGTATCAGTTTCCTAAGCGGAGTTGAACTAGATATGTTCCGTATGTGTAGGAAACACACTTCTTTTGTTCTGAGTACACTCACGTTTCTTGCTGTATTAGAGACTCTAGAAAGCAAGAGCGTGCTTCTTTCTCTAAAGCAGAGTGTGTTTCATGGATGAGAACTGTGCTGTGTGTTTCCCTTCAGAAATGGAGATATATCCCAAGCTCTGTGTCTTCCTACAAGCAAGACTTCGTTTCAGGTAAACGCAGTCACTTTTCAGCTCAAAGGAAGCTACATCGTTCACGAAGATCACAAGTTTCTCGCACTTAACTGAAAAGCGTTGGATGTTAGACGGCCTGTGGTTTGTATCAGTTTCCTAAGCGGAGTTGAACTGGATATGTTCCGTATGTGTAGGAAACACAGTCCTTTTTTTCTGAGGACACTCACGTTCTTGCTGTATTAGAGACTCTAGAAATCAAGAGCGTGCATCTTCCTCTAAAGCAGAGTGTGTTTCATGATGAGAACTGTGCTGTGTGTTTCCCTTCAGAAATGGAGTTAAATCCCAGGCTCTGTGTCTTCAAACAAGCAAGACTTCATTTCAGGTAAACGCAGTCACATTTCAGCTCAAACGAAGCTTCATAGTTCACGAAGATCACACATTTCTCGCTCTTAACTGAAAAGCGTTGGATCTGAGACGGCCTGTGGTTTGTATCAGTTTCCTAAGCGGAGTTGAACTAGATATGTTCTGTATGTGTAGGAAACACAGTTCTTTTGTTCTGAGCACACTCACGTTTCTTGCTGTATTAGAGACTCTAGAAAGCAAGAGCGTGCTTCTTTCTCTAAAGCAGAGTGTGTTTCATGGATGAGAACTGTGCTGTGTGTTTCCCTTCAGAAATGGAGTTAAATCCCAGGCTCTGTGTCTTCCTACAAGCAAGACTTCGTTTCAGGTAAACGCAGTCAATTTTCAGCTCAAACGAAGCTACATGGTTCACAAAGATCACAAGTTTCTCGCTCTTAACTGAAAAGCATTGGATGTTAGACGGCCTGTGGTTTGTATCAGTTTCCTAAGCGGAGTTGAACTAGATATGTTCCGTATGTGTAGGAAACACAGTTCTTTTGTTCTGAGCACACTCACGTTTCTTGGTGTATTAGAGACTCTAGAAAGCAAGAGTGTACTTCTTTGTCTAAAGCAGAGTGTGTTTCATGGATGAGAACTGTGCTGTGTGTTTCCCTTCAGAAATGGAGATAAATCCCAGGCTCTGTGTCTTCCTACAAGCAAGACTTCGTTTCAGATAAACACAGTCACATTCAGCTCAAACGAAGCTACATCGTTCATGAAGATGACACATTTCTCGCTCTTAATTGAAAAGCATTGGATGTTAGACGGCCTGTGGTTTGTATCAGTTTCCTAAGCGGAGTTGAACTAGATATGTTTCGTATGTGTAGGAAACACAATTCTTTTGTTCTGAGTACACACACTTTGATTGCTGTATTAGAGACTCTAGAAAGCAAGAGCGTGCTTCTTTCTCTAAAGCAGAGTGTGTTTCATGGATGAGAACTGTGCTGTGTGTTTCCCTTCAGAAAAGGAGTTAAATCCCAGGCTCTGTGTCTTCCTACAATCAAGACTTCGTTTCAGGTAAACGCAGTCACTTTTCAGCTCAAAGGAAGCTACATCGTTCACGAAGATCACAAGTTTCTCGCTCTTAACTGAAAACCGTAGGATGTTAGACGGCCTGTGGTTTGTATCAGTTTCCTAAGCGGAGTTGAACTGGATATGTTCCGTATGTGTAGGAAACACAGTCCTTTTTTTCTGAGGACACTCACGTTTTTGCTGTATTAGAGACTCTAGAAAGCAATTGCGTGCATCTTCCTCTAAAGCAGAGTGTGTTTCATGGATGAGAACTGTGCTGTGTGTTTCCCTTCAGAAATGGAGTTAAATCCCAGGCTCTGTGTCTTCAAACAAGCAAGACTTCATTTCAGGTAAACGCAGTCACTTTTCAGCTCAAACGAAGCTACCTAGTTCACGAAGATCACACATTTCTCGCTCTTAATTGAAAGGCATTGGATGTTAGACGGCCTGTGGTTTGTATCAGTTTCCTAAGCGGAGTTGAACTAGATATGTTCCGTATGTGTAGGAAACACAGTTCTTTTGTTCTGAGTACACTCACGTTTCTTGCTGTATTAGAGACTCTAGAAAGCAAGAGCGTGCTTCTTTCTCTAAAGCGGAGTGTGTTTCATGGATGAGAACTGTGCTGTGTGTTTCCCTTCAGAAATGGAGTTAAATCCCAGGCTCTGTGTCTTCCTACAAGCAAGACTTTGTTTCCGGTAAACGCAGTCAATTTTCAGGTCAAACGAAGCTACATGGTTCACAAAGATCACAAGTTTCTCGCTCTTCACTGAAAAGCATTGGATGTTAGACGGCCTGTGGTTTGTATCAGTTTCCTAAGCGGAGTTGAACTAGATATGTTCCGTATGTGTAGGAAACACACTTCTTTTGTTCTGAGTACACTCACGTTTCTTGCTGTATTAGAGACTCTAGAAAGCAAGAGCGTGCTTCTTTCTCTAAAGCAGAGTGTGTTTCATGGATGAGAACTGTGCTGTGTGTTTCCCTTCAGAAATGGAGATATATCCCAAGCTCTGTGTCTTCCTACAAGCAAGACTTCGTTTCAGGTAAACGCAGTCACTTTTCAGCTCAAAGGAAGCTACATCGTTCACGAAGATCACAAGTTTCTCGCACTTAACTGAAAAGCGTTGGATGTTAGACGGCCTGTGGTTTGTATCAGTTTCCTAAGCGGAGTTGAACTGGATATGTTCCGTATGTGTAGGAAACACAGTCCTTTTTTTCTGAGGACACTCACGTTCTTGCTGTATTAGAGACTCTAGAAATCAAGAGCGTGCATCTTCCTCTAAAGCAGAGTGTGTTTCATGATGAGAACTGTGCTGTGTGTTTCCCTTCAGAAATGGAGTTAAATCCCAGGCTCTGTGTCTTCAAACAAGCAAGACTTCATTTCAGGTAAACGCAGTCACATTTCAGCTCAAACGAAGCTTCATAGTTCACGAAGATCACACATTTCTCGCTCTTAACTGAAAAGCGTTGGATCTGAGACGGCCTGTGGTTTGTATCAGTTTCCTAAGCGGAGTTGAACTAGATATGTTCTGTATGTGTAGGAAACACAGTTCTTTTGTTCTGAGCACACTCACGTTTCTTGCTGTATTAGAGACTCTAGAAAGCAAGAGCGTGCTTCTTTCTCTAAAGCAGAGTGTGTTTCATGGATGAGAACTGTGCTGTGTGTTTCCCTTCAGAAATGGAGTTAAATCCCAGGCTCTGTGTCTTCCTACAAGCAAGACTTCGTTTCAGGTAAACGCAGTCAATTTTCAGCTCAAACGAAGCTACATGGTTCACAAAGATCACAAGTTTCTCGCTCTTAACTGAAAAGCATTGGATGTTAGACGGCCTGTGGTTTGTATCAGTTTCCTAAGCGGAGTTGAACTAGATATGTTCCGTATGTGTAGGAAACACAGTTCTTTTGTTCTGAGCACACTCACGTTTCTTGGTGTATTAGAGACTCTAGAAAGCAAGAGTGTACTTCTTTGTCTAAAGCAGAGTGTGTTTCATGGATGAGAACTGTGCTGTGTGTTTCCCTTCAGAAATGGAGATAAATCCCAGGCTCTGTGTCTTCCTACAAGGAAGACTTCGTTTCAGATAAACACAGTCACATTCAGCTCAAACGAAGCTACATCGTTCATGAAGATGACACATTTCTCGCTCTTAATTGAAAAGCATTGGATGTTAGACGGCCTGTGGTTTGTATCAGTTTCCTAAGCGGAGTTGAACTAGATATGTTTCGTATGTGTAGGAAACACAGTTCTTTTGTTCTGAGTACACTCACTTTTCTTGCTGTATTAGAGACTCTAGAAAGCAAGAGCGTGCTTCTTTCTCTAAATCAGAGTGTGTTTCATGGATGAGAACTGTGCTGTGTGTTTCCCTTCAGAAATGGAGTTAAATCCCAGGCTCTGTGTCTTCCTACAATCAAGACTTCGTTTCAGGTAAACGCAGTCACTTTTCAGCTCAAAGGAAGCTACATCGTTCACGAAGATCACAAGTTTCTCGCTCTTAACTGAAAAGCGTTGGATGTTAGACGGCCTGTGGTTTGTATCAGTTTCCTAAGCGGAGTTGAACTGGATATGTTCCGTATGTGTAGGAAACACAGTCCTTTTTTTCTGAGGACACTCACGTTTTTGCTGTATTAGAGACTCTAGAAAGCAAGAGCGTGCATCTTCCTCTAAAGCAGAGTGTGTTTCATGGATGAGAACTGTGCTGTGTGTTTCCCTTCAGAAATGGAGTTAAATCCCAGGCTCTGTGTCTTCCTACAAGCAAGACTTCGTTTCAGGTAAACGCAGTCACTTTTTAGCTCAAACGAAGCTACATGGTTCACAAAGATCACAAGTTTCTCGCTCTTAACTGAAAAGCATTGGATGTTAGACGGCCTGAGGTTTGTATCAGTTTCCTAAGCAGAGTTGAACTAGATATGTTCCGTATGTGTAGGAAACACAGTTCTTTTGTTCTGGGCACACTCACGTTTCTTGCTGTATTAGAGACTCTAGAAACAAGAGTGTGCTTCTTTCTCTAAAGCAGAGTGTGTTTCATGGATGAGAACTGTGCTGTGGGTTTCCCTTCAGAAATGGAGATAAACCCCAGGCTCTGTGTCTTCCTACAAGCAAGACTTCGTTTCAGGTAAACGCAGTCACTTTTCAGCTCAAACGAAGCTACATAGTTCACGAAGATCACACGTTTCTTGCTCTTAACTGAAAAGCATTGGATGTTAGACGGCCTGTGGTTTGTATCAGTTTCCTAAGCGGAGTTGAAGTGGATATGTTCTGTATGTGTAGGAAACACAGTCCTTTTTTTCTGAGGACACTCATGTTCTTGCTGTATTAGAGACTCTAGAAAGCAAGAGCGTGCTTCTTCCTCTAAAGCAGAGTGTTTTTCATGGATGAGAACTGTGCTGTGTGTTTCCCTTCAGAAATGGAGTTAAATCCCAGGCTCTGTGTCTTCAAACAAGCAAGACTTCATTTCAGGTAAACGCAGTCACTTTTCAGCTCAAACGAACCTACATAGTTCACGAAGATCACACATTTCTCGCTCTTAACTGAAAAGCGTTGGATCTGAGACGGCCTGTGGTTTGTATCAGTTTCCTAAGCGGAGTTGAACTAGATATGTTCTGTATGTGTAGGAAACACACTTCTTTTGTTCTGAGCACACTCACGTTTCTTGCTGTATTAGAGAATCTAGAAAGCAAGAGCGTGCTTCTTTCTCTAAAGCAGAGTGTGTTTCATGGATGAGAACTGTGCTGTGTGTTTCCCTTCAGAAATGGAGTTAAATCCCAGGCTCTGTGTCTTCCTACAAGCAAGACTTCGTTTCAGGTAAACGCAGTGAATTTTCAGCTCAAACGAAGCTACATGGTTCACAAAGATCACACATTTCTCGCTCTTAATTGAAAAGCATTGGATGTTAGACGGCCTGTGGTTTGTATCAGTTTCCTAAGCGGAGTTGAACAAGATATGTTCCGTATGTGTAGGAAACACAGTTCTTTTGTTCTGAGCACACTCATGTTTCTTGGTGTATTAGAGACTCTAGAAAGCAAGAGTGTACTTCTTGGTCTAAAGCAGAGTGTGTTTCATGGATGAGAACTGTGCTGTGTGTTTCCCTTCAGAAATGGAGATAAATCCCAGGCTCTGTGTCTTCCTACAAGGAAGACTTCGTTTCAGATAAACACAGTCACATTCAGCTCAAACGAAGCTACATCGTTCATGAAGATGACACGTTTCTCGCTCTTAATTGAAAAGCATTGGATGTTAGACGGCCTGTGGTTTGTATCAGTTTCCTAAGCGGAGTTGAACTAGATATGTTTCGTATGTGTAGGAAACACAGTTCTTTTGTTCTGAGTACACTCACTTTTCTTGCTGTATTAGAGACTCTAGAAAGCAAGAGCGTGCTTCTTTCTCTAAATCAGAGTGTGTTTCATGGATGAGAACTGTGCTGTGTGTTTCCCTTCAGAAATGGAGTTAAATCCCAGGCTCTGTGTCTTCCTACAATCAAGACTTCGTTTCAGGTAAACGCAGTCACTTTTCAGCTCAAAGGAAGCTACATCGTTCACGAAGATCACAAGTTTCTCGCTCTTAACTGAAAAGCGTTGGATGTTAGACGGCCTGTGGTTTGTATCAGTTTCCTAAGCGGAGTTGAACTGGATATGTTCCGTATGTGTAGGAAACACAGTCCTTTTTTTCTGAGGACACTCACGTTTTTGCTGTATTAGAGACTCTAGAAAGCAAGAGCGTGCATCTTCCTCTAAAGCAGAGTGTGTTTCATGGATGAGAACTGTGCTGTGTGTTTCCCTTCAGAAATGGAGTTAAATCCCAGGCTCTGTGTCTTCCTACAAGCAAGACTTCGTTTCAGGTAAACGCAGTCACTTTTTAGCTCAAACGAAGCTACATGGTTCACAAAGATCACAAGTTTCTCGCTCTTAACTGAAAAGCATTGGATGTTAGACGGCCTGAGGTTTGTATCAGTTTCCTAAGCAGAGTTGAACTAGATATGTTCCGTATGTGTAGGAAACACAGTTCTTTTGTTCTGGGCACACTCACGTTTCTTGCTGTATTAGAGACTCTAGAAACAAGAGTGTGCTTCTTTCTCTAAAGCAGAGTGTGTTTCATGGATGAGAACTGTGCTGTGGGTTTCCCTTCAGAAATGGAGATAAACCCCAGGCTCTGTGTCTTCCTACAAGCAAGACTTCGTTTCAGGTAAACGCAGTCACTTTTCAGCTCAAACGAAGCTACATAGTTCACGAAGATCACACGTTTCTTGCTCTTAACTGAAAAGCATTGGATGTTAGACGGCCTGTGGTTTGTATCAGTTTCCTAAGCGGAGTTGAAGTGGATATGTTCTGTATGTGTAGGAAACACAGTCCTTTTTTTCTGAGGACACTCATGTTCTTGCTGTATTAGAGACTCTAGAAAGCAAGAGCGTGCTTCTTCCTCTAAAGCAGAGTGTTTTTCATGGATGAGAACTGTGCTGTGTGTTTCCCTTCAGAAATGGAGTTAAATCCCAGGCTCTGTGTCTTCAAACAAGCAAGACTTCATTTCAGGTAAACGCAGTCACTTTTCAGCTCAAACGAACCTACATAGTTCACGAAGATCACACATTTCTCGCTCTTAACTGAAAAGCGTTGGATCTGAGACGGCCTGTGGTTTGTATCAGTTTCCTAAGCGGAGTTGAACTAGATATGTTCTGTATGTGTAGGAAACACACTTCTTTTGTTCTGAGCACACTCACGTTTCTTGCTGTATTAGAGAATCTAGAAAGCAAGAGCGTGCTTCTTTCTCTAAAGCAGAGTGTGTTTCATGGATGAGAACTGTGCTGTGTGTTTCCCTTCAGAAATGGAGTTAAATCCCAGGCTCTGTGTCTTCCTACAAGCAAGACTTCGTTTCAGGTAAACGCAGTCAATTTTCAGCTCAAACGAAGCTACATGGTTCACAAAGATCACACATTTCTCGCTCTTAATTGAAAAGCATTGGATGTTAGACGGCCTGTGGTTTGTATCAGTTTCCTAAGCGGAGTTGAACAAGATATGTTCCGTATGTGTAGGAAACACAGTTCTTTTGTTCTGAGCACACTCATGTTTCTTGGTGTATTAGAGACTCTAGAAAGCAAGAGTGTACTTCTTGGTCTAAAGCAGAGTGTGTTTCATGGATGAGAACTGTGCTGTGTGTTTCCCTTCAGAAATGGAGATAAATCCCAGGCTCTGTGTCTTCCTACAAGGAAGACTTCGTTTCAGATAAACACAGTCACATTCAGCTCAAACGAAGCTACATCGTTCATGAAGATGACACGTTTCTCGCTCTTAATTGAAAAGCATTGGATGTTAGACGGCCTGTGGTTTGTATCAGTTTCCTAAGCGGAGTTGAACTAGATATGTTTCGTATGTGTAGGAAACACAGTTCTTTTGTTCTGAGTACACTCACTTTTCTTGCTGTATTAGAGACTCTAGAAAGCAAGAGCGTGCTTCTTTCTCTAAATCAGAGTGTGTTTCATGGATGAGAACTGTGCTGTGTGTTTCCCTTCAGAAATGGAGTTAAATCCCAGGCTCTGTGTCTTCCTACAAGCAAGACTTTGTTACAGGTAAATGCAGTCACTTTTCAGCTCAAACGAAGCTAGATTGTTCACTAAGATTACACGTTTCTCGCTCTTAAATGAAAAGCGTTGGATGTTAGACGGCCTGTGGTTTGTATCAGTTTCCAAAGCGGAGTTGAACTGGATATGTTCCGTATGTGTAGGAAACACAGTCCTTTTTTTCTGAGGACACTCATGTTCTTGCTGTATTAGAGACTCTAGAAAGCAAGAGCGTGCATCTTCCTCTAAAGCAGAGTGTGTTTCATGGATGAGAACTGTGCTGTGTGTTTCCCTTCAGAAATGGAGTTAAGTCCCAGGCTCTGAATCTTCAAACAAGCAAGACTTCATTTCAGGTAAACCCAGTCACTTTTCAGCTCAAACGAAGCTACCTAGTTCACGAAGATCACACATTTCTCTCTCTTAACTGAAAAGCATTGGATCTGAGACGGCCTGTGGTTTGTATCAGTTTCCTAAGCGGAGTTGAACTAGATATGTTCTGTATGTGTAGGAAACACAGTTCTTTTGTTCTGAGCACACTCACGTTTCTTGCTGTATTAGAGACTCTAGAAAGCAAGAGCATGCTTCTTTCTCTAAAGCAGAGTGTGTTTCATGGATGAGAACTGTGCTGTGTGTTTCCCTTCAGAAATGGAGTTAAATCCCTGGCTCTGTGTCTTCCTACAAGCAAGACTTCGTTTCAGGTAAACGCAGTCAATTTTCAGCTCAAGCGATGCTACATGGTTCACAAAGATCACAAGTTTCTCGCTCTTAACTGAAAAGCATTGGATGTTAGACGGCCTGTGGTTTGTATCAGTTTCCTAAGCGGAGTTGAACTAGATATGTTCCGTATGTGTAGGAAACACAGTTCTTTTTTTCTGAGCACACTCACGTTTCTTGGTGTATTAGAGACTCTAGAAAGCAAGAGTGTGCTTCTTTCTCTAAAGCAGAGTGTGTTTCATGGATGAGAACTGTGCTGTGTGTTTCCCTTCAGAAATGGAGATAAATACCAGGCTCTGTGTCTTCCTACAAGCAAGACTTCGTTTCAGGAAAACACAGTCACATTCAGCTCAAACGAAGCTACATCGTTCATGAAGATCACAAGTTTCTCGCTCTTAACTGAAAAGCATTGGATGTTAGACGGCCTGTGGTTTGTATCAGTTTCCTAAGCGGAGTTGAACTAGATATGTTCCGTATGTGTAGGAAACACAGTTCTTTTGTTCTGAGTACACTCACTTTTCTTGCTGTATTAGAGACTCTAGAAAGCAAGAGCGTGCTTCTTTCTCTAAAGCAGAGTGTGTTTCATGGATGAGAACTGTGCTGTGTGTTTCCCTTCAGAAATGGAGTTAAATCCCAGGCTCTGTGTCTTCCTACAAGCAAGACTTTGTTACAGGTAAACGCAGTCACTTTTCAGCTCAAACGAAGCTAGATTGTTCACTAAGATTACACGTTTCTCGCTCTTAAATGAAAAGCGTTGGATGTTAGACGGCCTGTGGTTTGTATCAGTTTGCAAAGCGGAGTTGAACTGGATATCTTCCGTATGTGTAGGAAACACAGTCCTTTTTTTCTGAGGACACTCACGTTCTTGCTGTATTAGAGACTCTAGAAAGCAAGAGCGTGCATCTTCCTCTAAAGCAGAGTGTGTTTCATGGATGACAACTGTGCTGTGTGTTTCCCTTCAGAAATGGATTTAAATCCCAGGCTCTGAATCTTCAAACAAGCAAGACTTCATTTCAGGTAAACCCAGTCACTTTTCAGCTCAAACGAAGCTACCTAGTTCACGAAGATCACACATTTCTCTCTCTTAACTGAAAAGCATTGGATCTGAGACGGCCTGTGGTTTGTATCAGTTTCCTAAGCGGAGTTGAACTAGATATGTTCTGTATGTGTAGGAAACGCAGTTCTTTTGTTCTGAGCACACTCACGTTTCTTGCTGTATTAGAGACTCTAGAAAGCAAGAGCGTACTTCTTTCTCTAAAGCAGAGTGTGTTTCATGGATGAGAACTGTGCTGTGTGTTTCCCTTCAGAAATGGAGTTAAATCCCTGGCTTTGTGTCTTCCTACAAGCAAGACTTCGTTTCAGGTAAACGCAGTCAATTTTCAGCTCAAACGAAGCTACATGGTTCACAAAGATCACAAGTTTCTCACTCTTAATTGAAAAGCATTGGATGTTAGACGACCTGTGGTTTGTATCAGTTTCCTAAGCGGAGTTGAACTAGATATGTTTCGTATGTGTAGGAAACACAGTTCTTTTGGTCTGAGTACACTCACTTTTCTTGCGGTATTAGAGACTCTAGAAAGCAAGAGCGTGCTTCTTTCTCTAAAGCAGAGTGTGTTTCATGGATGAGAACTGTGCTGTGTGTTTCCCTTCAGAAATGGAGTTAAATCCCAGGCTCTGTATCTTCCTACAAGCAAGACTTTGTTACAGGTAAACGCAGTCACATTTCAGCTCAAACGAAGCTAGATTGTTCACTAAGATTACACGTTTCTCGCTCTTAAATGAAAAGCGTTGGATGTTAGACGGCCTGTGGTTTGTATCAGTTTCCTAAGCGGAGTTGAACTCGATATGTTCTGTATGTGTAGGAAACACAGTTCTTTTGTTCTGAGCACACTCACGTTTCTTGCTGTATTAGAGACTCTAGAAAGCAAGAATGTGCTTCTTTGTCTAAAGCAGAGTGTGTTTCATGGATGAGAACTGTGCTGTGTGTTTCCCTTCAGAAATGGAGATAAATCCCAGGCTCTGTGTCTTCCTACAAGCAAGACTTCGTTTCAGGTAAACACAGTCACATTCAGCTCAAACGAAGCTACATCGTTCACGAAGATCACACGTTTCTCGCTCTTAACTGAAAAGCATTGGATGTTAGACGGCCTGTGGTTTGTATTAGCTTCCTAAGCGGAGTTGAACTGGATATGTTCCGTATGTGTAGGAAACACAGTCCTTTTTTTCTGAGGACTCTCACGTTCTTGCTGAATTAGAGACTCTAGAAAGCAAGAGTGTGCTTCTTCCTCTAAAGCAGAGTGTGTTTCATTGATGAGAACTGTGCTGTGTGTTTCCCTTCAGAAATGGAGTTAAATCCCAGGCTCTGTGTCTTCAAACAAGCAAGACTTCATTTCAGGTAAACGCAGTCACTTTTCAGCTCAAACGAAGCTACATAGTTCACGAAGATCACACATATCTCGCTCTTAACTGAAAAGCATTGGATCTGAGACGGCCTGTGGTTTGTATCAGTTTCCTAAGCGGAGTTGAACTAGATATGTTCCGTATGTGTAGGAAACACTGTTCTTTGTTCTGAGCACACTCACGTTTCTTGCTGTATTAGAGACTCTAGAAAGCAAGAGTGTGCTTCTTTGTCCAAAGCAGAGTGTGTTTCATGGATGAGAACTGTGCTGTGTGTTTCCCTTCAGAAATGGAGATAAATCCCAGGCTCTGTCTCTTCCTATAAGCAAGACTTCGTTTCAGGTAAACACAGTCACATTCAGCTCAAAGGAAGCTACATCGTTCATGAAGATCACACATTTCTCGCTCTTAATTGAAAGGCATTGGATGTTAGACGGCCTGTGGTTTGTATCAGTTTCCTAAGCGGAGTTGAACTAGATATGTTCCGTATGTGTAGGAAACACAGTTCTTTTGTTCTGAGTACACTCACGTTTCTTGCTGTATTAGAGACTCTAGAAAGCAAGAGCGTGCTTCTTTCTCTAAAGCAGAGTGTGTTTCATGGATGAGAACTGTGCTGTGTGTTTCCCTTCAGAAATGGAGTTAAATCCCAGGCTCTGTGTCTTCCTACAAGCAAGACTTTGTTTCCGGTAAACGCAGTCAATTTTCAGGTCAAACGAAGCTACATGGTTCACAAAGATCACAAGTTTCTCGCTCTTCACTGAAAAGCATTGGATGTTAGACGGCCTGTGGTTTGTATCATTTTCCTAAGCGGAGTTGAACTAGATATGTTCCGTATGTGTAGGAAACACAGTTCTTTTGTTCTGAGTACACTCACGTTTCTTGCTGTATTAGAGACTCTAGAAAGCAAGAGCGTGCTTCTTTCTCTAAAGCAGAGTGTGTTTCATGGATGAGAACTGTGCTGTGTGTTTCCCTTCAGAAATGGAGATAAATCCCAAGCTCTGTGTCTTCCTACAAGCAAGACTTCGTTTCAGGTAAACGCAGTCACTTTTCAGCTCAAACGAAGCTACATCGTTCACGAAGATCACAAGTTTCTCGCACTTAACTGAAAAGCGTTGGATGTTAGACGGCCTGTGGTTTGTATCAGTTTCCTAAGCGGAGTTGAACTGGATATGTTCCGTATGTGTAGGAAACACAGTCCTTTTTTTCTGAGGACACACACGTTCTTGCTGTATTAGAGACTCTAGAAATCAAGAGCGTGCATCTTCCTCTAAAGCAGAGTGTGTTTCATGATGAGAACTGTGATGTGTGTTTCCCTTCAGAAATGGAGTTAAATCCCAGGCTCTGTGTCTTCAAACAAGCAAGACTTCATTTCAGGTAAACGCAGTCACATTTCAGCTCAAACGAAGCTTCATAGTTCACGAAGATCACACATTTCTCGCTCTTAACTGAAAAGCGTTGGATCTGAGACGGCCTGTGGTTTGTATCAGTTTCCTAAGCGGAGTTGAACTAGATATGTTCTGTATGTGTAGGAAACACACTTCTTTTGTTCTGAGCACACTCACGTTTCTTGCTGTATTAGAGACTCTAGAAAGCAAGAGCGTGCTTCTTTCTCTAAAGCAGAGTGTGTTTCATGGATGAGAACTGTGCTGTGTGTTTCCCTTCAGAAATGGAGTTAAATCCCAGGCTCTGTGTCTTCCTACAAGCAAGACTTCGTTTCAGGTAAACGCAGTCAATTTTCAGCTCAAACGAAGCTACATGGTTCACAAAGATCACAAGTTTCTCGCTCTTAACTGAAAAGCATTGGATGTTAGACGGCCTGTGGTTTGTATCAGTTTCCTAAGCGGAGTTGAACTAGATATGTTCCGTATGTGTAGGAAACACAGTTCTTTTGTTCTGAGCACACTCACGTTTCTTGGTGTATTAGAGACTCTAGAAAGCAAGAGTGTACTTCTTTGTCTAAAGCAGAGTGTGTTTCATGGATGAGAACTGTGCTGTGTGTTTCCCTTCAGAAATGGAGATAAATCCCAGGCTCTGTGTCTTCCTACAAGGAAGACTTCGTTTCAGATAAACACAGTCACATTCAGCTCAAACGAAGCTACATCGTTCATGAAGATGACACATTTCTCGCTCTTAATTGAAAAGCATTGGATGTTAGACGGCCTGTGGTTTGTATCAGTTTCCTAAGCGGAGTTGAACTAGATATGTTTCGTATGTGTAGGAAACACAATTCTTTTGTTCTGAGTACACACACTTTTCTTGCTGTATTAGAGATTCTAGAAAGCAAGAGCGTGCTTCTTTCTCTAAAGCAGAGTGTGTTTCATGGATGAGAACTGTGCTGTGTGTTTCCCTTCAGAAATGGAGTTAAATCCCAGGCTCTGTGTCTTCCTACAATCAAGACTTCGTTTCAGGTAAACGCAGTCACTTTTCAGCTCAAAGGAAGCTACATCGTTCAAGAAGATCACAAGTTTCTCGCACATAACTGAAAAGCGTTGGATGTTAGACGGCCTGTGGTTTGTATCAGTTTCCTAAGCGGAGTTGAACTGGATATGTTCCATATGTGTAGGAAACACAGTCCTTTTTTTCTGAGGACACTCACGTTCTTGCTGTATTAGAGACTCTAGAAAGCAAGAGCGTACATCTTCCTCTAAAGCAGAGTGTGTTTCATGGATGAGAACTGTGCTGTGTGTTTCCCTTCAGAAATGGAGTTAAATCCCAGGCTCTGTGTCTTCAAACAAGCAAGACTTCATTTCAGGTAAACGCAGTCACTTTTCAGCTCAAACGAAGCTACCTAGTTCACGAAGATCACACATTTCTCGCTCTTAACTGAAAAGCTTTGGATCTGAGACGGCCTGTGGTTTGTATCAGTTTCCTAAGCGGAGTTGAACTAGATATGTTCTGTATGTGTAGGAAACACAGTTCTTTTGTTCTGAGCACACTCACGTTTCTTGCTGTATTAGAGACTCTAGAAAGCAAGAGGGTGCCTCTTGCTCTAAAGCAGAGTGTGTTTCATGGATGAGAACTGTGCTGTGTGTTTCCCTTCAGAAATGGAGTTAAATCCCAGGCTCTGTGTCTTCAAACAAGCAAGACTTCATTTCAGGTAAACGCAGTCACTTTTCAGCTCAAACGAACCTACATAGTTCACGAAGATCACACATTTCTCGCTCTTAACTGAAAAGCGTTGGATCTGAGATGGCCTGTGGTTTGTATCAGTTTCCTAAGCGGAGTTGAACTAGATATGTTCTGTATGTGTAGGAAACACAGTTCTTTTGTTCTGAGCACACTCACGTTTCTTGCTGTATTAGAGACTCTAGAAAGCAAGAGCGTGCTTCTTTCTCTAAAGCAGAGTGTGTTTCATGGATGAGAACTGTGCTGTGTGTTTCCCTTCAGAAATGGAGTTAAATCCCAGGCTCTGTGTCTTCCTACAAGCAAGACTTCGTTTCAGGTAAACGCAGTCAATTTTCAGCTCAAACGAAGCTACATGGTTCACAAAGATCACAAGTTTCTCGCTCTTAACTGAAAAGCATTGGATGTTAGACGGCCTGTGTTTTATATCAGTTTCCTAAGCGGAGTTGAACTAGATATGTTCCGTATGTGTAGGAAACACAGTTCTTTTGTTCTGAGCACACTCACGTTTCTTGGTGTATTAGAGACTCTAGAAAGCAAGAGTGTACTTCTTTGTCTAAAGCAGAGTGTGTTTCATGGATGAGAACTGTGCTGTGTGTTTCCCTTCAGAAATGGAGATAAATCCCAGGCTCTGTGTCTTCCTACAAGCAAGACTTCTTTTCAGATAAACACAGTCACATTCAGCTCAAACGAAGCTACATCGTTCATGAAGATGACACATTTCTCGCTCTTAATTGAAAAGCATTGGATGTTAGACGGCCTGTGGTTTGTATCAGTTTCCTAAGCGGAGTTGAACTAGATATGTTTCGTATGTGTAGGAAACACAATTCTTTTGTTCTGAGTACACACACTTTTCTTGCTGTATTAGAGACTCTAGAAAGCAAGAGCGTGCTTCTTTCTCTAAAGCAGAGTGTGTTTCATGGATGAGAACTGTGCTGTGTGTTTCCCTTCAGAAATGGAGTTAAATCCCAGGCTCTGTGTCTTCCTACAATCAAGACTTCGTTTCAGGTAAACGCAGTCACTTTTCAGCTCAAAGGAAGCTACATCGTTCACGAAGATCACAAGTTTCTCGCACTTAACTGAAAAGCGTTGGATGTTAGACGGCCTGTGGTTTGTATCAGTTTCCTAAGCGGAGTTGAACTGGATATGTTCCATATGTGTAGGAAACACAGTCCTTTTTTTCTGAGGACACTCACGTTCTTGCTGTATTAGAGACTCTAGAAAGCAAGAGCGTGCATCTTCCTCTAAAGCAGAGTGTGTTTCATGGATGAGAACTGTGCTGTGTGTTTCCCTTCAGAAATGGAGTTAAATCCCAGGCTCTGTGTCTTCAAACAAGCAAGACTTCATTTCAGGTAAACGCAGTCACTTTTCAGCTCAAACGAAGCTACCTAGTTCACGAAGATCACACATTTCTCGCTCTTAACTGAAAAGCTTTGGATCTGAGACGGCCTGTGGTTTGTATCAGTTTCATAAGCGGAGTTGAACTAGATATGTTCTGTATGTGTAGGAAACACAGTTCTTTTGTTCTGAGCACACTCACGTTTCTTGCTGTATTAGAGACTCTAGAAAGCAAGAGGGTGCTTCTTGCTCTAAAGCAGAGTGTGTTTCATGGATGAGAACTGTGCTGTGTGTTTCCCTTCAGAAATGGAGTTAAATCCCAGGCTCTGTGTCTTCCTACAAGCAAGACTTCGTTTCAGGTAAACGCAGTCACTTTTTAGTTCAAACGAAGCTACATGGTTCACAAAGATCACAAGTTTCTCGCTCTTAACTGAAAAGCATTGGATGTTAGACGGCCTGAGGTTTGTATCAGTTTCCTAAGCGGAGTTGAACTAGATATGTTCCGTATGTGTAGGAAACACAGTTCTTTTGTTCTGAGCACACTCACGTTTCTTGCTGTATTAGAGACTCTAGAAACAAGAGTGTGCTTCTTTGTCTAAAGCAGAGTGTGTTTCATGGATGAGAACTGTGCTGTGGGTTTCCCTTCAGAAATGGAGATAAACCCCAGGCTCTGTGTCTTCCTACAAGCAAGACTTCTTTTCAGGTAAACGCAGTCACTTTTCAGCTCAAACGAAGCTACATCGTTCACGAAGATCACACGTTTCTTGCTCTTAACTGAAAAGCATTGGATGTTAGACGGCCTGTGGTTTGTATCAGTTTCCTAAGCGGAGTTGAAGTGGATATGTTCTGTATGTGTAGGAAACACAGTCCTTTTTTTCTGAGGACACTCATGTTCTTGCTGTATTAGAGACTCTAGAAAGCAAGAGCGTGCTTCTTCCTCTAAAGCAGAGTGTTTTTCATGGATGAGAACTGTGCTGTGTGTTTCCCTTCAGAAATGGAGTTAAATCCCAGGCTGTGTGTCTTCAAACAAGCAAGACTTCATTTCAGGTAAACGCAGTCACTTTTCAGCTCAAACGAACCTACATAGTTCACGAAGATCACACATTTCTCGCTCTTAACTGAAAAGCGTTGGATCTTAGACGGCCTGTGGTTTGTATCAGTTTCCTAAGCGGAGTTGAACTAGATATGTTCTGTATGTGTAGGAAACACAGTTCTTTTGTTCTGAGCACACTCACGTTTCTTGCTGTATTAGAGACTCTAGAAAGCAAGAGCGTGCTTCTTTCTCTAAAGCAGAGTGTGTTTCATGGATGAGAACTGTGCTGTGTGTTTCCCTTCAGAAATGGAGTTAAATCCCAGGCTCTGTGTCTTCCTACAAGCAAGACTTCGTTTCAGGTAAACGCAGTCAATTTTCAGCTCAAACGAAGCTACATGGTTCACAAAGATCACACATTTCTCGCTCTTAATTGAAAAGCATTGGATGTTAGACGGCCTGTGGTTTGTATCAATTTCCTAAGCGGAGTTGAACAAGATATGTTCCGTATGTGTAGGAAACACAGTTCTTTTGTTCTGAGCACACTCACGTTTCTTGGTGTATTAGAGACTCTAGAAAGCAAGAGTGTACTTCTTTGTCTAAAGCAGAGTGTGTTTCATGGATGAGAACTGTGCTGTGTGTTTCCCTTCAGAAATGGAGATAAATCCCAGGCTCTGTGTCTTCCTACAAGGAAGACTTCGTTTCAGATAAACACAGTCACATTCAGCTCAAACGAAGCTACATCGTTCATGAAGATGACACATTTCTCGCTCTTAATTGAAAATCATTGGATGTTAGACGGCCTGTGGTTTGTATCAGTTTCCTAAGCGGAGTTGAACTAGATATGTTTCGTATGTGTAGGAAACACAGTTCTTTTGTTCTGAGTACACTCACTTTTCTTGCTGTATTAGAGACTCTAGAAAGCAAGAGCGTGCTTCTTTCTCTAAAGCAGAGTGTGTTTCATGGATGAGAACTGTGCTGTGTGTTTCCCTTCAGAAATGGAGTTAAATCCCTGGCTCTGTGTCTTCCTACAAGCAAGACTTCGTTTCAGGTAAACGCAGTCAATTTTCAGCTCAAGCGATGCTACATGGTTCACAAAGATCACAAGTTTCTCGCTCTTAACTGAAAAGCATTGGATGTTAGACGGCCTGTGGTTTGTATCAGTTTCCTAAGCGGAGTTGAACTAGATATGTTCCGTATGTGTAGGAAACACAGTTCTTTTTTTCTGAGCACACTCACGTTTCTTGGTGTATTAGAGACTCTAGAAAGCAAGAGTGTGCTTCTTTGTCTAAAGCAGAGTGTGTTTCATGGATGAGAACTGTGCTGTGTGTTTCCCTTCAGAAATGGAGATAAATCCCAAGCTCTGTGTCTTCCTACAAGCAAGACTTCGTTTCTGGTAAACGCAGTCACTTTTCAGCTCAAACGAAGCTACATCGTTCACGAAGATCACAAGTTTCTCGCACTTAACTGAAAAGCGTTGGATGTTAGACGGCCTGTGGTTTGTATCAGTTTCCTAAGCGGAGTTGAACTGGATATGTTCCGTATGTGTAGGAAACACAGTCCTTTTTTTCTGAGGACACTCACGTTCTTGCTGTATTAGAGACTCTAGAAAGCAAGAGCGTGCATCTTCCTCTAAAGCAGAGTGTGTTTCATGGATGACAACAGTGCTGTGTGTTTCCCTTCAGAAATGGATTTAAATCCCAGGCTCTGAATCTTCAAACAAGCAAGACTTCATTTCAGGTGAAGCCAGTCACTTTTCAGCTCAAACGAAGCTACCTAGTTCACGAAGATCACACGTTTCTTGCTCTTAACTGAAAAGCATTGGATGTTAGAAGGCCTGTGGTTTGTATCAGTTTCCTAAGCGGAGTTGAAGTGGATATGTTCTGTATGTGTAGGAAACACAGTCCTTTTTTTCTGAGGACACTCATGTTCTTGCTGTATTAGAGACTCTAGAAAGCAAGAGCGTGCTTCTTCCTCTAAAGCAGAGTGTTTTTCATGGATGAGAACTGTGCTGTGTGTTTCCCTTCAGAAATGGAGTTAAATCCCAGGCTCTGTGTCTTCAAACAAGCAAGACTTCATTTCAGGTAAACGCAGTCACTTTTCAGCTCAAACGAACCTACATAGTTCACGAAGATCACACATTTCTCGCTCTTAACTGAAAAGCGTTGGATCTGAGATGGCCTGTGGTTTGTATCAGTTTCCTAAGCGGAGTTGAACTAGATATGTTCTGTATGTGTAGGAAACACAGTTCTTTTGTTCTGAGCACACTCACGTTTCTTGCTGTATTAGAGACTCTAGAAAGCAAGAGCGTGCTTCTTTCTCTAAAGCAGAGTGTGTTTCATGGATGAGAACTGTGCTGTGTGTTTCCCTTCAGAAATGGAGTTAAATCCCAGGCTCTGTGTCTTCCTACAAGCAAGACTTCGTTTCAGGTAAACGCAGTCAATTTTCAGCTCAAACGAAGCTACATGGTTCACAAAGATCACAAGTTTCTCGCTCTTAACTGAAAAGCATTGGATGTTAGACGGCCTGTGTTTTATATCAGTTTCCTAAGCGGAGTTGAACTAGATATGTTCCGTATGTGTAGGAAACACAGTTCTTTTGTTCTGAGCACACTCACGTTTCTTGGTGTATTAGAGACTCTAGAAAGCAAGAGTGTACTTCTTTGTCTAAAGCAGAGTGTGTTTCATGGATGAGAACTGTGCTGTGTGTTTCCCTTCAGAAATGGAGATAAATCCCAGGCTCTGTGTCTTCCTACAAGCAAGACTTCTTTTCAGATAAACACAGTCACATTCAGCTCAAACGAAGCTACATCCTTCATGAAGATGACACATTTCTCGCTCTTAATTGAAAAGCATTGGATGTTAGACGGCCTGTGGTTTGTATCAGTTTCCTAAGCGGAGTTGAACTAGATATGTTTCGTATGTGTAGGAAACACAATTCTTTTGTTCTGAGTACACACACTTTTCTTGCTGTATTAGAGACTCTAGAAAGCAAGAGCGTGCTTCTTTCTCTAAAGCAGAGTGTGTTTCATGGATGAGAACTGTGCTGTGTGTTTCCCTTCAGAAATGGAGTTAAATCCCAGGCTCTGTGTCTTCCTACAATCAAGACTTCGTTTCAGGTAAACGCAGTCACTTTTCAGCTCAAAGGAAGCTACATCGTTCACGAAGATCACAAGTTTCTCGCACTTAACTGAAAAGCGTTGGATGTTAGACGGCCTGTGGTTTGTATCAGTTTCCTAAGCGGAGTTGAACTGGATATGTTCCGTATGTGTAGGAAACACAGTCCTTTTTTTCTGAGGACACTCACGTTCTTGCTGTATTAGAGACTCTAGAAATCAAGAGCGTGCATCTTCCTCTAAAGCAGAGTGTGTTTCATGGATGAGAACTGTGCTGTGTGTTTCCCTTCAGAAATGGAGTTAAATCCCAGGCTCTGTGTCTTCAAACAAGCAAGACTTCATTTCAGGTAAACGCAGTCACTTTTCAGCTCAAACGAAGCTACCTAGTTCACGAAGATCACACATTTCTCGCTCTTAACTGAAAAGCTTTGGATCTGAGACGGCCTGTGGTTTGTATCAGTTTCCTAAGCGGAGTTGAACTAGATATGTTCTGTATGTGTAGGAAACACAGTTATTTTGTTCTGAGCACACTCACGTTTCTTGCTGTATTAGAGACTCTAGAAAGCAAGAGGGTGCTTCTTGCTCTAAAGCAGAGTGTGTTTCATGGATGAGAACTGTGCTGTGTGTTTCCCTTCAGAAATGGAGTTAAATCCCAGGCTCTGTGTCTTCCTACAAGCAAGACTTCGTTTCAGGTAAACGCAGTCACTTTTTAGTTCAAACGAAGCTACATGGTTCACAAAGATCACAAGTTTCTCGCTCTTAACTGAAAAGCATTGGATGTTAGACGGCCTGAGGTTTGTATCAGTTTCCTAAGCGGAGTTGAACTAGATATGTTCCGTATGTGTAGGAAACACAGTTCTTTTGTTCTGAGCACACTCACGTTTCTTGCTGTATTAGAGACTCTAGAAACAAGAGTGTGCTTCTTTGTCTAAAGCAGAGTGTGTTTCATGGATGAGAACTGTGCTGTGGGTTTCCCTTCAGAAATGGAGATAAACCCCAGGCTCTGTGTCTTCCTACAAGCAAGACTTCTTTTCAGGTAAACGCAGTCACTTTTCAGCTCAAACGAAGCTACATCGTTCACGAAGATCACACGTTTCTTGCTCTTAACTGAAAAGCATTGGATGTTAGACGGCCTGTGGTTTGTATCAGTTTCCTAAGCGGAGTTGAAGTGGATATGTTCTGTATGTGTAGGAAACACAGTCCTTTTTTTCTGAGGACACTCATGTTCTTGCTGTATTAGAGACTCTAGAAAGCAAGAGCGTGCTTCTTCCTCTAAAGCAGAGTGTTTTTCATGGATGAGAACTGTGCTGTGTGTTTCCCTTCAGAAATGGAGTTAAATCCCAGGCTCTGTGTCTTCAAACAAGCAAGACTTCATTTCAGGTAAACGCAGTCACTTTTCAGCTCAAACGAACCTACATAGTTCACGAAGATCACACATTTCTCGCTCTTAACTGAAAAGCGTTGGATCTGAGACGGCCTGTGGTTTGTATCAGTTTCCTAAGCGGAGTTGAACTAGATATGTTCTGTATGTGTAGGAAACACAGTTCTTTTGTTCTGAGCACACTCACGTTTCTTGCTGTATTAGAGACTCTAGAAAGCAAGAGCGTGCTTCTTTCTCTAAAGCAGAGTGTGTTTCATGGATGAGAACTGTGCTGTGTGTTTCCCTTCAGAAATGGAGTTAAATCCCAGGCTCTGTGTCTTCCTACAAGCAAGACTTCGTTTCAGGTAAACGCAGTCAATTTTCAGCTCAAACGAAGCTACATGGTTCACAAAGATCACACATTTCTCGCTCTTAATTGAAAAGCATTGGATGTTAGACGGCCTGTGGTTTGTATCAATTTCCAAAGCGGAGTTGAACAAGATATGTTCCGTATGTGTAGGAAACACAGTTCTTTTGTTCTGAGCACACTCACGTTTCTTGGTGTATTAGAGACTCTAGAAAGCAAGAGTGTACTTCTTTGTCTAAAGCAGAGTGTGTTTCATGGATGAGAACTGTGCTGTGTGTTTCCCTTCAGAAATGGAGATAAATCCCAGGCTCTGTGTCTTCCTACAAGGAAGACTTCGTTTCAGATAAACACAGTCACATTCAGCTCAAACGAAGCTACATCGTTCATGAAGATGACACATTTCTCGCTCTTAATTGAAAATCATTGGATGTTAGACGGCCTGTGGTTTGTATCAGTTTCCTAAGCGGAGTTGAACTAGATATGTTTCGTATGTGTAGGAAACACAGTTCTTTTGTTCTGAGTACACTCACTTTTCTTGCTGTATTAGAGACTCTAGAAAGCAAGAGCGTGCTTCTTTCTCTAAAGCAGAGTGTGTTTCATGGATGAGAACTGTGCTGTGTGTTTCCCTTCAGAAATGGAGTTAAATCCCAGGCTCTGTGTCTTCCTATAAGCAAGACTTTGTTACAGGTAAATGCAGTCACTTTTCAGCTCAAACGAAGCTAGATTGTTCACTAAGATTACACGTTTCTCGCTCTTAAATGAAAAGCGTTGGATGTTAGACGGCCTGTGGTTTGTATCAGTTTCCAAAGCGGAGTTGAACTGGATATGTTCCATATGTGTAGGAAACACAGTCCTTTTTTTCTGAGGACACTCATGTTCTTGCTGTATTAGAGACTCTAGAAAGCAAGAGCATGCTTCTTTCTCTAAAGCAGAGTGTGTTTCATGGATGAGAACTGTGCTGTGTGTTTCCCTTCAGAAATGGAGTTAAATCCCTGGCTCTGTGTCTTCCTACAAGCAAGACTTCGTTTCAGGTAAACGCAGTCAATTTTCAGCTCAAGCGATGCTACATGGTTCACAAAGATCACAAGTTTCTCGCTCTTAACTGAAAAGCATTGGATGTTAGACGGCCTGTGGTTTGTATCAGTTTCCTAAGCGGAGTTGAACTAGATATGTTCCGTATGTGTAGGAAACACAGTTCTTTTTTTCTGAGCACACTCACGTTTCTTGGTGTATTAGAGACTCTAGAAAGCAAGAGTGTGCTTCTTTGTCTAAAGCAGAGTGTGTTTCATGGATGAGAACTGTGCTGTGTGTTTCCCTTCAGAAATGGAGATAAATCCCAAGCTCTGTGTCTTCCTACAAGCAAGACTTCGTTTCTGGTAAACGCAGTCACTTTTCAGCTCAAACGAAGCTACATCGTTCATGAAGATCACAAGTTTCTCGCACTTAACTGAAAAGCGTTGGATGTTAGACGGCCTGTGGTTTGTATCAGTTTCCTAAGCGGAGTTGAACTGGATATGTTCCGTATGTGTAGGAAACACAGTCCTTTTTTTCTGAGGACACTCACGTTCTTGCTGTATTAGAGACTCTAGAAAGCAAGAGCGTGCATCTTCCTCTAAAGCAGAGTGTGTTTCATGGATGACAACAGTGCTGTGTGTTTCCCTTCAGAAATGGATTTAAATCCCAGGCTCTGAATCTTCAAACAAGCAAGACTTCATTTCAGGTATACCCAGTCACTTTTCAGCTCAAACGAAGCTACCTAGTTCACGAAGATCACACATTTCTCTCTCTTAACTGAAGAGCATTGGATCTGAGACGGCCTGTGGTTTGTATCAGTTTCCTAAGCGGCGTTGAACTAGATATGTTCTGTATGTGTAGGAAACACAGTTCTTTTGTTCTGAGCACACTCACGTTTCTTGCTGTATTAGAGACTCTAGAAAGCAAGAGCGTACTTCTTTCTCTAAAGCAGAGTGTGTTTCATGGATGAGAACTGTGCTGTGTGTTTCCCTTCAGAAATGGAGTTAAATCCCTGGCTTTGTGTCTTACTACAAGCAAGACTTCGTTTCAGGTAAACACAGTCACATTCAGCTCAAACGAAGCTACATGGTTCACAAAGTTCACAAGTTTCTCACTCTTAATTGAAAAGCATTGGATGTTAGACGACCTGTGGTTTGTATCAGTTTCCTAAGCGGAGTTGAACTAGATATGTTTCGTATGTGTAGGAAACACAGTTCTTTTGTTCTGAGTACACTCACTTTTCTTGCGGTTTTAGAGACTCTAGAAAGCAAGAGCATGCTTCTTTCTCTAAAGCAGAGTGTGTTTCATGGATGAGAACTGTGCTGTGTGTTTCCCTTCAGAAATGGAGTTAAATCCCAGGCTCTGTGTCTTCCTACAAGCAAGACTTCGTTTCAGGTAAACACAGTCACATTCAGCTCAAACGAAGCTACATCGTTCATGAAGATCACACGTTTCTTGCTCTTAACTGAAAAGCATTGGATGTTAGACGGCCTGTGGTTTGTATCAGTTTCCTAAGCGGAGTTCAACTGGATATGTTCCGTATGTGTAGGAAACACAGTCCTTTTTTTCTGAGGACTCTCACGTTCTTGCTGAATTAGAGACTCTAGAAAGCAAGAGTGTGCTTCTTCCTCTAAAGCAGAGTGTGTTTCATGGATGAGAACTGTGCTGTGTGTTTCCCTTCAGAAATGGAGTTAAATCCCAGGCTCTGTGTCTTCAAACAAGCAAGACTTCATTTCAGGTAAACGCAGTCACTTTTCAGCTCAAACGAAGCTACATAGTTCACGAAGATCACACATTTCTCGCTCTTAACTGAAAAGCGTTGGATGTTAGACGGCCTGTGTTTTGTATCAGTTTCCTAAGCGGAGTTGAACTAGATATGTTCCATATGTGTAGGAAACACAGTTCTTTGGTTGAGTACACTCACGTTTCTTGCTGTATTAGAGACTCTAGAAAGCAAGAGTGTGCTTCTTTCTCTAAAGCAGAGTGTGTTTCATGGATGAGAACTGTGCTGTGTGTTTCCCTTCAGAAATGGGGTTAAATCCCAGGCTCTGTGTCTTCCTACAAGCAAGACTTCGTTTCAGGTAAACGCAGTCAATTTTCAGCTCAAAGGAAGCAACCTAGTTCACGAAGATCACACATTTCTCGCTCTTAACTGAAAAGCATTGGATCTGAGACGGCCTGTGGTTTGTATCAGTTTCCTAAGCGGAGTTGAACTAGATATGTTCTGTATGTGTAGGAAACACAGTTCTTTTGTTCTGAGCACACTCACGTTTCTTGCTGTATTAGAGACTCTAGAAAGCAAGAGTGTGCTTCTTTGTCTAAAGCAGAGTGTGTTTCATGGATGAGAACTGTGCTGTGTGTTTCCCTTCAGAAATGGAGATAAATCCCAGGCTCTGTGTCTTCCTACAAGCAAGACTTCGTTTCAGGTAAACACAGTCACATTCAGCTCAAACGAAGCTACGTCGTCCATGAAGATCACACATTTCTCGCTCTTAATTGAAAGGCATTGGATGTTAGACGGCCTGTGGTTTGTATCAGTTTCCTAAGCGGAGTTGAACTAGATATGTTCCGTATGTGTAGGAAACACACTTCTTTTGTTCTGAGTACACTCACGTTTCTTGCTGTATTAGAGACTCTAGAAAGCAAGAGCGTGCTTCTTTCTCTAAAGCAGAGTGTGTTTCATGGATGAGAACTGTGCTGTGTGTTTCCCTTCAGAAATGGAGTTAAATCCCAGGCTCTGTGTCTTCCAACAAGCAAGACTTTGTTACAGGTAAACGCTGTCACTTTTCAGCTCAAAGGAAGCTAGATTGTTCACTAAGATTACACGTTCCTCGCTCTTAAATGAAAAGCGTTGGATGTTAGACAGCCTGTGGTTTGTATCAGTTTCCAAAGCGGAGTTGAACTGGATATGTTCCGTATGTGTAGGAAACACAGTCCTTTTTTTCTGAGGACACTCACATTCTTGCTGTATTTGAGACTCTAGAAAGCAAGAGCGTGTTTCTTTCTCTAAAGCAGAGTGTGTTTCATGGATGAGAACTGTGCTGTGTGTTTCCCTTCAGAAATGGAGTTAAATCCCAGGCTCTGTGTCCTCCTACAAGCAAGACTTCGTTTCAGGTAAACGCAGTCAATTTTCAGCTCAAACGAAGCTACATGGTTCACAAAGATCACAAGTTTCTCGCTCTTAACTGAAAAGCATTGGATGTTAGACGGCCTGTGGTTTGTATCAGTTTCCTAAGCGGAGTTGAACTAGATATGTTCCCTATGTGTAGGAAACACAGTTCTTTTGTTCTGAGCACACTCACGTTTCTTGCTGTATTAGAGACTCTAGAAAGCAAGAGTGTGCTTCTTTCTCTAAAGCAGAGTGTGTTTCATGGATGAGAACTGTGCTGTGTGTTTCCCTTCAGAAATGGGGTTAAATCCCAGGCTCTGTGTCTTCCTACAAGCAAGACTTCGTTTCAGGTAAACGCAGTCAATTTTCAGCTCAAAGGAAGCAACCTAGTTCACGAAGATCACACATTTCTCGCTCTTAACTGAAAAGCATTGGATCTGAGACGGCCTGTGGTTTGTATCAGTTTCCTAAGCGGAGTTGAACTAGATATGTTCTGTATGTGTAGGAAACACAGTTCTTTTGTTCTGAGCACACTCACGTTTCTTGCTGTATTAGAGACTCTAGAAAGCAAGAGTGTGCTTCTTTGTCTAAAGCAGAGTGTGTTTCATGGATGAGAACTGTGCTGTGTGTTTCCCTTCAGAAATGGAGTTAAATCCCAGGCTCTGTGTCCTCCTACGAGCAAGACTTCGTTTCAGGTAAACGCAGTCAATTTTCTGCTCAAACGAAGCTACATGGTTCACAAAGATCACAAGTTTCTCGCTCTTAACTGAAAAGCATTGGATGTTAGACGGCCTGTGGTTTGTATCAGTTTCCTAAGCGGAGTTGAACTAGATATGTTCCCTATGTGTAGGAAACACAGTTCTTTTGTTCTGAGCACACTCACGTTTCTTGCTGTATTAGAGACTCTAGAAAGCAAGAGTGTGCTTCTTTCTCTAAAGCAGAGTGTGTTTCATGGATGAGAACTGTGCTGTGTGTTTCCCTTCAGAAATGGGGTTAAATCCCAGGCTCTGTGTCTTCCTACAAGCAAGACTTCGTTTCAGGTAAACGCAGTCAATTTTCAGCTCAAAGGAAGCAACCTAGTTCACGAAGATCACACATTTCTCGCTCTTAACTGAAAAGCATTGGATCTGAGAGGGCCTGTGGTTTGTATCAGTTTCCTAAGCGGAGTTGAACTAGATATGTTCTGTATGTGTAGGAAACACAGTTCTTTTGTTCTGAGCACACTCACGTTTCTTGCTGTATTAGAGACTCTAGAAAGCAAGAGTGTGCTTCTTTGTCTAAAGCAGAGTGTGTTTCATGGATGAGAACTGTGCTGTGTGTTTCCCTTCAGAAATGGAGATAAATCCCAGGCTCTGTGTCTTCCTACAAGCAAGACTTCGTTTCAGGTAAACACAGTCACATTCAGCTCAAACGAAGCTACGTCGTCCATGAAGATCACACATTTCTCGCTCTTAATTGAAAGGCATTGGATGTTAGACGGCCTGTGGTTTGTATCAGTTTCCTAAGCGGAGTTGAACTAGATATGTTCCGTATGTGTAGGAAACACACTTCTTTTGTTCTGAGTACACTCACGTTTCTTGCTGTATTAGAGACTCTAGAAAGCAAGAGCGTGCTTCTTTCTCTAAAGCAGAGTGTGTTTCATGGATGAGAACTGTGCTGTGTGTTTCCCTTCAGAAATGGAGTTAAATCCCAGGCTCTGTGTCTTCCAACAAGCAAGACTTTGTTACAGGTAAACGCTGTCACTTTTCAGCTCAAAGGAAGCTAGATTGTTCACTAAGATTACACGTTCCTCGCTCTTAAATGAAAAGCGTTGGATGTTAGACAGCCTGTGGTTTGTATCAGTTTCCAAAGCGGAGTTGAACTGGATATGTTCCGTATGTGTAGGAAACACAGTCCTTTTTTTCTGAGGACACTCACATTCTTGCTGTATTTGAGACTCTAGAAAGCAAGAGCGTGTTTCTTTCTCTAAAGCAGAGTGTGTTTCATGGATGAGAACTGTGCTGTGTGTTTCCCTTCAGAAATGGAGTTAAATCCCAGGCTCTGTGTCCTCCTACAAGCAAGACTTCGTTTCAGGTAAACGCAGTCAATTTTCAGCTCAAACGAAGCTACATGGTTCACAAAGATCACAAGTTTCTCGCTCTTAACTGAAAAGCATTGGATGTTAGACGGCCTGTGGTTTGTATCAGTTTCCTAAGCGGAGTTGAACTAGATATGTTCCCTATGTGTAGGAAAAACAGTTCTTTTGTTCTGAGCACACTCACGTTTCTTGCTGTATTAGAGACTCTAGAAAGCAAGAGTGTGCTTCTTTCTCTAAAGCAGAGTGTGTTTCATGGATGAGAACTGTGCTGTGTGTTTCCCTTCAGAAATGGGGTTAAATCCCAGGCTCTGTGTCTTCCTACAAGCAAGACTTCGTTTCAGGTAAACGCAGTCAATTTTCAGCTCAAAGGAAGCAACCTAGTTCACGAAGATCACACATTTCTCGCTCTTAACTGAAAAGCATTGGATCTGAGACGGCCTGTGGTTTGTATCAATTTCCTAAGCGGAGTTGAACTAGATATGTTCTGTATGTGTAGGAAACACAGTTCTTTTGTTCTGAGCACACTCACGTTTCTTGCTGTATTAGAGACTCTAGAAAGCAAGAGTGTGCTTCTTTGTCTAAAGCAGAGTGTGTTTCATGGATGAGAACTGTGCTGTGTGTTTCCCTTCAGAAATGGAGTTAAATCCCAGGCTCTGTGTCCTCCTACGAGCAAGACTTCGTTTCAGGTAAACGCAGTCAATTTTCTGCTCAAACGAAGCTACATGGTTCACAAAGATCACAAGTTTCTCGCTCTTAACTGAAAAGCATTGGATGTTAGACGGCCTGTGGTTTGTATCAGTTTCCTAAGCGGAGTTGAACTAGATATGTTCCCTATGTGTAGGAAACACAGTTCTTTTGTTCTGAGCACACTCACGTTTCTTGCTGTATTAGAGACTCTAGAAAGCAAGAGTGTGCTTCTTTCTCTAAAGCAGAGTGTGTTTCATGGATGAGAACTGTGCTGTGTGTTTCCCTTCAGAAATGGGGTTAAATCCCAGGCTCTGTGTCTTCCTACAAGCAAGACTTCGTTTCAGGTAAACGCAGTCAATTTTCAGCTCAAAGGAAGCAACCTAGTTCACGAAGATCACACATTTCTCGCTCTTAACTGAAAAGCATTGGATCTGAGACGGCCTGTGGTTTGTATCAGTTTCCTAAGCGGAGTTGAACTAGATATGTTCTGTATGTGTAGGAAACACAGTTCTTTTGTTCTGAGCACACTCACGTTTCTTGCAGTATTAGAGACTCTAGAAAGCAAGAGTGTGCTTCTTTGTCTAAAGCAGAGTGTGTTTCATGGATGAGAACTGTGCTGTGTGTTTCCCTTCAGAAATGGAGATAAATCCCAGGTTCTGTGTCTTCCTACAAGCAAGACTTCGTTTCAGGTAAACACAGTCACATTCAGCTCAAACGAAGCTATATCGTCCATGAAGATCACACATTTCTCGCTCTTAATTGAAAGGCATTGGATGTTAGACGGCCTGTGGTTTGTATCAGTTTCCTAAGCGGAGTTGAACTAGATATGTTCCGTATGTGTAGGAAACACACTTCTTTTGTTCTGAGTACACTCACGTTTCTTGCTGTATTAGAGACTGTAGAAAGCAAGAGCGTGCTTCTTTCTCTAAAGCAGAGTGTGTTTCATGGATGAGAACTGTGCTGTGTGTTTCCCTTCAGAAATGGAGTTAAATCCCAGGCTCTGTGTCTTCCTACAAGCAAGACTTTGTTACAGGTAAACGCAGTCTCTTTTCAGCTCAAAGGAAGCTAGATTGTTCACTAAGATTACACTTTTCTCGCTCTTAAATGAAAAGCGTTGGATGTTTGACAGCCTGTGGTTTGTATCAGTTTCCAAAGCGGAGTTGAACTGGATATGTTCCGTATGTGTAGGAAACACAGTCCTTTTTTTCTGAGGACACTTACATTCTTGCTGTATTTGAGACTCTAGAAAGCAAGAGCGTGCATCTTCCTCTAAAGCAGAGTGTGTTCCATGGATGAGAACTGTGCTGTGTGTTTCCCTTCAGAAACGGAGTTAAATCCCAGGCTCTGTGTCTTCAAACAAGCCAGACTTCATTTCAGGTAAACCCAGTCACTTTTCAGCTCAAACGAAGCAACCTAGTTCACGAAGATCACACATTTCTCGCTCTTAACTGAAAAGCATTGGATCTGAGACGGCCTGTGGTTTGTATCAGTTTCCTAAGGGGAGTTGAACTAGATATGTTCCGTATGTGTAGGAAACACTGTTCTTTTGTTCTGAGCACACTCACGTTTCTTGCTGTATTAGAGACTCTAGAAAGCAAGAGTGTGCTTCTTTGTCCAAAGCAGAGTGTGTTTCATGGATGAGAACTGTGCTGTGTGTTTCCCTTCAGAAATGGAGATAAATCCCAGGCTCTGTCTCTTCCTATAAGCAAGACTTCGTTTCAGGTAAACACAGTCACATTCAGCTCAAAGGAAGCTACATCGTTCATGAAGATCACACATTTCTCGCTCTTAATTGAAAGGCATTGGATGTTAGACGGCCTGTGGTTTGTATCAGTTTCCTAAGCGGAGTTGAACTAGATATGTTTCGTATGTGTAGGAAACACAGTTCTTTTGTTCTGAGTACACTCACTTTTCTTGCTGTATTAGAGACTCCAGAAAGCAAGAGCGTGCTTCTTTCTCTAAAGCAGAGTGTGTTTCATGGATGAGAACTGTGCTGTGTGTTTCCCTTCAGAAATGGAGTTAAATGCCAGGCTCTGTGTCTTCCTACAACCAAGACTTCGTTTCAGGTAAACGCAGTCACTTTTCAGCTCAAATGAAGCTACATCGTTCACGAAGATCACAAGTTTCTCGCACTTAACTGAAAAGCGTTGGATGTTAGACGGCCTGTGGTTTGTATCAGTTTCCTAAGCGGAGTTGAACTGGATATGTTCCGTATGTGTAGGAAACACAGTCCTTTTTTTCTGAGGACACTCACGTTCTTGCTGTATTAGAGACTCTAGAAAGCAAGAGCGTGCATCTTCCTCTAAAGCAGAGTGTGTTTCATGGATGAGAACTGTGCTGTGTGTTTCCCTTCAGAAATGGAGTTAAATCCCAGGCTCTGTGTCTTCCTACAAGCAAGACTTCATTTCAGGTAAACGCAGTCACTTTTCAGCTCAAACGAAGCTACCTAGTTCACGAAGATCACACATTTCTCGCTCTTAACTGAAAAGCGTTGGATCTGAGACGGCCTGTGGTTTGTATCAGTTTCCTAAGTGGAGTTGAACTAGATATGTTCTGTATGTGTAGGAAACACAGTTCTTTTGTTCTGAGCCCACTCACGTTTCTTGCTGTATTAGAGACTCTAGAAAGCAAGAGGGTGCTTCTTGCTCTAAAGCAGAGTGTGTTTCATGGATGAGAACTGTGCTGTGTGTTTCCCTTCAGAAATGGAGTTAAATCCCAGGCTCTGTGTCTTCCTACAAGCAAGACTTCGTTTCAGGTAAACGCAGTCACTTTTTAGCTCAAAGGAAGGTACATGGTTCACAAAGATCACAAGTTTCTCGCTCTTAACTGAAAAGCATTGGATGTTAGACGGCCTGTGTTTTATATCAGTTTCCTAAGCGGAGTTGAACTAGATATGTTCCGTATGTGTAGGAAACACAGTTCTTTTGTTCTGAGCACACTCACGTTTCTTGCTGTATTAGAGACTCTAGAAAGCAAGAGTGTGCTTCTTTGTCTAAAGCAGAGTGTGTTTCATGGATGAGAACTGTGCTGTGTGTTTCCCTTCAGAAATGGAGATAAATCCCAGGCTCTGTGTCTTCCTACAAGCAAGACTTCGTTTCAGGTAAACGCAGTCACTTTTCAGCTCAAACGAAGCTACATCGTTCACGAAGATCACACGTTTCTTGCTCTTAACTGAAAAGCATTGGATGTTAGACGGCCTGTGGTTTGTATCAGTTTCCTAAGCGGAGTTGAACTGGATATGTTCCATATGTGTAGGAAACACAGTCCTTTTTTTCTGAGGACACTCATGTTCTTGCTGTAATAGAGACTCTAGAAAGCAAGAGCGTGCTTCTTCCTCTAAAGCAGAGTGTTATTCATGGATGAGAACTGTGCTGTGTGTTTCCCTTCAGAAATGGAGTTAAATCCCAGGCACTGTGTGTTCAAACAAGCAAGAGTTCATTTCAGGAAAACGCAGTCACTTTTCAGCTCAAACGAAGCTACATCGTTCACAAAGATCACACGTTTCTCGCTCTTAACTGAAAAGCGTTGGATGTTAGACGGCCTGTGTTTTGTATCAGTTTCCTAAGCGGAGTTGAACTAGATATGTTCCATATGTGTAGGAAACACAGTTCTTTGGTTGAGTACACTCACGTTTCTTGCTGTATTAGAGACTCTAGAAAGCAAGAGCGTGTTTCTTTCTCTAAAGCAGAGTGTGTTTCATGGATGAGAACTGTGCTGTGTGTTTCCCTTCAGAAATGGAGTTAAATCCCAGGCTCTGTGTCTTCCTACAAGCAAGACTTCGTGTCAGGTAAACGCAGTCAATTTTCAGCTCAAACGAAGCTACATGGTTCACAAAGATCACAAGTTTCTCGCTCTTAACTGAAAAGCATTGGATGTTAGACGGCCTGTGGTTTGTATCAGTTTCCTAAGCGGAGTTGAACTAGATATGTTCCCTAAGTGTAGGAAACACAGTTATTTTGTTCTGAGCACACTCACCTTTCTTGCTGTATTTGAGACTCTAGAAAGCAAGAGCGTGCATCTTCCTCTAAAGCAGAGTGTGTTTCATGGATGAGAACTGTGCTGTGTGTTTCCCTTCAGAAATGGAGTTAAATCCCAGGCTCTGTGTCTTCAAACAAGCCAGACTTCATTTCAGGTAAACCCAGTCACTTTTCAGCTCAAACGAAGCAACCTAGTTCACGAAGATCACACATTTCTCGCTCTTAACTGAAAAGCATTGGATCTGAGACGGCCTGTGGTTTGTATCAGTTTCCTAAGGGGAGTTGAACTAGATATGTTCCGTATGTGTAGGAAACACTGTTCTTTTGTTCTGAGCACACTCACGTTTCTTGCTGTATTACAGACTCTAGAAAGCAAGAGTGTGCTTCTTTGTCCAAAGCAGAGTGTGTTTCATGGATGAGAACTGTGCTGTGTGTTTCCCTTCAGAAATGGAGATAAATCCCAGGTTCTGTCTCTTCCTATAAGCAAGACTTCGTTTCAGGTAAACACAGTCACATTCAGCTCAAAGGAAGCTACATCGTTCATGAAGATCACACATTTCTCGCTCTTAATTGAAAGGCATTGGATGTTAGACGGCCTGTGGTTTGTATCAGTTTCCTAAGCGGAGTTGAACTAGATATGTTCCGTATGTGTAGGAAACACAGTTCTTTTGTTCTGAGTACACTCACGTTTCTTGCTGTATTAGAGACTCTAGAAAGCAAGAGCGTGCTTCTTTGTCTAAAGCAGAGTGTGTTTCATGGATGAGAACTGTGCTGTGTGTTTCCCTTCAGAAATGGAGTTAAATCCCAGGCTCTGTGTCTTCCTACAAGCAAGACTTTGTTTCCGGTAAACGCAGTCAATTTTCAGGTCAAACGAAGCTACATGGTTCACAAAGATCACAAGTTTCTCGCTCTTCACTGAAAAGCATTGGATGTTAGACGGCCTGTGGTTTGTATCAGTTTCCTAAGCGGAGTTGAACTACATATGTTCCGTATGTGTAGGAAACACAGTTCTTTTGTTCTGAGCACACTCACGTTTCTTGCTGTATTAGAGACTCTAGAAAGCAATAGTGTGCTTCTTTCTCTAAAGCAGAGTGTGTTTCATGGATGAGAACTGTGCTGTGTGTTTCCCTTCAGAAATGGAGATAAATCCCAAGCTCTGTGTCTTCCTACAAGCAAGACTTCGTTTCTGGTAAACGCAGTCACTTTTCAGCTCAAACGAAGCTACATCGTTCACAAAGATCACAAGTTTCTCGCTCTTAACTGAAAAGCATTGGATGTTAGACGGCCTGTGGTTTGTATCAGATCCTAAGCGGAGTTGAAGTAGATATGTTCCGTATGTGTAGGAAACACAGTTCTTTTGTTCTGAGCACACTCACGTTTCTTGGTGTATTAGAGACTCTAGAAAGCAAGAGTGTACTTCTTTGTCTAAAGCAGAGTGTGTTTCATGGATGAGAACTGTGCTGTGTGTTTCCCTTCAGAAATGGAGAAAATCCCAGGCTCTGTGTCGTCCTACAAGCAAGACTTCGTTTCAGATAAACACAGTCACATTCAGCTCAAACGAAGCTACATCGTTCATGAAGATGACACATTTCTCGCTCTTAATTGAAAAGCATTGGATGTTAGACGGCCTGTGGTTTGTATCAGTTTCCTAAGCGGAGTTGAACTAGATATGTTTCGTATGTGTATAAACACAGTACTTTTGTTCTGAGTACACTCACATTTCTTGCTGTATTAGAGACTCTAGAAAGCAAGAGCGTGCTTCTTTCTCTAAAGCAGAGTGTGTTTCATGGATGAGAACTGTGCTGTGTGTTTCCCTTCAGAAATGGAGTTAAATCCCAGGCTCTGTGTCTTCCTACAAGCAAGACTTCGTTTCAGGTAAACGCAGTCACTTTTCAGCTCAAACGAAGCTACATCGTTCACGAAGATCACAAGTTTCTCGCACTTAACTGAAAAGCGTTGGATGTTAGACGGCCTGTGGTTTGTATCAGTTTCCTAAGCGGAGTTGAACTGGATATGTTCTGTATGTGTAGGAAACACAGTCCTTTTTTTCTGAGGACACTCACGTTCTTGCTGTATTAGAGACTCTAGAAAGCAAGAGCGTGCATCTTCCTCTAAAGCAGAGTGTGTTTCATGGATGAGAACTGTGCTGTGTGTTTCCCTTCAGAAATGGAGTTAAATCCCAGGCTCTGTGTCTTCCTACAAGCAAGACTTCATTTCAGGTAAACGCAGTCACTTTTCAGCTCAAACGAAGCTACCTAGTTCACGAAGATCACACATTTCTCACTCTTAACTGAAAAGCGTTGGATCTGAGACGGCCTGTGGTTTGTATCAGTTTCCTAAGCGGAGTTGAACTAGATATGTTCTGTATGTGTAGGAAACACAGTTCTTTTGTTCTGAGCACACTCACGTTTCTTGCTGTATTAGAGACTCTAGAAAGCAAGAGCGTGCTTCTTCCTCTAAAGCAGAGTGTTATTCATGGATGAGAACTGTGCTGTGTGTTTCCCTTCAGAAATGGAGTTAAATCCCAGGCACTGTGTGTTCAAACAAGCAAGAGTTCATTTCAGGAAAACGCAGTCACTTTTCAGCTCAAACGAAGCTACATCGTTCACAAAGATCACACGTTTCTCGCTCTTAACTGAAAAGCGTTGGATGTTAGACGGCCTGTGTTTTGTATCAGTTTCCTAAGCGGAGTTGAACTAGATATGTTCCATATGTGTAGGAAACACAGTTCTTTGGTTGAGTACACTCACGTTTCTTGCTGTATTAGAGACTCTAGAAAGCAAGAGCGTGTTTCTTTCTCTAAAGCAGAGTGTGTTTCATGGATGAGAACTGTGCTGTGTGTTTCCCTTCAGAAATGGAGTTAAATCCCAGGCTCTGTGTCTTCCTACAAGCAAGACTTCGTTTCAGGTAAACGCAGTCAATTTTCAGCTCAAACGAAGCTACATGGTTCACAAAGATCACACGTTTCTCGCTCTTAACTGAAAAGCGTTGGATGTTAGACGGCCTGTGTTTTGTATCAGTTTCCTAAGCGGAGTTGAACTAGATATGTTCCATATGTGTAGGAAACACAGTTCTTTGGTTGAGTACACTCACGTTTCTTCCTGTATTAGAGACTCTAGAAAGCAAGAGCGTGTTTCTTTCTCTAAAGCAGAGTGTGTTTCATGGATGAGAACTGTGCTGTGTGTTTCCCTTCAGAAATGGAGTTAAATCCCAGGCTCTGTGTCTTCCTACAAGCAAGACTTCGTTTCAGGTAAACGCAGTCAATTTTCAGCTCAAACGAAGCTACATGGTTCACAAAGATCACAAGTTTCTCGCTCTTAACTGAAAAGCATTGGATGTTAGACGGCCTGTGGTTTGTATCAGTTTCCTAAGCGGAGTTGAACTAGATATGTTCCCTATGTGTAGGAAACACAGTTATTTTGTTCTGAGCACACTCACCTTTCTTGCTGTATTTGAGACTCTAGAAAGCAAGAGCGTGCATCTTCCTCTAAAGCAGAGTGTGTTTCATGGATGAGAACTGTGCTGTGTGTTTCCCTTCAGAAATGGAGTTAAATCCCAGGATCTGTGTCTTCAAACAAGCCAGACTTCATTTCAGGTAAACCCAGTCACTTTTCAGCTCAAACGAAGCAACCTAGTTCACGAAGATCACACATTTCTCGCTCTTAACTGAAAAGCATTGGATCTGAGACGGCCTGTGGTTTGTATCAGTTTCCTAAGGGGAGTTGAACTAGATATGTTCCGTATGTGTAGGAAACACTGTTCTTTTGTTCTGAGCACACTCACGTTTCTTGCTGTATTACAGACTCTAGAAAGCAAGAGTGTGCTTCTTTGTCCAAAGCAGAGTGTGTTTCATGGATGAGAACTGTGCTGTGTGTTTCCCTTCAGAAATGGAGATAAATCCCAGGCTCTGTCTCTTCCTATAAGCAAGACTTCGTTTCAGGTAAACACAGTCACATTCAGCTCAAAGGAAGCTACATCGTTCATGAAGATCACACATTTCTCGCTCTTAATTGAAAGGCATTGGATGTTAGACGGCCTGTGGTTTGTATCAGTTTCCTAAGCGGAGTTGAACTAGATATGTTCCGTATGTGTAGGAAACACAGTTCTTTTGTTCTGAGTACACTCACGTTTCTTGCTGTATTAGAGACTCTAGAAAGCAAGAGCGTGCTTCTTTGTCTAAAGCAGAGTGTGTTTCATGGATGAGAACTGTGCTGTGTGTTTCCCTTCAGAAATGGAGTTAAATCCCAGGCTCTGTGTCTTCCTACAAGCAAGACTTTGTTTCCGGTAAACGCAGTCAATTTTCAGGTCAAACGAAGCTACATGGTTCACAAAGATCACAAGTTTCTCGCTCTTCACTGAAAAGCATTGGATGTTAGACGGCCTGTGGTTTGTATCAGTTTCCTAAGCGGAGTTGAAGTACATATGTTCCGTATGTGTAGGAAACACAGTTCTTTTGTTCTGAGCACACTCACGTTTCTTGCTGTATTAGAGACTCTAGAAAGCAAGAGTGTGCTTCTTTCTCTAAAGCAGAGTGTGTTTCATGGATGAGAACTGTGCTGTGTGTTTCCCTTCAGAAATGGAGATAAATCCCAAGCTCTGTGTCTTCCTACAAGCAAGACTTCGTTTCTGGTAAACGCAGTCACTTTTCAGCTCAAACGAAGCTACATCGTTCACAAAGATCACAAGTTTCTCGCTCTTAACTGAAAAGCATTGGATGTTAGACGGCCTGTGGTTTGTATCAGATCCTAAGCGGAGTTGAAGTAGATATGTTCCGTATGTGTAGGAAACACAGTTCTTTTGTTCTGAGCACACTCACGTTTCTTGGTGTATTAGAGACTCTAGAAAGCAAGAGTGTACTTCTTTGTCTAAAGCAGAGTGTGTTTCATGGATGAGAACTGTGCTGTGTGTTTCCCTTCAGAAATGGAGATAAATCCCAGGCTCTGTGTCTTCCTACAAGCAAGACTTCGTTTCAGATAAACACAGTCACATTCAGCTCAAACGAAGCTACATCGTTCATGAAGATGACACATTTCTCGCTCTTAATTGAAAAGCATTGGATGTTAGACGGCCTGTGGTTTGTATCAGTTTCCTAAGCGGAGTTGAACTAGATATGTTTCGTATGTGTAGGAAACACAGTTCTTTTGTTCTGAGTACACTCACTTTTCTTGCTGTATTAGAGACTCCAGAAAGCAAGAGCGTGCTTCTTTCTCTAAAGCAGAGTGTGTTTCATGGATGAGAACTGTGCTGTGTGTTTCCCTTCAGAAATGGAGTTAAATCCCAGGCTCTGTGTCTTCCTACAACCAAGACTTCGTTTCAGGTAAACGCAGTCACTTTTCAGCTCAAACGAAGCTACATCGTTCAGGAAGATCACAAGTTTCTCGCACTTAACTGAAAAGCGTTGGATGTTAGACGGCCTGTGGTTTGTATCAGTTTCCTAAGCGGAGTTGAACTGGATATGTTCCGTATGTGTAGGAAACACAGTCCTTTTTTTCTGAGGACACTCACGTTCTTGCTGTATTAGAGACTCTAGAAAGCAAGAGCGTGCATCTTCCTCTAAAGCAGAGTGTGTTTCATGGATGAGAACTGTGCTGTGTGTTTCCCTTCAGAAATGGAGTTAAATCCCAGGCTCTGTGTCTTCCTACAAGCAAGACTTCATTTCAGGTAAACGCAGTCACTTTTCAGCTCAAACGAAGCTACCTAGTTCACGAAGATCACACATTTCTCGCTCTTAACTGAAAAGCATTGGATCTGAGACGGCCTGTGGTTTGTATCAGTTTCCTAAGCGGAGTTGAACTAGATATGTTCTGTATGTGTAGGAAACACAGTTCTTTTGTTCTGAGCCCACTCACGTTTCTTGCTGTATTAGAGACTCTAGAAAGCAAGAGGGTGCTTCTTGCTCTAAAGCAGAGTGTGTTTCATGGATGAGAACTGTGCTGTGTGTTTCCCTTCAGAAATGGAGTTAAATCCCAGGCTCTGTGTCTTCCTACAAGCAAGACTTCGTTTCAGGTAAACGCAGTCACTTTTTAGCTCAAACGAAGGTACATGGTTCACAAAGATCACAAGTTTCTCGCTCTTAACTGAAAAGCATTGGATGTTAGACGGCCTGTGTTTTATATCAGTTTCCTAAGCGGAGTTGAACTAGATATGTTCCGTATGTGTAGGAAACACAGTTCTTTTGTTCTGAGCACACTCACGTTTCTTGCTGTATTAGAGACTCTAGAAAGCAAGAGTGTGCTTCTTTGTCTAAAGCAGAGTGTGTTTCATGGATGAGAACTGTGCTGTGTGTTTCCCTTCAGAAATGGAGATAAATCCCAGGCTCTGTGTCTTCCTACAAGCAAGACTTCGTTTCAGGTAAACGCAGTCACTTTTCAGCTCAAACGAAGCTACATCGTTCACGAAGATCACACGTTTCTTGCTCTTAACTGAAAAGCATTGGATGTTAGACGGCCTGTGGTTTGTATCAGTTTCCTAAGCGGAGTTGAACTGGATATGTTCCATATGTGTAGGAAACACAGTCCTTTTTTTCTGAGGACACTCATGTTCTTGCTGTAATAGAGACTCTAGAAAGCAAGAGCGTGCTTCTTCCTCTAAAGCAGAGTGTTATTCATGGATGAGAACTGTGCTGTGTGTTTCCCTTCAGAAATGGAGTTAAATCCCAGGCACTGTGTGTTCAAACAAGCAAGAGTTCATTTCAGGAAAACGCAGTCACTTTTCAGCTCAAACGAAGCTACATCGTTCACAAAGATCACACGTTTCTCGCTCTTAACTGAAAAGCGTTGGATGTTAGACGGCCTGTGTTTTGTATCAGTTTCCTAAGCGGAGTTGAACTAGATATGTTCCATATGTGTAGGAAACACCGTTCTTTGGTTGAGTACACTCACGTTTCTTGCTGTATTAGAGACTCTAGAAAGCAAGAGCGTGTTTCTTTCTCTAAAGCAGAGTGTGTTTCATGGATGAGAACTGTGCTGTGTGTTTCCCTTCAGAAATGGAGTTAAATCCCAGGCTCTGTGTCTTCCTACAAGCAAGACTTCGTTTCAGGTAAACGCAGTCAATTTTCAGCTCAAACGAAGCTACATGGTTCACAAAGATCACAAGTTTCTCGCTCTTAACTGAAAAGCATTGGATGTTAGACGGCCTGTGGTTTGTATCAGTTTCCTAAGCGGAGTTGAACTAGATATGTTCCCTATGTGTAGGAAACACAGTTATTTTGTTCTGAGCACACTCACCTTTCTTGCTGTATTTGAGACTCTAGAAAGCAAGAGCGTGCATCTTCCTCTAAAGCAGAGTGTGTTTCATGGATGAGAACTGTGCTGTGTGTTTCCCTTCAGAAATGGAGTTAAATCCCAGGCTCTGTGTCTTCAAACAAGCCAGACTTCATTTCAGGTAAACCCAGTCACTTTTCAGCTCAAACGAAGCAACCTAGTTCACGAAGATCACACATTTCTCGCTCTTAACTGAAAAGCATTGGATCTGAGACGGCCTGTGGTTTGTATCAGTTTCCTAAGGGGAGTTGAACTAGATATGTTCCGTATGTGTAGGAAACACTGTTCTTTTGTTCTGAGCACACTCACGTTTCTTGCTGTATTACAGACTCTAGAAAGCAAGAGTGTGCTTCTTTGTCCAAAGCAGAGTGTGTTTCATGGATGAGAACTGTGCTGTGTGTTTCCCTTCAGAAATGGAGATAAATCCCAGGCTCTGTCTCTTCCTATAAGCAAGACTTCGTTTCAGGTAAACACAGTCACATTCAGCTCAAAGGAAGCTACATCGTTCATGAAGATCACACATTTCTCGCTCTTAATTGAAAGGCATTGGATGTTAGACGGCCTGTGGTTTGTATCAGTTTCCTAAGCAGAGTTGAACTAGATATGTTCCGTATGTGTAGGAAACACAGTTCTTTTGTTCTGAGTACACTCACGTTTCTTGCTGTATTAGAGACTCTAGAAAGCAAGAGCGTGCTTCTTTGTCTAAAGCAGAGTGTGTTTCATGGATGAGAACTGTGCTGTGTGTTTCCCTTCAGAAATGGAGTTAAATCCCAGGCTCTGTGTCTTCCTACAAGCAAGACTTTGTTTCCGGTAAACGCAGTCAATTTTCAGGTCAAACGAAGCTACATGGTTCACAAAGATCACAAGTTTCTCGCTCTTCACTGAAAAGCATTGGATGTTAGACGGCCTGTGGTTTGTATCAGTTTCCTAAGCGGAGTTGAACTACATACGTTCCGTATGTGTAGGAAACACAGTTCTTTTGTTCTGAGCACACTCACGTTTCTTGCTGTATTAGAGACTCTAGAAAGCAAGAGTGTGCTTCTTTCTCTAAAGCAGAGTGTGTTTCATGGATGAGAACTGTGCTGTGTGTTTCCCTTCAGAAATGGAGATAAATCCCAAGCTCTGTGTCTTCCTACAAGCAAGACTTCGTTTCTGGTAAACGCAGTCACTTTTCAGCTCAAACGAAGCTACATCGTTCACAAAGATCACAAGTTTCTCGCTCTTAACTGAAAAGCATTGGATGTTAGACGGCCTGTGGTTTGTATCAGATCCTAAGCGGAGTTGAAGTAGATATGTTCCGTATGTGTAGGAAACACAGTTCTTTTGTTCTGAGCACACTCACGTTTCTTGGTGTATTAGAGACTCTAGAAAGCAAGAGTGTACTTCTTTGTCTAAAGCAGAGTGTGTTTCATGGATGAGAACTGTGCTGTGTGTTTCCCTTCAGAAATGGAGAAAATCCCAGGCTCTGTGTCTTCCTACAAGCAAGACTTCGTTTCAGATAAACACAGTCACATTCAGCTCAAACGAAGCTACATCGTTCATGAAGATGACACATTTCTCGCTCTTAATTGAAAAGCATTGGATGTTAGACGGCCTGTGGTTTGTATCAGTTTCCTAAGCGGAGTTGAACTAGATATGTTTCGTATGTGTATAAACACAGTACTTTTGTTCTGAGTACACTCACATTTCTTGCTGTATTAGAGACTCTAGAAAGCAAGAGCGTGCTTCTTTCTCTAAAGCAGAGTGTGTTTCATGGATGAGAACTGTGCTGTGTGTTTCCCTTCAGAAATGGAGTTAAATCCCAGGCTCTGTGTCTTCCTACAAGCAAGACTTCGTTTCAGGTAAACGCAGTCACTTTTCAGCTCAAACGAAGCTACATCGTTCACGAAGATCACAAGTTTCTCGCACTTAACTGAAAAGCGTTGGATGTTAGACGGCCTGTGGTTTGTATCAGTTTCCTAAGCGGAGTTGAACTGGATATGTTCTGTATGTGTAGGAAACACAGTCCTTTTTTTCTGAGGACACTCACGTTCTTGCTGTATTAGAGACTCTAGAAAGCAAGAGCGTGCATCTTCCTCTAAAGCAGAGTGTGTTTCATGGATGAGAACTGTGCTGTGTGTTTCCCTTCAGAAATGGAGTTAAATCCCAGGCTCTGTGTCTTCCTACAAGCAAGACTTCATTTCAGGTAAACGCAGTCACTTTTCAGCTCAAACGAAGCTACCTAGTTCACGAAGATCACACATTTCTCACTCTTAACTGAAAAGCGTTGGATCTGAGACGGCCTGTGGTTTGTATCAGTTTCCTAAGCGGAGTTGAACTAGATATGTTCTGTATGTGTAGGAAACACAGTTCTTTTGTTCTGAGCACACTCACGTTTCTTGCTGTATTAGAGACTCTAGAAAGCAAGAGCGTGCTTCTTCCTCTAAAGCAGAGTGTTATTCATGGATGAGAACTGTGCTGTGTGTTTCCCTTCAGAAATGGAGTTAAATCCCAGGCACTGTGTGTTCAAACAAGCAAGAGTTCATTTCAGGAAAACGCAGTCACTTTTCAGCTCAAACGAAGCTACATCGTTCACAAAGATCACACGTTTCTCGCTCTTAACTGAAAAGCGTTGGATGTTAGACGGCCTGTGTTTTGTATCAGTTTCCTAAGCGGAGTTGAACTAGATATGTTCCATATGTGTAGGAAACACAGTTCTTTGGTTGAGTACACTCACGTTTCTTGCTGTATTAGAGACTCTAGAAAGCAAGAGCGTGTTTCTTTCTCTAAAGCAGAGTGTGTTTCATGGATGAGAACTGTGCTGTGTGTTTCCCTTCAGAAATGGAGTTAAATCCCAGGCTCTGTGTCTTCCTACAAGCAAGACTTCGTTTCAGGTAAACGCAGTCAATTTTCAGCTCAAACGAAGCTACATGGTTCACAAAGATCACAAGTTTCTCGCTCTTAACTGAAAAGCATTGGATGTTAGACGGCCTGTGGTTTGTATCAGTTTCCTAAGCGGAGTTGAACTAGATATGTTCCCTATGTGTAGGAAACACAGTTATTTTGTTCTGAGCACACTCACCTTTCTTGCTGTATTAGAGACTCTAGAAAGCAAGAGTGTGCTTCTTTCTCTAAAGCAGAGTGTGTTTCATGGATGAGAACTGTTCTGTGTGTTTCCCTTCAGAAATGGGGTTAAATCCCAGGCTCTGTGTCTTCCTACAAGCAAGACTTCGTTTCAGGTAAACGCAGTCAATTTTCAGCTCAAAGGAAGCAACCTAGTTCACGAAGATCACACATTTCTCGCTCTTAACTGAAAAGCATTGGATCTGAGACGGCCTGTGGTTTGTATCAGTTTCCTAAGCGGAGTTGAACTAGATATGTTCTGTATGTTTAGGAAACACAGTTCTTTTGTTCTGAGCACACTCACGTTTCTTGCTGTATTAGAGACTCTAGAAAGCAAGAGTGTGCTGCTTTGTCTAAAACAGAGTGTGTTTCATGGATGAGAACTGTGCTGTGTGTTTCCCTTCAGAAATGGAGATAAATCCCAGGCTCTGTGTCTTCCTACAAGCAAGACTTCGTTTCAGGTAAACACAGTCACATTCAGCTCAAACGAAGCTACATCGTCCATGAAGATCACACATTTCTCGCTCTTAATTGAAAGGCATTGGATGTTAGACGGCCTGTGGTTTGTATCAGTTTCCTAAGCGGAGTTGAACTAGATATGTTCCGTATGTGTAGGAAACACACTTCTTTTGTTCTGAGTACACTCACGTTTCTTGCTGTATTAGAGACTCTAGAAAGCAAGAGCGTGCTTCTTTCTCTAAAGCAGAGTGTGTTTCATGGATGAGAACTGTGCTGTGTGTTTCCCTTCAGAAATGGAGTTAAATCCCAGGCTCTGAATCTTCAAACAAGCAAGACTTCATTTCAGGTAAACCCAGTCACTTTTCAGCTCAAACGAAGCTACCTAGTTCACGAAGATCACACATTTCTCTCTCTTAACTGAAAAGCATTGGATCTGAGACGGCCTGTGGTTTGTATCAGTTTCCTAAGCGGAGTTGAACTAGATATGTTCTGTTGTGTAGGAAACACAGTTCTTTTGTTCTGAGCACACTCACGTTTCTTGCTGTATTAGAGACTCTAGAAAGCAAGAGCATGCTTCTTTCTCTAAAGCAGAGTGTGTTTCATGGATGAGAACTGTGCTGTGTGTTTCCCTTCAGAAATGGAGTTAAATCCCTGGCTCTGTGTCTTCCTACAAGCAAGACTTCGTTTCAGGTAAACGCAGTCAATTTTCAGCTCAAGCGATGCTACATGGTTCACAAAGATCACAAGTTTCTCGCTCTTAACTGAAAAGCATTGGATGTTAGATGGCCTGTGGTTTGTATCAGTTTCCTAAGCGGAGTTGAACTAGATATGTTCTGTATGTGTAGGAAACACAGTTCTTTTGTTCTGAGCACACTCACGTTTCTTGGTGTATTAGAGACTCTAGAAAGCAAGAGTGTGCTTCTTTCTCTAAAGCAGAGTGTGTTTCATGGATGAGAACTGTGCTGTGTGTTTCCCTTCAGAAATGGAGTTAAATACCAGGCTCTGTGTCTTCCTACAAGCAAGACTTCGTTTCAGGAAAACACAGTCACATTCAGCTCAAACGAAGCTACATCGTTCATGAAGATCACACATTTCTCGCTCTTAATTGAAAAGCACTGGATGTTAGACGGCCTGTGGTTTGTATCAGTTTCCTAAGCGGAGTTGAACTAGATATGTTTCGTATGTGTAGGAAACACAGTTCTTTTGTTCTGAGTACACTCACTTTTCTTGCGGTATTAGAGACTCTAGAAAGCAAGAGCGTGCTTCTTTCTCTAAAGCAGAGTGTGTTTCATGGATGAGAACTGTGCTGTGTGTTTCCCTTCAGAAATGGAGTTAAATCCCAGGCTCTGTGTCTTCCTACAAGCAAGACTTCGTTTCCGGTAAACGCAGTCAATTTTCAGGTCAAACAAAGCTACATGGTTCACAAAGATCACAAGTTTCTCGCTCTTAACTGAAAAGCATTGGATGTTAGACGGCCTGTGGTTTCTATCAGTTTCCTAAGCGGAGTTGAACTAGATATGTTCCGTATGTGTAGGAAACACAGTTCTTTTGTTCTGAGTACACTCACTTTTCTTGCTGTATTAGAGACTCTAGAAAGCAAGAGCGTGCTTCTTTCTCTAAAGCAGAGTGTGTTTCATGGATGAGAACTGTGCTGTGTGTTTCCCTTCAGAAATGGAGTTAAATCCCAGGCTCTGTGTCTTCCTACAAGCAAGACTTTGTTACAGGTAAACGCAGTCACTTTTCAGCTCAAACGAAGCTAGATTGTTCACTAAGATTACACGTTTCTCGCTCTTAAATGAAAAGCGTTGGATGTTAGACGGCCTGTGGTTTGTATCAGTTTCCAAAGCGGAGTTGAACTGGATATCTTCCGTATGTGTAGGAAACACAGTCCTTTTTTTCTGAGGACACTCACGTTCTTGCTGTATTAGAGACTCTAGAAAGAAAGAGCGTGCATCTTCCTCTAAAGCAGAGTGTGTTTCATGGATGAGAACTGTGCTGTGTGTTTCCCTTCAGAAATGGATTTAAATCCCAGGCTCTGGATCTTCAAACAAGCAAGACTTCATTTCAGGTAAACCCAGTCACTTTTCAGCTCAAACGAAGCTACCTAGTTCACGAAGATCACACATTTCTCTCTCTTAACTGAAAAGCATTGGATCTGAGACGGCCTGTGGTTTGTATCAGTTTCCTAAGCGGAGTTGAACTAGATATGTTCTGTATGTGTAGGAAACACAGTTCTTTTGTTCTGAGCACACTCACGTTTCTTGCTGTATTAGAGACTCTAGAAAGCAAGAGCGTACTTCTTTCTCTAAAGCAGAGTGTGTTTCATGGATGAGAACTGTGCTGTGTGTTTCCCTTCAGAAATGGAGTTAAATCCCTGGCTCTGTGTCTTCCTACAAGCAAGACTTCGTTTCAGGTAAACGCAGTCAATTTTCAGCTCAAAGGAAGCTACATGGTTCACAAAGATCACACGTTTCTCGCTCTTAATTGAAAAGCATTGGATGTTAGACGACCTGTGGTTTGTATCAGTTTCCTAAGCGGAGTTGAACTAGATATGTTTCGTATGGGTAGGAAACACAGTTCTTTTGTTCTGAGTACACTCACTTTTCTTGCGGTATTAGAGACTCTAGAAAGCAAGAGCGTGCTTCTTTCTCTAAAGCAGAGTGTGTTTCATGGATGAGAACTGTGCTGTGTGTTTCCCTTCAGAAATGGAGTTAAATCCCAGGCTCTGTGTCTTCAAACAAGCAAGACTTCATTTCAGGTAAACCCAGTCACTTTTCAGCTCAAACGAAGTTACCTAGTTCATGAAGATCACACATTTCTCTCTCTTAACTGAACAGCATTGGATATGAGACGGCCTGTGGTTTGTATCAGTTTCCTAAGCGGAGTTGAACTAGATATGTTCTGTATGTGTAGGAAACACAGTTCTTTTGTTCTGAGCACACTCACGTTTCTTGCTGTATTAGAGACTCTAGAAAGCAAGAGTGTGCTTCTTTGTCTAAAGCAGAGTGAGTTTCATGGATGAGAACTGTGCTGTGTGTTTCCCTTCAGAAATGGAGTTAAATCCCAGGCTCTGTGTCTTCAAACAAGCAAGACTTCATTTCAGGTAAACGCAGTCACTTTTCAGCTCAAACGAAGCTACATAGTTCACGAAGATCACACATTTCTCGCTCTTAACTGAAAAGCGTTGGATCTGAGATGGCCTGTGGTTTGTATCAGTTTCCTAAGCGGAGTTGAATTAGATATGTTCCCTATGTGTAGGAAACACAGTTCTTTTGTTCTGAGTACACTCACGTTTCTTGCTGTATTAGAGAATCTAGAAAGCAAGAGCATGCTTCTTCCTCTAAAGCAGAGTGTGTCTCATGGATGAGAACTGTGCTGTGTGTTTCCCTTCAGAAATGGAGTTAAATCCCAGGCTCTATGTCTTCCTACAAGCAAGACTTCGTTTCAGGTAAACGCAGTCACTTTTCAGCTGAAATGAAGCTACATAGTTTACAAAGATCACACGTTTCTTGCTCTTAACTGAAATGCATTGGATGTTAGACGGCCTGTGGTTTGTATCAGTTTCCTATGCGGAGTTGAATTAGATATGTTCCCTATGTGTAGGAAACACAGTTCTTTTGTTCTGAGTACACTAACATTTCTTGCTGTATTAGAGACTCTAGAAAGTAAGAGTGTGCTTCTTTCTCTAAAGCAGAGTGTGTTTCATGGATGAGAACTGTGCTGTGTATTTCCCTTCAGAAATGGAGATAAATCCCAAGCTCTGTGTCTTCCTACAAGCAAGACTTCGTTTCAGGTAAACGCAGTAACTTTTCAGCTCAAAGGAAGCTACATCGTTCACGAAGATCACAAGTTTCTCGCACTTAACTGAAAAGCGTTGGATGTTAGACGGCCTGTGGTTTGTATCAGTTTCCTAAGCGGAGTTGAACTGGATATGTTCCGTATGTGTAGGAAACACAGTTCTTTTGTTCTGAGCACACTCACGTTTTTTGCTGTATTAGAGACTCTAGAAAGCAAGAGCGTGCTTCTTTCTCTAAAGCAGAGTGTGTTTCATGGATGAGAACTGTGCTGTGTGTTTCCCTTCAGAAATGGAGTTAAATCTCAGACTCTGTGTCTTCCTACGAGCAAGACATCGTTTCAGGAAAACGCAGTCACTTTTCAGCTCAAACGAAGCTACATCATTCACAAAGATCACACGTTTCTCGCTCTTAACTGAAAAGCATTGGATGTTAGACGGCCTGTGTTTTGTATGAGTTTCCTAAGCGGAGTTGAACTAGATATGTTCCATATGTGTAGGAAACACAGTTCTTTTGTTCTGAGTACACTCACGTTTCTTGCTGTATTAGAGACTCTAGAAAGCAAGAGCGTGCTTCTTTCTCTAAAGCAGATTGTGTTTCATGGATGAGAACTGTGCTGTGTGTTTCCCTTCAGAAATGGAGTTAAATCCCAGGCTCTGTGTCTTCCTACAAGCAAGACTTCGTTTCAGGTAAACGCAGTCACTTTTCACCTCAAACAAAGCTACATCGTTCACAAAGATCACAGGTTTCTCGCTCTTAACTGAAAAGCGTTGGATGTTAGACGGCCTGTGGTTTGTATCAGTTTCCTAAGCGGAGTTGAACTAGGTATGTTCCCTATGTGTAGGAATCAGTTCTTTTGTTCTGAGCACACTCACGTTTCTTGCTGTATTAGAGACTCTAGAAAGCAAGAGCGTGCATCTTTCTTTAAAGCAGAGTGTGTTTCATTAATGAGTACTGTGCTGTGTGTTTCCCTTCAGAAATGGAGTTAAATCCCAGGCTCTGTGTCTTCCTACAAGCAAGACTTCATTTCAGGTAAACGCAGTCACTTTTCAGCTCAAATGAAGCTACATCGTTCACGAAGATCACACGTTTCTCGCTCTTAACTGAAAAGCATTGGGTGTTAGACGGTATGTGGTTTGTATCAGTTTCATAAGCGGAGTTGAGCTAGGTATGTACCGTATGTGTAGGAAACACAGTTCTTTTGTTCTGAGCACACTCAGGTTTCTTGCTGTATTAGAGAATCTAGAAAGCAAGAGCGTGCTTCTTTCTCTAAAGCAGAGTGTGTTTCACGGATGAGAACTGTGCTGTGTGTTTCCCTTCAGAAATGGAGTTAAATCCCAGGCTCTGTGTCTTCCTACAAGCAAGACTTCATTTCAGGTAAACGCAGTCACTTTTCAGCTCAAACGAAGCTACCTAGTTCACGAAGATCACACATTTCTCACTCTTAACTGAAAAGCGTTGGATCTGAGACGGCCTGTGGTTTGTATCAGTTTCCTAAGCGGAGTTGAACTAGATATGTTCTGTATGTGTAGGAAACACAGTTCTTTTGTTCTGAGCACACTCACGTTTCTTGCTGTATTAGAGACTCTAGAAAGCAAGAGCGTGCTTCTTCCTCTAAAGCAGAGTGTTATTCATGGATGAGAACTGTGCTGTGTGTTTCCCTTCAGAAATGGAGTTAAATCCCAGGCACTGTGTGTTCAAACAAGCAAGAGTTCATTTCAGGAAAACGCAGTCACTTTTCAGCTCAAACGAAGCTACATCGTTCACAAAGATCACACGTTTCTCGCTCTTAACTGAAAAGCGTTGGATGTTAGACGGCCTGTGTTTTGTATCAGTTTCCTAAGCGGAGTTGAACTAGATATGTTCCATATGTGTAGGAAACACAGTTCTTTGGTTGAGTACACTCACGTTTCTTGCTGTATTAGAGACTCTAGAAAGCAAGAGCGTGTTTCTTTCTCTAAAGCAGAGTGTGTTTCATGGATGAGAACTGTGCTGTGTGTTTCCCTTCAGAAATGGAGTTAAATCCCAGGCTCTGTGTCTTCCTACAAGCAAGACTTCGTTTCAGGTAAACGCAGTCAATTTTCAGCTCAAACGAAGCTACATGGTTCACAAAGATCACAAGTTTCTCGCTCTTAACTGAAAAGCATTGGATGTTAGACGGCCTGTGGTTTGTATCAGTTTCCTAAGCGGAGTTGAACTAGATATGTTCCCTATGTGTAGGAAACACAGTTATTTTGTTCTGAGCACACTCACCTTTCTTGCTGTATTAGAGACTCTAGAAAGCAAGAGTGTGCTTCTTTCTCTAAAGCAGAGTGTGTTTCATGGATGAGAACTGTTCTGTGTGTTTCCCTTCAGAAATGGGGTTAAATCCCAGGCTCTGTGTCTTCCTACAAGCAAGACTTCGTTTCAGGTAAACGCAGTCAATTTTCAGCTCAAAGGAAGCAACCTAGTTCACGAAGATCACACATTTCTCGCTCTTAACTGAAAAGCATTGGATCTGAGACGGCCTGTGGATTGTATCAGTTTCCTAAGCGGAGTTGAACTAGATATGTTCTGTATGTGTAGGAAACACAGTTCTTTTGTTCTGAGCACACTCACGTTTCTTGCTGTATTAGAGACTCTAGAAAGCAAGAGTGTGCTTCTTTGTCTAAAGCAGAGTGTGTTTCATGGATGAGAACTGTGCTGTGTGTTTCCCTTCAGAAATGGAGATAAATCCCAGGCTCTGTGTCTTCCTACAAGCAAGACTTCGTTTCAGGTAAACACAGTCACATTCAGCTCAAACGAAGCTACATCGTCCATGAAGATCACACATTTCTCGCTCTTAATTGAAAGGCATTGGATGTTAGACGGCCTGTGGTTTGTATCAGTTTCCTAAGCGGAGTTGAACTAGATATGTTCCGTATGTGTAGGAAACACACTTCTTTTGTTCTGAGTACACTCACGTTTCTTGCTGTATTAGAGACTCTAGAAAGCAAGAGCGTGCTTCTTTCTCTAAAGCAGAGTGTGTTTCATGGATGAGAACTGTGCTGTGTGTTTCCCTTCAGAAATGGAGTTAAATCCCAGGCTCTGAATCTTCAAACAAGCAAGACTTCATTTCAGGTAAACCCAGTCACTTTTCAGCTCAAACGAAGCTACCTAGTTCACGAAGATCACACATTTCTCTCTCTTAACTGAAAAGCATTGGATCTGAGACGGCCTGTGGTTTGTATCAGTTTCCTAAGCGGAGTTGAACTAGATATGTTCTGTTGTGTAGGAAACACAGTTCTTTTGTTCTGAGCACACTCACGTTTCTTGCTGTATTAGAGACTCTAGAAAGCAAGAGCATGCTTCTTTCTCTAAAGCAGAGTGTGTTTCATGGATGAGAACTGTGCTGTGTGTTTCCCTTCAGAAATGGAGTTAAATCCCTGGCTCTGTGTCTTCCTACAAGCAAGACTTCGTTTCAGGTAAACGCAGTCAATTTTCAGCTCAAGCGATGCTACATGGTTCACAAAGAACACAAGTTTCTCGCTCTTAACTGAAAAGCATTGGATGTTAGATGGCCTGTGGTTTGTATCAGTTTCCTAAGCGGAGTTGAACTAGATATGTTCTGTATGTGTAGGAAACACAGTTCTTTTGTTCTGAGCACACTCACGTTTCTTGGTGTATTAGAGACTCTAGAAAGCAAGAGTGTGCTTCTTTCTCTAAAGCAGAGTGTGTTTCATGGATGAGAACTGTGCTGTGTGTTTCCCTTCAGAAATGGAGTTAAATACCAGGCTCTGTGTCTTCCTACAAGCAAGACTTCGTTTCAGGAAAACACAGTCACATTCAGCTCAAACGAAGCTACATCGTTCATGAAGATCACACATTTCTCGCTCTTAATTGAAAAGCACTGGATGTTAGACGGCCTGTGGTTTGTATCAGTTTCCTAAGCGGAGTTGAACTAGATATGTTTCGTATGTGTAGGAAACACAGTTCTTTTGTTCTGAGTACACTCACTTTTCTTGCGGTATTAGAGACTCTAGAAAGCAAGAGCGTGCTTCTTTCTCTAAAGCAGAGTGTGTTTCATGGATGAGAACTGTGCTGTGTGTTTCCCTTCATAAATGGAGTTAAATCCCAGGCTCTGTGTCTTCCTACAAGCAAGACTTCGTTTCCGGTAAACGCAGTCAATTTTCAGGTCAAACGAAGCTACATGGTTCACAAAGATCACAAGTTTCTCGCTCTTAACTGAAAAGCATTGGATGTTAGACGGCCTGTGGTTTCTATCAGTTTCCTAAGCGGAGTTGAACTAGATATGTTCCGTATGTGTAGGAAACACAGTTCTTTTGTTCTGAGTACACTCACTTTTCTTGCTGTATTAGAGACTCTAGAAAGCAAGAGCGTGCTTCTTTCTCTAAAGCAGAGTGTGTTTCATGGATGAGAACTGTGCTGTGTGTTTCCCTTCAGAAATGGAGTTAAATCCCAGGCTCTGTGTCTTCCTACAAGCAAGACTTTGTTACAGGTAAACGCAGTCACTTTTCAGCTCAAACGAAGCTAGATTGTTCACTAAGATTACACGTTTCTCGCTCTTAAATGAAAAGCGTTGGATGTTAGACGGCCTGTGGTTTGTATCAGTTTCCAAAGCGGAGTTGAACTGGATATCTTCCGTATGTGTAGGAAACACAGTCCTTTTTTTCTGAGGACACTCACGTTCTTGCTGTATTAGAGACTCTAGAAAGCAAGAGCGTGCATCTTCCTCTAAAGCAGAGTGTGTTTCATGGATGAGAACTGTGCTGTGTGTTTCCCTTCAGAAATGGATTTAAATCCCAGGCTCTGAATCTTCAAACAAGCAAGACTACATTTCAGGTAAACCCAGTCACTTTTCAGCTCAAAGGAAGCTACCTAGTTCACGAAGATCACACATTTCTCTCTCTTAACTGAAAAGCATTGGATCTGAGACGGCCTGTGGTTTGTATCAGTTTCCTAAGCGGAGTTGAACTAGATATGTTCTGTATGTGTAGGAAACACAGTTCTTTTGTTCTGAGCACACTCACGTTTCTTGCTGTATTAGAGACTCTAGAAAGCAAGAGCGTACTTCTTTCTCTAAAGCAGAGTGTGTTTCATGGATGAGAACTGTGCTGTGTGTTTCCCTTCAGAAATGGAGTTAAATCCCTGGCTCTGTGTCTTCCTACAAGCAAGACTTCGTTTCAGGTAAACGCAGTCAATTTTCAGCTCAAAGGAAGCTACATGGTTCACAAAGATCACACGTTTCTCGCTCTTAATTGAAAAGCATTGGATGTTAGACGACCTGTGGTTTGTATCAGTTTCCTAAGCGGAGTTGAACTAGATATGTTTCGTATGGGTAGGAAACACAGTTCTTTTGTTCTGAGTACACTCACTTTTCTTGCGGTATTAGAGACTCTAGAAAGCAAGAGCGTGCTTCTTTCTCTAAAGCAGAGTGTGTTTCATGGATGAGAACTGTGCTGTGTGTTTCCCTTCAGAAATGGAGTTAAATCCCAGGCTCTGTGTCTTCAAACAAGCAAGACTTCATTTCAGGTAAACCCAGTCACTTTTCAGCTCAAACGAAGTTACCTAGTTCATGAAGATCACACATTTCTCTCTCTTAACTGAACAGCATTGGATATGAGACGGCCTGTGGTTTGTATCAGTTTCCTAAGCGGAGTTGAACTAGATATGTTCTGTATGTGTAGGAAACACAGTCCTTTTGTTCTGAGCACACTCACGTTTCTTGCTGTATTAGAGACTCTAGAAAGCAAGAGTGTGCTTCTTTGTCTAAAGCAGAGTGAGTTTCATGGATGAGAACTGTGCTGTGTGTTTCCCTTCAGAAATGGAGTTAAATCCCAGGCTCTGTGTCTTCAAACAAGCAAGACTTCATTTCAGGTAAACGCAGTCACTTTTCAGCTCAAACGAAGCTACATAGTTCACGAAGATCACACATTTCTCGCTCTTAACTGAAAAGCGTTGGATCTGAGATGGCCTGTGGTTTGTATCAGTTTCCTAAGCGGAGTTGAATTAGATATGTTCCCTATGTGTAGGAAACACAGTTCTTTTGTTCTGAGTACACTCACGTTTCTTGCTGTATTAGAGAATCTAGAAAGCAAGAGCATGCTTCTTCCTCTAAAGCAGAGTGTGTCTCATGGATGAGAACTGTGCTGTGTGTTTCCCTTCAGAAATGGAGTTAAATCCCAGGCTCTATGTCTTCCTACAAGCAAGACTTCGTTTCAGGTAAACGCAGTCACTTTTCAGCTGAAATGAAGCTACATAGTTTACAAAGATCACACGTTTCTTGCTCTTAACTGAAATGCATTGGATGTTAGACGGCCTGTGGTTTGTATCAGTTTCCTATGCGGAGTTGAATTAGATATGTTCCCTATGTGTAGGAAACACAGTTCTTTTGTTCTGAGTACACTAACATTTCTTGCTGTATTAGAGACTCTAGAAAGTAAGAGTGTGCTTCTTTCTCTAAAGCAGAGTGTGTTTCATGGATGAGAACTGTGCTGTGTATTTCCCTTCAGAAATGGAGATAAATCCCAAGCTCTGTGTCTTCCTACAAGCAAGACTTCGTTTCAGGTAAACGCAGTAACTTTTCAGCTCAAACGAAGCTACATCGTTCACGAAGATCACAAGTTTCTCGCACTTAACTGAAAAGCGTTGGATGTTAGACGGCCTGTGGTTTGTATCAGTTTCCTAAGCGGAGTTGAACTGGATATGTTCCGTATGTGTAGGAAACACAGTTCTTTTGTTCTGAGCACACTCACGTTTTTTGCTGTATTAGAGACTCTAGAAAGCAAGAGCGTGCTTCTTTCTCTAAAGCAGAGTGTGTTTCATGGATGAGAACTGTGCTGTGTGTTTCCCTTCAGAAATGGAGTTAAATCTCAGACTCTGTGTCTTCCTACGAGCAAGACATCGTTTCAGGAAAACGCAGTCACTTTTCAGCTCAAACGAAGCTACATCATTCACAAAGATCACACGTTTCTCGCTCTTAACTGAAAAGCATTGGATGTTAGAAGGCCTGTGTTTTGTATGAGTTTCCTAAGCGGAGTTGAACTAGATATGTTCCATATGTGTAGGAAACACAGTTCTTTTGTTCTGAGTACACTCACGTTTCTTGCTGTATTAGAGACTCTAGAAAGCAAGAGCGTGCTTCTTTCTCTAAAGCAGATTGTGTTTCATGGATGAGAACTGTGCTGTGTGTTTCCCTTCAGAAATGGAGTTAAATCCCAGGCTCTGTGTCTTCCTACAAGCAAGACTTCGTTTCAGGTAAACGCAGTCACTTTTCACCTCAAACAAAGCTACATCGTTCACAAAGATCACAGGTTTCTCGCTCTTAACTGAAAAGCGTTGGATGTTAGACGGCCTGTGGTTTGTATCAGTTTCCTAAGCGGAGTTGAACTAGGTATGTTCCCTATGTGTAGGAATCAGTTCTTTTGTTCTGAGCACACTCACGTTTCTTGCTGTATTAGAGACTCTAGAAAGCAAGAGCGTGCATCTTTCTTTAAAGCAGAGTGTGTTTCATTAATGAGTACTGTGCTGTGTGTTTCCCTTCAGAAATGGAGTTAAATCCCAGGCTCTGTGTCTTCCTACAAGCAAGACTTCATTTCAGGTAAACGCAGTCACTTTTCAGCTCAAATGAAGCTACATCGTTCACGAAGATCACACGTTTCTCGCTCTTAACTGAAAAGCATTGGGTGTTAGACGGTATGTGGTTTGTATCAGTTTCATAAGCGGAGTTGAGCTAGGTATGTACCGTATGTGTAGGAAACACAGTTCTTTTGTTCTGAGCACACTCAGGTTTCTTGCTGTATTAGAGAATCTAGAAAGCAAGAGCGTGCTTCTTTCTCTAAAGCAGAGTGTGTTTCACGGATGAGAACTGTGCTGTGTGTTTCCCTTCAGAAATGGAGTTAAATCTCAGACTCTGTGTCTTTCTACGAGCAAGACTTCGTTTCAGGAAAACGCAGTCACTTTTCAGCTCAAACGAAGCTACATTGTTCACAAAGATCACACGTTTCTCCCTCTTAACTGAAAAGCGTTGGATGATAGACGGCCTGTGGTTTGTATCAGTTTCCTAAGCGGAGTTGAACTGGATATGTTCCGTATGTGTAGGAAACACAGTCCTTTTTTTCTGATGACACTCACGTTCTTGCTGTATTAGAGACTCTAGAAAGCAAGAGCATGCTTCTTTCTCTAAAGCAGAGTGTGTTTCATGGATGAGAACTGTGCTGTGTGTTTCCCTTCAGAAATGGAGTTAAATCTCAGACTCTGTGTCTTCCTACGAGCAAGACTTCTTTTCAGGAAAACGCAGTCACTTTTCAGCTCAAACGAAGCTACATCATTCACAAAGATCACACGTTTCTCGCTCTTAACTGAAAAGTGTTGGATCTGAGACGGCCTGTGATTTGTATGAGGTTCCTAAGCGGAGTTGAACTGGATATGTTCAATATGTGTAGGAAACACACTTCTTTTCTTCTGAGCACACTCACGTTTCTTGCTGTTTTAGAGACTCTAGAAAGCAAGAGCGTGCTTCTTTCTCTAAAGCAGAGTGTGTTTCATGGATGAGAACTGTGATGTGTGTTTCCTTTCAGAATTGGAGTTAAATCCCAGGCTCTGTGTCTTCCTACAAGCAAGACTTCGTTTCAGGTAAAGGCAGTCACTTTTCACCTCAAACAAAGCTACATCGTTCACAAAGATCACACGTTTCTCGCTCTTAACTGAAAATTGTTGGATGTTAGACGTCCTGTGGTTTGTATCAGTTTCCTAAGCGGAGTTGAACTAGGTATGATCCCTATGTGTAGGAATCACAGTTCTTTTGTTCTGAGCACACTCACGTTTCTTGCTATATTAGAGACTCTAGAAAGCAAGAGCGTGCATCTTTCTCTAAAGCAGATTGTGTTTCATTAATGAGTACTGTGCTGTGTGTTTCCCTTCAGAAATGGAGTTAAATCCCAGGCTCTGTGTCTTCCTACAAGCAAGATTTCATTTCAGGTAAACGCAGTCACTTTTCAGCTCAAATGAAGCTACATGGTTCACGAAGATCACACGTTTCTTGCTCTTAACTGAAAAGCATTGGATGTTAGACGGCCTGTGGTTTGTTTCAGTTTCCTAAGCGGAGTTGAACTGGATATGTTCCGTATGTGTTGGAAACACAGTAATTTTTTTCTGAGGACACTCACGTTCTTGCTGTATTAGAGACTCTAGAAAGCAAGAGCGTGCTTCTTTCTCTAAAGCAGAGTGTGTTTCATGGATGAGAACTGTGCTGTGTGTTTCCCTTCAGAAATGGAGTTAAATCTCAGACTCTGTGTCTTCCTATGAGCAAGACTTCGTTTCAGGTAAACGCAGTCACTTTTCAGCTCAAACGAAGCTACATCATTCACAAAGATCACACGTTTCTCGCTCTTAACTGAAAAGTGTTGGATCTGAGACGGCCTGTGATTTGTATGAGTTTCCTAAGCGGAGTTGAACTGGATATGTTCAATATGTGTAGGAAACACACTTCTTTTCTTCCGAGCACACTCACGTTTCTTGCTGTTTTAGAGACTCTAGAAAGCAAGAGCGTGCTTCTTTCTCTAAAGCAGAGTGTGTTTCATGGATGAGAACTGTGCTGTGTGTTTCCCTTCAGAAAGGGAGTTAAATCTCAGGCTCTGTGTCTTCCTACAAGCAAGACTTCGTTTCAGGTAAAGGCTGTCACGTTTCAGCTCAAACGAAGCTACAGCGTTCACGAAGATCACACCTTTCTCGCTCTTATTTGAAAAGCGTTGTATATTAGACGGCCTGTGGTTTGTATCAGTTTCCGAAGCTGAGTTGAACTAGATATGTTTCGTATGTGTAGGAAACACAGTTCTTTTGTTCTGAGCACACTCACATTTCTTGCTGTATTAGAGACTCTAGAAAGCAAGAGTGTGCTTCTTTCTCTAAAGCAGAGTGTGTTTCATGGATGAGAACTGTGCTGTGTGTTTCCCTTCAGAAATGGAGTTAAATCCCAGGCTCTGTGTCTTCCTACAAGCAAGATTTCATTTCAGGTAAACACAGTCACTTTTCAGCTCAAATGAAGCTACATCATTCACGAAGATCACACGTTTCTCGCTCTTAACTGAAAAGCATTGGGTGTTAGACAGTATGTGGTTTGTATCAGTTTCATAAGCGGAGTTGAGCTAGGTATGTACCGTATGTGTAGGAAACACAGTCCTTTTTTTCTGAGGACACTCACGTTCTTGCTGTGTTAGAGTCTCTAGAAAGCACGAGCTTGCATCTTTTCTAAAGGAGAGTGTGTTTCATGGATGACATCTGTGCTGTTTGTTTCCATTCAGAAATGGAGTTAAAACAAGGCTCTCTGTCTTCTTACAAGCAAGAATTCGTTTCAGGTAAACGCAGTCACTTTCAAGCTCAAATGAAGCTAACTCGTTCACGAAGCTCACAGGTTTCTCGCTCTTAACTGAAAAGCCTTGCATGTTAGAGGACCTGTGGTTTGTATCAGTTTCCTAAGTGGAGTTGAACTGGATATGTTCCGTATGTGTAGGAAACACAGTCCTTTTTTTCTGAGGACACTCACGTTCTTGCTGTATTAGAGGCTCTAGAAAGCAAGAGCGTGCTTCTTCCTCTAAAGCAGAGTGTGTTTCATGGATGAGAACTGTGCTGTGTGTTTCCCTTCAGAAATGGAGTTAAATCCCAGGCTCTGTGTCTTCAAACAAGCAAGACTTCATTTCAGGTAAACGCAGTCACTTTTCAGCTCAAACGAAGCTACATAGTTCACGAAGATCACACATTTCTCGCTCTTAACTGAAAAGCGTTGGATCTGAGATGGCCTGTGGTTTGTAACAGTTTCCTAAGCGGAGTTGAATTAGATATGTTCCCTATGTGTAGGAAACACAGTTCTTTTGTTCTGAGTACACTCACGTTTCTTGCTGTATTAGAGAATCTAGAAAGCAAGAGCATGCTTCTTCCTCTAAAGCAGAGTGTGTCTCATGGATGAGAACTGTGCTGTGTGTTTCCCTTCAGAAATGGAGTTAAATCTCAGACTCTGTGTCTTCCTACGAGCAAGACTTCGTTTCAGGAAAACGCAGTCACTTTTCAGCTCAAACGAAGCTACATCATTCACAAAGATCACACGTTTCTCGCTCTTAACTGAAAAGCGTTGGATGTTAGACGGCCTGTGTTTTGTATGAGTTTCCTAAGTGGAGTTGAACTAGATATGTTCCATATGTGTAGGAAACACAGTTCTTTTGTTCTGAGTACACTCACGTTTCTTGCTGTATTAGAGACTCTAGAAAGCAAGAGCGTGCTTCTTTCTCTAAAGCAGAGTGTGTTTCATGGATGAGAACTGTGCTGTGTGTTTCCCTTCAGAAATGGAGTTAAATCTCAGACTCTGTGTCTTCCTACGAGCAAGACTTCGTTTCAGGAAAACGCAGTCACTTTTCAGCTCAAACGAAGCTACATCATTCACAAAGATCACACGTTTCTCGCTCTTAACTGAAAAGCGTTGGATGTTAGACGGCCTGTGGTTTGTATCAGTTTCCTAAGCGGAGTTGAACTAGGTATGTTCCCTATGTGTAGGAATCACAGTTCTTTTGTTCTGAGCACACTCACGTTTCTTGCTGTATTAGAGACTCTAGAAAGCAAGAGCGTGCATCTTTCTTTAAAGCAGAGTGTGTTTCATTAATGAGTACTGTGCTGTGTGTTTCCCTTTAGAAATGGAGTTAAATCCCAGGCTCTGTGTCTTCCTACAAGCAAGACTTCATTTCAGGTAAACGCAGTCACTTTTCAGCTCAAATGAAGCTACATCGTTCAGGAAGATCACACGTTTCTCGCTCTTAACTGAAAAGCATTGGGTGTTAGACGGTATGTGGTTTGTATCAGTTTCATAAGCGGAGTTGAGCTAGGTATGTACCGTATGTGTAGGAAACACAGTTCTTTTGTTCTGAGCACACTCAGGTTTCTTGCTTCATTAGAGAATCTAGAAAGCAAGAGCGTGCTTCTTTCTCTAAAGCAGAGTGTGTTTCACGGATGAGAACTGTGCTGTGTGTTTCCCTTCAGAAATGGAGTTAAATCCCAGGCTCTGTGTCTTCCTACAAGCAAGACTTTGTTTCAGGTAAACACAGTCAATTTTCAGCTCAAACGAAGCTACATGGTTCACAAAGATCACAAGTTTCTCGCTCTTAAATGAAAAGCATTGGATGTTAGACGGCCTGTGGTTTGTATCAGTTTCCTAAGCGGAGTTGAACTGGATATGTTCCGTATGTGTAGGAAACACAGTCCTTTTTTTCTGAGGACACTCACGTTCTTGCTGTATTAGAGACTCTAGAAAGCAAGAGCATGCTTCTTTCTCTAAAGCAGAGTGTGTTTCATGGATGAGAACTGTGCTGTGTGTTTCCCTTCAGAAATGGAGTTAAATCTCAGACTCTGTGTCTTCCTACGAGCAAGACTTCTTTTCAGGAAAACGCAGTCACTTTTCAGCTCAAACAAAGCTACATCGTTCACAAAGATCACACGTTTCTCGCTCTTAACTGAAAAGTGTTGGATGTTAGACGGCCTGTGGTTTGTATCAGTTTCCTAAGCGGAGTTGAACTAGGTATGTTCCCTATGTGTAGGAATCACAGTTCTTTTGTTCTGAGCACACTCACGTTTCTTGCTATATTAGAGACTCTAGAAAGCAAGAGCGTGCATCTTTCTCTAAAGCAGATTGTGTTTCATTAATGAGTACTGTGCTGTGTGTTTCCCTTCAGAAATGGAGTTAAATCCCAGGCTCTGTGTCTTCCTACAAGCAAGATTTCATTTCAGGTAAACGCAGTCACTTTTCAGCTCAAATGAAGCTACATGGTTCACGAAGATCACACGTTTCTTGCTCTTAACTGAAAAGCATTGGATGTTAGACGGCCTGTGGTTTGTTTCAGTTTCCTAAGCGGAGTTGAACTGGATATGTTCCGTATGTGTTGGAAACACAGTCCTTTTATTCTGAGGACACTCACGTTCTTGCTGTATTAGAGACTCTAGAAAGCAAGAGCGTGCTTCTTTCTCTAAAGCAGAGTGTGTTTCATGGATGAGAACTGTGCTGTGTGTTTCCCTTCAGAAAGGGAGTTAAATCTCAGACTCTGTGTCTTCCTACGAGCAAGACTTCGTTTCAGGTAAACGCAGTCACTTTTCAGCTCAAACGAAGCTACAGCGTTCACGAAGATCACACGTTTCTCGCTCTTATTTGAAAAGCGTTGTATATTAGACGGCCTGTGGTTTGTATCAGTTTCCGAAGCTGAGTTGAACTAGATATGTTTCGTATGTGTAGGAAACACAGTTCTTTTGTTCTGAGCACACTCACATTTCTTGCTGTATTAGAGACTCTAGAATGCAAGATTGTGCTTCTTTCTCTAAAGCAGAGTGTGTTTCATGGATGAGAACTGTGCTGTGTGTTTCCCTTCAGAAATGGAGTTAAATCCAAGGCTCTCTGTCTTCTTACAAGCAAGAATTCGTTTCAGGTAAACGCAGTCACTTTCAAGCTCAAATGAAGCTAACTCGTTCACGAAGCTCACAGGTTTCTCGCTCTTAACTGAAAAGCCTTGCATGTTAGAGGACCTGTGGTTTGTATCACTTTCCTAAGCGGAGTTGAACTAGATATGGTCCGTATGTGTAGGAAACACAGTTCTTTTGTCCTGAGCACACACACGTTTTCCTGCTGTGTTATAGACTCTAGAAAGCAAGAGCGTTCATCTTGCTCAAAAGCAGAGTGTGCTTCATGGATGAGAACTGTGCTGTGTGTTTCCATTCAGAAATGAAGTTAAATCCCAGGCTCTGTGTCTTCCTACATGCAAGACCTCGTTTCAGGAAAACACAGTCACTTTTCAGCTCAAAAGAAGCTACATCTTTATGAAGCTCACACGATTCTCGCTCTTAACTGAAAAGCCTTGCATGTTAGAGGACCTGTTGTGTGTTTAAGTTTCCTAAGCAGATTTGATCTAGATATGGTCCGTATGTGTAGGAAACACAGTTCTTTGTTCTGAGCACACTCACATTTCCTGCTGTTTTAGAGACTCTAGAAAGCAAGAGCGTGCTTCTTGCTCTAAAGCAGAGTTGTTTCATGGATATGAACTGTGCTGTGTGTTTCCCTTCAGCAATGGAGTTAAATCCCACGCTCTGTGTCTTCCTACAAGCAAGAATTCGTTTCAGGTAATTACAGTCACTTTTAAGCTCAAACGAAGCTACATCGTTAACGAATCTCGCACGTTTCTCGCTCTAAACTAAAATGCGTTGGATGTTAGAGGACCTGTGGTTTGTATCAGTTTCCTAAGCAGAGTTGAACTAGATATGGTCCCTATGTCTATGAAACACAGTTCTTTTGTTCTGAGCACACTCACGTTTCTGGCTGTGTTAGAGTCTCTAGAAAGAACTGGCTTGCATCTTGCTCTAAAGCAGAATGTGTTTTATGGATGACAACTGTGCTGTGTGTTTCCATTCAGAAATGGAGTGAAATCCCAGGCTCTGTGTCTTCCTACAAGCAAGACCTCGTTTCAGGTAAAAGCAGGCACTTTTCAGGTCAAACGAAGCTACATCGTTCACGAAGCTCACAGGTTTCTTGCTCTTAAGTCAAAAGCGTTGCATGTTAGAGGACCTGTGGTTCGTATCAGGTTCCTAAGTATGAGTTGAATTAGGTATGGTCCATATGTGGAAGAAACACAGTTCCTTTATGCTGAGCACACTCACGTTTCCTGATGTGTTAGAGACACTAGAAAGCAAGAGCGTGCATCTTGCTCTAAAGCAGAGTTGTTTCATGGATGAGAAATGTGCTGTGTGTTCCCCTTCAGCAATGGAGTTAAATTCCAAGCTCTGTGTCTTCCTCGAATCAAGACTACGTTTCAAGTAAACATAGTGACTGTTCAGCTTAAAGGAAGCTACTCTGTTTATGAAGCTCACATGTTTCTCGCTCTTAACTGAAAGCCTTGGATGTATGAGGAACTGTGTTTTGTATCAGTTTCCTAAGGAGAGTGAACTAGATATGGTCGGTATGTGTAGGAAACACAGTTCTTTTGTTCTGAGCACACTCACGTTTCCTGCTGTATTAGAGACTGGAAAGCAAGAGCTTGCTTGTTGCTCTAAACCCGACTTGTTTCATGGATGAGAACTGTGCTGTGTGTTTCCCTTCTGCAATGCAGTTAAATCCCAGGCTCTCTGTCTTCCTACAAGCAAGACCTCGTTGCAGGTAAACGCAGGCACTTTTCAGGTCTAACGAAGCTACATCGTTCCCGAAGCTAACAGGTTTCTCGCTCTTAACTGAAAAGCCTTGCATGTTAGAGGACCTGTGGTTTGTATCACTTTCCTAAGCGGAGTTGAACTAGATATGGTCCGTATGTGTAGGAAACACAGTTCTTTTGTCCGGAGCACACACACGTTTTCCTGCTGTGTTATAGACTCTAGAAAGCAAGAGCGTTCATCTTGCTCAAAAGCAGAGTGTGCTTCATGGATGAGAACTGTGCTGTGTGTTTCCATTCAGAAATGGAGTTAAATCCCAGGCTCTGTGTCTTCCTACATGCAAGACCTCGTTTCAGGAAAACACAGTCACTTTTCAGCTCAAACGAAGCTACATCTTTATGAAGCTCACACGATTCTCGCTCTTAACTGAAAAGCCTTGCATGTTAGAGGACCTGTTGTGTGTTTAAGTTTCCTAAGCAGATTTGATCTAGATATGGTCCGTATGTGTAGGAAACACAGTTCTTTGTTCTGAGCACACTCACATTTCCTGCTGTTTTAGAGACTCTAGAAAGCAAGAGCGTGCTTCTTGCTCTAAAGCAGAGTTGTTTCATGGATATGAACTGTGCTGTGTGTTTCCCTTCAGCAATGGAGTTAAATCCCATGCTCTGTGTCTTCCTACAAGCAAGAATTCGTTTCAGGTAATTACAGTCACTTTTAAGCTCAAACGAAGCTACATCGTTAACGAATCTCGCACGTTTCTCGCTCTAAACTAAAATGCGTTGGATGTTAGAGGACCTGTGGTTTGTATCAGTTTCCTAAGCAGAGTTGAACTAGATATGGTCCCTATGTCTATGAAACACAGTTCTTTTGTTCTGAGCACACTCACGTTTCTGGCTGTGTTAGAGTCTCTAGAAAGAACTGGCTTGCATCTTGCTCTAAAGCAGAATGTGTTTTATGGATGACAACTGTGCTGTGTGTTTCCATTCAGAAATGGAGTGAAATCCCAGGCTCTGTGTCTTCCTACAAGCAAGACCTCGTTTCAGGTAAAAGCAGGCACTTTTCAGGTCAAACGAAGCTACATCGTTCACGAAGCTCACAGGTTTCTTGCTCTTAAGTCAAAAGCGTTGCATGTTAGAGGACCTGTGGTTCGTATCAGGTTCCTAAGTATGAGTTGAATTAGGTATGGTCCATATGTGGAAGAAACACAGTTCCTTTGTGCTGAGCACACTCACGTTTCCTGATGTGTTAGAGACACTAGAAAGCAAGAGCGTGCATCTTGCTCTAAAGCAGAGTTGTTTCATGGATGAGAAATGTGCTGTGTGTTCCCCTTCAGCAATGGAGTTAAATTCCAAGCTCTGTGTCTTCCTCGAATCAAGACTACGTTTCAAGTAAACATAGTGACTGTTCAGCTTAAAGGAAGCTACTCTGTTTATGAAGCTCACATGTTTCTCGCTCTTAACTGAAAGCCTTGGATGTATGAGGAACTGTGTTTTGTATCAGTTTCCTAAGGAGAGTGAACTAGATATGGTCGGTATGTGTAGGAAACACAGTTCTTTTGTTCTGAGCACACTCACGATTCCTGCTGTATTAGAGACTGGAAAGCAAGAGCTTGCTTGTTGCTCTAAACCCGACTTGTTTCATGGATGAGAACTGTGCTGTGTGTTTCCCTTCTGCAATGCAGTTAAATCCCAGGCTCTCTGTCTTCCTACAAGCAAGACCTCGTTGCAGGTAAACGCAGGCACTTTTCAGGTCTAACGAAGCTACATCGTTCCCGATGCTAACAGGTTTCTAGCACTTAACTCAAAATCGTTGGATGTTAGAGGACCTATGGTTTGTACCAGTTTCCTAAGCAGAGTTGAACTAGATATGGACCGTATGTGTTGGAAACACAGTTCATTTGTTCTGAGCACACTGACGTTTCCTGCTGTGTAAGAGTCTCTAGAAAGCAAGAGCGTGCATCTTGCTCTAAAGCAGAGTGTGGTTCATGGATGACAACAGTGCTGTGTGTTTCCATTCAGAAGTGGAGTTAAATCCCAGGCTCTCTGTCTTCCTACAAGCAATACTTTGATTCAGGTAAATGCAGTCTCTTTCCAGCTCAAATGAAGCTACCTCCTTCACGAAGCTCACAGGTTTCTGGCTCTTAACTGAAAAGCGGTGGATATTAGAGGAACTGTGGTTTGTATCAGTTTCCTAAGCAGAGTAGAACTAGATATGTTCAGTATGTGTAGGAAACACAGTTCTTTTGTTCTGAGCACACTCACGTTTCCTGCTGTATTAGAGACTAGAAAGCAAGAGCTTGCTTGTTGCTCTAAAGCTGAGTTGTTTCATGGATGAGAACTGTGCTGTGTGTTTCCCTTCTGCAATGGAGTTAAATCCCAGGCTCTGTGTCTTCCTACAAGCAAGACCTCGTTGCAGGTAAACGCAGGCACTTTTCAGGTCTAACGAAGCTACATCGTTCCCGAAGCTAACAGGTTTCTAGCACTTAACTCAAAAGAGTTGGATGTTAGAGGACCTATGGTTTGTAGCAGTTTCCTAAGCAGAGTTGAACTAGATATGGTCCATATGTGTAGGAAACACAGCTCTTTTGTTTTGAGCATAGTCACGTTCCTTGCTGTGTTAGAGACTCTAGAAAGCAAGAGCGTGCATCTTGCTCTAAAGCAGAGTGTGTTTCATGGATGACAACTGTGCTGTGTGTTTCCATTCAGAAATGGAGTGAAATCCCAGGCTCTGTGTCTTCCTACAAGCAAGACCTCGTTTCAGGTAAAAGCAGGCACTTTTCAGGTCAAACGAAGCTACATCGTTCACGAAGCTCACAGGTTTCTCGCTCTTAACTCAAAAGCGTTGCATGTTAGAGGACCTGTGGTGTGTATTAGTTTCCTAAGCTGATTTGATCTAGATATGGTCCGTATGTGTAGGAAACACAGTTCTTTTGTTCTGAGCACACTCACGTTTCTTGCTGTGTTAGAGTCTCTAGAAAGCATGGGCTTGCATCTTGCTCTAAAGCAGAATGTGTTTCATGGATGACAACTGTGCTGTGTGTTTCCCTTCTGCAATGGAGTTAAATCCCAGGCTCTGTGTCTTCCTACAAGCAGGACCTCGTTGCAGGTAAACGCAGCCACTTTTCAGGTCTAACGAAGCTACATCGTTCCTGAAGCTAACAGGTTTCTAGCACTTAACTCAAAAGCGTTGGATGTTAGAGGACCTATGGTTTGTAGCAGTTTCCTAAGCAGAGTTGAACTAGATATGGTCCATATGTGTAGGAAACACAGTTCTTTTGTTTTGAGCATAGTCACATTCCTTGCTGTGTTAGAGACTCTAGAAAGCAAGAGCGTGCATCTTGCTCTAAAGCAGTGTGTGTTTCATGGATGACAACTGTGCTGTGTGTTTCCATTCAGAAATGGAGTGAAATCCCAGGCTCTGTGCCTTCCTACAAGCAAGACCTCGTTTCAGGTAAAAGCAGGCACTTTTCAGGTCAAACGAAGCTACATCGTTCACGAAGCTCACAGGTTTCTCGCTCTTAACTCAAAAGCCTTGCATGTTAGAGGACCTGTGGTTCGTATCAGTTTCCTAAGTAAGAGTTGAATTAGGTATGGTCCGTATGTGTAAGAAACACAGTTCCTTTGTGCTGAGCACACTCACGTTTCCTGCTGTGTTAGAGACTCTAGAAAGCAAGAGTGTGCATCTTGCTCTAAAGCAAAGTTGTTTCATGGATTATAACTTTGCTGTGTGTTTCCCTTCAGCAATGGAGTTAAATCCCAAGCTCTGTGTCTTCCTCGAATCAAGACTTCGTTTCAGGTAAACACAGTGACTGTTCAGCTTAAAGGAAGCTACATCGTTTATGAAGCTCACACGTTTCTCGCTCTTAACTGAAAGCCTTGGATGTTTGAGGAACTGTGGTTTGTATCAGTTTCCTAAGGAGAGTGAACTAGATATGGTCGGTATGTGTAGGAAACACAGTTCTTTTTTTCTGAGCACTCTCACGTTTCTTGCTGTGTTAGAGACTCTAGAAAGCACGAGCTTGCATCTTTTCTAAAGGAGAGAGTGTTTCATGGATGACATCTGTGCTGTCTGTTTCCATTCAAAAATGGAGTTAAATCCCAGGCTTTCTGTCTTCCTACAAGCAAGACCTCGTTTCAGGTAAATGCAGGCACTTTTCAGGTCTAACGAAGCTACATCGTTCCCGAAGCTAACAGGTTTCTAGCACTTAACTCAAAAGCGTTGGATGTTAGAGGACCTATGGTTTGTAGCAGTTTCCTAAGCAGAGTTGAACTAGATATGGTCCATATGTGTGGGAAACACAGTTCTTTTGTTTTGAGCATAGTCACGTTCCTTGCTGTGTTAGAGACTCTAGAAAGCAAGAGCGTGCATCTTGCTCTAAAGCATTGTGTGTTTCATGGATGACAACTGTGCTGTGTGTTTCCATTCAGAAATGGAGTGAAATCCCAGGCTCTGTGCCTTCCTACAAGCAAGACCTCCTTTCAGGTAAAAGCAGGCACTTTCCAGGTCAAACGAAGCTACATCGTTCACGAAGCTCACAGGTTTCTCGCTCTTAACTCAAAAGCCTTGCATGTTAGAGGACCTGTGGTTCGTATCAGTTTCCTAAGTAAGAGTTGAATTAGGTATGGTCCGTATGTGTAAGAAACACAGTTCCTTTGTGCTGAGCACACTCACGTTTCCTGCTGTGTTAGAGACTCTAGAAAGCAAGAGTGTGCATCTTGCTCTAAAGCAAAGTTGTTTCATGGATTATAACTGTGCTGTGTGTTTCCCTTCAGCAATGGATTTAAATCCCAAGCTCTGTGTCTTCCTCGAATCAAGACTTCGTTCCAGGTAAACACAGTGACTGTTCAGCTTAAAGGAAGCTACATCGTTTATGAAGCTCACAGGTTTCTCGCTCTTAACTGAAAGCCTTGGATGTTTGGGGAACTGTGGTTTGTATCATTTTCCTAAGTAGAGTGAACTAGATATGGTCGGCATGTGTAGGAAACACAGTTCTTTTGTTCTGAGCACACTCACGTTTCTTGCTGTGTTAGAGACTCTAGAAAGCACGAGCTTGCATCTTTTCTAAAGGAGAGTGTGTTTCATTGATGACATCTGTGCTGTGTGTTTCCATTCAAAAATGGAGTTAAATCCCAGGCTTTCTGTCTTCCTACAAGCAAGACCTCGTTTCAGGTAAACGCAGGCACTTTTCATGTCAAACGAAGCTACATCGTTCACGAACGTCACAGGTTTCTCGCTCTTAACTCAAAAGCGTTGGATGTTGGAGGACCTGTGGTTCGTATGAGTTTCCTAAGTAAGAGTTGAATTAGGTATGGTCCGTATGTGTAAGAAAAACAGTTATTTTGTGCTGAGCACACTCACGTTTCCTGCTGTGTTAGAGACTCTAGAAAGCAAGAGCGTGCATCTTGCTCTAAAGCAGAGTTCTTTCATGGATGAGAACTGTGTTGTGTGTTTCCATTCAGAAATGGAGTTAAATCCCAGGCTCTGTGTCTTCCTATAAGCAAGACTTCTTTTCAGCTAAACGCAGTCACATTTCAGTTCAAACGAAGCTCATTCGTTCACGAAGCTCACATGTTTCTCGCTCTTAAGTGAAAAGCGTTGGATGTTAGAGGTCCTGTGGTTTGTATCAGTTTCCTAAGTAGAATTGAACTAGATATGGTCCGTATGTGTAGGAAACACAGTTCTTTTGGTCTGAGCACATTTACGTTTCCTGCTGTGTTAGGGAATCGAGAAAGCAAGAGCATGCATCTTGCTCTAAAACGGAGTGTGTTTCATGGATGAGAACTGTGCTGTGTGTTTACATTCAGACATGGAGTTAAAGAACAAGCTCTCTCTCTTCCTACAAGCAAGACTTCGTTTCATTTAAATGCAGTCACTTCACAGCTTAAATGAAGCTACCTTGTTCACGAAGCTCACAGGATTCTCGCTTTTAACTGTAAAGCGTTGGATGTTACAGGACCTGTGGTTTGTATCAGTTTCCTAGGCAGCGTTGAACTAGATATGGTCCTTATGTGTAGGAAACACAGTTCTTTGTTCTGAGCACACTCACGTTTCCTGCCATGTTAGAGTCGCTAGAAAGCAAGAGCGTGCATCTTGGTCTACTTTCCTGGATGACCACTGTGCTGTGTGCTTCCATTCAGAAATGGAGTTAAATCCTAGGCTCTCTGTCTTCCTACAAGCAAGGCTTTGTGTCATGTAAACGCAGTTTCTTTCCAGCTCAAATGAAGATACCTCGTTCACGAAGTTCACACATTTCTCGCTCTTAACTGAAAAGCAATGGATGTTAGAGGACCTGTGGTTTGTATCAGATGCGTAAGCAGAGTTGAACTAGAAATGGTCCGTATGTGTAGGAAACATAGTTCTTTGGTCCTGAGCACACTCATGTTACCTGCTGTGCATTATACCCTTGTATGCAAGAGCGTGCTTCTTGCTCTAAAGCAGAGTTGTTTCATGGATATGAACTGTGCAGTGTGTTTCCCTTCAGCAATGGAGTTAAATCCCACGCTCTGTGTCTTCCTACAAGCAAGAATTCGTTTCAGTAATCACAGTCACTCCTCAGCTCAAACAAAGCTACATCGTTCACGAATCTCACACGTTTCTCGCTCAAAACTGAAATGTGTTGTATGTTAGAGGACCTGTGGTTTGTATCAGTTTCCTAAGCAGAGTTGATATATATATGATCCGTATATGTAGGAAACACAGTTCTTTTATTCTGAGTACACTCACGTTTCCTGCTGTGTTAGATACTCTAGAAAGCAAGAGCGTGCATCTTGCTCTAAAGCAGAGTATATTTCATGGATGAAAACTCTACTGTGCGTTTCCCTTCAGAAATGGAGTTAAATCCCAGGCTCTCTGTCTTCCTACAAGCAAGACTTCGTTTCAGGTAAACCCAGTCACTTTTCAGCTCAAAAGAAGCTCAATCATTCACGAAGCTCACACGTTTCTCGCTCTTAACTGAAAAGCATTGGGTGTTAGAGAACCTGTGTTTGTATCAGTTTCCTTAGCAGAGTTGAACTAGATATGGTCCCTATCTATAGGAAACACAGTTCTTTTATTCTGTGTACACTCACGTTTCCTGCTTTGTTAGAGGCTGTAGAAAGCAAGAGCGTGTATCTAGCTCTAATGCAGAGTGTGTTTCATGGACGACAACTGTGCTGTCTGTTTCCTTCAGAAGTGGAGTTAAATCCCAGGATCTGTGTCTTCCTACAAGCAATACTTCGTTTCAGGTAAACGCAGTCACTTTCCAGCTCAAATGAAGCTACCTCGTTCACCAACCTCACAGGTTTCTCGCTCTTAACTCAAAAGCGTTGGATGTTGGAGGACCTGTGGTTCGTATGAGTTTCCTAAGTAAGAGTTGAATTAGGTATGGTCCGTATGTGTAAGAAAAACAGTTATTTTGTGCTGAGCACACTCACGTTTCCTGCTGTGTTAGAGACTCTAGAAAGCAAGAGCGTGCATCTTGCTCTAAAGCAGAGTTCTTTCATGGATGAGAACTGTGTTGTGTGTTTCCATTCAGAAATGGAGTTAAATCCCAGGCTCTGTGTCTTCCTATAAGCAAGACTTCTTTTCAGCTAAACGCAGTCACATTTCAGTTCAAACGAAGCTCATTCGTTCACGAAGCTCACATGTTTCTCGCTCTTAAGTGAAAAGCGTTGGATGTTAGAGGTCCTGTGGTTTGTATCAGTTTCCTAAGTAGAATTGAACTAGATATGGTCCGTATGTGTAGGAAACACAGTTCTTTTGGTCTGAGCACATTTACGTTTCCTGCTGTGTTAGGGAATCGAGAAAGCAAGAGCATGCATCTTGCTCTAAAACGGAGTGTGTTTCATGGATGAGAACTGTGCTGTGTGTTTACATTCAGACATGGAGTTAAAGAACAAGCTCTCTCTCTTCCTACAAGCAAGACTTCGTTTCATTTAAATGCAGTCACTTCACAGCTTAAATGAAGCTACCTTGTTCACGAAGCTCACAGGATTCTCGCTTTTAACTGTAAAGCGTTGGATGTTACAGGACCTGTGGTTTGTATCAGTTTCCTAGGCAGCGTTGAACTAGATATGGTCCTTATGTGTAGGAAACACAGTTCTTTGTTCTGAGCACACTCACGTTTCCTGCCATGTTAGAGTCGCTAGAAAGCAAGAGCGTGCATCTTGGTCTACTTTCCTGGATGACCACTGTGCTGTGTGCTTCCATTCAGAAATGGAGTTAAATCCTAGGCTCTCTGTCTTCCTACAAGCAAGGCTTTGTGTCATGTAAACGCAGTTTCTTTCCAGCTCAAATGAAGATACCTCGTTCACGAAGTTCACACATTTCTCGCTCTTAACTGAAAAGCAATGGATGTTAGAGGACCTGTGGTTTGTATCAGATGCGTAAGCAGAGTTGAACTAGAAATGGTCCGTATGTGTAGGAAACATAGTTCTTTGGTCCTGAGCACACTCATGTTACCTGCTGTGCATTATACCCTTGTATGCAAGAGCGTGCTTCTTGCTCTAAAGCAGAGTTGTTTCATGGATATGAACTGTGCAGTGTGTTTCCCTTCAGCAATGGAGTTAAATCCCACGCTCTGTGTCTTCCTACAAGCAAGAATTCGTTTCAGTAATCACAGTCACTCCTCAGCTCAAACAAAGCTACATCGTTCACGAATCTCACACGTTTCTCGCTCAAAACTGAAATGTGTTGTATGTTAGAGGACCTGTGGTTTGTATCAGTTTCCTAAGCAGAGTTGATATATATATGATCCGTATATGTAGGAAACACAGTTCTTTTATTCTGAGTACACTCACGTTTCCTGCTGTGTTAGATACTCTAGAAAGCAAGAGCGTGCATCTTGCTCTAAAGCAGAGTATATTTCATGGATGAAAACTCTACTGTGCGTTTCCCTTCAGAAATGGAGTTAAATCCCAGGCTCTCTGTCTTCCTACAAGCAAGACTTCGTTTCAGGTAAACCCAGTCACTTTTCAGCTCAAAAGAAGCTCAATCATTCACGAAGCTCACACGTTTCTCGCTCTTAACTGAAAAGCATTGGGTGTTAGAGAACCTGTGTTTGTATCAGTTTCCTTAGCAGAGTTGAACTAGATATGGTCCCTATCTATAGGAAACACAGTTCTTTTATTCTGTGTACACTCACGTTTCCTGCTTTGTTAGAGGCTGTAGAAAGCAAGAGCGTGTATCTAGCTCTAATGCAGAGTGTGTTTCATGGACGACAACTGTGCTGTCTGTTTCCTTCAGAAGTGGAGTTAAATCCCAGGATCTGTGTCTTCCTACAAGCAATACTTCGTTTCAGGTAAACGCAGTCACTTTCCAGCTCAAATGAAGCTACCTCGTTCACCAACCTCACAGGTTTCTCGCTCTTAACTCAAAAGCGTTGGATGTTGGAGGACCTGTGGTTCGTATGAGTTTCCTAAGTAAGAGTTGAATTAGGTATGGTCCGTATGTGTAAGAAAAACAGTTATTTTGTGCTGAGCACACTCACGTTTCCTGCTGTGTTAGAGACTCTAGAAAGCAAGAGCGTGCATCTTGCTCTAAAGCAGAGTTCTTTCATGGATGAGAACTGTGTTGTGTGTTTCCATTCAGAAATGGAGTTAAATCCCAGGCTCTGTGTCTTCCTATAAGCAAGACTTCTTTTCAGCTAAACGCAGTCACATTTCAGTTCAAACGAAGCTCATTCGTTCACGAAGCTCACATGTTTCTCGCTCTTAAGTGAAAAGCGTTGGATGTTAGAGGTCCTGTGGTTTGTATCAGTTTCCTAAGTAGAATTGAACTAGATATGGTCCGTATGTGTAGGAAACACAGTTCTTTTGGTCTGAGCACATTTACGTTTCCTGCTGTGTTAGGGAATCGAGAAAGCAAGAGCATGCATCTTGCTCTAAAACGGAGTGTGTTTCATGGATGAGAACTGTGCTGTGTGTTTACATTCAGACATGGAGTTAAAGAACAAGCTCTCTCTCTTCCTACAAGCAAGACTTCGTTTCATTTAAATGCAGTCACTTCACAGCTTAAATGAAGCTACCTTGTTCACGAAGCTCACAGGATTCTCGCTTTTAACTGTAAAGCGTTGGATGTTACAGGACCTGTGGTTTGTATCAGTTTCCTAGGCAGCGTTGAACTAGATATGGTCCTTATGTGTAGGAAACACAGTTCTTTGTTCTGAGCACACTCACGTTTCCTGCCATGTTAGAGTCGCTAGAAAGCAAGAGCGTGCATCTTGGTCTACTTTCCTGGATGACCACTGTGCTGTGTGCTTCCATTCAGAAATGGAGTTAAATCCTAGGCTCTCTGTCTTCCTACAAGCAAGGCTTTGTGTCATGTAAACGCAGTTTCTTTCCAGCTCAAATGAAGATACCTCGTTCACGAAGTTCACACATTTCTCGCTCTTAACTGAAAAGCAATGGATGTTAGAGGACCTGTGGTTTGTATCAGATGCGTAAGCAGAGTTGAACTAGAAATGGTCCGTATGTGTAGGAAACATAGTTCTTTGGTCCTGAGCACACTCATGTTACCTGCTGTGCATTATACCCTTGTATGCAAGAGCGTGCTTCTTGCTCTAAAGCAGAGTTGTTTCATGGATATGAACTGTGCAGTGTGTTTCCCTTCAGCAATGGAGTTAAATCCCACGCTCTGTGTCTTCCTACAAGCAAGAATTCGTTTCAGTAATCACAGTCACTCCTCAGCTCAAACAAAGCTACATCGTTCACGAATCTCACACGTTTCTCGCTCAAAACTGAAATGTGTTGTATGTTAGAGGACCTGTGGTTTGTATCAGTTTCCTAAGCAGAGTTGATATATATATGATCCGTATATGTAGGAAACACAGTTCTTTTATTCTGAGTACACTCACGTTTCCTGCTGTGTTAGATACTCTAGAAAGCAAGAGCGTGCATCTTGCTCTAAAGCAGAGTATATTTCATGGATGAAAACTCTACTGTGCGTTTCCCTTCAGAAATGGAGTTAAATCCCAGGCTCTCTGTCTTCCTACAAGCAAGACTTCGTTTCAGGTAAACCCAGTCACTTTTCAGCTCAAAAGAAGCTCAATCATTCACGAAGCTCACACGTTTCTCGCTCTTAACTGAAAAGCATTGGGTGTTAGAGAACCTGTGTTTGTATCAGTTTCCTTAGCAGAGTTGAACTAGATATGGTCCCTATCTATAGGAAACACAGTTCTTTTATTCTGTGTACACTCACGTTTCCTGCTTTGTTAGAGGCTGTAGAAAGCAAGAGCGTGTATCTAGCTCTAATGCAGAGTGTGTTTCATGGACGACAACTGTGCTGTCTGTTTCCTTCAGAAGTGGAGTTAAATCCCAGGCTCTGTGTCTTCCTACAAGCAAGACTTCGTTTCAGGTAAACGCAGTCACTTTCCAGCTCAAATGAAGCTACCTCGTTCACCAACCTCACAGGTTTCTCGCTCTTAAATGAAAAGCGTTGGATGTTAGAGGACCTGTGGTTTGTTACAGTTTCCTAAGCAGAGTTGAACTAGATATGTTCAGTATGTGTAGGAAACACAGTTCTTTTGTTTTGATTACACTCACGTTTCCTGCTTTATTAGAGACTAGAAAGCAAGAACGTGCATGTTGCTCTAAAGCAGAGTTGTTTCATGGATGAGAACTGTGCTGTGTGTTTCCCTTCTGCAATGGAGTTAAATCCCAGTCTCTGTGTCTTCCTACAAGCAAGACCTCGTTTCATGTAAACAGAGGAACTTTTCAGGTCTAACAAAGCTACATCGTTCACAAAGCTAACAGGTTTCTTGCTCTTAACAGAAAAGCGTTGGATGTTAGAGGACCTGTGGTTTGTAGCAGTTTCCTAAGCAGAGTTGAACTAGATATGGTCCATATGTGTAGGAAACACAGTTCTTTTGTTTTGAGCACAGTCACGTTCCTTGCACTGTTAGAGAATATAGAAAGCAAGAGCGTGCATCTTGCTCTAGGGCAGAGTGTGCTTCATGGATGAGAACTGTGCTGTGTGTTTCCATTCAGAAATGAGTTAAATCCCAGGCTCTGTGTCTTCCTATAAGCAAGACCTCATTTCAGGTAAACGCAGTCACTTGTAAACTCAAAGTAACCTACATCGTTTATGAAGCTCACACGTTTCTCGCTCTTAACTGAAAAGAGTTGGATGTTAGAGCACCTGTGGTGTGTATAAGTTTCCTAAGCAGGTTTGATCTAGATATTGTCCGTATGTGTAGGTAACACAGTTCTTTGTTCTGAGAACACTCACGCTTGCAGCTGTGTTAGAGACTCTAGAAAGCAAGAGCGTGCATCTTGCTCTAAAGCAGAGTGTGTTTCATGGATGACAACTGAGCTGTGTGTTCCCATTCAGAAATGGAGTTAAATCCCTGGCTCTCTGCCTTCCTACATGCAAGACTTCGTTTCAGGTAAACGCAGTAACTTTTCAGCTCAAATGAAAGTAACTCATCCACGAAGCTCACAGGTTTCTCGCTCTTAACTAAAAAGCGTTGGTTGTTAGAGGACCTGTGGTTTGTAGCTGTTTCCTAAGCAGAGTTGAACTAGATATGGTCCATATTTGTAGGAAAAACAGTTCTTTTGTTTTGAACACACTCACGTTCCTTGCTGTGTTAGAGTCTCTAGAAAGCAAGAGCGTGCATCTAGCTCTAAAGCAGAGTATGTTTCATGGAAGAGAACTGTGCTGTGTGTTTCCTTTCAGAAATGGAGTTATATCCCCGGCTCTGTTTCTTCCTACAAGCAAGACTTCGTTTCAGGTAAACGCAGTCACTTTTAAGGTCAAACGAACCTACATCATTCACGACCCTCACACGTTTCTCGCTCTTAACTGGAAAGCGTTGGATGTTAGAGGACCTGTGATTTGTATCAGAGTCCTAAGCAGAGTTGAACTTGATATGGTCCGTATGTGTAGGAAACACAGTTCTTTGTTCTGAGCACACTCACGTTTCCTGCTGTGTTAGAGAATCTAGAAAGCAAGAGCGTACATCTTGCTCTAAAGCAGAGTGTGTTTCATGGATGAGAACTGTGCTGTGTGTTTCCATTCAGAAATGGAGTTATATCCCCGGCTCTGTGTCTTCCTACAAACAAGACTTCGTTTCAGGTAAAGGCAGTCACTTTCCAGCACAAAAGAAGCTTCCTCGTTCACGAAGATCACAGGTTTCTCGCTCTTAACTAAAAACCGTTGGATGTCAGAACCTGTGGTTTGTATCAGTTTCCTAAGCAGAGTTGAAGTACATATGGTCCGTATGTGTAGGAAACACAGTTCTTTCATACTTAGTACACTTATGTTTCCTGCTGTGTTTGAGAGTCTAGAAAGCAAGAGCGTGTATCTTGCTCTAAAGCAGAGTGTGTTTCATGGATGAGAACTGTGCTGTGAGTTTCCATTCAGAAATGGAATACAATCTCAGGCTCTGGGTGTTCCGACAAGCAAGACGTCTTTTCAGGTAACTGCCGTCACTTTTTAGCTCAAACGAAGCTACATCATTCATGAAGCTCACATATTTCTCGCTCTTAACTCAAAAGCGTTGGATGTTAGAGGCCCTGTGGATCGTATCAGTTTCCTAAGCAGAGTTGAATTATGTATGGTCCGTATATGTAGGAAACACAGTTCTTTTTTTCTGAGCACACTCAGGTTTCCTGATGTGTTAGAGACTCTAGAAAGCAAGAGGGTGCATCTTGTTCTAAAGCAGAGTGTGTTTCATGGATGAGAACTGTGCTGTGCATTTCCATTCACAAATGGAGTTAAATCCCAGGCTCTCTGTCTTCTTACAAGCAAGACTTCGTTTCAGGTAAACGCAGTCACTTTCCAGCTCACATGAAGCTACATCGTTCAAGAAGGTCACAGGTTTCTTGCGCTTAATTGAAAAGCGTTGGATGTTAGAGCCCTGTGGTTTGTATCAGTTTCCTAAGCAGTTTAACTGACATGGTCCATATGTGGAGGAAACACCGTTGTTTTGTTCTGAGCACACTCACGTTTCCTGCTGTGTTAGAGAATCTAGTAAGCAAGAGCGTGCATCTTGCTCTAAGGCAGAGTTTGCTTCATGGATGAGAACTGTGCTGTGTGTTTCCATTCAGAAATGAGTTAAATCCCAGCCTCAGAGTCTTCCTACAAGCAAGACCTCATTTCAGGTAAACGCAGTCACTCGTCAACTCAAAGGAACCTACATCGTTTATGAAGCTCACACATTTCTCGCTCTTAACTGACAAGAGTTGGATGTTAGAGCACCTGTGGTGTGTATAAGTTTCCTAAGCAGGTTTGATCTAGATATGGTCCGTATGTGTAGGAAACACAGTTCTTTGTTCTGAGCACACTCACGCTTGCAGCTGTGTTAGAGACTCTAGAAAGCAAGAGCGTGCATCTAGCTCTAAAGCAGAGTATGTTTCATGGAAGAGAACTGTGCTGTGTGTTTCCATTCAGAAATGGAGTTATATCCCCGGCTCTGTTTCTTCCTACAAGCAAGACTTCGTTTCAGGTAAACGCAGTCACTTTTAAGGTCAAACGAACCTACATCATTCACGACCCTCACACGTTTCTCGCTCTTAACTGAAAAGCTTTGGATGTTAGAGGACCTGTGATTTGTATCAGAGTCCTAAGTAGAGTTGAACTTGATATGGTCCGTATGTGTAGGAAACACAGTTCTTTGTTCTGAGCACACTCACGTTTCCTGCTGTGTTAGAGAATCTAGAAAGCAAGAGCGTACATCTTGCTCTAAAGCAGAGTATGTTTCATGGAAGAGAACTGTGCTGTGTGTTTCCATTCAGAAATGGAGTTAAATCCCAGGCTCTGTGTCTTCCTACAAGCAAGACTTCGTTTCAGGTAAAGGCAGTCACTTTCCAGCTCAAATGAAGCTTCCTCGTTCACGAAGCTCACAGGTTTCTCGCTCTTAACTGAAAACCATTGGATGTCAGAGGACCTGTGGTTTGTATCAGTTTCCTAAGCAGAGTTGAAGTACATATGGTCCGTATGTGTAGGAAACACAGTTCTTTCATACTTAGTACACTTATGTTTCCTGCTGTGTTAGAGACTCTAGAAAGCAAGAGCGTGTATCTTGCTCTAAAGCAGAGTGTGTTTCATGGATGAGAACTGTGCTGTGTGTTTCCATTCAGAAATGGAATACAATCTCAGGCTCTGTGTGTTCCGACAAGCAAGACGTCTTTTCAGGTAAATGCCGTCACTTTTTAGCTCAAACGAAGCTACATCATTCATGAAGCTCACATGTTTCTCACTCTTAACTCAAAAGCGTTGGATGTTAGAGGCCCTGTGGATCGTATCAGTTTCCTAAGCAGAGTTGAATTAGGTATGGTCCGTATATGTAGGAAACACAGTTCTTTTTTTCTGAGCACACTCAGGTTTCCTGATGTGTTAGAGACTCTAGAAAGCAAGAGGGTGCATCTTGTTCTAAAGCAGAGTGTGTTTCATGGAGGAGAACTGTGCTGTGCGTTTCCATTCACAAATGGAGTTAAATCCCAGGCTCTCTGTCTTCTTACAAGCAAGACTTCGTTTCAGGTAAACGCAGTCACTTTCCAGCTCACATGAAGCTACATCTTTCAAGAAGGTCACAGGTTTCTTGCGCTTAATTGAAAAGTGTTGGATGTTAGAGTCCTGTGTTTTGTATCAGTTTCCTAAGCAGTTTAACTCGACATGGTCCGTATGTGGAGGAAACACAGTTGTTTTGTTCTGAGCACACTCACGTTTCCTGCTGTGTTAGTGAATCTAGTAAGCAAGAGCGTGCATCTTGCTCTAAGGCAGAGTTTGCTTCATGGATGAGAACTGTGCTGTGTGTTTCCATTCAGAAATGAGTTAAATCCCAGCCTCTGAGACTTCCTACAAGCAAGACCTCATTTCAGGTAAACGCAGTCACTCGTCAACTCAAAGGAACCTACATCGTTTATGAAGCTCACACATTTCTCGCTCTTAACTGAAAAGAGTTGGATGTTAGAGCACCTGTGGTGTGTATAAGTTTCCTAAGCAGGTTTGATCTAGATATGGTCCGTATTGTAGGAAACACAGTTCTTTGTTATGAGCACACTCACGCTTGCAGCTGTGTTAGAGACTCTAGAAAGCAAGAGCATGCATCTTGCTCTAAAGCAGAGTGTGTTTCATGGATGAGAACTGTGCTGTGTGTTTCCATTTAGAAATGGAGTTAAATCCCAGGCTCTGTGTCTTCCTACAAGCAAGATTTCGTTCCAGGTAAACACCGTCAGTTTTCAGCTCAAACGAAGCTACATCGTTCACCAAGCTCACACCTTTCTCGCTGTAAACTGAAATGCGTTGGATGTTAGAGGACCTGTAGTTTGTATCAGTTTCCTTAGCAGAGTTGAACTAGATATGGTCCGTATGTGTTGGAAACACAGTTCTTTTGTTCTGAGCACACTGGCGTTTCCTGCTGTGTAAGAGTCTCTAGAAAGCAAGAGCGTGCATCTTGCTATAAAGCAGAGTGTGTTTCATGGATGACAACAGTGCTGTGTTTTTCCATTCAGAAGTGGAGTTAAATCCCAGGCTCTCTGTCTTCCTACAAGCAATACTTCGATTCAGGTAAATGCAATCTCTTTCCAGCTCAAATGAAGCTTCCTCCTTCACGAAGCTCACAGGTTTCTCGCTCTTAACTGAAAAGCATTGGATGTTAGAGGACCTGTGGTTTGTATCAGTTTCCTTAGCAGAGTAGAACTAGATATGTTCTGTATGTGTAGGAAACACAGTTCTTTTGTTCTGAGCACACTCACGTTTCCTGCTGTATTAGAGACTAGAAAGCAAGAGCTTGCTTGTTGCTCTTAAGCCGAGTTGTTTCATGGATGAGAACTGTGCTGTGTGTTTCCCTTCTGCAATGGAGTTAAATCCCAGACTCTGTGTCTTCCTACAAGGAAGACCTCGTTGCAGGTAAACGCAGTCACTTTCAAGCTCAAATGAAGCTAACTCGTTCACGAAGCTCACAGGTTTCTCGCTCTTTACTGAAAATCGTTGGATGTTAGAGGACATGTGGATTGTATCAGTTCCCTATGTAGAGTGGAACTAGATATGTTCTGTATGTGTAGGAAACACAGTTCTTTGTTCTGAGCACACTCACGTTTCCTGCTGTGTTAGAGAATCTAGAAAGCAAGAGCGTACATCTTGCTCTAAAGCAGAGTGTGTTTCATGGATGAGAACTGTGCTGTGTGTTTCCATTCAGAAATGGAGTTAAATCCCAGGCTCTGTGTCTTCCTACAAGCAAGACTTCGTTTCCGGTAAAGGCAGTCACTTTCCAGCACAAAAGAAGTTTCCTCGTTCACGAAGCTCACAGGTTTCTCGCTCTTAACTAAAAACCGTTGGATGTCAGAGGACCTGTGGTTTGTATCAGTTTCCTAAGCAGAGTTGAAGTACATATGGTCCGTATGTGTAGGAAACACAGTTCTTTCATACTTAGTACACTTATGTTTCCTGCTGTGTTAGAGACTCTAGAAAGCAAGAGCGTGTATCTTGCTCTAAAGCAGAGTGTGTTTCATGGATGAGAACTGTGCTGTGTGTTTCCATTCAGAAATGGAATACAATCTCAGGCTCTGTGTGTTCCGACAAGCAAGACATCTTTTCAGGTAAATGCCGTCACTTTTTAGCTCAAACGAAGCTACATCATTCATGAAGCTCACATGTTTCTCACTCTTAACTCAAAAGCGTTGGATGTTAGAGGCCCTGTGGATCGTATCAGTTTCCTAAGCAGAGTTGAATTAGGTATGGTCCGTATATGTAGGAAACACAGTTCTTTTTTTCTGAGCACACTCAGGTTTCCTGATGTGTTAGAGACTCTAGAAAGCAAGAGGGTGCATCTTGTTCTAAAGCAGAGTGTGTTTCATGGAGGAGAACTGTGCTGTGCGTTTCCATTCACAAATGGAGTTAAATCCCAGGCTCTCTGTCTTCTTACAAGCAAGACTTCGTTTCAGGTAAACGCAGTCACTTTCCAGCTCACATGAAGCTACATCTTTCAAGAAGGTCACAGGTTTCTTGCGCTTAATTGAAAAGTGTTGGATGTTAGAGCCCTGTGTTTTGTATCAGTTTCCTAAGCAGTTTAACTCGACATGGTCCGTATGTGGAGGAAACACAGTTGTTTTGTTCTGAGCACACTCACGTTTCCTGCTGTGTTAGAGAATCTAGTAAGCAAGAGCGTGCATCTTGCTCTAAGGCAGAGTTTGCTTCATGGATGAGAACTGTGCTGTGTGTTTCCATTCAGAAATGAGTTAAATCCCAGCCTCTGAGACTTCCTACAAGCAAGACCTCATTTCAGGTAAACGCAGTCACTCGTCAACTCAAAGGAACCTACATCGTTTATGAAGCTCACACATTTCTCACTCTTAACTGAAAAGAGTTGGATGTTAGAGCACCTGTGGTGTGTATAAGTTTCCTAAGCAGGTTTGATCTAGATATGGTCCGTATGTGTAGGAAACACAGTTCTTTGTTCTGAGCACACTCACGCTTGCAGCTGTGTTAGAGACTCTAGAAAGCAAGAGCGTGCATCTTGCTCTAAAGCAGAGTGTGTTTCATGGATGAGAACTGTGCTGTGTGTTTCCATTTAGAAATGGAGTTAAATCAAAGGCTCTGTGTCTTCCTACAAGCAAGATTTCGTTCCAGGTAAACACCGTCAGTTTTCAGCTCAAACGAAGCTACATCGTTCACCAAGCTCACACCTTTCTCGCTGTAAACTGAAATGCGTTGGATGTTAGAGGACCTGTAGTTTGTATCAGTTTCCTTAGCAGAGTTGAACTAGATATGGTCCGTATGTGTTGGACACAGTTCTTTTGTTCTGAGCACACTGACGTTTCCTGCTGTGTAAGAGTCTCTAGAAAGCAAGAGCGTGCATCTTGCTCTAAAGCAGAGTGATTCATGGATGACAACAGTGCTGTGTGTTTCCCTCATAATTGGAGTTAAATCCAAGGCTCTGTGTCTTCTTAAAAGCAAGACTTCGTTTCAGGTAAACGCAGTCACTTTTCAGCTCAAACGAAGCTACATCATTCACGGAGCTCACACGTTCCTCGCTCTTAACTGAAAAGCCTTGCATGTTAGAGGACCTGTGGTTTGTATCAGTTTCCTAAGCAGAGTTCATTAGATATGGTCCGTATGTGTAGGAAACACAGTTCTTTTATTCTGAGCACACCCACATTTCCTGCTGTGTTAGAGACCCTAGAAAGTAAGAGTGTGCTTCTTGCTCTAAAGGAGAGTGTGTTTCATGGATGAGAACTGTGCTGCATGTTTCCCTTCAGAAATGGAGTTAAATCTCAGGCTCTGTGTCTTCCTACAAGGAAGACTTCGTTTCAATTAAACGCAGTCACTGTTAGGCTCAAAGGAAGCTACATAGTTTACGAAGCTCCCACGTTTCTCGCTCTTAACTATAAAGCATTTGATGTTAGAGGACCTGTGGTTTGTATCAGTTTCCTAAGCAGAATTGAAGTAGATATGGTCCGTATGTGTAGGAAACACAGTTCTTTTATTCTGAGCACTCTCACATTTCCTGCTCTGTTAGAGTCTCTAGAAAGCAAGAGCATGCATCTTGCTATAAAGCAGAGTGTGTTTAATGGATGACAACTGAGCTGTGTGTTCCCATTCAGAAATGGAGTTGAATCCCTGGCTCTGTGTCTTCCTACAAGCAAGACTTCGTTTCAGGTAAACGCAGTCACTTTCCAGCTCAAATGAAGGTACCTCATCCACGAAGCTCACAGGTTTCCCGCTCTTAACTGAAAACGTTGGATGTTATAGGACCTGTGGTTTGTAGCTGTTTCCTAAGCAGAGTTGAACTAGATATGGTCCATATTTGTAGGAAAAACAGTTCGTTTGTTTTGAACACACTCATGTTCCTTGCTGTGTTAGAGTCTCTAGAAAGCAAGAGCGTGCATCTAGCTCTAAAGCAGAGTATGTTTCATGGAAGAGAACTGTGCTGTGTGTTTCCAAACAGAAATGGATTTATATCCCCAGCTCTGTGTCTTCCTACAAGAAAGACTTCGTCTTAGGTAAACGCAGTCACTTTCCAGCTCAAATGAAGATACCTCATTCACGACGCCCACACGATTCTCGCTCTAAATTGAAAAGCATTGGATGTTAGAGGACCTGTGGTTTGTATCAGTTTCCTAAGCAGAGTAGAACTAGATATGTTCAGTATGTGTAGGAAACACAGTTCTTTGTTCTGAGCACACTCACGTTTCCTGCTGTATTAGAGACTAGAAAGCAAGAGCTTGCTTGTTGCTCTAAAGCCGAGTTGTTTCATGGATGAGAACTGTGCTGTGTGTTTCCCTTCTGCAATGGAGTTAAATCCCAGACTCTGTGTCTTCCTACAAGGAAGACCTCGTTGCAGGTAAATGCAGTCACTTTCAAGCTCAAATGAAGCTAACTCGTTCACGAAGCTCACGTTTCTCGCTCTTAACTGAAAATCGTTGGATGTTAGAGGACATGTGGATTGTATCAGTTCCCTATGTAGAGTGGAACTAGATATGTTCCGTATGTGTAGGATACACAGTTCTTTTGTTCTGAGCACACTCACGATTCTTGCTGTGTTAGAGTCTCTAGAAAGCATGGGCAGGCATCTTGCTCTAAAGCAGAATGTGTTTCATGGATGACAACTGTGCTGTGTGTTTCCATTCAGAAATGGAGTTAAATCCCAAGCTCTGTGTTTTCCTACAAGCAAGACTTCGTTTCAGGTAATCACAGTCACTTTTCAGCTCAAACGAAGCTACCTCGTTCAAGAAGCTCACGTTTCTCGCTCTTAACTGAAAAACGTTGGATGTTAGAGGACCTGTGGATTGTATCAGTTTCCTAAGCAGAGTTGAACTAGATATGGTCCGTATGTGTTGGAAACACAGTTCTTTGGTTCTGAGCACACTGACGTTTCCAGCTGTGTAAGAGTCTCTAGAACGCAAGAGCGTGCATCTTGCTCTAAAGCAGAGTGTGTTTCATGGATGACAACAGTGCTGTGTGTTTCCATTCAGAAGTGGAGTTAAATCTCAGGCTCTCTGTCTTCCTACAAGCAATACTTCGATTCAGGTAAATGCAGTCTCTTTCCAGCTCAAATGAAGCTACCTCCTTCACGAAGCTCACAGGTTTCTCGCTCTTAACTGAAAAGCATTGGATGTTAGAGGACCTGTGGTTTGTATCAGTTTCCTTAGCAGAGTAGAACTAGATATGTTCTGTATGTGTAGGAAACACAGTTCTTTTGTTCTGAGCACACTCACGTTTCCTGCTGTATTAGAGACTAGAAAGCAAGAGCTTGCTTGTTGCTCTAAAGCCGAGTTGTTTCATGGATGAGAACTGTGCTGTGTGTTTCCCTTCTGCAATGGAGTTAAATCCCAGACTCTGTGTCTTCCTACAAGGAAGACCTCGTTGCAGGTAAACGCAGTCACTTTCAAGCTCAAATGAATCTAACTCGTTCACGAAGCTCACAGGTTTCTCGCTCTTAACTGAAAATCGTTGGATGTTAGAGGACATGTGGATTGTATCAGTTCCCTATGTAGAGTGGAACTAGATATGTTCCGTATGTGTAGGATACACAGTTCTTTTGTTCTGAGCACACTCACGATTCTTGCTGTGTTAGAGTCTCTAGAAAGCAAGAGCGTGCATCTTGCTCTAAAGCAGAGTGTGTTTCATGGATGACAACAGTGCTGTGTGTTTCCATTCAGAAGTGGAGTTAAATCTCAGGCTCTCTGTCTTCCTACAAGCAATACTTCGATTCAGGTAAATGCAGTCTCTTTCCAGCTCAAATGAAGCTACCTCTTTCACAAAGCTCACAGGTTTCTTGCTCTGAACTGAAAAGCGTTGAATGTTAGAGGACCTGTGGTTTGTATCAGTTTCCTAAGCAGAGTAGAACTAGATATGTTCAGTATGTGTAGGAAACACAGTTCTTTTGTTCTGAGCACACTCACGTTTCCTGCTGTATTAGAGACTAGAAAGCAAGAGCTTGCTTGTTGCTCTAAAGCCGAGTTGTTTCATGGATGAGAACTGTGCTGTGTGTTTCCCTTCTGCAATGCAGTTAAATCCCAGGCTCTGTGTCTTCCTACAAGCAAGACCTCGTTGCAGGTAAACGCAGCCACTTTTCAGGTCTAACGAAGCTACATCGTTCCCCAAGCTAACAGGTTTCTAGCACTTAACTCAAAAGCGTTGGATATTAGAGGACCTATGGTTTGTAGCAGTTTCCTAAGCAGAGTTGAACTAGATATGGTCCATATGTGTAGGAAACCCAGTCTTTTGTTTTGAGCATAGTCACGTTCCTTGCTGTGTTAGAGACTCTAGAAAGCAAGAGCGTGCATCTTGCTCTAAACAGAGTGTGTTTCATGGATGACAACTGTGCTGTGTGTTTCCATTCAGAAATGGGGTTTAATCCCAGGCTCTGTGTCTTCCTACAAGCAAGACCTCGTTTCAGGTAAAAGCAGGCACTTTTCAGGTCAAACGAAGCTACATCGTTCACGAAGATCACAGGTTTCTCGCTCTTAACTCAAAAGCGTTGCATGTTAGAGGACCTGTGGTTCGTATCAGTTTCCTAAGTATGAGTTGAATTAGGTATGGTCCGTATGTGTAAGAAACACAGTTCCTTTGTGCTGAGCACACTCACGTTTCCTGCTGTGTTAGAGACTCTAGAAAGCAAGAGCGTTCATCTTGCTCTAAAGCAGAGTTGTTTCATGGATGAGAACTGTGCTGTGTGTTTCCCTTCAGCAATGGAGTTAAATCCCAGCTCTGTGTCTTCCTCGAATCAAGACTTCGTTTCAGGTAAACACAGTGACTGTTCAGCTTAAAGGAAGCTACATCGTTGTTGAAGCTCACACGTTTCTCACTCTTAACTGAAAGCCTTGGATGTTCGAGGAATTGTGGTTTGTATCAGTTACCTAAGGAGAGTGAACTAGATATGATCGGTATGTGTAGGAAACACAGTTCTTTTGTTCCGAGCACACTCACGTTTCTTGCTGTGTTAGAGACTCTAGAAAGCAAGAACGTGCATCTTGCTCTAAAGCAGAGTGTGTTTCATGGATGAGAACTGTGCTGTGTGTTTCCCTCATAATTGGAGTTAAATCCAAGGCTCTGTGTCTTCTTAAAAGCAAGACTTCGTTTCAGGTAAACGCAGTCACTTTTCAGCTCAAACGAAGCTACATCATTCACGGAGCTCACACGTTCCTCGCTCTTAACTGAAAAGCCTTGCATGTTTGAGGACCTGTGGTTTGTATCAGTTTCCTAAGCAGAGTTCAATTAGATATGGTCCGTATGTGTAGGAAACACAGTTCTTTTATTCTGAGCACACCCACATTTCCTGCTGTGTTAGAGACCCTAGAAAGTAAGAGTGTGCTTCTTGCTCTAAAGGAGAGTGTGTTTCATGGATGAGAACTGTGCTGCGTGTTTCCCTTCAGAAATGGAGTTAAATCTCAGGCTCTGTGTCTTCCTACAAGGAAGACTTCGTTTCAATTAAACGCAGTCACTGTTAGGCTCAAAGGAAGCTACATAGTTTACGAAGCTCCCACGTTTCTCGCTCTTAACTATAAAGCATTTGATGTTAGAGGACCTGTGGTTTGTATCAGTTTCCTAAGCAGAATTGAAGTAGATATGGTCCGTATGTGTAGGAAACACAGTTCTTTTATTCTGAGCACTCTCACATTTCCTGCTCTGTTAGAGTCTCTAGAAAGCAAGAGCATGCATCTTGCTATAAAGCAGAGTGTGTTTAATGGATGACAACTGAGCTGTGTGTTCCCATTCAGAAATGGAGTTGAATCCCTGGCTCTGTGTCTTCCTACAAGCAAGACTTCGTTTCAGGTAAACGCAGTCACTTTCCAGCTCAAATGAAGGTACCTCATCCACGAAGCTCACAGGTTTCCCGCTCTTAACTGAAAACGTTGGATGTTATAGGACCTGTGGTTTGTAGCTGTTTCCTAAGCAGAGTTGAACTAGATATGGTCCATATTTGTAGGAAAAACAGTTCGTTTGTTTTGAACACACTCATGTTCCTTGCTGTGTTAGAGTCTCTAGAAAGGAAGAGCGTGCATCTAGCTCTAAAGCAGAGTTTGTTTCATGGAAGAGAACTGTGCTGTGTGTTTCCATTCAGAAATGGATTTATATCCCCGGCTCTGTGTCTTCCTACAAGAAAGACTTCGTATCAGGTAAACGCAGTCACTTTCCAGCTCAAATGAAGATACCTCATTCACGACGCCCACACGATTCTCGCTCTAAATTGAAACGCGTTGGATGTTAGAGGTCCTGTGGTTTGTGTCAGTTTAATAAGCAGAGTTGAACTAGATATGGTCCGTATGTGTAGGACACACAGTTCTTTTGTTCCGAGCTCACTCAAGTTTCCTGCTGTGTTAGGGAATCGAGAAAGCAAGAGCGTGCATCTTGCTCTAAAGCATAGTGTGTTTCATGGATGAGAACTGTGCTGTGTGCTTCCATTCAGAAATGGAGTTAATTCCCTGGCTCTCTGTCTTCCTACAAGCAAGACTTCGTGTCATGTAAACGCAGTTTCTTTCCAGCTCAAATGAAGATACCTCGTTCACGAAGTTCACACATTTCTCGCTCTTAACTGAAAAGCATTGGATGTTAGAGGACCTGTGGTTTGTATCAGATTCGTAAGCAGAGTTGAACTAGAAATGGTCCGTATGTGTAGGAAACACAGTTCTTTTGTTCTGAGCACACTCACGTTTCCTGCCGTGTTAGAGAGTCTAGAAAGCAAGAGCGTGCATCTTGGCTAGCGGAGAGTGTGCTTCATGGATGAGAACTTTGCTGTGTGTTTCCATTCAGAAATGGAGTTAAATTCCAGGCTCTGTGTCTTCCTACAAGCAAGACTTCGTTTCACGTAAACGCAGTCACTTTCCAGCTCAAAGGAAGCTCCCTCGTTCACGAAGCTCACAGGATTTTCTCTCTTAACTGAAAAGCGTTGGATGTTAGAGGTCCTGTGGTTTGTGTCAGTTTCCTAAGCAGAGTTGAACAAGATATGCTCCGTATGTGTAGGAAACACAGTTCTTTTGTTCCGAGCTCACTCAAGTTTCCTGCTGTGTTAGGGAATCGAGAAAGCAAGAGCGTGCATCTTGCTCTAAAGCATAGTGTGTTTCATGGATGAGAACTGTGGTGTGCGTTTCCATTCACAAATGGAATTAAATCCCAGGCTCTCTGTCTTCTTACAAGCAAGACTTCGTTTCAGGTAAACGCAGTCACTTTCCAGCTCAAATGAAACTACATCGTTCAAGAAGGTCACAGTTGTCTTGCGCTTAACTGAAAAGCTTTGGATGTTAGAGCCCTGTGGTTTGTATCAGTCTCCTAAGCAGTTTAACTCAACATAGTCCATATGTGGAGGAAACACAGTTGTTTTGTTCTGAGCACACTCACGTTTCCTGCTGTGTTAGAGAATCTAGTAAGCAAGAGCGTGCATCTTGCTCTAGGGCAGATTGTGCTTCATGGAAGAGAACTGTGCTGTGTGTTTGCATTCAGAAATGAGTTAAATCCCAGACTCTGTGTCTTCCTACAAGCAAGACCTCATTTCAGGTAAAGGCAGACACTTGTCAACTCAGAGGAACCTACATCGTTTATGAAGCTCACACGTTTCTCGCTCTTAACTGAAAAGAGTTGGATGTTAGAGCACCTGTGGTGTGTATAAGTTTCCTAAGCAGGTTTGATCTAGATATGGTCCTTATGTGTAGGAAACACAGTTCTTTGTTCTGAGAAGAACTCACGCTTGCAGCTGTGTTAGAGACTCTAGAAAGCAAGAGCGTGCATCTTGCTCTAAAGCAGAGTGTGTTTCATGGATGAGAACTGTGCTGTGTGTTTCCATTTAGAAATGGAGTTAAATCCCAGGCTCTGTGTCTTCCTACAAGCAAGACTTCGTTCCAGGTAAACACAGTCAGTTTTCAGCTCAAACGAAGCTACATCGTTCACCAAGCTCACACATTTCTCGCTGTAAACTGAAATGCGTTGGATGTTAGAGGACCTGTAGTTTGTATCAGTTTCCTTAGCAGAGTTGAACTAGATATGGTCCGTATGTGTAGGAAACACAGTTCTTTGTTCTGAGCACACTCACGTTTCCTGCTGTGTTAGAGTCTCTAGAAAGCAAGAGCGTGCATCTTGCTATAAAGCAGAGTGTGTTTCATGGATGAGAACTGAGCTGTGTGTTCCCATTCAGAAATGGAGTTAAATCCCTGGCTCTCTGTCTTCCTACAAGCAAGACTTCGTTTCAGGTAAACGCAGTCACTTTTCATCTCAAATGAAGGTACCTCATCCACGAAGCTCACAGGTTTCTCGCTCTTAACTGAAAAGCGTTGGATGTTAGAGGACCTGTGGTTTGTAGCTGTTTCCTAAGCAGAGTTGAAGTAGATATGGTCCGTATTTGTAGGAAAAACAGTTCTTTTGTTTTGAACACACTCACGTTCCTTGCTGTGTTAGATTCTCTAGAAAGCAAGAGCGTGCATCTAGCTCTAAAGCAGAGTATGTTTCATGGAAGAGAACTGTGCTGTGTGTTTCCATTCAGAAATGGAGTTATATCCCCGGCTCTGTGTCTTCCTAAAAGGAAGACCTCGTCTCAGGTAAATGCAGTCACTTTTCAGCTCAAACGAAGCTACATCGTTCACGAATCTCACACGTTTCTCGCTCTAAACTGAAATGCCTTGGATATTAGAGGACCTGTGGTTTGTATCACTTTCCTAAGCAGAGTTGAACTAGATATGGTCCGTATGTGTAGGTAACACAGTTCTTTTGTTCTGAGCACACTCACGAATCTTGCTGTATTAGAGTCTCTCGAAAGCATGGGCTTGCATCTTGCTCTAAAGCAGAATGTGTTTCATGGATGACAACTGTGCTGTGTGTTTCCATTCAGAAATGGAGTTAAATCCCAAGCTCTGTGTTTTCCTACAAGCAAGACTTCGTTTCAGGTAATCACAGTCACTTTTCAGCTCAAACCAAGCTACCTCGTTCAAGAAGCTCACGTTTCTCGCTCTTAACTGAAAAGCGTTGGATGTTAGAGGACCTGTGGATTGTATCAGTTTCCTATGCAGAGTTGAAGTAGATATGGTCCGTATGTGTAGGAAACACAGTTCTTTTGTTCTGAGCACACTCACGTTTCCTGCCGTGTTAGAGAGTCTAGAAAGCAAGAGCGTGTATCTTGGCTAGCGGAGAGTGTGCTTCATGGATGAGAACTGTGCTGTGTGTTTCCATTCAGAAATGGAGTTAAATCCCAGGCTCTGTGTCTTCCTACAAGCAAGACCTCATTTCAGGTAAACACAGTCACTTTTCAGCTCAAACGAAGCTACATCGTTTATGAAGCTCACACGTTTCTCGTTCTTAAATGAAAAGCGTTGGATGTTAGAGGACCTGTAGTTTGTATCAGTTTCCTTAGCAGAGTTGAGCTAGATATGGTCCAATGTGTAGGAAGCACAGTTCTAAGGTTCCTAGCACACTCACGTTTCTTGCTGTATTTGAGGCTAGAAAGAAAGAGCGTGCTTGTTGCTCCAAAGCAGAGTTGTTTCATGGATGAGAACTGTGCTGTGTGTTTCCCTTCAGAAATGGAGTTAAATCCCAGGCTCTGTGTCTTCCTACAAGCAAGACTTCGTTTCAGGTAAACGCAGTGACTGTTCAGCTTAGAGGAAGCTACATCGTTTATGAAGCTCACACATTTTTCGCTCTTAACTGAAAGCCTTGGATTTTAGAGGAACTGTGGTTTGTATCAGTTTCCTAAGCAGAGTTGAACTAGATATGGTCCGTATTTGTAGGAAACACAGTTCTTTTTTTCTGAGCACCCTCACGTTTCCTGCTGTGTTAGAGATTCTAGAAAGCAGTTGCATGCTTCGTGCTCTAAAGCAGAGTGTGTTTCATGGATGAGAACTGTGCTGTGTGTTTCCATTCAGAAATGGAGTTAAATTCCAGGCTCTGTGTCTTCCTACAAGCAAGACTTCGTTTCAGGTAAACGCAGTCACTTTCCAGCTCAAAGGAAGCTCCCTCGTTCACGAAGCTCACAGGATTTTCTCTCTTAACTGAAAAGCGTTGGATGTTAGAGGTCCTGTGGTTTGTGTCAGTTTCCTAAGCAGAGTTGAACTAGATATGGTCCGTATGTGTAGGAAACACAGTTCTTTTGTTCCGAGCTCACTCAAGTTTCCTGCTGTGTTAGGGAATCGAGAAAGCAAGAGCGTGCATCTTGCTCTAAAGCATAGTGTGTTTCATGGATGAGAACTGTGGTGTGCATTTCCATTCACAAATGGAATTAAATCCCAGGCTCTCTGTCTTCTTACAAGCAAGAATTCGTTTCAGGTAAACGCAGTCACTTTCCAGCTCAAATGAAACTACATCGTTCAAGAAGGTCACAGGTGTCTTGAGCTTAACTGAAAAGCTTTGGATGTTAGAGCCCTGTGGTTTGTATCAGTTTCCTAAGCAGTTTAACTCGACATGGTCCATATGTGGAGGAAACACAGTTGTTTTGTTCTGAGCACACTCACGTTTCCTGCTGTGTTAGAGAATCTAGTAAGCAAGAGCGTGCATCTTGCTCTAGGGCAGAGTGTTCTTCATAGAAGAGAACTGTGCTGTGTGTTTCCATTCAGAAATGAGTTAAATCCCAGACTCTGTGTCTTCCTACAAGCAAGACCTCATTTCAGGTAAAAGCAGTCACTTGTCAACTCAGAGGAACCTACATCATTTATGAAGCTCACACGTTTCTAGCTCTTAACTGAAAAGAGTTGGATGTTAGAGCACCTGTGGTGTGTATAAGTTTCCTAAGCAGGTTTGATCTAGATATGGTCCTTATGTGTAGGAAACACAGTTCTTTGTTCTGAGAAGAACTCACGCTTGCAGCTGCGTTAGAGACTCTAGAAAGCAAGAGCGTGCATCTTGCTCTAAAGCAGAGTGTGTTTCATGGATGAGAACTGTGCTGTGTGTTTCCATTTAGAAATGGAGTTAAATCCCAGGCTCTGTGTCTTCCTACAAGCAAGACTTCGTTCCAGGTAAACACCGTCAGTTTTCAGCTCAAACGAAGCTACATCATTCACCAAGCTCACACGTTTCTCGCTGTAAACTGAAATGCGTTGGATGTTAGAGGACCTGTAGTTTGTATCAGTTTCCTTAGCAGAGTTGAACTAGATATGGTCCGTATGTGTAGGAAACACAGTTCTTTGTTCTGAGCACACTCACATTTCCTGCTGTGTTAGAGTCTCTAGAAAGCAAGAGCGTGCATCTTGCTATAAAGCAGAGTGTGTTTCATGGATGACAACTGAGCTGTGTGTTCCCATTCAGAAATGGAGTTAAATCCCTGGCTCTCTGTCTTCCTACAAGCAAGACTTCGTTTCAGGTAAACGCAGTCACTTTTCATCTCAAATGAAGGTACCTCATCCACGAAGCTCACAGGTTTCTCGCTCTTAACTGAAAAGCGTTGGATGTTAGAGGACCTGTGGTTTGTAGCGGTTTCCTAAGCAGAGTTGAACTAGATATGGTCCGTATTTGTAGGAAAAACAGTTCTTTTGTTTTGAACACACTCACGTTCCTTGCTGTGTTAGAGTCTCTAGAAAGCAAGAGCGTGCATCTAGCTCTAAAGCAGAGTACGTTTCATGGAAGAGATCTGTGCTGTGTGTTTCCATTCACAAATGGAGTAAATCCCAAGCTCTGTGTTTTCCTACGAGCAAGACTTCGTTTCAGGTAATCATAGTCACTTTTCAGCTCAAACGAAGCTACCTCCTTCAAGAAGCTCCCGTTTCTCGCTCTTAACTGAAAAGCGTTGGATGTTAGAGGACCTGTAGTTTGTATCAGTTTCCTTAGCAGTGTTAAACTGGATATGGTCCGTACGTGTAGGGACTACAGTTCTTTTGTTCCTAGCACACTCACGTTTCTTGCTGTATTTGAGGCTAGAAAGAAAGAGCGTGCTTGTTGCTCCAAAGCAGAGTTGTTTCATGGATGAAAACTGTGCTGTGTGTTTCCCTTCAGAAGTGGAGTTAAATCCCAGGCTGTGTGTCTTCCTACAAGCAAGATTTCGTTTCAGGTAAACGCAGTCACTGTTCAGCTTAAAGGAAGCAACATCGTTTATGAAGCTCACACGTTTTTTGCTCTTAACTGAAAGCCTTGGATGTTCGAGGAACTGTGGTTTGTATCAGTTTCCAAAGCAGAGTTGAACTAGATATGCTCTGTATGTGTAGGAAACACAGTTCTTTTTTTCTGAGCACACTCACGTTTCCTGCTGTGTTAGAGATTCTAGAAAGCAGTTGCATGCTTCGTGCTCTAAAGCAGAGTGTGTTTCATGGATGAGAACTGTGCTGTGTGTTTCCATTCAGAAATGGTGTTAAATTCCAGGCTCTGTGTCTTCCTACAAGCAAGACTTCGTTTCAGGTAAACGCAGTCACTTTCTAGCTCAAAGGAAGCTCCCTCGTTCACGAAGCTCACAGGATTTTATCTTTTTACAGAAAAGCGTAGGATGTTAGAGGTCCTGTGGTTTGTGTCAGTTTCCTAAGCAGTGTTGAACTAGATATGGTCCGTATGTGTAGGAAACACAGTTCTTTAGTTCCGAGCTCACTCAAGTTTCCTGCTGTGTTAGGGAATCGAGAAAGCAAGTGCGTACATCTTGCTCTAAAGCATAGTGTGTTTCATGGATGAGAACTGTGCTGTGTGCTTCCATTCAGAAATGTAGTTAATTCCCTGGCTCTCTGTCTTCCTACAAGCAAGACATCGTGTCATGTAAACGCAGAAACTTTCCAGCTCAAATGAAGATACCTCGTTCAAGAAGTTCACACATTTCTCTCTCTTAACTGAAAAGCATTGGATGTTAGAGGACCTGTGGTTTGTATCAGATTCGTAAGCAGAGTTGAACTAGAAATGGTCCGTATGTGTAGGAAACACAGTTCTTTTGTTCTGAGCACACTCATGTTTCCTGCCTTGTTAGAGAGTCTAGAAAGCAAGAGCGTGCATCTTGGCTAGAGGAGAGTGTGCATCATGGATGAGAAATGTGCTGTGTGTTTCCATTCAGAAATGGAGTGAAATCCCAGGCTCTGTGTCTTCCTACAAGCAAGACCTCGTTTCAGGTAAACGCAGTCACTTTTCAGCTCAAACGAAGCTACATCGTTTATGAAGCTCACACGTTTCTCGTTCTTAACTGAAAAGCGTTGGATGTTAGAGGACCTGTAGTTTGTATCAGTTTCCTTAGCAGAGTTGAGCTAGATATGGTCCATATGTGTAGGAAGCACAGTTCTATTGTTCCTAGCACACTCACGTTTCTTGCTGTATTTGAGGCTAGAAAGAAGAGCGTGCTTGTTGCTCCAAAGCAGAGTTGTTTCATGGATGAGAACTGTGCTGTGTGTTTCCCTTCAGAAATGGAGTTAAATCCCAGGCTCTGTGTCTTCCTACAAGCAAGACTTCGTTTCAGGTAAACGCAGTGACTGTTCAGCTTAAAGGAACCTACATCATTTATGAAGCTCACACGTTTTTCACTCTTAACTGAAAGCCTTGGATGTTAGAGGAACTGTGGTTTGTATCAGTTTCCTAAGCAGAGTTGAACTAGATATGGTCCGTATGTGTAGGAAACACAGTTCTTTTTTTCTGAGCACCCTCACGTTTCCTGCTGTGGTAGAGATTCTAGAAAGCAGTTGCATGCTTCGTGCTCTAAAGCAGAGTGTGTTTCATGGATGAGAACTGTGCTGTGTGTTTCCATTCAGAAATGGAGTTAAATTCCAGGCTCTGTGTCTTCCTACAAGCAAGACTTCGTTTCAGGTAAACGCAGTCACTTTCCAGCTCAAAGGAAGCTCCCTCGTTCACGAAGCTCACAGGATTTTCTCTCTTAACTGAAAAGCGTTGGATGTTAGAGGTCCTGTGGTTTGTGTCAGTTTCCTAAGCAGAGTTGAACTAGATATGGTCCGTATGTGTAGGAAACACAGTTCTTTTGTTCTGAGCTCACTCAAGTTTCCTGCTGTGTTAGGGAATCGAGAAAGCAAGAGCGTGCATCTTGCTCTAAAGCATAGTGTGTTTCATGGATGAGAACTGTGGTGTGCGTTTCCATTCACAAATGGAATTAAATCCCAGGCTCTCTGTCTTCTTACAAGCAAGACTTCGTTTCAGGTAAACGCAGTCAATTTCCAGCTCAAATGAAACTACATCGTTCAAGAAGGTCACAGGTGTCTTGCGCTTAACTGAAAAGCTTTGGATGTTAGAGCCCTGTGGTTTGTATCAGTTTCCTAAGCAGTTTAACTCGACATGGTCCATATGTGGAGGAAACACAGTTGTTTTGTTCTGAGCACACTCACGTTTCCTGCTGTGTTAGAGAATCTAGTAAGCAAGAGCGTGCATCTTGCTCTAGGGCAGAGTGTGCTTCATGGAAGAGAACTGTGCTGTGTGTTTCCATTCAGAAATGAGTTAAATCTCAGACTCTGTGTCTTCCTACAAGCAAGACCTCATTTCAGGTAAAGGCAGTCACTTGTCAACTCTGAGGAACCTACGTCATTTATGAAGCTCACACGTTTCTCGCTCTTAACTGAAAACAGTTGGATGTTAGAGCACCTGTGGTGTGTATAAGTTTCCTAAGCAGGTTTGATCTAGATATGGTCCTTATGTGTAGGAAACACAGTTCTTTGTTCTGAGAAGAACTCACGCTTGCAGCTGCGTTAGAGACTCTAGAAAGCAAGAGCGTGCATCTTGCTCTAAAGCAGAGTGTGTTTCATGGATGAGAACTGTGCTGTGTGTTTCCATTTAGAAATGGAGTTATATCCCAGGCTCTGTGTCTTCCTACAAGCAAGACTTCGTTCCAGGTAAACACCGTCAGTTTTCAGCTCAAACGAAGCTACATCGTTCACCAAGCTCACATGTTTCTTGCTGGAAACTGAAATGCGTTTGATGTTAGAGGACCTGTAGTTTGTATCAGTTTCCTTAGCAGAGTTGAACTAGATATGGTCCGTATGTGTAGGAAACACAATTCCTTGTTCTGAGCACACTCACGTTTCCTGCTGTGTTAGAGTCTCTAGAAAGCAAGAGCGTGCATCTTGCTATAAAGCAGAGTGTGTTTCATGGATGACAACTGAGCTGTGTGTTCCCATTCAGAAATGGAGTTAAATCCCTGGCTCTCTGTCTTCCTACAAGCAAGACTTCGTTTCAGGTAAACGCAGTCACTTTTCATCTCAAATGAAGGTACCTCATCCACGAAGCTCACAGGTTTCTCGCTCTTAACTGAAAAGCGTTGGATGTTAGAGGACCTGTGGTTTGTAGATGTTTCCTAAGCAGAGTTGAACTAGATATGGTCCGTCTTTGTAGGAAAAACAGTTCTTTTGCTTTGAACACACTCACGTTCCTTGCTGTGTTAGAGTCTCTAGAAAGCAAGAGCGTGCATCTAGCTCTAAAGCAGAGTATGTTTCATGGAAGAGAACTGTGCTGTGTGTTTCCATTCAGAAATGGAGTTATATCCCCGGCTCTGTGTCTTCCTAAAAGCAAGACTTCGTCTCAGGTAAATGCAGTCACTTTTCAGCTCAAACGAAGCTACATCGTTCACGAATCTCACACGTTTCTCGCTCTAAACTGAAATGCGTTGGATATTAGAGGACCTGTGGTTTGTATCACTTTCGTAAGCAGAGTTGAACTAGATATGGTCCGTATGTGTAGGTAACACAGTTCTTTTGTTCTGAGCACACTCACGAATCTTGCTGTGTTAGAGTCTCTCAAAAGCATGGGCTTGCATCTTGCTCTAAAGCAGAATGTGTTTCATGGATGACAACTGTGCTGTGTGTTTCCATTCAGAAATGGAGTTAAATCCCAAGCTGTGTGTTTTCCTACGAGCAAGACTTCGTTTCAGGTAATCACAGTCACTTTTCAGCTCAAACCAAGCTACCTCGTTCAAGAAGCTCACGTTTCTCGCTCTTAACTGAAAAGCGTTGGATGTTAGAGGACCTGTGGATTGTATCAGTTTCCTATGCAGAGTTGAAGTAGATATGGTCCGTATGTGTAGGAAACACAGTTCTTTTGTTCTGAGCACACTCACGTTTCCTGCCGTGTTAGAGAGTCTAGAAAGCAAGAGCATGCATCTTGGCTAGGGGAGAGTGTGCTTCATGGATGAGAACTGTGCTGTGTGTTTCCATTCAGAAATGGAGTGAAATCCCAGGCTCTGTGTCTTCCTACAAGCAAGACCTCGTTTCAGGTAAACGCAGTCACTTTTCAGCTCAAACGAAGCTACATCGTTTATGAAGCTCACACGTTTCTCGTTCTTAACTGAAAAGCGTTGGATGTTAGAGGACCTATAGTTTGTATCAGTTTCCTTAGCAGAGTTGAACTAGATATGGTCCATATGTGTAGGAAGCACAGTTCTTTTGTTCCTAGCACACTCACGTTTCTTGCTGTATTTGAGGCTAGAAAGAAAGAGCGTGCTTGTTGCTCCAAAGCAGAGTTGTTTCATGGATGAGAACTGTGCTGTGTGTTTCCCTTCAGAAATGGAATTAAATCCCAGGCTCTGTGTCTTCCCACAAGCAAGACTTCGTTTCAGGTAAACGCAGTCACTGTTCAGCTTAAAGGAAGCTACATCGTTTATGAAGCTCACACGTTTTTTGCTCTTAAATGAAAGCCTTGGATGTTAGAGGAACTGTGGTTTGTATCAGTTTCCAAAGCAGAGTTAAACTAGATATGGTCCGTATGTGTAGGAAACACAGTTCATTTTTCTGAGCACACTCACGTTTCCTGCTGTGTTAGAGATTCTAGAAAGCAGTTGCATGCTTCATGCTCTAAAGCAGAGTGTGTTTCATGGATGAGAACTGTGCTGTGTGTTTCCATTCAGAAATGGAGTTAAATCCCAAGCTCTGTGTTTTCCTACAAGCAAGCCTTCGTTTCAGGTAATCACAGTCACTTTTCAGCTCAAACGAAGCTACCTCGTTCAAGAAGTTCACGTTTCTCACTCTTAACTGAAAAGCGTTGGATGTTAGAGGACCTGTGGATTGTATCAGTTTCCTAAGCAGAGTTGAACTAGATATGGTCCGTATGTGTAGAAAACACAGTTCTTTTGTTCTGAGCACACTCACGTTTCCTGCCGTGTTAGAGATTCTAGAAAGCAACAGTGTTCATCTTGGCTAGGGTAGAGTGTGCTTCATGGATGACAACTGTGCTGTGTGTTTCCCTTCAGAAATGGAGTTAAATCCCAGGCTCTGTGTCTTCCTACAAGCAAGACTTCGTTTCAGGTAAACGCAGTCACTGTTCAGCTTAAAGGAAGCTACATCGTTTATGAAGCTCACACGTTTTTCGCTCTTAACTGAAAGCCTTGGATGTTAGAGGAACTGTGGTTTGTATCAGTTTCCTAAGCTGAGTTGAACTAGATATGGTCCGTATGTGTAGGAAACACAGTTCTTTTGTTCTGAGCACACTCACGTTTCCTGCTGTGTTAGAGAGTCTAGAAAGCAAGAGCGTGCATCTTGGCTAGGCGAGAGTGTGCTTCATGGATGACAACTGTGCTGTGTGTTTCCATTCAGAAATGGAGTTAAATCCCTGGCTCTGTGTCTTCCTACAAGCAAGACTTCTTTTCAGGTAAACGCAGTCACTTTTCAGCTCAAACGAAGCTACATGGTTTATGAAGCTCACACGTTTATCGCTCTTAACTGAAAAACGTTGGATGTTAGAGGACCTGTACTTTGTATCTGTTTCCTTAGCAGAGTTGAACTGGATATGGTCCGTATATGTAGGAACCACAATTCTTTTGTTCCTAGCACACTCACGTTTCTTGCTGTATTTGAGGCTAGAAAGAAAGAGCGTGCTTGTTGCTCCAAAGCAGAGTTGTTTCATGGATGAAAACTGTGCTGTGTGTTTCCCTTCAGAAATGGAGTTAAATCCCAGGCTCTGTGTCTTCCTACAAGCAAGACTTCGTTTCAGGTAAACGCAGTCACTGTTCAGCTTAAAGGAAGCTACATCGCTTATGAAGCTCACACGTTTTTTGCTCTTAACTGAAAGCCTTGGATGTTAGAGGAACTGTGGTTTGTATCAGTTTCCAAAGCAGAGTTGAACTAGATATGGTCCGTAAGTGTAGGAAACACAGTTCTTTTTTTCTGAGCACACTCACTTTTCCTGCTGTGTTAGAGATTCTAGAAAGCAGTTGCATGCTTCGTGCTCTAAAGCAGAGTGTATTTCATGGATGAGAACTGTGCTGTGTGTTTCCATTCAGAAATGGTGTTAAATTCCAGGTTCTGTGTCTTCCTACAAGCAAGACTTCGTTTAAGGTAAACGCAGTCACTTTCCAGCTCAAAGGAAGCTCCCTCGTTCACGAAGCTCACAGGATTTTCTCTCTTTACTGAAAAGCGTTGGATGTTAGAGGTCCTGTGGTTTGTGTCAGTTTCCTAAGCAGAGTTGAACTAGATATGGTCCGTATGTGTAGGAAACACAGTTCTTTTGTTCCGAGCTCACTCAAGTTTCCTGCTGTGTTAGGGAATCGAGAACGCAAGAGCGTGCATCTTGCTCTAAAGCATAGTGTGTTTCATGGATGAGAACTGTGCTGTGTGCTTCCATTCAGAAATGGAGTTAATTCCCTGGCTCTCTGTCTTCCTACAAGCAAGACTTCGTGTCATGTAAACGCAGTTTCTTTCCAGCTCAAATGAAGAAACCTCATTCACGAAGTTCACACATTTCTCGCTCTTAACTGAAAAGCATTGGATGTTAGAGGACCTGTGGTTTGTATCAGATTCGTAAGCAGAGTTGAACTAGAAATGGTCCGTATGTGTAGGAAACACAGTTCTTTTGTTCTGAGCACACTCACGATTCTTGCTGTGTTAGAGTCTCTAGAAAGCATGGGCTTGCATCTTGCTCTTAAGCAGAATGTGTTTCATGGATGAAAACTGTGCTGTGTGTTTCCATTCAGAAATGGAGTTAAATCCCAAGCTGTGTGTTTTCCTACAAGCAAGAATTCGTTTCAGGTAATCACAGTCACTTTTCAGCTCAAACGAAGCTACCTACTTCAAGAAGCTCACGTTTCTCACTCTTAACTGAAAAGCCTTGGATGTTAGAGGACCTGTGGATTGTATCAGTTTCCTAAGCAGAGTTGAACTAGATATGGTCCGTATGTGTAGGAAACACAGTTCTTTTGTTCTGAGCACACTCATGTTTCCTGCCGTGTTAGAGAGTCTAGAAAGCAAGAGCGTGCATCTTGGCTAGGGTAGAGTGTGCTTCATGGATGAGAACTGTGCTGTGTGTTTCCCTTCAGAAATGGAGTTAAATCCCAGGCTCTGTGTCTTCCTACAAGCAAGACTTCGTTTCAGGTAAACGCAGTCACTGTTCAGCTTAAAGGAAGCTACATCGTTTATGAAGCTCACACGTTTTTCGCTCTTAACTGAAAGCCTTGGATGTTAGAGGAACTGTGGTTTGTATCAGTTTCCTAAGCAGAGTTGAACTAGATATGGTCCGTAAGAGTAGGAAACACAGTTCTTTCGTACTTAGTACACTCAGGTTTCCTGCTGTGTTAGAGACTCTAGAAAGCAAGAGCGTGTATCTTGCTCTAAAGGAGAGTGTGTTTCATGCATGAGAACTGTGCTGTGTGTTTCCATTCAGAAATGGTGTTAAATTCCAGGCTCTGTGTCTTCCTACAAGTAAGACTTCGTTTCAGTTAAACGCAGACACTTTCCAGCTCAAAGGAAGCTCCCTCGTTCACGAAGCTCACAGGATTTTCTCTCTTTACTGAAAAGTGTTGGATGTTAGAGGTCCTGTGGTTTGTGTCAGTTTCCTAAGCAGAGTTGAACTAGATATGGTCCGTTTGTTTCGGAAACACAGTTCTTTTCTTCCGAGCTCACTCAAGTTTCCTGCTGTGTTAGGGAATCGAGAAAGCAAGAACGTGCATCTTGCTCTAAAGCATAGTGTGTTTCATGGATGAGAACTGTGCTGTGTGCTTCCATTCAGAAATGGAGTTAATTCCCTGGCTCTCTGTCTTCCTACAAGCAAGACTTCATGTCATGTAAACGCAGTTTCTTTCCAGCTCAAATGAAGATACCTCGTTCACGAAGTTCACACATTTCTCGCTCTTAACTGAAAAGCATTGGATGTTAGAGGACCTGTGGTTTGTATCAGATTCGTAAGCAGAGTTGAACTAGAAATGGTCCGTATGTGTAGGAAACACAGTTCTTTTGTTCTGAGCACACTCACGTTTCCTGCCGTGTTAGAGAGTCTAGAAAGCAAGAGCGTGCATCTTGGCTAGAGGAGAGTGTGCTTCATGGATGAGAACTGTGCTGTGTGTTTCCATTCAGAAATGGAGTGAAATCCCAGGCTCTGTGTCTTCCTACAAGCAAGACCTCGTTTCAGGTAAACGCAGTCACTTTTCAGCTCAAACGAAGCTACATCGTTTATGAAGCTCACACGTTTCTCGTTCTTAACTGAAAAGCATTGGATGTTAGAGGACCTGTAGTTTGTATCAGTTTCCTTAGCAGAGTTGAGCTAGATATGGTCCATATGTGTAGGAAGCACAGTTCTATTGTTCCTAGCACACTCACGTTTCTTGCTGTATTTGAGGCTAGAAAGAAGAGCGTGCTTGTTGCTCCAAAGCAGGGTTGTTTCATGGATGAGAACTGTGCTGTGTGTTTCCCTTCAGAAATGGAGTTAAATCCCAGGCTCTGTGTCTTCCTACAAGCAAGACTTCGTTTCAGGTAAACGCAGTGACTGTTCAGCTTAAAGGAACCTACATCATTTATGAAGCTCACACGTTTTTCGCTCTTAACTGAAAGCCTTGGATGTTAGAGGAACTGTGGTTTGTTTCAGTTTCCTAAGCAGAGTTGAACTAGATATGGTCCGTTTGTGTAGGAAACACAGTTCTTTTTTTCTGAGCACCCTCACGTTTCCTGCTGTGTTAGAGATTCTAGAAAGCAGTTGCATGCTTCGTGCTCTAAAGCAGAGTGTGTTTCATGGATGAGAACTGTGCTGTGTGCTTCCATTCAGAAATGGAGTTAATTCCCTGGCTCTCTGTCTTCCTACAAGCAAGACTTCGTGTCATGTAAACGCAGTTTCTTTCCAGCTCAAATGAAGATACCTCATTCACGAAGTTCACACATTTCTCGCTCTTAACTGAAAAGCATTGGATGTTAGAGGACCTGTGGTTTGTATCAGATTCGTAAGCAGAGTTGAACTAGAAATGGTCCGTATGTGTAGGAAACACAGTTCTTTTGTTCTGAGCACACTCACGATTCTTGCTGTGTTAGAGTCTCTAGAAAGCATGGGCTTGCATCTTGCTCTAAAGCAGAATGTGTTTCATGGATGAAAACTGTGCTGTGTGTTTCCATTCAGAAATGGAGTTAAATCCCAAGCTTTGTGTTTTCCTACAAGCAAGAATTCGTTTCAGGTAATCACAGTCACTTTTCAGCTCAAACGAAGCTACCTCCTTCAAGAAGCTCACGTTTCTCACTCTTAACTGAAAAGCGTTGGATGTTAGAGGACCTGTGGATTGTATCAGTTTCCTAAGCAGAGTTGAACTAGATATGGTCCGTATGTGTAGGAAACACAGTTCTTTTGTTCTGAGCACACTCATGTTTCCTGCCGTGTTAGAGAGTCTAGAAAGCAAGAGCGTGCATCTTGGCTAGGGTAGAGTGTGCTTCATGGATGAGAACTGTGCTGTGTGTTTCCCTTCAGAAATGGAGTTAAATCCCAGGCTCTGTGTCTTCCTACAAGCAAGACTTCGTTTCAGGTAAACGCAGTCACTGTTCAGCTTAAAGGAAGCTACATCGTTTATGAAGCTCACACGTTTTTCGCTCTTAACTGAAAGCCTTGGATGTTAGAGGAACTGTGGTTTGTATCAGTTTCCTAAGCTGAGTTGAACTAGATATGGTCCGTATGTGTAGGAAACACAGTTCTTTTGTTCTGAGCACACTCACGTTTCCTGCTGTGTTAGAGAGTCTAGAAAGCAAGAGCGTGCATCTTGGCTAGGGGAGAGTGTGCTTCATGGATGACAACTGTGCTGTGTGTTTCCATTCAGAAATGGAGTTAAATCCCTGGCTCTGTGTCTTCCTACAAGCAAGACTTCTTTTCAGGTAAACGCAGTCACTTTTCAGCTCAAACGAAGCTACATGGTTTATGAAGCTCACACGTTTATCGCTCTTAACTGAAAAGCGTTGGATGTTAGAGGACCTGTACTTTGTATCTGTTTCCTTAGCAGAGTTGAACTGGATATGGTCCGTATATGTAGGAACCACAGTTCTTTTGTTCCTAGCACACTCACGTTTCTTGCTGTATTTGAGGCTAGAAAGAAAGAGCGTGCTTGTTGCTCCAAAGCAGAGTTGTTTCATGGATGAAAACTGTGCTGTGTGTTTCCCTTCAGAAATGGAGTTAAATCCCAGGCTCTGTGTCTTCCTACAAGCAAGACTTCGTTTCAGGTAAACGCAGTCACTGTTCAGCTTAAAGGAAGCTACATCGCTTATGAAGCTCACACGTTTTTTGCTCTTAACTGAAAGCCTTGGATGTTAGAGGAACTGTGGTTTGTATCAGTTTCCAAAGCAGAGTTGAACTAGATATGGTCCGTAAGTGTAGGAAACACAGTTCTTTTTTTCTGAGCACACTCACTTTTCCTGCTGTGTTAGAGATTCTAGAAAGCAGTTGCATGCTTCGTGCTCTAAAGCAGAGTGTATTTCATGGATGAGAACTGTGCTGTGTGTTTCCATTCAGAAATGGTGTTAAATTCCAGGTTCTGTGTCTTCCTACAAGCAAGACTTCGTTTAAAGTAAACGCAGTCACTTTCCAGCTCAAAGGAAGCTCCCTCGTTCACGAAGCTCACAGGATTTTCTCTCTTTACTGAAAAGCGTTGGATGTTAGAGGTCCTGTGGTTTGTGTCAGTTTCCTAAGCAGAGTTGAACTAGATATGGTCCGTATGTGTAGGAAACACAGTTCTTTTGTTCCGAGCTCACTCAAGTTTCCTGCTGTGTTAGGGAATCGAGAAAGCAAGAGCGTGCATCTTGCTCTAAAGCATAGTGTGTTTCATGGATGAGAACTGTGCTGTGTGCTTCCATTCAGAAATGGAGTTAATTCCCGGGCTCTCTGTCTTCCTACAAGCAAGACTTCGTGTCATGTAAACGCAGTTTCTTTCCAGCTCAAATGAAGATACCTCATTCACGAAGTTCACACATTTCTCGCTCTTAACTGAAAAGCATTGGATGTTAGAGGACCTGTGGTTTGTATCAGATTCGTAAGCAGAGTTGAACTAGAAATGGTCCGTATATGTAGGAAACACAGTTCTTTTGTTCTGAGCACACTCACGATTCTTGCTGTGTTAGAGTCTCTAGAAAGCATGGGCTTGCATCTTGCTCTTAAGCAGAATGTGTTTCATGGATGGAAACTGTGCTGTGTGTTTCCATTCAGAAATGGAGTTAAATCCCAAGCTCTGTGTTTTCCTACAAGCAAGAATTCGTTTCAGGTAATCACAGTCACTTTTCAGCTCAAACGAAGCTACCTACTTCAAGAAGCTCACGTTTCTCACTCTTAACTGAAAAGCCTTGGATGTTAGAGGACCTGTGGATTGTATCAGTTTCCTAAGCAGAGTTGAACTAGATATGGTCCGTATGTGTAGGAAACACAGTTCTTTTGTTCTGAGCACACTCACGTTTCCTGCCGTGTTAGAGAGTCTAGAAAGCAAGAGCGTGCATCTTGGCTAGGGTAGAGTGTGCTTCATGGATGAGAACTGTGCTGTGTGTTTCCCTTCAGAAATGGAGTTAAATCCCAGGCTCTGTGTCTTCCTACAAGCAAGACTTCGTTTCAGGTAAACGCAGTCACTGTTCAGCTTAAAGGAAGCTACATCGTTTATGAAGCTCACACGTTTTTCGCTCTTAACTGAAAGCCTTGGATGTTAGAGGAACTGTGGTTTGTATCAGTTTCCTAAGCAGAGTTGAACTAGATATGGTCCGTAAGAGTAGGAAACACAGTTCTTTCGTACTTAGTACACTCAGGTTTCCTGCTGTGTTAGAGACTCTAGAAAGCAAGAGCGTGTATCTTGCTCTAAAGGAGAGTGTGTTTCATGGATGAGAACTGTGCTGTGTGTTTCCATTCAGAAATGGTGTTAAATTCCAGTCTCTGTGTCTTCCTACAAGCAAGACTTCGTTTCAGTTAAACGCAGACACTTTCCAGCTCAAAGGAAGCTCCCTCGTTCACGAAGCTCACAGGATTGTCTCTCTTTACTGAAAAGCGTTGGATGTTAGAGGTCCTGTGGTTTGTGTCAGTTTCCTAAGCAGAGTTGAACTAGATATGGTCCGTATGTTTAGGAAACACAGTTCTTTTCTTCCGAGCTCACTCAAGTTTCCTGCTGTGTTAGGGAATCGAGAAAGCAAGAACGTGCATCTTGCTCTAAAGCATAGTGTGTTTCATGGATGAGAACTGTGCTGTGTGCTTCCATTCAGAAATGGAGTTAATTTCCTGGCTCTCTGTCTTCCTACAAGCAAGACTTCATGTCATGTAAACGCAGTTTCTTTCCAGCTCAAATGAAGATACCTCGTTCACAAAGTTCACACATTTCTCGCTCTTAACTGAAAAGCATTGGATGTTAGAGGACCTGTGGTTTGTATCAGATTCGTAAGCAGAGTTGAACTAGAAATGGTCCGTATGTGTAGGAAACACAGTTCTTTTTTTCTGAGCACACTCACTTTTCCTGCTGTGTTAGAGATTCTAGAAAGCAGTTGCATGCTTCGTGCTCTAAAGCAGAGTGTATTTCATGGATGAGAACTGTGCTGTGTGTTTCCATTCAGAAATGGTGTTAAATTCCAGGTTCTGTGTCTTCCTACAAGCAAGACTTCGTTTAAAGTAAACGCAGTCACTTTCCAGCTCAAAGGAAGCTCCCTCGTTCACGAAGCTCACAGGATTTTCTCTCTTTACTGAAAAGCGTTGGATGTTAGAGGTCCTGTGGTTTGTGTCAGTTTCCTAAGCAGAGTTGAACTAGATATGGTCCGTATGTGTAGGAAACACAGTTCTTTTGTTCCGAGCTCACTCAAGTTTCCTGCTGTGTTAGGGAATCGAGAAAGCAAGAGCGTGCATCTTGCTCTAAAGCATAGTGTGTTTCATGGATGAGAACTGTGCTGTGTGCTTCCATTCAGAAATGGAGTTAATTCCCGGGCTCTCTGTCTTCCTACAAGCAAGACTTCGTGTCATGTAAACGCAGTTTCTTTCCAGCTCAAATGAAGATACCTCATTCACGAAGTTCACACATTTCTCGCTCTTAACTGAAAAGCATTGGATGTTAGAGGACCTGTGGTTTGTATCAGATTCGTAAGCAGAGTTGAACTAGAAATGGTCCGTATATGTAGGAAACACAGTTCTTTTGTTCTGAGCACACTCACGATTCTTGCTGTGTTAGAGTCTCTAGAAAGCATGGGCTTGCATCTTGCTCTTAAGCAGAATGTGTTTCATGGATGGAAACTGTGCTGTGTGTTTCCATTCAGAAATGGAGTTAAATCCCAAGCTCTGTGTTTTCCTACAAGCAAGAATTCGTTTCAGGTAATCACAGTCACTTTTCAGCTCAAACGAAGCTACCTACTTCAAGAAGCTCACGTTTCTCACTCTTAACTGAAAAGCCTTGGATGTTAGAGGACCTGTGGATTGTATCAGTTTCCTAAGCAGAGTTGAACTAGATATGGTCCGTATGTGTAGGAAACACAGTTCTTTTGTTCTGAGCACACTCACGTTTCCTGCCGTGTTAGAGAGTCTAGAAAGCAAGAGCGTGCATCTTGGCTAGGGTAGAGTGTGCTTCATGGATGAGAACTGTGCTGTGTGTTTCCCTTCAGAAATGGAGTTAAATCCCAGGCTCTGTGTCTTCCTACAAGCAAGACTTCGTTTCAGGTAAACGCAGTCACTGTTCAGCTTAAAGGAAGCTACATCGTTTATGAAGCTCACACGTTTTTCGCTCTTAACTGAAAGCCTTGGATGTTAGAGGAACTGTGGTTTGTATCAGTTTCCTAAGCAGAGTTGAACTAGATATGGTCCGTAAGAGTAGGAAACACAGTTCTTTCGTACTTAGTACACTCAGGTTTCCTGCTGTGTTAGAGACTCTAGAAAGCAAGAGCGTGTATCTTGCTCTAAAGGAGAGTGTGTTTCATGGATGAGAACTGTGCTGTGTGTTTCCATTCAGAAATGGTGTTAAATTCCAGTCTCTGTGTCTTCCTACAAGCAAGACTTCGTTTCAGTTAAACGCAGACACTTTCCAGCTCAAAGGAAGCTCCCTCGTTCACGAAGCTCACAGGATTGTCTCTCTTTACTGAAAAGCGTTGGATGTTAGAGGTCCTGTGGTTTGTGTCAGTTTCCTAAGCAGAGTTGAACTAGATATGGTCCGTATGTTTAGGAAACACAGTTCTTTTCTTCCGAGCTCACTCAAGTTTCCTGCTGTGTTAGGGAATCGAGAAAGCAAGAACGTGCATCTTGCTCTAAAGCATAGTGTGTTTCATGGATGAGAACTGTGCTGTGTGCTTCCATTCAGAAATGGAGTTAATTTCCTGGCTCTCTGTCTTCCTACAAGCAAGACTTCATGTCATGTAAACGCAGTTTCTTTCCAGCTCAAATGAAGATACCTCGTTCACAAAGTTCACACATTTCTCGCTCTTAACTGAAAAGCATTGGATGTTAGAGGACCTGTGGTTTGTATCAGATTCGTAAGCAGAGTTGAACTAGAAATGGTCCGTATGTGTAGGAAACACAGTTATTTTGTTCTGAGCACACTCACGTTTCCTGCCGTGTTAGAGAGTCTAGAAAGCAAGAGCGTGCCTCTTGGCTAGAGGAGAGTGTGCTTCATGGATGAGAACTGTGCTGTGTGTTTCCATTCAGAAATGGAGTGAAATCCCAGGCTCTGTGTCTTCCTACAAGCTAGACCTCGTTTCAGGTAAACGCAGTCACTTTTCAGCTCAAACGAAGCTACATCGTTTATGAAGCTCACACGTTTCTCGTTCTTAACTGAAAAGCATTGGATGTTAGAGGACCTGTAGTTTGTATCAGTTTCCTTAGCAGAGTTGAGCTAGATATGGTCCATATGTGTAGGAAGCACAGTTCTATTGTTCCTAGCACACTCACGTTTCTTGCTGTATTTGAGGCTAGAAAGAAGAGCGTGCTTGTTGCTCCAAAGCAGAGTTGTTTCATGGATGAGAACTGTGCTGTGTGTTTCCCTTCAGAAATGGAGTTAAATCCCAGGCTCTGTGTCTTCCTACAAGCAAGACTTCGTTTCAGGTAAACGCAGTGACTGTTCAGCTTAAAGGAACCTACATCATTTATGAAGCTCACACGTTTTTCGCTCTTAACTGAAAGCCTTGGGTGTTAGAGGAACTGTGGTTTGTTTCAGTTTCCTAAGCAGAGTTGAACTAGATATGGTCCGTTTGTGTAGGAAACACAGTTCTTTTTTTCTGAGCACCCTCACGTTTCCTGCTGTGTTAGAGATTCTAGAAAGCAGTTGCATGCTTCGTGCTCTAAAGCAGAGTGTGTTTCATGGATGAGAACTGTGCTGTGTGCTTCCATTCAGAAATGGAGTTAATTCCCTGGCTCTCTGTCTTCCTACAAGCAAGACTTCGTGTCATGTAAACGCAGTTTCTTTCCAGCTCAAATGAAGATACCTCATTCACGAAGTTCACACATTTCTCGCTCTTAACTGAAAAGCATTGGATGTTAGAGGACCTGTGGTTTGTATCAGATTCGTAAGCAGAGTTGAACTAGAAATGGTCCGTATGTGTAGGAAACACAGTTCTTTTGTTCTGAGCACACTCACGATTCTTGCTGTGTTAGAGTCTCTAGAAAGCATGGGCTTGCATCTTGCTCTAAATCAGAATGTGTTTCATGGATGAAAACTGTGCTGTGTGTTTCCATTCAGAAATGGAGTTAAATCCCAAGCTTTGTGTTTTCCTACAAGCAAGAATTCGTTTCAGGTAATCACAGTCACTTTTCAGCTCAAACGAAGCTACCTCCTTCAAGAAGCTCACGTTTCTCACTCTTAACTGAAAAGCGTTGGATGTTAGAGGACCTGTGGATTGTATCAGTTTCCTAAGCAGAGTTGAACTAGATATGGTCCGTATGTGTAGGAAACACAGTTCTTTTGTTCTGAGCACACTCATGTTTCCTGCCGTGTTAGAGAGTCTAGAAAGCAAGAGCGTGCATCTTGGCTAGGGTAGAGTGTGCTTCATGGATGAGAACTGTGCTGTGTGTTTCCCTTCAGAAATGGAGTTAAATCCCAGGCTCTGTGTCTTCCTACAAGCAAGACTTCGTTTCAGGTAAACGCAGTCACTGTTCAGCTTAAAGGAAGCTACATCGTTTATGAAGCTCACACGTTTTTCGCTCTTAACTGAAAGCCTTGGATGTTAGAGGAACTGTGGTTTGTATCAGTTTCCTAAGCAGAGTTGAACTAGATGTGGTCCGTAAGAGTAGGAAACACAGTTCTTTCGTACTTAGTACACTCAGGTTTCCAGCTGTGTTAGAGACTCTAGAAAGCAAGAGCGTGTATCTTGCTCTAAAGCAGAGTTTGTTTCATGGATGAGAACTGTGCTGTGTGTTTCCATTCAGAAATGGTGTTAAATTCCAGGCTCTGTGTCTTCCTACAAGCAAGACTTCGTTTCAGTTAAGCGCAGACACTTTCCAGCTCAAAGGAAGCTCCCTCGTTCACGAAGCTCACAGGATTTTCTCTCTTTACTGAAAAGCGTTGGATGTTAGAGGTCCTGTGGTTTGTGTCAGTTTCCTAAGCAGAGTTGAACTAGATATGGTCCGTTTGTTTAGGAAACACAGTTCTTTTGTTCCGAGCTCACTCAAGTTTCCTTCTGTGTTAGGGAATCGAGAAAGCAAGAACGTGCATGTTGCTCTAAAGCATAGTGTGTTTCATGGATGAGAACTGTGCTGTGTGCTTCCATTCAGAAATGGAGTTAATTCCCTGGCTCTCTGTCTTCCTACAAGCAAGACTTCATGTCATGTAAACGCAGTTTCTTTCCAGCTCAAATGAAGATACCTCGTTCACGAAGTTCACACATTTCTCGCTCTTAACTGAAAAGCATTGGATGTTAGAAGACCTGTGGTTTGTATCAGATTCGTAAGCAGAGTTGAACTACAAATGGTCCGTATGTGTAGGAAACACAGTTCTTTTGTTCTGAGCACACTCATGTTTCCTGCCTTGTTAGAGAGTCTAGAAAGCAAGAGCGTGCATCTTGGCTAGAGGAGAGTGTGCATCATGGATGAGAAATGTGCTGTGTGTTTCCATTCAGAAATGGAGTGAAATCCCAGGCTCTGTGTCTTCCTACAAGCAAGACCTCGTTTCAGGTAAACGCAGTCACTTTTCAGCTCAAACGAAGTTACATCGTTTATGAAGCTCACACATTTCTCGCTCTTAACTGAAAAGCTTTGGATGTTAGAGCCCTGTGGTTTGTATCAGTTTCCTAAGCAGTTTAACTCGACATGGTCCATATGTGGAGGAAACACAGTTGTTTTGTTCTGAGCACACTCACGTTTCCTGCTGTGTTAGAGAATCTAGTAAGCAAGAGCGTGCATCTTGCTCTAGGGCAGAGTGTTCTTCATAGAAGAGAACTGTGCTGTGTGTTTCCATTCAGAAATGAGTTAAATCCCAGACTCTGTGTCTTCCTACAAGCAAGACCTCATTTCAGGTAAAAGCAGTCACTTGTCAACTCAGAGGAACCTACATCGTTTATGAAGCTCACACGTTTCTAGCTCTTAACTGAAAAGAGTTGGATGTTAGAGCACCTGTGGTGTGTATAAGTTTCCTAAGCAGGTTTGATCTAGATATGGTCCTTATGTGTAGGAAACACAGTTCTTTGTTCTGAGAAGAACTCACGCTTGCAGCTGCGTTAGAGACTCTAGAAAGCAAGAGCGTGCATCTTGCTCTAAAGCAGAGTGTGTTTCATGGATGAGAACTGTGCTGTGTGTTTCCATTTAGAAATGGAGTTAAATCCCAGGCTCTGTGTCTTCCTACAAGCAAGACTTCGTTCCAGGTAAACACCGTCAGTTTTCAGCTCAAACGAAGCTACATCATTCACCAAGCTCACACGTTTCTCGCTGTAAACTGAAATGCGTTGGATGTTAGAGGACCTGTAGTTTGTATCAGTTTCCTTAGCAGAGTTGAACTAGATATGGTCCGTATGTGTAGGAAACACAGTTCTTTTGTTCCGAGCTCACTCAAGTTTCCTGCTGTGTTAGGGAATCGAGAAAGCAAGAGCGTGCATCTTGCTCTAAAGCATAGTGTGTTTCATGGATGAGAACTGTGCTGTGTGCTTCCATTCAGAAATGGAGTTAATTCCCGGGCTCTCTGTCTTCCTACAAGCAAGACTTCGTGTCATGTAAACGCAGTTTCTTTCCAGCTCAAATGAAGATACCTCATTCACGAAGTTCACACATTTCTCGCTCTTAACTGAAAAGCATTGGATGTTAGAGGACCTGTGGTTTGTATCAGATTCGTAAGCAGAGTTGAACTAGAAATGGTCCGTATATGTAGGAAACACAGTTCTTTTGTTCTGAGCACACTCACGATTCTTGCTGTGTTAGAGTCTCTAGAAAGCATGGGCTTGCATCTTGCTCTTAAGCAGAATGTGTTTCATGGATGGAAACTGTGCTGTGTGTTTCCATTCAGAAATGGAGTTAAATCCCAAGCTCTGTGTTTTCCTACAAGCAAGAATTCGTTTCAGGTAATCACAGTCACTTTTCAGCTCAAACGAAGCTACCTACTTCAAGAAGCTCACGTTTCTCACTCTTAACTGAAAAGCCTTGGATGTTAGAGGACCTGTGGATTGTATCAGTTTCCTAAGCAGAGTTGAACTAGATATGGTCCGTATGTGTAGGAAACACAGTTCTTTTGTTCTGAGCACACTCATTTTTCCTGCCGTGTTAGAGAGTCTAGAAAGCAAGAGCGTGCATCTTGGCTAGGGTAGAGTGTGCTTCATGGATGAGAACTGTGCTGTGTGTTTCCCTTCAGAAATGGAGTTAAATCCCAGGCTCTGTGTCTTCCTACAAGCAAGACTTCGTTTCAGGTAAACGCAGTCACTGTTCAGCTTAAAGGAAGCTACATCGTTTATGAAGCTCACACGTTTTTCGCTCTTAACTGAAAGCCTTGGATGTTAGAGGAACTGTGGTTTGTATCAGTTTCCTAAGCAGAGTTGAACTAGATATGGTCCGTAAGAGTAGGAAACACAGTTCTTTCGTACTTAGTACACTCAGGTTTCCTGCTGTGTTAGAGACTCTAGAAAGCAAGAGCGTGTATCTTGCTCTAAAGGAGAGTGTGTTTCATGGATGAGAACTGTGCTGTGTGTTTCCATTCAGAAATGGTGTTAAATTCCAGTCTCTGTGTCTTCCTACAAGCAAGACTTCGTTTCAGTTAAACGCAGACACTTTCCAGCTCAAAGGAAGCTCCCTCGTTCACGAAGCTCACAGGATTGTCTCTCTTTACTGAAAAGCGTTGGATGTTAGAGGTCCTGTGGTTTGTGTCAGTTTCCTAAGCAGAGTTGAACTAGATATGGTCCGTATGTTTAGGAAACACAGTTCTTTTCTTCCGAGCTCACTCAAGTTTCCTGCTGTGTTAGGGAATCGAGAAAGCAAGAACGTGCATCTTGCTCTAAAGCATAGTGTGTTTCATGGATGAGAACTGTGCTGTGTGCTTCCATTCAGAAATGGAGTTAATTTCCTGGCTCTCTGTCTTCCTAAAAGCAAGACTTCATGTCATGTAAACGCAGTTTCTTTCCAGCTCAAATGAAGATACCTCGTTCACAAAGTTCACACATTTCTCGCTCTTAACTGAAAAGCATTGGATGTTAGAGGACCTGTGGTTTGTATCAGATTCGTAAGCAGAGTTGAACTAGAAATGGTCCGTATGTGTAGGAAACACAGTTCTTTTGTTCTGAGCACACTCACGTTTCCTGCCGTGTTAGAGAGTCTAGAAAGCAAGAGCGTGCCTCTTGGCTAGAGGAGAGTGTGCTTCATGGATGAGAACTGTGCTGTGTGTTTCCATTCAGAAATGGAGTGAAATCCCAGGCTCTGTGTCTTCCTACAAGCTAGACCTCGTTTCAGGTAAACGCAGTCACTTTTCAGCTCAAACGAAGCTACATCGTTTATGAAGCTCACACGTTTCTCGTTCTTAACTGAAAAGCATTGGATGTTAGAGGACCTGTAGTTTGTATCAGTTTCCTTAGCAGAGTTGAGCTAGATATGGTCCATATGTGTAGGAAGCACAGTTCTATTGTTCCTAGCACACTCACGTTTCTTGCTGTATTTGAGGCTAGAAAGAAGAGCGTGCTTGTTGCTCCAAAGCAGAGTTGTTTCATGGATGAGAACTGTGCTGTGTGTTTCCCTTCAGAAATGGAGTTAAATCCCAGGCTCTGTGTCTTCCTACAAGCAAGACTTCGTTTCAGGTAAACGCAGTGACTGTTCAGCTTAAAGGAACCTACATCATTTATGAAGCTCACACGTTTTTCGCTCTTAACTGAAAGCCTTGGGTGTTAGAGGAACTGTGGTTTGTTTCAGTTTCCTAAGCAGAGTTGAACTAGATATGGTCCGTTTGTGTAGGAAACACAGTTCTTTTTTTCTGAGCACCCTCACGTTTCCTGCTGTGTTAGAGATTCTAGAAAGCAGTTGCATGCTTCGTGCTCTAAAGCAGAGTGTGTTTCATGGATGAGAACTGTGCTGTGTGCTTCCATTCAGAAATGGAGTTAATTCCCTGGCTCTCTGTCTTCCTACAAGCAAGACTTCGTGTCATGTAAACGCAGTTTCTTTCCAGCTCAAATGAAGATACCTCATTCACGAAGTTCACACATTTCTCGCTCTTAACTGAAAAGCATTGGATGTTAGAGGACCTGTGGTTTGTATCAGATTCGTAAGCAGAGTTGAACTAGAAATGGTCCGTATGTGTAGGAAACACAGTTCTTTTGTTCTGAGCACACTCACGATTCTTGCTGTGTTAGAGTCTCTAGAAAGCATGGGCTTGCATCTTGCTCTAAATCAGAATGTGTTTCATGGATGAAAACTGTGCTGTGTGTTTCCATTCAGAAATGGAGTTAAATCCCAAGCTTTGTGTTTTCCTACAAGCAAGAATTCGTTTCAGGTAATCACAGTCACTTTTCAGCTCAAACGAAGCTACCTCCTTCAAGAAGCTCACGTTTCTCACTCTTAACTGAAAAGCGTTGGATGTTAGAGGACCTGTGGATTGTATCAGTTTCCTAAGCAGAGTTGAACTAGATATGGTCCGTATGTGTAGGAAACACAGTTCTTTTGTTCTGAGCACACTCATGTTTCCTGCCGTGTTAGAGAGTCTAGAAAGCAAGAGCGTGCATCTTGGCTAGGGTAGAGTGTGCTTCATGGATGAGAACTGTGCTGTGTGTTTCCCTTCAGAAATGGAGTTAAATCCCAGGCTCTGTGTCTTCCTACAAGCAAGACTTCGTTTCAGGTAAACGCAGTCACTGTTCAGCTTAAAGGAAGCTACATCGTTTATGAAGCTCACACGTTTTTCGCTCTTAACTGAAAGCCTTGGATGTTAGAGGAACTGTGGTTTGTATCAGTTTCCTAAGCAGAGTTGAACTAGATGTGGTCCGTAAGAGTAGGAAACACAGTTCTTTCGTACTTAGTACACTCAGGTTTCCAGCTGTGTTAGAGACTCTAGAAAGCAAGAGCGTGTATCTTGCTCTAAAGCAGAGTTTGTTTCATGGATGAGAACTGTGCTGTGTGTTTCCATTCAGAAATGGTGTTAAATTCCAGGCTCTGTGTCTTCCTACAAGCAAGACTTCGTTTCAGTTAAGCGCAGACACTTTCCAGCTCAAAGGAAGCTCCCTCGTTCACGAAGCTCACAGGATTTTCTCTCTTTACTGAAAAGCGTTGGATGTTAGAGGTCCTGTGGTTTGTGTCAGTTTCCTAAGCAGAGTTGAACTAGATATGGTCCGTTTGTTTAGGAAACACAGTTCTTTTGTTCCGAGCTCACTCAAGTTTCCTTCTGTGTTAGGGAATCGAGAAAGCAAGAACGTGCATGTTGCTCTAAAGCATAGTGTGTTTCATGGATGAGAACTGTGCTGTGTGCTTCCATTCAGAAATGGAGTTAATTCCCTGGCTCTCTGTCTTCCTACAAGCAAGACTTCATGTCATGTAAACGCAGTTTCTTTCCAGCTCAAATGAAGATACCTCGTTCACGAAGTTCACACATTTCTCGCTCTTAACTGAAAAGCATTGGATGTTAGAAGACCTGTGGTTTGTATCAGATTCGTAAGCAGAGTTGAACTACAAATGGTCCGTATGTGTAGGAAACACAGTTCTTTTGTTCTGAGCACACTCATGTTTCCTGCCTTGTTAGAGAGTCTAGAAAGCAAGAGCGTGCATCTTGGCTAGAGGAGAGTGTGCATCATGGATGAGAAATGTGCTGTGTGTTTCCATTCAGAAATGGAGTGAAATCCCAGGCTCTGTGTCTTCCTACAAGCAAGACCTCGTTTCAGGTAAACGCAGTCACTTTTCAGCTCAAACGAAGTTACATCGTTTATGAAGCTCACACATTTCTCGCTCTTAACTGAAAAGCTTTGGATGTTAGAGCCCTGTGGTTTGTATCAGTTTCCTAAGCAGTTTAACTCGACATGGTCCATATGTGGAGGAAACACAGTTGTTTTGTTCTGAGCACACTCACGTTTCCTGCTGTGTTAGAGAATCTAGTAAGCAAGAGCGTGCATCTTGCTCTAGGGCAGAGTGTTCTTCATAGAAGAGAACTGTGCTGTGTGTTTCCATTCAGAAATGAGTTAAATCCCAGACTCTGTGTCTTCCTACAAGCAAGACCTCATTTCAGGTAAAAGCAGTCACTTGTCAACTCAGAGGAACCTACATCGTTTATGAAGCTCACACGTTTCTAGCTCTTAACTGAAAAGAGTTGGATGTTAGAGCACCTGTGGTGTGTATAAGTTTCCTAAGCAGGTTTGATCTAGATATGGTCCTTATGTGTAGGAAACACAGTTCTTTGTTCTGAGAAGAACTCACGCTTGCAGCTGCGTTAGAGACTCTAGAAAGCAAGAGCGTGCATCTTGCTCTAAAGCAGAGTGTGTTTCATGGATGAGAACTGTGCTGTGTGTTTCCATTTAGAAATGGAGTTAAATCCCAGGCTCTGTGTCTTCCTACAAGCAAGACTTCGTTCCAGGTAAACACCGTCAGTTTTCAGCTCAAACGAAGCTACATCATTCACCAAGCTCACACGTTTCTCGCTGTAAACTGAAATGCGTTGGATGTTAGAGGACCTGTAGTTTGTATCAGTTTCCTTAGCAGAGTTGAACTAGATATGGTCCGTATGTGTAGGAAACACAGTTCTTTGTTCTGAGCACACTCACATTTCCTGCTGTGTTAGAGTCTCTAGAAAGCAAGAGCGTGCATCTTGCTATAAAGCAGAGTGTGTTTCATGGATGACAACTGAGCTGTGTGTTCCCATTCAGAAATGGAGTTAAATCCCTGGCTCTCTGTCTTCCTACAAGCAAGACTTCGTTTCAGGTAAACGCAGTCACTTTTCATCTCAAATGAAGGTACCTCATCCACGAAGCTCACAGGTTTCTCGCTCTTAACTGAAAAGCGTTGGATGTTAGAGGACCTGTGGTTTGTAGCGGTTTCCTAAGCAGAGTTGAACTAGATATGGTCCGTATTTGTAGGAAAAACAGTTCTTTTGTTTTGAACACACTCACGTTCCTTGCTGTGTTAGAGTCTCTAGAAAGCAAGAGCGTGCATCTAGCTCTAAAGCAGAGTACGTTTCATGGAAGAGATCTGTGCTGTGTGTTTCCATTCACAAATGGAGTAAATCCCAAGCTCTGTGTTTTCCTACGAGCAAGACTTCGTTTCAGGTAATCATAGTCACTTTTCAGCTCAAACGAAGCTACCTCCTTCAAGAAGCTCCCGTTTCTCGCTCTTAACTGAAAAGCGTTGGATGTTAGAGGACCTGTAGTTTGTATCAGTTTCCTTAGCAGTGTTAAACTGGATATGGTCCGTACGTGTAGGGACTACAGTTCTTTTGTTCCTAGCACACTCACGTTTCTTGCTGTATTTGAGGCTAGAAAGAAAGAGCGTGCTTGTTGCTCCAAAGCAGAGTTGTTTCATGGATGAAAACTGTGCTGTGTGTTTCCCTTCAGAAGTGGAGTTAAATCCCAGGCTGTGTGTCTTCCTACAAGCAAGATTTCGTTTCAGGTAAACGCAGTCACTGTTCAGCTTAAAGGAAGCAACATCGTTTATGAAGCTCACACGTTTTTTGCTCTTAACTGAAAGCCTTGGATGTTCGAGGAACTGTGGTTTGTATCAGTTTCCAAAGCAGAGTTGAACTAGATATGCTCTGTATGTGTAGGAAACACAGTTCTTTTTTTCTGAGCACACTCACGTTTCCTGCTGTGTTAGAGATTCTAGAAAGCAGTTGCATGCTTCGTGCTCTAAAGCAGAGTGTGTTTCATGGATGAGAACTGTGCTGTGTGTTTCCATTCAGAAATGGTGTTAAATTCCAGGCTCTGTGTCTTCCTACAAGCAAGACTTCGTTTCAGGTAAACGCAGTCACTTTCTAGCTCAAAGGAAGCTCCCTCGTTCACGAAGCTCACAGGATTTTATCTTTTTACAGAAAAGCGTAGGATGTTAGAGGTCCTGTGGTTTGTGTCAGTTTCCTAAGCAGTGTTGAACTAGATATGGTCCGTATGTGTAGGAAACACAGTTCTTTAGTTCCGAGCTCACTCAAGTTTCCTGCTGTGTTAGGGAATCGAGAAAGCAAGTGCGTACATCTTGCTCTAAAGCATAGTGTGTTTCATGGATGAGAACTGTGCTGTGTGCTTCCATTCAGAAATGTAGTTAATTCCCTGGCTCTCTGTCTTCCTACAAGCAAGACATCGTGTCATGTAAACGCAGAAACTTTCCAGCTCAAATGAAGATACCTCGTTCAAGAAGTTCACACATTTCTCTCTCTTAACTGAAAAGCATTGGATGTTAGAGGACCTGTGGTTTGTATCAGATTCGTAAGCAGAGTTGAACTAGAAATGGTCCGTATGTGTAGGAAACACAGTTCTTTTGTTCTGAGCACACTCATGTTTCCTGCCTTGTTAGAGAGTCTAGAAAGCAAGAGCGTGCATCTTGGCTAGAGGAGAGTGTGCATCATGGATGAGAAATGTGCTGTGTGTTTCCATTCAGAAATGGAGTGAAATCCCAGGCTCTGTGTCTTCCTACAAGCAAGACCTCGTTTCAGGTAAACGCAGTCACTTTTCAGCTCAAACGAAGCTACATCGTTTATGAAGCTCACACGTTTCTCGTTCTTAACTGAAAAGCGTTGGATGTTAGAGGACCTGTAGTTTGTATCAGTTTCCTTAGCAGAGTTGAGCTAGATATGGTCCATATGTGTAGGAAGCACAGTTCTATTGTTCCTAGCACACTCACGTTTCTTGCTGTATTTGAGGCTAGAAAGAAGAGCGTGCTTGTTGCTCCAAAGCAGAGTTGTTTCATGGATGAGAACTGTGCTGTGTGTTTCCCTTCAGAAATGGAGTTAAATCCCAGGCTCTGTGTCTTCCTACAAGCAAGACTTCGTTTCAGGTAAACGCAGTGACTGTTCAGCTTAAAGGAACCTACATCATTTATGAAGCTCACACGTTTTTCACTCTTAACTGAAAGCCTTGGATGTTAGAGGAACTGTGGTTTGTATCAGTTTCCTAAGCAGAGTTGAACTAGATATGGTCCGTATGTGTAGGAAACACAGTTCTTTTTTTCTGAGCACCCTCACGTTTCCTGCTGTGGTAGAGATTCTAGAAAGCAGTTGCATGCTTCGTGCTCTAAAGCAGAGTGTGTTTCATGGATGAGAACTGTGCTGTGTGTTTCCATTCAGAAATGGAGTTAAATTCCAGGCTCTGTGTCTTCCTACAAGCAAGACTTCGTTTCAGGTAAACGCAGTCACTTTCCAGCTCAAAGGAAGCTCCCTCGTTCACGAAGCTCACAGGATTTTCTCTCTTAACTGAAAAGCGTTGGATGTTAGAGGTCCTGTGGTTTGTGTCAGTTTCCTAAGCAGAGTTGAACTAGATATGGTCCGTATGTGTAGGAAACACAGTTCTTTTGTTCTGAGCTCACTCAAGTTTCCTGCTGTGTTAGGGAATCGAGAAAGCAAGAGCGTGCATCTTGCTCTAAAGCATAGTGTGTTTCATGGATGAGAACTGTGGTGTGCGTTTCCATTCACAAATGGAATTAAATCCCAGGCTCTCTGTCTTCTTACAAGCAAGACTTCGTTTCAGGTAAACGCAGTCAATTTCCAGCTCAAATGAAACTACATCGTTCAAGAAGGTCACAGGTGTCTTGCGCTTAACTGAAAAGCTTTGGATGTTAGAGCCCTGTGGTTTGTATCAGTTTCCTAAGCAGTTTAACTCGACATGGTCCATATGTGGAGGAAACACAGTTGTTTTGTTCTGAGCACACTCACGTTTCCTGCTGTGTTAGAGAATCTAGTAAGCAAGAGCGTGCATCTTGCTCTAGGGCAGAGTGTGCTTCATGGAAGAGAACTGTGCTGTGTGTTTCCATTCAGAAATGAGTTAAATCTCAGACTCTGTGTCTTCCTACAAGCAAGACCTCATTTCAGGTAAAGGCAGTCACTTGTCAACTCTGAGGAACCTACGTCATTTATGAAGCTCACACGTTTCTCGCTCTTAACTGAAAACAGTTGGATGTTAGAGCACCTGTGGTGTGTATAAGTTTCCTAAGCAGGTTTGATCTAGATATGGTCCTTATGTGTAGGAAACACAGTTCTTTGTTCTGAGAAGAACTCACGCTTGCAGCTGCGTTAGAGACTCTAGAAAGCAAGAGCGTGCATCTTGCTCTAAAGCAGAGTGTGTTTCATGGATGAGAACTGTGCTGTGTGTTTCCATTTAGAAATGGAGTTATATCCCAGGCTCTGTGTCTTCCTACAAGCAAGACTTCGTTCCAGGTAAACACCGTCAGTTTTCAGCTCAAACGAAGCTACATCGTTCACCAAGCTCACATGTTTCTTGCTGGAAACTGAAATGCGTTTGATGTTAGAGGACCTGTAGTTTGTATCAGTTTCCTTAGCAGAGTTGAACTAGATATGGTCCGTATGTGTAGGAAACACAATTCCTTGTTCTGAGCACACTCACGTTTCCTGCTGTGTTAGAGTCTCTAGAAAGCAAGAGCGTGCATCTTGCTATAAAGCAGAGTGTGTTTCATGGATGACAACTGAGCTGTGTGTTCCCATTCAGAAATGGAGTTAAATCCCTGGCTCTCTGTCTTCCTACAAGCAAGACTTCGTTTCAGGTAAACGCAGTCACTTTTCATCTCAAATGAAGGTACCTCATCCACGAAGCTCACAGGTTTCTCGCTCTTAACTGAAAAGCGTTGGATGTTAGAGGACCTGTGGTTTGTAGATGTTTCCTAAGCAGAGTTGAACTAGATATGGTCCGTCTTTGTAGGAAAAACAGTTCTTTTGCTTTGAACACACTCACGTTCCTTGCTGTGTTAGAGTCTCTAGAAAGCAAGAGCGTGCATCTAGCTCTAAAGCAGAGTATGTTTCATGGAAGAGAACTGTGCTGTGTGTTTCCATTCAGAAATGGAGTTATATCCCCGGCTCTGTGTCTTCCTAAAAGCAAGACTTCGTCTCAGGTAAATGCAGTCACTTTTCAGCTCAAACGAAGCTACATCGTTCACGAATCTCACACGTTTCTCGCTCTAAACTGAAATGCGTTGGATATTAGAGGACCTGTGGTTTGTATCACTTTCGTAAGCAGAGTTGAACTAGATATGGTCCGTATGTGTAGGTAACACAGTTCTTTTGTTCTGAGCACACTCACGAATCTTGCTGTGTTAGAGTCTCTCAAAAGCATGGGCTTGCATCTTGCTCTAAAGCAGAATGTGTTTCATGGATGACAACTGTGCTGTGTGTTTCCATTCAGAAATGGAGTTAAATCCCAAGCTGTGTGTTTTCCTACGAGCAAGACTTCGTTTCAGGTAATCACAGTCACTTTTCAGCTCAAACCAAGCTACCTCGTTCAAGAAGCTCACGTTTCTCGCTCTTAACTGAAAAGCGTTGGATGTTAGAGGACCTGTGGATTGTATCAGTTTCCTATGCAGAGTTGAAGTAGATATGGTCCGTATGTGTAGGAAACACAGTTCTTTTGTTCTGAGCACACTCACGTTTCCTGCCGTGTTAGAGAGTCTAGAAAGCAAGAGCATGCATCTTGGCTAGGGGAGAGTGTGCTTCATGGATGAGAACTGTGCTGTGTGTTTCCATTCAGAAATGGAGTGAAATCCCAGGCTCTGTGTCTTCCTACAAGCAAGACCTCGTTTCAGGTAAACGCAGTCACTTTTCAGCTCAAACGAAGCTACATCGTTTATGAAGCTCACACGTTTCTCGTTCTTAACTGAAAAGCGTTGGATGTTAGAGGACCTATAGTTTGTATCAGTTTCCTTAGCAGAGTTGAACTAGATATGGTCCATATGTGTAGGAAGCACAGTTCTTTTGTTCCTAGCACACTCACGTTTCTTGCTGTATTTGAGGCTAGAAAGAAAGAGCGTGCTTGTTGCTCCAAAGCAGAGTTGTTTCATGGATGAGAACTGTGCTGTGTGTTTCCCTTCAGAAATGGAATTAAATCCCAGGCTCTGTGTCTTCCCACAAGCAAGACTTCGTTTCAGGTAAACGCAGTCACTGTTCAGCTTAAAGGAAGCTACATCGTTTATGAAGCTCACACGTTTTTTGCTCTTAAATGAAAGCCTTGGATGTTAGAGGAACTGTGGTTTGTATCAGTTTCCAAAGCAGAGTTAAACTAGATATGGTCCGTATGTGTAGGAAACACAGTTCATTTTTCTGAGCACACTCACGTTTCCTGCTGTGTTAGAGATTCTAGAAAGCAGTTGCATGCTTCATGCTCTAAAGCAGAGTGTGTTTCATGGATGAGAACTGTGCTGTGTGTTTCCATTCAGAAATGGAGTTAAATCCCAAGCTCTGTGTTTTCCTACAAGCAAGCCTTCCTTTCAGGTAATCACAGTCACTTTTCAGCTCAAAGGAAGCTACCTCGTTCAAGAAGTTCACGTTTCTCACTCTTAACTGAAAAGCGTTGGATGTTAGAGGACCTGTGGATTGTATCAGTTTCCTAAGCAGAGTTGAACTAGATATGGTCCGTATGTGTAGAAAACACAGTTCTTTTGTTCTGAGCACACTCACGTTTCCTGCCGTGTTAGAGATTCTAGAAAGCAACAGTGTTCATCTTGGCTAGGGTAGAGTGTGCTTCATGGATGACAACTGTGCTGTGTGTTTCCCTTCAGAAATGGAGTTAAATCCCAGGCTCTGTGTCTTCCTACAAGCAAGACTTCGTTTCAGGTAAACGCAGTCACTGTTCAGCTTAAAGGAAGCTACATCGTTTATGAAGCTCACACGTTTTTCGCTCTTAACTGAAAGCCTTGGATGTTAGAGGAACTGTGGTTTGTATCAGTTTCCTAAGCTGAGTTGAACTAGATATGGTCCGTATGTGTAGGAAACACAGTTCTTTTGTTCTGAGCACACTCACGTTTCCTGCTGTGTTAGAGAGTCTAGAAAGCAAGAGCGTGCATCTTGGCTAGGCGAGAGTGTGCTTCATGGATGACAACTGTGCTGTGTGTTTCCATTCAGAAATGGAGTTAAATCCCTGGCTCTGTGTCTTCCTACAACAAGACTTCTTTTCAGGTAAACGCAGTCACTTTTCAGCTCAAACGAAGCTACATGGTTTATGAAGCTCACACGTTTATCGCTCTTAACTGAAAAGCGTTGGATGTTAGAGGACCTGTACTTTGTATCTGTTTCCTTAGCAGAGTTGAACTGGATATGGTCCGTATATGTAGGAACCACAATTCTTTTGTTCCTAGCACACTCACGTTTCTTGCTGTATTTGAGGCTAGAAAGAAAGAGCGTGCTTGTTGCTCCAAAGCAGAGTTGTTTCATGGATGAAAACTGTGCTGTGTGTTTCCCTTCAGAAACGGAGTTAAATCCCAGGCTCTGTGTCTTCCTACAAGCAAGACTTCGTTTCAGGTAAACGCAGTCACTGTTCAGCTTAAAGGAAGCTACATCGCTTATGAAGCTCACACGTTTTTTGCTCTTAACTGAAAGCCTTGGATGTTAGAGGAACTGTGGTTTGTATCAGTTTCCAAAGCAGAGTTGAACTAGATATGGTCCGTAAGTGTAGGAAACACAGTTCTTTTTTTCTGAGCACACTCACTTTTCCTGCTGTGTTAGAGATTCTAGAAAGCAGTTGCATGCTTCGTGCTCTAAAGCAGAGTGTATTTCATGGATGAGAACTGTGCTGTGTGTTTCCATTCAGAAATGGTGTTAAATTCCAGGTTCTGTGTCTTCCTACAAGCAAGACTTCGTTTAAGGTAAACGCAGTCACTTTCCAGCTCAAAGGAAGCTCCCTCGTTCACGAAGCTCACAGGATTTTCTCTCTTTACTGAAAAGCGTTGGATGTTAGAGGTCCTGTGGTTTGTGTCAGTTTCCTAAGCAGAGTTGAACTAGATATGGTCCGTATGTGTAGGAAACACAGTTCTTTTGTTCCGAGCTCACTCAAGTTTCCTGCTGTGTTAGGGAATCGAGAACGCAAGAGCGTGCATCTTGCTCTAAAGCATAGTGTGTTTCATGGATGAGAACTGTGCTGTGTGCTTCCATTCAGAAATGGAGTTAATTCCCTGGCTCTCTGTCTTCCTACAAGCAAGACTTCGTGTCATGTAAACGCAGTTTCTTTCCAGCTCAAATGAAGAAACCTCATTCACGAAGTTCACACATTTCTCGCTCTTAACTGAAAAGCATTGGATGTTAGAGGACCTGTGGTTTGTATCAGATTCGTAAGCAGAGTTGAACTAGAAATGGTCCGTATGTGTAGGAAACACAGTTCTTTTGTTCTGAGCACACTCACGATTCTTGCTGTGTTAGAGTCTCTAGAAAGCATGGGCTTGCATCTTGCTCTTAAGCAGAATGTGTTTCATGGATGAAAACTGTGCTGTGTGTTTCCATTCAGAAATGGAGTTAAATCCCAAGCTGTGTGTTTTCCTACAAGCAAGAATTCGTTTCAGGTAATCACAGTCACTTTTCAGCTCAAACGAAGCTACCTACTTCAAGAAGCTCACGTTTCTCACTCTTAACTGAAAAGCCTTGGATGTTAGAGGACCTGTGGATTGTATCAGTTTCCTAAGCAGAGTTGAACTAGATATGGTCCGTATGTGTAGGAAACACAGTTCTTTTGTTCTGAGCACACTCATGTTTCCTGCCGTGTTAGAGAGTCTAGAAAGCAAGAGCGTGCATCTTGGCTAGGGTAGAGTGTGCTTCATGGATGAGAACTGTGCTGTGTGTTTCCCTTCAGAAATGGAGTTAAATCCCAGGCTCTGTGTCTTCCTACAAGCAAGACTTCGTTTCAGGTAAACGCAGTCACTGTTCAGCTTAAAGGAAGCTACATCGTTTATGAAGCTCACACGTTTTTCGCTCTTAACTGAAAGCCTTGGATGTTAGAGGAACTGTGGTTTGTATCAGTTTCCTAAGCAGAGTTGAACTAGATATGGTCCGTAAGAGTAGGAAACACAGTTCTTTCGTACTTAGTACACTCAGGTTTCCTGCTGTGTTAGAGACTCTAGAAAGCAAGAGCGTGTATCTTGCTCTAAAGGAGAGTGTGTTTCATGCATGAGAACTGTGCTGTGTGTTTCCATTCAGAAATGGTGTTAAATTCCAGGCTCTGTGTCTTCCTACAAGTAAGACTTCGTTTCAGTTAAACGCAGACACTTTCCAGCTCAAAGGAAGCTCCCTCGTTCACGAAGCTCACAGGATTTTCTCTCTTTACTGAAAAGTGTTGGATGTTAGAGGTCCTGTGGTTTGTGTCAGTTTCCTAAGCAGAGTTGAACTAGATATGGTCCGTTTGTTTCGGAAACACAGTTCTTTTCTTCCGAGCTCACTCAAGTTTCCTGCTGTGTTAGGGAATCGAGAAAGCAAGAACGTGCATCTTGCTCTAAAGCATAGTGTGTTTCATGGATGAGAACTGTGCTGTGTGCTTCCATTCAGAAATGGAGTTAATTCCCTGGCTCTCTGTCTTCCTACAAGCAAGACTTCATGTCATGTAAACGCAGTTTCTTTCCAGCTCAAATGAAGATACCTCGTTCACGAAGTTCACACATTTCTCGCTCTTAACTGAAAAGCATTGGATGTTAGAGGACCTGTGGTTTGTATCAGATTCGTAAGCAGAGTTGAACTAGAAATGGTCCGTATGTGTAGGAAACACAGTTCTTTTGTTCTGAGCACACTCACGTTTCCTGCCGTGTTAGAGAGTCTAGAAAGCAAGAGCGTGCATCTTGGCTAGAGGAGAGTGTGCTTCATGGATGAGAACTGTGCTGTGTGTTTCCATTCAGAAATGGAGTGAAATCCCAGGCTCTGTGTCTTCCTACAAGCAAGACCTCGTTTCAGGTAAACGCAGTCACTTTTCAGCTCAAACGAAGCTACATCGTTTATGAAGCTCACACGTTTCTCGTTCTTAACTGAAAAGCATTGGATGTTAGAGGACCTGTAGTTTGTATCAGTTTCCTTAGCAGAGTTGAGCTAGATATGGTCCATATGTGTAGGAAGCACAGTTCTATTGTTCCTAGCACACTCACGTTTCTTGCTGTATTTGAGGCTAGAAAGAAGAGCGTGCTTGTTGCTCCAAAGCAGAGTTGTTTCATGGATGAGAACTGTGCTGTGTGTTTCCCTTCAGAAATGGAGTTAAATCCCAGGCTCTGTGTCTTCCTACAAGCAAGACTTCGTTTCAGGTAAACGCAGTGACTGTTCAGCTTAAAGGAACCTACATCATTTATGAAGCTCACACGTTTTTCGCTCTTAACTGAAAGCCTTGGATGTTAGAGGAACTGTGGTTTGTTTCAGTTTCCTAAGCAGAGTTGAACTAGATATGGTCCGTTTGTGTAGGAAACACAGTTCTTTTTTTCTGAGCACCCTCACGTTTCCTGCTGTGTTAGAGATTCTAGAAAGCAGTTGCATGCTTCGTGCTCTAAAGCAGAGTGTGTTTCATGGATGAGAACTGTGCTGTGTGCTTCCATTCAGAAATGGAGTTAATTCCCTGGCTCTCTGTCTTCCTACAAGCAAGACTTCGTGTCATGTAAACGCAGTTTCTTTCCAGCTCAAATGAAGATACCTCATTCACGAAGTTCACACATTTCTCGCTCTTAACTGAAAAGCATTGGATGTTAGAGGACCTGTGGTTTGTATCAGATTCGTAAGCAGAGTTGAACTAGAAATGGTCCGTATGTGTAGGAAACACAGTTCTTTTGTTCTGAGCACACTCACGATTCTTGCTGTGTTAGAGTCTCTAGAAAGCATGGGCTTGCATCTTGCTCTAAAGCAGAATGTGTTTCATGGATGAAAACTGTGCTGTGTGTTTCCATTCAGAAATGGAGTTAAATCCCAAGCTTTGTGTTTTCCTACAAGCAAGAATTCGTTTCAGGTAATCACAGTCACTTTTCAGCTCAAACGAAGCTACCTCCTTCAAGAAGCTCACGTTTCTCACTCTTAACTGAAAAGCGTTGGATGTTAGAGGACCTGTGGATTGTATCAGTTTCCTAAGCAGAGTTGAACTAGATATGGTCCGTATGTGTAGGAAACACAGTTCTTTTGTTCTGAGCACACTCATGTTTCCTGCCGTGTTAGAGAGTCTAGAAAGCAAGAGCGTGCATCTTGGCTAGGGTAGAGTGTGCTTCATGGATGAGAACTGTGCTGTGTGTTTCCCTTCAGAAATGGAGTTAAATCCCAGGCTCTGTGTCTTCCTACAAGCAAGACTTCGTTTCAGGTAAACGCAGTCACTGTTCAGCTTAAAGGAAGCTACATCGTTTATGAAGCTCACACGTTTTTCGCTCTTAACTGAAAGCCTTGGATGTTAGAGGAACTGTGGTTTGTATCAGTTTCCTAAGCTGAGTTGAACTAGATATGGTCCGTATGTGTAGGAAACACAGTTCTTTTGTTCTGAGCACACTCACGTTTCCTGCTGTGTTAGAGAGTCTAGAAAGCAAGAGCGTGCATCTTGGCTAGGGGAGAGTGTGCTTCATGGATGACAACTGTGCTGTGTGTTTCCATTCAGAAATGGAGTTAAATCCCTGGCTCTGTGTCTTCCTACAAGCAAGACTTCTTTTCAGGTAAACGCAGTCACTTTTCAGCTCAAACGAAGCTACATGGTTTATGAAGCTCACACGTTTATCGCTCTTAACTGAAAAGCGTTGGATGTTAGAGGACCTGTACTTTGTATCTGTTTCCTTAGCAGAGTTGAACTGGATATGGTCCGTATATGTAGGAACCACAGTTCTTTTGTTCCTAGCACACTCACGTTTCTTGCTGTATTTGAGGCTAGAAAGAAAGAGCGTGCTTGTTGCTCCAAAGCAGAGTTGTTTCATGGATGAAAACTGTGCTGTGTGTTTCCCTTCAGAAATGGAGTTAAATCCCAGGCTCTGTGTCTTCCTACAAGCAAGACTTCGTTTCAGGTAAACGCAGTCACTGTTCAGCTTAAAGGAAGCTACATCGCTTATGAAGCTCACACGTTTTTTGCTCTTAACTGAAAGCCTTGGATGTTAGAGGAACTGTGGTTTGTATCAGTTTCCAAAGCAGAGTTGAACTAGATATGGTCCGTAAGTGTAGGAAACACAGTTCTTTTTTTCTGAGCACACTCACTTTTCCTGCTGTGTTAGAGATTCTAGAAAGCAGTTGCATGCTTCGTGCTCTAAAGCAGAGTGTATTTCATGGATGAGAACTGTGCTGTGTGTTTCCATTCAGAAATGGTGTTAAATTCCAGGTTCTGTGTCTTCCTACAAGCAAGACTTCGTTTAAGGTAAACGCAGTCACTTTCCAGCTCAAAGGAAGCTCCCTCGTTCACGAAGCTCACAGGATTTTCTCTCTTTACTGAAAAGCGTTGGATGTTAGAGGTCCTGTGGTTTGTGTCAGTTTCCTAAGCAGAGTTGAACTAGATATGGTCCGTATGTGTAGGAAACACAGTTCTTTTGTTCCGAGCTCACTCAAGTTTCCTGCTGTGTTAGGGAATCGAGAAAGCAAGAGCGTGCATCTTGCTCTAAAGCATAGTGTGTTTCATGGATGAGAACTGTGCTGTGTGCTTCCATTCAGAAATGGAGTTAATTCCCGGGCTCTCTGTCTTCCTACAAGCAAGACTTCGTGTCATGTAAACGCAGTTTCTTTCCAGCTCAAATGAAGATACCTCATTCACGAAGTTCACACATTTCTCGCTCTTAACTGAAAAGCATTGGATGTTAGAGGACCTGTGGTTTGTATCAGATTCGTAAGCAGAGTTGAACTAGAAATGGTCCGTATATGTAGGAAACACAGTTCTTTTGTTCTGAGCACACTCACGATTCTTGCTGTGTTAGAGTCTCTAGAAAGCATGGGCTTGCATCTTGCTCTTAAGCAGAATGTGTTTCATGGATGAAAACTGTGCTGTGTGTTTCCATTCAGAAATGGAGTTAAATCCCAAGCTCTGTGTTTTCCTACAAGCAAGAATTCGTTTCAGGTAATCACAGTCACTTTTCAGCTCAAACGAAGCTACCTACTTCAAGAAGCTCACGTTTCTCACTCTTAACTGAAAAGCCTTGGATGTTAGAGGACCTGTGGATTGTATCAGTTTCCTAAGCAGAGTTGAACTAGATATGGTCCGTATGTGTAGGAAACACAGTTCTTTTGTTCTGAGCACACTCACGTTTCCTGCCGTGTTAGAGAGTCTAGAAAGCAAGAGCGTGCATCTTGGCTAGGGTAGAGTGTGCTTCATGGATGAGAACTGTGCTGTGTGTTTCCCTTCAGAAATGGAGTTAAATCCCAGGCTCTGTGTCTTCCTACAAGCAAGACTTTGTTTCAGGTAAACGCAGTCACTGTTCAGCTTAAAGGAAGCTACATCGTTTATGAAGCTCACACGTTTTTCGCTCTTAACTGAAAGCCTTGGATGTTAGAGGAACTGTGGTTTGTATCAGTTTCCTAAGCAGAGTTGAACTAGATATGGTCCGTAAGAGTAGGAAACACAGTTCTTTCGTACTTAGTACACTCAGGTTTCCTGCTGTGTTAGAGACTCTAGAAAGCAAGAGCGTGTATCTTGCTCTAAAGGAGAGTGTGTTTCATGGATGAGAACTGTGCTGTGTGTTTCCATTCAGAAATGGTGTTAAATTCCAGTCTCTGTGTCTTCCTACAAGCAAGACTTCGTTTCAGTTAAACGCAGACACTTTCCAGCTCAAAGGAAGCTCCCTCGTTCACGAAGCTCACAGGATTGTCTCTCTTTACTGAAAAGCGTTGGATGTTAGAGGACCTGTGGATTGTATCAGTTTCCTATGCAGAGTTGAAGTAGATATGGTCCGTATGTGTAGGAAACACAGTTCTTTTGTTCTGAGCACACTCACGTTTCCTGCCGTGTTAGAGAGTCTAGAAAGCAAGAGCGTGCCTCTTGGCTAGAGGAGAGTGTGCTTCATGGATGAGAACTGTGCTGTGTGTTTCCATTCAGAAATGGAGTGAAATCCCAGGCTCTGTGTCTTCCTACAAGCTAGACCTCGTTTCAGGTAAACGCAGTCACTTTTCAGCTCAAACGAAGCTACATCGTTTATGAAGCTCACACGTTTCTCGTTCTTAACTGAAAAGCATTGGATGTTAGAGGACCTGTAGTTTGTATCAGTTTCCTTAGCAGAGTTGAGCTAGATATGGTCCATATGTGTAGGAAGCACAGTTCTATTGTTCCTAGCACACTCACGTTTCTTGCTGTATTTGAGGCTAGAAAGAAGAGCGTGCTTGTTGCTCCAAAGCAGAGTTGTTTCATGGATGAGAACTGTGCTGTGTGTTTCCCTTCAGAAATGGAGTTAAATCCCAGGCTCTGTGTCTTCCTACAAGCAAGACTTCGTTTCAGGTAAACGCAGTGACTGTTCAGCTTAAAGGAACCTACATCATTTATGAAGCTCACACGTTTTTCGCTCTTAACTGAAAGCCTTGGGTGTTAGAGGAACTGTGGTTTGTTTCAGTTTCCTAAGCATAGTTGAACTAGATATGGTCCGTTTGTGTAGGAAACACAGTTCTTTTTTTCTGAGCACCCTCACGTTTCCTGCTGTGTTAGAGATTCTAGAAAGCAGTTGCATGCTTCGTGCTCTAAAGCAGAGTGTGTTTCATGGATGAGAACTGTGCTGTGTGCTTCCATTCAGAAATGGAGTTAATTCCCTGGCTCTCTGTCTTCCTACAAGCAAGACTTCGTGTCATGTAAACGCAGTTTCTTTCCAGCTCAAATGAAGATACCTCATTCACGAAGTTCACACATTTCTCGCTCTTAACTGAAAAGCATTGGATGTTAGAGGACCTGTGGTTTGTATCAGATTCGTAAGCAGAGTTGAACTAGAAATGGTCCGTATGTGTAGGAAACACAGTTCTTTTGTTCTGAGCACACTCACGATTCTTGCTGTGTTAGAGTCTCTAGAAAGCATGGGCTTGCATCTTGCTCTAAATCAGAATGTGTTTCATGGATGAAAACTGTGCTGTGTGTTTCCATTCAGAAATGGAGTTAAATCCCAAGCTTTGTGTTTTCCTACAAGCAAGAATTCGTTTCAGGTAATCACAGTCACTTTTCAGCTCAAACGAAGCTACCTCCTTCAAGAAGCTCACGTTTCTCACTCTTAACTGAAAAGCGTTGGATGTTAGAGGACCTGGGGATTGTATCAGTTTCCTAAGCAGAGTTGAACTAGATATGGTCCGTATGTGTAGGAAACACAGTTCTTTTGTTCTGAGCACACTCATGTTTCCTGCCGTGTTAGAGAGTCTAGAAAGCAAGAGCGTGCATCTTGGCTAGGGTAGAGTGTGCTTCATGGATGAGAACTGTGCTGTGTGTTTCCCTTCAGAAATGGAGTTAAATCCCAGGCTCTGTGTCTTCCTACAAGCAAGACTTCGTTTCAGGTAAACGCAGTCACTGTTCAGCTTAAAGGAAGCTACATCGTTTATGAAGCTCACACGTTTTTCGCTCTTAACTGAAAGCCTTGGATGTTAGAGGAACTGTGGTTTGTATCAGTTTCCTAAGCAGAGTTGAACTAGATGTGGTCCGTAAGAGTAGGAAACACAGTTCTTTCGTACTTAGTACACTCAGGTTTCCAGCTGTGTTAGAGACTCTAGAAAGCAAGAGCGTGTATCTTGCTCTAAAGCAGAGTTTGTTTCATGGATGAGAACTGTGCTGTGTGTTTCCATTCAGAAATGGTGTTAAATTCCAGGCTCTGTGTCTTCCTACAAGCAAGACTTCGTTTCAGTTAAACGCAGACACTTTCCAGCTCAAAGAAAGCTCCCTCGTTCACGAAGCTCACAGGATTTTCTCTCTTTACTGAAAAGCGTTGGATGTTAGAGGTCCTGTGGTTTGTGTCAGTTTCCTAAGCAGAGTTGAACTAGATATGGTCCGTTTGTTTAGGAAACACAGTTCTTTTGTTCCGAGCTCACTCAAGTTTCCTTCTGTGTTAGGGAATCGAGAAAGCAAGAACGTGCATCTTGCTCTAAAGCATAGTGTGTTTCATGGATGAGAACTGTGCTGTGTGCTTCCATTCAGAAATGGAGTTAATTCCCTGGCTCTCTGTCTTCCTACAAGCAAGACTTCATGTCATGTAAACGCAGTTTCTTTCCAGCTCAAATGAAGATACCTCGTTCACGAAGTTCACACATTTCTCGCTCTTAACTGAAAAGCATTGGATGTTAGAAGACCTGTGGTTTGTATCAGATTCGTAAGCAGAGTTGAACTACAAATGGTCCGTATGTGTAGGAAACACAGTTCTTTTGTTCTGAGCACACTCATGTTTCCTGCCTTGTTAGAGAGTCTAGAAAGCAAGAGCGTGCATCTTGGCTAGAGGAGAGTGTGCATCATGGATGAGAAATGTGCTGTGTGTTTCCATTCAGAAATGGAGTGAAATCCCAGGCTCTGTGTCTTCCTACAAGCAAGACCTCGTTTCAGGTAAACGCAGTCACTTTTCAGCTCAAACGAAGTTACATCGTTTATGAAGCTCAAACGTTTCTCGTTCTTAACTGAAAAGCGTTGGATGTTAGAGGACCTGTAGTTTGTATCAGTTTCCTTAGCAGAGTTGAGCTAGATATGGTCCATATGTGTAGGAAGCACAGTTCTATTGTTCCTAGCACACTCAAGTTTCTTGCTGTATTTGAGGCTAGAAAGAAGAGCGTGCTTGTTGCTCCAAAGCAGAGTTGTTTCATGGATGAGAACTGTGCTGTGTGTTTCCCTTCAGAAATGGAGTTAAATCCCAGGCTCTGTGTCTTCCTACAAGCAAGACTTCGTTTCAGGTAAACGCAGTCACTGTTCAGCTTAAAGGAACCTACATCATTTATGAAGCTCACACGTTTTTCACTCTTAACTGAAAGCCTTGGATGTTAGAGGAACTGTGGTTTGTATCAGTTTCCTAAGCAGAGTTGAACTAGATATGGTCCGTATGTGTAGGGAACACAGTTCTTTTTTTCTGAGCACCCTCACGTTTCCTGCTGTGGTAGAGATTCTAGAAAGCAGTTGCATGCTTCGTGCTCTAAAGCAGAGTGTGTTTCATGGATGAGAACTGTGCTGTGTGTTTCCATTCAGAAATGGAGTTAAATTCCAGGCTCTGTGTCTTCCTACAAGCAAGACTTCGTTTCAGGTAAACGCAGTCACTTTCCAGCTCAAAGGAAGCTCCCTCGTTCACGAAGCTCACAGGATTTTCTCTCTTAACTGAAAAGCGTTGGATGTTAGAGGTCCTGTGGTTTGTGTCAGTTTCCTAAGCAGAGTTGAACTAGATATGGTCCGTATGTGTAGGAAACACAGTTCTTTTGTTCTGAGCTCACTCAAGTTTCCTGCTGTGTTAGGGAATCGAGAAAGCAAGAGCGTGCATCTTGCTCTAAAGCATAGTGTGTTTCATGGATGAGAACTGTGGTGTGCGTTTCCATTCACAAATGGAATTAAATCCCAGGCTCTCTGTCTTCTTACAAGCAAGACTTCGTTTCAGGTAAACGCAGTCAATTTCCAGCTCAAATGAAACTACATCGTTCAAGAAGGTCACAGGTGTCTTGCGCTTAACTGAAAAGCTTTGGATGTTAGAGCCCTGTGGTTTGTATCAGTTTCCTAAGCAGTTTAACTCGACATGGTCCATATGTGGAGGAAACACAGTTGTTTTGTTCTGAGCACACTCACCTTTCCTGCTGTGTTAGAGAATCTAGTAAGCAAGAGCGTGCATCTTGCTCTAGGGCAGAGTGTGCTTCATGGAAGAGAACTGTGCTGTGTGTTTCCATTCAGAAATGAGTTAAATCTCAGACTCTGTGTCTTCCTACAAGCAAGACCTCATTTCAGGTAAAGGCAGTCACTTGTCAACTCTGAGGAACCTACGTCATTTATGAAGCTCACACGTTTCTCGCTCTTAACTGAAAACAGTTGGATGTTAGAGCACCTGTGGTGTGTATAAGTTTCCTAAGCAGGTTTGATCTAGATATGGTCCTTATGTGTAGGAAACACAGTTCTTTGTTCTGAGAAGAACTCACGCTTGCAGCTGCGTTAGAGACTCTAGAAAGCAAGAGCGTGCATCTTGCTCTAAAGCAGAGTGTGTTTCATGGATGAGAACTGTGCTGTGTGTTTCCATTTAGAAATGGAGTTATATCCCAGGCTCTGTGTCTTCCTACAAGCAAGACTTCGTTCCAGGTAAACACCGTCAGTTTTCAGCTCAAACGAAGCTACATCGTTCACCAAGCTCACATGTTTCTCGCTGGAAACTGAAATGCGTTTGATGTTAGAGGACCTGTAGTTTGTATCAGTTTCCTTAGCAGAGTTGAACTAGATATGGTCCGTATGTGTAGGAAACACAATTCCTTGTTCTGAGCACACTCACGTTTCCTGCTGTGTTAGAGTCTCTAGAAAGCAAGAGCGTGCATCTTGCTATAAAGCAGAGTGTGTTTCATGGATGACAACTGAGCTGTGTGTTCCCATTCAGAAATGGAGTTAAATCCCTGGCTCTCTGTCTTCCTACAAGCAAGACTTCGTTTCAGGTAAACGCAGTCACTTTTCATCTCAAATGAAGGTACCTCATCCACGAAGCTCACAGGTTTCTCGCTCTTAACTGAAAAGCGTTGGATGTTAGAGGACCTGTGGTTTGTAGATGTTTCCTAAGCAGAGTTGAACTAGATATGGTCCGTCTTTGTAGGAAAAACAGTTCTTTTGCTTTGAACACACTCACGTTCCTTGCTGTGTTAGAGTCTCTAGAAAGCAAGAGCGTGCATCTAGCTCTAAAGCAGAGTATGTTTCATGGAAGAGAACTGTGCTGTGTGTTTCCATTCAGAAATGGAGTTATATCCCCGGCTCTGTGTCTTCCTAAAAGCAAGACTTCGTCTCAGGTAAATGCAGTCACTTTTCAGCTCAAACGAAGCTACATCGTTCACGAATCTCACACGTTTCTCGCTCTAAACTGAAATGCGTTGGATATTAGAGGACCTGTGGTTTGTATCACTTTCCTAAGCAGAGTTGAACTAGATATGGTCCGTATGTGTAGGTAACACAGTTCTTTTGTTCTGAGCACACTCACGAATCTTGCTGTGTTAGAGTCTCTCGAAAGCATGGGCTTGCATCTTGCTCTAAAGCAGAATGTGTTTCATGGATGACAACTGTGCTGTGTGTTTCCATTCAGAAATGGAGTTAAATCCCAAGCTCTGTGTTTTCCTACGAGCAAGACTTCGTTTCAGGTAATCACAGTCACTTTTCAGCTCAAACCAAGCTACCTCGTTCAAGAAGCTCACGTTTCTCGCTCTTAACTGAAAAGCGTTGGATGTTAGAGGACCTGTGGATTGTATCAGTTTCCTATGCAGAGTTGAAGTAGATATGGTCCGTATGTGTAGGAAACACAGTTCTTTTGTTCTGAGCACACTCACGTTTCCTGCCGTGTTAGAGAGTCTAGAAAGCAAGAGCATGCATCTTGGCTAGGGGAGAGTGTGCTTCATGGATGAGAACTGTGCTGTGTGTTTCCATTCAGAAATGGAGTGAAATCCCAGGCTCTGTTCTTCCTACAAGCAAGACCTCGTTTCAGGTAAACGCAGTCACTTTTCAGCTCAAACGAAGCTACATCGTTTATGAAGCTCACACGTTTCTCGTTCTTAACTGAAAAGCGTTGGATGTTAGAGGACCTATAGTTTGTATCAGTTTCCTTAGCAGAGTTGAACTAGATATGGTCCGTAAGAGTAGGAAACACCGTTCTTTCGTACTTAGTACACTCATGTTTCCTGCTGTGTTAGAGACTCTAGAAAGCAAGAGCATGTATCTTGCTCTAAAGCAGAGTGTGTTTCATGGATGAGAACTGTGCTGTGTGTTTCCATTCAGAAATGGTGTTAAATTCCAGGCTCTGTGTCTTCCTACAAGCAAGACTTCCTTTCAGTTAAACGCAGTCACTTTCCAGCTCAAAGGAAGCTCCCTCGTTCACGAAGCTCACAGGATATTCTCTCTTTAATGAAAAGCGTTGGATGTTAGAGGTCCTGTGGTTTGTGTCAGTTTCCTAAGCAGAGTTGAACTAGATATGGTCCGTATGTGTAGGAAACACAGTTCTTTTGTTCCGAGCTCACTCAAGTGTCCTGCTCTGTTAGGGAATCGAGAAAGCAAGAGCGTGCATCTTGCTCTAAAGCATAGTGTGTTTCATGGATGAGAACTGTCCTGTGTGCTTCCATTCATAAATGGAGTTAATTCCCTGGCTCTCTGTCTTCCTACAAGCAAGACTTCATGTCATGTAAACGCAGTTTCTTTCCAGCTCCAATGAAGATACCTCATTCATGAAGTTCACACATTTCTCGCTCTTAACTGAAAAGCATTGGATGTTAGAGGACCTGTGGTTTGTATCAGATTCGTAAGCAGAGTTGAACTAGAAATTGTCCGTATGTGTAGGAAACACAGTTCTTTTGTTCTGAGCACACTCACGATTCTTGCTGTGTTAGAGTCTCTAGAAAGCATGGGCTTGCATCTTGCTCTAAAGCAGAATGTGTTTCATGGATGACAACTGTGCTGTGTGTTTCCATTCAGAAATGGAGTTAAATCCCAAGCTCTGTGTTTTCCTACAAGCAAGCCTTCGTTTCAGGTAATCACAGTCACTTTTCAGCTCAAACGAAGCTACCTCATTCAAGAAGTTCACGTTTCTCACTCTTAACTGAAAAGCGTTGGATGTTAGAGGACCTGTGGATTGTATCAGTTTCCTAAGCAGAGTTGAACTAGATATGGTCCGTATGTGTAGAAAACACAGTTCTTTTGTTCTGAGCACACTCACGTTTCCTGCCGTGTTAGAGATTCTAGAAAGCAAGAGCGTGCATCTTGGCTAGGGTAGAGTATGTTTCATGGAAGAGAACTGTGCTTTGTGTTTCCCTTCAGAAATGGAGTTAAATCCCAGGCTCTGTGTCTTCCTACAAGCAAGACTTCGTTTCAGGTAAATGCAGTCACTGTTCAGCTTAAAGGAAGCTACATCGTTTATGAAGCTCACACGTTTTTCGCTCTTAACTGAAAGCCTTGGATGTTTGAGGAACTGTGGTTTGTATCAGTTTCCTAAGCTGAGTTGAACTAGATATGGTCCGTATGTGTAGGAAACACAGTTCTTTTGTTCTGAGCACACTCACGTTTCCTGCTCTGTTAGAGAGTCTAGAAAGCAAGAGCGTGCATCTTGGCTAGGGGAGAGTGTGCTTCACGGATGACAACTGTGCTGTGTGTTTCCATTCAGAAATGGAGTTAAATCCCTGGCTCTGTGTCTTCCTACAAGAAAGACTTCTTTTCAGGTAAACACAGTCACTTTCCAGCTCAAAGGAAGCTCCCTCGTTCACGAAGCTCACAGGATTTTCTCTCTTTACTGAAAAGCGTTGGAAGTTAGAGGTCCTGTGGTTTGTGTCAGTTTCCTAAGCAGAGTTGAACTAGATAGGGTCCGTATGTGTAGGAAACACAGTTCTTTTGTTCCGAGCTCACTCAAGTTTCCTGCTGTGTTAGGGAATCGAGAACGCAAGAGCGTGCATCTTGCTCTAAAGCATAGTGTGTTTCATGGATGAGAACTGTGCTGTGTGCTTCCATTCAGAAATGGAGTTAATTCCCTGGCTCTCTGTGTTCCTACAAGCAACACTTCGTGTCATGTAAACGCAGTTTCTTTCCAGCTCAAATGAAGATACCTCATTCACGTAGTTCACACATTTCTTGCTCTTAACTGAAAAGCATTGGATGTTAGAGGACCTGTGGTTTGTATCAGATTCGTAAGCAGAGTTGAACTAGAAATGGTCCGTATGTGTAGGAAACACAGTTCTTTTGTTCTGAGCACACTCACGATTCTTGCTGTGTTAGAGTCTCTAGAAAGCATGGGCTTGCATCTTGCTCTAAAGCAGAATGTGTTTCATGGATGAAAACTGTGCTGTGTGTTTCCATTCAGAAATGGAGTTAAATCCCAAGCTCTGTGTTTTCCTACAAGCAAGAATTCGTTTCAGGTAATCACAGTCACTTTTCAGCTCAAATGAAGCTACCTCCTTCAAGTAGCTCACGTTTCTCACTCTTAACTGAAAAGCGTTGGATGTTAGAGGACCTGTGGATTGTATCAGTTTCCTAAGCAGAGTTGAACTAGATATGGTTCGTATGTGTAGGAAACACAGTTCTTTTGTTCTGAGCACACTCATGTTTCCTGCCGTGTTAGAGAGTCTAGAAAGCAAGAGCGTGCATCTTGGCTAGGGTAGAGTGTGCTTCATGGATGAGAACTGTGCTGTGTGTTTCCCTTCAGAAATGGAGTTAAATCCCAGGATCTGTGTCTTCCTACAAGCAAGACTTCGTTTCAGGTAAACGCAGTCACTGTTCAGCTTAAAGGAAGCTACATCGTTTATGAAGCTCACACGTTTTTCACTCTTAACTGAAAGCCTTGGATGTTAGAGGAACTGTGGTTTGTATCAGTTTCCAAAGCAGAGTTGAACTAGATATGGTCCGTATGTGTAGGAAACACAGTTCTTTTTTTCTGAGCACCCTCACGTTTCCTGGTGTGTTAGAGATTCTAGAAACCAGTTGCATGCTTCGTGCTCTAAAGCAGAGTGTGTTTCATGGATGAGAACTGTGCTGTGTGTTTCCATTCAGAAATGGAGTTAAATTCCAGGCTCTGTGTCTTCCTACAAGCAAGACTTCGTTTCAGGTAAACGCAGTCACTTTCCAGCTCAAAGGAAGCTCCCTCGTTCACGAAGCTCACAGGATTTTCTCTCTTAACTGAAAAGCGTTGGATGTTAGAGGTCCTGTGGTTTGTGTCAGTTTCCTAAGCAGAGTTGAACTAGATATGGTCCGTATGTGTAGGAAACACAGTTCTTTTGTTCTGAGCTCACTCAAGTTTCCTGCTGTGTTAGGGAATCGAGAAAGCAAGAGCGTGCATCTTGCTCTAAAGCATAGTGTGTTTCATGGATGAGAACTGTGGTGTGCGTTTCCATTCACAAATGGAATTAAATCCCAGGCTCTCTGTCTTCTTACAAGCAAGACTTCGTTTCAGGTAAACGCAGTCAATTTCCAGCTCAAATGAAACTACATTGTTCAAGAAGGTCACAGGTGTCTTGCGCTTAACTGAAAAGCTTTGGATGTTAGAGCCCTGTGGTTTGTATCAGTTTCCTAAGCAGTTTAACTCGACATGGTCCATATGTGGAGGAAACACAGTTGTTTTGTTCTGAGCACACTCACGTTTCCTGCTTTGTTAGAGAATCTAGTAAGCAAGAGCGTGCATCTTGCTCTAGGGCAGAGTGTGCTTCATGGAAGAGAACTGTGCTGTGTGTTTCCATTCAGAAATGAGTTAAATCCCAGACTCTGTGTCTTCCTACAAGCAAGACCTCATTTCAGGTAAAGGCAGTCACTTGTCAACTCAGAGGAACCTACATCGTTTATGAAGCTCACACGTTTCTCGCTCTTAACTGAAAAGAGATGGATGTTAGAGCACCTGTGGTGTGTATAAGTTTCCTAAGCAGGTTTGATCTAGATATGGTCCTTATGTGTAGGAAATACAGTTCTTTGTTCTGAGAAGAACTCACGCTTGCAGCTGCGTTAGAGACTCTAGAAAGCAAGAGCGTGCATCTTGCTCTAAAGCAGAGTGTGTTTCATGGATGAGAACTGTGCTGTGTGTTTCCATTTAGAAATGGAGTTATATCCCAGGCTCTGTGTCTTCCTACAAGCAAGACTTCGTTCCAGGTAAACACCGTCAGTTTTCAGCTCAAACGAAGCTACATCGTTCACCAAGCTCACATGTTTCTCGCTGGAAACTGAAATGCGTTTGATGTTAGAGGACCTGTAGTTTGTATCAGTTTCCTTAGCAGAGTTGAACTAGATATGGTCCGTATGTGTAGGAAACACAATTCCTTGTTCTGAGCACACTCACGTTTCCTGCTGTGTTAGAGTCTCTAGAAAGCAAGAGCGTGCATCTTGCTATAAAGCAGAGTGTGTTTCATGGATGACAACTGAGCTGTGTGTTCCCATTCAGAAATGGAGTTAAATCCCTGGCTCTCTGTCTTCCTACAAGCAAGACTTCGTTTCAGGTAAACGCAGTCACTTTTCATCTCAAATGAAGGTACCTCATCCACGAAGCTCACAGGTTTCTCGCTCTTAACTGAAAAGCGTTGGATGTTAGAGGACCTGTGGTTTGTAGATGTTTCCTAAGCAGAGTTGAACTAGATATGGTCCGTCTTTGTAGGAAAAACAGTTCTTTTGCTTTGAACACACTCACGTTCCTTGCTGTGTTAGAGTCTCTAGAAAGCAAGAGCGTGCATCTAGCTCTAAAGCAGAGTATGTTTCATGGAAGAGAACTGTGCTGTGTGTTTCCATTCAGAAATGGAGTTATATCCCCGGCTCTGTGTCTTCCTAAAAGCAAGACTTCGTCTCAGGTAAATGCAGTCACTTTTCAGCTCAAACGAAGCTACATCATTCACGAATCTCACACGTTTCTCGCTCTAAACTGAAATGCGTTGGATATTAGAGGACCTGTGGTTTGTATCACTTTCCTAAGCAGAGTTGAACTAGATATGGTCCGTATGTGTAGGTAACACAGTTCTTTTGTTCTGAGCACACTCACGAATCTTGCTGTGTTAGAGTCTCTCGAAAGCATGGGCTTGCATCTTGCTCTAAAGCAGAATGTGTTTCATGGATGACAACTGTGCTGTGTGTTTCCATTCAGAAATGGAGTTAAATCCCAAGCTCTGTGTTTTCCTACGAGCAAGACTTCGTTTCAGGTAATCACAGTCACTTTTCAGCTCAAACCAAGCTACCTCGTTCAAGAAGCTCACGTTTCTCGCTCTTAACTGAAAAGCGTTGGATGTTAGAGGACCTGTGGATTGTATCAGTTTCCTATGCAGAGTTGAAGTAGATATGGTCCGTATGTGTAGGAAACACAGTTCTTTTGTTCTGAGCACACTCACGTTTCCTGCCGTGTTAGAGAGTCTAGAAAGCAAGAGCATGCATCTTGGCTAGGGGAGAGTGTGCTTCATGGATGAGAACTGTGCTGTGTGTTTCCATTCAGAAATGGAGTGAAATCCCAGGCTCTGTGTCTTCCTACAAGCAAGACCTCGTTTCAGGTAAACGCAGTCACTTTTCAGCTCAAACGAAGCTACATCGTTTATGAAGCTCACACGTTTCTCGTTCTTAACTGAAAAGCGTTGGATGTTAGAGGACCTATAGTTTGTATCAGTTTCCTTAGCAGAGTTGAACTAGATATGGTCCATATGTGTAGGAAGCACAGTTCTTTTGTTCCTAGCACACTCACGTTTCTTGCTGTATTTGAGGCTAGAAAGAAAGAGCGTGCTTGTTGCTCCAAAGCAGAGTTGTTTCATGGATGAGAACTGTGCTGTGTGTTTCCCTTCAGAAATGGAATTAAATCCCAGGCTCTGTGTCTTCCCACAAGCAAGACTTCGTTTCAGGTAAACGCAGTCACTGTTCAGCTTAAAGGAAGCTACATCGTTTATGAAGCTCACACGTTTTTTGCTCTTAAATGAAAGCCTTGGATGTTAGAGGAACTGTGGTTTGTATCAGTTTCCAAAGCACAGTTGAACTAGATATGGTCCGTATGTGTAGGAAACACAGTTCATTTTTCTGAGCACACTCACGTTTCCTGCTGTGTTAGAGATTCTAGAAAGCAGTTGCATGCTTCATGCTCTAAAGCAGAGTGTGTTTCATGGATGAGAACTGTGCTGTGTGTTTCCATTCAGAAATGGAGTTAAATCCCAAGCTCTGTGTTTTCCTACAACCAAGCCTTCGTTTCAGGTAATCACAGTCACTTTTCAGCTCAAAGGAAGCTACCTCGTTCAAGAAGTTCACGTTTCTCACTCTTAACTGAAAAGCGTTGGATGTTAGAGGACCTGTGGATTGTATCAGTTTCCTAAGCAGAGTTGAACTAGATATGGTCCGTATGTGTAGAAAACACAGTTCTTTTGTTCTGAGCACACTCACGTTTCCTGCCGTGTTAGAGATTCTAGAAAGCAACAGTGTTCATCTTGGCTAGGGTAGAGTGTGCTTCATGGATGACAACTGTGCTGTGTGTTTCCCTTCGGAAATGGAGTTAAATCCCAGGCTCTGTGTCTTCCTACAAGCAAGACTTCGTTTCAGGTAAACGCAGTCACTGTTCAGCTTAAAGGAAGCTACATCGTTTATGAAGCTCACACGTTTTTCGCTCTTAACTGAAAGCCTTGGATGTTAGAGGAACTGTGGTTTGTATCAGTTTCCTAAGCTGAGTTGAACTAGATATGGTCCGTAAGAGTAGGAAACACAGTTCTTTTGTTCTGAGCACACTCACGTTTCCTGCTGTGTTAGAGAGTCTAGAAAGCAAGAGCGTGCATCTTGGCTAGGGGAGAGTGTGCTTCATGGATGACAACTGTGCTGTGTGTTTCCATTCAGAAATGGAGTTAAATCCCTGGCTTTGTGTCTTCCTACAAGCAAGACTTCTTTTCAGGTAAACGCAGTCACTTTTCAGCTCAAACGAAGCTACATGGTTTATGAAGCTCACACGTTTATCGCTCTTAACTGAAAAGCGTTGGATGTTAGAGGACCTGTACTTTGTATCTGTTTCCTTAGCAGAGTTGAACTGGATATGGTCCGTATATGTAGGAACCACAATTCTTTTGTTCCTAGCACACTCACGTTTCTTGCTGTATTTGAGGCTAGAAAGAAAGAGCGTGCTTGTTGCTCCAAAGCAGAGTTGTTTCATGGATGAAAACTGTGCTGTGTGTTTCCCTTCAGAAATGGAGTTAAATCCCAGGCTCTGTGTCTTCCTACAAGCAAGACTTCGTTTCAGGTAAACGCAGTCACTGTTCAGCTTAAAGGAAGCTACATCGCTTATGAAGCTCACACGTTTTTTGCTCTTAACTGAAAGCCTTGGATGTTAGAGGAACTGTGGTTTGTATCAGTTTCCAAAGCAGAGTTGAACTAGATATGGTCCGTAAGTGTAGGAAACACAGTTCTTTTTTTCTGAGCACACTCACTTTTCCTGCTGTGTTAGAGATTCTAGAAAGCAGTTGCATGCTTCGTGCTCTAAAGCAGAGTGTATTTCATGGATGAGAACTGTGCTGTGTGTTTCCATTCAGAAATGGTGTTAAATTCCAGGTTCTGTGTCTTCCTACAAGCAAGACTTCGTTTAAGGTAAACGCAGTCACTTTCCAGCTCAAAGGAAGCTCCCTCGTTCACGAAGCTCACAGGATTTTCTCTCTTTACTGAAAAGCGTTGGATGTTAGAGGTCCTGTGGTTTGTGTCAGTTTCCTAAGCAGAGTTGAACTAGATATGCACCGTATGTGTAGGAAACACAGTTCTTTTGTTCCGAGCTCACTCAAGTTTCCTGCTGTGTTAGGGAATCGAGAACGCAAGAGCGTGCATCTTGCTCTAAAGCATAGTGTGTTTCATGGATGAGAACTGTGCTGTGTGCTTCCATTCAGAAATGGAGTTAATTCCCTGGCTCTCTGTCTTCCTACAAGCAAGACTTCGTGTCATGTAAACGCAGTTTCTTTCCAGCTCAAATGAAGAAACCTCATTCACGAAGTTCACACATTTCTCGCTCTTAACTGAAAAGCATTGGATGTTAGAGGACCTGTGGTTTGTATCAGATTCGTAAGCAGAGTTGAACTAGAAATGGTCCGTATGTGTAGGAAACACAGTTCTTTTGTTCTGAGCACACTCACGATTCTTGCTGTGTTAGAGTCTCTAGAAAGCATGGGCTTGCATCTTGCTCTTAAGCAGAATGTGTTTCATGGATGAAAACTGTGCTGTGTGTTTCCATTCAGAAATGGAGTTAAATCCCAAGCTCTGTGTTTTCCTACAAGCAAGAATTCGTTTCAGGTAATCACAGTCACTTTTCAGCTCAAACGAAGCTACCTACTTCAAGAAGCTCACGTTTCTCACTCTTAACTGAAAAGCGTTGGATGTTAGAGGACCTGTGGATTGTATCAGTTTCCTAAGCAGAGTTGAACTAGATATGGTCCGTATGTGTAGGAAACACAGTTCTTTTGTTCTGAGCACACTCATGTTTCCTGCCGTGTTAGAGAGTCTAGAAAGCAAGAGCGTGCATCTTGGCTAGGGTAGAGTGTGCTTCATGGATGAGAACTGTGCTGTGTGTTTCCCTTCAGAAATGGAGTTAAATCCCAGGCTCTGTGTCTTCCTACAAGCAAGACTTCGTTTCAGGTAAACGCAGTCACTGTTCAGCTTAAAGGAAGCTACATCGTTTATGAAGCTCACACGTTTTTCGCTCTTAACTGAAAGCCTTGGATGTTAGAGGAACTGTGGTTTGTATCAGTTTCCTAAGCAGAGTTGAACTAGATATGGTCCGTAAGAGTAGGAAACACAGTTCTTTTGTACTTAGTACACTCAGGTTTCCTGCTGTGTTAGAGACTCTAGAAAGCAAGAGCGTGTATCTTGCTCTAAAGGAGAGTGTGTTTCATGGATGAGAACTGTGCTGTGTGTTTCCATTCAGAAATGGTGTTAAATTCCAGTCTCTGTGTCTTCCTACAAGCAAGACTTCGTTTCAGTTAAACGCAGACACTTTCCAGCTCAAAGGAAGCTCCCTCGTTCACGAAGCTCACAGGATTTTCTCTCTTTACTGAAAAGTGTTGGATGTTAGAGGTCCTGTGGTTTGTGTCAGTTTCCTAAGCAGAGTTGAACTAGATATGGTCCGTATGTTTAGGAAACACAGTTCTTTTCTTCCGAGCTCACTCAAGTTTCCTGCTCTGTTAGGGAATCGAGAAAGCAAGAACGTGCATCTTGCTGTAAAGCATAGTGTGTTTCATGGATGAGAACTGTGCTGTGTGCTTCCATTCAGAAATGGAGTTAATTCCCTGGCTCTCTGTCTTCCTACAAGCAAGACTTCATGTCATGTAAACGCAGTTTCTTTCCAGCTCAAATGAAGATACCTCGTTCACGAAGTTCACACATTTCTCGCTCTTAACTGAAAAGCATTGGATGTTAGAGGACCTGTGGTTTGTATCAGATTCGTAAGCAGAGTTGAACTAGAAATGGTCCGTATGTGTAGGAAACACAGTTCTTTTGTTCTGAGCACACTCACGTTTCCTGCCGTGTTAGAGAGTCTAGAAAGCAAGAGCGTGCATCTTGGCTAGAGGAGAGTGTGCTTCATGGATGAGAACTGTGCTGTGTGTTTCCATTCAGAAATGGAGTGAAATCCCAGGCTCTGTGTCTTCCTACAAGCAAGACCTCGTTTCAGGTAAACGCAGTCACTTTTCAGCTCAAACGAAGCTACATCGTTTATGAAGCTCACACGTTTCTCGTTCTTAACTGAAAAGCATTGGATGTTAGAGGACCTGAAGTTTGTATCAGTTTCCTTAGCAGAGTTGAGCTAGATATGGTCCATATGTGTAGGAAGCACAGTTCTATTGTTCCTAGCACACTCACGTTTCTTGCTGTATTTGAGGCTAGAAAGAAGAGCGTGCTTGTTGCTCCAAAGCAGAGTTGTTTCATGGATGAGAACTGTGCTGTGTGTTTCCCTTCAGAAATGGAGTTAAATCCCAGGCTCTGTGTCTTCCTACAAGCAAGACTTCGTTTCAGGTAAACGCAGTGACTGTTCAGCTTAAAGGAACCTACATCATTTATGAAGCTCACACGTTTTTCGCTCTTAACTGAAAGCCTTGGATGTTAGAGGAACTGTGGTTTGTTTCAGTTTCCTAAGCAGAGTTGAACTAGATATGGTCCGTTTGTGTAGGAAACACAGTTCTTTTTTTCTGAGCACCCTCACGTTTCCTGCTGTGTTAGAGATTCTAGAAAGCAGTTGCATGCTTCGTGCTCTAAAGCAGAGTGTGTTTCATGGATGAGAACTGTGCTGTGTGCTTCCATTCAGAAATGGAGTTAATTCCCTGGCTCTCTGTCTTCCTACAAGCAAGACTTCGTGTCATGTAAACGCAGTTTCTTTCCAGCTCAAATGAAGATACCTCATTCACGAAGTTCACACATTTCTCGCTCTTAACTGAAAAGCATTGGATGTTAGAGGACCTGTGGTTTGTATCAGATTCGTAAGCAGAGTTGAACTAGAAATGGTCCGTATGTGTAGGAAACACAGTTCTTTTGTTCTGAGCACACTCACGATTCTTGCTGTGTTAGAGTCTCTAGAAAGCATGGGCTTGCATCTTGCTCTAAAGCAGAATGTGTTTCATGGATGAAAACTGTGCTGTGTGTTTCCATTCAGAAATGGAGTTAAATCCCAAGCTTTGTGTTTTCCTACAAGCAAGAATTCGTTTCAGGTAATCACAGTCACTTTTCAGCTCAAACGAAGCTACCTCCTTCAAGAAGCTCACGTTTCTCACTCTTAACTGAAAAGCGTTGGATGTTAGAGGACCTGTGGATTGTATCAGTTTCCTAAGCAGAGTTGAACTAGATATGGTCCGTATGTGTAGGAAACACAGTTCTTTTGTTCTGAGCACACTCATGTTTCCTGCCGTGTTAGAGAGTCTAGAAAGCAAGAGCGTGCATCTTGGCTAGGGTAGAGTGTGCTTCATGGATGAGAACTGTGCTGTGTGTTTCCCTTCAGAAATGGAGTTAAATCCCAGGCTCTGTGTCTTCCTACAAGCAAGACTTCGTTTCAGGTAAACGCAGTCACTGTTCAGCTTAAAGGAAGCTACATCGTTTATGAAGCTCACACGTTTTTCGCTCTTAACTGAAAGCCTTGGATGTTAGAGGAACTGTGGTTTGTATCAGTTTCCTAAGCTGAGTTGAACTAGATATGGTCCGTATGTGTAGGAAACACAGTTCTTTTGTTCTGAGCACACTCACGTTTCCTGCTGTGTTAGAGAGTCTAGAAAGCAAGAGCGTGCATCTTGGCTAGGGGAGAGTGTGCTTCATGGATGACAACTGTGCTGTGTGTTTCCATTCAGAAATGGAGTTAAATCCCTGGCTCTGTGTCTTCCTACAAGCAAGACTTCTTTTCAGGTAAACGCAGTCACTTTTCATCTCAAACGAAGCTACATGGTTTTGAAGCTCACACGTTTATCGCTCTTAACTGAAAAGCATTGGATGTTAGAGGACCTGTACTTTGTATCTGTTTCCTTAGCAGAGTTGAACTGGATATGGTCCGTATATGTAGGAACCACAGTTCCTTTGTTCCTAGCACACTCACGTTTCTTGCTGTATTTGAGGCTAGAAAGAAAGAGCGTGCTTGTTGCTCCAAAGCAGAGTTGTTTCATGGATGAAAACTGTGCTGTGTGTTTCCCTTCAGAAATGGAGTTAAATCCCAGGCTCTGTGTCTTCCTACAAGCAAGACTTCGTTTCAGGTAAACGCAGTCACTGTTCAGCTTAAAGGAAGCTACATCGCTTATGAAGCTCACACGTTTTTTGCTCTTAACTGAAAGCCTTGGATGTTAGAGGAACTGTGGTTTGTATCAGTTTCCAAAGCAGAGTTGAACTAGATATGGTCCGTAAGTGTAGGAAACACAGTTCTTTTTTCTGAGCACACTCACTTTTCCTGCTGTGTTAGAGATTCTAGAAAGCAGTTGCATGCTTCGTGCTCTAAAGCAGAGTGTATTTCATGGATGAGAACTGTGCTGTGTGTTTCCATTCAGAAATGGTGTTAAATTCCAGGTTCTGTGTCTTCCTACAAGCAAGACTTCGTTTAAGGTAAACGCAGTCACTTTCCAGCTCAAAGGAAGCTCCCTCGTTCACGAAGCTCACAGGATTTTCTCTCTTTACTGAAAAGTGTTGGATGTTAGAGGTCCTGTGGTTTGTGTCAGTTTCCTAAGCAGAGTTGAACTAGATATGGTCCGTATGTGTAGGAAACACAGTTCTTTTGTTCCGAGCTCACTCAAGTTTCCTGCTGTGTTAGGGAATCGAGAACGCAAGAGCGTGCATCTTGCTCTAAAGCATAGTGTGTTTCATGGATGAGAACTGTGCTGTGTGCTTCCATTCAGAAATGGAGTTAATTCCCTGGCTCTCTGTCTTCCTACAAGCAAGACTTCGTGTCATGTAAACGCAGTTTCTTTCCAGCTCAAATGAAGATACCTCATTCACGAAGTTCACACATTTCTCGCTCTTAACTGAAAAGCATTGGATGTTAGAGGACCTGTGGTTTGTATCAGATTCGTAAGCAGAGTTGAACTAGAAATGGTCCGTATGTGTAGGAAACACAGTTCTTTTGTTCTGAGGACACTCACGATTCTTGCTGTGTTAGAGTCTCTAGAAAGCATGGGCTTGCATCTTGCTCTTAAGCAGAATGTGTTTCATGGATGAAAACTGTGCTGTGTGTTTCCATTCAGAAATGGAGTTAAATCCCAAGCTCTGTGTTTTCCTACAAGCAAGAATTCGTTTCAGGTAATCACAGTCACTTTTCAGCTCAAACGAAGCTACCTCCTTCAAGAAGCTCACGTTTCTCACTCTTAACTGAAAAGCCTTGGATGTTAGAGGACCTGTGGATTGTATCAGTTTCCTAAGCAGAGTTGAACTAGATATGGTCCGTATGTGTAGGAAACACAGTTCTTTTGTTCTGAGCACACTCATGTTTCCTGCCGTGTTAGAGAGTCTAGAAAGCAAGAGCGTGCATCTTGGCTAGGGTAGAGTGTGCTTCATGGATGAGAACTGTGCTGTGTGTTTCCCTTCAGAAATGGAGTTAAATCCCAGGCTCTGTGTCTTCCTACAAGCAAGACTTCGTTTCAGGTAAACGCAGTCACTGTTCAGCTTAAAGGAAGCTACATCGTTTATGAAGCTCACACGTTTTTCGCTCTTAACTGAAAGCCTTGGATGTTAGAGGAACTGTGGTTTGTATCAGTTTCCTAAGCAGAGTTGAACTAGATATGGTCCGTAAGAGTAGGAAACACAGTTCTTTCGTACTTAGTACACTCAGGTTTCCTGCTGTGTTAGAGACTCTAGAAAGCAAGAGCGTGTATCTTGCTCTAAAGGAGAGTGTGTTTCATGGATGAGAACTGTGCTGTGTGTTTCCATTCAGAAATGGTGTTAAATTCCAGTCTCTGTGTCTTCCTACAAGCAAGACTTCGTTTCAGTTAAACGCAGACACTTTCCAGCTCAAAGGAAGCTCCCTCGTTCACGAAGCTCACAGGATTTTCTCTCTTTACTGAAAAGTGTTGGATGTTAGAGGTCCTGTGGTTTGTGTCAGTTTCCTAAGCAGAGTTGAACTAGATATGGTCCGTATGTTTAGGAAACACAGTTCTTTTCTTCCGAGCTCACTCAAGTTTCCTGCTCTGTTAGGGAATCGAGAAAGCAAGAACGTGCATCTTGCTGTAAAGCATAGTGTGTTTCATGGATGAGAACTGTGCTGTGTGCTTCCATTCAGAAATGGAGTTAATTCCCTGGCTCTCTGTCTTCCTACAAGCAAGACTTCATGTCATGTAAACGCAGTTTCTTTCCAGCTCAAATGAAGATACCTCGTTCACGAAGTTCACACATTTCTCGCTCTTAACTGAAAAGCATTGGATGTTAGAGGACCTGTGGTTTGTATCAGATTCGTAAGCAGAGTTGAACTAGAAATGGTCCGTATGTGTAGGAAACACAGTTCTTTTGTTCTGAGCACACTCACGTTTCCTGCCGTGTTAGAGAGTCTAGAAAGCAAGAGCGTGCATCTTGGCTAGAGGAGAGTGTGCTTCATGGATGAGAACTGTGCTGTGTGTTTCCATTCAGAAATGGAGTGAAATCCCAGGCTCTGTGTCTTCCTACAAGCAAGACCTCGTTTCAGGTAAACGCAGTCACTTTTCAGCTCAAACGAAGCTACATCGTTTATGAAGCTCACACGTTTCTCGTTCTTAACTGAAAAGCATTGGATGTTAGAGGACCTGAAGTTTGTATCAGTTTCCTTAGCAGAGTTGAGCTAGATATGGTCCATATGTGTAGGAAGCACAGTTCTATTGTTCCTAGCACACTCACGTTTCTTGCTGTATTTGAGGCTAGAAAGAAGAGCGTGCTTGTTGCTCCAAAGCAGAGTTGTTTCATGGATGAGAACTGTGCTGTGTGTTTCCCTTCAGAAATGGAGTTAAATCCCAGGCTCTGTGTCTTCCTACAAGCAAGACTTCGTTTCAGGTAAACGCAGTGACTGTTCAGCTTAAAGGAACCTACATCATTTATGAAGCTCACACGTTTTTCGCTCTTAACTGAAAGCCTTGGATGTTAGAGGAACTGTGGTTTGTTTCAGTTTCCTAAGCAGAGTTGAACTAGATATGGTCCGTTTGTGTAGGAAACACAGTTCTTTTTTTCTGAGCACCCTCACGTTTCCTGCTGTGTTAGAGATTCTAGAAAGCAGTTGCATGCTTCGTGCTCTAAAGCAGAGTGTGTTTCATGGATGAGAACTGTGCTGTGTGCTTCCATTCAGAAATGGAGTTAATTCCCTGGCTCTCTGTCTTCCTACAAGCAAGACTTCGTGTCATGTAAACGCAGTTTCTTTCCAGCTCAAATGAAGATACCTCATTCACGAAGTTCACACATTTCTCGCTCTTAACTGAAAAGCATTGGATGTTAGAGGACCTGTGGTTTGTATCAGATTCGTAAGCAGAGTTGAACTAGAAATGGTCCGTATGTGTAGGAAACACAGTTCTTTTGTTCTGAGCACACTCACGATTCTTGCTGTGTTAGAGTCTCTAGAAAGCATGGGCTTGCATCTTGCTCTAAAGCAGAATGTGTTTCATGGATGAAAACTGTGCTGTGTGTTTCCATTCAGAAATGGAGTTAAATCCCAAGCTTTGTGTTTTCCTACAAGCAAGAATTCGTTTCAGGTAATCACAGTCACTTTTCAGCTCAAACGAAGCTACCTCCTTCAAGAAGCTCACGTTTCTCACTCTTAACTGAAAAGCGTTGGATGTTAGAGGACCTGTGGATTGTATCAGTTTCCTAAGCAGAGTTGAACTAGATATGGTCCGTATGTGTAGGAAACACAGTTCTTTTGTTCTGAGCACACTCATGTTTCCTGCCGTGTTAGAGAGTCTAGAAAGCAAGAGCGTGCATCTTGGCTAGGGTAGAGTGTGCTTCATGGATGAGAACTGTGCTGTGTGTTTCCCTTCAGAAATGGAGTTAAATCCCAGGCTCTGTGTCTTCCTACAAGCAAGACTTCGTTTCAGGTAAACGCAGTCACTGTTCAGCTTAAAGGAAGCTACATCGTTTATGAAGCTCACACGTTTTTCGCTCTTAACTGAAAGCCTTGGATGTTAGAGGAACTGTGGTTTGTATCAGTTTCCTAAGCTGAGTTGAACTAGATATGGTCCGTATGTGTAGGAAACACAGTTCTTTTGTTCTGAGCACACTCACGTTTCCTGCTGTGTTAGAGAGTCTAGAAAGCAAGAGCGTGCATCTTGGCTAGGGGAGAGTGTGCTTCATGGATGACAACTGTGCTGTGTGTTTCCATTCAGAAATGGAGTTAAATCCCTGGCTCTGTGTCTTCCTACAAGCAAGACTTCTTTTCAGGTAAACGCAGTCACTTTTCATCTCAAACGAAGCTACATGGTTTTGAAGCTCACACGTTTATCGCTCTTAACTGAAAAGCATTGGATGTTAGAGGACCTGTACTTTGTATCTGTTTCCTTAGCAGAGTTGAACTGGATATGGTCCGTATATGTAGGAACCACAGTTCCTTTGTTCCTAGCACACTCACGTTTCTTGCTGTATTTGAGGCTAGAAAGAAAGAGCGTGCTTGTTGCTCCAAAGCAGAGTTGTTTCATGGATGAAAACTGTGCTGTGTGTTTCCCTTCAGAAATGGAGTTAAATCCCAGGCTCTGTGTCTTCCTACAAGCAAGACTTCGTTTCAGGTAAACGCAGTCACTGTTCAGCTTAAAGGAAGCTACATCGCTTATGAAGCTCACACGTTTTTTGCTCTTAACTGAAAGCCTTGGATGTTAGAGGAACTGTGGTTTGTATCAGTTTCCAAAGCAGAGTTGAACTAGATATGGTCCGTAAGTGTAGGAAACACAGTTCTTTTTTCTGAGCACACTCACTTTTCCTGCTGTGTTAGAGATTCTAGAAAGCAGTTGCATGCTTCGTGCTCTAAAGCAGAGTGTATTTCATGGATGAGAACTGTGCTGTGTGTTTCCATTCAGAAATGGTGTTAAATTCCAGGTTCTGTGTCTTCCTACAAGCAAGACTTCGTTTAAGGTAAACGCAGTCACTTTCCAGCTCAAAGGAAGCTCCCTCGTTCACGAAGCTCACAGGATTTTCTCTCTTTACTGAAAAGTGTTGGATGTTAGAGGTCCTGTGGTTTGTGTCAGTTTCCTAAGCAGAGTTGAACTAGATATGGTCCGTATGTGTAGGAAACACAGTTCTTTTGTTCCGAGCTCACTCAAGTTTCCTGCTGTGTTAGGGAATCGAGAACGCAAGAGCGTGCATCTTGCTCTAAAGCATAGTGTGTTTCATGGATGAGAACTGTGCTGTGTGCTTCCATTCAGAAATGGAGTTAATTCCCTGGCTCTCTGTCTTCCTACAAGCAAGACTTCGTGTCATGTAAACGCAGTTTCTTTCCAGCTCAAATGAAGATACCTCATTCACGAAGTTCACACATTTCTCGCTCTTAACTGAAAAGCATTGGATGTTAGAGGACCTGTGGTTTGTATCAGATTCGTAAGCAGAGTTGAACTAGAAATGGTCCGTATGTGTAGGAAACACAGTTCTTTTGTTCTGAGGACACTCACGATTCTTGCTGTGTTAGAGTCTCTAGAAAGCATGGGCTTGCATCTTGCTCTTAAGCAGAATGTGTTTCATGGATGAAAACTGTGCTGTGTGTTTCCATTCAGAAATGGAGTTAAATCCCAAGCTCTGTGTTTTCCTACAAGCAAGAATTCGTTTCAGGTAATCACAGTCACTTTTCAGCTCAAACGAAGCTACCTCCTTCAAGAAGCTCACGTTTCTCACTCTTAACTGAAAAGCCTTGGATGTTAGAGGACCTGTGGATTGTATCAGTTTCCTAAGCAGAGTTGAACTAGATATGGTCCGTATGTGTAGGAAACACAGTTCTTTTGTTCTGAGCACACTCATGTTTCCTGCCGTGTTAGAGAGTCTAGAAAGCAAGAGCGTGCATCTTGGCTAGGGTAGAGTGTGCTTCATGGATGAGAACTGTGCTGTGTGTTTCCCTTCAGAAATGGAGTTAAATCCCAGGCTCTGTGTCTTCCTACAAGCAAGACTTCGTTTCAGGTAAACGCAGTCACTGTTCAGCTTAAAGGAAGCTACATCGTTTATGAAGCTCACACGTTTTTCGCTCTTAACTGAAAGCCTTGGATGTTAGAGGAACTGTGGTTTGTATCAGTTTCCTAAGCAGAGTTGAACTAGATATGGTCCGTAAGAGTAGGAAACACAGTTCTTTCGTACTTAGTACACTCAGGTTTCCTGCTGTGTTAGAGACTCTAGAAAGCAAGAGCGTGTATCTTGCTCTAAAGGAGAGTGTGTTTCATGGATGAGAACTGTGCTGTGTGTTTCCATTCAGAAATGGTGTTAAATTCCAGTCTCTGTGTCTTCCTACAAGCAAGACTTCGTTTCAGTTAAACGCAGACACTTTCCAGCTCAAAGGAAGCTCCCTCGTTCACGAAGCTCACAGGATTGTCTCTCTTTACTGAAAAGCGTTGGATGTTAGAGGTCCTGTGGTTTGTGTCAGTTTCCTAAGCAGAGTTGAACTAGATATGGTCCGTATGTTTAGGAAACACAGTTCTTTTCTTCCGAGCTCACTCAAGTTTCCTGCTGTGTTAGGGAATCGAGAAAGCAAGAACGTGCATCTTGCTCTAAAGCATAGTGTGTTTCATGGATGAGAACTGTGCTGTGTGCTTCCATTCAGAAATGGAGTTAATTTCCTGGCTCTCTGTCTTCCTACAAGCAAGACTTCATGTCATGTAAACGCAGTTTCTTTCCAGCTCAAATGAAGATACCTCGTTCACGAAGTTCACACATTTCTCGCTCTTAACTGAAAAGCATTGGATGTTAGAGGACCTGTGGTTTGTATCAGATTCGTAAGCAGAGTTGAACTAGAAATGGTCCGTATGTGTAGGAAACACAGTTCTTTTGTTCTGAGCACACTCACGTTTCCTGCCGTGTTAGAGATTCTAGAAAGCAAGAGCGTACATCTTGGCTAGAGGAGAGTGTGCTTCATGGATGAGAACTGTGCTGTGTGTTTCCATTCAGAAATGGAGTGAAATCCCAGGCTCTGTGTCTTCCTACAAGCTAGACCTCGTTTCAGGTAAACGCAGTCACTTTTCAGCTCAAAGGAAGCTACATCGTTTATGAAGCTCACACGTTTCTCGTTCTTAACTGAAAAGCATTGGATGTTAGAGGACCTGTAGTTTGTATCAGTTTCCTTAGCAGAGTTGAGCTAGATATGGTCCATATGTGTAGGAAGCACAGTTCTATTGTTCCTAGCACACTCACGTTTCTTGCTGTATTTGAGGCTAGAAAGAAGAGCGTGCTTGTTGCTCCAAAGCAGAGTTGTCATGGATGAGAACTGTGCTGTGTGTTTCCCTTCAGAAATGGAGTTAAATCCCAGGCTCTGTGTCTTCCTACAAGCAAGACTTCGTTTCAGGTAAACGCAGTGACTGTTCAGCTTAAAGGAACCTACATCATTTATGAAGCTCACACGTTTTTCGCTCTTAACTGAAAGCCTTGGATGTTAGAGGAACTGTGGTTTGTTTCAGTTTCCTAAGCAGAGTTGAACTAGATATGGTCCGTTTGTGTAGGAAACACAGTTCTTTTTTTCTGAGCACCCTCACGTTTCCTGCTGTGTTAGAGATTCTAGAAAGCAGTTGCATGCTTCGTGCTCTAAAGCAGAGTGTGTTTCATGGATGAGAACTGTGCTGTGTGCTTCCATTCAGAAATGGAGTTAATTCCCTGGCTCTCTGTCTTCCTACAAGCAAGACTTCGTGTCATGTAAACGCAGTTTCTTTCCAGCTCAAATGAAGATACCTCATTCACGAAGTTCACACATTTCTCGCTCTTAACTGAAAAGCATTGGATGTTAGAGGACCTGTGGTTTGTATCAGATTCGTAAGCAGAGTTGAACTAGAAATGGTCCGTATGTGTAGGAAACACAGTTCTTTTGTTCTGAGCACACTCACGATTCTTGCTGTGTTAGAGTCTCTAGAAAGCATGGGCTTGCATCTTGCTCTAAAGCAGAATGTGTTTCATGGATGAAAACTGTGCTGTGTGTTTCCATTCAGAAATGGAGTTAAATCCCAAGCTTTGTGTTTTCCAACAAGCAAGAATTCGTTTCAGGTAATCACAGTCACTTTTCAGCTCAAACGAAGCTACCTCCTTCAAGAAGCTCACGTTTCTCACTCTTAACTGAAAAGCGTTGGATGTTAGAGGACCTGTGGATTGTATCAGTTTCCTAAGCAGAGTTGAACTAGATATGGTCCGTATGTGTAGGAAACACAGTTCTTTTGTTCTGAGCACACTCATGTTTCCTGCCGTGTTAGAGAGTCTAGAAAGCAAGAGCGTGCATCTTGGCTAGGGTAGAGTGTGCTTCATGGATGAGAACTGTGCTGTGTGTTTCCCTTCAGAAATGGAGTTAAATCCCAGGCTCTGTGTCTTCCTACAAGCAAGACTTCATTTCAGGTAAACGCAGTCACTCTTCAGCTTAAAGGAAGCTACATCGTTTATGAAGCTCACACGTTTTTCGCTCTTAACTGAAAGCCTTGGATGTTAGAGGAACTGTGGTTTGTATCAGTTTCCTAAGCAGAGTTGAACTAGATATGGTCCGTAAGAGTAGGAAACACAGTTCTTTCGTACTTAGTACACTCATGTTTCCAGCTGTGTTAGAGACTCTAGAAAGCAAGAGCGTGTATCTTGCTCTAAAGCAGAGTTTGTTTCATGGATGACAACTGTGCTGTGTGTTTCCATTCAGAAATGGTGTTAAATTCCAGGCTCTGTGTCTTCCTACAAGCAAGACTTCGTTTCAGTTAAACGCAGACACTTTCCAGCTCAAAGGAAGCTCCCTCGTTCACGAAGCTCACAGGATTTTCTCTCTTTACTGAAAAGCGTTGGATGTTAGAGGTCCTGTGGTTTGTGTCAGTTTCCTAAGCAGAGTTGAACTAGATATGGTCCGTATGTTTAGGAAACACAGTTCTTTTCTTCCGAGCTCACTCAAGTTTCCTTCTGTGTTAGGGAATCGAGAAAGCAAGAACGTGCATCTTGCTCTAAAGCATAGTGTGTTTCATGGATGAGAACTGTGCTGTGTGCTTCCATTCAGAAATGGAGTTAATTCCCTGGCTCTCTGTCTTCCTACAAGCAAGACTTCATGTCATGTAAACGCAGTTTCTTTCCAGCTCAAATGAAGATACCTCGTTCACGAAGTTCACACATTTCTCGCTCTTAACTGAAAAGCATTGGATGTTAGAGGACCTGTGGTTTGTATCAGATTCGTAAGCAGAGTTGAACTAGAAATGGTCCGTATGTGTAGGAAACACAGTTCTTTTGTTCTGAGCACACTCATGTTTCCTGCCTTGTTAGAGAGTCTAGAAAGCAAGAGCCTGCATCTTGGCTAGAGGAGAGTGTGCATCATGGATGAGAAATGTGCTGTGTGTTTCCATTCAGAAATGGAGTGAAATCCCAGGCTCTGTGTCTTCCTACAAGCAAGACCTCGTTTCAGGTAAACGCAGTCACTTTTCAGCTCAAACGAAGCTACATCGTTTATGAAGCTCACACGTTTCTCGTTCTTAACTGAAAAGCGTTGGATGTTAGAGGACCTGTAGTTTGTATCAGTTTCCTTAGCAGAGTTGAGCTAGATATGGTCCATATGTGTAGGAAGCACAGTTCGATTGTTCCTAGCACACTCACGTTTCTTGCTGTATTTGAGGCTAGAAAGAAGAGCGTGCTTGTTGCTCCAAAGCAGAGTTGTTTCATGGATGAGAACTGTGCTGTGTGTTTCCCTTCAGAAATGGAGTTAAATCCCAGGCTCTGTGTCTTCCTACAAGCAAGACTTCGTTTCAGGTAAACGCAGTGACTGTTCAGCTTAAAGGAACCTACATCATTTATGAAGCTCACACGTTTTTCACTCTTAACTGAAAGCCTTGGATGTTAGAGGAACTGTGGTTTGTATCAGTTTCCTAAGCAGAGTTGAACTAGATATGGTCCGTATGTGTAGGGAACACAGTTCTTTTTTTCTGAGCACCCTCACGTTTCCTGCTGTGGTAGAGATTCTAGAAAGCAGTTGCATGCTTCGTGCTCTAAAGCAGAGTGTGTTTCATGGATGAGAACTGTGCTGTGTGTTTCCATTCAGAAATGGAGTTAAATTCCAGGCTCTGTGTCTTCCTACAAGCAAGACTTCGTTTAAGGTAAACGCAGTCACTTTCCAGCTCAAAGGAAGCTCCCTCGTTCACGAAGCTCACAGGATTTTCTCTCTTAACTGAAAAGCGTTGGATGTTAGAGGTCCTGTGGTTTGTGTCAGTTTCCTAAGCAGAGTTGAACTAGATATGGTCCGTATGTGTAGGAAACACAGTTCTTTTGTTCTGAGCTCACTCAAGTTTCCTGCTGTGTTAGGGAATCGAGAAAGCAAGAGCGTGCATCTTGCTCTAAAGCATAGTGTGTTTCATGGATGAGAACTGTGGTGTGCGTTTCCATTCACAAATGGAATTAAATCCCAGGCTCTCTGTCTTCTTACAAGCAAGACTTCGTTTCAGGTAAACGCAGTCAATTTCCAGCTCAAATGAAACTACATCGTTCAAGAAGGTCACAGGTGTCTTGCGCTTAACTGAAAAGCTTTGGATGTTAGAGCCCTGTGGTTTGTATCAGTTTCCTAAGCAGTTTAACTCGACATGGTCCATATGTGGAGGAAACACAGTTGTTTTGTTCTGAGCACACTCACGTTTCCTGCTGTGTTAGAGAATCTAGTAAGCAAGAGCGTGCATCTTGCTCTAGGGCAGAGTGTGCTTCATGGAAGAGAACTGTGCTGTGTGTTTCCATTCAGAAATGAGTTAAATCTCAGACTCTGTGTCTTCCTACAAGCAAGACCTCATTTCAGGTAAAGGCAGTCACTTGTCAACTCTGAGGAACCTACGTCATTTATGAAGCTCACACGTTTCTCGCTCTTAACTGAAAACAGTTGGATGTTAGAGCACCTGTGGTGTGTATAAGTTTCCTAAGCAGGTTTGATCTAGATATGGTCCTTATGTGTAGGAAACACAGTTCTTTGTTCTGAGAAGAACTCACGCTTGCAGCTGCGTTAGAGACTCTAGAAAGCAAGAGCGTGCATCTTGCTCTAAAGCAGAGTGTGTTTCATGGATGAGAACTGTGCTGTGTGTTTCCATTTAGAAATGGAGTTATATCCCAGGCTCTGTGTCTTCCTACAAGCAAGACTTCGTTCCAGGTAAACACCGTCAGTTTTCAGCTCAAACGAAGCTACATTGTTCACCAAGCTCACATGTTTCTCGCTGGAAACTGAAATGCGTTTGATGTTAGAGGACCTGTAGTTTGTATCAGTTTCCTTAGCAGAGTTGAACTAGATATGGTCCGTATGTGTAGGAAACACAATTCCTTGTTCTGAGCACACTCACGTTTCCTGCTGTGTTAGAGTCTCTAGAAAGCAAGAGCGTGCATCTTGCTATAAAGCAGAGTGTGTTTCACGGATGACAACTGAGCTGTGTGTTCCCATTCAGAAATGGAGTTAAATCCCTGGCTCTCTGTCTTCCTACAAGCAAGACTTCGTTTCAGGTAAACGCAGTCACTTTTCATCTCAAATGAAGGTACCTCATCCACGAAGCTCACAGGTTTCTCGCTCTTAACTGAAAAGCGTTGGATGTTAGAGGACCTGTGGTTTGTAGATGTTTCCTAAGCAGAGTTGAACTAGATATGGTCCGTCTTTGTAGGAAAAACAGTTCTTTTGCTTTGAACACACTCACGTTCCTTGCTGTGTTAGAGTCTCTAGAAAGCAAGAGCGTGCATCTAGCTCTAAAGCAGAGTATGTTTCATGGAAGAGAACTGTGCTGTGTGTTTCCATTCAGAAATGGAGTTATATCCCCGGCTCTGTGTCTTCCTAAAAGCAAGACTTCGTCTCAGGTAAATGCAGTCACTTTTCAGCTCAAACGAAGCTACATCGTTCACGAATCTCACACGTTTCTCGCTCTAAACTGAAATGCGTTGGATATTAGAGGACCTGTGGTTTGTATCACTTTCCTAAGCAGAGTTGAACTAGATATGGTCCGTATGTGTAGGTAACACAGTTCTTTTGTTCTGAGCACACTCACGAATCTTGCTGTGTTAGAGTCTCTCGAAAGCATGGGCTTGCATCTTGCTCTAAAGCAGAATGTGTTTCATGGATGACAACTGTGCTGTGTGTTTCCATTCAGAAATGGAGTTAAATCCCAAGCTCTGTGTTTTCCTACGAGCAAGACTTCGTTTCAGGTAATCACAGTCACTTTTCAGCTCAAACCAAGCTACCTCGTTCAAGAAGCTCACGTTTCTCGCTCTTAACTGAAAAGCGTTGGATGTTAGAGGACCTGTGGATTGTATCAGTTTCCTATGCAGAGTTGAAGTAGATATGGTCCGTATGTGTAGGAAACACAGTTCTTTTGTTCTGAGCACACTCACGTTTCCTGCCGTGTTAGAGAGTCTAGAAAGCAAGAGCATGCATCTTGGCTAGGGGAGAGTGTGCTTCATGGATGAGAACTGTGCTGTGTGTTTCCATTCAGAAATGGAGTGAAATCCCAGGCTCTGTGTCTTCCTACAAGCAAGACCTCGTTTCAGGTAAACGCAGTCACTTTTCAGCTCAAACGAAGCTACATCGTTTATGAAGCTCACACGTTTCTCGTTCTTAACTGAAAAGCGTTGGATGTTAGAGGACCTATAGTTTGTATCAGTTTCCTTAGCAGAGTTGAACTAGATATGGTCCGTAAGAGTAGGAAACACCGTTCTTTCGTACTTAGTACACTCATGTTTCCTGCTGTGTTAGAGACTCTAGAAAGCAAGAGCATGTATCTTGCTCTAAAGCAGAGTGTGTTTCATGGATGAGAACTGTGCTGTGTGTTTCCATTCAGAAATGGTGTTAAATTCCAGGCTCTGTGTCTTCCTACAAGCAAGACTTCGTTTCAGTTAAACGCAGTCACTTTCCAGCTCAAAGGAAGCTCCCTCGTTCACGAAGCTCACAGGATATTCTCTCTTTAATGAAAAGCGTTGGATGTTAGAGGTCCCGTGGTTTGTGTCAGTTTCCTAAGCAGAGTTGAACTAGATATGGTCCGTATGTGTAGGAAACACAGTTCTTTTGTTCCGAGCTCACTCAAGTGTCCTGCTCTGTTAGGGAATCGAGAAAGCAAGAGCGTGCATCTTGCTCTAAAGCATAGTGTGTTTCATGGATGAGAACTGTCCTGTGTGCTTCCATTCATAAATGGAGTTAATTCCCTGGCTCTCTGTCTTCCTACAAGCAAGACTTCATGTCATGTAAACGCAGTTTCTTTCCAGCTCCAATGAAGATACCTCATTCACGAAGTTCACACATTTCTCGCTCTTAACTGAAAAGCATTGGATGTTAGAGGACCTGTGGTTTGTATCAGATTCGTAAGCAGAGTTGAACTAGAAATGGTCCGTATGTGTAGGAAACACAGTTCTTTTGTTCTGAGCACACTCACGATTCTTGCTGTGTTAGAGTCTCTAGAAAGCATGGGCTTGCATCTTGCTCTAAAGCAGAATGTGTTTCATGGATGACAACTGTGCTGTGTGTTTCCATTCAGAAATGGAGTTAAATCCCAAGCTCTGTGTTTTCCTACAAGCAAGCCTTCGTTTCAGGTAATCACAGTCACTTTTCAGCTCAAACGAAGCTACCTCATTCAAGAAGTTCACGTTTCTCACTCTTAACTGAAAAGCGTTGGATGTTAGAGGACCTGTGGATTGTATCAGTTTCCTAAGCAGAGTTGAACTAGATATGGTCCGTATGTGTAGAAAACACAGTTCTTTTGTTCTGAGCACACTCACGTTTCCTGCCGTGTTAGAGATTCTAGAAAGCAAGAGCGTGCATCTTGGCTAGGGTAGAGTATGTTTCATGGAAGAGAACTGTGCTTTGTGTTTCCCTTCAGACATGGAGTTAAATCCCAGGCTCTGTGTCTTCCTACAAGCAAGACTTCGTTTCAGGTAAATGCAGTCACTGTTAAGCTTAAAGGAAGCTACATCGTTTATGAAGCTCACACGTTTTTCGCTCTTAACTGAAAGCCTTGGATGTTTGAGGAACTGTGGTTTGTATCAGTTTCCTAAGCTGAGTTGAACTAGATATGGTCCGTATGTGTAGGAAACACAGTTCTTTTGTTCTGAGCACACTCGCGTTTCCTGCTCTGTTAGAGAGTCTAGAAAGCAAGAGCGTGCATCTTGGCTAGGGGAGAGTGTGCTTCACGGATGACAACTGTGCTGTGTGTTTCCATTCAGAAATGGAGTTAAATCCCTGGCTCTGTGTCTTCCTACAAGAAAGACTTCTTTTAGGTAAACGTAGTCACTTTTCAGCTCAAACGAAGCTACATCGTTTATGAAGCTCACACGTTTCTCGTTCTTAACTGAAAAGCGTTGGATGTTAGAGGACCTGTACTTTGTATCTGTTTCCTTAGCAGAGTTGAACTGGATATGGTCCGTATATGTAGGAACCACAGTTCTTTTGTTCCTAGCACACTCACGTTTCTTGCTGTATTTGAGGCTAGAAAGAAAGAGCGTGCTTGTTGCTCCAAAGCAGAGTTGTTTCATGGATGAAAACTGTGCTGTGTGTTTCCCTTCAGAAATGGAGTTAAATCCCAGGCTCTGTGTCTTTCTACAAGCAAGACTTCGTTTCAGGTAAACGCAGTCACTGTTCAGCTTAAAGGAAGCTACATCGTTTATGAAGCTCACACATTTTTTGCTCTTAACTGAAAGCCTTGGATGTTAGAGGAACTGTGGTTTGTATCAGTTTCCAAAGCAGAGTTGAACTAGATATGGTCCGTAAGTGTAGGAAACACAGTTCTTTTTTTCTGAGCACACTCACGTTTCCTGCTGTGTTAGAGATTCTAGAAAGCAGTTGCATGCTTCGTGCTCTAAAGCAGAGTGTATTTCATGGATGAGAACTGTGCTGTGTGTTTCCATTCAGAAATGGTGTTAAATTCCAGGTTCTGTGTCTTCCTACAAGCAAGACTTCGTTTAAGGTAAACGCAGTCACTTTCCAGCTCAAAGGAAGCTCCCTCGTTCACGAAGCTCACAGGATTTTCTCTCTTTACTGAAAAGCGTTGGAAGTTAGAGGTCCTGTGGTTTGTGTCAGTTTCCTAAGCAGAGTTGAACTAGATAGGGTCCGTATGTGTAGGAAACACAGTTCTTTTGTTCCGAGCTCACTCAAGTTTTCTGCTGTGTTAGGGAATCGAGAACGCAAGAGCGTGCATCTTGCTCTAAAGCATAGTGTGTTTCATGGATGAGAACTGTGCTGTGTGCTTCCATTCAGAAATGGAGTTAATTCCCTGGCTCTCTGTGTTCCTACAAGCAACACTTCGTGTCATGTAAACGCAGTTTCTTTCCAGCTCAAATGAAGATACCTCATTCACGAAGTTCACACATTTCTCGCTCTTAACTGAAAAGCATTGGATGTTAGAGGACCTGTGGTTTGTATCAGATTCGTAAGCAGAGTTGAACTAGAAATGGTCCGTATGTGTAGGAAACACAGTTCTTTTGTTCTGAGCACACTCACGATTCTTGCTGTGTTAGAGTCTCTAGAAAGCATGGGCTTGCATCTTGCTCTAAAGCAGAATGTGTTTCATGGATGAAAACTGTGCTGTGTGTTTCCATTCAGAAATGGAGTTAAATCCCAAGCTCTGTGTTTTCCTACAAGCAAGAATTCGTTTCAGGTAATCACAGTCACTTTTCAGCTCAAATGAAGCTACCTCCTTCAAGTAGCTCACGTTTCTCACTCTTAACTGAAAAGCGTTGGATGTTAGAGGACCTGTGGATTGTATCAGTTTCCTAAGCAGAGTTGAACTAGATATGGTTCGTATGTGTAGGAAACACAGTTCTTTTGTTCTGAGCACACTCATGTTTCCTGCCGTGTTAGAGAGTCTAGAAAGCAAGAGCGTGCATCTTGGCTAGGGTAGAGTGTGCTTCATGGATGAGAACTGTGCTGTGTGTTTCCCTTCAGAAATGGAGTTAAATCCCAGGATCTGTGTCTTCCTACAAGCAAGACTTCGTTTCAGGTAAACGCAGTCACTGTTCAGCTTAAAGGAAGCTACATCGTTTATGAAGCTCACACGTTTTTCACTCTTAACTGAAAGCCTTGGATGTTAGAGGAACTGTGGTTTGTATCAGTTTCCAAAGCAGAGTTGAACTAGATATGGTCCGTAAGAGTAGGAAACACAGTTCTTTCGTACTTAGTACACTCAGGTTTCCAGCTGTGTTAGAGACTCTAGAAAGCAAGAGCGTGTATCTTGCTCTAAAGCAGAGTGTGTTTCATGGATGAGAACTGTGCTGTGTGTTTCCATTCAGAAATGGAGTTAAATTCCAGGCTCTGTGTCTTCCTACAAGCAAGACTTCGTTTAAGGTAAACGCAGTCACTTTCCAGCTCAAAGGAAGCTCCCTCGTTCACGAAGCTCACAGGATTTTCTCTCTTAACTGAAAAGCGTTGGATGTTAGAGGTCCTGTGGTTTGTGTCAGTTTCCTAAGCAGAGTTGAACTAGATATGGTCCGTACGTGTAGGAAACACAGTTCTTTTGTTCCAAGCTCACTCAAGTTTCCTGCTGTGTTAGGGAATCGAGAAAGCAAGAGAAGCATCTTGCTCTAAAGCATAGTGTGTTTCATGGATGAGAACTGTGGTGTGCGTTTCCATTCACAAATGGAATTAAATCCCAGGCTCTCTGTCTTCTTACAAGCAAGACTTCGTTTCAGGTAAACGCAGTCACTTTCCAGCTCAAATGAAACTACATCGTTCAAGAATGTCACAGGTGTCTTGCGCTTAAGTGAAAAGCTTTGGATGTTAGAGCCCTGTGGTTTGTATCAGTTTCCTAAGCAGTTTAACTCGACATGGTCTATATGTGGAGGAAACACAGTTGTTTTGTTCTGAGCACACTCACGTTTCCTGCTGTGTTAGAGAATCTAGTAAGCAAGAGCGTGCATCTTGCTCTAGGGCAGAGTGTGCTTCATGGATGAGAACTGTGCTGTGTGTTTCCATTCAGAAATGAGTTAAATCCCAGACTCTGTGTCTTCCTACAAGCAAGACCTCATTTCAGGTAAAGGCAGTCACTTGTCAACTCAGAGGAACCTACATCGTTTATGAAGCTCACACGTTTCTCGCTCTTAACTGAAAAGAGTTGGATGTTAGAGCACCTGTGGTGTGTATAAGTTTCCTAAGCAGGTTTGATCTAGATATGGTCCTTATGTGTAGGAAACACAGTTCTTTGTTCTGAGAAGAACTCACGCTTGCAGCTGCGTTAGAGACTCTAGAAAGCAAGAGCGTGCATCTTGCTCTAAAGCAGAGTGTGTTTCATGGATGAGAACTGTGCTGTGTGTTTCCATTTAGAAATGGAGTTAAATCCCAGGCTCTGTGTCTTCCTACAAGCAAGACTTCGTTTCAGGTAAACGCAGTCACAGTTCAGCTTAAAAGAAGCTACATCGTTTATGAAGCTCACACGTTTTTCACTCTTAACTGAGAACCTTGGATGTTAGAGGAACTGTGGTTTGTATCAGTTTCCTAAGCAGAGTTGAACTAGATATGGTCCGTAAGAGTAGGAAACACAGTTCTTTCGTACTTAGTACACTCATGTTTCCTGCTGTGTTAGAGACTCTAGAAAGCAAGAGCGTGTATCTTGCTCTAAAGCAGAGTGTGTTTCATGGAAGAGAACTGTGCTGTGTGTTTCCATTCAGAAATGGTGTTAAATTCCAGGCTCTGTGTCTTCATACAAGCAAGACTTCGTTTCAGTTAAACACAGTCACTTTCCTGCTCAAAGGAAGCTCCCTCGTTCATGAAGCTCACAGGATTTTCTCTCTTTACTGAAAAGCGTTGGATGTTAGAGGTCCTGTGGTTTGTGTCAGTTTCCTAAGCAGAGTTGAACTAGATAAGGTCCCTATGTGTAGGAAACACAGTTCTTTTGTTCCGAGCTCACTCAAGTTTCCTGCTGTGTTAGGGAATCCAGAAAGCAAGAACGTGCATCTTGCTCTAAAGCATAGTGTGTTTCATGGATGAGAACTGTGCTGTGTGCTTCCATTCAGAAATGGAGTTAATTCCCTGGCTCTCTGTCTTCCTACAAGTAAGAATTCATGTCATGTAAACACAATTTCTTTCCAGCTCAAATGATGATAGCTCGTTCACGAAGTTCACACATTTCTCGCTCTTAACTGAAAAGCATTGGATGTTAGAGGACCTGTGGTTTGTATCAGATTCGTAAGCAGAGTTGAACTAGAAATGGTCCGTATGTGTAGGAAACACAGTTCTTTTGTTCTGAGCACACTCACGTTTCCTGCCGTGTTAGAGAGTCTAGAAAGTAAGAGCTTGCATCTTTGCTAGCGGAGAATGTGCTTCATGGATGAGAACTGTGCTGTTTGTTTCCATTCAGAAATGGAGTGAAATCCCAGGCTCTGTGTCTTCCTACAAGCAAGACCTCGTTTCAGGTAAACGCAGTCACTTTTCAGCTCAAACGAAGCTACATCGTTTATGGAGCTCACACGTTTCTCGTTCTTAACTGAAAAGCGTTGGATGTTAGAGGAACTGTAGTTTGTATCAGTTTCCTTAGCAGAGTTGAGCTAGATATGGTCCATATGTGTAGGAAGCACAGTTCTATTGTTCCTAGCACACTCACGTTTCTTGCTGTATTTGAGGCTAGAAAGAAGAGCGTGCTTGTTGCTCCAAAGCAGAGTTGTTTCATGGATGAGAACTGTGCTGTGTGTTTCCCTTCAGAAATGGAGTTAAATCCCAGGCTCTGTGTCTTCCTACAAGCAAGACTTCGGTTCAGGTAAACGCAGTGACTGTTCAGCTTAAAGGAACCTACATCATTTATGAAGCTCACACGTTTTTCGCTCTTAACTGAAAGCCTTGGATGTTAGAGGAACTGTGGTTTGTATCAGTTTCCTAAGCAGAGTTGAACTAGATATGGTCCGTATGTGTAGGAAACACAGTTCTTTTTTTCTGAGCACCCTCACGTTTCCTGGTGTGTTAGAGATTCTAGAAAGCAGTTGCATGCTTCGTGCTCTAAAGCAGAGTGTGTTTCATGGATGAAAACTGTGCTGTGTGTTTCCATTCAGAAATGGAGTTAAATCCCAAGCTCTGTGTTTTCCTACAAGCAAGAATTCGTTTCAGGTAATCACAGTCACTTTTCAGCTCAAATGAAGCTACCTCCTTCAAGTAGCTCACGTTTCTCACTCTTAACTGAAAAGCGTTGGATGTTAGAGGACCTGTGGATTGTATCAGTTTCCTAAGCAGAGTTGAACTAGATATGGTTCGTATGTGTAGGAAACACAGTTCTTTTGTTCTGAGCACACTCATGTTTCCTGCCGTGTTAGAGAGTCTAGAAAGCAAGAGCGTGCATCTTGGCTAGGGTAGAGTGTGCTTCATGGATGAGAACTGTGCTGTGTGTTTCCCTTCAGAAATGGAGTTAAATCCCAGGATCTGTGTCTTCCTACAAGCAAGACTTCGTTTCAGGTAAACGCAGTCACTGTTCAGCTTAAAGGAAGCTACATCGTTTATGAAGCTCACACGTTTTTCACTCTTAACTGAAAGCCTTGGATGTTAGAGGAACTGTGGTTTGTATCAGTTTCCAAAGCAGAGTTGAACTAGATATGGTCCGTAAGAGTAGGAAACACAGTTCTTTCGTACTTAGTACACTCAGGTTTCCAGCTGTGTTAGAGACTCTAGAAAGCAAGAGCGTGTATCTTGCTCTAAAGCAGAGTGTGTTTCATGGATGAGAACTGTGCTGTGTGTTTCCATTCAGAAATGGAGTTAAATTCCAGGCTCTGTGTCTTCCTACAAGCAAGACTTCGTTTAAGGTAAACGCAGTCACTTTCCAGCTCAAAGGAAGCTCCCTCGTTCACGAAGCTCACAGGATTTTCTCTCTTAACTGAAAAGCGTTGGATGTTAGAGGTCCTGTGGTTTGTGTCAGTTTCCTAAGCAGAGTTGAACTAGATATGGTCCGTATGTGTAGGAAACACAGTTCTTTTGTTCCAAGCTCACTCAAGTTTCCTGCTGTGTTAGGGAATCGAGAAAGCAAGAGAAGCATCTTGCTCTAAAGCATAGTGTGTTTCATGGATGAGAACTGTGGTGTGCGTTTCCATTCACAAATGGAATTAAATCCCAGGCTCTCTGTCTTCTTACAAGCAAGACTTCGTTTCAGGTAAACGCAGTCACTTTCCAGCTCAAATGAAACTACATCGTTCAAGAATGTCACAGGTGTCTTGCGCTTAAGTGAAAAGCTTTGGATGTTAGAGCCCTGTGGTTTGTATCAGTTTCCTAAGCAGTTTAACTCGACATGGTCTATATGTGGAGGAAACACAGTTGTTTTGTTCTGAGCACACTCACGTTTCCTGCTGTGTTAGAGAATCTAGTAAGCAAGAGCGTGCATCTTGCTCTAGGGCAGAGTGTGCTTCATGGATGAGAACTGTGCTGTGTGTTTCCATTCAGAAATGAGTTAAATCCCAGACTCTGTGTCTTCCTACAAGCAAGACCTCATTTCAGGTAAAGGCAGTCACTTGTCAACTCAGAGGAACCTACATCGTTTATGAAGCTCACACGTTTCTCGCTCTTAACTGAAAAGAGTTGGATGTTAGAGCACCTGTGGTGTGTATAAGTTTCCTAAGCAGGTTTGATCTAGATATGGTCCTTATGTGTAGGAAACACAGTTCTTTGTTCTGAGAAGAACTCACGCTTGCAGCTGCGTTAGAGACTCTAGAAAGCAAGAGCGTGCATCTTGCTCTAAAGCAGAGTGTGTTTCATGGATGAGAACTGTGCTGTGTGTTTCCATTTAGAAATGGAGTTAAATCCCAGGCTCTGTGTCTTCCTACAAGCAAGACTTCGTTTCAGGTAAACGCAGTCACAGTTCAGCTTAAAAGAAGCTACATCGTTTATGAAGCTCACACGTTTTTCACTCTTAACTGAGAGCCTTGGATGTTAGAGGAACTGTGGTTTGTATCAGTTTCCTAAGCAGAGTTGAACTAGATATGGTCCGTAAGAGTAGGAAACACAGTTCTTTCGTACTTAGTACACTCATGTTTCCTGCTGTTTTAGGGAATCCAGAAAGCAAGAACGTGCATCTTGCTCTAAAGCATAGTGTGTTTCATGGATGAGAACTGTGCTGTGTGCTTCCATTCAGAAATGGAGTTAATTCCCTGGCTCTCTGTCTTCCTACAAGTAAGAATTCATGTCATGTAAACACAATTTCTTTCCAGCTCAAATGATGATAGCTCGTTCACGAAGTTCACACATTTCTCGCTCTTAACTGAAAAGCATTGGATGTTAGAGGACCTGTGGTTTGTATCAGATTCGTAAGCAGAGTTGAACTAGAAATGGTCCGTATGTGTAGGAAACACAGTTCTTTTGTTCTGAGCACACTCACGTTTCCTGCCGTGTTAGAGAGTCTAGAAAGCAAGAGCTTGCATCTTTGCTAGCGGAGAATGTGCTTCATGGATGAGAACTGTGCTGTTTGTTTCCATTCAGAAATGGAGTGAAATCCCAGGCTCTGTGTCTTCCTACAAGCAAGACCTCGTTTCAGGTAAACGCAGTCACTTTTCAGCTCAAACGAAGCTACATCGTTTATGGAGCTCACACGTTTCTCGTTCTTAACTGAAAAGCGTTGGATGTTAGAGGAACTGTAGTTTGTATCAGTTTCCTTAGCAGAGTTGAACTAGATATGGTCCATATGTGTAGGAAGCACAGTTCTATTGTTCCTAGCACACTCACGTTTCTTGCTGTATTTGAGGCTAGAAAGAAGAGCGTGCTTGTTGCTCCAAAGCAGAGTTGTTTCATGGATGAGAACTGTGCTGTGTGTTTCCCTTCAGAAATGGAGTTAAATCCCAGGCTCTGTGTCTTCCTACAAGCAAGACTTCGGTTCAGGTAAACGCAGTGACTGTTCAGCTTAAAGGAACCTACATCATTTATGAAGCTCACACGTTTTTCGCTCTTAACTGAAAGCCTTGGAGGTTAGAGGAACTGTGGTTTGTATCAGTTTCCTAAGCAGAGTTGAACTAGATATGGTCCGTATGTGTAGGAAACACAGTTCTTTTTTTCTGAGCACCCTCACGTTTCCTGGTGTGTTAGAGATTCTAGAAAGCAGTTGCATGCTTCGTGCTCTAAAGCAGAGTGTGTTTCATGGATGAGAACTGTGCTGTGTGTTTCCATTCAGAAATGGAGTTAAATTCCAGGCTCTGTGTCTTCCTACAAGCAAGACTTCGTTTCAGGTAAACGCAGTCACTTTCCAGCTCAAAGGAAGCTCCCTCGTTCACGAAGCTCACAGGATTTTCTCTCTTAACTGAAAAGCGTTGGATGTTAGAGGTCCTGTGGTTTGTGTCAGTTTCCTAAGCAGAGTTGAACTAGATATGGTCCGTATGTGTAGGAAACACAGTTCTTTTGTTCCGAGCTCACTCAAGTTTCCTGCTGTGTTAGGGAATCGAGAAAGCAAGAGCGTGCATCTTGCTCTAAAGCATAGTGTGTTTCATGGATGAGAACTGTGGTGTGCGTTTCCATTCACAAATGGAATTAAATCCCAGGCTCTCTGTCTTCTTACAAGCAAGACTTCGTTTCAGGTAAACGCAGTCAATTTCCAGCTCAAATGAAACTACATTGTTCAAGAAGGTCACAGGTGTCTTGCGCTTAACTGAAAAGCTTTGGATGTTAGAGCCCTGTGGTTTGTATCAGTTTCCTAAGCAGTTTAACTCGACATGGTCCATATGTGGAGGAAACACAGTTGTTTTGTTCTGAGCACACTCACGTTTCCTGCTTTGTTAGAGAATCTAGTAAGCAAGAGCGTGCATCTTGCTCTAGGGCAGAGTGTGCTTCATGGAAGAGATCTGTGCTGTGTGTTTCCATTCAGAAATGAGTTAACTCCCAGACTCTGTGTCTTCCTACAAGCAAGACCTCATTTCAGGTAAAGGCAGTCACTTGTCAACTTAGAGGAACCTACATCGTTTATGAAGCTCACACGTTTCTCGCTCTTAACTGAAAAGAGATGGATGTTAGAGCACCTGTGGTGTTTATAAGTTTCCTAAGCAGGTTTGATCTAGATATGGTCCTTATGTGTAGGAAATACAGTTCTTTGTTCTGAGAAGAACTCACGCTTGCAGCTGCGTTAGAGACTCTAGAAAGCAAGAGCGTGCATCTTGCTCTAAAGCAGAGTGTGTTTCATGGATGACAACTGTGCTGTGTGTTTCCATTTAGAAATGGAGTTATATCCCAGGCTCTGTGTCTTCCTACAAGCAAGACTGCGTTCCAGGTAAACACCGTCAGTTTTCAGCTCAAACGAAGCTACATCGTTCACCAAGCTCACATGTTTCTCGCTGTAAACTGAAATGCGTTGGATGTTAGAGGACCTGTAGTTTGTATCAGTTTCCTTAGCAGAGTTGAACTAGATATGGTCCGTATGTGTAGGAAACACAGTTCCTTGTTCTGAGCACACTCACGTTTCCTGCTGTGTTAGAGTCTCTAGAAAGCAAGAGCGTGCATCTTGCTCTAAAGCATAGTGTGTTTCATGGATGAGAACTGTGGTGTGCGTTTCCATTCACAAATGGAATTAAATCCCTGGCTCTCTGTCTTCTTACAAGCAAGACTTCGTTTCAGGTAAACGCAGTCACTTTCCAGCTCAAATGAAACTACATCGTTCAAGAATGTCACAGGTGTCTTGCGCTTAAGTGAAAAGCTTTGGATGTTAGAGCCCTGTGGTTTGTATCAGTTTCCTAAGCAGTTTAACTCGACATGGTCTATATGTGGAGGAAACACAGTTGTTTTGTTCTGAGCACACTCACGTTTCCTGCTGTGTTAGAGAATCTAGTAAGCAAGAGCGTGCATCTTGCTCTAGGGCAGAGTGTGCTTCATGGATGAGAACTGTGCTGTGTGTTTCCATTCAGAAATGAGTTAAATCCCAGACTCTGTGTCTTCCTACAAGCAAGACCTCATTTCAGGTAAAGGCAGTCACTTGTCAACTCAGAGGAACCTACATCGTTTATGAAGCTCACACGTTTCTCGCTCTTAACTGAAAAGAGTTGGATGTTAGAGCACCTGTGGTGTGTATAAGTTTCCTAAGCAGGTTTGATCTAGATATGGTCCTTATGTGTAGGAAACACAGTTCTTTGTTCTGAGAAGAACTCACGCTTGCAGCTGCGTTAGAGACTCTAGAAAGCAAGAGCGTGCATCTTGCTCTAAAGCAGAGTGTGTTTCATGGATGAGAACTGTGCTGTGTGTTTCCATTTAGAAATGGAGTTAAATCCCAGGCTCTGTGTCTTCCTACAAGCAAGACTTCGTTTCAGGTAAACGCAGTCACAGTTCAGCTTAAAAGAAGCTACATCGTTTATGAAGCTCACACGTTTTTCACTCTTAACTGAGAGCCTTGGATGTTAGAGGAACTGTGGTTTGTATCAGTTTCCTAAGCAGAGTTGAACTAGATATGGTCCGTAAGAGTAGGAAACACAGTTCTTTCGTACTTAGTACACTCATGTTTCCTGCTGTGTTAGAGACTCTAGAAAGCAAGAGCGTGTATCTTGCTCTAAAGCAGAGTGTGTTTCATGGAAGAGAACTGTGCTGTGTGTTTCCATTCAGAAATGGTGTTAAATTCCAGGCTCTGTGTCTTCATACAAGCAAGACTTCGTTTCAGTTAAACACAGTCACTTTCCTGCTCAAAGGAAGCTCCCTCGTTCATGAAGCTCACAGGATTTTCTCTCTTTACTGAAAAGCGTTGGATGTTAGAGGTCCTGTGGTTTGTGTCAGTTTCCTAAGCAGAGTTGAACTAGATAAGGTCCCTATATGTAGGAAACACAGTTCTTTTGTTCCGAGCTCACTCAAGTTACCTGCTGTGTTAGGGAATCCAGAAAGCAAGAACGTGCATCTTGCTCTAAAGCATAGTGTGTTTCATGGATGAGAACTGTGCTGTGTGCTTCCATTCAGAAATGGAGTTAATTCCCTGGCTCTCTGTCTTCCTACAAGTAAGAATTCATGTCATGTAAACACAATTTCTTTCCAGCTCAAATGATGATAGCTTGTTCACGAAGTTCACACATTTCTCGCTCTTAACTGAAAAGCATTGGATGTTAGAGGACCTGTGGTTTGTATCAGATTCGTAAGCAGAGTTGAACTAGAAATGGTCCGTATGTGTAGGAAACACAGTTCTTTTGTTCTGAGCACACTCACGTTTCCTGCCGTGTTAGAGAGTCTAGAAAGCAAGAGCTTGCATCTTTGCTAGCGGAGAATGTGCTTCATGGATGAGAACTGTGCTGTTTGTTTCCATTCAGAAATGGAGTGAAATCCCAGGCTCTGTGTCTTCCTACAAGCAAGACCTCGTTTCAGGTAAACGCAGTCACTTTTCAGCTCAAACGAAGCTACATCGTTTATGGAGCTCACACGTTTCTCGTTCTTAACTGAAAAGCGTTGGATGTTAGAGGAACTGTAGTTTGTATCAGTTTCCTTAGCAGAGTTGAACTAGATATGGTCCATATGTGTAGGAAGCACAGTTCTATTGTTCCTAGCACACTCACGTTTCTTGCTGTATTTGAGGCTAGAAAGAAGAGCGTGCTTGTTGCTCCAAAGCAGAGTTGTTTCATGGATGAGAACTGTGCTGTGTGTTTCCCTTCAGAAATGGAGTTAAATCCCAGGCTCTGTGTCTTCCTACAAGCAAGACTTCGGTTCAGGTAAACGCAGTGACTGTTCAGCTTAAAGGAACCTACATCATTTATGAAGCTCACACGTTTTTCGCTCTTAACTGAAAGCCTTGGATGTTAGAGGAACTGTGGTTTGTATCAGTTTCCTAAGCAGAGTTGAACTAGATATGGTCCGTATGTGTAGGAAACACAGTTCTTTTTTTCTGAGCACCCTCACGTTTCCTGGTGTGTTAGAGATTCTAGAAAGCAGTTGCATGCTTCGTGCTCTAAAGCAGAGTGTGTTTCATGGATGAGAACTGTGCTGTGTGTTTCCATTCAGAAATGGAGTTAAATTCCAGGCTCTGTGTCTTCCTACAAGCAAGACTTCGTTTCAGGTAAACGCAGTCACTTTCCAGCTCAAAGGAAGCTCCCTCGTTCACGAAGCTCACAGGATTTTCTCTCTTAACTGAAAAGCGTTGGATGTTAGAGGTCCTGTGGTTTGTGTCAGTTTCCTAAGCAGAGTTGAACTAGATATGGTCCGTATGTGTAGGAAACACAGTTCTTTTGTTCCGAGCTCACTCAAGTTTCCTGCTGTGTTAGGGAATCGAGAAAGCAAGAGCGTGCATCTTGCTCTAAAGCATGGTGTGTTTCATGGATGAGAACTGTGGTGTGCGTTTCCATTCACAAATGGAATTAAATCCCAGGCTCTCTGTCTTCTTACAAGCAAGACTTCGTTTCAGGTAAACGCAGTCAATTTCCAGCTCAAATGAAACTACATTGTTCAAGAAGGTCACAGGTGTCTTGCGCTTAACTGAAAAGCTTTGGATGTTAGAGCCCTGTGGTTTGTATCAGTTTCCTAAGCAGTTTAACTCGACATGGTCCATATGTGGAGGAAACACAGTTGTTTTGTTCTGAGCACACTCACGTTTCCTGCTTTGTTAGAGAATCTAGTAAGCAAGAGCGTGCATCTTGCTCTAGGGCAGAGTGTGCTTCATGGAAGAGAACTGTGCTGTGTGTTTCCATTCAGAAATGAGTTAACTCCCAGACTCTGTGTCTTCCTACAAGCAAGACCTCATTTCAGGTAAAGGCAGTCACTTGTCAACTTAGAGGAACCTACATCGTTTATGAAGCTCACACGTTTCTCGCTCTTAACTGAAAAGAGATGGATGTTAGAGCACCTGTGGTGTTTATAAGTTTCCTAAGCAGGTTTGATCTAGATATGGTCCTTATGTGTAGGAAATACAGTTCTTTGTTCTGAGAAGAACTCACGCTTGCAGCTGCGTTAGAGACTCTAGAAAGCAAGAGCGTGCATCTTGCTCTAAAGCAGAGTGTGTTTCATGGATGAGAACTGTGCTGTGTGTTTCCATTTAGAAATGGAGTTATATCCCAGGCTCTGTGTCTTCCTACAAGCAAGACTGCGTTCCAGGTAAACACCGTCAGTTTTCAGCTCAAACGAAGCTACATCGTTCACCAAGCTCACATGTTTCTCGCTGTAAACTGAAATGCGTTGGATGTTAGAGGACCTGTAGTTTGTATCAGTTTCCTTAGCAGAGTTGAACTAGATATGGTCCGTATGTGTAGGAAACACAGTTCCTTGTTCTGAGCACACTCACGTTTCCTGCTGTGTTAGAGTCTCTAGAAAGCAAGAGCGTGCATCTTGCTATAAAGCAGAGTGTGTTTCATGGATGACAACTGAGCTGTGTGTTCCCATTCAGAAATGGAGTTAAATCCCTGGCTCTCTGTCTTCCTACAAGCAAGACTTCGTTTCAGGTAAACGCAGTCACTTTTCATCTCAAATGAAGGTACCTCATCCACGAAGATCACAGGTTTCTCGCTCTTAACTGAAAAGAGTTGGATGTTAGAGGACCTGTGGTTTGTAGCTGTTTCCTAAGCAGAGTTGAACTAGATATGGTCCGTTTTTGTAGGAAAAACAGTTCTTTTGTTTTGAACACACTCACGTTCCTTGCTGTGTTAGAGTCTCTAGAAAGCAAGAGCGTGCATCTAGCTCTAAAGCAGAGTATGTTTCATGGAAGAGAACTGTGCTGTGTGTTTCCATTCAGAAATGGAGTTATATCCCCGGCTCTGTGTCTTCCTAAAAGCCAGACTTCGTCTCAGGTAAATGCAGTCACTTTTCAGCTCAAACGAAGCTACATCGTTCACGAATCCCACACGTTTCTCGCTCTAAACTGAAATGCGTTGGATATTAGAGGACCTGTGGTTTGTATCACTTTCCTAAGCAGAGTTGAACTAGAAATGGTCCGTATGTGTAGGAAACACAGTTCTTTCGTTCTGAGCACACTCACGTTTCATGCCGTGTTAGAGAGTCTAGAAAGCAAGAGCTTGCATCTTGCTATAAAGCAGAGTGTGTTTCATGGATGACAACTGAGCTGTGTGTTCCCATTCAGAAATGGAGTTAAATCCCTGGCTCTCTGTCTTCCTACAAGCAAGACTTCGTTTCAGGTAAACGCAGTCACTTTTCATCTCAAATGAAGGTACCTCATCCACGAAGCTCACAGGTTTCTCGCTCTTAACTGAAAAGAGTTGGATGTTAGAGGACCTGTGGTTTGTAGCTCTTTCCTAAGCGTAGTTGAACTAGATATGGTCCGTTTTTGTAGGAAAAACAGTTCTTTTGTTTTGAACACACTCACGTTCCTTGCTGTGTTAGAGTCTCTAGAAAGCAAGAGCGTGCATCTAGCTCTAAAGCAGAGTATGTTTCATGGAAGAGAACTGTGCTGTGTGTTTCCATTCAGAAATGGAGTTATATCCCCGGCTCTGTGTCTTCCTAAAAGCAAGACTTCCTCTCAGGTAAATGCAGTCACTTTTCAGCTCAAACGAAGCTACATCGTTCACGAATCTCACACGTTTCTCGCTCTAAACTGAAATGCGTTGGATATTAGAGGACCTGTGGTTTGTATCACTTTCCTAAGCAGAGTTGAACTAGATATGGTCCGTATGTGTAGGTAACACAGTTCTTTTGTTCTGAGCACACTCACGAATCTTGCTGTGTTAGAGTCTCTCGAAAGCATGGGCTTGCATCTTGCTCTAAAGCAGAATGTGTTTCATGGATGACAACTGTGCTGTGTGTTTCCATTCAGAAATGGAGTTAAATCCCAAGCTCTGTGTTTTCCTACGAGCAAGACTTCGTTTCAGGTAATCACAGTCACTTTTCAGCTCAAACCAAGCTACCTCGTTCAAGAAGCTCACGTTTCTCGCTCTTAACTGAAAAGCGTTGGATGTTAGAGGACCTGTGGATTGTATCAGTTTCCTATGCAGAGTTGAAGTAGATATGGTCCGTATGTGTAGGAAACACAGTTCTTTTGTTCTGAGCACACTCACGTTTCCTGCCGTGTTAGAGAGTCTAGAAAGCAAGAGCGTGCATCTTGGCTAGGGGAGAGTGTGCTTCATGGATGAGAACTGTGCTGTGTGTTTCCATTCAGAAATGGAGTGAAATCCCAGGCTCTGTGTCTTCCTACAAGCAAGACCTCCTTTCAGGTAAACGCAGTCACTTTTCAGCTCAAACGAAGCTACATCGTTTATGAAGCTCACACGTTTCTCGTTCTTAACTGAAAAGCGTTGGATGTTAGAGGACCTATAGTTTGTATCAGTTTCCTTAGCAGAGTTGAACTAGATATGGTCCATATGTGTAGGAAGCACAGTTCTTTTGTTCCTAGCACACTCACGTTTCTTGCTGTATTTGAGGGTAGAAAGAAAGAGCGTGCTTGTTGCTCCAAAGCAGAGTTGTTTCATGGATGAGAACTGTGCTGTGAGTTTCCCTTCAGAAATGGAATTAAATCCCAGGCTCTGGGTCTTCCCACAAGCAAGACTTCGTTTCAGGTAAACGCAGTCACTGTTCAGCTTAAAGGAAGCTACATCGTTTATGAAGCTCACTCGTTTTTTGCTCTTAAATGAAAGCCTTGGATGTTAGAGGAACTGTGGTTTGTATCAGTTTCCAAAGCAGAGTTGAACTAGATATGGTCCGTATGTGTAGGAAACACAGTTCATTTTTTCTGAGCACACTCACGTTTCCTGCTGTGTTAGAGATTCTAGAAAGCAGTTGCATGCTTCATGCTCTAAAGCAGAGTGTGTTTCATGGATGAGAACTGTGCTGTGTGTTTCCATTCAGAAATGGAGTTAAATCCCAGGCTCTGTGTCTTCCCACAAGCAAGACTTCGTTTCAGGTAATCACAGTCACTTTTCAGCTCAAACGAAGCTACCTCCTTCAAGAAGCTCACGTTTCTCACTCTTAACTGAAAAGCGTTGGATGTTAGAGGACCTGTGGATTGTATCAGTTTCCTAAGCAGAGTTGAACTAGATATGGTCCGTATGTGTAGGAAACACAGTTCTTTTGTTCTGAGCACACTCATATTTCCTGCCGTGTTAGAGAGTCTAGAAAGCAAGAGCGTGCATCTTGGCTAGGGTAGAGTGTGCTTCATGGATGAGAACTGTGCTGTGTGTTTCCCTTCAGAAATGGAGTTAAATCACAGGCTCTGTGTCTTCCTACAAGCAAGACTTCGTTTCAGGTAAACGCAGTCACTGTTCAGCTTAAAGGAAGCTACATCGTTTATGAAGCTCACACGTTTTTCGCTCTTAACTGAAAGCCTTGGATGTTAGAGGAACTGTGGTTTGTATCAGTTTCCTAAGCAGAGTTGAACTAGATATGGTCCGTAAGAGTAGGAAACACAGTTCTTTCGTACTTAGTACACTCATGTTTCCTGCTGTGTTAGAGACTCTAGAAAGCAAGAGCGTGTATCTTGCTCTAAAGCAGAGTGTGTTTCATGGATGAGAACTGTGCTGTGTGTTTCCATTCAGAAATGGTGTTAAATTCCAGGCTCTGTGTCTTCCTACAAGCAAGACATCGTTTCAGTTAAACGCAGTCACTTTCCAGCTCAAAGGAAGCTCCCTCGTTCACGAAGCTCACAGGATTTTCTCTCTTAACTGAAAGCCTTGGATGTTAGAGGAACTGTGGTTTGTATCAGTTTCCTAAGTAGAGTTGAACTAGATATGGTCCGTATGTGTAGGAAACACAGTTCTTTTTTTCAGAGCACCCTCACGTTTCCTGCTGTGTTAGAGATTCTAGAAACCAGTTGCATGCTTCGTGATCTAAAGCAGAGTGTGTTTCATGGATGAGAACTGTGCTGTGTGTTTCCATTCAGAAATGGAGTTAAATTCCAGGCTCTGTGTCTTCCTACAAGCAAGACTTCGTTTCAGGTAAACGCAGTCACTTTCCAGCTCAAAGGAAGCTCCCTCGTTCACGAAGCTCACAGGATTTTCTCTCTTAACTGAAAAGCGTTGGATGTTAGAGGTCCTGTGGTTTGTGTCAGTTTCCTAAGCAGAGTTGAACTAGATATGGTCCGTATGTGTAGGAAACACAGTTCTTTTGTTCCGAGCTCACTCAAGTTTCCTGCTGTGTTAGGGAATCGAGAAAGCAAGAGCGTGCATCTTGCTCTAAAGCATAGTGTGTTTCATGGATGAGAACTGTGGTGTGCGTTTCCATTCACAAATGGAATTAAATCCCAGGCTCTCTGTCTTCTTACAAGCAAGACTTCGTTTCAGGTAAACGCAGTCAATTTCCAGCTCAAATGAAACTACATTGTTCAAGAAGTTCACAGGTGTCTTGCGCTTAACTGAAAAGCTTTGGATGTTAGAGCCCTGTGGTTTGTATCAGTTTCCTAAGCAGTTTAACTCGACATGGTCCATATGTGGAGGAAACACAGTTGTTTTGTTCTGAGCACACTCACGTTTCCTGCTTTGTTAGAGAATCTAGTAAGCAAGAGCGTGCATCTTGCTCTAGGGCAGAGTGTGCTTCATGGAAGAGAACTGTGCTGTGTGTTTCCATTCAGAAATGAGTTAACTCCCAGACTCTGTGTCTTCCTACAAGCAAGACCTCATTTCAGGTAAAGGCAGTCACTTGTCAACTTAGAGGAACCTACATCGTTTATGAAGCTCACACGTTTCTCGCTCTTAACTGAAAAGAGATGGATGTTAGAGCACCTGTGGTGTTTATAAGTTTCCTAAGCAGGTTTGATCTAGATATGGTCCTTATGTGTAGGAAATACAGTTCTTTGTTCTGAGAAGAACTCACGCTTGCAGCTGCGTTAGAGACTCTAGAAAGCAAGAGCGTGCATCTTGCTCTAAAGCAGAGTGTGTTTCATGGATGAGAACTGTGCTGTGTGTTTCCATTTAGAAATGGAGTTATATCCCAGGCTCTGTGTCTTCCTACAAGCAAGACTGCGTTCCAGGTAAACACCGTCAGTTTTCAGCTCAAACGAAGCTACATCGTTCACCAAGCTCACATGTTTCTCGCTGTAAACTGAAATGCGTTGGATGTTAGAGGACCTGTAGTTTGTATCAGTTTCCTTAGCAGAGTTGAACTAGATATGGTCCGTATGTGTAGGAAACACAGTTCCTTGTTCTGAGCACACTCACGTTTCCTGCTGTGTTAGAGTCTCTAGAAAGCAAGAGCGTGCATCTTGCTATAAAGCAGAGTGTGTTTCATGGATGACAACTGAGCTGTGTGTTCCCATTCAGAAATGGAGTTAAATCCCTGGCTCTCTGTCTTCCTACAAGCAAGACTTCGTTTCAGGTAAACGCAGTCACTTTTCATCTCAAATGAAGGTACCTCATCCACGAAGATCACAGGTTTCTCGCTCTTAACTGAAAAGAGTTGGATGTTAGAGGACCTGTGGTTTGTAGCTGTTTCCTAAGCAGAGTTGAACTAGATATGGTCCGTTTTTGTAGGAAAAACAGTTCTTTTGTTTTGAACACACTCACGTTCCTTGCTGTGTTAGAGTCTCTAGAAAGCAAGAGCGTGCATCTAGCTCTAAAGCAGAGTATGTTTCATGGAAGAGAACTGTGCTGTGTGTTTCCATTCAGAAATGGAGTTATATCCCCGGCTCTGTGTCTTCCTAAAAGCCAGACTTCGTCTCAGGTAAATGCAGTCACTTTTCAGCTCAAACGAAGCTACATCGTTCACGAATCTCACACGTTTCTCGCTCTAAACTGAAATGCGTTGGATATTAGAGGACCTGTGGTTTGTATCACTTTCCTAAGCAGAGTTGAACTAGAAATGGTCCGTATGTGTAGGAAACACAGTTCTTTTGTTCTGAGCACACTCACGTTTCATGCCGTGTTAGAGAGTCTAGAAAGCAAGAGCTTGCATCTTGCTATAAAGCAGAGTGTGTTTCATGGATGACAACTGAGCTGTGTGTTCCCATTCAGAAATGGAGTTAAATCCCTGGCTCTCTGTCTTCCTACAAGCAAGACTTCGTTTCAGGTAAACGCAGTCACTTTTCATCTCAAATGAAGGTACCTCATCCACGAAGCTCACAGGTTTCTCGCTCTTAACTGAAAAGAGTTGGATGTTAGAGGACCTGTGGTTTGTAGCTCTTTCCTAAGCGTAGTTGAACTAGATATGGTCCGTTTTTGTAGGAAAAACAGTTCTTTTGTTTTGAACACACTCACGTTCCTTGCTGTGTTAGAGTCTCTAGAAAGCAAGAGCGTGCATCTAGCTCTAAAGCAGAGTATGTTTCATGGAAGAGAACTGTGCTGTGTGTTTCCATTCAGAAATGGAGTTATATCCCCGGCTCTGTGTCTTCCTAAAAGCAAGACTTCCTCTCAGGTAAATGCAGTCACTTTTCAGCTCAAACGAAGCTACATCGTTCACGAATCTCACACGTTTCTCGCTCTAAACTGAAATGCGTTGGATATTAGAGGACCTGTGGTTTGTATCACTTTCCTAAGCAGAGTTGAACTAGATATGGTCCGTATGTGTAGGTAACACAGTTCTTTTGTTCTGAGCACACTCACGAATCTTGCTGTGTTAGAGTCTCTCGAAAGCATGGGCTTGCATCTTGCTCTAAAGCAGAATGTGTTTCATGGATGACAACTGTGCTGTGTGTTTCCATTCAGAAATGGAGTTAAATCCCAAGCTCTGTGTTTTCCTACGAGCAAGACTTCGTTTCAGGTAATCACAGTCACTTTTCAGCTCAAACCAAGCTACCTCGTTCAAGAAGCTCACGTTTCTCGCTCTTAACTGAAAAGCGTTGGATGTTAGAGGACCTGTGGATTGTATCAGTTTCCTATGCAGAGTTGAAGTAGATATGGTCCGTATGTGTAGGAAACACAGTTCTTTTGTTCTGAGCACACTCACGTTTCCTGCCGTGTTAGAGAGTCTAGAAAGCAAGAGCGTGCATCTTGGCTAGGGGAGAGTGTGCTTCATGGATGAGAACTGTGCTGTGTGTTTCCATTCAGAAATGGAGTGAAATCCCAGGCTCTGTGTCTTCCTACAAGCAAGACCTCCTTTCAGGTAAACGCAGTCACTTTTCAGCTCAAACGAAGCTACATCGTTTATGAAGCTCACACGTTTCTCGTTCTTAACTGAAAAGCGTTGGATGTTAGAGGACCTATAGTTTGTATCAGTTTCCTTAGCAGAGTTGAACTAGATATGGTCCATATGTGTAGGAAGCACAGTTCTTTTGTTCCTAGCACACTCACGTTTCTTGCTGTATTTGAGGGTAGAAAGAAAGAGCGTGCTTGTTGCTCCAAAGCAGAGTTGTTTCATGGATGAGAACTGTGCTGTGAGTTTCCCTTCAGAAATGGAATTAAATCCCAGGCTCTGGGTCTTCCCACAAGCAAGACTTCGTTTCAAGTAAACGCAGTCACTGTTCAGCTTAAAGGAAGCTACATCGTTTATGAAGCTCACTCGTTTTTTGCTCTTAAATGAAAGCCTTGGATGTTAGAGGAACTGTGGTTTGTATCAGTTTCCAAAGCAGAGTTGAACTAGATATGGTCCGTATGTGTAGGAAACACAGTTCATTTTTTCTGAGCACACTCACGTTTCCTGCTGTGTTAGAGATTCTAGAAAGCAGTTGCATGCTTCATGCTCTAAAGCAGAGTGTGTTTCATGGATGAGAACTGTGCTGTGTGTTTCCATTCAGAAATGGAGTTAAATCCCAGGCTCTGTGTCTTCCCACAAGCAAGACTTCGTTTCAGGTAATCACAGTCACTTTTCAGCTCAAACGAAGCTACCTCCTTCAAGAAGCTCACGTTTCTCACTCTTAACTGAAAAGCGTTGGATGTTAGAGGACCTGTGGATTGTATCAGTTTCCTAAGCAGAGTTGAGCTAGATATGGTCCGTATGTGTAGGAAACACAGTTCTTTTGTTCTGAGCACACTCATATTTCCTGCCGTGTTAGAGAGTCTAGAAAGCAAGAGCGTGCATCTTGGCTAGGGTAGAGTGTGCTTCATGGATGAGAACTGTGCTGTGTGTTTCCCTTCAGAAATGGAGTTAAATCACAGGCTCTGTGTCTTCCTACAAGCAAGACTTCGTTTCAGGTAAACGCAGTCACTGTTCAGCTTAAAGGAAGCTACATCGTTTATGAAGCTCACACGTTTTTCGCTCTTAACTGAAAGCCTTGGATGTTAGAGGAACTGTGGTTTGTATCAGTTTCCTAAGCAGAGTTGAACTAGATATGGTCCGTAAGAGTAGGAAACACAGTTCTTTCGTACTTAGTACACTCATGTTTCCTGCTGTGTTAGAGACTCTAGAAAGCAAGAGCGTGTATCTTGCTCTAAAGCAGAGTGTGTTTCATGGATGAGAACTGTGCTGTGTGTTTCCATTCAGAAATGGTGTTAAATTCCAGGCTCTGTGTCTTCCTACAAGCAAGACATCGTTTCAGTTAAACGCAGTCACTTTCCAGCTCAAAGGAAGCTCCCTCGTTCACGAAGCTCACAGGATTTTCTCTCTTAACTGAAAGCCTTGGATGTTAGAGGAACTGTGGTTTGTATCAGTTTCCTAAGTAGAGTTGAACTAGATATGGTCCGTATGTGTAGGAAACACAGTTCTTTTTTTCTGAGCACCCTCACGTTTCCTGCTGTGTTAGAGATTCTAGAAACCAGTTGCATGCTTCGTGCTCTAAAGCAGAGTGTGTTTCATGGATGAGAACTGTGCTGTGTGTTTCCATTCAGAAATGGAGTTAAATTCCAGGCTCTGTGTCTTCCTACAAGCAAGACTTCGTTTCAGGTAAACGCAGTCACTTTCCAGCTCAAAGGAAGCTCCCTCGTTCACGAAGCTCACAGGATTTTCTCTCTTAACTGAAAAGCGTTGGATGTTAGAGGTCCTGTGGTTTGTGTCAGTTTCCTAAGCAGAGTTGAACTAGATATGGTCCGTATGTGTAGGAAACACAGTTCTTTTGTTCCGAGCTCACTCAAGTTTCCTGCTGTGTTAGGGAATCGAGAAAGCAAGAGCGTGCATCTTGCTCTAAAGCATAGTGTGTTTCATGGATGAGAACTGTGGTGTGCGTTTCCATTCACAAATGGAATTAAATCCCAGGCTCTCTGTCTTCTTACCAGCAAGACTTTGTTTCAGGTAAACGCAGTCAATTTCCAGCTCAAATGAAACTACATTGTTCAAGAAGGTCACAGGTGTCTTGCGCTTAACTGAAAAGCTTTGGATGTTAGAGCCCTGTGGTTTGTATCAGTTTCCTAAGCAGTTTAACTCGACATGGTCCATATGTGGAGGAAACACAGTTGTTTTGTTCTGAGCACACTCACGTTTCCGGCTGTGTTAGAGAATCTAGTAAGCAAGAGCGTGCATCTTGCTCTAGGGCAGAGTGTGCTTCATGGAAGAGAACTGTGCTGTGTGTTTCCATTCAGAAATGAGTTAAATCCCAGACTCTGTGTCTTCCTACAAGCAAGACCTCATTTCAGGTAAAGGCAGTCACTTGTCAACTCAGAGGAACCTACATCGTTTATGAAGCTCACAGGTTTCTCGCTCTTAACTGAAAAGAGTTGGATGTTAGAGCACCTGTGGTGTGTATAAGTTTCCTAAGCAGGTTTGATCTAGATATGGTCCTTATGTGTAGGAAACACAGTTCTTTGTTCTGAGAAGAACTCACGCTTGCAGCTGCGTTAGAGACTCTAGAAAGCAAGAGCGTGCATCTTGCTCTAAAGCAGAGTGTGTTTCATGGATGACAACTGTGATGTGTGTTTCCATTTAGAAATGGAGTTTTATCCCAGGCTCTGTGTCTTCCTACAAGCAAGACTTCGTTCCAGGTAAACACCGTCAGTTTTCAGCTCAAACGAAGCTACATCGTTCACCAAGCTCACATGTTTCTCGCTGTAAACTGAAATGCGTTGGATGTTAGAGGACCTGTAGTTTGTATCAGTTTCCTTAGCAGAGTTGAACTAGATATGGTCCGTATGTGTAGGAAACAAAGTTCCTTGTTCTGAGCACACTCACGTTTCCTGCTGTGTTAGAGTCTCTAGAAAGCAAGAGCGTGCATCTTGCTATAAAGCAGAGTGTGCTTCATGGATGACAACTGAGCTGTGTGTTCTCATTCAGAAATGGAGTTAAATCCCTGGCTCTCTGTCTTCCTACAAGCAAGACTTCGTTTCAGGTAAACGCAGTCACTTTTCAGCTCAAATGAAGGTACCTCATCCACGAAGCTCACAGGTTTCTCGCTCTTAACTGAAAAGCGTTGGATGTTAGAGGACCTGTGGTTTGTAGCTGTTTCCTAAGCAGAGTTGAACTAGATATGGTCCGTCTTTGTAGGAAAAACAGTTCTTTTGTTTTGAACACACTCACGTTCCTTGCTGTGTTAGAGTCTCTAGAAAGCAAGAGCGTGCATCTAGCTCTAAAGCAGAGTATGTTTCATGGAAGAGAACTGTGCTGTCTGTTTCCATTCAGAAATGGAGTTATATCCCCGGCTCTGTGTCTTTCTAAAAGCAAGACTTCGTCTCAGGTAAATGCAGTCACTTTTCAGCTCAAACGAAGCTACATCGTTCACGAATCTCACACGTTTCTCGCTCTAAACTGAAATGCGTTGGATATTAGAGGACCTGTGGTTTGTATCACTTTCCTAAGCAGAGTTGAACTAGATATGGTCTGTATGTGTAGGTAACACAGTTCTTTTGTTCTGAGCACACTCACGAATCTTGCTGTGTTAGAGTCTCTCGAAAGCATGGGCTTGCATCTTGCTCTAAAGCAGAATGTGTTTCATGGATGACAACTGTGCTGTGTGTTTCCATTCAGAAATGGAGTTAAATCCCAAGCTCTGTGTTTTCCTACAAGCAAGACTTCGTTTCAGGTAATCACAGTCACTTTTCAGCTCAAACCAAGCTACCTCGTTCAAGAAGCTCATGTTTCTCGCTCTTAACTGAAAAGCGTTGGATGTTAGAGGACCTGTGGATTGTATCAGTTTCCTATGCAGAGTTGAAGTAGATATGGTCCGTATGTGTAGGAAACACAGTTCTTTTGTTCTGAGCACACTCACGTTTCCTGCCGTGTTAGAGAGTCTAGAAAGCAAGAGCGTGCATCTTGGCTAGGGGAGAGTGTGCTTCATGGATGAGAACTGTGCTGTGTGTTTCCATTCAGAAATGGAGTGAAATCCCAGGCTCTGTGTCTTCCTACAAGCAAGACCTCGTTTCAGGTAAACGCAGTCCCTTTTCAGCTCAAACGAAGCTACATCGTTTATGAAGCTCACACGTTTCTCGTTCTTAACTGAAAAGCGTTGGATGTTAGAGGACCTATAGTTTGTATCAGTTTCCTTAGCAGAGTTGAACTAGATATGGTCCATAAGTGTAGCAAGCACAGTTCTTTTGTTCCTAGCACACTCACGTTTCTTGCTGTATTTGAGGCTAGAAAGAAAGAGAGTGCTTGTTGCTCCAAAGCAGAGTTGTTTCATGGATGATAACTGTGCTGTGTGTTTTCCTTCAGAAATGGAATTAAATCCCAGGATCTGTGTCTTCCCACAAGCAAGACTTCGTTTCAGGTAAACGCAGTCACTGTTCAGCCCAATGGAAGCTACATCGTTTATGAAGCTCACTCGTTTTTTGCTCTTAAATGAAAGCCTTGGATGTTAGAGGAACTGTGGTTTGTATCAGTTTCCAAAGCAGAGTTGAACTAGATATGGTCCGTATGTGTAGGAAACACAGTTCATTTTTTCTGAGCACACTCACGTTTCCTGCTGTGTTAGAGATTCTAGAAAGCAGTTGCATGCTTCATGCTCTAAAGCAGAGTGTGTTTCATGGATGAGAACTGTGCTGTGTGTTTCCATTCAGAAATGGAGTTAAATCCCAGGCTCTGTGTCTTCCCACATGCAAGACTTCGTTTCAGGTAATCACAGTCACTTTTCAGCTCAAACGAAGCTACCTCCTTCAAGAAGCTCACGTTTCTCACTCTTAACTGAAAAGCGTTGGATGTTAGAGGACCTGTGGATTGTATCAGTTTCCTAAGCAGAGTTGAACTAGATATGGTCCGTATGTGTAGGAAACACAGTTCTTTTGTTCTGAGCACACTCATATTTCCTGCCGTGTTAGAGAGTCTAGAAAGCAAGAGCGTGCATCTTGGCTAGGGTAGAGTGTGCTTCATGGATGAGAACTGTGCTGTGTGTTTCCCTTCAGAAATGGAGTTAAATCACAGGCTCTGTGTCTTCCTACAAGCAAGACTTCGTTTCAAGTAAACGCAGTCACTGTTCAGCTTAAAGGAAGCTACATCGTTTATGAAGCTCACTCGTTTTTTGCTCTTAAATGAAAGCCTTGGATGTTAGAGGAACTGTGGTTTGTATCAGTTTCCAAAGCAGAGTTGAACTAGATATGGTCCGTATGTGTAGGAAACACAGTTCATTTTTTCTGAGCACACTCACGTTTCCTGCTGTGTTAGAGATTCTAGAAAGCAGTTGCATGCTTCATGCTCTAAAGCAGAGTGTGTTTCATGGATGAGAACTGTGCTGTGTGTTTCCATTCAGAAATGGAGTTAAATCCCAGGCTCTGTGTCTTCCCACAAGCAAGACTTCGTTTCAGGTAATCACAGTCACTTTTCAGCTCAAACGAAGCTACCTCCTTCAAGAAGCTCACGTTTCTCACTCTTAACTGAAAAGCGTTGGATGTTAGAGGACCTGTGGATTGTATCAGTTTCCTAAGCAGAGTTGAGCTAGATATGGTCCGTATGTGTAGGAAACACAGTTCTTTTGTTCTGAGCACACTCATATTTCCTGCCGTGTTAGAGAGTCTAGAAAGCAAGAGCGTGCATCTTGGCTAGGGTAGAGTGTGCTTCATGGATGAGAACTGTGCTGTGTGTTTCCCTTCAGAAATGGAGTTAAATCACAGGCTCTGTGTCTTCCTACAAGCAAGACTTCGTTTCAGGTAAACGCAGTCACTGTTCAGCTTAAAGGAAGCTACATCGTTTATGAAGCTCACACGTTTTTCGCTCTTAACTGAAAGCCTTGGATGTTAGAGGAACTGTGGTTTGTATCAGTTTCCTAAGCAGAGTTGAACTAGATATGGTCCGTAAGAGTAGGAAACACAGTTCTTTCGTACTTAGTACACTCATGTTTCCTGCTGTGTTAGAGACTCTAGAAAGCAAGAGCGTGTATCTTGCTCTAAAGCAGAGTGTGTTTCATGGATGAGAACTGTGCTGTGTGTTTCCATTCAGAAATGGTGTTAAATTCCAGGCTCTGTGTCTTCCTACAAGCAAGACATCGTTTCAGTTAAACGCAGTCACTTTCCAGCTCAAAGGAAGCTCCCTCGTTCACGAAGCTCACAGGATTTTCTCTCTTAACTGAAAGCCTTGGATGTTAGAGGAACTGTGGTTTGTATCAGTTTCCTAAGTAGAGTTGAACTAGATATGGTCCGTATGTGTAGGAAACACAGTTCTTTTTTTCTGAGCACCCTCACGTTTCCTGCTGTGTTAGAGATTCTAGAAACCAGTTGCATGCTTCGTGCTCTAAAGCAGAGTGTGTTTCATGGATGAGAACTGTGCTGTGTGTTTCCATTCAGAAATGGAGTTAAATTCCAGGCTCTGTGTCTTCCTACAAGCAAGACTTCGTTTCAGGTAAACGCAGTCACTTTCCAGCTCAAAGGAAGCTCCCTCGTTCACGAAGCTCACAGGATTTTCTCTCTTAACTGAAAAGCGTTGGATGTTAGAGGTCCTGTGGTTTGTGTCAGTTTCCTAAGCAGAGTTGAACTAGATATGGTCCGTATGTGTAGGAAACACAGTTCTTTTGTTCCGAGCTCACTCAAGTTTCCTGCTGTGTTAGGGAATCGAGAAAGCAAGAGCGTGCATCTTGCTCTAAAGCATAGTGTGTTTCATGGATGAGAACTGTGGTGTGCGTTTCCATTCACAAATGGAATTAAATCCCAGGCTCTCTGTCTTCTTACCAGCAAGACTTTGTTTCAGGTAAACGCAGTCAATTTCCAGCTCAAATGAAACTACATTGTTCAAGAAGGTCACAGGTGTCTTGCGCTTAACTGAAAAGCTTTGGATGTTAGAGCCCTGTGGTTTGTATCAGTTTCCTAAGCAGTTTAACTCGACATGGTCCATATGTGGAGGAAACACAGTTGTTTTGTTCTGAGCACACTCACGTTTCCGGCTGTGTTAGAGAATCTAGTAAGCAAGAGCGTGCATCTTGCTCTAGGGCAGAGTGTGCTTCATGGAAGAGAACTGTGCTGTGTGTTTCCATTCAGAAATGAGTTAAATCCCAGACTCTGTGTCTTCCTACAAGCAAGACCTCATTTCAGGTAAAGGCAGTCACTTGTCAACTCAGAGGAACCTACATCGTTTATGAAGCTCACAGGTTTCTCGCTCTTAACTGAAAAGAGTTGGATGTTAGAGCACCTGTGGTGTGTATAAGTTTCCTAAGCAGGTTTGATCTAGATATGGTCCTTATGTGTAGGAAACACAGTTCTTTGTTCTGAGAAGAACTCACGCTTGCAGCTGCGTTAGAGACTCTAGAAAGCAAGAGCGTGCATCTTGCTCTAAAGCAGAGTGTGTTTCATGGATGACAACTGTGATGTGTGTTTCCATTTAGAAATGGAGTTTTATCCCAGGCTCTGTGTCTTCCTACAAGCAAGACTTCGTTCCAGGTAAACACCGTCAGTTTTCAGCTCAAACGAAGCTACATCGTTCACCAAGCTCACATGTTTCTCGCTGTAAACTGAAATGCGTTGGATGTTAGAGGACCTGTAGTTTGTATCAGTTTCCTTAGCAGAGTTGAACTAGATATGGTCCGTATGTGTAGGAAACAAAGTTCCTTGTTCTGAGCACACTCACGTTTCCTGCTGTGTTAGAGTCTCTAGAAAGCAAGAGCGTGCATCTTGCTATAAAGCAGAGTGTGCTTCATGGATGACAACTGAGCTGTGTGTTCTCATTCAGAAATGGAGTTAAATCCCTGGCTCTCTGTCTTCCTACAAGCAAGACTTCGTTTCAGGTAAACGCAGTCACTTTTCAGCTCAAATGAAGGTACCTCATCCACGAAGCTCACAGGTTTCTCGCTCTTAACTGAAAAGCGTTGGATGTTAGAGGACCTGTGGTTTGTAGCTGTTTCCTAAGCAGAGTTGAACTAGATATGGTCCGTCTTTGTAGGAAAAACAGTTCTTTTGTTTTGAACACACTCACGTTCCTTGCTGTGGTAGAGTCTCTAGAAAGCAAGAGCGTGCATCTAGCTCTAAAGCAGAGTATGTTTCATGGAAGAGAACTGTGCTGTCTGTTTCCATTCAGAAATGGAGTTATATCCCCGGCTCTGTGTCTTTCTAAAAGCAAGACTTCGTCTCAGGTAAATGCAGTCACTTTTCAGCTCAAACGAAGCTACATCGTTCACGAATCTCACACGTTTCTCGCTCTAAACTGAAATGCGTTGGATATTAGAGGACCTGTGGTTTGTATCACTTTCCTAAGCAGAGTTGAACTAGATATGGTCTGTATGTGTAGGTAACACAGTTCTTTTGTTCTGAGCACACTCACGAATCTTGCTGTGTTAGAGTCTCTCGAAAGCATGGGCTTGCATCTTGCTCTAAAGCAGAATGTGTTTCATGGATGACAACTGTGCTGTGTGTTTCCATTCAGAAATGGAGTTAAATCCCAAGCTCTGTGTTTTCCTACAAGCAAGACTTCGTTTCAGGTAATCACAGTCACTTTTCAGCTCAAACCAAGCTACCTCGTTCAAGAAGCTCATGTTTCTCGCTCTTAACTGAAAAGCGTTGGATGTTAGAGGACCTGTGGATTGTATCAGTTTCCTATGCAGAGTTGAAGTAGATATGGTCCGTATGTGTAGGAAACACAGTTCTTTTGTTCTGAGCACACTCACGTTTCCTGCCGTGTTAGAGAGTCTAGAAAGCAAGAGCGTGCATCTTGGCTAGGGGAGAGTGTGCTTCATGGATGAGAACTGTGCTGTGTGTTTCCATTCAGAAATGGAGTGAAATCCCAGGCTCTGTGTCTTCCTACAAGCAAGACCTCGTTTCAGGTAAACGCAGTCCCTTTTCAGCTCAAACGAAGCTACATCGTTTATGAAGCTCACACGTTTCTCGTTCTTAACTGAAAAGCGTTGGATGTTAGAGGACCTATAGTTTGTATCAGTTTCCTTAGCAGAGTTGAACTAGATATGGTCCATAAGTGTAGCAAGCACAGTTCTTTTGTTCCTAGCACACTCACGTTTCTTGCTGTATTTGAGGCTAGAAAGAAAGAGAGTGCTTGTTGCTCCAAAGCAGAGTTGTTTCATGGATGATAACTGTGCTGTGTGTTTTCCTTCAGAAATGGAATTAAATCCCAGGATCTGTGTCTTCCCACAAGCAAGACTTCGTTTCAGGTAAACGCAGTCACTGTTCAGCCCAATGGAAGCTACATCGTTTATGAAGCTCACTCGTTTTTTGCTCTTAAATGAAAGCCTTGGATGTTAGAGGAACTGTGGTTTGTATCAGTTTCCAAAGCAGAGTTGAACTAGATATGGTCCGTATGTGTAGGAAACACAGTTCATTTTTTCTGAGCACACTCACGTTTCCTGCTGTGTTAGAGATTCTAGAAAGCAGTTGCATGCTTCATGCTCTAAAGCAGAGTGTGTTTCATGGATGAGAACTGTGCTGTGTGTTTCCATTCAGAAATGGAGTTAAATCCCAGGCTCTGTGTCTTCCCACATGCAAGACTTCGTTTCAGGTAATCACAGTCACTTTTCAGCTCAAACGAAGCTACCTCCTTCAAGAAGCTCACGTTTCTCACTCTTAACTGAAAAGCGTTGGATGTTAGAGGACCTGTGGATTGTATCAGTTTCCTAAGCAGAGTTGAACTAGATATGGTCCGTATGTGTAGGAAACACAGTTCTTTTGTTCTGAGCACACTCATATTTCCTGCCGTGTTAGAGAGTCTAGAAAGCAAGAGCGTGCATCTTGGCTAGGGTAGAGTGTGCTTCATGGATGAGAACTGTGCTGTGTGTTTCCCTTCAGAAATGGAGTTAAATCACAGGCTCTGTGTCTTCCTACAAGCAAGACTTCGTTTCAGGTAAATGCAGTCACTGTTCAGCTTAAAGGACGCTACATCGTTTATGAAGCTCACACGTTTTTCGCTCTTAACTGAAAGCCTTGGATGTTAGAGGAACTGTGGTTTGTATCAGTTTCCTAAGCAGAGTTGAACTAGATATGGTCCGTAAGAGTAGGAAACACAGTTCTTTCGTACTTAGTACACTCATGTTCCTGCTGTGTTAGAGACTCTAGAAAGCAAGAGCGTGTATCTTGCTCTAAAGCAGAGTGTGTTTCATGGATGAGAACTGTGCTGTGTGTTTCCATTCAGAAATGGTGTTAAATTCCAGGCTCTGTGTCTTCCTACAAGCAAGACTTCGTTTCAGTTAAACGCAGTCACTTTCCAGCTCAAAGGAAGCTCCCTCGTTCACGAAGCTCACAGGATTTTCTCTCTTTAATGAAAAGCGTTGGATGTTAGAGGACCTGTGGTTTGTATCAGATTCGTAAGCAGAGTAGAACTAGAAATGGTCCGTATGTGTAGGAAACACAGTTCTTTTGTTCTGAGCACACTCACGATTCTTGCTGTGTTAGAGTCTCTAGAAAGCATGGGCTTGCATCTTGCTCTAAAGCAGAATGTGTTTCATGGATGACAACTGTGCTGTGTGTTTCCATTCAGAAATGGAGTTAAATCCCAAGCTCTGTGTTTTCCTAAAAGCAAGCCTTCGTTTCAGGTAATCACAGTCACTGTTCAGCTTAAAGGAAGCTACATCGTTTATGAAGCTCACACGTTTTTCGCTCTTAACTGAAAGCCTTGGATGTTAGAGGAACTGTGGTTTGTATCAGTTTCCTAAGCGGAGTTGAACTAGATATGGTCCGTATGTGTAGGAAACACAGTTCTTTTGTTCTGAGCACACTCACGTTTCCTGCTGTGTTAGAGAGTCTAGAAAGCAAGAGCGTGCATCTTGGCTAGCGGAGAATGTGCTTCATGGATGACAACTGTGCTTTGTGTTTCCCCTCAGAAATGGAGTTAAATCCCAGGCTCTGTGTCTTCCTACAAGCAAGACTTCTTTTCAGGTAAACGCAGTCACTTTTCAGCTCCAACGAAGCTACATCGTTTATGAAGCTCACACGTTTATCGCTCTTCACTGAAAAGCGTTGGATGTTAGAGGACCTGTACTTTGTATCTGTTTCCTTAGCAGAGTTGAACTGGATATGGTCCGTATATGTAGGAACCACAGTTCTTTTGTTCCTAGCACACTCACGTTTCTTGCTGTATTTGAGGCTAGAAAGAAAGAGCGTGCTTGTTGCTCTAAAGCAGAGTTGTTTCATGGATGAAAACTGTGCTGTGTGTTTCCCTTCAGAAATGAAGTTAAATCCCAGTCTCTGTGTCTTCCTACAAGCAAGACTTCGTTTCAGGTAAACGCAGTCACTGTTCAGCTTAAAGGTAGCTACATCGTTTATGAAGCTCACACGTTTTTTGCTCTTAACTGAAAGCCTTGGATGTTAGAGGAACTGTGGTTTGTATCAGTTTCCAAAGAAGAGTTGAACTAGATATGGTCCGTAAGTGTAGGAAACACAGTTCTTTTTTTCTGAGCACACTCACGTTTCCTGCTGTGTTAGAGATTCTAGAAATCAGTTGCATGCTTCGTGCTCTAAAGCAGAGTGTATTTCATGGATGAGAACTGTGCTGTGTGTTTCCATTCAGAAATGGTGTTAAATTCCAGGTTCTGTGTCTTCCTACAAGCAAGACTTCGTTTAAGGTAAACGCAGTCACTTTCCAGCTCAAAGGAAGCTCCCTCGTTCACGAAGCTCACAGGATTTTCTCTCTTTACTGAAAAGCGTTGGATGTTAGAGGTCCTGTGGTTTGTGTCAGTTTCCTAAGCAGAGTTGAACTAGATAGGGTCCGTATGTGTAGGAAACACAGTTCTTTTGTTCCGAGCTCACTCAAGTTTCCTGCTGTGTTAGGGAATCGAGAACGCAAGAGCGTGCATCTTGCTCTAAAGCATAGTGTGTTTCATGGATGAGAACTGTGCTGTGTGCTTCCATTCAGAAATGGAGTTAATTCCCTGGCTCTCTGTCTTCCTACAAGCAAGACTTCGTGTCATGTAAACGCAGTTTCTTTCCAGCTCAAATGAAGACACCTCATTCACAAAGTTCACACATTTCTCGATCTTAACTGAAAAGCATTGGATGTTAGAGGACCTGTGGTTTGTATCAGATTCGTAAGCAGAGTTGAACTAGAAATGGTCCGTATGTGTAGGAAACACAGTTCTTTTGTTCTGAGCACACTCACGATTCTTGCTGTGTTAGAGTCTCTAGAAAGCATGGGCTTGCATCTTGCGCTAAAGCAGAATGTGTTTCATGGATGAAAACTGTGCTGTGTGTTTCCATTCAGAAATGGAGTTAAATCTCAAGCTCTGTGTTTTCCTACAAGCAAGAATTCGTTTCAGGTAATCACAGTCACTTTTCAGCTCAAACGAAGCTACCTCCTTCAAGAAGCTCACGTTTGTCACTCTTAACTGAAAAGCGTTGGATGTTAGAGGACCTGTGGATTGTATCAGTTTCCTAAGCAGAGTTGAACTAGATATGGTCCGTATGTGTAGGAAACACAGTTCTTTTGTTCTGAGCACACTCATGTTTCCTGCAGTGTTAGAGAGTCTAGAAAGCAAGAGCGTGCATCTTGGCTAGGGTAGAGTGTGCTTCATGGATGAGAACTGTGCTGTGTGTTTCCCTTCAGAAATGGAGTTAAATCCCAGGCTCTGTGTCTTCCTACAAGCAAGACTTCGTTTCAGGTAAACGCAGTGACTGTTCAGCTTAGAGGAAGCTACATCGTTTATGAAGCTCAGACGTTTTTCAATCTTAACTGAAAGCCTTGGATGTTAGAGGAACTGTGGTTTGTATCAGTTTCCTAAGCAGAGTTGAACTAGATATGGTCCGTATGTGTAGGAAACACAGTTCTTTTTTTCTGAGCACACTCACGTTTCCTGCTGTGTTAGAGATTCTAGAAAGCAGTTGCATGCTTCGTGCTCTAAAGCAAAGTTCGTTTCATGGATGAGAACTGTGCTGTGTGTTTCCATTCAGAAATGGAGTTAAATTCCAGGCTCTCTGTCTTCCTACAAGCAAGACTTCGTTTAAGGTAAACGCAGTCACTTTCCAGCTCAAAGGAAGCTCCCTCGTTCACGAAGCGCACAGGATTTTCTCTCTTAACTGAAAAGCGTTGGATGTTAGAGGTCCTGTGGTTTGTGTCAGTTTCCTAAGCAGAGTTGAACTAGATATGGTCCGTATGTGTAGGAAACACAGTTCTTTTGTTCCGAGCTCACTCAAGTTTCCTGCTGTGTTAGGGAATCGAGAAAGCAAGAGCGTGCATCTTGCTCTAAAGCATAGTGTGTTTCATGGATGAGAACTGTGGTGTGCGTTTCCATTCACAAATGGAATTAAATCCCAGGCTCTCTGTCTTCTTACAAGCAAGACTTCGTTTCAGGTAAACGCAGTCACTTTCCAGCTCAAATGAAACTGCATCGTTCAAGAATGTCACAGGTGTCTTGCGCTTAAGTGAAAAGCTTTGGATGTTAGAGCCCTGTGGTTTGTATCAGTTTCCTAAGCAGTTTAACTCGACATGGTCCATATGTGGAGGAAACACAGTTGTTTTGTTCTGAGCACACTCACGTTTCCTGCTGAGTTAGAGAATCTAGTAAGCAAGAGCGTGCATCTTGCTCTAGGGCAGAGTGTGCTTCATGGATGAGAACTGTGCTGTGTGTTTCCATTCAGAAATGAGTTAAATCCCAGACTCTGTGTCTTCCTACAAGCAAGACCTCATTTCAGGTAAAGGCAGTCACTTGTCAACTCAGAGGAACCTACATCGTTTATGAAGCTCACACGTTTCTCGCTCTTAACTGAAAAGAGTTGGATGTTAGAGCACCTGTGGTGTGTATAAGTTTCCTAAGCAGGTTTGATCTAGATATGGTCCTTATGTGTAGGAAACACAGTTCTTTGTTCTGAGAAGAACTCACGCTTGCAGCTGCGTTAGAGACTCTAGAAAGCAAGAGCGTGCATCTTGCTCTAAAGCAGAGTGTGTTTCATGGATGAGAACTGTGCTGTGTGTTTCCATTTAGAAATGGAGTTAAATCCCAGGCTCTGTGTCTTCCTACAAGCAAGACTTCGTTTCAGGTAAACGCAGTCACTGTTCAGCTTAAAGGAAGCTACATCGTTTATGAAGCACACACGTTTTTCGCTCTTAACTGAGACCCTTGGATGTTAGAGGAACTGTGGTTTGTATCAGTTTCCTAAGCAGAGTTGAACTAGATATGGTCCGTAAGAGTAGGAAACACAGTTCTTTCGTACTTAGTACACTCATGTTTCCTGCTGTGTTAGAGACTCTAGAAAGCAAGAGCGTGTATCTTGCTCTAAAGCAGAGTGTGTTTCATGGATGACAACTGTGCTGTGTGTTTCCATTCAGAAATGGAGTTAAATCCGTGGCTCTGTGTCTTCCTACAAGCAAGACTTCTTTTCAGGTAAACGCAGTCACTTTTCAGCTCAAACGAAGCTACATCGTTTATGAAGCTCACACGTTTATCGCTCTTCACTGAAAAGCGTTGGATGTTAGAGGACCTGTACTTTGTATCTGTTTCCTTAGCAGAGTTGAACTGGATATGGTCCGTATATGTAGGAACCACAGTTCTTTTGTTCCTAGCACACTCACGTTTCTTGCTGTATTTGAGGCTAGAAAGAAAGAGCGTGCTTGTTGCTCCAAAGCAGAGTTGTTTCATGGATGAAAACTGTGCTGTGTGTTTCCCTTCAGAAATGGAGTTAAATCCCAGGCTCTGTGTCTTCCTACAAGCAAGACTTCGTTTCAGGTAAACGCAGTCACTGTTCAGCTTAAAGGAAGCTACATCGTTTATGAAGCTCACACGTTTTGTGCTCTTAACTGAAAGCCTTGGATGTTAGAGGAACTGTGGTTTGTATCAGTTTCCAAAGCAGAGTTGAACTAGATATGGCCCGTAAGTGTAGGAAACACAGTTCTTTTTTTCTGAGCACACTCACGTTTCCTGCTGTGTTAGAGATTCTAGAAAGCAGTTGCATGCTTCGTGCTCTAAAGCAGAGTGTATTTCATGGATGAGAACTGTGCTGTGTGTTTCCATTCAGAAATGGTGTTAAATTCCAGGTTCTGTGTCTTCCTACAAGCAAGACTTCGTTTCAGGTAAACGCAGTCACTGTTCAGCTTAAAGGAAGCTACATCGTTTATGAAGCTCACACGTTTTTCGCTCTTAACTGAGAGCCTTGGATGTTAGAGGAACTGTGGTTTGTATCAGTTTCCTAAGCAGAGTTGAACTAGATATGGTCTGTAAGAGTAGGAAACACAGTTCTTTCGTACTTAGTACACTCATGTTTCCTGCTGTGTTAGAGACTCTAGAAAGCAAGAGCGTGTATCTTGCTCTAAAGCAGAGTGTGTTTCATGGATGACAACTGTGCTGTGTGTTTCCATTCAGAAATGGAGTTAAATCCATGGCTCTGTGTCTTCCTACAAGCAAGACTTCTTTTCAGGTAAACGCAGTCACTTTTCAGCTCAAAGGAAGCTACATCGTTTATGAAGCTCACACGTTTCTCGTTCTTAACTGAAAATCGTTGGATGTTAGAGGACCTGTAGTTTGTATCAGTTTCCTTAGCAGAGTTGAGCTAGATATGGTCCATATGTGTAGGAAGCACAGTTCTATTGTTCGTAGCACACTCACGTTTCTTGCTGTATTTGAGGCTAGAAAGAAAGAGCGTGCTTGTTGCTCCAAAGCAGAGTTGTTTCATGGATGAGAACTGTGCTGTGTGTTTCCCTTCAGAAATGGAGTTAAATCCCAGGCTCTGTGTCTTCCTACAAGCAAGACTTCGTTTCAGGTAAACGCAGTGACTGTTCAGCTTAGAGGAAGCTACATCGTTTATGAAGCTCAGACGTTTTTCGATCTTAACTGAAAGCCTTGGATGTTAGAGGAACTGTGGTTTGTATCAGTTTCCTAAGCAGAGTTGAACTAGATATGGTCCGTATGTGTAGGAAACACAGTTCTTTTTTTCTGAGCACACTCACGTTTCCTGCTGTGTTAGAGATTCTAGAAAGCAGTTGCATGCTTCGTGCTCTAAAGCAGAGTTTGTTTCATGGATGAGAACTGTGCTGTGTGTTTCCATTCAGAAATGGAGTTAAATTCCAGGCTCTGTGTCTTCCTACAAGCAAGACTTCGTTTAAGGTAAACGCAGTCACTTTCCAGCTCAAAGGAAGCTCCCTCGTTCACGAAGCGCACAGGATTTTCTCTCTTAACTGAAAAGCGTTGGATGTTAGAGGTCCTGTGGTTTGTGTCAGTTTCCTAAGCAGAGTTGAACTAGATATGGTCCGTATGTGTAGGAAACACAGTTTTTTGTTCCGAGCTCACTCAAGTTTCCTGCTGTGTTAGGGAATCGAGAAAGCAAGAGCGTGCATCTTGCTCTAAAGCATAGTGTGTTTCATGGATGAGAACTGTGGTGTGCGTTTCCATTCACAAATGGAATTAAATCCCAGGCTCTCTGTCTTCTTACAAGCAAGACTTCGTTTCAGGTAAACGCAGTCACTTTCCAGCTCAAATGAAACTGCATCGTTCAAGAATGTCACAGGTGTCTTGCGCTTAAGTGAAAAGCTTTGGATGTTAGAGCCCTGTGGTTTGTATCAGTTTCCTAAGCAGTTTAACTCGACATGGTCCATATGTGGAGGAAACACAGTTGTTTTGTTCTGAGCACACTCACGTTTCCTGCTGAGTTAGAGAATCTAGTAAGCAAGAGCGTGCATCTTGCTCTAGGGCAGAGTGTGCTTCATGGATGAGAACTGTGCTGTGTGTTTCCATTCAGAAATGAGTTAAATCCCAGACTCTGTGTCTTCCTACAAGCAAGACCTCATTTCAGGTAAAGGCAGTCACTTGTCAACTCAGAGGAACCTACATCGTTTATGAAGCTCACACGTTTCTCGCTCTTAACTGAAAAGAGTTGGATGTTAGAGCACCTGTGTTGTGTATAAGTTTCCTAAGCAGGTTTGATCTAGATATGGTCCTTATGTGTAGGAAACACAGTTCTTTGTTCTGAGAAGAACTCACGCTTGCAGCTGCGTTAGAGACTCTAGAAAGCAAGAGTGTGCATCTTGCTCTGAAGCAGAGTGTGTTTCATGGATGAGAACTGTGCTGTGTGTTTCCATTTAGAAATGGAGTTAAATCCCAGGCTCTGTGTCTTCCTACAAGCAAGACTTCGTTCCAGGTAAACACCGTCAGTTTTCAGCTCAAAGGAAGCTACATCGTTCACCAAGCTCACACGTTTCTCGCTGTAAACTGAAATGCGTTGGATGTTAGAGGACCTGTAGTTTGTATCAGTTTCCTTAGCAGAGTTGAGTTAGATATGATCTGTATGTGTAGGAAACACAGTTCTTTGTTCTGAGCACACTCACGTTTCCTGCTGTGTTAGAGTCTCTAGAAAGCAAGAGCGTGCATCTTGCTATAAAGCAGAGTGTGTTTCATGGATGACAACTCAGCTGTGTGTTCCCATTCAGAAATGGAGTTAAATCCCTGGCTCTCTGTCTTCCTACAAGCAAGACTTCGTTTCAGGTAAACGCAGTCACTTTTCAGCTCAAATGAATGTACCTCATCCACGAAGCTCACAGGTTTCTCGCTCTTAACTGAAAAGCGTTGGATGTTAGAGGACCTGTGGTTTGTAGCTGTTTCCTAAGCAGAGTTGAACTAGATATGGTCCGTATTTGTAGGAAAAACAGTTCTTTTGTTTTGAACTCACTCACGTTCCTTGCTGTGTTAGAGTCTCTAGAAAGCAAGAGCGTGCACCTAGCTCTAAAGCAGAGTATGTTTCATGGAAGAGAACTGTGCTGTGTGTTTCCATTCAGAAATGGAGTTATATCCCAGGCTCTGTGTCTTCCTACAAGCAAGACTTCGTCTCAGGTAAATGCAGTCACTTTTCAGCTCAAACGAAGCTACATCGTTCACGAATCTCACACGTTTCTCAACTAAACTGAAATGCGTTGGATATTAGAGGACCTGTGGTTTGTATCACTTTCCTAAGCAGAGTTGAACTAGATATGGTCCGTATGTGTAGGAAACACAGTTGTTTTGTTCTGAGCACACTCACGATTCTTGCTGTGTTAGAGTCTCTCGAAAGCATGGGCTTGCATCTTGCTCTAAAGCAGAATGTGTTTCATGGATGACAACTGTGCTGTGTGTTTCCATTGAGAAATGGAGTTAAATCCCAAGCTCTGTGTTTTCCTACGAGCAAGACTTCGTTTCAGGTAATCACAGTCACTTTTCAGCTCAAACGAAGCTACCTCGTTCAAAAAGCTCATGTTTCTCGCTCTTAACTGAAAAGCGTTGGATGTTAGAGGACCTGTGGATTATATCAGTTTCCTATGCAGAGTTGAGTAGATATTGTCCGTATGTGTAGGAAACACAGTTCTTTTGTTCTGAGCACACTCACGTTTCCTGCCGTGTTAGAGAGTCTAGAAAGCAAGAGCATGCATCTTGGCTAGGGGAGAGTGTGCTTCATGGATGAAAACTGTGCTGTGTGTTTCCATTCATAAATGGAGTGAATTCCAGGCTCTGTGTCTTCCTACAAGCAAGACCTCGTTTCAGGTAAACGCAGTCACTTTTCAGCTCAAACGAAGCTACATCGTTTATGAAGCTCACACGTTTCTCGATCTTAACTGAAAAGCGTTGGATGTTAGAGGACCTGTAGTTTGTATCAGTTTCCTTAGCAGAGTTGAGCTAGATATGGTCCATAGTGTAGGAAGCACAGTTCTATTGTTCCTAGCACACTCACGTTTCTTGCTGTATTTGAGGCTAGAAAGAAGAGCGTGCTTGTTGCTCCAAAGCAGAGTTGTTTCATGGTTGAGAACTGTGCTGTGTGTTTCCCTTCAGAAATGGAGTTAAATCCCAGGCTCTGTGTCTTCCTACAAGCAAGACTTCGTTTCAGGTAAACGCAGTGACTGTTCAGCTTAGAGGAAGCTACATCGTTTATGAAGCTCACACGTTTTTCGCTCTTAACTGAAAGCCTTGGATGTTAGAGGAACTGTGGTTTTTATCAGTTTCCTAAGCAGAGTTGAACTAGATATGGTCTGTATGTGTAGGAAACACAGTTCTTTTTTTTCTGAGCACACTCACGTTTCCTGCTGTGTTAGAGATTCTAGAAAGCAGTTGCATGCTTCATGCTCTAAACCAGAGTGTGTTTCATGGATGAGAACTGTGCTGTGTGTTTCCATTCAGAAATGGAGTTAAATTCCAGGCTCTGTGTCTTCCTACAAGCAAGACTTTGTTTCAGGTAAACGCTGTCACTTTTCAGCTCAAACAAAGCTACATTATTCACGAAGCTCACACGTTTCTCGCTCTTAACTCAAAAGCGTTGGATGTTAGAGGCCCTGTGGATCGTATCAGTTTCCTAAGCAGAGTTGAATTAGGTATGGTCCGTATATGTAGCTAACACAGTTCTTTTTTTCTGAGCACACTCAGGTTTCCTGATGTGTTAGAGACTCTAGAAAGCAAGAGGGTGCATCTTGTTCTAAAGCAGAGTGTGTTTCATGGATGAGAACTGTGCTGTGCGTTTCCATTCACAAATGGAGTTAAATCCCAGGCTCTCTGTCTTCTTACAAGCAAGACTTCGTTTCAGGTAAACGCAGTCACTTTCCAGCTCAAATGAAGCTACATCGTTCAAGAAGGTCACAGGTGTCTTGCGCTTAACTGAAAAGCTTTGGATGTTAGAGCCCTGTGGTTTGTATCAGTTTCCTAAGCAGTTTAACTCGACATGGTCCATATGTGGAGGAAACACAGTTGTTTTGTTCTGAGCACACTCACATTTCTTGCTGTGTTAAAGAATCTAGTAAACAAGAGCGTGCATCTTGCTCTAGGGCAGAGTTTGCTTCATGGATGAGAACTGTGCTGTGTGTTTCCATTCAAAAAAGAGTTAAATCCCAGCCTATGTGTCTTCCTACAAGCATGACCTCATTTCAGGTAAACGCAGTCACTTGTCACCTCAAAGGAACCTACATCGTTTATGAAGCTCGCACATTTCTCGCTCTTAACTGAAAAGAGTTGGATGTTAGAGCACCTGTGGTGTGTATAAGTTTCCTAAGCAGGTTTGATCTAGATATGGTCCGTATGTGTAGGAAACACAGTTCTTTGTTCTGTGCACACTCACTCTTGCAGCTGTGTTAGAGACTCTAGAAAGCAAGAGCGTGCATCTTGCTCGATAGCAGAGTGTGTTTCATGGATGAGAACTGTGCTGTGTGTTTCCATTCAGAAATGGAGTTAAATTCCAGGCTCTGTGTCTTCCTACAAGCAAGACTTTGTTTCAGGTAAACGCAGTCACTTTCCAGCTCAAAGGAAGCTCCCTCGTTCACGAAGCTCACAGGATTTTCTCTCTTAACTGAAAAGTGTTGGATGTTAGAGGTCCTGTGGTTTGTGTCAGTTTCCTAAGCAGAGTTGAACTAGATATGGTCCGTATGTGTAGGAAACACAGTTCTTTTGTTCCGAGCTCACTCAAGTTTCCTGCTGTGTTAGGGAATCGAGAAAGCAAGAGCGTGCATCTTGCTCTATAGCATAGTGTGTTTCATGGATGAGAACTGTGGTGTGCTTTTCCATTCACAAATGGAATTAAATCCCAGGCTCTCTGTCTTCTTACAAGCAAGACTTCGTTTCAGGTAAACACAGTCAATTTCCAGCTCAAATGAAACTACATCCTTCAAGAAGGTCACAGGTGTCTTGCGCTTAACTGAAAAGCTTTGGATGTTAGAGCCCTGTGGTTTGTATCAGTTTCCTAAGCAGTTTAACTCGACATGGTCCATATGTGGAGGAAACACAGTTGTTTTGTTCTGAGCACACTCACGTTTCCTGCTGTGTTAGAGAATCTAGTAAGCAAGAGCGTGCATCTTGCTCTAGGGCAGAGTGTGCTTCATGGAAGAGAACTGTGCTGTGTGTTTCCATTCAGAAATGAGTTAAATCCCAGACTCTGTGTCTTCCTACAAGCAAGACCTCATTTCAGGTAAAGGCAGTCACTTGTCAACTCACAGGAACCTACATCGTTTATGAAGCTCACACGTTTCTCGCTCTTAACTGAAAAGAGTTGGATGTTAGAGCACCTGTGGTGTGTATAAGTTTCCTAAGCAGGTTTGATCTAGATATGGTCCTTATGTGTAGGAAACACAGTTCTTTGTTCTGAGAAGAACTCACGCTTGCAGCTGCGTTAGAGACTCTAGAAAGCAAGAGCGTGCATCTTGCTCTAAAGCAGAGTGTGTTTCATGGATGACAACTGTGCTGTGTGTTTCCATTTAGAAATGGAGTTATATCCCAGGCTCTGTGTCTTCCTACAAGCAAGACTTCGTTCCAGGTAAACACCGTCAGTTTTCAGCTCAAACGAAGCTACATTGTTCACCAAGCTCACATGTTTCTCGCTTTGAACTGAAATGCGTTGGATGTTAGAGGACCTGTAGTTTGTATCAGTTTCCTTAGCAGAGTTGAACTAGATATGGACCATATGTGTAGGAAACACAGTTTCTTGTTCTGAGCACACTCACGTTTCCTGCTGTGTTAGAGTCTCTAGAAAGCAAGAGCGTGCATCTTGCTATAAAGCAGAGTGTGTTTCATGGATGACAACTCAGCTGTGTGTTCCCATTCAGAAATGGAGTTAAATCCCTGGCTCTCTGTCTTCCTACAAGCAAGACTTCGTTTCAGGTAAACGCAGTCACTTTTCATCTCAACTGAAGGTACCTCATCCACGAAGCTCACTGGTTTCTCGCTCTTAACTGAAAAGCGTTGGATGTTAGAGGACCTGTGGTTTGTAGCTGTTTCCTAAGCAGAGTTGAACTAGATATGGTCCGTATTTGTAGGAAAAACAGTTCTTTTTTTTGAACTCACTCACGTTCCTTGCTGTGTTAGAGTCTCTAGAAAGCAAGAGCGTGCACCTAGCTCTAAAGCAGAGTATGTTTCATGGAAGAGAACTGTGCTGTGTGTTTCCATTCAGAAATGGAGTTATATCCCAGGCTCTGTGTCTTCCTACAAGCAAGACTTCGTCTCAGGTAAATGCAGTCACTTTTCAGCTCAAACGAAGCTACATCGTTCACGAATCTCACACGTTTCTCGACTGAACTGAAATGCGTTGGATATTAGAGGACCTGTGGTTTGTATCAGTTTCCTAAGCAGAGTTGAACTAGATATGGTCTGTATGTGTAGGAAACACAGTTGTTTTGTTCTGAGCAAACTCACGATTCTTGCTGTGTTAGAGTCTCTCGAAAGCATGGGCTTGCATCTTGCTCTAAAGCAGAATGTGTTTCATGGATGACAACTGTGCTGTGTGTTTCCATTCAGAAATGAGGTTAAATCCCAAGCTCTGTGTTTTCCTACGAGCAAGACTTCGTTTCAGGTAATCACAGTCACTTTTCAGCTCAAACGAAGCTTCCTCGTTCAAGAAGCTCATGTTTCTCGCTCTTAACTGAAAAGCGTTGGATGTTAGAGGACCTGTGGATTGTATCAGTTTCCTATGCAGAGTTGAGTAGATATGGTTCGTATGTGTAGGAAACACAGTTCTTTTGTTCTGAGCACACTCACGTTTCCTGCCGTGTTATAGAGTCTAGAAAGCAAGAGCGTGCATCTTGGCTAGGGGAGAGTGTGCTTCATGGATGACAACTGTGCTGTGTGTTTCCATTCAGAAATGGAGTGAAATCCCAGGCTCTGTGTCTTCCTACAAGCAAGACCTCGTTTCAGGTAAACGCAGTCACTTTTCAGCTCAAACGAAGCTACATCGTTTATGAAGCTCACACGTTTCTCGTTCTTAACTGAAAAGCGTTGGATGTTAGAGGACCTGTAGTTTGTATCAGTTTCCTTAGGAGAGTTGAGCTAGATATGGTCCATATTTGTAGGAAGCACAGTTCTATTGTTCCTAGCACACTCACGTTTCTTGCTGTATTTGAGGCTAGAAAGAAGAGCGTGCTTGTTGCTCCAAAGCAGAGTTGTTTCATGGTTGAGAACTGTGCTGTGTGTTTCCCTTCAGAAATGGAGTTAAATCCCAGGCTCTGTGTCTTCCTACAAGCAAGACTTCGTTTCAGGTAAACGCAGTGACTGTTCAGCTTAGAGGAAGCTACATCGTTTATGAAGCTCACACGTTTTTCGCTCTTAACTGAAAGCCTTGGATGTTAGAGGAACTGTGGTTTGTATCAGTTTCCTAAGCAGAGTTGAACTAGATATGGTCTGTATGTGTAGGAAACACAGTTCTTTTTTTCTGAGCACACTCACGTTTCCTGCTGTGTTAGAGATTCTAGAAAGCAGTTGCATGCTTCGTGCTCTAAAGCAGAGTGTGTTTCATGGATGAGAACTGTGCTGTGTGTTTCCATTCAGAAATGGAGTTAAATTCCAGGCTCTGTGTCTTCCTACAAGCAAGACTTTGTTTCAGGTAAACGCTGTCACTTTTCCGCTCAAACAAAGCTACATTATTCACGAAGCTCACACGTTTCTCGCTCTTAACTCAAAAGCGTTGGATGTTAGAGGTCCTGTGGATCGTATCAGTTTCCTAAGCAGAGTTGAATTAGGTATGGTCCGTATATGTAGCTAACACAGTTCTTTTTTTCTGAGCACACTCAGGTTTCCTGATGTGTTAGAGACTCTAGAAAGCAAGAGGGTGCATCTTGTTCTAAAGCAGAGTGTGTTTCATGGATGAGAACTGTGCTGTGCGTTTCCATTCACAAATGGAGTTAAATCCCAGGCTCTCTGTCTTCTTACAAGCAAGACTTTGTTTCAGGTAAACGCTGTCACTTTTCCGCTCAAACAAAGCTACATTATTCACGAAGCTCACACGTTTCTCGCTCTTAACTCAAAAGCGTTGGATGTTAGAGGTCCTGTGGATCGTATCAGTTTCCTAAGCAGAGTTGAATTAGGTATGGTCCGTATATGTAGCTAACACAGTTCTTTTTTTCTGAGCACACTCAGGTTTCCTGATGTGTTAGAGACTCTAGAAAGCAAGGGGGTGCATCTTGTTCTAAAGCAGAGTGTGTTTCATGGATGAGAACTGTGCTGTGCGTTTCCATTCACAAATGGAGTTAAATCCCAGGCTCTCTGTCTTCTTACAAGCAAGACTTCGTTTCAGGTAAACGCAGTCACTTTCCAGCTCAAATGAAGCTACATCGTTCAAGAAGGTCACAGGTTTATTGCGCTTAACTGAAAAGCGTTGGATGTTAGAGCCCTGTGGTTTGTATCAGTTTCCTAAGCAGTTTAACTCGACATGGTCCATATGTGGAGGAAACACAGTTGTTTTGTTCTGAGCACACTCACATTTCTTGCTGTGTTAAAGAATCTAGTAAGCAAGAGCGTGCATCTTGCTCTAGGGCAGAGTTTGCTTCATGGATGAGAACTGTGCTGTGTGTTTCCATTCAAAAAAGAGTTAAATCCCAGCCTATGTGTCTTCCTACAAGCATGACCTCATTTCAGGTAAACGCAGTCACTTGTCAACTCAAAGGAACCTACATCGTTTATGAAGCTCGCACATTTCTCGCTCTTAACTGAAAAGAGTTGGATGTTAGAGCACCTGTGGTGTGTATAAGTTTCCTAAGCAGGTTTGATCTAGATATGGTCCGTATGTGTAGGAAACACAGTTCTTTGTTCTGAGCACACTCACTCTTGCAGCTGTGTTAGAGACTCTAGAAAGCAAGAGCGTGCATCTTGCTCGATAGCAGAGTGTGTTTCATGGATGAGAACTGTGCTGTGTGTTTCCATTTAGAAATGGAGTTAAATCCCAAGCTCTGTGTCTTCCTACAAGCAAGACTTCGTTCCAGGTAAACACCGTCAGTTTTCAGCTCAAACGAAGCTACATCGTTCACCAAGCTCACACGTTTCTTGCTGTAAACTGAAATGGGTTGAATGTTAGAGGACCTGTAGTTTGTATCAGTTTCCTTAGCAGAGTTGAACTAGATATGGTCCGTATGTGTAGGAAACACAGTTCTTTTTTTCTGAGCACACTCATGTCTCCTGCTGTATTAGAGACTCTAGAAAGCAAGAGTGTGCTTCTTGCTCTAAAGGAGAGTGTGTTTCATGGATGAGAACTGTGCTGTGTGTTTCCCTTCAGAAATGGAGTTCAATCCCAGTCTCTGAGTCTTCCTACAAGCAAGACTCGTTTCAAGTACACACAGTCACTTTTCAGCTCAAACGAAGCAAAATTATTCACTAAGCTCACAAGTTTCTCGCTCTTAACACGAAAGCGTTTTATGTTAGAAGACCTCTGGTTTGTATCAATTTCCAAAGCAGAGTTGAACTAGATATTGTCTGTAGGTGTACGAAACACAGTTCTTTTGTTCCAAGCACACCCACGTTTCCTGCTGTGTTAGAGACTCTAGAAACAAGAGCATGCATCTGGCTCTAAAGCATAGTGTGTTTCATGGACGAGAACTGTGCTGTGCGTTTCCATTCATAAATGGAGTTAAATCCCAGGCTCTCTGTCTTCTTACAAGCAAGACTTCGTTTCAGGTAAACGCAGTCACTTTCCAGCTCAAAGGAAGCTCCCTCATTCACGAAGCTCACAGGATTTTCTCTCTTAACTGAAAAGCGTTGGATATTAGAGGTCCTGTGGTTTGTGTCAGTTTCCTAAGCAGAGTTGAACTAGATATGGTCCGTATGTGTAGGAAACACAGTTCTTTTGTTCTGAGCTCACTCAAGTTTCCTGTTGTGTTAGGGAATCGAGAAAGCAAGAGCGTGCATCTTGCTCTAAAGCATAATGTGTTTCATGGATGAGAACTGTGGTGTGCGTTTCCATTCACAAATGGAATTAAATCCCAGGCTCTCTGTCTTCTTACAAGCAAGACTTCGTTTCAGGTAAACGCAGTCACTTTCCAGCTCAAATGAAACTACATCGTTCAAGAAGGTCACAGGTGTCTTGCGTTTAACTGAAAAGCTTTGGATGTTAGAGCCCTGTGGTTTGTATCAGTTTCCTAAGCAGTTTAACTCGACATGGTCCATATGTGGAGGAAACACAGTTGTTTTGTTCTGAGCACACTCACGTTTCCTGCTGTGTTAGAGAATCTAGTAAGCAAGAGCGTGCATCTTGCTCTAGGGCAGAGTGTGCTTCATGGAAGAGAACTGTGCTGTGTGTTTCCATTCAGAAATGAGTTAAATCCCAGACTCTGTGTCTTCCTACAAGCAAGACCTCATTTCAGGTAAAGGCAGTCACTTGTCAACTCAGAGGAACCTACATCGTTTATGAAGCTAACACGTTTCTCGCTCTTAACTGAAAAGAGTTGGATGTTAGAGCACCTGTGGTGTGTATAAGTTTCCTAAGCAGGTTTGATCTAGATATGGTCCTTATGTGTAGGAAACACAGTTCTTTGTTCTGAGAAGAACTCACGCTTGCAGCTGCGTTAGAGACTCTAGAAAGCAAGAGCGTGCATCTTGCTCTAAAGCAGAGTGTGTTTCATGGATGACAACTGTGCTCTGTGTTTCCATTTAGAAATGGAGTTATATCCCAGGCTCTGTGTCTTCCTACAAGCAAGACTTCGTTCCAGGTAAACACCGTCAGTTTTCAGCTCAAACGAATCTACATCGTACACCAAGCTCACATGTTTCTCGTTGTAATCTGAAATGCGTTGGATGTTAGAGGACCTGTAGTTTGTATCAGTTTCCTTAGCAGAGTTGAACTAGATATGGTCCGTATGTGTAGGAAACACAGTTCTTTTTCTGAGCACACTCACGTTTCCTGCTGTTTAGAGTCTCTAGAAAGCAAGAGCGTGCATCTTGCTATAAAGCAGAGTGTGTTTCATGGATGACAACTGAGCTGTGTGTTCCCATTCAGAAATGGAGTTAAATCCCTGGCTCTCTGTCTTCCTACAAGCAAGACTTCGTTTCAGGTAAACACAGTCCCTTTTCATCTCAAATGAAGGTACCTCATCCACGAAGCTCACAGATTTCTCGCACTTAACTGAAAAGCGTTGGATGTTAGAGGACCTGTGGTTTGTAGCTGTTTCCTAAGCAGAGTTGAACTAGATATGGTCCGTATGTGTAGGTAACACAGTTCTTTTGTTCTGAGCACACTCACGATTCTTGCTGTGTTAGAGTCTCTCGAAAGCATGGGCTTGCATCTTGCTCTAAAGCAGAATGTGTTTCATGGATGACAACTGTGCTGTGTGTTTCCATTCAGAAATGAGGTTAAATCCCAAGCTCTGTGTTTTCCTACAAGCAAGACTTCGTTTCAGGTAATCACAGTCACTTTTCAGCTCAAACGAAGCTACCTCGTTCAAGAAGCTCACGTTTCTCGCTCTTAAATGAAAAGCATTGGATGTTAGAGGACCTGTGGATTGTATCAGTTTCCTATGCAGAGTTGAAGTAGATATGGTCCGTATGTGTAGGAAACACAGTTCTTTTGTTCTGAGCACACTCACGTTTCCTGCCGTGTTAGAGAGTCTAGAAAGCAAGAGTGTGCATCTTGGCTAAGGGAGAGTGTGCTTCATGGATGACAACTGTGCTGTGTGTTTCCATTCAGAAATGGAGTGAAATCCCAGGCTCTGTGTCTTCCTACAAGCAAGACTTCGTTTCAGGTTAACGCAGTCACTTTCCAGCTCAAAGGAAGATCCCTCGTTCACGAAGCTCACAGGATTTTCTCTCTTAACTGAAAAGCGTTGGATGTTAGAGGTCCTGTGGTTTGTGTCAGTTTCCTAAGCAGAGTTGAACTAGATATGGTCCGTATGTGTAGGAAACACAGTTCTTTTGTTCTGAGCTCACTCAAGTTTCCTGCTGTGTTAGGGAATCGAGAAAGCAAGAGCGTGCATCTTGCTCTAAAGCATAGTGTGTTTCATGGATGAGAACTGTGGTGTGCGTTTCCATTCACAAATGGAATTAAATCCCAGGCTCTCTGTCTTCTTACAAGCAAGACTTCGTTTCAGGTAAACGCAGTCACTTTCCAGCTCAAATGAAACTACATCGTTCAAGAATGTCACAGGTGTCTTGCCCTTAACTGAAAAGCGTTGGATGTTAGAGCCCTGTGGTTTGTATCAGTTTCCTAAGCAGTTTAACTCGACATGGTCCATATGTGGAGGAAACACAGTTGTTTTGTTCTGAGCACACTCACGTTTCCTGCTGTGTTAGAGAATCTAGTAAGCAAGAGCGTGCATCTTGCTCTAGGGCAGAGTGTGCTTCATGGAAGAGAACTGTGCTGTGTGTTTCCATTCAGAAATGAGTTAAATCCCAGACTCTGTGTCTTCCTACAAGCAAGACCTCATTTCAGGTAAAGGCAGTCACTTGTCAACTCAGAGGAACCTACATCGTTTATTAAGCTCACACGTTTCTCGCTCTTAACTGAAAAGAGTTGGATGTTAGAGCACCTGTGGTGTGTATAAGTTTCCTAAGCAGGTTTGATCTAGATTTGGTCCTTATGTGTAGGAAACACAGTTCTTTGTTCTGAGCACACTCACGTTTCCTGCTGTGTTAGAGTCTCTAGAAAGCAAGAGCGTGCATCTTGCTATAAAGCAGAGTGTGTTTCATGGATGACAACTGAGCTGTGTGTTCCCATTCAGAAATGGAGTTAAATCCCTGGCTCTCTGTCTTCCTACAAGCAAGACTTCGTTTCAGGTAAACGCAGTCACTTTTCAGCTCAAATGAAGGTACCTCATCCACGAAGCTCTCAGGTTTCTCGCTCTTAACTGAAAAGCGTTGGATGTTAGAGGCCCTGTGGTTTGTATCAGTTTCCTAAGCAGAGTTGAACTACATATGGTCCGTATTTGTAGGAAAAACAGTTCTTTTGTTTTGAACACACTCACGTTCCTTGCTGTGTTAGAGTCTCTAGAATGCAAGAGCGTGCATCTAGCTCTAAAGCTGAGTATGTTTCATGGAAGAGAACTGTGCTGTGTGTTTCCATTCAGAAATGGAGTTATATCCCAGGCTCTGTGTCTTCCTAAAAGCAAGACTACGTCTCAGGTAAATGCAGTCACTTTTCAGCTCAAACGAAGCTACATCATTCACGAATCTCACACGTTTCTCGCTCCAAACTGAAATGCGTTGGATATTAGAGGACCTGTGGTTTTTATCACTTTCCTAAGCAGAGTTGAACTAGATATGGTCCGTATGTGTAGGTAACACAGTTCTTTTGTTCTGAGCACACTCACGATTCTTGCTGTGTTAGAGTCTCTCGAAAGCATGGGTTTGCATCTTGCTCTAAAGCAGAATGTGTTTCATGGATGACAACTGTGCTGTGTATTTCCATTCAGAAATGGAGTTAAATCCCAAGCTCTGTGTTTTCCTACAAGCAAGACTTCATTTCAGGTAATCACAGTCACTTTTCTGCTCAAACGAAGCTACCTCGTTCAAGAAGCTCACGTTTCTCGCTCTTAACTGAAAAGCGTTGGATGTTAGAGGACCTGTGGATTGTATCAGTTTCCTATGCAGAGTTGAAGTAGATATGGTTCGTATGTGTAGGAAACACAGTTCTTTTGTTCTGAGCACACTCACGTTTCCTGCCGTGTTAGAGAGTCTAGAAAGCAAGAGCGTGCATCTTGGCTAGCGGAGAGTGTGCTTCATGGATGACAACTGTGCTGTGTGTTTCCATTCAGAAATGGAGTGAAATCCCAGGCTCTGTGTCTTCCTACAAGCAAGACCTCGTTTCAGGTAAACGCAGTCACTTTTAGGCTCAAACGAAGCTACATCGTTTATGAAGCTCACACGTTTCTCGTTCTTAACTGAAAAGCGTTGGATGTTAGAGGACCTGTAGTTTGTATCAGTTTCCTTAGCAGAGTTGAGCTAGATATGGTCCATATGTGTAGGAAGCACAGTTCTATTGTTCCTAGCACACTCACGTTTCTTGCTGTATTTGAGGCTAGAAAGAAAGAGCGTGCTTGTTGCTCCAAAGCAGAGTTGTTTCATGGATGAGAACTGTGCTGTGTGTTTCCCTTCAGAAATGCAGTTAAATCCCAGGCTCTGTGTCTTCCTACAAGCAAGACTTCGTTTCAGGTAAACGCAGTGACTGTTCAGCTTAGAGGAAGCTACATCGTTCATGAAGCTCACACGTTTTTCGCTCTTAACTGAAAGCCTTGGATGTTAGAGGAACTGTGGTTTGTATCAGTTTCCTAAGCAGAGTTGAACTAGATATGGTCCGTATGTGTAGGACACACAGTTCTTTTTTTCTGAGCACACTCACGTTTCCTGCTGTGTTAGAGATTCTAGAAAGCAGTTGCATGATTCGTGCTCTAAAGCAGAGTGTGTTTCATGGATGAGAACTGTGCTGTGTGTTTCCATTCAGGAATGGAGTTAAATTCCAGGCTCTGTGTCTTCCTACAAGCAAGACTTCGCTTCAGGTAAACGCAGTCACTTTCCAGCTCAAAGGAAGCTCCCTCGTTCACGAAGCTCACAGGATTTTCTCTCTTAACTGAAAAGCGTTGGATGATAGAGGTCCTGTGGTTTGAGTCAGTTTCCTAAGCAGAGTTGAACTAGATATGGTCCGTATGTGTAGGAAACACAGTTCTTTGTTCTGAGCACACTCACGTTTCCTGCTGTGTTAGAGTCTCTAGAAAGCAAGAGCGTGCATCTTGCTATAAAGCAGAGTGTGTTTCATGGATGACAACTGAGCTGTTTGTTCCCATTCAGAAATGGAGTTAAATCCCTGGCTCTCTGTCTTCCTACAAGCAAGACTTCGTTTCAGGTAAATGCAGTCTCTTTTCAGCTCAAATGAAGGTACCTCATCCACGAAGCTCACAGGTTTCTCGCTCTTAACTGAAAAGCGTTGTATGTTAGAGGACCTGTGGTTTGTAGCTGTTTCCTAAGCAGAGTTGAACTAGATATGGTCCGTATTTGTAGGAAAAACAGTTCTTTTGTTTTGAACACACTCACGTTCCTTGCTGTGTTAGAGTCTCTAGAAAGCAAGAGCGTGCATCCAGCTCTAAAGCAGAGTATGTTTCATGGAAGAGAACTGTGCTGTGTGTTTCCATTCAGAAATGGAGTTATATCCCAGGCTCTGTTTCTTCCTGAAAGCTAGACTTCGTCTCAGGTAAATGCAGTCACTTTTCAGCTCAAACGAAGCTACATCGTTCACGAATCTCACACGTTTCTCGCTCTAAACTGAAATGCGTTGGATATTAGAGGACCTGTGGTTTGTATCACTTTCCTAAGCAGAGTTGAACTGGACATGGTCCGTATGTGTAGGTAACACAGTTCTTTTGTTCTGAGCACACTCACGATTCTTGCTGTGTTAGAGTCTCTCGAAAGCATGGGCTTGCATCTTGCTCTAAAGCAGAATGTGTTTCATGGATGACAACTGTGCTGTGTGTTTCCATTCAGAAATGGAGTTAAATCCCAAGCTCTGTGTTTTCCTACAAGCAAGACTTCGTTTCAGGTAATCACAGTCACTTTTCAGCTCAAACGAAGCTACCTCGTTCAAGAAGCTCACGTTTCTCGCTCTTAAATGAAAAGCGATGGATGTTAGAGGACCTGTGGATTGTATCAGTTTCCTATGCAGAGTTGAAGTAGATATGGTCCATATGTGTAGGAAACACAGTTCTTTTGTTCTGAGCACACTCACGTTTCCTGCCGTGTTAGAGAGTCTAGAAAGCAAGAGTGTGCATCTTGGCTAGGGGAGAGTGTGCTTCATGGATGACAACTGTGCTGTGTGTTTCCATTCAGAAATGGAGTGAAATCCCAGGCTCTGTGTCTTCCTACAAGCAAGACTTCGTTTCAGGAAAACGCAGTCACTTTCCAGCTCAAAGGAAGATCCCTCGTTCACGAAGCTCACAGGATTTTCTCTCTTAACTGAAAAGCGTTGGATGTTAGAGGTCCTGTGGTTTGTGTCAGTTTCCTAAGCAGAGTTGAAGTAGATATGGTCCGTATGTGTAGGAAACACAGTTCTTTTGTTCCGAGCTCACTCAAGTTTCCTGCTGTGTTAGGGAATCGAGAAAGCAAGAGCGTGCATCTTGCTCTAAAGCATAGTGTGTTTCATGGATGAGAACTGTGGTGTGCGTTTCCATTCAAAAATGGAATTAAATCCCAGGCTCTCTGTCTTCTTACAAGCAAGAATTCGTTTCAGGTAAACGCAGTCACTTTCCAGCTCAAATGAAACTACATCTTTCAAGAATGTCACAGGTGTCTTGCGCTTAACTGAAAAGCGTTGGATGTTAGAGCCCTGTGGTTTGTATCAGTTTCCTAAGCAGTTTAACTTGACATGGTCCATATGTGGAGGAAACACAGTTGTTTTGTTCTGAGCACACTCACGTTTCCTGCTGTGTTAGAGATTCTAGAAAGCAGTTGCATGATTCGTGCTCTAAAGCAGAGTGTGTTTCATGGATGAGAACTGTGCTGTGTGTTTCCATTCAGGAATGGAGTTAAATTCCAGGCTCTGTGTCTTCCTACAAGCAAGACTTCGCTTCAGGTAAACGCAGTCACTTTCCAGCTCAAAGGAAGCTCCCTCGTTCACGAAGCTCACAGGATTTTCTCTCTTAACTGAAAAGCGTTGGATGATAGAGGTCCTGTGGTTTGAGTCAGTTTCCTAAGCAGAGTTGAACTAGATATGGTCCGTATGTGTAGGAAACACAGTTCTTTGTTCTGAGCACACTCACGTTTCCTGCTGTGTTAGAGTCTCTAGAAAGCAAGAGCGTGCATCTTGCTATAAAGCAGAGTGTGTTTCATGGATGACAACTGAGCTGTTTGTTCCCATTCAGAAATGGAGTTAAATCCCTGGCTCTCTGTCTTCCTACAAGTAAGACTTCGTTTCAGGTAAATGCAGTCTCTTTTCAGCTCAAATGAAGGTACCTCATCCACGAAGCTCACAGGTTTCTCGCTCTTAACTGAAAAGCGTTGTATGTTAGAGGACCTGTGGTTTGTAGCTGTTTCCTAAGCAGAGTTGAACTAGATATGGTCCGTATTTGTAGGAAAAACAGTTCTTTTGTTTTGAACACACTCACGTTCCTTGCTGTGTTAGAGTCTCTAGAAAGCAAGAGCGTGCATCCAGCTCTAAAGCAGAGTATGTTTCATGGAAGAGAACTGTGCTGTGTGTTTCCATTCAGAAATGGAGTTATATCCCAGGCTCTGTTTCTTCCTGAAAGCTAGACTTCGTCTCAGGTAAATGCAGTCACTTTTCAGCTCAAACGAAGCTACATCGTTCACGAATCTCACACGTTTCTCGCTCTAAACTGAAATGCGTTGGATATTAGAGGACCTGTGGTTTGTATCACTTTCCTAAGCAGAGTTGAACTGGACATGGTCCGTATGTGTAGGTAACACAGTTCTTTTGTTCTGAGCACACTCACGATTCTTGCTGTGTTAGAGTCTCTCGAAAGCATGGGCTTGCATCTTGCTCTAAAGCAGAATGTGTTTCATGGATGACAACTGTGCTGTGTGTTTCCATTCAGAAATGGAGTTAAATCCCAAGCTCTGTGTTTTCCTACAAGCAAGACTTCGTTTCAGGTAATCACAGTCACTTTTCAGCTCAAACGAAGCTACCTCGTTCAAGAAGCTCACGTTTCTCGCTCTTAAATGAAAAGCGATGGATGTTAGAGGACCTGTGGATTGTATCAGTTTCCTATGCAGAATTGAAGTAGATATGGTCCATATGTGTAGGAAACACAGTTCTTTTGTTCTGAGCACACTCACGTTTCCTGCCGTGTTAGAGAGTCTAGAAAGCAAGAGTGTGCATCTTGGCTAGGGGAGAGTGTGCTTCATGGATGACAACTGTGCTGTGTGTTTCCATTCAGAAATGGAGTGAAATCCCAGGCTCTGTGTCTTCCTACAAGCAAGACTTCGTTTCAGGAAAACGCAGTCACTTTCCAGCTCAAAGGAAGATCCCTCGTTCACGAAGCTCACAGGATTTTCTCTCTTAACTGAAAAGCGTTGGATGTTAGAGGTCCTGTGGTTTGTGTCAGTTTCCTAAGCAGAGTTGAAGTAGATATGGTCCGTATGTGTAGGAAACACAGTTCTTTTGTTCCGAGCTCACTCAAGTTTCCTGCTGTGTTAGGGAATCGAGAAAGCAAGAGCGTGCATCTTGCTCTAAAGCATAGTGTGTTTCATGGATGAGAACTGTGGTGTGCGTTTCCATTCAAAAATGGAATTAAATCCCAGGCTCTCTGTCTTCTTACAAGCAAGAATTCGTTTCAGGTAAACGCAGTCACTTTCCAGCTCAAATGAAACTACATCTTTCAAGAATGTCACAGGTGTCTTGCGCTTAACTGAAAAGCGTTGGATGTTAGAGCCCTGTGGTTTGTATCAGTTTCCTAAGCAGTTTAACTTGACATGGTCCATATGTGGAGGAAACACAGTTGTTTTGTTCTGAGCACACTCACGTTTCCTGCTGTGTTAGAGAATCTAGTAAGCAAGAGCGTGCATCTTGCTCTAGGGCAGAGTGTGCTTCATGGATGAGAACTGTGCTGTGTGTTTCCATTCAGAAATGAGTTAAATCCCAGACTCTGTGTCTTCCTACAAGCAAGACCTCATTTCAGGTAAAGGCAGTCACTTGTCAACTCAGAGGAACCTACATCGTTTATGAAGCTCACACGTTTCTCGCTCTTAACTGAAAAGAGTTGGATGTTAGAGCACCTGTGGTGTGTATAAGTTTCCTAAGCAGGTTTGATCTAGATTTGGTCCTTATGTGTAGGAAACACAGTTCTTTGTTCTGGGAAGAACTCACGCTTGCAGCTGCGTTAGAGACTCTAGAAAGCAAGAGCGTGCATCTTGCTCTGAAGCAGAGTGTGTTTCATGGATGAGAACTGTGCTGTGTGTTTCCATTTAGAAATGGAGTTAAATCCCAGGCTCTGTGTCTTCCTACAAGCAAGACTTCGTTCCAGGTAAACACCGTCAGTTTTCCGCTCAAAGGAAGCTACATCGTTCACCAAGCTCACACGTTTCTCGCTGTAAACTGAAATGCGTTGGATGTTAGAGGACCTGTAGTTTGTATCAGTTTCCTTAGCAGAGTTGAATTAGATATGATCTGTATGTGTAGGAAACACAGTTCTTTGTTCTGAACACACTCACGTTTCCTGCTGTGTTAGAGTCTCTAGAAAGCAAGAGCGTGCATCTTGCTATAAAGCAGAGTGTGTTTCATGGATGACAACTGAGCTGTGTGTTCCCATTCAGAAATGGAGTTAAATCCCTGGCTCTCTGTCTTCCTACAAGCAAGACTTCGTTTCAGGTAAACGCAGTCACTCTTCAGCTCAAATGAATGTACCTCATCCACGAAGCTCACAGGTTTCTCGCTCTTAACTGAAAAGCGTTGGATGTTAGAGGACCTGTGGTTTGTAGCTGTTTCCTAAGCAGAGTTGAACTAGATATGGTCCGTATTTGTAGGAAAAACAGTTCTTTTGTTTTGAACTCACTCACGTTCCTTGCTGTGTTAGAGTCTCTAGAAAGCAAGAGCGTGCACCTAGCTCTAAAGCAGAGTATGTTTCATGGAAGAGAACTGTGCTGTGTGTTTCCATTCAGAAATGGAGTTATATCCCAGGCTCTGTGTCTTCCTACAAGCAAGACTTCGTCTCAGGTAAATGCAGTCACTTTTCAGCTCAAACGAAGCTACATCGTTCACGAATCTCACACGTTTCTCGACTAAACTGAAATGCGTTGGATATTAGAGGACCTGTGGTTTGTATCACTTTCCTAAGCAGAGTTGAACTAGATATGGTCCGTATGTGTAGGAAACACAGTTCTTTTGTTCTGAGCACACTCACGATTCTTGCTGTGTTAGAGTCTCTCGAAAGCATGGGCTTGCATCTTGCTCTAAAGCAGAATGTGTTTCATGGATGACAACTGTGCTGTGTGTTTCCATTCAGAAATGGAGTTAAATCCCAAGCTCTGTGTTTTCCTACGAGCAAGACTTCGTTTCAGGTAATCACAGTCACTTTTCAGCTCAAACGAAGCTTCCTCGTTCAAGAAGCTCATGTTTCTCGCTCTTAACTGAAAAGCGTTGGATGTTAGAGGACCTGTGGATTGTATCAGTTTCCTATGCAGAGTTGAGTAGATATGGTCCGTATGTGTAGGAAACACAGTTCTTTTGTTCTGAGCACACTCACGTTTCCTGCTGTGTTATAGAGTCTAGAAAGCAAGAGCGTGCATCTTGGCTAGGAGAGACTGTGCTTCATGGATGACAACTGTGCTGTGTGTTTCCATTCATAAATGGAGTGAAATCCCAGGCTCTGAGTCTTCCTACAAGCAAGACCTCGTTTCAGGTAAACGCAGTCACTTTTCAGCTCAAACGAAGCTACATCGTTTATGAAGCTCACACGTTTCTCGTTCTTAACTGAAAAGCGTTGGATGTTAGAGGACCTGTAGTTTGTATCAGTTTCCTTAGCAGAGTTGAGCTAGATATGGTCCATATTTGTAGGAAGCACAGTTCTATTGTTCCTAGCACACTCACGTTTCTTGCTGTATTTGAGGCTAGAAAGAAGAGCGTGCTTGTTGCTCCAAAGCAGAGATGTTTCATGGTTGAGAACTGTGCTGTGTGTTTCCCTTCAGAAATGGAGTTAAATCCCAGGCTCTGTGTCTTCCTACAAGCAAGACTTCGTTTCAGGTAAACGCAGTGACTGTTCAGCTTAGAGGAAGCTACATCGTTTATGAAGCTCACACGTTTTTCGCTCTTAACTGAAAGCCTTGGATGTTAGAGGAACTGTGGTTTGTATCAGTTTCCTAAGCAGAGTTGAACTAGATATGGTCTGTATGTGTAGGAAACACAGTTCTTTTTTTCTGAGCACACTCACGTTTCCTGCTGTGTTAGAGATTCTAGAAAGCAGTTGCATGCTTCGTGCTCTAAAGCAGAGTGTGTTTCATGGATGAGAACTGTGCTGTGTGTTTCCATTCAGAAATGGAGTTAAATTCCAGGCTCTGTGTCTTCCTACAAGCAAGAATTTGTTTCAGGTAAACGCTGTCACTTTTCCGCTCAAACAAAGCTACATTATTCACGAAGCTCACACGTTTCTCGCTCTTAACTCAAAAGCGTTGGATGTTAGAGGTCCTGTGGATCGTATCAGTTTCCTAAGCAGAGTTGAATTAGGTATGGTCCGTATATGTAGCTAACACAGTTCTTTTTTTCTGAGCACACTCAGGTTTCCTGATGTGTTAGAGACACTAGAAAGCAAGAGGGTGCATCTTGTTCTAAAGCAGAGTGTGTTTCATGGATGAGAACTGTGCTGTGCGTTTCCATTCACAAATGGAGTTAAATCCCAGGCTCTCTGTCTTCTTACAAGCAAGAATTCGTTTCAGGTAAACGCAGTCACTTTCCAGCTCAAATGAAGCTACATCGTTCAAGAAGGTCACAGGTTTCTTGCGCTTAACTGAAAAGCGTTGGATGTTAGAGCCCTGTGGTTTGTATCAGTTTCCTAAGCAGTTTAAATCGACATGGTCCATATGTGGAGGAAACACAGTTGTTTTGTTCTGAGCACACTCACATTTCTTGCTGTGTTAAAGAATCTAGTAAGCAAGAGCGTGCATCTTGCTCTAGGGCAGAGTTTGCTTCATGGATGAGAACTGTGCTGTGTGTTTCCATTCAAAAAAGAGTTAAATCCCAGCCTATGTGTCTTCCTACAAGCATGACCTCATTTCAGGTAAACGCAGTCACTTGTCAACTCAAAGGAACCTACATCGTTTATGAAGCTCGCACATTTCTCGCTCTTAACTGAAAAGAGTTGGATGTTAGAGCACCTGTGGTGTGTATAAGTTTCCTAAGCAGGTTTGATCTAGATATGGTCCGTATGTGTAGGAAACACAGTTCTTTGTTCTGAGCACACTCACTCTTGCAGCTGTGTTAGAGACTCTAGAAAGCAAGAGCATGCATCTTGCTCGATAGCAGAGTGTGTTTCATGGATGAGAACTGTGCTGTGTGTTTCCATTTAGAAATGGAGTTAAATCCCAAGCTCTGTGTCTTCCTACAAGCAAGACTTCGTTCCAGGTAAACACCGTCAGTTTTCAGCTCAAACGAAGCTACATCGTTCACCAAGCTCACACGTTTCTCGCTGTAAACTGAAATGGGTTGGATGTTAGAGGACCTGTAGTTTGTATCAGTTTCCTTAGCAGAGTTGAACTAGATATGGTCCGTATGTGTAGGAAACACAGTTCTTTTTTTCTGAGCACACTCATGTCTCCTGCTGTATTAGAGACTCTAGAATGCAAGAGTGTGCGTCTTGCTCTAAAGCAGAGTGTGTTTCATGGATGAGAACTGTGCTGTGTGTTTCCCTTCAGAAATGGAGTTAAATCCCAGGTTCTGTGTCTTCCTACAAGCAAGACTTCGTTTCAGGCAAACGCAGTCCCTTTTAAGGTCAAACGAAGCTACCTCATTCACGAAGCTCACAGGTTTCTGGCTCTTAACTGAAAAGCTTTGGATGTCAGAGGCCTGTGGATCGTATCAGTTTCCTAAGCAGAGTTGAATTAGGTATGGTCCGTATATGTAGCTAACACAGTTCTTTTTTTCTGAGCACACTCACGTTTCCTGCTGTGTTAGAGATTCTAGAAAGCAGTTGCATGCTTCGTGCTCTAAAGCAGAGTGTGTTTCATGGATGAGAACTGTGCTGTGTGTTTCCATTCAGGAATGGAGTTAAATTCCAGGCTCTGTGTCTTCCTACAAGCAAGACTTCGCTTCAGGTAAACGCAGTCACTTTCCAGCTCAAAGGAAGCTCCCTCGTTCACGAAACTCACAGGATTTTCTCTCTTAACTGAAAAGCGTTGGATGTTAGAAGTCCTGTGGTTTGAGTAGTTTCCTAAGCAGAGTTGAACTAGATATGGTCCGTATGTGTAGGAAACACAGTTCTTTGTTCTGGGCACACTCACGTTTCCTGCTGTGTTAGAGTCTCTAGAAAGCAAGAGCGTGCATCTTGCTATAAAGCAGAGTGTGTTTCATGGATGACAACTGAGCTGTGTGTTCCCATTCAGAAATGGAGTTAAATCCCTGGCTCTCTGTCTTCCTACAAGCAAGACTTCGTTTCAGGTAAACGCAGTCACTTTTCAGCTCAAATGAAGGTACCTCATCCACGAAGCTCACAGGTTTCTCGCTCTTAACTGAAAAGCATTGTATGTTAGAGGACCTCTGGTTTGTAGCTGTTTCCTAAGCAGAGTTGAACTAGATATGGTCCGTCTTTGTAGGAAAAACAGTTCTTTTGTTTTGAACACACTCACGTTCCTTGCTGTGTTAGAGTCTCTAGAAAGCAAGAGCGTGCATCTAGCTCTAAAGCAGAGTATGTTTCATGGAAGAGAACTGTGCTGTGTGTTTCCATTCAGAAATGGAGTTATATCCCAGGCTCTGTTTCTTCCTGAAAGCAAGACTTCGTCTCAGGTATATGCAGTCACTTTTCAGCTCAAACGAAGCTACATCGTTCACGAATCTCACACGTTTCTCGCTCTAAACTGAAATGCGTTGGATATTAGAGGACCTGTGGTTTGTATCACTTTCCAAAGCAGAGTTGAACTAGACATGGTCCGTATGTGTAGGTAACACAGTTCTTTTGTTCTGAGCACACTCACGATTCTTGCTGTGTTAGAGTCTCTCGAAAGCATGGGCTTGCATCTTGCTCTAAAGCAGAATGTGTTTCATGGATGACAACTGTGCTGTGTTTTTCCATTCAGAAATGGAGTTAAATCCCAAGCTCTGTGTTTTCCTACAAGCAAGACTTCGTTTCAGGTAATCACAGTCACTTTTCAGCTCAAACGAAGCTACCTCGTTCAAGAAGCTCACCTTTCTCGCTCTTAAATGAAAAGCGATGGATGTTAGAGGACCTGTGGATTGTATCAGTTTCCTATGCAGAGTTGAAGTAGATATGGTCCATATGTGTAGGAAACACAGTTCTTTTGTTCTGTGCACACTCACGTTTCCTGCCGTGTTAGAGAATCTAGAAAGCAAGAGTGTGCATCTTGGCTAGGGGAGAGTGTGCTTCATGGATGACAACTGTGCTGTGTGTTTCCATTCAGAAATGGAGTGAAATCCCAGGCTCTGTGTCTTCCTACAAGCAAGACTTCGTTTCAGGTAAACGCAGTCACTTTCCAGCTCAAAGGAAGATCCCTCGTTCACGAAGCTCACAGGATTTTCTCTCTTAACTGAAAAGCGTTGGATGTTAGAGGTCCTGTGGTTTGTGTCAGTTTCCTAAGCAGAGTTGAACTAGATATGGTCCGTATGTGTAGGAAACACAGTTCTTTTGTTCTGAGCTCACTCAAGTTTCCTGCTGTGTTAGGGAATCGAGAAAGCAAGAGCGTGCATCTTGCTCTAAAGCATAGTGTGTTTCATGGATGAGAACTGTGGTGTGCGTTTCCATTCAAAAATGGAATTAAATCCCAGGCTCTCTGTCTTCTTACAAGCAAGAATTCGTTTCAGGTAATCGCAGTCACTTTCCAGCTCAAATGAAACTACATCGTTCAAGAAGGTCACAGGTGTCTTGCGCTTAACTGAAAAGCGTTGGATGTTAGAGCCCTGTGGTTTGTATCAGTTTCCTAAGCAGTTTAACTCGACATGGTCCATATGTGGAGGAAACACAGTTGTTTTCTTCTGAGCACACTCAAGTTTCCTGCTGTGTTAGAGAATCTAGTAAGCAAGAGCGTGCATCTTGCTCTAGGGCAGAGTGTGCTTCATGGATGAGAACTGTGCTGTGTGTTTCCATTCAGAAATGAGTTAAATCCCAGACTCTGTGTCTTCCTACAAGCAAGACCTCATTTCAGGTAAAGGCAGTCACTTGTCAACTCAGAGGAACCTACATCGTTTATGAAGCTCACACGTTTCTCGCTCTTAACTGAAAAGAGTTGGATGTTAGAGCACCTGTGGTGTGTATAAGTTTCCTAAGCAAGTTTGATCTAGATTTGGTCCTTATGTGTAGGAAACACAGTTCTTTGTTCTGGGAAGAACTCACGGTTGCAGCTGCGTTAGAGACTCTAGAAAGCAAGAGCGTGCATCTTGCTCTAAAGCAGAGTGTGTTTCATGGATGAGAACTGTGCTGTGTGTTTCCATTTAGAAATGGAGTTAAATCCCAGGCTCTGTGTCTTCCTACAAGCAAGACTTCGTTCCAGGTAAACACCGTCAGTTTTCAGCTCAAATGAAGCTACATCGTTCACCAAGCTCACACGTTTCTCGCTGTAAACTGAAATGCGTTGGATGTTAGAGGACCTGTAGTTTGTATCAGTTTCCTTAGCAGAGTTGAATTAGATATGATCTGTATGTGTAGGAAACACAGTTCTTTGTTCTGAGCACACTCACGTTTCCTGCTGTGTTAGAGTCTCTAGAAATCAATAGCGTGCATCTTGCTATAAAGCAGAGTGTGTTTCATGGATGACAACTCAGCTGTGCGTTCCCATTCAGAAATGCAGTTAAATCCCAGGCTCTGTGTCTTCCTACAAGCAAGACTTCGTTTCAGGTAAACGCAGTGACTGTTCAGCTTAGAGGAAGCTACATCGTTCATGAAGCTCACACGTTTTTCGCTCTTAACTGAAAGCCTTGGATGTTAGAGGAACTGTGGTTTGTATCAGTTTCCTAAGCAGAGTTGAACTAGATATGGTCCGTATGTGTAGGAAACACAGTTCTTTTTTTCTGAGCACACTCACGTTTCCCGCCGTGTTAGAGATTCTAGAAAGCAGTTGCATGCTTCGTGCTCTAAAGGAGAGTGTGTTTCATGGATGAGAACTGTGCTGTGTGTTTCCATTCAGGAATGGAGTTAAATTCCAGGCTCTGTGTCTTCCTACAAGCAAGACTTCGCTTCAGGTAAACGCAGTCACTCTCCAGCTCAAAGGAAGCTCCCTCGTTCACGAAGCTCACAGGATTTTCTCTCTTAACTGAAAAGCGTTGGATGTTAGAGGTCCTGTGGTTTGAGTCAGTTTCCTAAGCAGAGTTGAACTAGATTGGTCCGTATGTGTAGGAAACACAGTTCTTTGTTCTGAGCACACTCACGTTTCCTGCTGTGTTAGAGTCTCTAGAAAGCAAGAGCGTGCATCTTGCTATAAAGCAGAGTGTGTTTCATGGATGACAACTGAGCTGTGTGTTCCCATTCAGAAATGGAGTTAAATCCCTGGCTCTCTGTCTTCCTACAAGCAAGACTTCGTTTCAGGTAAATGCAGTGTCTTTTCAGCTCAAATGAAGGTACCTCATCCACGAAGCTCACAGGTTTCTCGCTCTTAACTGAAAAGCGTTGGATGTTAGAGGACCTGTGGTTTGTAGCTGTTTCCTAAGCAGAGTTGAACTAGATATGGTCCGTCTTTGTAGGAAAAACAGTTCTTTTGTTTTAAACACACTCACGTTCCTTGCTGTGTTAGAGTCTCTAGAAAGCAAGAGCGTGCATCTAGCTCTAAAGCAGAGTATGTTTCATGGAAGAGAACTGTGCTGTGTGTTTCCATTCAGAAATGGAGTTATATCCCTGGCTCTGTTTCTTCCTGAAAGCAAGACTTCGTCTCAGGTAAATGCAGTCACTTTTCAGCTCAAACGAAGCTACATCGTTCACGAATCTCACACGTTTCTCGCTCTAAACTGAAATGCATTGGATATTAGAGGACCTGTGGTTTGTATCACTTTCCTAAGCAGAGTTGAACTAGACATGGTCCGTATGTGTAGGTAACACAGTTCTTTTGTTCTGAGCACACTCACGATTCTTGCTGTGTTAGAGTCTCTCGAAAGCATGGGCTTGCATCTTGCTCTAAAGCAGAATGTGTTTCATGGATGACAACTGTGCTGTGTGTTTCCATTCAGAAATGGAGTTAAATCCCAAGCTCTGTGTTTTCCTACAAGCAAGACTTCGTTTCAGGTAATCACAGTCACTTTTCAGCTCAAACGAAGCTACCTCGTTCAAGAAGCTCACCTTTCTCGCTCTTAAATGAAAAGCGATGGATGTTAGAGGACCTGTGGATTGTATCAGTTTCCTATGCAGAGTTGAAGTAGATATGGTCCATATGTGTAGGAAACACAGTTCTTTTGTTCTGAGCACACTCACGTTTCCTGCCGTGTTAGAGAGTCTAGAAAGCAAGAGTGTGCATCTTGGCTAGGGGAGAGTGTGCTTCATGGATGACAACTGTGCTGTGTGTTTCCATTCAGAAATGGAGTGAAATCCCAGGCTCTGTGTCTTCCTACAAGCAAGACTTCGTTTCAGGTAAACGCAGGCACTTTCCAGCTCAAAGGAAGATCCCTCGTTCACGAAGCTCACAGGATTTTCTCTCTTAACTGAAAAGCGTTGGATGTTAGAGGTCCTGTGGTTTGTGTCAGTTTCCTAAGCAGAGTTGAACTAGATATGGTCCGTATGTGTAGGAAACACAGTTCTTTTGTTCCGAGCTCACTCAAGTTTCCTGCTGTGTTAGGGAATCGAGAAAGCAAGAGCGTGCATCTTGCTCTAAAGCATAGTGTGTTTCATGGATGAGAACTGTGGTGTGCGTTTCCATTCAAAAATGGAATTAAATCCCAGGGTCTCTGTTTTCTTACAAGCAAGAATTCGTTTCAGGTAATCGCAGTCACTTTCCAGCTCAAATGAAACTACATCTTTCAAGAAGGTGTGCTGTGTGTTTCCATTCAGAAATGAGTTAAATCCCAGACTCTGTGTCTTCCTACAAGCAAGACCTCATTTCAGGTAAAGGCAGTCACTTGTCAACTCAGAGGAACCTACATCGTTTATGAAGCTCACACGTTTCTCGCTCTTAACTGAAAAGAGTTGGATGTTAGAGCACCTGTGGTGTGTATAAGTTTCCTCAGCAGGTTTGATCTAGATTTGGTCCTTATGTGTAGGAAACACAGTTCTTTGTTCTGGGAAGAACTCACGCTTGCAGCTGCGTTAGAGACTCTAGAAAGCAAGAGCGTGCATCTTGCTCTAAAGCAGAGTGTGGTTCATGGATGAGAACTGTGCTGTGTGTTTCCATTTAGAAATGGAGTTAAATCCCAGGCTCTGTGTCTTCCTACAAGCAAGACTTCGTTCCAGGTAAACACCGTCAGTTTTCAGCTCAAAGGAAGCTACATCGTTCACGAAGCTCACATGTTTCTCGTTGTAAACTGAAATGCGTTGGATGTTAGAGGACCTGTAGTTTGTATCAGTCCTTAGCAGAGTTGAACTAGATATGGTCCGTATGTGTAGGAAACACAGTTCTTTGTTCTGAGCACACTCACGTTTCCTGCTGTGTTAGAGTCTCTAGAAAGCAAGAGCGTGCATCTTGCTATAAAGCAGAGTGTGTTTCATGGATGACAACTGAGCTGTGTGTTCCCATTCAGAAATGGAGTTAAATCCCTGGCTCTCTGTCTTCCTACAAGCAAGACTTCGTTTCAGGTAAACGCAGTCACTTTTCATCTCAAATGAAGGTACCTCATCCACGAAGCTCACAGGTTTCTCGCACTTAACTTAAAAGCGTTGGATGTTAGAGGACCTGTGGTTTGTAGCTGTTTCCTAAGCAGAGTTGATCTAGATATGGTCCGTATTTGTAGGAAAAACAGTTCTTTTGTTTTGAACACACTCACGTTCCTTGCTGTGTTAGAGTCTCTAGAAAGCAAGAGCGTGCATCTAGCTCTAAAGCAGAGTATGTTTCATGGAAGAGAACTGTGCTGTGTGTTTTCATTCAGAAATGGAGTTATATCCCAGGCTCTGTGTCTTCCTAAAAGCAAGACTTCGTCTCAGGTAAATGCAGTCACTTTTCAGCTCAAACGAAGCTACATCGTTCACGAATCTCACACGTTTCTCGCTGTAAACTGAAATGCGTTGGATATTAGAGGACCTGTGGTTTGTGTCACTTTCCTAAGCAGAGTTGAACTAGATATGGTCCGTATGTGTAGGAAACACAGTTCTTTTGTTCTGAGCACACTCACGATTCTTGCTGTGTTAGAGTCTCTCGAAAGCATTGGCTTGCATCTTGCTCTAAAGCAGAATGTGTTTCATGGATGACAACTGTGCTGTGTGTTTCCATTCAGAAATGAGGTTAAATCCCAAGCTCTGTGTTTTCCTACAAGCAAGACTTCGTTTCAGGTAATCACAGTCACTTTTCAGCTCAAACGAAGCTACCTCGTTCAAGAAGCTCACGTTTCTCGCTCTTAAATGAAAAGCATTGGATGTTAGAGGACCTGTGGATTGTATCAGTTTCCTATGCAGAGTTGAAGTAGATATGGTCCGTATGTGTAGGAAACACAGTTCTTTTGTTCTGAGCACACTCACGTTTCCTGCCGTGTTAGAGAGTCTAGAAAGCAAGAGTGTGCATCTTGGCTAGGGGAGAGTGTGCTTCATGGATGACAACTGTGCTGTGTGTTTCCATTCAGAAATGGAGTGAAATCCCAGGCTCTGTGTCTTCCTACAAGCAAGACTTCGTTTCAGGTTAACGCAGTCACTTTCCAGCTCAAAGGAAGATCCCTCGTTCACGAAGCTCACAGGATTTTCTCTCTTAACTGAAAAGCGTTGGATGTTAGAGGTCCTGTGGTTTGTGTCAGTTTCCTAAGCAGAGTTGAACTAGATATGGTCCGTATGTGTAGGAAACACAGTTCTTTTGTTCCGAGCTCACTCAAGTTTCCTGCTGTGTTAGGGAATCGAGAAAGCAAGAGCGTGCATCTTGCTCTAAAGCATAGTGTGTTTCATGGATGAGAACTGTGGTGTGCGTTTCATTCAAAAATGGAATTAAATCCCAGGCTCTCTTTCTTCTTACAAGCAAGAATTCGTTTCAGGTAAACGCAGTCACTTTCCAGCTCAAATGAAACTACATCTTTCAAGAAGGTCACAGGTGTCTTGCGCTTAACTGAAAAGCGTTGGATGTTAGAGCCCTGTGGTTTGTATCAGTTTCCTAAGCAGTTTAACTCGACATGGTCCATATGTGGAGGAAACACAGTTGTTTTGTTCTGAGCACACTCACGTTTCCTGCTGTGTTAGAGAATCTAGTAAGCAAGAGCGTGCATCTTGCTCTAGGGCAGAGTGTGCTTCATGGAAGAGAACTGTGCTGTGTGTTTCCATTCAGAAATGAGTTAAATCCCAGACTCTGTGTCTTCCTACAAGCAAGACCTCATTTCAGGTAAAGGCAGTCACTTGTCAACTCAGAGGAACCTACATCGTTTATGAAGCTCACACGTTTCTCGCTCTTAACTGAAAAGAGTTGGATGTTAGAGCACCTGTGGTGTGTATAAGTTTCCTCAGCAGGTTTGATCTAGATTTGGTCCTTATGTGTAGGAAACACAGTTCTTTGTTCTGGGAAGAACTCACGCTTGCAGCTGCGTTAGAGACTCTAGAAAGCAAGAGCGTGCATCTTGCTCTAAAGCAGAGTGTGTTTCATGGATGAGAAGTGTGCTGTGTGTTTCCATTTAGAAATGGAGTTAAATCCCAGGCTCTGTGTCTTCCTACAAGCAAGACTTCGTTTCAGGTAAACGCAGTCACTTTTCAGCTCAAATGAAGGTACCTCATCCACGAAGCTCACAGGTTTCTCGCTCTTAACTGAAAAGCGTTGGATGTTAGAGGACCTGTGGTTTGTAGCTGTTTCCTAAGCAGAGTTGAACTAGATATGGTCCGTATTTGTAGGAAAAACAGTTCTTTTGTTTTGAACTCACTCACGTTCCTTGCTGTGTTAGAGTCTCTAGAAAGCAACAGTGTGCATCTAGCTCTAAAGCAGAGTATGTTTCATGGAAGAGAACTGTGCTGTGTGTTTCCATTCAGAAATGGAGTTATATCCCAGGCTCTGTGTCTTCCAACAAGCAAGACTTCGTCTCAGGTAAATGCAGTCACTTTTCAGCTCAAACGTAGCTACATCCTTCACGAATCTCACACGTTTCTCGACTAAACTGAAATGCGTTGGATATTAGAGGACCTGTGGTTTGTATCACTTTCCTAAGCAGAGTTGAACTAGATATGGTCCGTATGTGTAGGAAACACAGTTGTTTTGTTCTGAGCACACTCACGATTCTTGCTGTGTTAGAGTCTCTCGAAAGCATGGGCTTGCATCTTGCTCTAAAGCAGAATGTGTTTCATGGATGACAACTGTGCTGTGTGTTTCCATTCAGAAATGGAGTTAAATCCCAAGCTCTGTGTTTTCCTACGAGCAAGACTTCGTTTCAGGTAATCACAGTCACTTTTCAGCTCAAACGAAGCTACCTCGTTCAAGAATCTCACGTTTCTCGCTCTTAACTGAAAAGCGTTGGATGTTAGAGGACCTGTGGATTGTCTCAGTTTCCTATGCAGAGTTGAGTAGATATGGTCCGTATGTGTAGGAAACACAGTTCTTTTGTTCTGAGCACACTCACGTTTCCTGCCGTGTTAGAGAGTCTAGAAAGCAAGAGCGTGCATCTTGGCTAGGGGAGAGTGTGCTTCATGGATGACAACTGTGCTGTGTGTTTCCATTCATAAATGGAGTGAAATCCCAGGCTCTGTGTCTTCCTACAAGCAAGACCTCGTTTCAGGTAAACGCATTACTTTTCAGCTCAAACGAAGCTACATCCTTTATGAAGCTTACACGATTCTCGTTCTTAACTGAAAAGCGTTGGATGTTAGAGGACCTGTAGTTTGTATCAGTTTCCTTAGCAGAGTTGAGCTAGATATGGTCCATATGTGTAGGAAGCACAGTTCTATTGTTCCTAGCACACTCACGTTTCTTGCTGTATTTGAGGCTAGAAAGAAGAGCGTGCTTGTTGCTCCAAAGCAGAGTTGTTTAATGGTTGAGAACTGTGCTGTGTGTTTCCCTTCAGAAATGGAGTTAAATCCCAGGCTCTGTGTCTTCCTACAAGCAAGACTTCGTTTCAGGTAAACGCAGTGACTGTTCAGCTTAGAGGAAGCTACATCGTTTATGAAGCTCACACGTTTTTCGCTCTTAACTGAAAGCCTTGGATGTTAGAGGAACTGTGGTTTGTATCAGTTTCCTAAGCAGAGTTGAACTACATATGGTCCGTATGTGTAGGAAACACAGTTCTTTTTTTTTCTGAGCACACTCACGTTTCCTGCTGTGTTAGAGATTCTAGAAAGCAGTTGCATGCTTCGTGCTCTAAAGCAGAGTGTGTTTCATGGATGAGAACTGTGCTGTGTGTTTCCATTCAGAAATAGAGTTAAATTCCAGGCTCTGTGTCTTCCTACAAGCAAGACTTTGTTTCAGGTAAACGCTGTCACTTTTCAGCTCAAACAAAGCTACATTATTCACGAAGCTCACACGTTTCTCGCTCTTAACTCAAAAGCGTTGGATGTTAGAGGCCCTGTGGATCGTATCAGTTTCCTAAGCAGAGTTGAATTAGGTATGGTCCGTATATATAGCTAACACAGTTCTTTTTTTGCTGAGCACACTCAGGTTTCCTGATGTGTTAGAGACTCTAGAAAGCAAGAGGGTACATCTTGTTCTAAAGCAGAGTGTGTTTCATGGATGAGAACTGTGCTGTGCGTTTCCATTCACAAATGCAGTTAAATCCCAGGCTCTCTGTCTTCTTACAAGCAAGACTTCGTTTCAGGTAAACGCAGTCACTTTCCAGCTCAAATGAAGCTACATCGTTCAAGAAGGTCACAGGTTTCTTGCGCTTAACTGAAAAGCGTTGGATGTTAGAGCCCTGTGGTTTGTATCTGTTTCCTAAGCAGTTTAACTCGACATGGTCCATATGTGGAGGAAACACAGTTGTTTTGTTCGGAGCACACTCACATTTCTTGCTGTGTTAAAGAATCTAGTAAGCAAGAGCGTGCATCTTGCTCTAGGGCAGAGTTTGCTTCATGGATGAGAACTGTGCTGTGTGTTTCCATTCAAAAAAGAGTTAAATCCCAGCCTATGTGTCTTCCTACAAGCATGACCTCATTTCAGGTAAACGCAGTCACTTGTCAACTCAAAGGAACCTACATCGTTTATGAAGCTCGCACATTTCTCGCTCTTAACTGAAAAGAGTTGGATGTTAGAGCACCTGTGGTGTGTATAAGTTTCCTAAGCAGGTTTGATCTAGATATGGTCCGTATGTGTAGGAAACACAGTTCTTTTTTTCTGAGCACACTCATGTCTCCTGCTGTATTAGAGACTCTAGAATGCAAGAGTGTGCGTCTTGCTCTAAAGCAGAGTGTGTTTCATGGATGAGAACTGTGCTGTGTGTTTCCCTTCAGAAATGAAGTTAAATCCCAGGTTCTGTGTCTTCCTACAAGCAAGACTTCGTTTCAAGTAAACGCAGTCCCTTTTAAGGTCAAACGAAGCTACCTCATTCACGAAGCTCACAGGTTTCTGGCTCTTAACTGAAAAGCTTTGGATGTCAGAGGCCTGTGGTTTGTATCAGTTTCCTAAGCAGAGTTGAAGTAGATATGGTCTGTATGTGTAGGAAACAAAGTTCTTTTGTACTTAGTACACTCATGTTTCTTGCTTTGTTAGAGAATCTAGAAAGCAAGAGCGTGTATCTTGCTCTAAAGAAGAGTGTGTTTCATGGAAGAGAACTGTGTTGTGTGTTTCTCTTCAGAAATGGAGTTAAATCCCAGGTTCTTGGTCTTCCTGCAAGCAAGACTTCGTTTCAGGTACACACAGTGACTTTTCAGCTCAAAGGATGCCATATCGTTCACAAAGCTCACACGTTTCTCACTCTTAATTCAAAAGCATTAGATGTTAGAGGACCTGTGGTTTGTATCAGTTTCCTATGCAGAGTTGAACTAGATATGGTCCGTATGTGTAGGAAACACAGTTCTTTTATTCTGAGCACACCCACATTTCCTGCTGTGTTAGAGACTCTAGAAAGCAAGAGTGTGCTTCTTGCTCTAAAGGAGAGTGTGTTTCATGGATGAGAACTGTGCTGTGTGTTTCCCTTCAGAAATGGAGTTCAATCCCAGTCTCTGAGTCTTCCTACAAGCAAGACTCGTTTCAGGTACACACAGTCACTTTTCAGCTCAAACGAAGCAAAATTATTCACTAAGCTCACAAGTTTCTCGCTCTTAACACAAAAGCGTTTTATGTTAGAAGACCTCTGGTTTGTATCAATTTCCAAAGCAGAGTTGAACTAGATATGGTCTGTAGGTGTAAGAAACACAGTTATTTTGTTCCAAGCACACCCACGTTTCCTGCTGTGTTAGAGACTCTAGAAACAAGAGCATGCATCTGGCTCTAAAGCATAGTGTGTTTCATGGACGAGAACTGTGCTGTGCGTTTCCCTTCAGAAATGGAGTTAAATCCCAGGCTCTGTGTCTTCCTACAAGCAAGACTTCGTTTCAAGTAAACGCTGTCACTTTTCAGCTCAAACAAAGCTACATTGTTCACGAAGCTCACACGTTTCTCGCTCTTAACTCAAAAGCGTTGGATGTTAGAGGCCCTGTGGATCGTATCAGTTTCCTAAGCAGAGTTGAATTAGGTATGGTCCGTATATGTAGGAAACACAGTTCTTTTTTTCTGAGCACACTCAGGTTTCCTGATGTGTTAGAGAATATAGAAAGCAAGAGGGTACATCTTGTTCTAAAGCAGAGTGTGTTTCATGGATGAGAACTGTGCTGTGCGTTTCCATTCACAAATGGAGTTAAATCACAGGCTCTCTGTCTTCTTACAAGCAAGACTTCGTTTCAGGTAAACGCAGTCACTTTCCAGCTCAAATGAAGCTACATCGTTCAAGAAGGTCACAGGTTTCTTGCGCTTAACTGAAAAGCGTTGCATGTTAGAGCCCTGTGGTTTGTATCAGTTTCCTAAGCAGTTTAACTCGACATGTTCCATATGTGGAGGAAACACAGTTGTTTTGATCTGATCACACTCACATTTCTTGCTGTGTTAAAGAATCTAGTAAGCAAGAGCGTGCATCTTGCTCTAGGGCAGAGTTTGCTTCATGGATGAGAACTGTGCTGTGTGTTTCCATTCAGAAATGAGTTAAATAACAGCCTATGTGTCTTCCTACAAGCAAGACCTCATTTCAGGTAAGCGCAGTCACTTGTCAACTCAAAGGAACCTACATCGTTTATGAAGCTCACACATTTCTCGCTCTTAACTGAAAAGAGTTGGATGTTAGAGCACCTGTGGTGTGTATAAGTTTCCTAAGCAGGTTTGATCTAGATATGGTCCGTATGTGTAGGAAACACAGTTCTTTGTTCTGAGCACACTCACGCTTGCAGCTGTGTTAGAAACTCTAGAAAGCAAGAGCGTGCATCTTGCTCGAAAGCAGAGTGTGTTTCATGGATGAGAACTGTGCTGGGTGTTTCCATTTAGAAATGGAGTTAAATCCCAGGCTCTGTGTCTTCCTACAAGCAAGACTTCGTTCCAGGTAAACACCATCAGTTTTCAGCTCAAACGAAGCTACATCGTTCACCAAGGTCACACGTTTCTCGCTGTAAACTGAAATGCGTTGGATGTTAGAGGACCTGTAGTTTGTATCAGTTTCTTTAGCAGAGTTGAACTAGATATGGTCCATATGTGTAGGAAACACAGTTCTTTTGTTCTGAGCACACTCACGTTTCCTGCTGTGTTAGTCTCTAGAAAGCAAGAGCGTGCATCTTGCTATAAAGCAGAGTGTGTTTCATGGATGACAACTGTGCTGTGTGTTCCCATTCAGAAATGGAGTTAAATCCCTGGATCTCTCTCTTCCTACAAGCAAGACTTCGTTTCAGTTAAACGCAGTCACTTTTCAGCTCAAATGAAGGTACCTCATCCACGAAGCTCACAGGTTTCTCGCTCTTAACTGAAAAGCGTTGGATGTTAGAGGACCTGTGGTTTGTAGCTGTTTCCTTAGCAGAGTTGAACAAGATATGGTGCGTATTTGTAGGAAAAACAGTTCTTTTGTTTTGAACACACTCACGTTCCTTGCTGTGTTAGAGTCTCTAGAAAGCAAGAGCGTGCATCTAGCTCTAAGCAGAGTGTGTTTCATGGAAGAGAACTGTGCTGTGTGTTTCCATTCAGAAATGGAGTTATATACCCGGCTCTGTGTCTTCCTACAAGCAAGACTTCGTCTCAGGTAAACGCAGTCACTTTCCAGCTCAAATGAAGATACCTCATTCACGAAGCTCACATGATTCTCGCTCTAAATTGAAAAGCATTGGAGGTAGAGGACCTGTGGTTTGTATCACTTTCCTAAGCAGAGTTGAAGTAGATATGGTCCGTATGTGTAGGAAATACAGTTCTTTTGTTCTGAGCACACTCACATTTCCTGCTGTGTTAGAGACTCTAGAAAGCAAGAACGTGCATCTTGCTCTAAAGCAGAGTGTGTTTCATGGATGAGAACTGTGCTGTGTGTATCCCTTCAAAATTGGAGTTAAATCCCCGACTCTGGGTCTTCTTACAGGCAAGACTTCGTTTCAGGTAAACACAGTCCCTTTTCAGGTCAAACGAAGCTACGTCATTTACGGAGCGCACACGTTCCTCGCTCTTAAATGAAAATCGTTGGATGTTAGAGGACCTGAGGTTTGTATCGGTTTCCTAAGCAGAGTTGAACTAGATATGGTCCGTATGTGTAGGAAACACAGTTCTTTTTTCTGAGCACACTCACGTCTCCTGCTGTATTAGAGACTCTAGAATGCAAGAGCGTGCGTCTTGCTCTAAAGCAGAGTGTGTTTCATGGATGAGAACTGTGCTGTGTGTTTCCCTTCAGAAATGGAGTTAAATCCCAGGTTCTGTGTCTTCCTACAAGCAAGACTTCGTTTCAGGTAAACGCAGTCACTGTTGGGCTCAAAGGATCCTACATCGTTTACGAAGCTCCCACGTTTCTCGCTCTTAACTAGAAAGCGTTTGATGTTAAAGGACCTGTGGTTTGTATCAGTTTCCTAAGCAGAATTGAAGTAGATATGGTCTGTATGTGTAGGAAACACAGTTCTTTTATTCTGAGTACTCTCACATTTCCTGCTGTGTTAGAGACTCTAGAAGCAAGAGCATGGTTCTTGCCCTAAAGCAGAGTGTGTTTCATGGATGAGAACTGTGCTGTGTGTTTCCCTTCAGAAATGGAGTTAAATCCCAGGCTCTGTGTCTTCCTACAAGCAAGACTTTGTTTCAGGTAAACGCTGTCACTTTACAGCTCAAACAAAGCTACATTATTCACGAAGCTCACACGTTTCTCGCTCTTAACTCAAAAGCGTTGGATGTTAGAGGCCCTGTGGATCGTATCAGTTTCCTAAGCAGAGTTGAATTAGGTATGGTCCGTATATGTAGGACACACAGTTCTTTTATTCTGAGCACACTCAGGTTTCCTGATGTGTTAGAGACTCTAGAAAGCAAGAGGGTGCATCTTGTTCTAAAGCAGAGTGTGTTTCATGGATGAGAACTGTGCTGTGCGCTTCCATTCACAAATGCAGTTAAATCCCAGGCTCTCTGTCTTCTTACAAGCAAGACTTTGTTTCAGGTAAACGCAGTCACTTTCCAGCTTAAATGAAGCTACATCGTTCAACAAGGTCACAGGTTTCTTGCGCTTAACTGAAAAGCGTTGGATGTTAGAGCCCTGTGGTTTGTATCAGTTTCCTAAGCAGTTTAACTCGACATGGTCCATATGTGGAGGAAACACAGTTGTTTTGTTCTGAGCACACTCACGTTTCCTGCTGTGTTAGAGAATCTAGTAAGCAAGAGCGTGCATCTTGCTCTAGGGCAGAGTTTGCTTCATGGATGAGAACTGTGCTGTGTGTTTCCATTCAGAAATGAGTTAAATCCCAGGCTCTAGTCTTCCTACAAGGAAGACCTCATTTCAGGTAAACGCAGTCACTTGTCAACTCAAAGGAACCTACATCGTTTATGAAGCTCACACATTTCTTGCTCTTAACTGAAAAGAGTTGGATGTTAGAGCACCTGTGGTGTGTATAAGTATCCTAAGCAGGGGTAATCTAGATATGGTCCGTTTGTGTAGGAAACACAGTTCTTTGTTCTGAGCACACTCACGCTTGCAGCTGTGTTAGAGACTCTAGAAAGCAAGAGCGTGCACCTTGCTCTAAAGCAGAGAGTGTTTCATGGATGAGAACTGTGCTGTGTGTTTCCATTTAGAAATGGAGTTAAATCCCAGGCTCTGTGTCTTCCTACAAGCAAGACTTCGTTCCAGGTAAACACCGTCAGTTTTCAGCTCAAACGAAGCTACATCGTTCACCAAGCTCACACGTTTCTCGTTGTAAACTGAAATGCGTAGGATGATAGAGGACCTGTAGTTTGTATCAGTTTCCTTAGCAGAGTGGAACTAGATATGGTCCGTATGTGTAGGAAACACAGTTCTTTTGTTCTGAGCACACTCACGTTTCCTGCTGTGTTAGAGTCTCTAGAAAGCAAGAGCGTGCATCTTGCTATAAAGCACAGTGTGTTTCATGGATGACAACTGTGCTGTGTGTTCCCATTCAGAAATGGAGTTAAATCCCTAGATCTCTGTCTTCCTACAAGCAAGACTTCGTTTCAGTTAAACGCAGTCACTTTTCAGCTCAAATGAAGGTACCTCATCCACGAAACTCACAGGTTTCTCGCTATTAACTGAAAAGCGTTGGATGTTAGAGGACCTGAGGTTTGTATCAGTTTCCTAAGCAGTGTTGAACTAGATATGGTCCGTATGTGTAGGAAACACAGTTCTTTTTTTCTGAGCACACTCACGTCTCCTGCTGTATTAGAGACTCTAGAAATCAAGAGTGTGCTTCTTGCTCTAAAGCAGAGTGTGTTTCATGGATCAGAACTGGGCTGTGTGTTTCCCTTCAGAAATGGAGTTAAATCCCAGGTTCTGTGTCTTCCTACAAGCAAGACTTCGTTTCAGTTAAACGCAGTCCCTTTTAAGGTCAAACGAAGCTACATCATTCACGAAGCTCACAGGTTTCTGGTTCTTAACTGAAAAGCGTTGGATGTCAGAGGCCTGTGGTTTGTATCAGTTTCCTAAGCAGAGTTGAAGTAGATATGGTCTGTATGTGTAGGAAACACAGTTCTTTCGTACTTAGTACACTCATGTTTCCTGCTGTGTTAGAGATTCTAGAAAGCAAGAGCGTGTATCTTGCTCTAAAGCAGAGTGTGTTTCATGGATGAGAACTGTGCTGTGTGTTTCCCTTCAGAAATGGAGTTAAATCCCAGGTTCTTGGTCTTCCTGCAAGCAAGACTTCATTTCAGGTACACACAGTCACTTTTCAGCTCAAAGGATGCCACATAGTTCACAAAGCTCACACATTTCTCACTCTTAATTCAAAAGCATTAGATGTTAGAGGACCTGTGGTTTGTATCAGTTTCCTATGCAGAGTTGAACTAGATATGGTCTGTATGTGTAGGAAACACAGTTCTTTTATTCTGAGCACACCCACCTTTCCTGTTGTGTTAGAGACTCTAGAAAGCACGAGTGTGCTTCTTGCTCTAAAAGAGAGTGTGTTTCATGGATGAGAACTGTGCTGTGTGTTTCCCTTCAGAAATGGAGTTCAATCCCAGTCTCTGAGTCTTCCTACAAGCAAGACTCGTTTCAGGTACACACAGTCACTTTTCAGCTCAAACGAAGCAACATTATTCACTAAGCTCACAAGTTATTCGCTCTTAACACAAAAGCATTTTCTGTTAGAAGACCTGTGGTTTCTATCAATTTCCTAAGCAGAGTTGAACTAGATATGGTCCGTATGTGTAGGAAACACAGTTCTTTTATTCTGAGTACTCTCACATTTCCTGCTGTGTTAGAGACTCTAGAAGCAAGAGCATGGTTCTTGCCCTAAAGCAGAGTGTGTTTCATGGATGAGAACTGTGCTGTGTGTTTCCCTTCAGAAATGGAGTTAAATCCCAGGCTCTGTGTCTTCCTACAAGCAAGACTTCGTTTCAGGTAAACGCTGTCACTTTTCAGCTCAAACAAAGCTACATTGTTCACAAAGTTCACAGGTTTCTCGCTCTTAACTCAAAAGCGTTGGATGTTAGAGGCCCTGTGGATCGTATCAGTTTCCTAAGCAGAGTTGAATTAGGTATGGTCAGTATATGTAGGAAACACAGTTCTTTTTTCCTAGCACACTCACATTTCCTGATGTGTTAGAGATTCTAGAAAGCAAGAGGGTGCATCTTGTTCTAAAGCAGAGTGTGTTTCATGGATGAGAACTGTGCTGTGCGTTTCCATTCACAAATGGAGTTAAATCCCAGGCTCTCTGTCTTCTTACAAGCAAGACTTCGTTTCAGGTAAACACAGTCACTTTCCAGCTCAAATGAAGCTACATCGTTCAAGAAGGTCACAGGTTTCTTGCGCTTAACCGAAAAGCGTTGGATGTTAGAGGCCTGTGGTTTGTATCAGTTTCCTAAGCAGTTTAACTCAACATGGTCCGTATGTGGAGGAAACACAGTAGTTTTGTTCTGAGCACACTCACGTTTCCTGCTGTGTTAGAGAATCTAGTAAGCAAGACGTGCATCTTTCTCTAGGGCAGAGTTTGCTTCATGGTTGAGAACTGTGCTGTGTGTTTCCATTCAGAAACATGTTAATTCCCAGCCTCTGTGTCTGCGTATAAGCAAGACTTCTTTTCATGTAATCGCAGTCACTTTTCAGCTCAAATGAAGGTACCTCATCCACGAAACTCACAGGTTTCTCGCTATTAACTGAAAAGCGGTGGATGTTAGAGGACCTGAGGTTTGTATCAGTTTCCTAAGCAGAGTTGAACTAGATATGGTCCGTATGTGTAGGAAACACAGTTCTTTTTTTCTGAGCACACTCACGTCTCCTGCTGTATTAGAGACTCTAGAAATCAAGAGTGTGCTTCTTGCTCTAAAGCAGAGTGTGTTTCATGGATCAGAACTGGGCTGTGTGTTTCCCTTCAGAAATGGAGTTAAATCCCAGGTTCTGTGTCTTCCTACAAGCAAGACTTCGTTTCAGTGAAACACAGTCCCTTTTAAGGTCAAACGAAGCTACATCATTCACGAAGCTCACAGGTTTCTGGTTCTTAACTGAAAAGCGTTGGATGTCAGAGGCCTGTGGTTTGTATCAGTTTCCTAAGCAGAGTTGAAGTAGATATGGTCTGTATGTGTAGGAAACACAGTTCTTTCGTACTTAGTACACTCATGTTTCCTGCTGTGTTAGAGATTCTAGAAAGCAAGAGCGTGTATCTTGCTCTAAAGCAGAGTGTGTTTCATGGATGAGAACTGTGCTGTGTCTTTCCCTTCAGAAATGGAGTTAAATCCCAGGTTCTTGGTCTTCCTGCAAGCAAGACTTCATTTCAGGTACACACAGTCACTTTTCAGCTCAAAGGATGCCATATAGTTCACAAAGCTCACACATTTCTCACTCTTAATTCAAAAGCATTAGATGTTAGAGGACCTGTGGTTTGTATCAGTTTCCTATGCAGAGTTGAACTAGATATGGTCTGTATGTGTAGGAAACACAGTTCTTTTATTCTGAGCACACCCACATTTCCTGTTGTGTTAGAGACTCTAGAAAGCACGAGTGTGCTTCTTGCTCTAAAAGAGAGTGTGTTTCATGGATGAGAACTGTGCTGTGTGTTTCCCTTCAGAAATGGAGTTAAATCCCAGGCTCTGTGTCTTCCTACAAGCAAGACTTCGTTTCAGGTAAACGCTGTCACTTTTCAGCTCAAACAAAGCTACATTGTTCACAAAGTTCACAGGTTTCTCGCTCTTAACTCAAAAGCGTTGGATGTTAGAGGCCCTGTGGATCGTATCAGTTTCCTAAGCAGAGTTGAATTAGGTATGGTCAGTATATGTAGGAAACACAGTTCTTTTTTCCTAGCACACTCACATTTCCTGATGTGTTAGAGATTCTAGAAAGCAAGAGGGTGCATCTTGTTCTAAAGCAGAGTGTGCTTCATGGATGAGAACTGTGCTGTGCGTTTCCATTCACAAATGGAGTTAAATCCCAGGCTCTCTGTCTTCTTACAAGCAAGACTTCGTTTCAGGTAAACACAGTCACTTTCCAGCTCAAATGAAGCTACATCGTTCAAGAAGGTCACAGGTTTCTTGCGCTTAACCGAAAAGCGTTGGATGTTAGAGGCCTGTGGTTTGTATCAGTTTCCTAAGCAGTTTAACTCAACATGGTCCGTATGTGGAGGAAACACAGTAGTTTTGTTCTGAGCACACTCACGTTTCCTGCTGTGTTAGAGAATCTAGTAAGCAAGACGTGCATCTTTCTCTAGGGCAGAGTTTGCTTCATGGTTGAGAACTGTGCTGTGTGTTTCCATTCAGAAACGTGTTAATTCCCAGCCTCTGTGTCTGCGTATAAGCAAGACTTCTTTTCATGTAATCGCAGTCACTTTTCAGCTCAAATGAAGGTACCTAATCCACGAAGCTCACAGGTTTCTCGCTCTCAACTGATAAGCGTTGGATGTTAGAGGACCTGTGGTTTGTAGCTGTTTCCTTAGCAGAGTTGAACAAGATATGGTCCGTATTTGTAGGAAACACAGTTCTTTTGTTTTGAACACACTCATGTTCCTTGCTGTGTTAGAGTCTCTAGAAAGCAAGAGCGTGCATCTAGCTCTAAGCAGACTGTGTTTCATGGAAGAGAACTGTGCTGTGTGTTTCCATTAAGAAATGGAGTTATATCCCTGGCTCTGTGTCTTCCTACAAGCAAGACTTCGTCTCAGGTAAACGCAGTCACTTTCCAGCACAAAAGATCTTCCTCGTTCACGGAGGTCACAGGTTTCTGGCTCTTAACTAAAAAGCATTGGATGTCAGTGGCCTGTGGTTTGTATCAGTTTCCTAAGGAGAGTTGAAGTAGATATGGTCCGTATGTGTAGGAAACACAGTTCTTTTATTCTGAGCACACCCACATTTCCTGCTGTGTTAGAGACTCTAGAAAGCAAGAGTGTGCTTCTTGCTCTAAAGGAGAGTGTGTTTCTTGGATGAGAACTGTGCTGTGTGTTTCCCTTCAGAAATGGAGTACAATCCCAGTCTCTGAGTCCTCCTGCAAGCAAGACTCGTTTCAGGTACACACAGTCACTTTTCAGCTCAAACGAAGCAACATTATTCACTAAGCTCACAAGGTTCTCGCTCTTAAATCAAAAGCATTGAATGTTAGAGGACCTGTGGTTTGTATCACTTTCCTAAGCAGAGTTGAACTAGATATGGTCTGTATGTGTACGAAACACAGTTCTTTTGTTCTGAGCACAAACATGTTTCCTGCTGTGTTGGAGACTCTAGAAACAAGAGCATGCATCTGGCTCTAAACCATAGTGTGTTTCATGGATGAGAACTGTGCTGTGTGTTTCCCTTCAGAAATGGAGTTCAATCCCAGACTCTGAGTCTTCCTACAAGCAAGACTCGTTTCAGGTACACACAGTCACTTTTCAGCTCAAACAAAGCAACATTATTCACTAAGCTCACAAGTTTCTCGCTCTTAACACAAAAACATTGGATGTTAGAGGACCTGTGGTTTGTATCACTTTCCTAAGCAGAGTTGAACTAGATATGGTCCATATGTGTAGGAAACACAGGTCTTTTATTGTGAGCACAGTCACATTTCCTGCTGTGTTATAGACTCTAGAAAGGAAGAGCGTGCTTCTTGCTCTAAAGCAGAGTGTGTTTCATGGATCAGAACTGTGCTGTGTGTTTCCATTCAGAAATGGAATACAATCCCAGGCTCTGTGTGTTTCTACAAACAAGACCTCGTTTCAGGTAAATGCAGTCACTTTTCAGCTCAAACGAAGCTACATCCTTCATGAAGCTCACACGTTTCTCGCTCTTAACTCAAAAGCGTTGGATGTTAGAGGCCCTGTGGATCGTATCAGTTTCCTAAGCAGAGTTGAATTAGGTATGGTCCGTATATGTAGGAAACACAGTTCTTTTTTTCTGAGCACACTCGGGTTTCCTGATGTGTTAGAGACTCTAGAAAGCAAGAGGGTGCATCTTGTTCTAAAGCAGAGTGTGTTTCATGGATGAGAACTGTGCTGTGTGTTTCAATTCACAAATGAAGTTAAATCCCAGGCTCTGTGTCTTTCTACAAACAAGACTTCGTTCCAGGTAAACACCGTCAGTTTTCAGCTCAAACGAAGCTACATCGTTCACCAAGCTCACACGTTTCTCCCTGTAAATTGAAATGCGTTGGATGTTAGAGGACCTGTAGTTTGTATCAGTTTCCTTAGCAGAGTTGTACTAGATATGATCCGTATGTGTAGGAAACACAGCTCTTTTGTTCTGAGCACACTCACGTTTCCTGCTGTATTAGAGTCTCTAGAAAGCAAGAGCATGCATCTTGCTATAAAGCAGAGTGTGTTTCATGGATGACAACTGTGCTGTGTTTTCCCATTCAGAAAAGGAGTTAAATCCCTGGCTCTCTGTCTTCCTACAAACAAGACTTCGTTTCAGTTAAACGCAGTCACTTTTCAGCTCAAATGAAGGTACCTCAT